>JAWXYG010000008.1:10000000-11250000 GCA_034222035.1 Acacia crassicarpa | reverse complement strand
CTTTTTAGGCCATGACAATATACAGCTGATCTGCTGATGTATTCTGTAAGACAAGGAAAACAATGTATAGGGAAACTTGACAGGATTCTTTTTGGGTTAAATATATTTTCGTTGCAAAACTCAACAGTTAAATGCTTGTAGTTTAAGGAAGTAGGCAAAATTGGAGATAAATCTTCATTTGAGAAATTAGGGCTCGTTTGGATGGGTTTTTTTGTTGTTAAAAAAACACTTTTTTAATTAAAAAAAAATGCTCTATTTATTAATTTATGTATTTAGATATTTTTTTTAAAAAAAGAAGTCAGAGAAAAAAGTCAAAATACTGTTTTTTTTAAAGCTCCAATTTATAGTGTAAAAAAAAAACTCTACAAAAAAAATACTTTTTTTAAAGGCCTATCCAAACTGGTCCTTAATTGGGCTTGTAATAAAGTATGTTTTTTTTAGAATTTATTTATATGTTATTTTAAGATTTTAACTTTGTCAAACAAGGTTCTTAGTCCTAAATTTTACAACTTTAAAATGTATTTATTTTAATTTTTTTAAGTTGGAGTTCTGAAGAAGAATCTTCTCTATGTATAAAAGCGCTTATCATTGGCATTGGGTGAGCGAATAATATGATGACTGCATGAGACTTGGGAGGAATTTATGCTTTGTTAGCATGGAGTACTTTTTGTTCTCTTTCGAAAAAAGAAGTATCTGGTTGAGAAGTAATGAGTAGGGAAATTTCTATATTTCTTTTGAAATTTATAGGTCATGTTACTAATAATAACTCACAATAACAATAATTATCAGTTGGAGGAGCAGCAGCAACATCATCATCTTGAAATATATCTATTAAATTATATTCTTATTATCAAAATGGGTTAATGTAATTTTGGAAAAATATCATTCAGGTCCCAAGGAATATAAAAAATATAAAAAAAGTCCCAACCTAAAACCATATATCAAAAAAGTTCCTAGGGGCTTTTTTGATATTAGTTATATTGACAACAAAAAGTACTCCCTTCGGTTCTAATTATAAAAACTAGTTGACTTTTTTGGAGAGATCAAAGAAGCTAACTAAATTACTTTAAAGTATTTTTATTTTTATTTTTTTCTTCAAACTTATTAGTTTGACTAATAAACTAATATATAATCTAAGAATATTTAACATATGAAATGATTAAGTAACTTATTTAGTTTCCTTAATTTCTCCAAAAAAAGTCAACTAACTCTTATAATTAGGACCGAAGGTAGTATTATATTGACAACAGTAAGTGCTATATTGACAATAAAATTTAAAAACTTGGTCATTCATAACATAAAAAGCTAGATTCATAACAAAAAGTGCTATTTACAACAAAATTTAAAAATCTGGATTTTGTTTCAAACTCAGGTCCCTAAACGTACAGAGGCCATTTACAACAGAAAAAATTATATTTACAACAAGAAATGCTATATTCACAACAAAATTTAAAAATCTAGATTTTGTTTCAAACTCAGGTCCCTAGGCGTACAGAGACAATTCACAACAAAAAAAGCTATATTCACAACAGGAAGTGCTATATTGACTTGAGTTTCAAAATGGCTCCAGGTTTTTATATTTTGTTGTCAATATAGCACTTACTATTGTCAATATAATTTTTTCTGTTATGAATGACCTCTTTACACTTGGAGACCTGAGTTTGAAACAAAATTCAGGTTTTTAAATTTTGTTGTGAACACAAGTACACAACACTCCTGTTGTGAATCTAGCATTTTCTGTTGTGAATGACTAGGTTTTTAAATTTTATTATGAATATAACACTTCCTGTTGTCAATACAACTAATATAAAAAAAGTCCTTAGGGACTTTTTTGATATGTCATTTTGGGTTGAGACTTTTTTGATATTTTTTATGTTCCTTGGGACCCGAGTGATATTTTTCGTATAATTTTCTCCCCTCAAATTTGCCTTCATTTTAATTTTGATCCTTTAAATTTCAAATAATATGTTTTAGTCCCTCAAGTCTCATTCTGATTAAAATATCGATCCTTATAATTTAATAAAAATCTAGACTATTTTATTCAATAAGTGACCAAAACTAAATTAGGGCAGACTTAAGGAACTAAAAATTACATCAAACATTTTCGATAGTGGCTAATGATACAGAGGCTAATGTAAAATCATTATTGTATTTTTCGATAAGAAGAAAAAGAAAAATCATCTTAAAAAGACAAGGTAATTTGAGCCCACGCCCACGCCCACGCCTCCTCCTTGGAGAGAGCGGCTAATGATACAGAGGCTAATGTTTTCGATAGTGTATTTTTCACTCTTGATAATATCGTTCCGTTCTTGAATTGGGTCGTCGTCTTCAGGATCTCACTGCATCGTGGAGAGCCACAAATGGCGAGCTCTCTGCAATTGCGAGTTACGAAATCACCGCTTTGGCCGTCTTCCAAGAATCTTTTCGTCGGCGACAACATCGACGCCGGCCGTCGGAGACTACTCTGTAGAAGACCTGCTCTACCATTCACTTCATTGACCTTACAATCGCATTCTGATCCAGCTGCTCCCTCAGCTTCTGAGCCCTCGCATTCGCATTACACCTCCTCCGTTGGATCTTCTCTTATTTCTCCTTCTCTTCACCCCTCTCACTGGAATCTTATCGACCGCCATATCACTCTTCTCGGTGTCGTTGCTTGCGTAGTAAATTACATTTCTTCCCTTCTTTAATTTGGTTCTGTTACTTTCACAATATTGGTTCTCTTTGAACTTCACCAAATTCGTTTCCGGAATTTCCTTGTTATCCTGCAATAAATAGCCTTGGTATGTTGATGTCAATACGAAACCCTACTTCACAATAGTGAATGTATATGATGCGTATAATGTGGTGCATGCATGTGTATATGGTGAAAATGGAGCATTTGAAGAGAGATTTTTTGTGAATATATGTAGTGATATGAATAATGATAAATGATATAAAGAGGAAAATAGATTATGGATATCATAATATGAAGATGCTAAACAGAGTCTCATTCTCTGTGTTGTTTCTTTTAATGTATGAAACATGAATGAATAAATGTAGCAGATAGAATTCATGTGCCGGTTGATCTTTTGTTGAAACTTCTGTAATTTTTTATTCTCACTCTCGTTACGTAGGCTCTTCAGATATTGCTATTTTTCTTCTACTTTCTGCCCGTTATTTTAGTTAGATGTAACTAGTGAAGTCGTGTCTTATTCTGTTGTGCAGACGGCAATATCTGTGACATGGCTGTTTTGTTCTGCAATTCCAACGCTTCTGGTTTGGGTTCTTAAAACTTGGCTTCCCTGACTTTTTATCTTATTGTATTGTTTTTGGACGGATTAATTTAGACCAATGCATTCAAATTGCAATGTTCCTTCTTATGAAAGGCTTTCAAGAGAGCAGCAGAATCAATGGAGAAGCTGATGGATTCCACAAGGGAGGAGCTTCCTGATACAATGGCTGCCCTTCGGCTATCTGGAATGGAAATCAACGACCTGACATCGGAGATAAGTGATCTTGGGTATCTTCATTAAATGCAAATTTCTTTTGCTGATAAAATCAGTAAACTAGTATATGACTTTCATTATCCCTAATAGGATATTGAAGAAAATGCTGATGTTCTCGAGTTAAAGACTTGAAGTCAGTCAGTTATTTATGGTAGTTAAAGTTAGCTGCCAAGCTGATCTATGACATAAGCATACAGCACTTAGGCATTAATGCAAGTTCCTTTTACTTCTCAGCGGTAATAATCCCTTGTTTGATTACCTTAAATCCGCAGTCAAGAGATTACCCAAGGTGTAAGGAGCTCCACTCGTGCAGTTCGCTTAGCTGAAGAGGGACTTCGAGGTTTCACAACTATGGCTTCATCAGGTACTCTCCCAATTAAGCTGCAAAATCTAATTGTCTAAATTTTAGTCTCAAGATTCTTTTAAAATGAAAATAAAAAGCTATTTTGGCTCTGATATCATCATTACTACTCTAATGGTTCATGAACATTTTGTGTCACTTCATACTATCATACCATCTGAGAATATGATCTTGTTGATTCTAATTATCTTATCTTCCAAAAATTGTATATTGTCTTTTAATGCTTCTAGAAGGGGAAAATTAAAATGAAATCATATATTTGGTTACTCAAGTGATGCAAAAAGCTTTGAAGCATTGGATTGGTAATTGCACTAATTTTTTAAGGGATAAGATATTGTTACTACCATTTTTTGTTACTACCAATGTTACTACTACTTTTCCACCGTTAGATCGGAATTTCAATAGGAGAGAGAAATTATAAAGGGAGATGAGATTTTGATCTAACGGTGGAAAAGTGGTAGTAACATTGGTAGTAACAATATCCTATCTCATTTTTTAATGATCCAAATAAGACTTTTGTCATTAAATTTGGAGCTGTAGCAAAGAATTCCATTTCATGTTCACTTTGGTTAGCTTCATTGCAGGCAGTGGCGAGCCCGAAAGCTAAGCCAGTTGAGCCAGTTGTAGCTAGAACTGCTAGGGGCTTGAGAGAGGGTCTTGTGAAGGGTCGTAGTATCTTGCAGATGATTTTCACTCTTACCCGGTTTTCAAAGCTTGCTCTTAACTATATCACTAGACGCAGGAAGAGCTAGGGCCAAAGAAGATTATAGACGTTCCTGCTGAGCAATATAGATGTTTGTTGTTCTCTTCTGTATAAATTTTTTCCGCTCTTTTTCATGAGAACGTAGAAATGGTTAGAGGTCACGCGTTTCCCTTTAGGCTCTTTGTATTAAAGATAAC
The DNA here is from genome assembly GCA_034222035.1 of Acacia crassicarpa. NCBI lineage: Eukaryota > Viridiplantae > Streptophyta > Magnoliopsida > Fabales > Fabaceae > Acacia > Acacia crassicarpa. Next base: position 11,245,251 of record JAWXYG010000008.1, on the reverse strand, counting down.
GCATTAAGATGGGATGGAATCAAAGATTTGGGATTTTGGAGATAGTATGGTGTGAAGGAGAGGTGGTTCCTTGGGAAATCAAATTCCCATAAACTATGAAATATCTTTCCCCATAATAGAGTTGAGGCCTGAGGGACTTCTTCAGATTCTTGGGAACCATATTTTTGTGTCCCATAATAGCCCTCGTGCTTCACATTCGGCTGAATGCTTTCTGTTGAACAATCCTGCATTCCTGCCACCCATCACCACCAACTCCATTTGCAGCTCCATTCTCAATTCTTGATCGCCGCTGTGTTCTTTGCCTCTTTACGTATATGGACAAATCGTTAAAAAGGTATTTTCAGTGCCTTTGCATTTTAGTAAGTTTGTTGATTTTAGTTACGATCTGTTGATTGAATTTGTTTGCTGGATCTACTGATTTTCTGTTGATTTGTGGGGTTGATCTACGATTTGCCCATTTCAGTCGTGGTTCTCTATCTCAATTATTTATAATCGAGATTCGAGAGTATTATTTTAGTGTTTATAATTTTGATTCGTGTTACTGTGCGTGCATTCATGGAAAATGAGAAACTGAGAATGTACGGGTTGTTAATCGTAGAATTTGTCAGTTTTTATATTTTAAATGCTAAATAAGGCCTTTTTATGACATTTTTATTTTTCATGTGATTGAATGGTGGTGAGTGAAATGCAGTAATGCACTCTCCCATTTCTTTTTTGAAGAAATAAATACCTTTTTTTTTTAATGAAAGTGTCAATTATACATTATTTTTTGAGTAAAGGTGTAGATTGGCCAACAAAGTATTATGCTAGGAGCACCGAACACAAAAATGTTTTGGAGGGGGAGCAAAATTAGCAATAAATAACTGAAAGGGAGCAAAAATACCAATGAAAAATTTAAAACTTCAGCGAATAGACTAAAATGAGGATTGTGGTACTTTTATAAGTTTAAATTTTTTTTTGGTATTTTGTTCCCTTTCAATTGTTAATCGGTATTGTTGCTCCGTTCAAATATTTTTGTGTACAGTGCTCTTAGCATAATACTTCATTGGTCAATCTGTACCTTAACTCTTATTTTTTTGATAATAAGACAAACTTATTTTTTTGGGTAATAAAAAGTTTAGGTGTAATAGATACAGGTATCCTATTAGGGTTAAGGCACACCTTCAGGCTCAAAGAACAAGAATATTTATAGACGTACTTACAAATTTGCCTACCAATGAGGTCCTCACATTGACTATCAGGTATCAAATCTTCTTCCTTTTAAGTGAAGATCGACGTCTTAATAAGCATAAGACAAACTTCATTAAGCATAGGATAGAAAGATTGCCTTACATTGGCGATAGAAGAACAAACCAAGCACACGCAAAAGCGAGTGATTAGGTTGCGGCGGGTAGGAGATCCATGTCGTTGAAGGTCTTCCCAACGAAGGTCATACAAGCCATGCGTCCTGAATGAAGTGGGGCGATTTTACCATGGAGACACGTAAGGGAATGAGTAAATTTTGGCTTTTTCAGGGCAGGAGGAATCAAGTTAGTTTTGCATAAAACATGCGTCTAGAACGTCATGGAAATTTATTTTCTAATAATAGCCTCGAGAAAATTTCTTAAAGTAGTTCAGTTATTAATGAAATCCTTTTTAGAATGTTCTCTACTTTCTCTAATAAGTGCATACGTGACAAAAGAACTAATAAATGTTTCATATAAAAGTAAATTTTTCTTATAATAAGAAATAAAACTCTATTCCCATATGTTTCTTGGGAGTGGTATCTCAACGAGATTATGATCACGACTGATATTGCAGCTAAAACGAATGGAGGGACCATCCCCTTGCTTACCTATCACCGGATGTTTGGAGCAGAAAAGCTAATATGTATTTTTGAAAGCACTCTAATAATCTTCCTTGGTTTTTTTCATTCTTTCTTTTTTGATTATTGAGGGATATAAAAAAAATTGATATATATATATATATATATATATATATATATATATATAATATACCTTCTATTTATGACCAAGATAACTCCCTAAAATGTATCATATCGAGGACCGATAGTAGTGAGTTCAACTATTGGTAAGTTTTGCCCACAATAACACAATACTATGGTCAACGATCTTGAGACACTGAAATATTTAACGAACTTATTTTGTGGCAATGATCTCATCAACTTAATAAGGCCCTTTCAAACAAGACATGAATGTCTATTTCCAAGTGTCTCAATAGCTGGGCTGACAGTATAGTACTTGATCAGATTAAGACGTAGAAGAATGAAAAAAAGAAGCTTGTTTTACAAAACAAAAAAACAAATCGAGACCTTCAAATTCTTCTCCGCAATCCCCATAGCAATATCACGCACAGCAAGAACAAGGAGGAAGAAACTCGTAAACATGCGAAAAAAAAGGATTAACACAAGCCTAAGGAGAGTTTAAAACCTATGGAGCTGCAAATTCCCCTTATATTTCAAGAAGCAGAAACATTAACTTGGCCTTTATGGCTTCCTGAGGCTTCGTGGTGTTGTTGTTCTTGTTCCTTCTCCATATTTCATCTCAGTGCCAGAGTCCCCACCAAGGCACTTGGAAATAGCCTTCACCATTTGTTCTATCAAATAACAGGGCTTGTATGATTTGAAAGCTCTTTCTCTTTCACTCTCCATAGTTTTGTTTTGTTTTTTTTTTCTTTTTTGAATAATACCATTTAACTCCTACTTTCTTTGGCTACCTCATTTCTTCCTGATTGTGCTTGCTTAAAAGTGAGTGCTTATAGACATGCCACTTCATGCTTCACGTTTCTAACATGTCGCAGCAATTAGACACCTGCCACTTCGCGTGCCTTCACTTGCATTCTCGGTTTTGCTTTGTCGGTTTCCATTTTACGTCTTGCTTTGGTGTATTTGTATGCCTAATTTAGATACAATTATGTGCCATTTGGATTAGAGAATTGATTTTGCGCCTTCCAAGCTAAATATGCTAGAACGTTTTTTTTTGTTTTTTCCCACTGGAATCTAAAAACCACAAAACCAAGGAAACGTTAACAGTTTCCTCAACAATTTTATTATTATTATTATTATTTTGATACAGAAGAATTTTGAAATTAAACTAAGATGAAACCACTAGTGGGGAACCAGGTCCCAGTTTCTTCTCGTTTGCAACCAGCGTCCTTAGCTCTAAAGGAGTTAAGGGCAAGAACATCACGTCACAATCTTCCCATGATGGTTCCCACATCAGGCAGGATGAGGAGGTTTTAGGGCATATATAAAATGTGGTGCGCCTTTACTATATATGATGGTTTGTGTTTCACGAAGTTTTTTTTTTTTGATATAAATAATGGCATTAAGCCAATACAAAATAAATTACGTCGCAAGGAGAATGAATCCCAAACACTCTTGATCAACCCACACCCTCAAAGGAGAAGGGCACTCGCTAAAAATACCAGAATAGGAGAAGCCCATTTTGGCTAGTGCATCAGCAATTCTGTTTGACTCTCTCGGAATATGCAATAAGGAAATACTCCAATTCCTAGCCATAAGATCTCTCAACTTGTCAACCATAATACTCCTAGATCGGGGGTTCTCATCATTCAGCACCCTGATCAAGTTCAATTCATTAGACTCCACCAAAATCTTCCTAAACCCCATGTCCCAAGCCATGTTGAGGCCCTCAAATAGAAGCCCATTCCTCAGCTTGACTGATAATACAGGTTCCTATCAATTTTGAGAATCCAGCCCTCCATACCCAATAATTGTCCCTCAAGACTCCCCCACAAGCAGCATTGGAAGTACTCACAACAACCGCACCATCGACATTCAACTTTACCCACCCTTCCGGAGGGCATTGCCACGGCCGACAGTTAGCAGGGGAATGACTAATATCAGATAACCCCGGAACCAGATCCTGAAATTTCACGTACTTCCTCCAGCTATTCAAAACAACTAATTCAGGCTTCCTAGGTTTAATAAATCTATCATCAAAAGACAAAGAATTCCTCCATCCCCAAAGGAGCCAAACCGCAACACCAAAAATAAGACACCAAAAAGGACCCATACCTTGACCAATCTTACCAACCAGGTTCATTGAAATCCAGTCCCTGATTCCTGCCGAGAAGAATTGTCTGACACAATTCGGATTGATGAGCTTGAGCCACATCTGTTTGGCAAACTGGCAGTCTCTCAAGATGTGAATCGTATCTTCAACCTCTACACTACAACAAGAGCATAAAGCGGAAGCCGAGGACCATTTACTTCTCCATAAATTCGTGGGAAGTTTATTTAATACAACTTCCCACAAGAATAATTTAATCCTCTCTGCCCCTCTCCATTTCCATATATACCTGTACAGCTTGTTCTTCAAACAATGAGAAGGTTTTTCAACCAGAGAGTATGCACTTCTGATTGAGAAAGTCCCATCGTTCGTCGCACCCCATGTTAGAAAATCATGACTAGCTTCAGGCCGAGGGGGTAGAGTTGGCAACAATCTCTGTAACACTGATGGGCGGACCACATCCGCCAATTTGCTAAAGTCCTAAGTACCATTACGAACCCAGTCAGCGGCCGAGGGCACATTCTCCTCATCCGTTAACGGTCTACGACATTGAGTCTTCAAGATGTCACCTTCTACAAGCCAGCGGTCGTTGAAAATCCTCACGGACCGTTCGTCCCTAATCTGCCAACATGACCCTAATCCCACAATGGACTTCTGAGAAGTAATAAACCACCACAACCTCGAGTCTCCCTTGCGATAAGACAAGAGATCATCCACGTTCCTCAGCATATATCTCCCCTGGAGAATTTCAAAGCACAATCCCTTACTACCAATAAGCAACCTCCAAGCTAACTTAGCTCCATAAGCATTGTTAAGAGACACTAGCTTCCGGAATCCAAGGCCTCCATGATCTTTAGGCCTAGTAATATAATCCCACCCCACATAGTGACATCGATTCTGGTTGTCTTCATGACCCTAGATAAAATTTCTTTGTAGTCTTTGAACCTCCAGACATATTCCTTTTGGCAGTTTAGCAACCTGCATAGGATATAGGGGGATGGAGCTAAGAACAGATTTAGCTAAAGTAATGCGACCTGCCATAGATAACGACTTAGCTTTCCATGATGATAACTTTGTATGAACCCTTTTAATAATGTAATTGAAATTTTCTTTATGTCTTCGGTTTCGCACAAGTGGAAAACCAAGATATATACCAATATCGCAAGAGACACGAAATTGAGTTGCTTCACTGATCTCCCGTCTCAACCTAGCAGAAACTCTAGGTGAAAAGTAGATAGAGGACTTCAACTTATTAACCTTCCCCCCAGACGCAGTGGTGAACAAATCCAAGCAAGGAAGCATGCAGTTCGCTTGTGCCATGGATGTCGAACCAAATAGCAATAGATCATCCGCAAACATCAAGTGTGAAATCTTGGGGCCCGTTAAGCATGCTTAGATGAAGAAAATCTTAGGATGGGTGACCTACTCGAAAATACCACGGGCTGAATCCTTACTCAGTGATGGGCTATGATCTCATCATGATATGAATGACTTGTAGGTCCCAATGAATACCTCATAATGGGATGTGATCTCAGCATGATATGAATGACTTGTAGGTCCCATGAAGACCTCACAAAGCTATGGATTTGTAACAACAGTAAAACGCAGATGTATTTAAACTCTTGTCAACTGCACCAACATTACCATATGCCATTACCCATATAGCCGTATATTCTATGAGATTTTGAAGCAAGCGGGGATTAGCAAACTGCAATTTCTACAATATTCTGCTATGATGGGTGCTTGTTTTGGTTATTAGTTAAAACTATTTTTTCAACGTAATTTACTGTTTACGAGGTAAATGTCTAAAATAAGTTTTATTTCGACTTGCATAAACTAGCGTCTAAGTCAAGAGAATGAATACGTTTTATACATCAAGCATCGTTTTGGAACCTCGTGGAAGCCTGCTGAAAATGAAAGTGTACATAAGCCCTCAACATCTTCGTGAATGTCGTCTGTTTCACCAAGTGTCAGATTCAGTCCCCAAAAAACAATTAAACGTCAGATTACTCGGCCGAAGATCAATGAATATGTTGAATATCATCATACACAGGCCTTAAATCTCTGATGACGCTAACCTCTGTCCTTTAAATTCTTACCATGGCCTTATATCTTGACGAGTATGAGACCGATGTGGGAAATTCGGATTCGAGTAAAAGTATGAACTATGAAAGATTATACAGGTTGGCTAAAGAAAGAAAGATTAGATAGGGGCACTGAATAAAACTGATGCCAATTAAGCAGCTAAATTTCTAGGATCATTCAATCATTGAGAACATGAAAATTGCTAATCAGCTTTGTTTTGGTTTTCTGTGTCTTTTGGAAGTGGGGCTATCAGATGCAGGGTCCAGACCAAAACATTTGAGAAAGGCAACCCTAGCTAACTGGAAATAATGGCAAGGGTGAAACCTGGACGAGCCATCCCTCTCACCGAATTCTTCTCCACTCACTATCCTTCTCGTTGTTCCAGCTGATACTTCACCTTTTATACTGCGATTCTCCCCTCCCTGCAAAATTATGTCCTTCTATCAGAAAACATTACAATACTTTCACTTACAGGGAGGAGCTATTTGTGCGTGTATTACTTCATCTGTTCTCAAAGAGAATGCATAATATTAAGAGTTATAAACATGGATTTCCTGGCTCTCAGGAGTTTTTCTTTTTCTGGGCAACTAGTCTAGTATTCAGGATTAAGGATATGACATTTTGATCATTTATCGGAGATCTTTGCTTTCTAACTGGATATAAGACACAAAAGAAAACCAAAGAGATTATTAAGCTGGGCAAGTTCAATAATGAACAAGAACATAATTGCAACATGCAAGTGTTTTTGGCAATCTCTAAGCCAGCAAAGCAATAAAACTGGTTCCTAAAACTTATCCGTCCCAAAATGGTGCTGGCACAATTATGATGCAGGACTGAGTCAAAACCAGAAGGATTATTATACACTAGTTTAGATTATATAGATCTCATCCGACAGAACACCACATTTTTTTTTTTTGGTAATAGAATAATTCTAAATGGACGGCGAAGAATTGATGAGCACGGACAGGATCAATTAAATGAGAAATAAGTCTGGGTTAAATTGAGTTGTATCAGAGATTGTCGATAGAATTAATTAAAATATGACCTTAAAACAATTGTTAGAACCAATCTTACCCAAATTTTTCTCTGTTTAATTAGGGATTACGTTTTCCAGAATATGCACTAACTATACTTATCATCTAAGTTTCAAATTAGAAAACACCCAAACATAAGCAATATCCGATGCAGAATGATAAATAAGAACATCAGAGGACCCCGTCAATCAAGGTTGGTGATGAATTTTACCCTCTATGTCCACTTTAAATAGTAGTAATTAGGTTAAATCTAAAATCTGAACGGATATTCAGATGAACAAGGACTATTACTCCTGTAAGAGACAATCAAGATTTTCAAAATTTCTTCGTCTCCACGCTAATGAGGTTTTCTGAGAGGGTGAATTAAGAACTTAACAGTTAACAATAAAAGAAAAGGTTTATGTTCCTTCCTCCTCCACAGATCGAGACGCCAATGGCAAAAGAGAATGAAGAGAAAAGGAAAACTATCTATTCAAGCGAAAAGACCGCGATTTTTAGACTAGATGAAGACCAAGAAATACGGCAAAGTTCCAATATCAAGATCATAATCCCAAATTCTGCGAAATGAGAGGAATATATTAAAAATACAGCAAGAAGGAAAAATACAGTACCCGCATATCCAGTCTGTGGCTGATGAGAGTAGTAGTGGTTGCGGAATCGTGCTTAGCACTAGGTTTTTCTACCGGTCGAATATCATCGAAAAGTAAGCCGCTGGTAGATGCAGATTCAAGAGTGGAGGTGCCCGCGGTGGCTGAGGCGATGGAGGCATCATCGGAGGAATCCAAAGTGAAGACGGTGAACCACAAGAAAAGGGCGAGGAGGAGAAAAGCAACCACCAGCTGAACCAAAAGCAGCCATGGAATTCCAGGGATCTCCAAGACAACCTCCCCAGGGTAATGCATCTTAATTCTTAACAATAATCTGTGGAAATAGTAATCTCGATAGAAAATTTATGAAGAGAGCGAGAGAAGAACATGGATTCGTCGGGGTTTGAAGTTGAACTTTGAATTGAAGTTAACTTCAACACGAGGGGGAGTGGTGAGAAAGGATTCTGCCTGGGTCACCCTTGACTCAGACAATGGTGGATTTTACGCGCTTCGTTCTGCGCGTGCTTAAACTCGCTTCATATTCCATTCATCCCCTTTCTCCTGCCTTGCAAGCTTTGGCATGCCAATCGCGCCCTTTCTTGTTAAAGATTTTTTTTTTCCAGTTTTAAAAAAACAGGAAAATTCTTAAAAATCTTCTCATTACAAGATTTATTAATAAAGTTACATGAAATTTGTTTTTATGGTTTTAGGTGCAACTAACTCTTCTTTGTATATATGCAACATAACTTTACTGTATGGTACAAAATATATATTCGGTTTTAATTATAGGACATATTTAACTAATTTTAGAGGGATTAAGGATATGAGTTAAATTAGTTAATTTTATTTATTTTCTTAAAACGCTCTTATATAAATTTGACACTTCAATTATCTTATTGATTTCACATAATCCCTCATTCATATCAATAGGGATATTTTAGAAAGAATTTGATAAAAATCAGAATATTGTCTTATAATTAGGACCAAAATAAACTCCTAAATGTTACCCTATAACCAGGATTTAAGGGAGTACTATCTTTAAATGTATGTAAAACAATGTGTGGCATATGGTTGAAAATATTTTGCATCTGTTCAAAAATGTGTGGGTTGTCACATAGGTTTGGACAACAAAATTTGCAACGAAGGATTTTTCAACAACTTGCCTGGAAAAAAAAAATCAAAGCATTGGATAATTTAGTTCATATAGAATTAGTGAAATTGGTATTTTAATCATCTAGCTAAATGTCTATTTGGGAAATTTCCAAATCATAGTTTCAAAATCATTTTTCCATGAGTAGAGATAAAAGCACTTCTGAAATGCTAAAACAGATTGGCAATAATTCAATAAAGCTAAAATTTCGAAATCTTTTTATTTTCCCTAAAAAGAAATTTTGAAATCCTGAATAGTGTAATTTATTTGAGCTTTTTTTTTTAATGCAAACCTTTTCAATATTAAATTTTTATTGTATGTCACAAAAAAAATTAGTTGCTTTTTATATTTGTTAGTACAAATATTTTAAAGCTTTAAATGCATCGGGTTTGAGTTTACAATTGTTTGTTTTATGCTAGATTGTTATGAATAGTAGTTATGGGATGTCTATTGATTCATCTTAGTCAGTATTTACTTTGTTATATTTAACAGTAACCTTTTATTCTACTTCCTTCCCAAGCCAATAATATCTGCTCTCCAAATATTATATTAATAGTGGCTTTTAAAGTAAGACTTATTAAGACTTATATATAGAGGTCTTGTGCAAGTTGTAACACACACACAAGTGAATGATAATTATTCTCCTCTTTCTCGCTTCTTTTATCTCTTGCTCTCTTATCTCAATATCTTTTATTTTCTATTCACGTTATTAGTACGATAACTCTAATAAAGATATATTTATCTTACGGTATGTTTGGTTTGAGGGAGGGAGAGCGAGGAAAAAAAAAAGGAGATGAGGGAAATTTTTTTTTAAAAAAATTGAGTATAGTGGGGCCCACAAGTTTTCCTCTCCCCTCTTTTTTTTTTTTTTCCCTCTCCCCCTCCCTCAAACCAAACATACCCTTAGAGTTACCTTAACAATTTTCTCTACTTTTGTTTATTTATTTGGTCGTATATTATCAGGATAACATTTTATATGGTAGTTGGTTTTAGTAAATTATCTCATGGCCTTATTTAATTATCTTCTCTAAACTAGTTTTAATTTTAATATAAATTGAATAAAGTAACAAAAAAATGAAGAATAAAGTCAATAACTCAACCACACAAAACACAGCTTCAGCAGAAAAAAGCTTAACTTGCCTTGATAAGGATTGAATTGACAGATTCGATCATTTGAGGTTTTTATGATAGGAAAAGAAAGTCAAATTGTATTTTAATAAGATTAATTTAAACCTTTCGACAATTAAAATCTTAATACCGAATGATTAGAACAACTTGCTTTGGCCGAAGGTTATAAATCAACTTGCAAATGTCTAAATAAAATATTGACTTGGTTTGTCTATATTTAAGTTGGATAAGAACAACCAACATAGAATTAGTTAAATAGTGTAAGATACTGTTAGATCTCTCTGTAGTTTCGAGTATGAATCCGGAAGGAAATATTTGCATTGGGAAACCCTAATAATCAATATGGATATATAAGTTGTCAATAGTACATAGGTGATTGGTGAAAACCCAAGGGTGAGAGTGTCTTTTGATAAGATTTCGTAATCTCGTATTCTTTAATAAATGATAAGATTTGTAATATTGGAATTCCTAATTTATTTTTTTTTATTTTTAAAAAAAGAATTTATCAAATTTTCCCATATAGACATATGCGCGATTGTTGCACACGCGCGGCGCCTATTGGCAAAATTGGTGGTAGGTATTTTACACATACATTTTGGGTGCTAACAGGAGAAGACAAAATCGTATAATTCATAAGACAACAAGCCGCATAATTTATACTGGCCAAAAAAAAAAAAAAAAAGCCGCATAATAATTTATAAGACAAAATCGTATTTAGAGGAATTATTGTGGGCTTTAATAATCCAAATTTTTCTTCCTTTTTTCCCCCTTATATACGTATTAAAATTCATTTTACGAAAGAAAACAAAAAGATACTTACAAAAATACCCTCAAGATGTAATGATCCAGATTTGACAATTCTATCGAACTTGATAGCCTTAATCGCAAGAAGTCCTGAAAAATGTTAAAAAGGACAAATAATCTAATCGTCCAACATTAAAGGTCAAGCAAATTTTCTCAACTACCAGTAAAACCTCGGTTCACAATAAAACGTCATTAAGTGTGTATTAAAGAAAAATCGTTAATCCAAGCAAGGTAATTAGAAAAATTATAATCTCTTTGCATATTTATGGGTCTAAATTTTTGATTTAATATTTCTATTTTTGCTGTAAATTTTCTTTTTCCTGTTATATCAAGTGAGCGGGCCACACTTACTTTTATGTGAGTGTAACAAGAAAAAATTTCTATAGCAAAGACAGAAAGGCTAAACCTCCTAAATTTTATAGATATATTGATGGTTATATGACATGTATATGTATGGAGCTAAACTAAACACAAAACAACTCCCTTAAATTCACTATTATTAGTTTTCTTCATTATTTATCTGCATATAGCTTAGTGTTTAAAGGGAGATTATATGTATATAACTCAAAGTTTGTAAGCAAAAATAAATTTTGTATGTGTGTATAATTGATGGTTGAAAGTTGTCTGCACAAATTTAAAAATTTATGCTGGTTTGATTTATTATTAAATTTTAAGAAAAATATTTGTACACAATGTAAAGTTTAGGAAACTTTATTTTTGGTAATTTAGTTTAAATTTTAAATATAAATTACAAGTAATGCAACTCATCATTAGGTAAATGATGAGCACAAATAATGCCATATTTTTCTTATACTTCATGACTGAATTGAATAGTAAAAATAAGCTTAACCATGATTTAAATAAGTAAAAAAGCATGTATTCATGATATAGGGTCTGAGAGATAGAAATCATCCATATGTGCTAAGAACAGCGTAATTCGCGATGCTTTTGAGGAAAACTGTGTAGCAGAGTTGATACGATGCTATAGTAATCTGACAGCAAACCGAAGGGCAATACAAGGCACACGAATGCTATAACAAAGTAGAGGACGCAATGCTATGCGACTTATATTCTGACCTTTTTATCCAGATGATTTCAGGAATAAAATAAAAAGTGCGATATTGACAAATATTGACAAGATGCGGAGGATCGGAACTAAAAGATTTAAAGAATCCCACAGAATCAGCAGAGGCAATCTAATCAGAAGAAACGATAGATCCCGACGGAATAGGAAAATCTCAACTCGCTGCAACTTGCGTCGCAAGAAAGCTTGATTATAAAAGGCAGCCGAACAAACCCTAAAGAAGTCAGAGAGCCTAGACAGAATTCTATCTTCGCCAAACTCAAGAGAAGAGTGAGAAAGTTCACAAAGCACGCTATTTCCAGGGCAACCCAGCATTTTTCCCTGCAATTCGACGGAGAGAAGACGACGTGGAGTCGTGATGTGACAGGACTTCATCCAGGCCTCGGAACTCTGTTCAAGCTTTCTGTTTTCCTTTTGTTTATTTCGTATTTCAATCATGTGTCATTCTGTTAATGTTTGTTTCGTATCTTCCTCGTTAGTCATGAACTGATTTTTATATGGCTGGACGAGGATGAATCTTTAAGTGTCAAATGAACCCAGTTGCAACTTTTTAATTCAATAAATTTGGTTTGCGCATTGGTGTTTTAATTACTAGTCGGTTAACGGAAGTTAAGGGCTAGATTTGTGGGCTCAGCTTACTGGCAAAGAGTTGGGGTTAGACCTCTGAGAAACAGTGTTTGCTAGGCAGCCTGTGCACGACTTGACCTATTATTGTAGGCTTCAGGAATGGGTCTACCTCTTATAACCATAACATCCTGAGCATAGCAAAGATCTAAACTAGAAAGTTGCCATAAGAATATGGAAGTATAGTTAGCATTCTACGTATCGGACGCAGAAGCTTCAGTAGACTATAGAGGTGGGTTAACCAAATAGCTTTGTAAGTAGCAGCTATGCTATAGCAATTGCGGATGCTGTACAGTGTAGATGCTATAGCATTGGATAGAGCAACTGGAGGATTGACGCACTTAAGGGTGACTCTGAGTTCAGCCTAACCTTTTACTGATATCTTCTCACATTTATCGTTATTTTGTTTATTTTTGCTAGTAGCATAATCACCACAACCTTTCAACCTGATTTTATTTATTTTCTGCTTTCACAACTATCATAGCAATCGAGCGTCATTTCTTGGTATCTCAGTCTCTATGGGACAATACTCTACTTTCATTTTATTACTTGTTCGACCAGTTCGCTTGTCATAAGGGAATTTGACCAACAGTAAACACCATATGATACATGAAAAATACGCCTAATAAAAATATAAAACTATATTTAACTTTTTATATAAACATATTAATATAATTTCGGATTGACATGCATGTGTTGAGTTAGAAGAATGAACTCTACATGACTATAAAAGTGTTTTTATCATAATTATTAAACCTAAACCAGGATGGGTAGTTCAAACTTGAAACTAGTGAACCGGCTGGTCCATGAGCTAATCCAGTTTTTGTTTTTAAAAAAATCATTTTTTTTCTTTATAATTTCATACTGGGATGGGCAATTCAGACTTGAAACTAGTGAACTATTCCGGTTTGGGAGCTAATCTGTTTTTTTTAAAGTCATTTTTTTTTAAATTTTCTTTATAATTTTATAGTAATAACCCTGAAATTTTCATTTTATCACCTGTTTGGCCTTGGGTTAGTTCTGATTTTACTCTAATCTGACCCACTAACTCTTGAACCAGTGCCTTGTTCAGTTCAATAACCAGTCCGGTTTTAGTATTTTTTTTTATTTTGTTTTTTGGGGTCATCTACGAGTTGCTATTTATTTGGCAAGTTAATGTATTTAATGGCTAATCTCGAAGTGGTCCTAAGCCAAATGGATGGAAAGTTAACCCTATAGCTGGGTGACCAAAGCCTGAATACAAGGGGCAAGCTTGTTGTAGATCAGACAGGAGTGTTGAATCTAACTTGATGTGTTAGTGTCATGGGGCGAATCATTTTAATCAATCGAAGATCCACAGAAACAAATTATCATGACCTTTGTAGCTTCTCTAATTATTTAATCATTCATATATAATAATATTTTGATATAAGATTTGAATTATATTTTCGTAGCATCTAGATTCATGAAGGTAAAGTCCAAATATTGGGAGGATTAAAAGGGAAAAATGACAATCAGGTATTAAGAACAATAAAAAAATTATAAAAAAGTCCTAACAGAAATTCATATATATAAAAAAGTAACTTTTTGATATTATTTGTATTGAAACAAAATCCAGGTTTTTAAATTTTGTTGTAAATATAGTACTTCCTGTTGTAAATATGGCTTTTTCTGTTGTGAATGGCCAGGTTTAAAATTTTGTTGTGAATATAGCATTTCTTGTTGTAAATCTAGCACTTTTCTGTTGTAAATGACCTCTGTATACTTAGGGCCTGTTAGTTATGTTGAAGATTGAGGGAGGGGAGGGAAGATTCATCATCTTCATTGCAAAAACCCGTTTGGTTGCTCCATCTTCCCGGATCCAATCTTCCGGCAGTTCACTATCTTCCTTCATTCATGGGAAGATGGTTTCCTTCCATTTTTGGATGGAAAGTGATATTCCCTTGGGAAGATTCCCAAATAACCCTCATCATCTTCTTCAATCCATTTGTAATCCTCACCGTTGCTGACGCCGACGCCAACGCTTCCTCCTTCTACAAATCCCTCGGTCCCTTCTTCTTCTGCGTGTCACTGTTGTGGGTTGCAAGGATGAAGAAGATCTGAAAATTGTGTGGGTGTGTGTTGTTGTCGGGTGTTGTTGGGATGAAGAAGATCTGAAATTTGTGTGTGTCTGTGTGCTGTTCGGGTGTTGCAGGGATGAAGAGAAGAAGATCTGAAAATTTTTGTGTGTGTGTATGTGTGGTGCACTGTTGTCGGTAGGGATGAAGAAGATCTAGAAAAAAAAATTGTTTTTAGAGTAAGGGATATTTTGGACATTTCAAAGCTTACATTTTAATTGTAATTTTTTTAAAATCATCATCTTCCATCTCAATTTTCAGTCTACCAAACAGAACACCCCTTTTAAGTTCCCTCATAATCTTCCATTCCATTTCTTTCCTTCCTCTAAGTTCCTTTCCTTCTTTAAATCTTCTTCATAACAAACGGGGCCTTAGGGACTTGAGTTTGAAAAAAAAATCCAGGTGTTTAAATTTTGTTATGAATATGACACTTTCTGTTGTAAATATACTTTTTTTTTTGGTGAATAACTAGGTTTTTAAATTTTGTTGTAAATATAACACTTCTTGTTGTTTATAGAAATAATATCTTTTGATATGTAAATTTTTGTTGGGATTTTTTTATAATTTTTTATGGTCCTTGGGAGCTGCTCATTCCCCCAAAAAGAAATTGTGTTTTGGTAATTTTCCCACCGAGTCATTAATGTTTTTTTTTTTTGGGGTAAAGAGTCATTCATGTTTCCCCCAAAAACATAGTCGAAGGGATGTAGATCTTAAAGTGATGGGTCGGATCCAGAGTTAGCTACCTATTGGCCCATTTCGACTGCATAATGGGCTCAAGGGATGATGAGTCCATAACACAACGTTGTGAGATACCCTGTGTTCCATTTTGACCAGTACTTGATAAAAAAGAAAATATATATTTTGCTCAAAAGAAAAAAAAAATCGTTACACATAATAGGACATATATTGCCTCCATCTTACCAATTGAAGCAATTTGGGTCCAAAATGGGCCATCCCACAAGGTGATGGGCCTGATCCAGGGTTAGTCTACTTTATGACCCATTTCGACTGCATAATTGGCTCAAAGGTGTGACCGTGTGAGCTACCTTATGGCCCATTTTGACCAGTACTTGCTAAATGAAAATATCGTTACGCTTAAAATGACATATATAGCCTCCACCTCACCATCTTTTCTCGTACAGTGATGGCGGTGGGTCACGTATTCCGTGTTGGAGTTTCTCATATCGACGAAACGTGAAAATGCGAGTTGCCAAATACTCTTGGAATTTTCGCCCACTCCAAACCACTTCTCATGAGTCATGCCCACTTTACGAGCCTCCCTCTAAAACGACCTTATAGAATAAAGCATTTGACACGTAGTTGATTAATGGGTCCTACCGGCTACCACTACCTTCCGTTCCAGTTTTTAATTTCACAGCACCAATTTTGTTTCGATCTCTCACCAAAAATTCAGAAAGATTCACTGAATCTGCAAAGTTTTCTTCTCATCCCGTTTTGGATATGGCTTCTCCGGCGCGTGTAGCGCAGTGCCAGCTGCAGCTGCCGGAACCGACGGTTCGGTCGAAGGAGCAGTTAGTTCCAGTTCAGATTCCCGTTCCGAAACCCAAACTTGTGGAGCCAGTAGCCACAAACATCGTTCTACAGCCTCGGCTGTGTAATCTGAGATCTTACGGCTCCGATCGGTCGGGAAGCTTGATCAGGACTAGGAAGGACGGCGTTGATGGCGGCGCCGATGATGACGTGTCCACCTTCTTCGCGACTCTGTCTGAATATATTGAAAGCTCTCAGAGAAGCCATGATTTCGAGATCATCTCGGGTCGCCTGGCTATGGTAATCTCTCTAATCTCTAATTTCTAATCACTTGAAATTAAATAAGAAAACAAGAATCAACAATGAATCATCTGATGACTTTCAATGATCCATAATTTGTAAAGCTACGAATTCGTTGAAGATGGTGTTTGCAGGGACGGTGACGATGGAAATTGTGACGGGGAACACGGTGTTCAGGAAGATGGAAATGGAAGGGATAGTGAAAGCCGGAGGGGTGTGTTTGGGAGCTGTGGCTTTTGCGGCCATTTTTGCGTGGTTCTCAAGTGCTCGAAACAGAGTGAGCAAGATGTTCAAAATCGGATGTAACACTTTTATCGATTCAGTTATTGATCAAATCGTAGATACCTTGTTCTACGAAAGTGAGTTAAGTGACTGGTCTGATGAACTTTGATGCTGTGTTAGGAACTTAGAATCTTAAGTGTTTTAGATTTGTAAAAAACTACTCCTATATAGAAAAGGAGTCCAAGGCTTGTCTCTGCATAGTGCGTAGAATGGGTGTAAAAAGCTACATATGTTCGCTGTTTTTATGTAGCAAAGAAAAACACTAGCTAGTTTATATTTATATCCAGGGTCAGCAGAACTCAGAAATATATTAAATGAAATGCTTCAGACTGATTTCGCGTTTCGGTTTACAGTTAGATGCTTGGGGAAAAGACTGGTTTCTTTCGCCTTTGACGTCTCAAAATTGTTGCAACGGGGATTGAAAATACGTTACGTTAATGGGTGAGTGTGGGAAAAGATTTGTGAGGTAGGATTAAAAATGAGTGTTCAAAAAAAAAAAGGTAGGATTAAAAATGGAGGAAAACATTAGATTTTGTTGAGAGTGGGATTTGAACCCACGCCCTTTCGGACCAGAACCTTAATCTGGCGCCTTAGACCAACTCGGCCATCTCAACTTTGATGTTAATTTTTATATTAAAATAATAATAATAAAAAATTATATTATTTTTCCGCCTTTATTTTTTTTATGGTCTTTTTCCCCCTTCATGACTGCACTAAGAGACTGAGAATGTCTAGAATAAAATGGGATTGCGGGCGCGTGACGGCCCATTTCATTGCCATGTGGTTTTGTATATTAGTATAGCCCAATGAGGGAGTAAGGGGAGGTTAAGAATTGTGGTCATATTTTTTTTATCCTACGAAAGACTTGTTTTCACGACTTGAATTATCAAAATTAGATGAAATCAAATATGGCAGCAAACAAAGATGATAATAAACAGGTATTATCAGAAGGAGATGATAATCAAATATCAATCATCAAGGTAAGGCTCAGATGAATCCAACGCCATCACCGGAACCACCGTGTAAAACACTGAAGCAAGTATTTCCGGCGAAGGGGGAGGAGTTTGGCCCGGGATGTTTTTAGGGGGCAATGGGGAAGGTTGTTATCATACACGCGAAAGGAGAAAGCTCCAAAGGGGGCGCAGAAGTGGTGGCAGCAAAAAAGACAAAACAAAAGGCGAAGGGGCATCAGAATGTAAAGGCAACCCACGTGGCCAAGGGTAAAGTAAATACAAAACCTGGGCTCAAATTACCGCAGGTAAAGGCCCAATTGGAGGGGGGAGCAAATATTGATCATGGGCTGAAAGTAACAGGCCCAAAGGCTAAGGTGGATCATCGAGTGGCAGGCCCAAGATTCCATCAGGTTGTGAGTGGGTGTGTGAATACTATAGAACCCATACTCCCAGTTAATGCGGTGCATCGGATGGATCACAGAACAATAGGACCCTAAGGGATCCGAAACCCGACCACCCACCATAAGACCCGGAACACAAACCGTGAAACGCGAATTACTCCCAGTAGTGGAAAATCAAGGAGGTTCGACAATGGAGAATGCAGAAAAGAAGCGGATTTCCGATCAGACGCGATAGACGGTGAAAAAGACGTTAGCCAAGCAAGGAAGAAACTGCTGAAAGAGGTGTCAAGAATGGAAGATCTCTCACTAGATAAGTCCTGATTGAAGGACACTGGCTGGTTTTAGGAGACCTTAACACCTCTATATCTCCGTCTGAAAAACAGGGTGGTGCTCCTCCGATTCTTTGTAATTTATCTCATTTTCGTTCGTGTCTATATGAGTGTGAATTACTAGAAGTGCTGGTGGTGGGGACAAATTCACTTGGGAAAGAAATGATGTTGAAGAAAGATTAGATTGGGTACTCTCCAACATGGACTAGGAACTACTCCATTCGGGTCCTATTATAGGACACACATTTAATTGATTTTGGAGAGATTACGGATATGAATTAAATTAATTAATTTTACTTATTTTTTAAAATAACCTTAAAATAAACCTAATACCTTAGATCCATTGACATGGTTAAATACGCCAAGGAGTTAATAGGTTTCTCTTCCTCTGCGTAACACAGACAACAAGAAATTACCCCTCCAATGTTGAATTCACGTGAATCTATACTAACTCTAATACCAATAATGAAGATTTTTTTACCTTAATTATTAATTAGTAGGGTTGATATGAGAAAAATATGGTAAAAATTACTTAAAATTATTTTATTAAAAAACATTAGAATTAAAGTATATGTGACATTAATGAATGAGATGTAAGCATTATTTATTTTATAAAATATATAGTTGTGTTATTTAATTATTATTATTATTGAGAAAGTATCAATAGGGTATTTTAGAAAAAAAAATGACAAAAATTAAAATGTTGTCCTATAATTATGATTAAAACCAATTCTTAAATGTTGTCATATAATTAGGACCAGAAGGAGTATCAAATCCACTTTCCAAGGCCTTTAAGTAGTTGAGGGATAAATCTGATCATCGAGTAGTTGTGGTATGAAGTAGTATCAATAGACAGAGTAATCCCAAACCACAGATTTTCCGATATCAAGCAACATGTTGTTTATAAGGAGGAATTTCCAGAGTTGGTAAAAGCATCTTGGCATGACAAAACATGGTTAGAGGCGCCAAGTTCTCGACATAGCAACTATGGAATGAAATTATAAGGTTCTTGGAAGCATTCCAAAGAAAAAAGGGAGGTGATTAGAAGACTGGAAGGCATTGACAAAGCCAAGCAACGAAATTGTCACCCAAGTTTGTGGAAATTAGAGAACAAGCTTTGGCAAGAGTACTTGAAAGTAGTTAACCAAGAAGACACAAAGTTCTTCCATCCTACCCTGGTATATAGGAGGAAAAGAAATAGAATTGATGCCCTTCAGAATGATAATGGTATGTAGGTGACAGATCAAGAGATGCTCAAGAACATGGCTACGAGCTTCTTTACAAATCTCTACTCTAAGGAAGAAAATATCTCTGTGGTTAATGACTGGTCATGCTCCTTCCCTCCACGTAATATCACTTAGCTAGGTTTCATTCAGAGAGCACTAACCATGGTTATTAAGACCGGACGGACCGGCCGGTTCAGACCGGAAACCGGCGATCTGGCCACGGAGCTGGTGCGAAAAACCATAGAAACCAGGGTCGCTTGGTTTTTTTTCCCCAAAAAAGGTCGCCTAAAACCTGCGAGAAATAGAAAGAAAAAGAAGAAGGAGGAGGAAAGAGGAAGACATAGGAGGAGTCGAAAATCGTCCAAACAAGTAACAGAGCCAGATAATCGGAAAGCATGAAACACAGAATCGGTGCAAGACGGACCTTCAAAGAAACTTACAGGGTGAGGAAGAAAAGCGATCATTGGCTAGATCCGGACAGACTGAACGACGACGGAAGTACGATGAATTTGGACTGAAAATCGAGTTTAAGAGATCTTCAGGAATGAAAGCTTGAAACTCGCTTCTGCAAATGAAACTATTTGGTTCTTCCTCTCAAATACGTCACTCATTTGATCTTTATCTATGAGCTTTTTTTTCAAACAAAAAAGATGGTACTACTACATAGTCCTCTGATGATCCAGCCTGTGCTCATCTTATGATGTAGTCTATAAAGTCTAATCTAATGACTTAATAGTTAATAGAGCTCTGATAGGTCATGGGAAATATAAAATCTTTTTTCTTTTTAATTTTTTTAAATATATAATTACAAGTTAATAACCCTGGAATTTTCATTTTCTTACCGGTTTAACTCCGGTTTAGCTCTGGTTTGACTCCGGTCTGAGCCATTGACCCTTAACCCAGTACCCCGACCGGTTCAATGACCGGTTCGGTTTTAATAACTTTGGCACTAACTATGGTTGAAATAAAGAATGCACTTTTGAGATGGGTGCTTTCAAAGCACCAGGACCAGATGGCTTACAACCTTATTTTTGTCAATCACAGTGGGAGGTAATAGGAGGAAAGATTTATGAGTGGATTTTTTCTACCTATGAAGACCCATGCCGTGTGAAAGAGCTGAACTAGTCCACAATTGCGTTGATTCCAATCCAACGTCAATCAAGGAGTTCAGGCCAATATCATTGTGTAATGTTTGCTTCAAAATTATCACAAAGATTATGGCTAATAGGCTAAGAGGGGTTATGGACTCACTTATTCAACCGAATTAGTGTAGCTTCATTAGTAGACGCCAAGGGTGTGATAATATTATTCTCTAGGGGTGTTCATGATGCCCAGCACCCTGTTTGCCCGCCCACGTCCACTGAAAAATTACCTTGCCCAGCCCAAGGAAAAGTAGCCCAAATTGGGTTAGGCACAACTAGGCAGGGCATTTTTGCGGGCAGGGCTAGGCATCGAGCATGGTATGCCGCCCTGCCCATTTGGCCATGCCCAATAGTTATCATATTTTTTTTTATTTTTTTAATAGAATAAAAAAAGTATTATATATTATTTTTTTTTATAGGATGGTATAATGTAACATCCTAATTTTAATCGTTAGGATTTAATTGTAATTATAAAATAATCATGTGATTATTGTAATTAAATTGTAATTGTGAGAGAGAGGAAAAAATAATATAATGATAATATTAAAATAAGGTTTAGGCTTTTTGTGGTGATTTAGTTTATTTCCAAAAGAAAAAAAAAGGATGAAGCTACATGGGGAAGAAGAAAAGAAAAGAAAATTAAGAAAAATAAATAATAGAGTGGGCAGCACGTAAAGTGCTGCCCATGTTGTTGAAAATGGGGAGGGGTAATTAATGCGCCCCCTCCCCTCTTCCTATATAAATATAAGTGTGTTGTGGTGTGTGTTGGTGAGTTTTGGTGAGGGTGTTCGCCGGACAGTGGAGAAAGCTGAGAGTGAGTGCGTGAGAGAGTGAAGGAAAGAGAAAGAGGAGAAGATTGGGAAGATAATTGGGTCTTTTGAGAGTTTACTGGTGACCGGTGACTAATCGCGTTTTACTCTTCAAGATAAGGTTTAGCCTGGAGTTGAGGTAACCGGGGTTAATTTATTTCATATGCTTGTTTTGGATTGTAAGGTGTTTACTAAACCTTATTTTCATATATATTACTACTGACATGTGTTTTGAAAATTATGTGTATATTTGAATATGAAGTTATTTCAGTGAAGCAGTGTATTTTCTATTCTACATGTATGTATGAGTGAATCTTGATATTGGAATTGTTGTTGTGGTGACTATTGTGATAATTGTTGTGAGTTGTTGTATATGGAGTAATATATTGTACTATGTTTTTGAAAATTATAGTATCATACTGTTTATTTGTTTTAAATATGTTGGGTTGTGCGGAAGAGATTTAGGGTGAAATTGTGCCCATCGGCTCTCTCATTCCTGGCCCGGAATTTGAGTTGAGTGTTTAGGGCGGATACCTCCCTGTTACGGTATATTGGTGGTGACATAAGAGGGGACAGTATTCTTGAAGTGACTAGCTAACCTTAGCCGGTATACTAGCACTGATAGGCTGTACCACGTCCAGAAGATATAAGGAGGAGCAGGATGGATGAGTGGGGATGGTTTTAATTGTTGTTAATTATTATGTATTATTTAATTATTGTTGATATTTTAATTACGATAATAAACCTGCTTCTCTGACTTGCAATCCTTTCCTGCATATTTGATAAATTAATTTTGGTTACTGGGACTTTATGTCTCACCCCATCATTATCAATGTTTTTCACGTGAGGCCTCTAATCTCACTAGTAGGAAAGGGAAGCAACCAAAGGCATAATCGTAGAGAACCTTGTAGGCCTCTTTTGGTATTGGTGTTGTAATGATTTCTATATTGCCATTCTAGGGCCCACATGTTTTAAGAATGCTATTTTAACTATTTTGGGATGACTGTGTGTTTATTGTTGGATTAAAGGTTTAATTTTGTATGTTATAATATTTTAGTGGATCCATAATTAAAACTTGTGTGCGAAAATTCTGGTACATACCTCTTTGATGTGAATTTGGTGTTGTAAAACTCATGGGCTGTGTATTCTTCCGCTCAACAATTGTGCCCAGAGTTTTTGGATTTTGTTATGATGAGTTTGTGGGCGAAATTTGTGCCCTGAACTCCGTTGTGCTTACTACCGTAAGAAAAGAGTTTTCCTTAATCTCTTGTTAATTTGGTTTAATGATGATATTATGGTTAGTTATTGTTTAGTAAGGAAATGTCTTTTCATATAATATATTTTTTACAGAATTATATATAACTTAAGAAATATGATTGTCTTTTTAATTTCAAGACTTAAGTTATAGACTTATATTTGAATATTTTGAAGTGTAAAATTGTGTATTTGATTTGAACTTTGCAATATTGTTTATTAGGTATGACTGAAACTGTTTTTTTCCATATAGGGTGTGGCAGGGTATTTCCACTTGGGCAGATAAGGCCTGTTCTGCCCAGCCCATTATTGCCTTGCCCAAAAATTTTAGGGCTTCTATCGGGCAGGGCTGGGCACTGGGCTTCATTTTACAGTACAATGATCTTTTGTGTAGGGCATCGGGCAAGGATCTCACCTTGCCTAGCCTTGCCCAAGAACACTCCTATTATCCTCGCTCAAGAGGCAATTCATACCATGAGAACAAAAATTGGAGCCAAAGGTTATGTGGCCATCAAAGTAGATATGGAAAAAGCATACGATAGGCTAGTTTGAAGATTTCTTTAGTTTAACCTTAATAGCCTGGGATTTAATGAGCACTTTATCCAGCTAATCATGCAATGTGTGACATCCACCTCCAAGCGAGTGTCTTGGAATGAGACTTTAGCGGAGGAGTTCAATCCTTCAAGAGGACTTCGACAAGGTGGCCCCTTAAGCCCATATCTTTTTGTTATTTGTATGTAATGACTTGGTCAACTTATTCATCTAGAAGTGGAAGCAAAACATGGGAAACCATTGAAATTAATTAGATGGGGAACAATACTATCTCATTTATTCTTCGTTGATGATTTGTTCTTGTTTAGTAAAGCAAGTATGAACAAATAGGTTTGATTAAGGATGTTATGCAGTTTTTCTGTAGCATTTCGAGACATAGAATCAATCTCCAAAACTCCAAAATGTTTGCCTCCAGCTATGTCCACTTTAATAGAGCATATGAATAAGAGTAGCTAATTCCGTGCTATAGCATCACGAACTTGCGATAGTATTGGGGCAACACAGAATAGGCCCTTGCTGCCACAGAAGCTCCATTGTGGAACATTTCAAGGTCGTGCCTGAAGCACCAGTCGTAGTATGTGAAATCATGTGGTGCATCTCGCGATGAGGTTTAGGTCGGTACAGTAAAAAAGTCAAACGCAAAACCTAGAATTATCACACCGGTCCATTCTTGAAAATCCGAAAAAAACTAGTCACGATCGGCGCCTTTGAGTTCAAAGGGCGAGAGCGAGATTTAATCTCCTCTAATTTTTTATTGCTATAGTTCAAAGTTTAACGCGTTCAAAGGGAGCCGACGAGCTCAGTTCTGGTTTTTCAGACATTTAGTTCGACACGTTATTCACTTATTCCTATTTTTACGTACTATAAAAAAGTCGACGCGTTATTCACGTGTTCCTATTTCTACAGTAAAAAAGAGTCTAAAGTTCAAGGCTTCTGAGTTCTGCTTTTTCAGTTCGTGCTACTGTAAAAAAAAGAGTTGCTTATATTTATGGCCTTTAAAAACTAATTTAATGTTGAATTTTTTTTTATATGTTAATGTTTTGTTTATTGCTTTTGGAGATAGATGATTTATTGTTGATTTGAATATGTCTTAAGTTTTGAGTACATTTTTATGTTTGAGTATTTATATGTGTCTCTTCGGCATAGCAGTGATCACATAATGCACTATGCCACTATGGTGTATTTTGGGCCTGCCGCTACGTGCGGCAATCTGGGATTAACTTGGAAAATAGTTGGGAGTGCCACTTCTGCACAAACGCGCAGTAAAACAAACATTTACACCTCTAATCCAATGTGTAAATGAAAGATTGGCTAGTTGGAAGGGGAAGTCCATAAGTATAGAGGAGCGCACAGTGCTCATCAAATCCATTCTATTTACACTTCCCTATTATCAGATTCAGACTCTATTACTACCTAAAGCGGTGTTGAAAGATATTGAAAAAATGAGTAGAGATTTCTTTTGGAATCATGGACAAGCAAGCCGTAAACTCTACCTCATAGCTTGGAATCATGGTCGATCGACGAGCACCTGGTAGGACAACTAGACACCATTGGACATTCCTATGGTCCAATTCATCGATAGGAATGACAATCTTGTGGAACCCAAAGCAAAAGTTAAACAATTCCTGCGTTTGGATAGGTCCTGGGGTCTAGCAAAATGGCGATTATTTTTATCTGAGTGGGTTGCTGAGAAATTAAACTTGTGAGCCCACATTGCTGTAGCGATGATTATAGATTCTGCTGGAGGTTATCATTTGATGGTGATTTTAGTGTGCAATATGCCTATAAGCTAGTGAGTAAAGCTCACAGCAACCTACACCTTATTGGCAACAATTATGGTGACGGCCGATTCAGGAGAGAGCAATTTTCATGTGGCAAGTCTTCCACGAGAAAGTACCAACAAACAGTCTTCTAGTATAGAGAGAATTGAGCGCTAATAAAAAGTGTCCTTTTGAGTGTAAATATGAGGAAACAATTCTACATATATTGTGAGACTGTGAGATGGTGAATAATGGGTGGATGTCTTTAATTAACCCCATAGATTACCCTATATTTTTTTCCTAATGGCTTGCAGTTATGGTTGAGATGCAATGTGGCCCATCACCCAGGTGGAGCGCGGACATCTAAATGGTTGTGACTCAGAGTATTCAGGCTAGTGTTCTGGATCTTGTGAAAAAATAGATGTCATAGAGTATTTGATGGCACCAGCGATCAACCTAGAGCACTAACACACTGGTGTTTTCACAATTTGATGAAGGAAGTCAATAAGGGCTTACTTAAATACCAAATCCTTCATGTCACAGGCAGAGCGATGTGAGATGGCACCCCCTCCACCAAGCTATGTCGGTGTTGACGTCCATGGATCAAAAACCCAGAATGGCCAGACAGCATGTGGGGGGCTTATTTGAGATCATCAAGGGAATTGATATTTGCTGTACAACTTCAAGCTATTAAACTGGGCCTCTTGGTATGCAGAGGATCTAGATTAATAAAGTTTAAACTATACTCTGACTCTATAGAGGAACTACAATTGATATTTGCAATAGCTGGAAATGCACACCTTCTAGATCCTAAGATAGAGGAGGTGAGATCATTGGTATTCACATGTAATGACTTGGAAGTGTTTCATGTACACCATAAGGCTATATATTATGTTGATCTCATAACAAAGAAAGCCAACGAGGCGGGACCAGCGAGGTATATTCTCCCCTCACCCCTAGATTTCTTTTTTATCCCAACTTTTAGCTGATTTAGGGTAGTTCGTAATGTCCTTCTAACCTAGTTAAATCTTAGTTTTAGGACTATGCGATGTATTTACGACTTAAGTAAGTGTTTGGGTAACTCCAAAATTGTGGTTTCATAAGCTATTTTCTGTAAATCGAGACAAAACTCTTCTCATATGCTTACATTTTAAATCGTAAAAGTTATTCTACAAAAGCTAATCAAAACTCACTAAATATTCAAGAGTATCTTGTTTTTTTTATTCAAATTTTTTAAAAAATCACAATGTCAATTGTCGTTCACCCTTCAAATTGCATTGGGCAAATCTTTTTTTCTTTTATTATTATTTTTTATTTAGTTAAGGGTTTCCCTATTCAAGGTTTAGAGTGTAAAGAATTTTCACCTCTTACAATAATTGCGCTTCCCAGGATTTGAACTTGTGTTTTCCTCCTTATAGGATGAAGTTACTTATCACCTTAGCCAACAACTTGTTGGTTATTATTTTTAATGCTCTTGAAATATAGTTGACTGATTTATATGGAGAAGAAAGGCTATGTGAGTTTTTTCTGATCAAAAAGTACATAATAAGGTAAAGGGTTTAAGTGTAAAAATGCTACTTCAAATCTTTCATGTATATCACTACCACAATAAATGGCTTTTAATTCCCTAATTGGCGTCTTATTTTAAAAAAAATGGAAATAAAAAAGAAGGCGGTGGTATTTTTGTAATTATATATGAGAAAGATTGACTTTTAGCGTCTAAGTTAAAAATTAGACGCCAAAAGTGATGCTTTTAGCGTCTAATTAAAGATATTTAGATGCCAACAGTGGTAGAATTTAAAAGCATGGGCGGCAAAATGAATTGTTTGGCGGCAAAAAGCAATACTTTTGGTTTCTAACTTTTGTACTTCGACGCCAAAAGTTTGCTTTTTGCGTCTAATTTAAAATTTAGATGCCAAAAGTGGCAGAATTTAAAACATCCGCGCTCTCATCTCACGCTCTGCCTTGACACTCCCTCTTCTTTAGCTCTCATCTCGTGCTCTTGTACTATTCTCCGTCTCCGCTACCTCAATCGACCTTAGTCCTCCGTCCAAATCCAAGTGCCTCTCCTCCTTTCTTCACAAACACCAGTATTGTCTCCCTCTCATCCTTGCATCTTTTATTTTTTTTTTGGCTCTGCATAATTAATTGATTTCTGCATCAAAGGCTCTCATCCTCTAGATCGCCATGCTTCATGCCATGCTTCGCCGAGACCACTCTCCTCCAGATCGCCTACTTCGCTGTGCTCCTCCTCCTGTACCGCCGAATCTGACTCGGTTTGCCGTAGATCTGTTGTTCTTAGATCTAGAATTTTATATTTTTAGATCTACTTTGTTAAATCTGCTTTGCTCCGCCGAATCTCACATTTGATTTATTGTTGAAAATGGATTTGATTCGATTTATTTTTCATCTCATCTAAACTGAATCTGATTCGATTATGAGTTCATCTCAGCTCTGTTTGTTGTATTGTTTATGCATATTTGGTTGTGAGATTTTTCTTGCTTTAAGATTCTTAGAAAAAGCACATGTATTCTGTTAACCTCTTCTTATTATTCCTTGATTAGATCTCTTGGTTAATCTTGTTTGGAATAATCAACTCGCTTATGCTCAGATGCTCCCGAACCCCTAATTGGGGTTTTTTTTTTTGAAAAAAAAAACACTTATGGCGTCCTAAATATTTTTAAGACGCCGTAGGATGCGAATATGGCGTCCTACAAATTTTAGGACGCTGTAAGTTGCACTTTTTTTACTTCTACTAGATAGGTGTCCTGCGAAAATAGGACGTTAAATGTCCAAAAAATAGGACGCCATAGCCCTAGTTTGTAGTAGTGTATGCTCATTCATCATAAGAGAGACAACGCCAGGTGTCATTGTTTCTCTTATGATAGTACAATAAAACCTC
Organism: Acacia crassicarpa; assembly: GCA_034222035.1. Lineage (NCBI taxonomy): Eukaryota > Viridiplantae > Streptophyta > Magnoliopsida > Fabales > Fabaceae > Acacia > Acacia crassicarpa. The sequence goes on along the minus strand of JAWXYG010000008.1, from coordinate 11,217,224 downwards.
CTTTTTACCTTATGGTTAATATGCAAAAGTACCCGTAAACTTAGTTTAGAAGAGCACCTGGAAATCATAAACTTTTTTTTGGTGCAAAAGTGCCTATGAACTTTTCTAAATGAGGGCAAAAATCTCATCACCATTATAGGAAAGTAATTGTCGTTACATTTTAGCTAAATGAACCCTACACGTTACTTTTTGAGTACAAAAATACTCATTAACTTTTATCACAAGTGCGTCCAACATCATATACTTTTTGGATATACATATGCATATGTGAACTTCTAGCATCTTGTCCCTACATTTGTAAGGGTAACGTCAACCTCACGACGTGCCACCAATATGTTGTAAACACAACCCAATGATTATCTTCTGAGTGTAGAGTTTCGAATGAGGCAATAATTTAGTATGACGAGTGCTTGCATTGCTATCTTAATCATTCCATCTTCTCCACTATTGACATAAGACCTGGAGTCGCCCTCTTGAACCCTGGAAATGTCTCAAACCAGGCAAGCTTCATTACGATACTTTAAACCAAACAAAAAATGAGGCAGATAAACCTACTGTAGGGGAAAAGAAGTATACAAATGAAACAACAAATTTTACAACGTTTCAAACTATGTTTACTTGAGTTCAGTGCACGTCAAACCTTTTGTCGTCAAATTGTAGAAGTTGCCTAAATGGTACAATTAAGGCCCTTGGCATTTGTTTTTATAAGAAGCTAGGAGGAAGAGTTCTAAATGAGAGGAATTATGAAGGAGGTGGGGGAAGTGAGTGAGAGCTTTTTAAAGGGTTAAGGGACAAAATCCTGATAGTTTAAATATGTATATACACATCCAAAAAGTATATTGTGTTGGATGCATTTTTGGTAAAATTTAAAAGGTATTTTTGCACCCAAAAAGAAACTTGTGTGGTACACTCAGTTAAAAATTAACGGCAATTACCTTCCCCTAACAGTGATGGCATTTTTGCCCCCATTAAGAAAAGCGTATAGTCACTTTTGTACCCAAAAAAGTTTATGGGTGTTAGGTGTTGTTTTGAAATAAGTTTACAGGCACTTTTGCATATTAACCATAAGGTAAAAATGAGGTTTTATCGTACTATCATAAGAGAAACAATGACACCTAGCGTTGCTTTTCTTATGATAAATGAGCATATGCATGAAAGATTTGAAGTAGCATTTACTGAAAAGAAAATGATAGACAAATTGTTTGACATGGTTCGGGCTTATTCAAAGAATTACTACTGATTTGAGCATTTATAAGGCCTAATGTTTTCCAGGTGCTTATGCTTGTTTTGCTATTGAGGTGCCTTTATGAAGTCACGGGACAATAAGGCATTTAAGGAGACATTAACTTGCTTTTGTGAAGTTATGTTTTTCTTGGAAAACCTATTGTTGCTCTAATCAAAAGTTCTTTTTTTGTTACAAGAAGTTTTCAACCCATTGCTTTGACTAAAGGTTCCTACTTTATTGATCTTTTTTGAAGTAACTTTTGAAGATATGATCTCTAAGGAAAATATGTCTTCTTTTTTGAAGTAACTTCTAGAGACATGAATAAACTAGTCATGTGTACCTATGAGAGTCATACATGAACAAGCTCTGTAAAAAAACTAATTCAGGTGATATATTGAATTTATTGTTGTGAGGTTATGTTTTTTGGACATCTCATTATTGTTTTGACTAAAGGTTCATCTCCTGTCTTTCTATTGTGCAGGTGGCATGAAATTAAATGCTATGAAATTCAATATTGTAATCAATCTTAGACTCTTAAATGTGAGAATTTTTGAACTACTTGGTCTCGTATCTATATATATAGGGATAAGGGTCTTAAATGCCATGGAAGTTTTCGCTCAGGAGCATCGGTAAGACGGAAGTTTTTTGTTTTGGACAAAAAATGCCACGGAAGTTCACAGGAAGTATCAATTTTGCCCCGGAAGTATCATTTTTGCCACTGAAGTTTTCGTTGAGGAGCAATTTTGCCCCGGAAGTTTACTAAACGTAGCAATTTTGCCCTTCTGTCTCCAAATATTAAATTTGACTACTAAATCAGTCAAAGACCACACATGTCATGCATTGAAAATGTCTAACTTGGAGTCAGAAAAGGAGATCCTTTAGATGTTGATATCAAGGCGGCCAGAATTTGTGAAGCCGAACTGGTCAAAGGGACTGAAAGGTTTGTCACAAAACGCAAATGAAACGCAAAACGAGAAATGAATTGTTCCAAAAATTGGTTCAGTAAAACAAATCAATAGTAATAATATTTACGTTTGTATAAACTGATCATTTACTTAGATCATAAGTGATGCTTCCTTTAGGTTTTGTGACAGTCGACCTTTCAGTCCCTTTGACCAGTTCGGCTTCACAAATTCTGGCCGCTTTGAGGTCAACATCTCAAGGATTTCCTTCTCTGGCTCCAAGTTTGACCTTTTCAAGACATAACATGTGTAGTCTTTGACTGATTTAATAGTCAAATTTAATATTTAGGGATAGAAGGGCAAAATTGCTCCTTAGTGAAAACTTCCGGGGTAAAATTGCTCTTTAGTGAAAACTTCCAGGGCAAAATTGCTCCTTAGCAAAAATTTCCGTGGTATTTTTGGTCCAAAAAAAACTTCCGTCTTACCAGTGCTCCTGAACGAAAACTTCCATGGCATTTAAGACCCTTATCCCATATATATATATATATATATATATATATATATATATATATAAAAGATAGCAATCTTCTCATGTTGAATAGCAATGCAATTTGGACCAATCAAGATTTTCTGGGATTTGTGGTTAGAATTAATCACGGTCCTGATGTATATATGCAATAATGTAAGTATTCACCTATACCTTGTGTCTTTTTAGCAATTAAGCTTGGAAAGCAAAAAAAGAAGGCAACAAAAAGACCTTTATCAGAAAGGGTGCTGGGGTTATGCAAACCCTTGAAAGCAAGTGTTTGCATATCCCTTCCTCCCCCTTTTTGATAGGGGCATATATTTTTTCTCGAGAGTCCTTTGCTTTCTAGGGGCTAATCCCTGTGACAAGACACAATTATATATAGGTTATAGGTTACATGGTCAATTATATACATCAGTAGTTGCCATTGATTCTCGCCACAAAGCTTGGAATGTCTTGATCCATGTCAAATTATGTAGCCACGCGATGTGGAAGGTACTCCCACTTGAAGAGTGTTATATCCATACATTATGCTTATTTATGTACTTAATACATAATGGTTGTCTACATGATACCATTATGAAATTTTATTAAAAGTCACAGTTCTTATTACAAATCATTATGTATGTTACTGAATAAATAACTGTTGCAAAATGACATAGTTATGTATCATGCAAGCATTGCAATATATTATGATGATTGTTTATGTGTGCCCATTAATTATTATCACAACAATGGGAAGATTATGGCATCACCAAACCTCAATATACAATGAATGTTATATTATAATTGTTATAATATGCCCAAAGTAAATAACAGTTTGGAACCGTTTTATATGACAGTTAATAACCATCATATATTATGATTTTTGCAGTAGTAAAGGTGACTACTGAATGCCCTGATAATGAATGAGAAAAGATCAAATAATATAGAGTCCTTTTAAAAAATGGTAATAAGATCTTTTGGCTAACAATTTATCCAAAAATTGAGCTGTTTATAAACTAAGATGATATAGTATTATCTATGTTGTTAATCACATCTAATAATAATGGTTGTTCTTATTGTAGTTGTTGTTATAATACAAGTCTTTTTTTTCAACTTTGCCTTTCTTAATATTTCTTAAAATATAGTTTAGTTTGATAATATCTAAAATAATTAATGGTTAAGATGTAAAAATACCTTTGAACTTTTCCCCAAAGTACACCCAATACCATATGCTTTTCGGAAGTGAAAAAGCACTCATGAACTTGTAAAATCAAAGCAAAAATACCACTGCCATTAAAAGAGGTCAACCTCCGTTTATTATAATTTGAATTACCCTAACTCAAAAAAGAAACCCTCTTTCCCTTGCAACCTTTGTTTTTTTTCACCTGAATATATATTTTGCACCAAAAGACTAAAGCAAAATAAAGCAACCAAATGATTTTCATATCTAGCAATGCAAAACCAAAATCCACAAGAAATAAAAGAAAAAACTAAATTGGAAAAAGTAGGACAGAACATTAGAGAACTATCTACCTATTCCCTCCGATTCAAGTTAGTCCATTAATGCTTTAGTTGGTTCAGTCTTTGCCGATGGCAATGAGGACGGTAAACCCAGTAGCAACAACCACATCTGAAGATTATCAGCCTACCTACTTCTTGGTTTTTTAATTAAATACAAGTTCATTTCTCTCCTTTATGAACGAAATAACCCACACTAGCAGTGAGAAATCAATATCCCGCAACCCAATGTTATGGCATAGAACAGTCAACTAACCAAAATTTAACTTGAAATCAAAGGATCATAGGAGGAAGAATCTCGCATTAGGGAAACCGTCGCTAGTGGAAGAGGGAAAATAAGAATAGTGGATTTAGATATAGAAGACATTGAAAGAGACAAGAATCATCCCAATCACTAGTGGAAGTAGTTGTCATTGTGGAGATGCCGTCGCCGCCATTGGTGGAGAATGCCATCATCCTGTCGGCATTTAAGAAGACAACAAAAAGATACGGGGAGGAAGGGAGAGAGCCGATTGATTAAAGATAAAGGGAGGGCATCAACGTAATGTACAAATTGTAGATTTTTTATTTTATAAGTAGTGTGGGTCCCAAGAACGAACTTTAGCATTTTTAAACGGCAATGTCATTTTTGCTCCAATTTGACAAGTTCATAGGTATATTGGTACCTCTGAAAAGCATTATGGTACTGGGCACTTTGAGGAAAAGCTCATGGATATTTTTGCATTTTAACCCAATAATTAATTGATTATAATCAAGAATTTATTTAAAATTTTTACATATTTAGTAATTTATATTTCTTTTAACTATGATACTTTATCCATGTGCAATGATTGAATCATATTTATATCATGGACAAGAAGAGTGGTAAGGAATAAAAATTGAGCTCTTAAGTTGAAAAAAAATTCAAAATTAACCAAGATAAGTTTTTTTTGAATATAAATATATAATATAGGGTTTATCGTTTGTCATGTTACTTGACATAAGGTTATGTCAAGTCACCCTAAAACTATGTTGTTTTGAGAGTTAAAGGAATTAATAAAGGGTGTTTTTGTATTTATTATATGAATTTTATCAAAAGATCCTTCATTAATTCCTCTAACCCCAAAACAACGTTGTTTTGAGAGTTCATTAATTCCTCTAACCCTAAAATGACGTCGTTTTGGGGTGATTTGACATAACCTTATGTCAAGTGATATGACAAATGATAAACTCATATATATATATATATATATATATGAAATTTTTTCTTGAGGGCAATGTTTTTATTCTTCTACCTAAATTCCAAAGCATGGTTCAACTCGAGTATTTCTAGGTAAGAAACTTTGGGAGGGGCCAACACCATAAATTCATGGATAAAGGTGTGTTTAACATGATAGATATAAATGATTTAATTCATTCTTGTATAACCAAATAGCAATGAGATCAATGTGACATTCAAATGGAAGAATCTAATATATCTCTTGCCATTGATTTGTTCTCAGAGAAAGAAAAATATGGCTTATGGTTCTTCTAAGCCCTGTCTCTTACTCCATAGATGGTGAAAAAATTCCGAAGGTAAAAGTAGACTTAAGGGACCAAAAACATAGATGCACCCCTTAATATAACTTCTGCCTATCATAGAGGTGGTCATAGTCGTGCATAGGATAGTAGGCAGTTTCAAGAGAATGTGGGTAGACGTGAACCACATCATGGCAGTTGAAAATTCAAACATTCTCCCACTTGGTCCACATATTTCATCATATACTATAGTGAAAAACAAAATGCATGAATAATAGCGATAAGTCTTCTAAAAGCGAGCATTATTTTCCATGTATCACAACGCATCATGTATCACAAGCGTATATGACTTAATGAATAAACCTCACGTTTATTCTAGGTCCAAATTTTAATGATGTTTCTCAAAATGAATAAATGAATATGTGCACAAAACTGAAATGAGAAAACATTACAAATAGAGTTTCATTAAAATAACATTGTTCTTACAACTCAAATCACATAAAGGAACTAAGTCCCATTCTTTCTACATGAACCTAAAATTTCAATGGAGGCATGCCTTTAGTTAAAGGGTCAAAAATCATCAATTTAGCGCTTATGTGTTCATTAACCATTGTTTTATTCTTAATACGCTTTCTTATTGCTAGATATTTGATATCAATGTGTTTGCAATGACTACTACTTTTGTTGTTCTAAACCATAAAATTTAGGGCTGTTCATGATGCCCACGACCTTGTATGCCCGCCGACGCCCACTTAAAAATCACCTTGCCTTGCCTAAGGAAAATCCGCCCAAAGAAAAATGGGCTCAATTGGGTTGGGCATTTTTGCGAGTAGGGCTAGGCATCGGGCATGGTATGCCGCCCTGCCCATTTAGCCCTACCCAGTAGTATATATTTTTTATTTTTTATTTTTTTTATAAAATAGTATTATATATTTGTTATAATTTACATAACCTATTTGTATCCAATATATATATATATATATATATATATATATATATATATATATATAACTTATAACAAAAAAAAATATCTTTTCATTTCTTCATCAGCTCTTCCCTTTTTTCATAAATACTATTTATTGATGCCTTGTATTTAATGGATTATGAACTATTTTTTGATGCCTTGTTAAGACATATGGTTGTCTTTTTAATTTTAAGACTTAATTTGTTCACTTACATTGAAATATTCAAAAGTGTATAATTATGGATGTTATTTAATTTTTCAGTTACTTAAGCTAGTTTTTTTCACATAGGGTGTGGTAAGGTATTGCCACTTGGGCATGGAAGGGTCGCTCTGCCCAACACATTATTATCTGGCCCAAAAATGTTAAGGCTTCTATCGGGTAGGGCCGGGCACTGGGCTACATTTTACTGCCTAGTGATCTTTCAAGTAGAGTATCAGCAAAGGTATCGACTTGCCCAGCCCTACCTATGAACACCCCTAAACAAATTAGCAGCTAAATTATCACAAGATAACTTCAATGGCCTATAAATCAATTCCATAATCTAAGTCCAAAAATGAAACCCTTCATCTATACACCATGTGAGGTAGCCTTAAAACAATATACAAACTCAGCTTCCATTGTAGAAGTAGCAGTTAAAGTCTGTTCTTTACTACTCCATGATACAGCTCCACCAGCTAACATAAAGACATATCCTGAAGTGCATTTTCTCGAGGCAATGTAGCCTGCACAGTCTGAATCAAAGTAACCAGTTACTTCCAAATTATTAGTTTGTATGTACATAAGCATGTACTCTTTAGTTCCTTAAAGGTATTTCAACACTTTCTTTGCAACTTTCTGGTGGTTTAATCCTGGATTACTCTGATATCTCTCTAACATTCTAACAACAAATGCAATGTTAGGTCCTGTGCAAACCTAAGCATACACAAGACTTCCTATAGTTGAAGCATGTAGAATATTTTACATTTATTCCCACTTAAAATTATTCTTCATTGGTCTAAATCAAACCTGTCACCCTTCACAATGGGAGCTACACTTGCCGAGCAAACCCTTGTCCAAAATCTCTCCAGAATTTTGTTGATATAGGTCTCCTGAGACAAACCTAGAATACCTCAAAATCCATATCTATGTATCTTAATGCCAATAACATAAAATACATCTTCCATACTCTTCATGTCAAAGTTTTCATAAAGGAATTGTTTCACCTCATATAGCAAACATTTATCATTGGCTGCAAGTAAAATATCATTCACATATAGAATAAGGAAACAAATCTTGCTCCTACTAACCTTCTGGTATATACATTAATCCACAATCTTCTTTACCAACGCAAATGAAGAGAAAACATCATGAAAATTTCAAATAGTATTGACGAGAGGCCTATTTCAATCCATATGTAGATTTCTTGACCTTGCACACCAAATGCTCATCATCATTAGAGGAAAATCCTTCTAGTTGTTCATGTAAACCTCTTCCTCTAGATCTTCATGGGGAAAAAGCCATTTACACATCCATTTGTTGCCACTTTAAGTCAAAATGTGCAACCAATGCTAAAATGATACGATGAGAATCTTTATTAGATACAAGGAAAAGGTTTCCTTGTAGTTGATTCCTTCCTTTTGAGTGAATCATTTAGCAACCAATCTTGCTTTATATATCTCAATGTTGCCCAATGAGTCTTTCTTTGTTTTGAAGCCATTTACATCCAATGGCTTTTGCACTATCAAACAACTCAACAAAATCCCAGACTGTGTTAGATGCCATAGAATTCAAATCATCCTTCATAGTATCATACCATTAGTTTGATTCTTTACAATTCATGGCTTGTGAAAACGTTTCAGAATCATTTTTCACTCTTACATTACAGTCATAGTCTTGTAGATACACAATATATTCACTAGGTATATCTGATTCTCTTCTTCTAGTAACTCTCCTTAATGTTGTTTCATTATCTTCTAGGGGAACATATTGTTCAACTGGTTGTTCAACAATTTTTTCTTATTCCTCATCAACAACTTGATCTATTGGATTAATATCAGCAAATTGTGGATCTTGATTGAATGGTTGTACAACATTCAATTGAACTGAAGGAATATTGTTAACAACAACCAATCTTATACTCAAGGTGGAAGGTTAATTATCTGAATAATCTTTTTCAGAAACAAGGTTTCTAAATTGATTACTCACACAAATCAAGTCATTTTCAAGAAATCTATAACCCTTCAACCTTTCAGTATATCAAATAAAATATCCATTAATTGTCCTTTGGTCTTGCTTCTTTTCTTGTGGATTGTAGATTTTGACTTCATCAAGTTGCTTACTCTAATCCTTCCTGGTAGAGTTAACAGTCTTCTGGAGGATTTACTTGATCTCTCTATTCGAGACTTCAGCTTGACCATTGGTTTGAAGGTGGTATGCTGTGGAGACCTTATGAAGCACTTCATACTTATGTAACACATCATTCATGCTTCGGTTACAAAAGTGAGAACCTTGGTTACTGATTATAGCTCTAGGAATATCAAACTTGTAGAAAATGTTAGACCTAACAAAATCTACCACCACAGAAGAATCATTAGTCTAGGTGGCTTTCGCCTCAACCTATTTCAAAACGTAATCCACAGCCAGCAATATGTAAGTAAAACCAGATGATGCAGGAAATTGACCCATGAAATCAATACCCCGGACATCAAAAATCTCACAAAATAGTATAGGGTTCTGGGGCATCTCATGCCTACGAGAAATACTCCCTGCTCTCTGACATTTATTGCATGACTTACAAAACAAATGTTAGTCACGAAATAGGGAAGGCAGATACAATCTAATTTTTAACACTTTCCTAGCAGTTCTTTGTGGTCCAAAGTAACCACCACAGGCGGAAGCATGATAAAAGTGCAATATGGAATCAAACTCATGATTAGGCACACATTTCCTAATTACTTGGTTACTAAAAAATCTCCACAAATAAGGGTCATCCCAAATATAATATTTAGATTCGCTTTTCAATTTTAGAATTTAGCCCTAATGAAATCAGTAGGTAAAGCACCAGCAACCAAGTAACTAACTAAATCCGCATACCATGGAATCTTACCTTGCAGTTATAGAAGCTACTCATTAGGAAAATCATCACGAATGGAGGGATGAGAAGGAGAATAAGTGATGTGACTCCAGTGATCAGCTACCAAGTTTTGTGCTCCACTTCTATCTCGAATCTCAACATCAAATTCTTGGAGCAATAACATCCACCGAATGAATATAGGCTTAGCATCTGCATTTTTCAAAAGAAACTTCAAAGCAGCATGATCAGAGAAAACAATTACTCTACTAGCTAGTAGATATGACCTAGACTTATCAAAGGCAAACACTATAGCCAACAGTTCTTTTTCAGTGGTGGTGTAATTAGACTGGGCAGAATCCAAAGTCTTGGATGTATAGACAATGAAATGAGAGGCTCTAGCAACCCGCTGAGCTAAGATGATGCCAACAGCATAATTAAAAGCATCACACATAAGCTCAAATGGAAGAAGCCAATCGGGAGGTTAGATCATTGGGGTCGTGGTCAGGCACCATTTCAAAAGATAAAAGGCAGACTTGCAATTATCATCAAACACAAACTTTGTGTCCTTATGTAGAAGGTTGGACAAAGGTAAGGCAATCTGGCTGAAATTCTGGATGAAGCGCCAGTAGAAACCTGTATGACCAAGAGAAGAACGAATTTCCCCACAGATGTGGGGTAGGGTAAAGTAGTAATAACATCAATCTTAGCAAGATCTACCTTAATACCCTTACTAGAAACTACATGTCCCAAAACTATGGCTGACTCAACCATAAAGTGACACTTTTCAAAATCCAACACAAGATTAGATTCTATGCATTCATTCAAGACTCTAGACAAAGTAGCCATACATGCATCAAAATCAAACCCATACACAGTGAAATCATCCATAAAAACCTCCATGCAATCCTCTAAAAACTCAAAAAAGATACTTACCATATAGCGCTGGAAGGTTCCAGGGGCATTGCAGAGGCCAAAGGGCATCCTCCAGTAGGCATAAGTGCCAAAGGGGCATGTGAATGTCGTCTTCTCCTGATCTTCAGGAGCAATATGGATCTCAAAATAACCCGAGTAGCCATCCAAAAAGTAGTAGTGAGACTTACCAGCCAACAGCTCCAACATCTGATCAATTAAAGGAATAGGATATTGATCCTTGCAAATAGCTTGGTTGAGTCTCCTGTAGTCAATGCATACTTTCCAGTTGTTCTGAACTCTTGTGGGGATGAGCTCATTCTTTTGATTGGCTACCACAGTCACTCTAGATTTCTTGGGAACCACCTGGACTGGGCTAACCCACCGGCTATCGAAAATGGGATAAATAATATCAGCTTGCAAAAGCTTAGTCACCTCTTTCTTCACCACATCTAGAATAAGTGGGTTCAGGCGTCTCTGAGGTTGTCTCACTGGCTTAGCATCCTTTTCCAATAAAATCTGATGCCTACACATGGAAGGGCTAACATCAACAATATCAGCTAATGTCCACCCAATCACCTTTTTATTGGCATTCAACAAGCTTAGCAGCTTTTCTTCTAGAGCAGGTAGAAGGTTGTTGGCCATAATAACTGGTAGCTACTCATTCACCTCTAGAAAGGCAAATTTCAAATGATTTGAAAGGCACATCAACTCTAACTTAGGTGGCTGCTTAGTGGATGGAAGCAGCTTTGTTGGTTGCTTACCTACAATGCCTAAAATCACATGCACCGAAACAGAAGCAAAAGTAGAACTGTGTCTAGGCAACTCAATGTTAGTGTCAAAATTCAGTTCATATTCAGAATGGACATCAGAATTAGAATTCAACTCAAATTCACAATCAACATCAAAATCCTTAATAAATGCAAAATCACCGATCAAGTCAGAATCACCATATAATACATCATTAATTTCAGTGCAAATGGGGCACCACTCATTCTCAGAACAATCACAAACACCAGATTCACACATAGATGCAAAATCAAGGTAATCAACATACCATTCAGCAAGCATATCATCTATAGCATCATCAATCACATTAATGCACAAAACTGAATGCTCTTCCCTAGGATGTCTGATGGCATAAAAAATATTAAAATTAACAAGAATATCACTAGATTCCATGGAAAGAGTACCAGAATGCACATTTATCTTAGTCCTAGCTGTTTTCATGAAAGGTTTCCCTAGAATGATCGGGGACCTACTGTTAGGAGATTCATACTCCATGTCTAAAATGTAAAAGTCGGCAGGGAATAGCAATTCGTTTACTTTGACTAAAACATCTTCAATTAAACCAATGGGATGAGCATTACTCCTATTTGCTAGTTAGATAATAACACCAGTAGGACGTAAAGGACTAAGACCAAGAGATTTATAAACAGATGCAGGTATGACATTAATGGAAGCACCTAAATCTAACACGCAATCATCAAATCTATAATGCCTAATAATGCAAGGAATAGAAAACGTACCTAGATCCTTGCACTTACGAGGCATGGTGGGTTAGATGAGTGCTGATACACTTTAGTTTAAGCTCACTCAAACAATCCCCTTCAGTTGCCTCTTGTTAGTACACAGTTCTTTAAGAAACTTGGCGTATTTGGGAACATGCTTGATTGCATCTAAGAGAGGAATGTTGATCTCAACTTTCCTAAATGTCTTAAGAATGTCTTGCTCTTTTGTATTCTCTGCAACTTCTTGGATTTAGTGGCTCTCTGAGGGAAGGGAAGAGGAATGGGAATGTCAGGTTCCTCTTCGCTTTGCTTCACTGCTTCTTTGTTTTTAGAGTCAATTTTCTCAACATTTGACTCTTTTTCTGATATGGATTCAGTCACATCTATAGCTTGTTTAGGCTCATTTAATTGCTTGCCAGAACGTAGGGAGATAGCACACACATTCCCCTTAGGATTAGGAATTGTTTGTAAGGAAAGAGTATTGGATCCCTAAGGTTGGAGCTGGTTCAATGATGTTGCCAATTGGCCAATCTGAGTTTGCAAACTTTGGATGAAAGTTTTAGTTTATTGTTGGAACTGCATAGTGTTCGTAGCAAATTGCTTCATCGTATCCTCTAACGAGGAACCACTACTACTAGGCTATTGTTGTGCTACCTATGGAGGTGCACATATGGCTGGCCGAGGAGGTGGTGCTAGCAAAGGAGGTATAGACTACTGCTGGAAATTCTGTAGTTTGTACTGTCTCTGTTGGTAATTCCCAGAATTCTACTGATAGTGGTTACTCTAGTTCTGATTCTGGATCCAACAAAAATTGGAGTGATTTCTCTAGCCTGGATTGTAAGTATAAAAAAATTCACTATTTTGATGGTATTGTGGCTTTACCGAAAAAACACCTACTGTAGCTACCGACTAGTCTTGGTAAGTAGGATCATGCAAGGTAAGGCAAGAGTCAATAGAATGATAAGGGTCAAAACAAAACCCACACGAGTATCCAATCTAAGGAGGGGAAGACTGTACTGTCTATGTCATTGCTGACTGCCTCACTCGAGAGGTCAGATCCTCAAGTCTATTCTTTAATCTCTAGGAATCGTACTGGACTGGAGGTGCTTGAATCTGGTAAACAATTGTACTATTCACTCAGGTGCCAAACTGCTGAGAATTAGCAAACATAGTGGATATCAATCTCGAACATCTTCAGGTGTCTTGCTGTCTAAGGCCCCACCACTTGATGCATCTACGAAACTTTTGTCCAATAGCAATAAACCCTCATAGAAGTATATAATCAGTAATTGCTCAGAAATCTGGTGGTGTTGACAGCTGGCACACAATTGCTTGAACCTTTCCCGATACTCATAAATGTTCTCCCTATTGATTTGTTTTATGCTGCTGATCTCTTTCTGAATGGTAGTAGCTCTTGAGGCAGGGAAGAACCTCTTTAGAAATAACCTCTGCATATCAGCCCATCTCCTAACAGATGATGATTGCAAATAATATAGCCAATCCTTAGCCACACCATCTTTGGAAAATGGAAAAGCTCTCAGCTTAATGTGGTCCTCATCAATTGCTTGAGGTTTCATCATACTGCAGACCACATGGAACTCCTTTAGATGCTTGTGAGGACATTCACCTGCAAGACCATGAAACTTGGGCAAAAAATAGATAAGACCATATTTCAGTTCAAAGTTAGCACCAATTTCAGGATATTGAATACACAAATTTTGATTCACTACATCAGAGGCAGCCAATTCTTTCAAAGTAGGACAATCTGCTTGTTCTTCCATAATTTCTGAGTTAGCAAAAGTGCTACAAGAATCAATGTAAACAACACTATCAGAACGAGAAATATCATAATCAAGTTCAATATGCACAGAATGTTCAAAATCAAAATCAATTTTAGTAGTTGTCCTATGACTCAGCTTAACAACTCTTATAGTAGCAAGAATTATTGTTTCAATTTCAAGATCAAATTCTAACAAGTCTTTTGCATCATTAGTATTCATAGTAATCATATAGCATAGGCACACAGACTTGGTAGACACACAAAAAAAAACTCAAAAACAAAAAGAAGACTAAAAAACACAACAACAAAAAATGCTAGAAATCTATCCAAACAAGTCCAGAAACACAATCAATGATTTTTAAAATTTTTGGGACTTCCACAGGACAACTTCTGGACTATTCTAGAACCTAAAAATTAAATTGAAAATTGAAAATTGAAAAAGTGGTCTAAACAATGGAATTTGGCTAAAATCTGAAGACCATGGTGCTTTGCTAAAAGCACCGTGTTCTTAATTAAATGTTATTTTCCTTCAGCTCACCAAAATCAGCCCAATTAGAGTAAGTCAAACAATTTTTGAAAAACCTGATATATCCCGCGAAGACCCAAAAAAATGAATAAAAAACAGTGAAAAAGTGGTCTTAACGATGGAATTTGGCCAAAATAGATTAGACCACACTCCCTAAAGGAAGTGATTGTTGCTCAGAATGACCAATTCCTTTGAGATTGGTGCGACCACTATAAAATTTTCTGTCCTTCTAACAGTTGTAAAAGCTATGGGAAAAAAATTATAAGAAAAAGTAAAAAATTTCTGGGGACTGAGAATATTTAATGAAGGAGAACTGAGGTTAGTGACGGAGCAAGCTGGATATCGTGAAGTAGCAAGATCTCCTACAAGCATCTGAGTCCTCTAGGTGAGATACAAATCTGCCCAATCACCAGAACCACAAAAAACCACTCTAATCTAAACTAATCTAATGTCAATAATTAGACCGATGCAAATTCCCCAACAATGGTGCCAAATTTTGACATAGATTTGTTGAACTCTTTCAAAATAACTAGGATTCAAAGATTTGTAGTATAGGAAACCTACATCGTTTCTCTCAGGGAATTCACAGCAGGTCTAAAATCAACAGTAAACGTAGTAAAATAGTAACCAGAATGGGGGAGTTTTTCAAAGTAATTAAAATGAAGCCAAGCTAGAACAGAATATAAGAAAATGAGATTAATCAGATTAAAAACAATTAACCCAGAATTGGGATTCCATAACATTCATCCGACTAAAATATTATAACCTAACTCATGAATGATTCTGGATAAATCGAAATCTTTGCGTTTGTCCAGAAACTCACTCGACTAGACGATCGCCTAGCATCTGATCGAACGTGTGGTGAGCTCGCTGTGCAATCGCACAATGTTCTCTATAACCCGGTCCGACCTATGTCCTTGGGATATCAATTTGAATATTAAATATGATACCCAATCCACAATCATAATCGGATCCGATTAAAATAAACAGAAACGAACTGCGTTACTAATTGAAGCGCGGTCCTCTACATTCGTGGAATTCTCAATCCATGGGTCAACCACAGAAGCTTAGCCAAGCATGGCTAGGAAAAACGCAGAAGAAAAGATAAAGAATGCGAAGAACATGATGAACAACTCAGAGAAAATAAAAAGCTTCTAACTTAATCCAAAAATCATAAAAGACGTAATGTAGAATGTGTTTGCGACTGCCATCTAAGTTAACCTAAAAGGGAATGATGGCTAGGGTTACAAAATAGGCCTAATATTGGAAGCCTCTAATAATAATTGGTCTTTTATTACAAAATTCGAGCCTAATAAAAATTCAGAAAAACGTGTCTGTCTTTAGCTCCAATTTCGTCCATCTTCTCATTTGAATCAGCCTTCCAAGTCTTCATAACAATTGTAGCTCTCTAAATCATCTAAAAAAACGAAAGAAGAATCAGGCTAATCGGATATCTAGATCAAAAGTTATGGCGAAAATACGAAATCACTGTAAATCTGGAATTAAATCATAAAAATGAATTAAATCCAATTAAGAGCCCAAATCCCAATTAAGTAATAAAACCCATTATTTATTGATTAAACATTCCTAAATTACTAACCAAGAGATACAAATAAGTAAAATAATATTTAATTATCAGAGCTTACATGTTGGATACTCTAGATAAGAAATTAATTAAAAGAACATGGAACGCGGATAAACTGAGAGTATATTATAGTTAAATCCAAGTTCCATGTTAAGTTTGTTTTGTTTTACACACAATTTTCCTTTTAGGATTGTTGAAGCCGGCTATGTCAGCAAATTCATTTAATCAAGTTTATTTTCAAATAAATGAAGAAATTCTTAGTTGAGAATTGCGTTTCAACTAGCTCAAATTGTAGCAATTGTAAATGAATGAATGAAGCCAAGGTAGTTGAACCCGGTTTTAGATAAAGCGATGGTATAACAATAAGCCTTCGTAATTGTGATGCATCAAAGTTTTTTTGGGGTAGTAAGGTGAACTATTATGCTAACCCTGATCAGGTCGAAATGTTCAAAATTTTGGTTAAAGGTCGACTTTGAATAGATGTGAAGGTTTAATTAAAAACCCGGAATGTCATGTGAAGGTTTAATTACAAATCTTCACAAATATGATACCTGGTTTTCCATACCAAATGAATATTCAAGCAGACTCTGCATATATATTTTTGACCTTAGCCCGGTCATTGAATAGAACTCTGAAAATATGTTTAAGTTCATATAACTAATCTATTGTTGTATTGAAGTTAAAACTCGAAATTATATCCAAGTTGGTCAAAAAATGAATAAACCTTCATTGATATTTGAATTGTCTAAGTACAACGAAGTTAAATGCTAAAGAGTAAACTGTGTTAATTGTTACAAAGCAAAAAGGGGTATAAGAACCCTAAACAAAAAGGAACAAGCAAAATAGGCATCTCGACCCTTCAGTTAGGAAGAAATTCAGCTTCTGGTTGAACCTCCAGTTGAACCTCTCCTCCAATAGGGTTGACGGTGTCGACCTCTTCACCTCTCTCCTCACCTTAACCCCCTCCAACCAACTTACAAAATCGCCACCAGGAAAGGAAGGGGATGGGATTAATTTCCCGTCGTTAATGTAAGCTCTATAATGCAACCCGGAGGCGTTTAGTTCAACGTTGGGGTTCAAAAGCTAGATTTGGTCCAAAGCGTTATTGAAGGAACCCTCCGTGTTGTCTTTTAATGCGGCTGTATGGGCAGAGACGTTGGTACCAACAGCTTTGATGAGTATTATTTATGTCATTTTTTCCTATAATGTGTACCAGTCTTGTATGGTGAATATGAACTTAAATCTATTTAATCTGAGCAAGTATGTTATAATTCATGCATATAGGGAAATGTAGGATGAATCTCATAAATTATCGTAATTGCATAAGCATCCTACACATACACATAAGAAAAGAATAAGTTTGAGGTTTAATGTGAAATGCACATAGCATAGCCGATACAATATTATAGCATCGGGTTAGCCATAACAAGCCGCAATACAATACTACCTTAATGATATAGCAACGTAAGTGAAGCAATGCTATGCGCCATATGTTCTAAACTTTCCTCGAGGCTGTTTCAGGAAATTAAGGGTAGGAATATTAGACGGTTGTTTAGCCAGTTATTGGATTGCTCTTATGGACTTAGAGGATGCAAAGGATCGAAGTTAAGATTTGGAGAATCCCATAGTATCAGCAGAATCAATCAACCGAATTTGGAAAGTTGGACCAGTTGGATTTGACAGATTTAGAAAGGCCCAGCTCACTAAACGTACGCCACAAGGAAACTTGACTATAAAAAAAGGAAAAGACAACCAACCCTAAAGATCATCGAAGTCATGAAGAGCCAAGAGAATTCCTATTTGGCTAGACTCCATAGAAGAGAGAGAGAGAATTCACAAAGCACAAGAGCTTAGAAGAAACCCATAATTTTTCCCTGTAGTAGACGGAGACTAGAAGACGTGGGGACATCACGTGACAAACATCTCCTATACTGTCGACCCCTTCGGCGAACTTTCTGTTTTCCTTGGTTGAATTTTAGTTTATCTTTTTCCATGGGCTATTTTGCTGTGATTTGTTTTGCGATTCCCTCATTAATCATGAACTAAATTTCCTGTGGTTGAGCGAGGATGAATTCTTGAGTGTAAAATGAACCCAATTTGCTAGTTCTTAATTAAATAAATTTAGTTTGTTTATCAGTATTTTAATCTCTTATCGGTTAGTAGAAGCTAAAGGCCAGATCAGTGGCCTCGGCTTACTAGAAGGGAGTCGGAAATAGACATCTGATAGGTGGTGTTTGCTGGGCAGGTTGGTGCAAGGCTTGACCTATCATTGTAGGCTATAAGAATGAATCTACCGCTCATAACCATATACCTTGATTAGGATTGATAATCTGACCTAGAAAATCACCATAGGCATTTGGGAGAAATATAACTAAGATTGTATTTACAGGACGCGGAAGCTTCTGTATAGCATAGTGGTGGGTTAACTAGATAACATTGTGAAGGCGGCTATGTTGTAGCATTGTGGAAGTTGTGCAGCATAATTGCTATAGAAATGCGCTAAGGCATACTGGGGAAGTAATATGCTTAGGATGAAATATAAGCTCAACGTATCTTTAAACTGATATCTTCTTGCGACTATGATTAATTATTTATTTTCTTTGTTTGATAGTATAATTAAAAACATCCAAACCAATTATTATTTTCTTTCCTTTTAAACAAAACTGTCTTCAAAATCAATATCATTATCGGTATCTTGGTCTTTGGGGACAATACTCTACTTACTATTTATTACTTGTTCAACTGGTTCACTTGCCATCAAGGAAATTGACCAACAACCTTCAAGTGCAACCTTGGTCTCCTTCAGCTTGGCTTCGAACCCCTCATGCATTGCCTAAATATTCTTCAGTGATAGCATATCCTAAGCTCCTCCTTGGCCATTAGAAGCTCCTCATAAGTCTTGTCCTTCTTCGCCTTGGCCACTTGTAGCTGCTCATGTGCTTTGTCTTTTTGCTCACGACCTTTGTCTTTCTCCGCTCTGACTCGTTGCAACTTGTCATAAGTTTTGGCATATTTGTTTTTCAACGAAGCCACAGTCTGGGTTAATGCAGAGGCCTTCAAGGAATTTAATTCAATCTCCTGTAGCTCTTGAATCTTAGCATCAGACAGGCGAGTTGGCTCGTAGAAGCGCTTCCGAGGACGGAGAGCGTTACTAAGCTCACTAGATACCCCTGCTTCTTAAATAAGTCCATGGGATAGCCTGGTAGGTAGAGGAAGAGGAGTCTGAGTAACTAAAGGCGGAGAAGTCTAACTAACTTGTTGAGTAGAGGTTTGAACAATAAAGGCCAAGACGTCTTTGGTTTTCTGGGCTGGGATGTCCTGGCCGACTTTTGACCTCTTGGCCAAGATTTCTTTGATGCTCATCCAGGCTCCAACCTTCCCAAATTCAGGAGCTGCTCGCTTCTTGGTCTTCTCCATACTTGAGGCCTCCTTGCCACGCTTCAACATGGATAGGTAAAGAAGCTGTTTCCCCATACTTGGAGCTGCAGGTCCAGAAAACAAAGGTTATAAACTATGAGTAGATCTTTATCCAACAAAAAATAAAAGCACACAATACAAATACAAAAAGAAAGTCATACTCATTGCCGAATCCAACTTGGCTTGAGACTGTGAAACGAATGAAGCCGCGCTAACGTGACCATGTGTTTTGATGTGTCCAACCAAGGTTACTATCAAGGTAACCTTAGAATCCAGTAAGTTATGTCCTAGAAACTAGTAGGAGGAAGGAGCAAAGTCGTAATGGTCACGAGTCCAGTACGATGGGAATTTCCACTCCACATCTTTGGACTTGGGGAGCTAAGGAACCAGGGTTGTTTTTGGGGCTCGGTAACAACTTTAAAATAGTCAATTTTAAAGTTCTTAAAAGATTCAGAATAAACAATAAAAAGTTTTCTGTTTGGGGCACCCTCGAGTGTGGTCCAACCTTTTCTATTTGAGGGATGCCTACTAGTATAAGTTGTTTGCACAGTAAAAAAGTAAAAGAAAAGAGGAATTGTACAAGGTACAGCTAAAGACCTACAAAAACGCTTAAAGGCTATCACAAAACCCCAGTTGTTATTGTGATGTTAGGTAGAAGCAAGGTGTAGATGATTTAGCATGTCAATATGAAACTCGATAAACGGGAATCGAATATCAAGCCGGGTAATCAAATCCCGATAGAAGAAGAAAAAAGAGGGGTCATTCCCTTCCTTATCAGAGCAAACCAACTCATCTCTATTGGGTAGGCTAATGGTATAGTTTTCGGGATTGTTGACAGGAGGCCCGGCAACGTCATCTGCGGTCATCTCGAATAGAGTGCTTAACACTTCATGTGTAACCCACGGATACTTGTCCATTAAAACTTTCGGAGGACATGTGGAACCCGACTCCCCAGAGTGAGATTCCTCAGCGTGGTGTGAAGAAGGCGAACCCATATATTACCTATAACAAAGAAATAAAAATAAAAAAACAGACGGCATACCTGAATCAAGGGAGCTACTACCTGAATAAGAACAAGTTGATAAACTGGGGGTTTTGTCCGAAAGGAGATGACCCTTGTTGCTAGAAGCCGAGATGGATGTGGAAATTTTGTGACTACAGGAGGTTAAAGTAGACTCGGCTAAAGAGTCACAATTGCTCTGGAGGAGTTTGGAGCTTACAAAGACACAGTCATAGCACGGATCGACAATTTTCTTTGTGTGGGATCCCAGAATAGTCTGGCTTATACTTTGTTGCAAGGAAATGTAAGATGCTGGGATAGGTTTGCTCTGACCCTAACCCTCAGTTTTTTATGGTGGAATATGGGATCCCGGGTTAGTGGTCTTCTTATCTAGACTCTCAGGTTTTTGTGGATGGGTTCTCATTTTACTCCCTCCACCCCGATACCCACAAAGCACTGCCTCTTGCTTCTCTTCTTTGGTACAAGGAATACCCCATAACAAAAATCGAGCTCCAGGAGGAACTTTTTGACGTAACTCTTCTTCCTCTTCTGGAGTTATTATATCTCGATTCGAAGAGGATAAAGGAGTACCTCTATCCATGGTGAACAGAAAGCACAACCAAAGATACACGATGTGTTTGGTTAAAAGGGAGTAAAGAGATATAACGAGACAATACTATATTCGGTAAGAGGACTCTATGGCGAAAGTACAACGCTATAAGGGTTAAGGCACGACACTGGAAACTAAGAAGCAAGAATCAAGAACAAAGGTTCATATTCAAAAGAGATGAACGCAGAAATCAAAGTTTACCCAGAAATCAAAGTGCCGAAGACATAAACCAAGAAACAAGAACAAAGAAACAACTAAGCAAAGAACTTCAACGTGAAAGCGAAAGAAGTAGGAAGAAATGGTGAAAGTACCTGATTTTAGGAAGGTTTAGGAAACCCTAAATGTGCGAACTGGAAGAGCGTGAGAAGAGGGTCTTTGAAGGGGAGGAGAGTTTTCTCAGAGAAAAGTGAAAACAACGAATGTGAAGTGGTAAGAATGGCGGCAAAATGTTCGTATATAAATGTAATCGTTGCGGTTATGAACCGGAACAGGCAGGGGCAAAAGAGACAATTCACCCCAAAAAAAGCAATGATGACATGTTTGAAACGATGAGGGCGTTAAATGCACACGAATATCGAAGACAGCGAAAGGTGGCTGTGTTACGCTATGACGATTGTAAGTGTATAGCTGTAAAGTTGTCATAATGATATAAGCAAATTGAGCCTGTTCCTCTTCATGATAATCCGGATTGGGGGAAACCTATTGCTAAAACATACAAACCTAAAAACCCGGATGTTTGATGCAAAAGGGGATTTGCCAAAACACACAAACCCAAAAAGCCAAACGTTTTTATGCAAAGGAGATCCCAACAATAATGAAAGGGAATAGGTATTTTCTAATCAAATTAACCTGGATTATATGTCCAAGGGCAATTCACAATCAGAAGGCTAATGAATTCAAAGATCAGTAAAGCTCGAATAAAAGCTTTATGAAAATCAAGTAATCAAGCAAGTTGTAATGACTCAGATATGAGTTCCGGGTTAAATAATAAATGCACCCCAGAAGCCCAGAGACCTAGACTACTGGGCTGGGGGTAATTGTTATGGACTCATATGAGTCCCATTTAATGTATAGCCCCAAAAGGGGAAATCTACGTGACCCAGATATGGCGGCATAGCACTTGGGCTTGGAGGCACAAAGGCCAGGTTGGGTTTCTCTCCTTTTCTTTTCTCATTATCCCTCATCATCTTTAAATCATATACATCCAATCAATCAAAATACTACTTTAACATCTCTCTCCTCTTTCCAATCAATGATCCAGATGGGCTAAGGAGAAGAAAAGGAGAAAATGGATCATGACAAAATCCTCTCCCCACAAAGGCCCATAATTCCAAACTCTAACCGTATAGGTAAACTCTCTAAATAAGAGTAAACCCCTAGAGGTATGGACATTCTCTCTCAATTATTATCCTGCCGTCACTGTGCACACACACTACCCCTTTTGGCTAACACTTATTCGTGTACTCTAATCCATAGATACCTAAGAGAGAATTATTTGATCCAATATTAACGTATTAGTCTAACGGACTGGACATCTCTGTAAATCTAGACATAACATTAGCATCGTTTGTGGGGAATCGATAAATTTTGATTCCCGCAACCGAAGATGGTCAATGCCAGAAGCAACAGTCAGATGCCCTTGCATGGGCAGTTGCCTGGAAATCCACCCAAAAAAAATCTAGAACCGTAACCTGAGGATACGATTGTTCCAGATTATAACGCAGTGCAAGTTGAAGACGTATAAGACACGGCTTCCTCCCAGCACTCGCGGCAACCCCTCAGAATGCGATTATCCAACAGGTCCAGCAGCAAGTCCCTCCTCCACAAGTTACGATCATAGATTCGGACTCTTACCTCATGCAAGCCGCTTCAAATTCCATATTAAGGCGAATTGAGGCTCGACCATTCAAAACCTATCGCGACGAGTTTATCACCCTTATTGCCGACGAGCTCCTCAACTGCACCACCGGCGCACTTCTCGCCCACCGTCGACGCGCTTCTCATCAATTTGCCTTCCCACCTCCATCGTTAGTTGACCCACCTTCATCGATCTCCCACCATTTCACGTCTGCGATGGCGAGGACGAGAAAGAAGCAACGATGACACGACAGAGAAGACAGACCCATGGCTTAACGGCTGATGGTGGATCTGACAAGACCATTGAGAAGATGAACGCTGGTGATGACCTACCTCCTTCAGATCTGCCATGGAGGTTGGTTTTTAAGTGATAAAAGTTTGAATCTTGCGGCAGAGAGTGGTTGACTGGAAATTTTATGTTGGTTAAAGGTTTGAGTGCACACGAACTGGTTGAGTTTCGAAGAAGAAGAAGCTGGTTTGGGGGAAAAAATTTAAGTTTCGAAGAAGAAGAAGCTGGTTTGGGGGGAAAATTTAGTTTTCGAAGAAGCTGGTTTGGGGAAAAAAATTAATTTAAGTAGAGCATTTTGATATTCACTTAAAAAAAAGTGTCGTTTCCATCACATACTAAATATGCTAAAAATAAGTTGGGAAAATACCCCTTAGGGCCCCAAGTAACAAAAAAAATTGTCAAAAAAAGCCCCCCAAAAAAGTCATATGTAAAAAAAGGTCCTAAGGCTTTTTCTAGTATTATTTCATAATCGTTAACAACTATATTAATACAACATTAACAACTAAATCAGCAGACATTAACAACAATATCTTAACAACTAAATCTGTACATGTTAACAACTCTATCAATATACAATAACAACTACATCAGTAAAATGTTTTCTGAAATAATACCAGAAAGACATCTGACCCTTCTTTGGGTCTTTTTTAACAATTTTTTAATTACTTGGGCCCTGAGAAGAATTTTTCCAAATAAGTTTAAATTTTCTCTTTCCTCCCTCATCACCCTTCAAACCGAATACACCCTTAATCTTTATTTTCATATCAATATATCCATATCAATTTTTCATCAAAATCAATTCCAAACGCCTTAATTGGTCTAGGGACTCAATTTGAGATTTGCGACTGTCGAGCATTTTACCACATTGCCACTAATTTGTTTAAAGCCGCCTATTTTTTTCGTTTCAAAGGCACTTTGGCTAGCAATCGACCCCCACTCTCACATGGGCAGGAGCTCCGACGACATTGGCCAAAGCTCAAATCAATGGCAATGAAGGGAGCTCCGGCAACAAACTTTGCTGTAAAAGGTTTGTTGTTAATAGCTAATGAGAACTTGTAAATTGAATTTATTGATTTTTTTAACGTTTCTGTGATTGAATAACAACAAATGTTTATCCAAAAGTCCAATTTCTTTGTGAAAATTTTGTTTGTGAATAGTTGTTGGAGATTTGCGAAATAGTAAATTGAACCTGTTGATTTCTTAGAAATTAGAAATTAACAATTTTAATCACAAAACAAGTTTAGAAATCAACATGTTCAATTTAACAATTCATAAGTTCCTATTAGCCATTTACAATGCAACTTATGTAATAAAGACGCACTCTTCAATAAACATTTGTGGTTATTCAATCACAAGATAGTCTTCGAAATTAACAATTAAGAAGTCTTATTAAAAGCTATTTTCCTTTTCTTTTTGCCTTTCATTGAATGATGAATTGAATAAGAATCATATATTTTGTAACTAATTTAATTAAATTTTTGCTAGGTCACAATATAATTAAGTTTTTTAATTATGATAAAATAGTTAAAATAATGTTAGAATTAAAAACTAAGATATAGAAATTGAAAAGAATGTGGCAACTTAGGTCTATGTAGCCTAATGACATGAAAACTTTTATGAGTAAGAGACTGTGTGATCTCAATATTGTTTGTATCATTAGATTGTCAAAATAATAAGAATAAGGAAGGCACTGATCTGATCTTTATTATAAATGAAATTAAACGGAGTTTTACATTCCAAGAAATGAAAGTTAGAACAATTAATATGTCTTAAATTGACTAGCTTTTTCAAATTTATCTTTATTAATGAGTACTGAAAAAAGATGATATAATTTTTTCTCCCATATATTTTTTTTCATTCAATAAGAGTAAAATTAGAAAGGTGTCGTAGTAACTCCAAAAGTTGATTTATACCCCTTCTGGTTGTTATTATTCCCTTCGATCTTAATTATAGGATAACATTTAGAACTGATATTGGTCCTAATTATAGAACAAAATTCTAGTTTTTGTCAATTTCTTTCCAAAATACCCATATTGATACTTTCTTAATGATAATTAAACACGATAATATTTTATTAATGCACCTGAAGATTCTATAAAATGAGTAATGCTTACAACTTATTAATGTTACATACACCTTAATTCTACTGTTTTCCATTTTTAATAAAATAATTTTAAGTAATTTTTATCATATTTAATAATAACAACACTATTAAATTATACTTCTAACCTCCAAGAGTAGACTGGAAGCTGTTGAGGGAGATCGACGACGCCAAATTGTGTGGGAGCTCGGAAAAGTAGTGTGTGAGGTAGGAGAAGTCCAACAAAAACTAGAAAATCAGATAAATTGATGCCATTTTAAATTTTAAAGAAGGGAATTTTAAGGGAAAAAAATATATAATTAACTAATTTTGACTAATATCCTTAATCTCTCCAAAATTATGTAAATATGTCCTATAATTAGGACCGGAAGAAGTATAAGGCATGAACTAACAAATGTATTTGGTCCTTTTTATTAGGCACTTTTTTATTTTCAAAGAGCATTAAATATTGTTTTTCATGTATGTCCATAATTAATAAGGATAGTAGGTGAAAGTAATAATTAATATAATATTAGAGTTTAGTGTAATTAGTAGAAGTTATATTATTGGAAATTACTTCAATTTTAAAATCAATTTAATGACTTTAATTGTTTTATTTGTTTGTGAGAATTGTTAGTTTGTGTCTTATAATAAAGATGGAGATAGTAACTAAGAACAATTTTATTTTTAATTAACTGGATTTATAACAAAAATGAGAGAAATAATCTGAGAGAGGTGAAAACAGCGGTGAGAGAGGTGAAAACAGCGGTGGGGCTAAGGCTAAAGTAGTGTGGTCAAAAGCTGTGCGTGAGAGTCTCTGCCTGCCAACAGGTTGAACCAATGGAATGTGAGCTGAACCAACACAGTCAATTAATTTGGACTCATCAATAACTCTACCAACCAAAGCCTTGGCATGCATGCACTTCATCTTCCTCCTTCTTCAATTTTTTTTTTTTTTTTTATATATCTGGTATCCTGGACCTACCCCTTTTAAGTCATAAATTTATTCAGATTCAGATTAGTCTAGATCGAGCCGGGTTAGGCTATAAAGGCGAAAAATTCTACCACCATACACTGTTGCGTTCCCAAAACTTAAACTTGAGACTTCTAGTAAAGCTAGTATAGCCCCAACCAGTTGAACTAGGTGCTTGGTGGTCTTCTTCTTCAAATGTCAACAAACCATCCACTGTTTCTTCCTATTTTTGTGCTCATGAGCAAAGGTATTTTGATTTTTGAGTTTGTCGGTAAATGATTTTGTATTACTAAATTTGATGAATAAAAACATGTCTAATTTTACATATATAAACCATCAAATAATGTGAAACAAAACACACGTGGACTTGTTAGAAGTGACAATGTAGAATCTAAAAACTTTGGAGACACTTGAGAGCGTCAACGGCCTGGATGACATACAAAGCCAAGACTTGTGAAAATCCCGCATAGACATTGAATAAGAGCGTTATTATAGAAGACTAGAAATATTCTTTATCCCAAGTAATAAATATGTTGAAAATACAATTCCAGATCTAGATATTAATTAAAGTCATATTAAATGACTTGATTAAGATTTTTTAATTTATGTGAATTAATTAACAACAGTATTATATTTTGGATTAAATGGAGTATTTTTCTTGTAAAACATATAAACTAAATAGTGAAAGGACTATTAAATATCCAAGCAACTGAATAATTCGAATTGAGACTTTGTGATTAGAATATCTCTTCCCAAAAGTTCTTTTGAATAAAGTCGGATTCAAACTACTTTACCCACTTTATAGTCTAACTAACCCACCACTAGATCAAAGACGAGACTGGCTAGTGTCCGCTGCTATTACGGTCCGCTGCTGTCCTCTTCTTGAAACTTGCCGTTTTGGCACAGTTTCAAGTGACCCTTTCCTTTTTTTTTTTTAATTCAGAGATATTAAAAAGATGCTTCAGACTATTGAAAAAAAATGCTTCCTTATTTTGAAAAATTATTTTAGGATCTTAAAAAATATCTTAAAATATATTTTTAGTACCATTCAATACCCTGAAATATTCTTTTAGTATTAGTTACTATCGTAAAATATTTTTTCCAAGATCTTAAAATAAATTTTCAATGTCATGAAGTATTTTTTTTAGTGTCATTCAGTATCCTGAAGTATATTTTTCGTACTGCTCAGGGTGCTTTTCAAGATCATGAAGTTTTTTTTTCAATATCAGTTAGTATCCTGAAGTATATTTTTAGTACCAGTTAATACCCTGAAATATTTTTTGAAGATCCTGAAATAATTTTTCAAGATCATGAAGTTCTTTTTTAATACCAGTCAGTATCTTGAAGTATATTTTTAGTACCAGTTAATACCCTGAAATATTTTTTTGAAAATCCTAAAATAATTTTTCAAGATCATGAATTATTCTTTCAGTATCCTGAAATATATTTTTAGTACCAGTCAGTACTTT
This sequence comes from Acacia crassicarpa, assembly GCA_034222035.1. Taxonomy (NCBI): domain Eukaryota; kingdom Viridiplantae; phylum Streptophyta; class Magnoliopsida; order Fabales; family Fabaceae; genus Acacia; species Acacia crassicarpa. Next base: position 11,189,548 of record JAWXYG010000008.1, on the reverse strand, counting down.
TAAATAATTTTTTAAAATCATGAAGTATTTTTTTCAGTACCAGTCAGTATTCTGAAGTATATTTTAAGTACCAGTCAGTATCCTGAAATATTTTCTTAAAATCCTAAAATAATTTTTCAAAATCATAAAGTATTTTTTAGTACCAATCAGTAGCTTGAAGTATCTTTTTAATACCCTCAATATCCTAAATATTTTTTTTTTTTAAAAAAAAAAGGAAAGGGTCACTTGAAACTATGCCAAAACGGCACAGTTTTAAGAAAAGGACGGCAACGGACCGCAGGAGAAGTGGACGCTAGCTAGTCCCATCAAAGACACTGGACATTGGGGAGCTTAAAGGGTTATAAAAAAGGTTAAAGAATTATTAAATTTCAAAAAAGAATTAATGGAGAAGTCTAACCAACCACTTTACCCACTTTATAGTCTAACTAACCTACCACTAGATCAAAGGCACTAGACATTGGGGAGCTTAAAGGGTTATAAAAAAAGTTAAAGAATTATTAAATTTTAAAAAAGAATTAATGGAGAAGTCGTGAGGAATATGCACACACTCCCTCGATGTTAATGTGGAATCTAACTCAGGTGGTAATGGTAAAAAAAATGTAAGACATATTTATCATATTTGTCAATATTTACTTAATTTACACATGTTGACGCTCCATTAACAATAATCAAATGAGAGAAATAAAGGGAATTAAAGAAAATAATTAAGACTTCTTAGAAAATACATATCAAATTAAATAATTTTCTTAATCTAATTAAATTGAATAAATTAGTCTTATATTAAAAATAAAATAAAATAGAAAAAAACGCCCAAAAAAAAAACCATTTAAACACTAAAATGTCAAACATACAAATTACTATATTCTTACAATTAATTTATACTCCAATAATCTTGTGGTTTGAAATTTGAAAGTGTGAAACATGCAGTAGGTTTTTTATTGAAACAAAAGGACATGAGGGTACAAAATGCAGAAATAGTGGTATGCTATAATTTGGATTTGATATGGCCCACTTGGATATAGGAACATACTATGAGGATGAAAGTGTATGGAAGGGTTGTCACGCGTAGGAGTCCTTGGGAGCGCGTAAAAAGAAAAGAAAAGGACGAGAGCAGTAAATGATTTTGCCGTTTTCACGTGGCTTTGTAGTCGCTTTTCGATCTCAGAGCCTGGCTTCTCATAACTGCCTTGTCTGACATGCAAAAATAGCGTTTGTGATATTTTGCAACTCAGTCGTCGTAGCAGCAGTCGTAGACTAACACTAGCATGGCTGGCTGGCACTGTACCATCACAGTGCCTTTATCTACTGTTCATCATATCCAACAATAACTGGCTGTACGTCACGGCATCCGTTCCTATCCTTTATTCTTTTTATGATCATTAGATCAATATCTAATATACTGTGTTGGATAGGAGTGATCGATGCATTTTTTTAAGATAGATATTTATATATAGCCCACTAATAAGATTCTCATATATTTAAACTCGTGATCTTATGAGCTATGGGTCAACTTCTTACTAATCGGACTAGATTTTATTAGTGAACTACTCCAATTATAATTTCTTTTTCCAAACATTACAAATATTTTTAAAAAATTATTGTACAAATATATAGCCCTAATCAAAAATTTTATCTTGCCCAAGCTTATTCTAAAGTCTTCAGGTGAGATCAAATATATAGCCCTAATTAAAAATTCTATCATGCCTAAGATACGATGAATAATTTGAGCTCCTTTTTTTTTTCCATCTTATTTTTAATCAAATTTTTGTAGTCTTTTTTTGTTTTTCTCAACTTCTTAAAAATTGAAAAATATAAAAATTTATCTTATATTTAGAATTAAGATTAACTCCTCAGGTATGCTTGATACTACCTCCAGTCCTAATTATAAGACCGAGTTAAATTTTTTGAATAAATTAAGAAAACTACATAAATTACTTAATCATATCATATATTGTGTATCCTTAGATTATATATTAATTTATTAGTTAAACTAATTATTTTAAAGAAAAATAAAATTTAATTAGTTTTTTTAAAAAATTTTTAAAAAAATTAACTTAGTTTTATAATTAAAAATAAGCAGCGCTCGGAAGGACAAGATTTTATATAAAGTGGTAGGATAGGAGTAGCGTGTCGTGGCAGACAAGATATGGAGAAGGGAGAGAAAGGGCAAAGATCTTTTTCTTGATGAGACGACCAAACTGAACTGTCCCTCCACACTTGCTTTCCTTTGCTTTTCACTCGCTCCTTCTCTCTTCTCTTTACTCCTCCTCTCACTCTATAGCCGCCTCGCATCCATTTATGTGCTTCTACACGAGGCATAATGCTCAAAATATAACATTACAACAAAATTCCCATTATTCAATTTTCATCATTCAATACTAAATTTGGCATTAATATTTCGGATCGGTCTTTACTCCTTTTCTTTTACCATTAACTGTCATCCTATTCTTTCAAATGGTAGGGTTTTGGTGCAAAATGCACCCCTGTTACTTTTTTTTTAAAAAAAAAAAATCACCTTCTTGAAGTATTATTTTAATATTTTAGTACACATCAATACCCTAAAATATTTTTTAAGATTGTGAATTACTTTTTCAATACCAGTAATTGTCTAAAGATTTTTTTAATATCAGTCAATATCATTTTTTAAGATTGTGAATTACTTTTTCAGTACCAGTAATTGTCCAAAAATATTTAATACCGGTCAATATCCTAAAATATTTTTTTTAGTACCAGTTAATATCGTATAATATTTTTTTAGTACCATTCGGTATCCTAAAAATATTTTAGGGTACTGAATGCTATTTAAAAGATACTTTAGAATACTAATTGGTACTGAAAAAATACTTCGTGATCTTGAAAAATTATTTTAAGATTTTGGAAAAATATTTCAGGGTATTGAATTATACTAAAAAGATATTTTAGAATACTGAATGGTACTGAAAAAATACTTCATAATCTTGAAAAATTATTTCATGATACTAAATTGTACTAAAAAGATGCTTCAATATACTGACTGGTACAAAAAAATACTCAAGGATAATGACTAGTGCTAAAAAAATACTTTACGATCTTGAAAATTATTTTAGGATCTTGAAAAAATGTTTCAGAGTACTGAATAGTACTAAAAAGATAATTCAAGATACTAACTAGTATTAAAAAAATATACTACAAGATAGCAAATACTATTTTTCAAAAAGGAACATGGGTGCATTTTGCACCAAAATGCAATCGTTTGAAAGAATAGATGGTAGCGAATGGTAACCGAAAAGGACCAAAGCCAAATCATAATATTTGTGGCTATTATATTTTTTACCAAAAAAACTTGTATACATCTTTACCTTCAACTCCACCTCTAAATCTCTGGTTCTCTTTATAAGATATCAACTAACAAATATAATTGATCTTTTTTATAAGGTATTTGTTTCCAAAAATCATTAAATATTTTTTTTTTCATATATGCCCATAATTAATAGGAAAAATTATAATAAAAGACATAAGAAAAATAATATTTATTAAGAATGACCATAAAAATGGTAATTATTTTGAAGAACCGGAAATTAAAACATTAAAATAGAAAGACTAAATTACCCTTAGTCAGATTTTCTATATCCTCTCTAATTAAATCAAAATCTGGAGTAATTAATGGATAAATTACAAATAGAGACCAAATCACCAATGATTTGTGACCATCCCAACTCCCAAGTTTGAGCTTAAGTGAAAGTTTAAGGAGCTATGACTTTCTCAAATTTAAGGTAGCCATAGACCCTTTTAGAGATGAACGGCCGATGCTTTTCACTTCATATCATCTCTACCGACTCCACCATTAACATCGGCAACCTTCATTCTCATCCTCATCGGCTTGCTTTATTTCATTTACCCAAACTGTCTCTTCCTCTGTTAGCGTTTCTATGGCACCAAATTTGAGAAAGCTGACCCAATAACTTTTTTTTTTAATTATTATGTTGCTAAAGCGTCTGTTCACCATGCCAATGACACCTTTATAATATGCTGAAAACGTTGTTTTTAATAGTCCAAATGCAACCATTAATATTGAGATTATGATAGTTTATCTACGGAAAAGAAAATTAGGAACAATCTTGTTTATCTGATTGGGTGGGTGATGGCTTAGTAGCATAAAAGAATAATCACTTTAGAATAAGTTGCAAATGCTTGTTTCCGCCTTGAAAGAGTAGGGAAAAACACATATTTGGTTTGAAGAATTTTGAATTTGAATTTAGCCCAGATATAAGATATTTACTCAACAATTGAGACCCAAAATAACTCAATTTGTAAAAGCACATGGCAAATAAGCAATTGGAATAGGAAAAGAACTAATGAACAATGTGGGGTCGCCCCAAAAGGCAATGGCCATCCTGTTCAAAAGGAATTCAACTTGATTGTAATTGGAAGACGATTTTGGTACAGTAGAGACAGTAATTTGGCAGATTCTGATTTGGTTTCTATATGTGATTATCCATCAATTAGTCCAGATTCTGATATAATTAGAAAGAATATAAGAAATCTATTTAAGGGCAATTTAGTCTTTCTATTTTAATTTTTTAATTTTTGGTCCTTCAGAATAATTACCATTTTTATGGTCCTTCTTAATCAATATTATTTTTTTAGATCCTTTATTATAATTTTCCCTAATTAATAAAGATAGTGGGTAAGAGTAATAATTAATATGATATTAAAGTTTACTGCAATTAGTATGAGTAATATTGAAAATTATTTAAATTTTATGACATCTTTGTTGACTAACTATTTTTATTGATTTGTAAGAATTATTAGTTGATGTATTATAATAAAGATCGGAGCGAGTACTAAATTTGATCCTAATGCAAATAAAAACAATTAAGCTATATATAAGGCAAATGCTATATAAAACAATTCTAGCTAATTCACATGTATCAATAAAAATTGTTAACAATATTAAATTTATTACTCCATCCCGTCCTGTTTTTTATTTGGGAAAATTATAATAAAGGACCTAAGAAAAATAATATTTATTAAGAAGGACCATAAAAAGTGGTAATTATTTTGAAGGATCAAAAATTAAAACAGTAAAATAGAAAGACTAAATTGTCCTTAATCAGATTTTCTATATTATCTCTAATTAAATCAGAATCTGATTGTTTTTTTTTATACGTAGAATTCGATTGATTGAAAATAATAAATCGAAAATTTCAATATGGGTCTTCCTATGCTGCCGATCAATATGACTCTGTTACTCCTGTTGAAATATTAAATAAATTTATATCATTAAGTATTGTATAAATATATTGAATGAAACCTCCCACAATACTTAATGATATAAATTTATTTAATATTTCATTAATCTTTTTTAATATATAATATTTTTCAATTCAAAATTATTATATTTGAATTTGAATTTTTATTTTAATATTAAAATGTAACTTTAATATAAATTTGGAATATTCTAAGAGTCATGATAATATTTTCTTATCTATAAGATTTACTTTTTCGGTACCTTTCCACAAGTTCTTGACTTCTTGAGTGAAAATTAAAGGATTCATGACATGTTTGTGGAAGATTTGTTGTGACACCGTTGTTTTTAAATTTATTTAAATGTATAATTTTTTTCTCTGGTAAAAGAAATAATTAGCATCTTTTTTTCAAAAGAAAACCCATTTCAATGATAAAATTTTGAAAAAAAAAAGGATCTCATTCCAAAAGAGTAAACAGCAAGTGGATTTTATAAGGGCAAAAACAGGAGTAACAGGGTCATATTGATTGGCGGCATAGAAAGACCCATACTGAAACTTTACATTTATTATTTTCAATCAATCAGATTCTACGTATCAAAAAAAAAATCATCAAATTCTGATTTAATTAGAAATAATATAGAAAATCTGATTAAGGGCAATTTAGTCTTTCAATTTTAATGTTTTAATTTTTGGTCCTTCAAAATAATTACCACTTTTTATGGTCATTCTTAATAAATATTGTTTTTCTTAGGTCCTTTATTATAATTTTCCCTTTTTATTTTGCCAATTCCATCCCGTCATTAAGATATATTTAAAGAGTTAATATTGATCATAAATATAAGACATAATTTTTATTGGATAAGCAAGCTACTGCCCCACCTACTACATGCTTATATATTGTTTAGTATTGTGTTGCATATGGTCAACTAATCACATGGAGTCTGGTTGAACGTGACTTATTTTTTTTATTTAACTTTTACATAAACCTGATTAAAAAAAAAAAAAAAAAGTCAGGTGTAAATATGATTTATCTTTGGATTGCTGATGGTAGAAGTGGCGTAGGTCACATCAAAAAACGAAGAGTTTTTTCCAAAAAGCTACACATAGAACATATGAAAAAAGGAGTTTTTTTTTTAAAAAAAAACAGTAAGATAAAATCTAACCCCAAACACCTTTTTTTTCAAAATATATATATATATATATATATATATATATATATACTTATATACTTAAAGCTCACCAACGCTCTTCCTAAACAGGCCTAATGCAAAGCAAAAATAGTTTAGTGAAACGAAAATTCTAAATAAGTGATTTTTTAGTAAAATATGTTATCAATTGTCTTACTATTCTTATTAATTTTATTATTGTTGATGTCAATAGGATTTTGAAGTTTAAGTGTTTCTTTCATTTATCATTTTCCCTTAGCCAAATCCATATTTTAACAATTAAAATGGAAATCACAATAAAATCTCAAGAAAACATAGATTAGACATTAGAGATAAGAATCTTGTGAATTGGTAAAAAGCAGTAATATGTCATCAAATTAAAACGGGTAAAAATATAAAGGGCAAAGATAAAATTAACCATGCAAGACACGTGACAATGATATGACCAAAATGGGAGCGGGGCCCATGATCACTGTACGAAGTCAAAACCCAGCACCAGTCACACTATGGTTCTCCGACCAACACCAAATACGACATCGTACGATTCATGTTGTAACACCTTGGAAAAACATAGCCGGTCCCCAAACACAAACGAATTATAAAACATGCGTTCAAATTAGAGACACACAAACTCTTTTCAGGAATTATAAAATAAAAGTTTTCACTACATGCATTCAAATTAGAGATCCTAGAGCATCTTTCTAAGTTTTAACTTCAAAAGCTGCCTCATCTACATATTCCTAACAAATTGCATATTTTAAAAACTTCAAATTAACTAATTAATCTAAAGCCAAACTTCTAATCATAACCCTAATCATAGTTGAAGCTGATACGGCATGTAGTAACCCGAGAGATTTGATTCTTTTCATTTTTCAACCGTTCCTTCTTTCCACGGCCACCGCATGCAGTGGGTGTTTCATTTCGCAGGACAGTTTCAGAACCTCGGAGAGATCAACGGGTCGAGTCGGGTCTTGCACCCACTTGAACCGGTGAACTAGCTTGGCCACCCACAGCGACACCGTCACGAGGCCAAGGTTCTTCCCGGGGCACACCCTTCGACCAGCCCCGAACGGTGCAAGCCGCAGATCAGAGCCCCGAACGTCCACATCAGCGCCGCCTTCGCTCTCGAGAAACCTCTCCGGCAAGAAATCGAGCGGGGAATCCCACACACGGGGGTCATGCGTGATTGCCCACATGTTCACCATGGCGGTTGTGTTGGCGGGAACCACCATTCCGTTGCTTAGATGGACGTCCGACGTGGACAGCCGGGCCCACGAAAGGAGTGGACCCGGCGGATGAACTCGCAGTGACTCCTTCACCACCGCCTGTAAGTACGGCATTCTCGCCACGTCGGCGTCCGTCACAATCCCTTCGTCCCCAACAATCTGGTGGATTTCACTGTAAAGCTTATCCTGCACCTTCGGATTCAACACCAACTCCGCCATTGCCCACTCGGTCAAAAGCGCCGTCGTATCAGTCCCTCTGAATATCATCTCCTGCAAAGTTAAACTCACAAGTCAACTCGGTCTTACAAAAGAAACTCACTAATGAACATATTATAAACATATCGCATACCCATAACACAGCGATCATATCATTTTCTTCAAGCTTTTCTTCTCCTTCCAAGGAAAGCAACACATCAACGAAGTCATCGTTATCGGAGGGTTTTCCAGAGGCGGCGGCGGCACGGTGCTCTTCTATGACGGAAACAACGAATTTCCGAACACGAGGAACGAGTTTCGAGCAGCGTTCATTTATACGATGTGGGTCATAGATAGCGCTTAGCCATGGAAGAAAATCAGACCAGTTAAAAGCACCAAGAAGCTCAAAACCTTCCCGAACCATATCCTTGAGCTCTTTAAGTTCTTCGCTCTCAATCAATGGATCGTACCTTTTACCGAAGACGCTGCTCATGATGTTGTTGAGAGAAGCAGCTTGGAGGTGCTTACGTAGAGATAGAGTTCCCCGTTGTTTTTGTTCGGTTGCTATATTGCGCAGCATGGCGGAACACTCTAGCTGGCGACCTTTTTCGTGGGCTATAATACGCCGAGGTGCAAATAGGTGTGACGAAGCGATCCTACGAAGGAGTCGCCAGTAGGTTCCATTAGGAGCGAAGCCAATGGCTCGGCTAAACATGAGGCTCTTAGCGGACTGCTTGAGGGGGCGGTCGGCGAAGTGAGGTGACGTCAGGATTTCGCGGGCAGTGGTGGGGTCAGAAGCTACGACAACAGGAGTACTCAAGCCGAGGCTGAAAGCCATGAGCTGAGTGTTGCCACTTGCCCAAGCCATGGCGGTGAGTGAGCGGTGAGCCAAGCCACGGCTCAAGGTGAATAAGCTGCCGAAGACAGGAATACCCCTAGGGCCAGGGATAGGAACTTGTCCTCTAGAGCTGCGACCGTTTCTCCAGGCAAGGCCACCGTTAGAGAAGGCCCAAGTGAGAAGGGCAAGAGCGAGAAAGGCGGTGAAGATGGAAAGTAGAGTGTAGGTGTCGCCGATGAAGTGATCGGAGCCGAGAAAAGCTGGGAGGGTAAATACCCAAAAGTTTGTGGGCTTTGAAGTTGCACTACTCGAACCTATCTCCATAGAGAGAGGCTGTGTGCGCACGAGTGTTTCAGAGAAAATAAAAGAAAGGAAGGAAGTAAAACAAAGACACGAAAGAGCACTTGGATGGGTGGGTTGTTGAGGGAGAATATGAATATATATAGAGCTGGATGTGGGAATAGCGTGAGCTGAAAGACTTGGTTTTTTTGAGGAAAAAAAAAAAGAAACAGTTGGTTTGGGGTGGGGCTAGGGAGTCCTAAAATTAGTAAAATCTTATCGGGAAACTGACAGTTGTTTCTTTTATTTATAAGTTTATTTTGACTAAAAAAATTTAATTTCATTTATAAGTTCTTTTTTATATAATAAATGATATTATAATAATTCTATCCATATTAATTGCACTCATGAAGATAAGGAGAGAATAAATAATTGAAAAATATTACATCATAAATAAAAGTAAAGTTGAAAATTTATCCTATAATTTTTGAGTTATCTCTTTGATATGTGAGATTTGGTCAAAATAGACTTATAAATAGAATCAGAGTGGTAGTTGATTAAATTCGTCTTAATTTAGTTGAGAAGAATTTCTAATTTTATTCAAATTAAATGGGGTGTTAAAGAAGAAGAAAAAAATATAAAGTGCCATATTTAAACATTAATTACAAAGGTAAAATTAACAAATAAATATTAATTACTTTACAAGTAATTTATATGCTTAACCAACTATTTTTTTTAAAAGCAACTTATATTGATAACCTTAGGTCTTATTTATATGAGTGTGACAACCGAATTACGTGGTTTAAAAAAGTTATTAAAATTAATTAAAAATGCTAAAAATGTCTTGAAATAAACTTTTTTTCCCTAAATATATCCTTATTAATTAATGCAATTTATATAATTGACGAGGGGTACAAATATTTAAAAAAAAAGTGCATTAAATGTTAAGATAACTTTTGTCGGACTCTTAAAAAAATCAAGACAATTCAAATTTTGAGCTGTTATAAAAGGGTCGCAGGGAGTATGTATAAATTAGTTCTAATATATTTAGCCAGGATTAAGAAAAACCATAAACCTCAATAGTGCTAACTTAAATTTTACCAAATTTTCCCATTCAACCTATTTAATATACAATTTATCTAATGAGGAAAATATTTACACAATAATAAATGAAGGATGAAATTGTATATTCATATAAAAAAAAATTAATATAGGACTTATAAGTAGTGACAAAAAAAAGAAAACAGTTTTCTTTCTGCTTTATATATAGGATAAGAGCAGTATTGTTAAAATGGAATTGTGGCTAGTTATTAATTAAGGCTAAAAAGAAAATGTTTATGAACGTATAAAATTAGTGGCAAAGTAATCCCTTGTATAGGGAAGGTAGTAGTTTCAACTTTCAATCATTCACTTGACCACTCTAATTCTCTTCTAATTAAAAAAGAAAAAAGATGCTATTAATAGAATTTTTAATTGGGGTAACATGACCTCGGATAAGTTCCTATGTAAGTATGAGGTTAAGAATCGGATCTCACTTATAATCTCAAATCATTACTATTTGATTGATTGCCTATCCCGCTATTTCAAAAATCAATATTGGCAATTAGGGTCTTGGAGTACTCCCTTTAATTCTTAATATGACTTATTTTAGAAATTGTTTTTGTTTCTAAATATCAAAATGATCAATCTTTTCTTATTTATTTATATTTATGTTCCCTCACTAATATTTAAGGAAAAAAAACAATTGAAGAAGATGATTAAAATATTTTTTAAAAAAAAATACATGTCATATAAATTATTTTAATTAACTTATTTTATCTGATCATATATCACACGTTAATTAAACTGGGGCCCTTCGAGCCAAAAAAAAAAAAAAAAACCGGGGCCGGAGTAACATATCACAAGGATTATCCCCCCCAAGTAACGTAGAAACGGGGGCCAGAGTAACATGTCACAAGGATTATCCCCCCAAGTAACGTAGCAGTACCTGAAAGTGCAAAATAAAATTGTGTGTTACTAAAGCAATTTTATGTCCGTTTACGAAAAAGTTATCAAATAATAAATTAATTTTTTTTTTTATAAAACACAAACTATCAAATATATTTAGTTCTTTTTATAAAACACTTATTTATTCCTAAGGAGTATTAATTATTTTTTTTCCATATATGCCCCTAATTAATGAAAGTAGTAGGTGAAAGTAATAATTAATATAATATTAAAATAATAGGGGTGATATTGAAAATTACTTAAATTTTAGGACAACTTTATTAACTTTGATTGTTTTTATTAGTTTATGAGAATTTTTAATTGGTGTCTTATAATAAGGATCAGAGGGAGTAGTTAGTAGTACCTGTTGTGATGTCTTAATTGAATAATACTAACCTCTCGTCCTTAGGTTCAAATGGCAAAAGGAGTAGGACACTCTCACTAAAGGGAGGAGGTTTGATTATGGAGTAGATCACAAAGCACTGGAGAGGCATCCTTGGGTGTCTATGTTCACGCCTGAGGGTAATAGATGCCTCGCCCTACTCAACATCAGTATCATCTAGGAGGAAGGGAGATTCAGCTTGCTCTTGGATCGTGAGTGAGCCCAACCCCTTTCCAAAAATTTTATTATCAAAAAAGAAAAAAAGAATAATACTGAGTTACCATTCTGGTCCTTTTTATAAGTTTCTTTTGACTAAAAAATTTGGTCATATTTATAAGTTATCTTTAAGATAATAAATAAAATTGTGACAATCTTACTCATATTAATTTTATAAATGAAAATAGGAAGAGAAGAAAGAATTAAAATATAGTACTCATTTATAAATGACCCTATAAAATTAAATTAATTAATTTTTATTGATATGTGTGATTTAGTAAAAAAAATTATAATAGGTATTTAATTTTGGGTATAATTAATAAATGATGGAAGAGCACAGAGGGGTTCACGTGAAAACAGGAGGGGGAGGGGGAGGGGGGTATGTGGAGGGGGTGAAAGCGTGGGCAGAGAGGGGTGAGAGATGTGTGGTTGGGGTTCGAGGAGAGAGACTAAAAGAAATGAAATTACGCCCGAAAGACGGCGACCTATGTAACGACGCATCGGGAACTGCAAAGCAAAGCCAAGCCTTCACATTTATCGTGTCTTTACTTTATGCCGTTGCCCCCTACCCGTTACCTACACTTAGCCTTCCACACCCTTCCTCTTCACTCAATGCTCTGAACACCTTCTCAGCACCACCCCCAACAAAACCTAAATTCTGACCAAAAAAAAAAAAACAAAACCTAAATAAATTCATCATCTCTATTCATTTAAGTGGGCTTTTTTTTTCGTTTTTTTTTTCACGTAAAACTCTTGAATATTGTTATATCTAAAAATTATATTACGTAATATAAATTATACTGATAACACTTAAAAAAACAAATGCAATGGATATAAAAAATAATTACAATTAGTATCCATGAATCTAAACCTTATATTATGAGATAATTACTGAATCTTAATACTGACATTTGTTTTTTCAAGATTTACTTTTGTTCTGCTTGCATTTTTCCCACTTTCCAAAGGATTTGAATGATTTTCCATTGCTGGATTTAGTTGAGGCAATTTTAAGCCTAACATCTATATGCTGTTGACACATGATTCATGTCGTGAACATCCTTAAAGTTGAATGTTGCTACCTATGGATTGACTGCTAGGTTACCATACGTATGCATTTTGACTCTTGTCAACCTCAAATATGAAACATGTTTCTATGCTACCCTAGTCTCAGGTGATAACGAAGAAGATTCTTATTTAATGAACCTGAGTATAACAGAGTTAATATATAGGTATAAGAACTGGATTTTATGTGTGTGAATATGATATTGTGGGGAGGTCTAGGTTAAAAATGAAACTAAACTGAATGTCAATAATAAGGAAGTAACAGACTACGTGGAAATACTAGTGACTAAGTGAGGATTAATAACTCTAAATTGGAGAATGAAAAACAATGACTAGATGATTATCACTTGAAAGGATAAATTTGTTGGATTGGGTGGTAATCCAACTAAATGAAATTTTCCTTTAAAGCATTGATCACTAGACCTACATTTTTCATTGTCTAATTTAGATGTTTTAACCATCAACTTATCACTAGTAACTCCACCTAGTCGACTACCTTCTTATTATTGGCCTTTACGTTGATTTCCACATCAACCAAGACCTCATCACACGACGAAATTCAATCATACAAAATAAAACTCTCAAGTTTGTATATCAACCATGTTTGACTCACTTCATTAAATAATATACTCCACATTTGTCACCTAAAACTAAAGTAGGCTAAAGCCATATTCTATCTGAACTCTCAAAAGAGTCAAAATGCCTAAGGTTGGTAAACTTATCTCCTAATTTGAGGGTTGCAACAATTGACTACAAGGATGCCTCGTGATACGAACCAAGTATCAACAACACCCACACATCGGGGTTAGAATTACAATTGACACCCACACCCAACACATAATAATAATATATGCCCTTTCCCACACATTAGGGTTATAATTAAAAACCTTGAAAATAATAAAGGTATGACAAACAAGATTCAATATAATTAACATACATGTATACAAACTTTGTTCACATAATTCATAATGATTGGATTGTGAAACTTACCGTTATGAGAATGATACAATAAAATTGCATAATTGTCATAATCCTAAGGTTTGCAGTCCTAACCATAATGAATTATGTGGACAAAGTTTGCATACACTAATTATAATAACCACAAAGAATAAATAGTCAGCAGAAAATAAGTAAATTTTCATGTATCACACAAAAAAAACATACAAGAAGCATAAAAGAAATATCATATTTATACCTGTAGAAGCAAGGCTTTTTTAGTTCTAGTGGAAGGGCTTCCATGTATCTGCAACTTCAAACTGTGTCCATCTGATCCCTGTTTTCAATTACAATAAGTTACATAATAGATCAAATTATCTAATAATCTTAACATGTGTACAAAAACTTAAGTGTTAGCTATAAAATACCACTCAACTTGGCGCCATTCACATGTCTTTTCGGCACTCTTCAAATTAAATTTGTAATAAGTGTTTCTATACCTACAACACCACCAAAAACATACAAGAAGGCAACTAGTTTTGGTGAGCATAAGGCCTGCTCAACTTTATTCAAATGACAAAAACATATTAGAGATACATGTTTATTCAAAAACATATTTATTCAAATGATATTGCTAGTTCGCTTGTATAGGACCCGCTCTTCTTTAGGTGAACATACAACCATTTTTCTTCGCACTATATTGGATATGATGGAGAAAGAAGAACAAAAGGATTGGATTGAGATTCTTCTTCTAATCTCTTTCGCTTGGCCACTATCAACTCCTTTTCAGCCTTTTCATAATCACCATGAGACACTGTATGAGGGCAAGCATTCTTTCTACAATTTTCATGTGACGTTTCTCTTTTTTGCTGTGAATAAGAATTCAAAACAAAAATTACAATCAATAAAGAAAATTGATAATTAAATAAAATCCAAAATAAGTCAACTCACCAAGCTTCAGGAGAAGTCTGAATCCTTCAAAATTCTTGACAAGTCTATTCGTCAAGATATGAATACTTGCTACAAGGATTAGAACAAGGCTCACCATTTTTCACCTTGATATTCACATATTTGTCAGCTTGATTTGTTTCAAACTTCCTCCAACGTTCACAACAATACGTCATTGTTTTCTTATACAATTTGTCACTGTCAAAAACATCATAAGTGAGCTAGATAGTATCCCATATATGTTGCTTTCCACGATTATCGATATTTCTCCACTCCTATATCAAGATGCTAGGCTTGTTGCGTGTTAGGAGGTTGACAAAACTCTTACATCGGCTTGCATTAGGTCCGATTGGTTTCCAGTATCTATAAATTGAATTGGGATCTTTTGCCCAACACTCCGACTTAAGGCATTCTCTCTTAATCGTGTGCCTTTTCTACCCCTACATAAAGACAGGTTACTATGCTCACTTTGAGACTTGTAAAGGTCGCTCTGATTCACACTAGCTGGCTGGCCTTGAAAAGGACTAGAATGGCTTCGACCCTTCATTTTCCTATTAAGAGGCAATAAAAAAAGGTTTAATAGTGTGGGTGATGCAGATCCAAACGAAAATGCAACTTAATCAACAACATATAACACATAAGCTAGTGAACGCTGAATGCCAAATGTAAGCTAAGTTTCCAAAACATTATAAAAGCGAAAGTGCTGCAAAGAACTAGAAAGATTTTGGCAAATTTTCAATGATCCTGATGAATAAATTTTGGTTAGTTTTGCTTCTTAATGTAAAAAAATATTAGTGGCCGACAATAAGTAATGCAAAATGTGTAGGGCAATATTTAAGGCCTTTGTTGAGCATAGTGGTTGAAAGCATTTCTTGCTTTCTCAAGCTAGTAACAAGTTCTTGCGTTTCTTATATCCGAACTGTAGAAAAATTTCCCAAAAAAAAAAAAAATCAACATCACAAGTCAATTTTCTTACTATAGTAGGATGAAATTCCTAATTTGAGATTTTCAAATTTTGAAGGCATTTAACTGAAATTTTTTAATAACAATCCATCAAGAGTCATTCAACGTTATTTCTCATTTGAGAAACAAAAGCCATCAAAATCATATAGCACCTAATGGGATTCAAATGCTCCATTAATTTCAATATGACTTTGTTAGCCAAACACAGTAAGCTCACTTCATGGAGGCTGGCAAGAAAAGATGTGGGGGTTGCTTAATTAAATAAGGCAATAGTACAGGCCAAACGATAAAACAAAATCAAACACCACCCAAACGGAAGAACCCATGTGGACAGCTCCATCTAACGTCAATCTTTTGGGGAAATATATAGAGAGGAAAATAAGAATTGTTTCAATATTCTAGTTTTAGATGATAATGTTAAAACAGAGAAAATTGTTTTCCAATTCAATATGATAACCATCAATAGATCCAAATACAAAACAGACCAAATAGACTTTTTTTTTTTTTTTTGGATATAGCCAGTGGGGGGAGGGGGAGGCAAGACTCGAACCCTGGATAAGGGGGAAGGTCAGTTCCTAAGGCTGGCTCTAGTGCCATCGCGCTACGAGGCGCTTGGCAAAACAGACCAAATAGACTAATTACGTTATCTAGTGATCATAATAGCAATAAATGAATACCGATGGTTCATGCAAAATATTGTCTTATAATCTTATTCGGCTTTATTTAGACGAAGGCCACAACCACATATGGAATAATCTTCGCCAACAGATTGAAATACATGTTGTTTGGATAAATCATGAATTCCAAAATGCTTTATCACCCTTATTTTCAACAATAATTCAATACTTCATTTGGCGATCACTTCATCAAGCTTCTTATGGGTAATTAATCTTTGAGTCATATCAACACTAGGCTCATAAATTACCCAACATAGCTCTTCCAACAATAAAAATCTGAAGAACAAAAATAGAATGAAATTTTGAAACTTTTAAATCCCATATGCACTCATACGTAGAACAATAAAAGAGGAAAGCTTTAAACATACCATACATAGCGAAACACAGGAGAAGAAGAGGACATTCACACACCCAAGCATAGCAACCAAGCAGAGAGAAGCCGAAATACGCAATTGGCGACAGAGGCGGAGCCAGAAATTGCAGTTAAGGGGGGGCGATTATATAAGTATTTATGAAATTACATTTCAGCCCTACAAACATTTCAATATTCCTATTTTAGTCTCTTCACTATAGAAATAATAGGGACTACAGTAAAAACATTAAAATTTTTATGAGGCGAAATATAATTTTATAAAAAGTATGGGTCGTTATCTGCAATTTTAGGGGGGTGGGGGCCTCCCCTGACACCCTTGCCTCCGCCCCTGCTTGGCGATGAAGGCAATAGGAAAATAAAGCCTACACCGCTACACACAATTGGGACCTTCCCCCTCTTTCAAAACTCCCCAAAGCTTCTATGCCCCCTTTTCCCTAAATGAAGTAGGTGAAAAGAAATAAAAATTTGAAGCAAGTCCCCCCCAATAGGAAAAAAAGAGCAAAGTCGTGAAAAAGCTAATAATACTTTGAAAACGAGTAATATTTTATTGCACTAAATTAACTTCAGATATGGGAAAATGGCGTGCAAGGAGCGTGCAAGAGCATCATTGTATCAAAAATTGGGGGGAAAAGAAACTTAGGCCAAAAGTGAGCTTATTGGAACTACCTTGTCGAGAGATAAACGCGAAGCAGTGACGAGGGCACACAACAGACATTGGCATTGGTGGTAATGATGGAGAAGCGAGCTGCCAAAGAGGACTGGGGAGCTATAGGAGAGTTCAGAAAAGTGACATAGCTCAAAGTTATAGCGACAAGAAGAGAGGTACAAAGAGCGAAATTCAATTTTTGGAGCAATAAAGGGAGGATTTTGGGGAGCGAGTTCAATTTAGGACTAATCTTTTCGATATGTTATTCTCAAAATAAGGTCTTAAAAGTTCACCTTTTAGACCATTTATTTGAAAATATAGTCCTAAAAGTAATAAATATATTATTTTTGTTTTTGCATCTTAAAGACCAGTTATTATAAATATAAGGTCTAAAAAATTTCATCTTTTAGACCGGTTATAAAAGACAACCAGTCTAAAAAGTAAACAAATTTTTGTTTATTTTTATTATTTTAGCTTTTCAAATCGAGCAACGACGGAACCACATGTTGGCCAGTTGGGGCCTTGGCCCCAGCCTTCTCTATTCTTATGTATTTATATGTATCTATTATATAATATTTTATTTTGACCTCAACTAATCTCTTATTTTTTCTATAATTACACTTCTTCTTCTTCTTCTTTTTATTAGGACAATGTTTGGTTCATTACTCATTGGGCTATGGGAGGAAAGTAAAATTCTTGTTTAAGATACCTACTAAAAAGATTAGTATCATCTTATAACGTGTTTTAATTTATAATTGTCAATTATTATTTATTTATATTTTCAATGTTATACAATATTATTAGTACATAGTTTAATATGTTTATTATTTTGCCCAAACTAAAAATATTTTCTGGTTTTGCCATTGAGATCGGGTGTTCTCAATCAGGTCTAAATAATATCTTTTAGACCTTATCTTAAAGGAATCGGTCTAAAAAGCTCTGTATATTAAAAAAAAATGTCACCGATCATATTTTTTAAACATGATCCTCTATAATCGGTCTAAAGACCTATTTTGTACAGGTGTTGGAATTGATCTTTTCTCTTGTCTCAGGCAACATAACGAAATCCACACCTAGTACACAATTTATCCAGAAATCAACATGCACAAACAGCAATAGTTGAGTGGAAAATATACAAAGAAAAAGATTATTAATAAGATATATAATCAAAATATAGAAATTAGACGAATACTTACTATTTTGAATATAAAAACCAAAATGGAGCAAAACTATCAAATTATTAAACAAAGTAGAAATAACATAGTCCATAGATAATTACTGATCACTAGATTAGTGAAAAAGCCACGAAATTAAACTTTCTTCTTTGTAATACATAATATTTGTGCATAGAATTCATGAAGGCAAAGTTGAAACCGATGAACAATGGTGTGCAGGGTTGAACATTTGAAAATGTTGCTAATTCACCCTTTAATATTTACTGTTTCAACTTGAATAAATTAATATTAAATTTGAAAAGAAGTTCATGATAAGAATAAGGTAGATCACGTGATAGGTAACTTATTTATTTTATTTAATTAGATTTTTTAAAAAAGTATAAATTTAATTTGTAAATGTTTTTATGATATGGAGAAATAGAAGAAAAGACGTTAAAAAAAGAAGAAGGAAAAAACAGTAGACCAAGACGTATAAAGTTGAAAGAGTTGAACTATAGTGTGATGGGTTGAACGTGTGAAAATGTTGGCAATTCAACCTTTAATATATAATGTTTCAACTTGAATAAATTCATATTAAATTTGCAAAGAAGTTCATGATAAGAATAAGGTATGTCACATGATGGGTAACATATTTATTTTATTTAATTAGAAATTTTATGTTAGGTATAAATTTAATTAGTAACTTATCTTATGATATGAAGAAATAGAAGAAAAGACGATAAAAAGAAACAAAAGAAAAAAAAATAGTAGACCATGACATTAAAAGTTGAAACTGTTGAACAATGGTGTGCGGGGTTGAACATGTGAAAATGTTGGTAGTTCGCCCTTTAATATTTTCTGTTTCATTTTGAATAAATTAACAATAAATTTGAAAAGAAGTTAATGAAAAGAATATGATAGGTCACATGATAGGTAACATATTTATTTTCTTTAATTATATTTTTTTAGTCTAAATTTAATTAGTAACTGTTTTTATAATATCAAGAAATAGAAGAAAAGGCGTTAAAAAGAAAAGGAAGAAAAAAGGGAAGAAGACCAAGACGTTTAAATTTGAAATTATTCAACCTTGGTGTGTGGGGTTGAACATGTGAAAATGTTGGCTGTAATACCCCGGATTTTTATTATTAATAATAATAATAGAAATAGTAATGATAATGATATTAATAGTAATGATAATGATAGAGTAAAATAATACTAATAAAATAATAATGATTAATAATAGAAATTAAAAATAATAATAACAACAACAACAGTAGATTAAAATAATAATAATAATAATATAGTAAAAATTAATAATGTTGTATTGTTTCTGTGGTAATCATATTATTTTGTAAATAGTAATATTAGATTAGTCAAGATTAGATCCACGATCCTAGGAGTTAGTTATATCAGATTATAATTTCAATCTTTTTTGAATTCATCATCGGATTCAAAATATATCTAATAATTAAAACTCTACAATTTGTTTTAATTCATTTATTAGGAATAATTAAAAGGTCCAGCCCATAGCCAAAACCCTAGATTTAATTATAAACTTAGGTTTGGCCGCTTAAACCTAGAAAACACCCGATACTTTTCTCTGCCGCTATACTCTCGTTCTTCTAGGAGGATAGCAAACACGGAGACCAAGTAATTTTAATCCCATGAGTAATCCTAATCCTCATGATCCTAATCCCCATAAGTCTTAGGTTAATTTATAGCTTGATAGGTAATCTTGATCCCTAGATTATAGAAACCAATTGTTCTTTGATTTCTGTATTAATAGAGATGTATATATATATATATATATATATATATATATATATATGATGTAGGTAAGTGTATTGCCTCAGATTGCATGTTTCAATTCTATGTATATATCCCTGTACGTTTTTTTTTCCCTTTATGTATAGCATTCAAATAACTACCTCGGCCTGCATGCGTTTTTTTTTCTTTATGCATATATCCCTGTACGTTGATAGCATGATCCACCTGTGCGTGTTTTTATTGGGTTGAACAGTATTGCCTCACCTCGGTCTTTGTGCTTGAATTACACATGAATATGTTTTAGTTCGATTTTCTCTGAATCCAATTTGAGCGTCTCTTTTATCCATTTTTCTATTATTTGATTTTTTTTAATAATATCTCCTGCACAATAAGATAAGATACGAATAGATTTTAGGTCAAGATTTCTTTATATTTATATTTAATTAAAATAATATATAAATATATAAAATATAAGTAAATAATAGAAATAATTTAGGAGTCTATTTTGTGTGTGTGTGTTTTAAATAACTCAACAGTGGGGGATAGCTTTGGGATGGTACCTCCCAAAGGGATGAACACAACTTTTGAGCTTTATGCCACCGATGTGAAAAGATAGTATCTATTCTTCCCAAAGTGGTGTCTGGCAGGTTTCCGGGGCACTAGTAGCAACTTTAGGAAGAGGTGTACACATTAGGAAGATATATTTATATATTTATGGCCAATTGATGATTGTGACTGGCAGGTTTCCGGGTTACAGGGTAGACTGGCAGGTTTCCGGGTTACAGGGTAGACTGGCAGGTTTCCGGGTCTACCATGGTTCTCTTCCTACTAAACTAAATGGACTGGCAGGTTTCCGGGTCCAAATGAAAAAAAATTAATAAAAAATAATGAATGATATTTGATTCAATGTGAATACATGTATGTATATGTATATATGTGACGAATCTTGGATTTGTTATTTGATTAAATCACTGTGTGATTATATATTTGATTTTATTAATATATTTGAGCCATATAAATTGTGTTTTAATTAGAGTTACCAGCTTTTGCTGATGTTTGTGTTCATGGGCTGCGACGATCCTTCGGAGGAGCAGATTTTCAGTGAAACAGGTTTCAAAGTTGGGCTGTTGGGGCTAGCAGCGAGAAGTGAGGAAGACCAATGAATAATTCTAGCTAGTTTTATTTTATTTTTATTTTATGCTTTGAATAAAATATTTTTATTTAAGTTTGAATTTATGTTAATGTAATAAGACAGCCTTGCATTTGTCCCAGTACAAGTGCAGCGGTAACACTCCCCAAGGTTGTTTATTTCGAATTTCATTAATTTATTTATAAAAATTATTTAATTTTTTTTTGTTATTATAACTGTTAGAAATTGGGGGTGTTACATTGGCAATTCAGCTTTTAATATTTATTGTTTCACCATGAATAAATTAATATTAAATTTGAAAAGAAGTTTATGATAAGAATATGATAGGTCACATAATAGGTAACGTATTTATTTTATTTAATAAGAAATTTTATTTTAAGTATAAATTTAATGAGTAACTTGTTTTCTGATATAGAGAAATAGAAGAAAAGACGTTAAAAGAAAAGGATGAAAAAAATGGTAGACTAAGATGTTTAAAGTATAAACGGTTGAACTAAGGTGTGCGCAGTTGAACATGTGAAAATGTTGGCAGTTCAGCCTTTAATAGTTACTGTTTCAATTGGAATAATTAACATTAAATTTGAAAAGAAGTTCATGATAAGAATGAGGTAGGTCACATGATAGATAAAACATTTATTTTATTTTATTTAAAAAGAGGTTCATGATAAGAATAAGGTAGGTCACATGATAGGTAAATTATTTATTTTATTTAATTAGAAATCTTATTTTAAGTATAAATTTAACATGTTTATGATATTTAATTAGAATTTTTTAAGTATAAATTTAATTAGTAACTGTTTTTATCATATTAAGAAATAGAAGAAAAGGCGTTAAAAAGAAAAAGAAGAAAAAAAAAACAGTAGACCAAGACGTTTAAAGTTGAAACTGTTGAACTATGGTGTGCGGGGCTGAACATGTGAAAATGTTGACAGTTCAGCCTTTAATATTTACTGTTTCAACTTGAATAAATTAATATTAAATTTGAAAAGAAGTTCATTATAAGAATAAGGTAGGTCAGCCAAGCGCCTTGTAGCGCGATGGTACTAGGGCCAGCCTTAGGAGCTAGCCTTTCTCCTTGTTTAGGGTTCAAGCCCTGCTTCCCCCTTCCTCCACTGACTGTATCAAAAAAGAAAAAGAATAAGGTAGGTCACATGATAAGTAACATATTTATTTTATTTAATTAGATTTTTTAAAAAAGTATAAATTTAATTTGTAACTATTTTATGATATGAAGAAATAGAAGAAAAGACGTTAAAAAGAAAAACAAGGAAAAAACAGTAGACCAAGACGTATAAAGTTGAAAGAGTTGAACTATAGTATGTTGGGTTGAACGTATGAAAATGTTGGCATTTCAGCCTTTAATATTTACTGTTTGAACTTGAACAAATTAACATTAAACTTGAAAAGAAGTTCATGATAAGAATAAGGTAGGTCACATGATAAGTAACATATTTATTTGATTTAATTAGAAATTTTATTTTAATTATAAATTTAATTAGTAACTTGTCTTATGATATTTGGAAATAGAAGAAAGGACGACAAAAAGAAATAATGGAAGAAAAAAACAGTAGACCAAGACGTTTAAAGTTGACACTGTTGAATTATAGTGTGCGGAGTTGAACATGTGAAAAAGTTGGCAGTTCAACCTTTAATATTTAGTGTTTCAACATGAATAAATTAATTTTAAATTTGAAAAGAAGTTCATGATGAAAAGAATAAGGTAGGTCACATGATAGGTAACACATTTATTTTATTTAATTAGAAATTTTATTTTAAGTATAAATTTAATGAATAACTTGTTTTATGATATCAAGAAATAGACAAAAGGACGTTAAAAAGAAAAAGATGAAAAGAACAGTAGACTAAGATGTTTAAGGTTGAAATTGTTGAACTATTGTGTGCCGGGTTGAACATGTGAAAGTGTTGACAGTTCAGCCTTTAATATATACCGTTTCATCTTCAATAACTTAATATTAAATTTGAAAAAAAGTTCATCATAAGAATAAGTTAGGTCACATGATAGGTAAGATATTTATTTTATTTAATTAGATTTTTTTTAAGTATAAATTTAATTAGTAACTGCTTTTATAATATCAAGATATAGAAGAAAGGGTGTCAAAAAGATATAGAAGAAAAAAACATTAGGCCAAGACGTTTAAAGTTGAAACTGTTCAACCTTGGTGTGCGCGGTTGAATATGTGAAAATGTTGGTATTTCAACATGAATAAATTAATATTAAATTTGAAAAGAAGTTTATGAAAAGAATGAGGTAGGTCACATGATAGGTAATACATTTATTTTATTTAATTGGATATTTTATTTTAAGTATAAATTTAATGAGTAACTTGTTTTATGATATCAAGAAATAGAAGAAAAGACCTTAAAAAGAAAAAGAAGAAAAGAAAAAACAATTGACCAAGAAGTTTAAGGTTGAAACTATTGAACTATGGTGTGCGGGGTTGAACATGTGAAAATGTTGGCAGTTCATCCTTTAATATATATACAATTTCAACTTGAATGAATTCATATTAAAATAGAAAGGAAGTTCATGATAAGAATAAGGTAGGTTACATGATAGGTACCATATTTATTTTATTTAATTAGAAATTTTATTTTAAGTATAAATGTAATGAGTACCATGTTTTATGATATCAACAAATAAAAGAAAAGATGTTAAAAAGAAAAAGAAGAAAAAAAACAATAGACCAAGACGTTTAAAGTTGAAATTGTTGAACTATAGTGTTCGGAGTTGAACATGTGAAAATGTTGGCAGTTCAGCCTTTAATACTTAGTGTTTCAACATGAATAAATTAATATTAAATTTGAAAAAAAGTTCAAGAAAAGAATAAGGTAGGTCAGATGATCGGTAACACATTTATTTTATTTAATTAGAAATTTTATTTTAGGCATAAATTTAATGAGTAAGTAACTTGTTTTATGATTTCAAGAAATAGAAGAAAAGATGTTAAAAAGAAAAAGAAGGAAAAAATAGTTGACCAAAACGTTTAAGGTTGAAACTGTTGAACTATGGTGTGCAGGGTTGAACATGTGACAATATTGACAGTTGAGCCTTTAATATTTATTTTTCAACTTGAATAAATTAATATTAAATTCGAAAAGAAGTTCATGGAAAGAATATGGTAGGTCACATGATAGGTGACATATTTATTTTATTTAATTATAAATTTTATTTTAAGTATAAATTTCAATAGTTGAAGATAGAATATCACCTAGAGGGGGGGTGAATAGGTGATCTCAACAATTTTAAAAACTTCTTTTCAGTTGTAAGCAAAATAGAGGCCAATAAGATAAAAGAGCACAAGAGAATTTATCCTAGTTCGGTCTGAAGCTTCAACCTACGTCCAGTCCCCAGAACTCCTGGGATTTCACTATTTCTTTCAAATGATTACAGACTTTGTAAATGAAAGAATGTCCCTTTACTCTCGAACTCCACTCCCCCTTACAAGTTGTAATCTGTACACCCACTCTTAAGGTTCCACAACCTTAAGTTACAATCAATAAGGAAATAAGTGTTTAAATACTCCTCACGAGTTGATAGATAATGAACACTGAAGAACAGACTCAGTAATAAACTTGAACTAGCAAGTGAAATTAATATTGAATTGATTGCGCAGCGTTTCAGTAGTTGGCGAATTGAATGCTTTGGCCATTTATAGTTGGTTCCATTAATGACCGTTGTTGAAGCACACGAAGTAGCCGTTGTGACTTCTCAATATGTCCGTTAGACAGATGATACTTTTGCTGAGGATTTCTCCGTCTTAGATGGAATGTTCAGACCAAACATTCTCTTTCATTCTTTCTGTTGTATCTGTTGTGAAATGGCATTAATTGCAAAGTGGAGAATATCAGAGTTACTTTGCTCAGTACATCGGTCTTCGAGAATATAACGGTTTAGGCAGTAGCATTTAATGCGTCTGATTGTCCAGATTGATTAATTCAAATTTACCGGTAATTTATGTCTAAATGATCTGAAACTCATGAACAAATTGGTTAATAGCATTTGGTAATCAAGAATAATAATAATAAGAAGAAATATTAATTTATTCAATGATTCATGAATCTCGTGGACGGTGATTTGAAAACAGAGATGACTTTGCTCGAGCAACATTTTTTGCTTGCTCGAGCAACCTCCTTTAGAATGTTTAGAAAGATGCACTTCATCGCTGATGCTCGAGCAGGGAAATTCCTTTGCTCGAGCATGTTGCTCGAGCATGATCTTAATCATGCTCGGGCAAGCCCCTTATGATTTAGTTGAAATCATGTTTGCAGCGTTGATGCTCGAGTATAGTTTTTAGTTTGCTCGGGCAAGCTCTTTATGTTCCAGTTGAAAGCACTTGAAACTCGCTGATGCTCTGTTTTTCTATTTGCTCGAGCATGAAAATATTCATGCTCAGGCAAGCTGCTTAATTCTGGTTCAGCTTCTTTGTTGCTCGAGCATGCCAAATGTCTTGCTCGAGCAAGATATCAGTTAAGACAAAAATAGTTATTCTCAGAGAAGCTGCTCGAGCAGGCTTTTGTTCTTGCTCAAGCATGGTGCTCGAGCAGGCTTTTGTTCTTGCTCGAGCATGGTGCTCGAGCAAGCTTTTCAACTGTGCTCGAGTAAGAGTTTCAGCACGGCAAGGCACACAGGTTGCTCGAGTAACCTTTTAAGCTTGCTCGAGCATGCTTTTTTTTTTTGCCCGAGTATTCCTTCTGCTTTTCCTTTGATTTTGCCTAGCTTGATGTTGCTCGAGCAAGGCCATGTGGTCTGCTCGAGCAAGGTCTTATCAGATCACATCTGATATACTTTGCTCATGATGTTGCTCGAGCAAACTTAATCCTTTGCTCGAGTAACATTCTAAAATCAGATTATCAAACTCTTTGTTTATTTAATTTCTCGATCTTGAAAATTGTAATCATCAAAATACAAGAACTAACAATAGTAACTTGTTTTTTTTTTTTTGATACAACCAGTGGGGGAGGGCAGGCAGGGCTCGAACCCTGGATAAGGGGGAAGGCTAGCTCTTAAGGCTGGCCTTAGTGTCATCACGCTACGAGGCGCTTGACAATTAGTAACTTGTTTTAGGATATCAAGAAATAGAAGAAAAGACGGTAAAAAGAAAAAGAAGAAAAAACCAGTTGGCCACGACGTTTAAGGTTGAAACTATTGAACTATAGTGTGCGGGGTTGAACATATGAAAATGTTTGCAGTTTAGCCTTTAATATATATCGTTTCAACTTGAATAAATTAATATTAAATCTACAAAAAAAATTCATGATAAGAATAAGGTAGGTCACATGATAATAACATATTTATTTTATTTTATTAGAAATTTTATTTTAAGCATAAATTTGATTAGTAACTTGTTTTATGATATTAAGAAATAGAAGAAAAGAAGATAAAAAGAAACAAAAGAAAAAAACAGTAGACTAAGACATTTAAAGTTGAAACTGTTGAACTATGTGAAAATGTTAGCAGTTCAGGCTTTAATATATACTGTTTCAACTTGAATAAATTAAGATTAAATTCGAAAAGAAATTCATAATAAGAATAAGATAGGTCACATGATAGGTAACATATTTATTTTATTTAATTAGAAATTTTGTTTTAATTATAAATTTAATTAGTAACTTGTTTTATGATATTAAAAAATAGAAGAAATGAGATATTATTTAGATATGATTTCAAAACACCCCGCCTAAAAGATATTATTTAGATATGATTTCAGAACACCCAGTCTAAAAAGATAAAATAATAAAAAAGTAAGAAAAAATCATTTACTTTTTAGATCGGTTGTCTTTTATAACTGATGATCAAAAAAATAAAACTTTTTAGATGTTATGTATCATAACGTCTAGAAGATGTAGAATAAAATATTAATATATTATTACTTTTAAGACTGAATTTTCTAAA
Source organism: Acacia crassicarpa (assembly GCA_034222035.1). Lineage (NCBI taxonomy): Eukaryota > Viridiplantae > Streptophyta > Magnoliopsida > Fabales > Fabaceae > Acacia > Acacia crassicarpa. The sequence continues at coordinate 11,162,442 of JAWXYG010000008.1, read as the reverse complement.
TAACTGGTTTAAAAGATAAACTTTTAAGACCTTATTTTGAGCATAACAAGTCTAAAAGACGACAATAGCTTATTATTGTAAATATTAATATTTTTATAGTTTAAAATAACACTTAGCCAGTTAGTTTCAATTTACAATAATTTTCTACTAGAGCTTATTGAAATTGTTTTCCAATTTTATCCTTATTATCAAACAACATGTCCGTTTTGGTCAAATCGGCTAACCCATAAACAGTAATCAGAATTGTAAAATTCATTTATACTTCCACTCCTTCTTTCCTCTCTTCTTCTTCCCATTCTCCCTTCCTCCCTTCTTCCCCTTCTTCAATTCTATTGATGCCAGTGGTTATAGAGAACGTGTAGATATCTCGATGGCTAATCAATCTTCCCTTGCAGACATTATTATGTTTAAGGTACGATCAGACACTAAATATAAGTATTCCTCCTCAATGGCTATTCAAACTTTGATTTTTTTAAGTTATGAATCTTGATAGATTGAGGGGGTTTTTTTTTTCTCCCTTTTTTTGGGTGTGTTGTTAATCTACTCAGTTCTTCTTTTTTTTTAACATTTTTTAGAAATAAAAAATAAGCCGAATTAGGACCGCTAACAAGTTTGTGATCTTGTGAATTTTTAAATATTTTTAAGTAACATTTCAGTCACGATAATGTGCACTACTACGGTTGAACAATCTATTGCTTCCTCAAAATAATGGCCATTAAATTATATATATAATAATAATTTAAAAAAAACCAAGGCCATCAATTACTAATATTACTAACGTCTTTCACTTGACAAAAACAACTTACTAACTCATTATTAGGTCATAAACGCTTATGAAATCAAGCCAACGATTTCTATTACAACAGAAGTAGCTGCATGAAAGATACTGGTCTTATGATATATAAAGCGTTTCGGCCCAAAAAAAGAGTATTACTTTAAACGTTTTGGGCCCAAAACAATTATTACTTTATGCCTCTACTGTTTTTTTTTTTTTTTTTTAAAGTCTTTTCGTGGATTTCTTAATATCATAAAACAAGTTACTAATTAAATTTATACTTAAAATTAAATTTCTAAATAAATAAATAAATAAATATGTTACCTATCATTTGACTTACCTTATTCTTATCATGAACTTCTTTTCAAATTTAATATTAATTTATTCAAGTTGAAACAATAAATATTAAGGCTGAACTTCCAACATTTTCACATGTTCAACCCCGCACACCATAGTTCAACAGTTTTAACTTTGCCTTCATGAATTCAATGGCACCAAAATCATATATTGCTGTTGTAACATATTTATTTTATTTAATTAGAAATTTTATTTTAAGTATAAATTTAAGTAGTAACTTGTTTTATGATATTAAGAAATAGAAGTAAAGACGTTAAAAAGAAAAAGAAGAAGAAACAGTAGACCAAGACATTTAAAGTTGAAACTGTTGAACTATGGCATGCAGGGTTGAACATGTGAAAATGTTGGCAGTTCAGCCTTTAATATTTACTGTTTCAACTTGAACAAATTAATATTAAATTTAAAAAGAAATTCATGAAAAGAATAAGGTAGGTCACATGATAGGTAACATATTTATTTTATTTAATTAGAAATTTTATTGTAATTCTAAATTTAATTAGTAACTTGTTTTATAATATTAAGAAATAGAAGAAAAGATTTAAAGTAATAATTGTTTTGTGCCCAAAAGGTTTAAAGTAATACTTTTTTTTGGGCCAAAACGTTTAAAGTAATAATTCATGATAACAAACTTACTATACATCATAAGACCAGCATCTTTCATGCATCTACTTCTTTTGTAACATAAATCGTTAACCTGATTTCATTAGTATTTATGGCTTATAATGAGTTATAAAGCTGTTGTTTTCAAGTGGAAGACGTTAGTCATATTGGTAGTTATTGCCTTGGTTATTATTATTATTATATATAATTTAATGGACATTATTTTGAGGAAACAATAGACTGTTCAACAATAGTGCACATTATCGTGACTGAAATGTTACTTAAAAATATTTAAAAATTCCCAAGGTCACAACTTGTTAGTGGTTCTAATTCGATTGAATTTTTTTCTCCCTAAGAAAAAGTAAAAAGAAAGAAAAATAACTGACTAGATTAACAACACACAATAATAGGAAAAAAAAAGGTTTAATTTTTCTGCTTTTACTATAGCAATATTTTTTCTGTCACACTCACAAATCAAATCAAAGTTCAAAGCCATTGAGAAGAAATACTTATAAACGTCTTGGTCTACTATTTTTTTCTTCTTTTTCTTTTTAATGTCTTTTCTTCTATTTCTTCATAAAACAAGTTACTACTGAAATTTATACTTACAATAGAATTTCTAATTAAATAAAATAAATATGTTACCTATCATGTGACTTACCTTATTTTTATCATGAACTTCTTTTCAAATTTAATATTAATTTATTTAAGTTGAAATAGTAAACATTAAAGGTTGAACAGCGAACATTTTCACATGTTTAACTTCGCATAACATAGTTCAACAATTTCAACTTTGCCTTCATGAATTCAATGGCACCAAGTTGAAACTGTTAAACTATGGTGTGTGGGGTTGAACATGTGAAATTGTTGGCAATTTAGCCTTTTGATGTTTATTGTTTCAACTTGAATAAATTAATTTTAAATTTGAAAAGAAGTTTATAATAAGAATAAAGAAGGTCACATGATAGGTAACATATTTATTTTATTTAATTAGAAATTTTATTATAAGTATAAATATAAGCAGTAACTTGTTTTATGATATTAAGAAATAGAAGAAAAGACGTTAAAAAGAAATCAGTAGACAAAGACATTTAAAGTAATACTTTTTTCGGGGCCAAAACATTTAGAGTAATTATTCATGATAACAACTTACCATATATCATTAGACCAGTACCTTTCATGCAGCTGTTTCTATTGTAACAGAATTCTCTATTTCATTAACGTTTATGACGTTATGATGAGTTGGTAAGCTGTTTTTGTCAGGTGAAAGACGTTAGTAAGCTGTTTTTGCGGAAGCAAAAGACTGTTCAACCAAAGACAATAGTGCCCATAAATCGTGACTGTGTTGCTTAAAATTTTTTTAAAAATTCCCAAGATCACAACTTTTTAGCGATCCTAATTCGGCTTTTTTTTTTTAAATTTCTGAAAAAAAAAACTCGATCTATTAAGATTCATAACTTATCAAATTATAGTTGGAATAGTCATTGAGGAGAAATACTTATATTTAACATGGGTTATGAAACCGGACCGGACCGGTCAGTTCAGACCGGGAACCGGCCAACCGGCCGTGAAACCGGTGTTGGATATGATTAGTTTTGATGATGTCTTATGTTTTATGTAGATGTCATTATTAAGAGCAAAAAACTTACATACTACATTTATCTTCTACTTTGAGTAAGTCTTATATTTAATGTAGATGTGAAGTTCAATGTTGAAGAATGATCAAGAAAGTAAATTGAAGAAAGAAGTTCTTGCACACAATATAATGGGAATATCAGAATATGAAGGAAGCAAGAAGTTCTCAAAGGATTTTGGGAATAGTCAAGAAGAAGAAGAAATATTGAAGAAAGTAGAACTTGCAAGAGAATGATAAGTCCAAGTTGAATAACGGAGAACGATAATAATAAAGAAGTATTGAATTAGATAAAGAAATTGAATCAAAGAAGATGTGAAGTCAAATGATATGGAATGATCAAGAGAAGAGAAGAGAAGAAAGAGTTGAGTTATGGAAAATGATCAAGAGAAGAAGAAAGGAAGAACTTGCTGAATGGAATGAAAATATAATTATTCAAGTTCTTATATTGAAGCTAGAAGCCTTCAAGATCATATGGAAGTTGGAATGGCTCAATTTAAAGTTAAAGTCAACAAAAATTAGCTTCAGGGTGAGAAAACTCGAGTTTCCAAGTCAAAACTCGAGTTTCCTGCTTCGCTACAATGATTTGCTCTTCTAATATGAGAAAACTCGAGTTTAGGAGTCAAAACTCGAGTCAGCCATCTCAAAACTTGAGTTTCCAGTGTCTTCAGCATCTCTGGCGTCTCTGGACAAGCAAAACTCGAGTTTCCAAGTGAAAACTCGAGTTTACAGCGTGATCAGCTCTTCAGCAACTCTGTTTCACGTTCAGCTCGGGCGAGGTCTGGTAATTCGACGATATCTCCCAAACCAGAGATCGGATTGAGACGAAACCAAAAGCATATGAAACTAGACTCCCAATGCGTCATTTTGGTATATAATTCAAGTCCAAAGGAGTTTAAATTTGTTACGACCGGCCCAAAAGGCCCAAGTCTGAACCACGGCCCAACCACGCCTGGAACAGAATCTACGCTATAACGGGCAGCGATATGGGATCCCACCAATATAGGATCTTATTAATGGAGGATCTCCCCCAATCGGGAGCCCAAGATATCAGCCCCTGATCTCTCAGCCCCAGATATCGCTCATTAAACCAGGGATACTCGCATCAGACTCCTCTATAAATACAAGGAAACCCTAAACAGGTGCACACGTTCTAATCTATGCTCTCTTTACTTCCTGTCACACAGAGCACACACACCACCCCTTGGCTTCACGCCTTTACGTATACTACGAACTACGTGGACTTTGATCCCTTCAAAGGGTACGTAGGCTCTAGGCTTGACAACCTAGTCAAGTCCAATCTTTATGTGTTCTTAGGACAGAACATTGGCGCCGTCCGTGGGGAACTGTAAACTTCAATCCCCGTGATCACTGATGGCAAACACCAGAAGCCATAGTAGAAATCCCCGCCAGTGGGCAGAGACCCCCAGCCAAGCCGGCCTCCACCAGATTAGCCCCCGGAGCAACCGCGGCGAGAAAACACCCCAAAAGGCCATGTCACTGACACGACAACCTCCCCTTCCGCAGAAGAGCAGCCACTGCAAGAAGCGCGCACAGAACCCCCGGCGTGAGACGTCCAGGCAGTCGAAGCCGACGTCCGCATCCTTCGAAGGACGCAGGAGTCATTCCTCCAGAGGCTGGAAAACAAGGAGAAACGAGACGACTTACAGAGACAAGCTAACTTTGAAGCCTTTGGCCGAATGATTCAGGATGCGCTCGAGAACGATCGCCGACAGGGAAATCGCCGGAGGAATCATAGGTGAGGAAGGAGGGCCCCCGTGGATGACAGCAGTTCCTCGAGCAGCTCAGAGCCGAGGAACCCACGCCGCGACAACGGCGAGCCAGAGCCACGTGGATTAACCCTCAGAGAACGTCGGAAACCACGGTGACGGTCTTAACCGCACTGATCAGGCTGCCAGCGAGGGCCGAGACCGAGAAGAACACCGCGTGGAGGACAGAACTCCCCGGGCTCGCAGATCACCTCGCCACGGATCCCCCCGGGAATACCGAGTGACATATCTGTCAGACTCCGGCAGATCCCCATTCTCGAGGGAGGCGGCGACGGCCCGTTACCCAAAGCATTTCGATCTGGCCGACCTTCCGAAGTACGACAGAACCCAAGATCCACCCAACCACCTTGACGTGTTCGAAAAGCTCATGTGGGTCCGACAAATTAGAAGCCCGGTTATCCAGCGTCTCTTTGCGGCTACTCTGACCAGACCGGCGCACAGATGGTTGAGCTCTTTCCCGAACAACTCCATCCGGAGCTTCAAAGACCTCGGACGCAAGTTCGAGCTACATTTCGCCACCAGCAAAAAGCAGCCAAAGACCGAATTCACTCTGAGCAAAGTGCGACAGAAGAAAGGCGAGACCCTACAGAAGTACCTGGATCGGTTCCGCGACTTAGCCATGCAAGTGCGGTCGCTACCCGAAGAGGTCCACGTACACTGCCTGGTCAACGGGCTAGACCCGTCATCACGACTGGCCCGAAACTTATGTAAGAACCCAGTGTACACATTAACCGAATTCTACACCCAGGCGAAGAAGTACTTGGAAGTAGAGCAAATGGAGGCGGCCAACGCGGACGAACCTGAACGGGCGAGGAACACTTTGCCCAGAGATGAAGACTGGTCGAGAAGGCCGAGGTCCGAGACAAGAAGGCGAACCAGCGAGAGCCAATCCAAACCTGACCGAGCCGACCAGAAGGCCAAGTATGATAGCTATACCCCCTTGAATGTCCCTCGGTCCCAGGTGTGGAAGGAGGTAGCCCAGGCCGAGATGAGGCGGTTCGACAAGCCGAGGCCGATTAGGGGCTGCTCCAACACGGATCGTTCCAAGTTCTGCACGTTCCATGACTGCCACAGACATACCACCGATGAGTGCTACGACCTCCGCGACGCTATTGAAAAGTTCGTGAGAGAAGGAAAGCTACGTTAGTATGTCATCAAGACTCAGGGAAAGACGGGCGGCAAGGGCACTAACCGCGGCCGCACTAGAAGTCCGCCCAAGGAGACCCGAAAGCAGGGGAAGAAGCAGAAGACCGCCTCTAACGACGAGTTTCCCGACGTGGATTTCCAATGCAATGTCGTCAGCGGAGGATTCGGAGGTGGCGGAGACACTGTAAGCCAGCGGAAGAAATATCTCTGCGAGGTACTGACCGTCCGAGACCTCCCTAAGTTTAAGGAGGACCCCAAGAAACCGAGGCCGCCTACCCTGACCTTCACCAACGAAGAACTGAAAGACGTCATACCCGGCCATCTGGATGGACTGGTAATCACTGGTACCTTGGTTAATTGCCGAGTTAAGAGGATCTTTGTTGATGCAGGGAGCTCGGCCGATATCATAAGCTGGGATGCCTATAAGCGGATGCACCTTGACCCGGAGGATCTCAAGCCATGCAAAACCACCTTGATTGGATTTAATGGCGAACAGTCCTTTCCAAAAGGCTATATCGACCTTAGGTTAACCCTCGGGACCAAAGATCCCTTCAAATCTGAACGCATAAGATTCATAGTTACTGACTTCCGGTCCCCCTACAACATCATCCTGGGCAAGCCGACGATCCACAACTGGGACATACTGGTGTCCACCAAACACCAAAAACTGAAGATGGTCAATGACAAGAACCAGATAGTGGTGGTATCCGGAGACCAAAAAGAGTCAAGGCAGTGCTACTTCGAAGCTCTCCGGGTCGAGGAAGGAGGACCCTCATCTCCACCTCGGCTCGGATCCAATGAGCAAGTAGTCGAAGCCGGCTCCGACAGACGCTCGCGGCAATCGATCAACATGGTGGAGCTCGACCTCCGGGAACAGGAAAATCCGAGGCCCGAGCCGGAGGGAGAACTAGAGGAGGTAATGTTAGGAGCGGACCCGTCCAAGACCACCAAGATCGGCTGAGACATGAGAGACGACCTAAAAGCTCATATGATCCGTTTCCTCAGACAGAACCAAGACGTCTTCACCTAGACCTCAGCTGAAATACCCGACATCGACCCCCATTTCTGTTGCCACAAACTCGGTATATGGCCGGGGTCAAGACCAGTGGCGCAGAAGAAGAGGAACATTGCGGACAACAGACAGAAGTCCCTCAAGAGCCATGTCGAGGAACTCTTAGCGGCCGGATCTATCCGAGAGGTGCAGTACATCACTTGGCTCTCCAACGTAGTCATGATCCTCAAACCCAGCGGCAAATGGAGAGTATGTGTCGACTACACCAACCTCAACAAGGCGTGCCCAAAGGACTCCTACCCGATGCCCAATATCGACAAGCTCGTGGATAACTCGGCCGGGTACCAACTCCTCTCCTTCATGGACGCCTACTCCGGGTACAATCAGATTGCAATGCATCCGGACGACCAAGAGAGGACCGCCTTCATGACGGATAAGGCAAACTACTGCTACAACGTCATGCCATTCGGACTGAAAAATGCCGAAGCCACCTATCAAAGGATGATGAACCGAGTTTTCGAAGACCAGATCGGCCGCAACATAGAAGTCTACATTGACGACATGATCGTCAAGTCAAAGCTTCCAGAAGACCACATCCGGGACCTTGAACAGACGTTTGAAAAACTAAGAAGACATCGAATCAGGTTGAACCCAGCCAAATGTGCTTTTGGAGTTCCGGCTGGAAAGTTCTTGGGCTTCATGTCGACCAACCGAGGGATCGAAGCCAACCCGGACAAATGCAAGGCCGTGCTAGACATGCACCCCCTGAGGGCCAAGAAGGGAGTACAGCAGCTGACCGGCCGACTCGCCACCCTGACAAGGTTTCTCCCGAAGTCGGCCGAGAAAGCCCTACCTCTCTTCAGGCTATTAAAGAAGGAAACCCAAGGCGGTAGGAATCCCCAATGCGATGCCGCCTTCATGGAAATTAAACGGTGTCTGGGAACCCCACCGATGCTGATTAAGCCGGATCCAGGAGAGACCCTATTTCTTTACTTATCAATAGGTAACGAAGCCGTCAGCGCCGCCCTAGTAAAAGAGACCGAGACCGGGCAGATACCAATATACTTCATCAGCAAAGCCCTACAAAGTTCCGAACTACGGTACCAGAAACTCGAGAAGGTGGCCTTTGCCCTGCTCACCGCGGCCAGAAGGCTCCGACCTTACTTCCAAGGACATCGGATAGTGGTACGTACCAGCCAGCCGATCCGACAGATCCTCCATAAGCCCGACCTGGCTGGAAGAATGACCAACTGGGCCATAGAACTGTCTGAGTTTGACATCACTTTTGAAGCCCGGCAGGCGATCAACTCCCAGGCACTGGCGGACTTCATAAGGGAACTCACCCTGGCAGTAACGAATGACGGAACCTGGAAAGTCTACGTGGACGGATCCTCCAACTCTAAGGGCAGCGGTGCGGGAGTTATTGTGAAGAGCCCACAAGGAGTCACTACCGAATACTCTCTCCAACTAAAGTTCCCGACCTCCAATAACCAAGCCGAGTACGAGGCTCTGCTGGCCGGACTTCTCCAGGCAAAAGAAAATAGCGCACACCGAGTAAAGGTTTTAACCGACTCGCAGCTAGTCGCCGCGCAGATTGGCGGCAACTATCAAGCAAAAGGCCCTCTTATGGCTAAGTACCTAAACCGTGCCAAAGAGGTCATAGCTGAGTTCGAAGAAGTGATCGTCTCCCATATCCCAAGAGAGGAGAACTCCCGAGCCGACATCCTCTCAAAGCTGGTAAGCACAAACGGGCCGGACAATCACAAGACGGTGATCCAGCAGAATCTCACCGAGCCAAGCTGTGTCATGGCCATCTCGGCCGGGATTGACTGGAGAAAGCCGATAGAAGACTACCTTGAAAGGGGAATTGTCCCTACCGACTCGACCGAGGCCAAGAAGCAGATCAGAGAAGCCGCTCTCTACGCAATGGTTGATGATCAGGTATACAGAAAAGGACTCCACTGCCTGATGATGCGATGCCTCGGCGAATCCGAGGCAAAATACGTGCTGGCCGAGCTACACAAAGGCAGCAACGGCCACCACATGGGAGGCAAGGCCCTCGCCGGAAAGGCACTGCGCGCCGGCTATTATTGGCCCACTATGAAGCACGACGCCATGGAAAAAGTCAAGACGTGCGACAGTTGCCAGAAACACGCCAGGATCATATGGCCACCGCCCTCAGAATTGAAAGGGATGCCAGCCCCTGGCCCTTTTACAAATGGGGCATGGACATCCTTGGACCATTCCGACTGGGGCAGGGGCAATGCAGATGGCTCATAGCCGCAGTAGACTACTTCACCAAGTGGATCGAAGCAGAGCCACTCGCCACAATAACCTCGGCCAGAGTGATAAAGTTTTTTCGGCACAACATTGTCTCCCGCTTCGGGATACCAGCCGAGGTCGTCACGGACAATGGCACCCAGTTCAAGGACCATCGATTCCAAGCGCTAATGTCCAACCTGGACATCAAGCAGCACTTCTCGTCTGTAGAACACCCACAGTCGAATGGCCAGGCCGAAGCCGCCAACAAAGTCATCCTGGACGGACTCAAGAGGAGGATGTTGCAAGCCGACACCAACTGGACCGAGCAGCTCCACAGCGTTCTTTGGAGATACCGGACAAGCATGCAGTCTTCGACCCATGAAACCCCCTACAGGCTAACTTATGGATGTGAGGCAATGATCCCGATTGAAATCAGACAGCCATCCTGGAGAAAGGTCAGAGCCAGACAAGAAGGGCAGGAGTCGAACGACGACGCCTTGAAGACCAATTTGGACCTCATAGACGAAATCCGAGTCACGGCGCACTGCCTAGAATTAGCCGCCAAGCAGTTACTCGCGGCTAAGTACAACAGAAAGGTCAGACCCCGGTCATTTAACCGAGGAAACCTGGTACTCCGACGGGCCGACATAGGCAACAAGAATGCCAAGGACGGTAAGCTGGCGGCAAACTGGGAAGGCCCCTACCGGATTAAAGAAAAGCTCGACGGAGGGGCATACATCCTCGAGACCTTGGCGCGGAAGCCGATCAAAAGGACATAGAACGTCGACAAGCTGAAGATCTACTATAGCTAGATCTAGCCTCGTTTGTCTTTATTTTATTTTCATTTAAGTCAAAGTTCAAGGTATATTGTTTTCTAATGTTCTTTCTTTGCAACGCCCCTTAGGGCTATTTTTCATAAATAAAGGATCCCATTGAGAAGATTTATGAATGTGCACAAAATTCGCTTAAGCATGAAGCCAAGCTATGAGGCTCAGCCAAAAACGACAAGGCCGAGGCAAAGAAGCCTGGCCAAGAAGCCGAAAGCCGAGGCCCTTATGCCCGGCACCGGCAAAAGGCCCCGAGGTCGTGTACCCGGCCGAAAAAACTAAAACATCTAGATGTACGAAAACCGGCCGTTGTACTCCGACAGGCATTGGTTAGAGCTCGGCGAAGGCGCCATGCGTGGCCCTTCGTGAAATTGACGCGTCAACGCTCGCCCGGCTAATTCAGTAGACTACCATGCCGACCCTGATCAGGTCAAAATGTCCGACCCAAGGCGAACGAAGCCTTGGTGGGACATGTGTTAGTCCAGCCCTTACGCCGATAAAATTTAATCTGACTAAGTGAAAGTCGGAGTCCGATTATCAAAAAGTCGGGCCGAGGCAGTGAGGTTAGTTACACCTGACGAGGTTGAAACAAGACAACCCTGCCCCAACCTCCCACATGCTAAGTGTGGTAGAGTAAAAACGGCGCGTACCCATACAGCCGAATAACAATTAAGCATAGGCAAAAGGATGATAGAAGTGTAAATCATTCATTGTCTAAAGCATCCAAACGGCCTGCACCCATGCGGCCGACGAACGTTGAAAACATAGACAGAAGGATGACAGACTCATTCACTGTCTAAGTTGTCTGAACGGCCTGTGCACATGCAGCCGATACACACCCAAGACCGAGGCAAAAGGACGACAACAAAAAGCAAACCATCCGTTGCCTAAGGTATCTAACCAAGTTCAGAACCCCAAAAGAGCTAAGGCAAAAGGATGATAAAAATTTAAATCATTCATCGTCAAACATGGGCAAAAGGATGGTAAAGATTGAAATCATTCTGTACACAACGTCCCAAGGCCAAAATCGTTCTAACAAATTACAAGGGCACCAACGCCCCAAGATCAAAATAGAAAAACAAAAAGCTAAGACTAGCTGGAGGGGTCGGCCTCAGGATCTTCATCCTCGGGGTTCTCAGCCTCGGCGTCAGTGGCATCCTCAGCAGCAGGCGACTCGTAAGGGATCAGCTTCCCGTCCTGAACAAAGGAACGGTAGTCGTACCCGTCAACATTTAGCTCTACGCCGAGGTTGAAGTACCGGACCTAGGCCAAAGCCTGCTTAAAGCACTCTTCGGCAGTCTGCAGCAAGGCATCAGAGACCTCTTGACGAGCCACCTTCTCCGCAGAAAGGGCCTTCTCAAGCGCCTCTTTGTCATCGACCAAAGAGGCCCGCTGCTGCTGAAGGACCTTGATGGCAGCCACCCCTCCGACATCCCTTTCTGGGCTCAGCTACACTCTTCAGCCAGCTTCTCGGCGGATTCCTGAGAGAGCTGGAGCTCCCAGTCCGACTTAACTGCCGCGGCCTTGGCAGCGTCCCGCTCGGCCCTGGCCTCATCCCGCTCCGCCCATGCCGAAACGAGCTCCTCCTCGGCAGACCTAGCCCTCGCCCTAGCTTCGGCCAGCTCTTTTCCCAGCTCCTCGGCGGACGAAGCCTTAGATTTCAGCACAGCCTCGGCCTTCCTTAGCCTGAGACACTCGACCTCGAACAGAGCATATTGCTCCCGAACGAGGATCAGGGCCTAGACATAGCCCACCGACCGGCATAGTTCCCTCAGATTCAAATGCAGCTGGTCCAAGGCCGGGGGAGACAACGGTAGGCCCTCCATGAAATGCCGGGGAGGGAGAAAGGCAACATCTACCGCCGGGACCACCCCCTTCTCCCACAAGAAGCCGCGGGGGAAAACTAAAGAAGGACCCCTTGGCGGAGGAGGAGGGGGCGGTAGAGAGGACGGACTTGGCGGCGAGCCGGCAGGAGAAGTCGCGGCCTCAACATCCTCATCAGAGATAACGACTTCCTTCCCCTTGGAAGTTGGAGACACGGCGATGACTTCGCGCCCCTCAGGAGCCTGAGACTCTATGCCCGGGGAAGGCTCTGCAATAGTCTCCGACTCCCCAAAGCCGGGGTTTCCACCGCTTGGGCAGACTTGGTGACGGGAGCGGAAGAAGGACCCTGCCCGACGGAGCCCTTTGACCTCTTTGGAGCCGCGGCAGCAGGAGCACCGGCTTCAACAGAGGCACCCCGTTTCTTCGGACGAGTCGGCGACGCAGCGGCAGCTTTCGCTAGCCGGACATACAGCGGCAGGGCATCCATGGTCCTAGCTGAAAAGAAAGACAATCGAAACTAGTTAGCAAGACAGGAATAGAAATCCAAAGCAAGACGCAAAAAACACAAGGACCTACAAGTAGGGGGCAACGGCTCTGAACCCGGCCTCGAAATAAAGAAGGCCGCGGTCTGGACCACGTACTCCTTCACAAAGGCAGCCAGCCTAGGAATATAAGGGACGGTCTCGGGCAGGAGGTCGTCATCGTCCACCAGGTAAGACGTCGGCAACTTGTCATAATGCCTCTTGTCCCAGTAAAGGGGGAACCTCCCCCACACACCCGGACCCTCAGCCCCATTTAAAAACCAGGGTTGTTGGCCGGGCTTGGCCGCCACCTTAAAAAAGGCGTTCTTGAAGTGTTTGAAGGAGTCCGAGAAGGCCCCCATGAGCTTCCTATCCGACCCATTCCGAAGCGAAACCAGCCCCTTGAGCTTATCGCCCTCCTTGGGCAAGCTGGGGGTGAAAGGGCTGAAGTAGTAAAAGAAGAGGTTGGCGGTGCAAGGGATGGGAATCGGGAATGACCCGCACAGCTTCTCGAAGGCCACTAAATAGGCCCATCCGTTCGGATGAAGTTGTGATGGCGCGAGGCTAAGGTAGGTCAGGGTTGAGATCTGGAAGTCCGTAAATAGAAAACGAACTTGAATCTGGGTGTACACGTCCTGGTAGAAATAGAAGAAGGAAGATGTCCCCTCTTCACGGGAAGAGCAGACTGGCTCTTCCGCCCCTGCAGGAGTATACACACAACCCTCCAACTCGGGCAGCTATAGCCGGGCAACATCGGCCTTGGACATAAGAGACCAAATCGTCAACATCTCGAGCGAGACCCAGCTGAACTGCCGACGCAAGGCCTCCGGCGGACTAGAAGAGCCCGAACCCTCTAGCTCAGAACGTGGCTTAGAAGGCCGAGATTTGGGAGCCATTAAACCTATACAAAAATAAACAAAGCTAATATCAGCGAAGAACGGAAATACCTGGCTCAGATACAATAGCAGGCGGAAAAGACTGCGGACTCGGACGAACGGGGGCGCTAGAAGGGACAGCCTGGGTGGACCAATGCCGGTAAGAACCAAGTATGGAAGAAGCTTCGGCATCTCCAACGCAAGTCATCAACGTAGAGGCCTCCGCCAGGCAATCCCAGCAAGGGCCGAGATGCCCTTCCGGGGCGGATGTCTAGCGAACAGCAGAAGGGCCCTCATAGAAGTTGAGGGGTTGAGCCATCAACACCGAAGGTTCGGAACTAGATGAGCAGCCTACCCCGGCCCCACCGGGCGACTCGAGAGGAAGGGCGCGAGTTAGCGGGCGGAAAGAACGGCGAGGAAGCGAGACCGAAACCCTAGCTGAAGCCAGGCAAGCCCTGGCCCGCCCCGGACGAACGGCGCCACCTCGGCGCAGAGGAGCCAAAACCCCCGAAGCGGGTGGCTCACCCCCAAGCACCCAGTAAGTGGCCCGTGGGAGACGCGCACGGAGGAACATTTCCTCCTCCGGCGTTAACGACGCCCTTGGTCTAGGAACATTTCCGTCCCTCACCATAATCAGAAGCCTAAGGTACTAAGGACTAGTGTTTAAGGGAGTATTGGGATGAATTTTGGGTATGTTGACACTAGAGAAACCCAGAAAAACCCGGAGATATAGAAGAACGATAACACAGGTGACAATTTCAGAAATAAACGGTAAAATGCAAGAAAGTACCGAACAAAAACGCAAGGGAATCGGCGGAATACCTGTTTGGATAAAATGAAGGGACTGAAACTCCGGAAATGAAGAATGGCAAAGTCTTGACTGGAAAAAGTGTAGAAGGAAACCAGAGAAAAGTGTCTGAAAAGAAGAGGAGTAGCGGGGAAAGTAAGGAAAAGAAAGGAAAGAAAGCTATTTGAACCTTGTCGCGAAACGACAGGGACACGACAGTCCATTCCCGTAAAGGCGTGGTGGGATTGGCGCAGCATGACACCAGCGCAATAAATGCGCACAGGCCTCGAAAAGCGAAAAGACGCGGCAGTTGCAGGCCGCACCCACTAAGGACCTGACAACTGTAAAACCGCAATAATGACACTCACGGGAGGAGACCCGAAGCGTTCAGAAAATTCCAAAAGGCAAAAGGCTCGAATCCGAGGTCACCACCTGACACTTGGGACCGGGGCGGGACAAATACCCGTCTTGACAAAACGAGCCCGGTATTCTAGGCAGGACGTCGGGGAAAAAGTGTGATGAGCCGACCACTGATCCGGACCTGGCTGAAGGACGCGGCAACCACAAGCCGGCCCAGCCAAGTAAAGAAGGCCTCGGCCTTATCGAGGACTGGGGGCAATATGCACCTCGGCCGTCCAGAAGCTTAAACAACCGAGCTGGGGGCAACTGTTACTGACCGGCCCAAAAGGCCCAAGTCCGAACCACGGCCCAACCACGCTTGGAACAGAATCTACGCTATAACGGACAGCTATATGGGATCCCACCAATATAGGATCTTATTAATGGAGGATCTCCCCCAATCTGGAGCCCGAGATATCAGCCCCTGATCTCTCAGCCCCGGATATCGCTCATTAAACCAGGGATACTCGCACCGGACTCCTCTATAAATACAAGGAAACCCTAAACAGGTGCACACGTTCTAATCTATGCTCTCTTTACTTCCTGTCACACAGAGCACACACACCACCCCCTTGGCTTCAAGCCTTTACGTATACTACGAACTACGTGGACTTTGATCCCTTCAAAGGATACGTAGGCTTTAGGCTTGATAACCTAGTCAAGTCCAATCTTTCTGTGTTTGTAGGACATAACAAAATCAAAGAGCTATGAGTTTTTGAAGTTACAACAAAAATCAACGTCATAACCCAGAACGAGCTTCGGTATTTTGGGTGTATCTCACAAATGACAAATCCGATTGAGCTGAAATCAGTGACATATGAAAGTAGACTCACAGAACTTTCCATCAAGAGTTGAACGGACCAAAACGGAGCTCGGACCAGGGAGATATGGTCCTCGAAAATTGACAGTCAGTTCAAGAAGTTGCGAAAACGCTCAACAAAGTCAAAACTCGAGTTTGTAAGTACAAAACTCGAGTTTCCGAGTTACAGAGAGCAACGAACTTCAGAGTATCTTCCAAACTTGAGTTTCTAAGTACAAAACTCGAGTTTTGCTCAAGCAGAGAGAAATCCAACACTCGACAACCAAAGGAAAACTCGAGTTTTCATCTCAGTTTCCGAAAATCAGCGTTTCGAAAATCCTGATTCTTCCTATAAACATCTAGATGATTACCCAAATGATTTATAACACTTCTTAACATCATTTATATCATTTGTGTACATGTTTCAGATGATCAAAGGCTGTTAAACTGAAGATCAAAGAGAAAGTAAATGCTGATGTCATAGCTGGTTCAAAAAGCAAAAGTTCTAATGGCTAGTTTCTAACGGCTATATTTCCTTATCCAACAGTCATTAAATCTTCAAACGGTCATATATTGATCTCTACCTATATATAGAAGACAGATTCAAGCAGAAAAACGCAGAGACACAAGCTTACACTTCCAACATGTTGATACTCTGTTTTCACATCATTTACACTCTGTTTTTCATGTCTAGATAGCTTAGAGAGTGAGATGATTTGTATTGTTCTTCAGTGTTCATTTATTCACTTCTGAGAGAGAAGATTTATTGTAATCATTCTATCTATCTGAGAGTTACTCAAGATTGAGTGATCTTGAGTGGAAAACACATTGTGTTGATTACAACTTGTAAGGGGAGTGAATCCTAGTGAGAGGATTACTTCGAGTACAGAGTGTGTAATCAAGCAAGTGTATTAATTACAGTTTGTAAGGGGGAGTGAATCCTAGTGAGAGGATTACTTCAAGTACAGAACTTGTAATCAAGTTGAAAGAAGATAGTGAATTGAAAATCTCAAGCGGAGCTTGGGGATTGGACGTAGGTCAAGGATTGGGCTGAACCAGTATAAATCAGTTTGCTTATTCTCTTCCCTTATCTCTTATATTTCCAGCATATACATCTAAATGTCCATACAAGTTTGAATGATTGATTAATGCTTTATCAATTGTTATTGTCATTCAAACTGCTTTCAATAAGTTTCGAAAAGATTTTTAAAGTTTCTAAAGTTTTATCAAACACCCAATTCACCCCCTCTTAGGTGATAGCCTATTCTTTCAACCGGTCCAAGTTGGTGCAAAACCGGACTGACCCAGTGAACCCGGGTTGACCCGGTGAAACCGGTATAAACCCGCCGGGTTACAAGGGTCAACCCGGTTCTAGTATATATATATATATTTTTTTTACAGGCAATCTGATTTGAATATCTGAATATGTCACAAGTATTGAAGTGTATGATTATTTTACTACTGATCTAAAATATTGAAATGATATATAGTATATGAAATTTAGGTTGGTGTGATGAGAAATTAATTATTTTCCAATTTTTTATACCTCTCCGGTCTAGCCTGGGCTGACTCTAGGCTGACTCCGGTCTGATCCACTAACCCTTAACTCAGTACTCCGACTGATTCAGTCACTGGTCCGGATTTTAGAACCTTGATATTTAGTGTCCACTCGTACTTTGAACATAATGTCTACAAGGGAAGATTGATTAGCCATCAAGATATCTGCACGTTCTCTAGAACCATTGGCACCAATAGAATTGAAGAAAGGGAGGAAGGGAGAATGGGAAGAAGGAGTGGGAGTACAAATGAATTACAATTCTTATTAATGTTTTAGGTCAGCCGATTCGACCAAAACCGACATGTTGTTTAGTAGTGAGAATAAAATTGGAAAACAAATTCAATTAGCTCTAGGATTGGTAGAAAATTATTGTGAATTCAAAATTAGTTTGAACCGGATAAATATTATTTTTCAATTTTTAAAAAATTTAAATAATGTTTCTAAGCTACATTTTTTTGTATATCTACCATTGGAAAAACAAAATCTAGTTGTGAAATGTGAAAAAATATGTACATTTATTATAAAACTAAAAAATTTAAAATATATGTCGTATAAATATCACATACCATAATTATTTCATTTTTATTTTAGTTATCTTACATTGTATGAAATTTAGATATTTGTTAATTATGTTGATTTGTGCACTGAACACGAATAACAAATTTTTTGCTAAATGGAAGAGAAGACAACCTCTCATTATCCTTTCAACTCTTTTATACTAATAAAAGGATATTTAATAATAAAAAATTAATAGAGTATAAATATAATTTTTTAAAATAATTGTTTTTTTTAAAAAATACTAATTCTAATGTTTTTTTTTTTGGATACAATCTAATGTTATATTTAACGTATAAAATTAGACATATATTCAAATATCATGGTTGGTCTAACCACGGTTCAATGTGAGGCGGCCCAATGTTGAATACAAAAGCCTATAGTTTGCAAAATCATAAGGCCTTTTAATAAAAAAAATCATAGGCTAAAGTATACTTTTAGTCCTTTAAGTTTATATGAGGTATATTTTTGGTCCTTTAACTTTATAAAGTATATTTTTAGTCCTATAATTTTAACACCGTTAGTTTTTCTAATGGAAAATGCAAACGTAAGTAATAACTGTGTAATTAAATGCTATTAAGCTTAAATTCAAAATATGGATAAATTGAAAAATATATGAAATTTGTGTAATTAAATATTATTAGTCATCACTTGAGTTCGCTGTATCAGTGTTTTCCGTTAACAACATTAACGGTGTTAAAATTTTAGGACCAAAAGTATATTTTATAAAGTTAAGGGACCAAAAGTATACCTTATGTAAAACTTAAAGGACTAAAAGTATAATTTAGCCAAAATCATAAGGCCTTCCTCATTATTGTGCCCCAATAAGTTTTTCTTCCAACGGTTGGGCTTTCCTAGAAATAGGCCCCATTAGTCACTGCTAGAACAATGCTATCCTTCTATCAATTGGGCCATTAACTATCCAGCCCAATGCTATCCTTCTATCAATTGGGCCATTAACCATCCTGCCCAGACCAATAACTTGGACTTTGATTTTTTTTTGAAAAAAGGCACCTACCACTGACTCTGACTGGATCGCTTGTCACTATTCAATCTGATTTCTGTTTCATTTGCCCCGCGTGCGAACCGAACACTACTGACGAGTGACGCTAACAAGGATGCTATGGCTAAGTTAGGCATGTCTTACTCTAGTGTTCTTACTTCTTGCCCTGTTCAGTTAAGGGGCTTTAGTGGAACTTGAGAGTTTGGGAGTGAATCCCAATATGTGTAATCTATATCTCTAATATAGGCTATATGCCATCTTTCTTATCAAAAAAAAAAAAAAAACAATGTCGTTGTCCACCGCCACAGACTCGGAACCACCGTCACCGAGTCTCATCCCCTCCCTTCCAGACGACGTCGCTGTGAACTGCTTAGCTCGCGTTCCTCGTTCCCAGCACTTATCCCTCTCGCTCGTCTCCAAATCCATCCACTCTCTCGTATCTTCGTCTCTCTTCTTCAACGTTCGCTCTCTCCTTCACTGTACGCAACACGTTCTTTACCTCACCCTCCGCTCTCATGGTCCCTCTGGTTCTCTTCAATGGTTCTCTCTCCATCAAAACATTCTCAATCATTCGCACACGAACCTTCTCGTCCCTATCCCGCCCATGCCATCTCCGTCGGTTGGATCCGCCTACGCCGTCCTCGGCCATAATATTTACGTCATCGGCGGTTTTATCAATGACGTCCCTTCTCCGCACGTATGGATCCTTGATTGCCGCTTTAATAAGTGGCGCCCAGGCCCTAACATGCGCGTCGGCCGTGAGTTCGCCGCCGCCGGCGTTGCCGACGGGAAGATTTATGTCATAGGAGGTTGCGTCGCTGATACTTGGGCTAGATCGACGAATTGGGCCGAGGTATTCGATCCGGAAACTGGTAGGTGGGATACCGTTCCGAGTCTTGTGGAGGTACGGGATAAATGGATGCACGCAAGCGCTGTCATTGACGGTAAGGTTTATGCCATGGCTGATCGCGGTGGGGTCGTGTATGATACACGGAATAAGGTTTGGGAAAGTGTTGGTTGTGAGCTTGATTTGGGATGGAGAGGGAGGGCTTGCGTGGTGGATGGTGTTTTGTATTGCTACGATTACCTGGGGAATATCAAGGGATTTGATGTGAAGAAAGGTGTTTGGAAGGAATTGAGGTTGAGAGGCTTGGAAAAGGACACTAAGGGCTTGCCAAAGTTTTTGTGTGGAGCGACCATGGCTGATGTTGGTGGGAAGTTGCTTGTGGCGTGGGAAGAAGGGAGTGGGAAAGAAATACAAATTTGTTGTGCTGAAATTGAGGTGACAAAAAATGATGAGGGTGAATTATGGGGCAAAATTGCTTGGTCGGATAAAGTTCTCTCAGCCAAGAAAGGGTCGTCAATTGTGCATTGTTCTGCAGTACCGTTGTGAATTGATTATGAGCTAGAGCTTGGCAATAAGGTATGATACCCTTGAATTTGTTTCTTAGTTTCTTTCCAAATTAGTTTTTGGTTTTGTTTTATTGATAGTTCCCCTTGGTTCAATTCCTTTGTTTTAGATATAAAGGTATGATTGGATGTAGTTTCTACTCAATTGCTTTTGTGGGATGTCTAGTGGGAAAAGGATTGGTGACCTGTATCCATTGTGTGTGTTTGTTTCCTTTTTTTTTTTTTTTGGGGGGGGGGGGGGGTAGATGAGAAGTGTGAATTTCTAGTTGAAGGAAATTAAAGTTTAGAAAACTGAGTGACTATGAGGAAAAGTAGTATTTAGATAGCATCCCTGTCTCTCTTCTGGTGGTGTCTTGAAATTTGGGTGTAGGTGAGAAGTAGTTTGATGTCTTGTTTCTTATCTACCTTTTTCCATCTTTCTTTCTTTCTTTTTTAGAACACAAGTCTTACCGACCTCTGTGTGTGTTTGTTTAATGTATACACAATAAATTTCTGATATAACAAAATTTACGTTCCACCATAATATAATTTCAAATTTTCCATTAGCTTGTCTATAGTGGTAGTTGAATAAAATGCCTCCAGACAGCATCTGATATTTTAAAATCAATCACATTAGTTTGGGTGGGGCCAAAAGAATAAGCATATGGAGATTGCTCGTGTTGTCCAATCAGTTCTTGTCTGTCTTGCTACAAAGTGGCCTAACTCGCCTGAAAAAGTAATCTAGTCCAACTCGACACCAAACTGAATCAGGCTGTGTTTTGGGGCCATCAGTTAACCTAAATCAATTCTCACCTCAATTTATGGACATTTTTGCTAGTAGAGTTGGTTTATACCCATAAGAATAGTTGCATACATTTATTTCTAGGTTATTTTATAGTTATTATGCAAAATTTTCAACAAATTCATTTCATGCATACCAATTCTAACCTAAACTAACTTGTACGATATAGTCTCTACATATGTGTGAACTAAAGGCAATGATAAAAACCACGACCATCCTACTCTTAGGATCTATAGGTAGGGGTGAGCAAAAGACCCGCAACCCGTGTATTCGCCCGTGCCCCGTAGCTTTTTGGCCCGTTAAAAGACCACCCAGATTTAACCCGTAATGGGTACAAGCTGCCTCATACCTGTATATGTTAAACGGACGGGGAACGGGTTAGGGCACGTGATACGAAAGAAAACAGAAAATAGAACAATTCATTCACACCATGGAAGGGACCAGTACATCATATATATATGTAAACGCTCACGGTGCTCACATTGGCCATGCCAATTCTCTCTCATCTAACTATCTCTCTCTCATCTAACTAACTCTATATTTATTTACTATAATATCCTTAATAGAGAACACGTATATCATTACTCCTCCCTTAAAAATAATCCTTGTCCACAAGGATTTCATCAGCAACAGGTATGAATTGAAGAACTGGTGTTGAATGACAGCAATGTTTGCCCATGTAGCAATGTCAGGTGGAGGGTGAGTCTGGATTCTTGATTCGAGCGATGGTTGTAAGGGTGGAAGAAAGGAGAGAGCCCCCAAGGGCATGAATACTGCCGTCGGTCACCCCTACAGTGGTGCCCAGCGCATTCGTAAAGTGATCATCGTCATCATCAACGATGAGCAGGAAGACCTGAGAATCTGGACACCGATGACCAGAGGAGTATTTCGCAGGGCACCAATAGCACAGACCTTGCCGGCGGTGGTCATCCATTTCACACTTAGTCAGCAGGCGTGTGGGTTTCGAAATTGACGCAGAAGAAGGGGTGGAAGATGGAGTCAATTTGGAGGCAGAAGGAACAATCGGTATACCTAGTTTAGTGAAATGAGGCTGTGATTTTTGGAAGTCCTGTGAATTAGAGGATAGTGGCCCATGCTTAGAGCCCATTACTGTAGCCTTTGAACCCACATCAATAACACTGGATGAGCCCATGGAAGAAGACCAGCAATCACGGTGTGGTGAGTTTTCATGGAGCGTCCTTATCGATGCTTCCTGTAATCAAGCTGAACAGGTTGCGCTGGCCAACGATGGAGGTGCAAAGTTCAGAACGAATTGACGAATGTCGGAGCGGAGACCTCCAATAAACAGATTCACAGCAACAGTCTCCGGAATATCCACCTCCGATAATAACTCATCGAATTGGCGCTCATAAGCAGAGACAGGATCATCACCCTGCTGAAGCTTCTTCAAAGCGATCAGAGGATGTTCTTCCCGAATGTCTGTAAATTTAGCCTCCATCTGGGCAAAGTAATCCTCCCAGTGAATGGCAGTGAAGCTCCGATGGCGCATAAACGTCTGATGCCAGCGGAGTGCGTGACCTTCGAGATGAATGCTGAGGAGGCGGATCCGGTGGTCTGGTGGTGTTCCGTCAACATCGAAAAACTAGGCACCGGTAAGCCCAGCCTCTGAAATCAGAACCATCGAGCCTGGGAACTCCACCCGACTTTGTTTCGTGGGGATGAGATAAGCAGATGTGGTTTGCTGTGGACCCAATTTGTGGAAGGTACCGAAGTTGGAAATCGCGACACAGTCGCAGGAGGAACAGAAGGGTGAATCATGGAACTTGAAGCACTAGCGGTGCCGCTAGTGGTGCCAGTAAGGGGGACTTTGCCATTGTCGATGGTGGGAGGAGTAGGGGGAAACCGAGTCTCAAGCTCTGCAGAAACTCGTTCAGTCGCTTCTGCATGAACTCTTCCATTCGTGTCGCCGTGAGCTTGAGGTCGGCGATGTCCTGGGAGTTTTGTTCGAAACGGGCGTGCATTGTTGTGTTGAGCGACTCAAGGCGGTGCTCCAGCTCACCCAGACGGTCCTGGGATCGTGTCTCCGGCGGTGGAGGCGTCATGGCCAGAGAGAAGGGCTCTGATACCTTTGATACGAAAGAAAACAAAAAATAGAACAATTCATTCACACCATGGAAGGGACCAATACATCATATATATATATAAACGCTCACGGTGCTCACGTTGGCCATGCTAATTCTCTCTCATCTAACTAACTCTATATTTATTTACTATAATATCCTTAATAGAGAACACGTATATCAGCACGGGCTGCCCATTCCCACCTGTGTATGTTTATATTTTCTAAATATACAAATTATATGATAATATATTAAGTTTTAAACATACGTCATAATATTGGCATTTAATTCCGTGGTAAGTTATGTGTTCTTTTGCCTTAAAGTCTGTGGTTCGTTTCCTAAGCCAAAAGTTGGCACACTTTTTAATTCCTGCACATTTTTAAATTTTATGTGTTTAAAAATTTTAAATTTCAGAATTAAAAAACCCTAACTTCGATTCCCTCTTCTCTCAGCATTCTTTATTGTGCCGCATCCCCCTCCTCCTTATAGAGAAAGAAGCTCTTCAATCAAACAACTTAAATCACCATGAGACGATCCCCCCTCTGCAACAGCTTCTCGTGCCTTCTCTACAAAACTTCTTGCCCTAATTCTCATCCCTGTTCCCTCCTCTCCAACCATAACCTTCCTCACTGCTCTCTCTATGGCCTCATGCTTCACACTATCTCCAACCCATCGAACCCACTTCTGAACTCCAACACAGACCCCAATCTTCAGAACCTGGGTATGAGTTTCTTTGGTGGTTCTCTTTTTCTGAGTTTCTCTTTTTTCATCTCGCTTTCTCATCTTTGATCTATTTGGTTCTCTTTGTTATGAGTTTCTTTGGTGGTTCTCTTTTTCTGAGTTTCTTTTATGGGTTTTGTTTTTGTAACTTGAAGTATAAACGGGGAACCCGGAACCCATTGGAACTCGCCCGTGTTTGCCTATACCCGTTTATCACAGGTTATACCATGGGTACGGGCGACCCCATACTTGGGTAAAATAAACGGGCGGGACACGGGGCAGCCCCGCCCGCCCATTGCTCAACCCTATCTATAGGTAGCATCCCTAGGGGTTTTATACGCTGTGAGCAAGGCAATGGGCACAAAGCTTTAGATTCCCTATAAACATGGTCCATGATGTGATAGAAAAGTTGTAGAAGAAGTTTAGGGAAGAAGAAGATTGAAACTTGATAGAACTGCTGTCCTAGTCTTTCATTCATACACAATCAATCTGAACATACATCCTTCTATTAGTCTAGCCTCCTATATGTAGTTAGAGGCTTGACTCTCAAGGCCCAATAACTGCCCTATCTGTCATAACAGATATAACTAACTAATACTAATAGTCCTAATTGATCTAACTAACATCAATAATATCCACGGGCCTCATAAGATTAGTTTAGTGCTACATCAGATTATATCACATATTTATGCATTATATATCAGTACTCCCCTTTTATAGAATCCTTGTCCTCAAGGGTTAGGAAGAACAAATGTTGGAAATTGATGCTGGAAATGGAACAGCAGCATCCACGAAGCTTCTTCCTCTATTGTATGCTTCCATTGGACTAAAACTTTAGTTACAATATGACCTTTCTTTCGTCCAACTGTCCGTTGCAATATTCGGAAAAAGGCTCCTTCATAGTCGGAAGCTTAAGCCAATCCAGAGGTGGATGTTGTGGCCTAACAGATGGGTCTGCGCACAACTTCAACAAGGAAATGTGAAAAAGATCATGAATCCTTGTTACTAATTTACTATAGGCAGATCTAGTTTGCATGTGACTGCCCCTATACATTTCTGGATCTAGTAAGGTCCAAAAAATCAGGGAGCTAACTTCTGCTTGCTCCTAGAGGCAGCTGAAATTTGCTGTTATGGCTGGAGTTTCACAAAGACCCATTGACCTTCTTTAAAGTTTAAACTCCCGATTCGTGCTATGAGAATCTGCCTTTTGCTTTATCAGATTTACTACCCTGTGCAAATGGTGCCTAGCCACCATCACAACACCCTCTCTTGCCATAAAGGACCTCTCAACAGCCTCAACCACCAGGGAAATAGGGCACATAAAATGCTGGTTTCTGCCCATAGAGTTGCTCATGAGGGATCATTTGAGTAGAGGAGTGGTATGTAGTATTATACCACCTTTCTGCAAGTGGCAAATATTTAAACCAGCCCTTGGGGTATTCCCAACTAGGGAATTACCAACACATGCACCTTAAGTAAGTCTCCAAACAGCGATTCAAAACCTTAGTTCGTCCATCCGTTTGAGGATGGTAGGATGAAGATAATTTTTGGTCTATTTTAAGGACCTTTAGGAACTCTTGCCAAAAGTTGCTGATAAAAATTGAGTCCCTATTTGATATAATTTTCGTAGGAGCCCCGTGTAGTCTATAAACCCCATCTAGGAGTTGTTGAGCAAGGCTAGAAGCTGAAATTGGGTGTGATAGTGTAATAAAATGGCCGTATTTGCTTAATCGGTCCACAACAACCCATATAGTGTCTCGGTCGTGAGACTTGGGTAGCCCTTCAATAAAATCCATCAATAGACTCTCCCAAACCCTACTAGGAATTGGTAAGGGCTGAAGTAATCCCTGGGATGCCACCGTCTCGTATTTGCATCTTGCACACACATCACAGTGATGAATAACATCTTTAACCTCCTCAAACAAGTGTCTCCACCAAAACAGTGATTTTACCCTTTGATACATGGCATGAATCCCAGAGTGGCCTCCTTGTGGAGACGCATGAAGCCATTCCATGATCTTTAACTTGCCGTAGGCTCATTCCCTACCACCAAACGAGTTCCCCTTCGTGATATCTCAACATCCCATGAAAATTTACCTACGGTATCACTGCTGTCTTTCAGCTAATCCACCATGCCCTGAATCTCATAATCGTTGGTCCAACTCCCCTTAATTCCAATCAACAACGCATTTGAACAAGTAGACAAAGTCTTTTGAAATACTTGAAATTTAGGCAGTCGAGAGAGAGCATCTACCACATCATTGTTAGCACCCTTTTTGTAGTGGATTTCATAGTCGTACCCCCTCAATTTAGAGATTCAGTACTTCTCAAAAGAGGTTTTAAGTTTCTGATCCAGCAAGTATTTCAGGCTCTGCTGATCTGTTCTAATTATAAAATGTTTCCCCTCTAGATGTTGATATTGATATTGATGCCAATGCTCAACCCCTTGAACCACTGCCAGTAATTCCTTCTCGTAGATAGACAAGCTATGGTGTCTAGGTGCGAGCCCCTTGCTGAAAAAGGCTAGCGGCTACCCTCCCTGCATCAACACAGCCCCAATTCTCGTGGAACAAGCATTAGTCTCAACTACAAATGGCTTTGAGAAATCAGACAAAGTCAAAATAGGGGCTGTACTGAGAGCATTTTGCAGACCCTGAAAAGCATCTATTGCTTCTTGGGACCATTGAAATTGGTCCTTGCGCAATAATTTGTCAATTGTCTTGCTAGAATACCATAGTCTTTGATGAACTTCTTGTAGTGACCAACCAAAACCAAGGAAGGAATGTAATTACTTGACCGTTGATGGTTCTGGCCATTCAACCACTGCCTTGGTTTTCTGTGGATTCGTGGCAACTATACCATTCTGAATGATATGTCCCAAGTATTCTACCTTGGTGGTAGCAAATGTACACTTAGATTCTTTAATGTAGTAGTGATGTTGCCTTAGAATCTGCAAAATTGTTCTAAAATGCTCCAAGTGTGAAAACATACTAGAGCTATAAACTATTAGAGCTATAAACAAGGATGTCATTAAGAAAAAACAGAACAAACCTCCTCAAGTGTGGTCTGAATATACTGTTCATTGCCCCTTGAAACGTAGCCGGAGCATTTGTAAGTTCAAATGGCATAACCAGCGATTCATAAATGCTATCTTATAGGAGTCACAAGGTTCCATTCTAATCTGGTGGTAACCAGCCCTTAAATCTAGTTTTGTAAACCACCTTGCGCCCCTTAATTCATCTAGCAACCCATAAACAAGTGGGATAGGATACTTGGTCTTAACGGTAAGTTTATTTAGTTCCTGGTAATCAATGCACATGCACCAAGACCCATCCTTCTTTTTGACTAAAACAATAGGAGACACAAAGGGGGAAGGGCTCTCTCTTACTATGCCTGATTCTAACAAACCCTTAACTTGTTTTTCAATCTCCTCTTTTTGAATAGATGGGTAATGGTAAGGTCTCAAATTTTACTAGATCAGCCCCTTATTTTAATATGACCAGATGATTGTGGTTTCCCCTCAATGGTGGCAATGTCTTGGGCTCTTCAAACCCCAAAGTCTTTAAGCAACTTCCTTAGATTGTTAGTAGCTTCTACACTGGCATTAGAGAGGTTACAACTTACAATTGTAGATTCATCTAGCAACTGTAGTAGGAAAAGCTTATTGCCTTCAGTCTTAGACTACTGGATTTTATTAACTACATTGCTAGCATGTGGTGGATTTGGCTTGAAGGTGCACATAGGCCCTTGGTACTTAAAAGTCATAGGTAGATCATCATAATTCCAAGAGGCGTAGTGAACTACCTCTTGTAACTAATGCAAACCTAGAACAATATCATATGTCTTGATCTCCATGACTCTCGAATCAAAGACAAAATCTTTGCCCTGCATTTTCCGTTCAAACCCCTTCCAAACACCAAAAAGTTTCAGTTTTGCTCCTCCAGCCCCTTCAACTTCACCTGTTTCTATGGAGTCTCCCTTCCAGCCTAATCTTTGAGCTAGTGCATTGTCCAAATACCCTTGGGAAGCATCATTATCAATCAGGACCTGCATTGGTCGCCTACCTACATAGCCCTGAATTCGCATAGACACCACACCCATGCTTCCCTAGATTGCATGTAAAGAAATTTGTAAGCATTGATTAGGTTCAAGGTCCAAAACCTCCTCTGGTGTAACTCATTATCATCTGGTGATGTAACATTCTCCTCCGGTTCGTTAGAGTTTAGTTCAATTAATTGCAGCTGTAATCTCTAACGTTAGGGGCACGTGTGGCCGTGTGAGTAAGGCATTTTACAATTAAAAAAAAAGATTATGAGCCCTTAATTCATCCAAATGATCCCTACTCTAAGTCGGCGCTCGTTTGGAGGTATACTCCCTTGTTCTTGCCGTAGAGACAACTGACGAGCCTAACTGTGAGTTAGTGGTGGATTTTCCTGAAGACCAAGTGTTTTTGGCCGGTATTGACGATCTAGGTGCTGTAGTTTATGGCCTACTCAAGGAAGATAATTTCTTGTTGGTTTTCCAGTTGCTTTGAGAACCCAATACATCACCGTATGTCTTTCTTGATGTCGTCTTTAAAGCTGACTCCTCTTGCATATTAAATTCATATATCTATGCAATTCTCCTGGCGTCTAACAACGAATGTGGTTGCTAGAATCTAACCTGGCATGCACAGTTGCTGCGAAGACCTTCAATAAAGACTTGAATCGCATGATCGTCGCTCAGGCTTAACTTGCAATGCAAGACATCAAAATCATCATTATATTAGTCCAGTGATCATGTATGATATAGACGTTTAAACTCAGTCACTGAGGATTCGTATGGTGCTTCAAATCGGGCTTCAATCGTCGTCTTGTATTCATTAAGTGATGGCTCTGCCCTGTTCTTCATCCATAAGGGACTGATGCCATATATATCCCTTGTCATCCAAGTTAATGCTTGCCAAATGTATTTTCCAGTTGTCGGGAGTGCTATCAATCTCAAAGTAACGTTTGCAACTCTAAAACCATCCATCTATGTCATGACCTTGGAATCTTGGGAAGTCAAATTTACTCTGCCGAGTTGGAGGGGTGTATTCTCCCCCTTGGCATTGTCAATGAGGGTCTTTGGGATGATCGCCATGGTTTTCTTGGATGTCTTCGACTTGCAGGCTATGCAACTCTTGTGCGGTAGTGAAGGCTGCAAATTGGTTTGTAATGGCAGCCTGGATTACCGCTGCTAGGTCGGCAGTATGGCGGTCTGGATGACCGTTGATAGGTCGGCAACAATCAACTTTAAGGCCTAAACACGTTCGGATAACTCGTCGGACATGGTTGTGCTTGAGGATTGAGAATGTGTTAAAACCATATAGCCTGATAACAGTAGAATATCGATGTGATGCGAACCCAACTAGTCTTCGAGTTTATCACATGGGCAATTTTGTTCTTGATTTTTTTACTCAACTTGAGGCTAAAACTGGTGAATTCTGATGGTGTTAATATTGACATCATTGTTCCAGAATTGATAACTTGATGACAGAAGCGAGGCTTGGAGATCACAAAACCAATCTTGTATAATGGGAAGAGTACCTAGCAACCTTCGATACGATTTAAGATGACAAACTCAGAAATCGTCGATGCAGCCAGGACTCTGACCCAGAGCTGGTGAGTAATAGGACAGATAATGCAAACTCATAGCCCAATATACTAGGAGTGACGATACCAAGGATGCCCTACTAATGAGAATCCCTTTATGTTTGTGAAGTTTCTTGGTCACTTGTCAAATGCCGAATGAACATTAAAGAGAATGACTCTGGCTGGTTCAGAATTGCCTTTGTCAAACTCACTTTTGGATTTTTCTTGATTAATTCTCAAATGCCCAACTAAACCCAAAAGAGAGTGAGCGGGTTTAGAATTGCACTTGTTTATTGATTGTTTTCTTGATTATCAGCCCTTGCTGGAAGAAGAATGGCTATGGCTGATTCAAGAGTTATAGAAAATTCACAGCGGGGGAGCCGAGGATGACTTGCTCTGATACCAATGATTGGAAAGTTGTAGAAAAAGAAGTTTAGGGAAGAAGAAGATAGAGGTGCGACAGAGCTGCTGGCCTAGTCTTTCATTCATACACAATCAATCTGAACATACATCCTTCTATTAATATGATCTTCCTATGTTGCACCGACACTGACACGGCATTTTCGACACGTTACCGATACGTGACGTCGACACGTTACTTCAAAAATACTAGTATTTCGACACGTTCCGACACGTCTTAGTATTAAATAATATTTTTAATATAAAGAGTCTATTTCACATCAACAAAACATAATAAAAGAAAAATCATTTTCATAACTAAACTACATAATATTTGCCTCCAACTCTGGCTCATCTAAGGAAAGGGCAGCAACATCTAAAGCTCCAATATCATTAAAGGTATCAACTGCATCTCCACTAATGTCCCAATAACGACTTTCTCCTTCATTATATTTCGCATTGTTTCTTGATAAGACCCGAAGGTTGCTATGTATATAAACTAAGTCTTCAGCTCGTTTGAGATCCATTTTATTCCTCTTCATGGAATGCACAAAAGAGTAAGTACTCCAATTGCGTTCAGCACAAGATGAAGAAGAGGGTTGTGCAGTGAGTTTCAAAGCTAGCTTTTTAAGCAAAGGTGCACTGCAACCGTGAACTGCCCACCAATCATTGGGATTCATTGTATATCGATTTTCAATAGCCTCAAACTCTCTAAAACCTCCCTTCATTTTAGCAAAGTTGACATACTCCAAATTTACTGCAGACCTTTCCTCCACACTAGAAAAATGTCTCCTGAAGAACTTTTTTACTTCTAAATTAATCTCCACATCATCATCTGGAGAAACTCGATTTGGATCTTCAGCAAGCCATTCATCACTGTGGTATCTACCAAAAAGAAAAAAAATTATAAGTGGCAAAATGGTTTCAATTAATAGAATTATTAAAGCAAGGTACAATTATAAAAAACTTACTTGGGATGCAAAGCATGTGCCAAACAATGAAGGGGAGTTGAACTTTTGGTCCAACGATCCACAAGAATTTTATACACCACATTATAAAACGTTGATGACTCACCATTCATCTTCCCTTCTTTCAAGTATATTACATTCTTTACCTTCTCAATCATCACATCCCACATATCATAAACCAAATGAAGACAAGGTTTATCAGTGTCACAAAACCTGATCAAAACCTGATCATATCATAAATGGGAGCAGTGAAAGCAAGGATGTAATCAATGTCTGCCCACAACTCATCATCCAATATCATATCCTTCACTTGTCTTGCCCTTCCTTGATTATCATCTTTGTAAATAGTCCATTTTTCACTAATGACCATGTTTTGGAGGGCACCCTTTAGCAACTTAAATCTCTTTAACATCACAATCATGGAAGCAAATCGGGTGTCAGCAATAGAAAGCAACTTCAATGTGGCAAACTCATTAAATATAGACAATCTCATAGAATGAGTCATGATGAAAGTCTGGATTGTTGAAACACGATCAACAATTTCAGATATCCAACTACACTCTCTATAAGTAATCTCATTATTCTCCGCATTTTTTGCTGCACAAATGTTCTTCAAAGCCAAGTTCAACGTATGAACAACACATGGTGTCCAACTGATAGTTGGATATTCTCGCTCAATAAGTTGCCCTGCACCCTTACAATTGGCAGCATTATCTGTTATTACTTGAACCACCTTATCCACCCCAACTTCTTGTATTACTTCCTTTAGCAAGTTGAAAATAAAAAACTTATCCTTGATTTCACCAGAACAATCAACACTCTTCAAGAATATGGCTGAACTGTCACATACCGCCATGAAATTAATTATTGGCCTCCTTTGGGAATCACTCCACCCATCACTAACAATACTAACACCATTTGATCTCCAAAGAGATCGAGCAGGGATTAACAACCTATCAACATGATCCTTCTCTTGCTGCAAAAGTGTAGTCCGCAATAAGTTATACCCAGGGGGTCGATAACCTCCAATGTTATGACTTGCAGCATAAGTGAATGCTTGTTGAAAGTACGGGTTCTTGGCCAAACTAAATGGCAATCCAGCAGAATAAAACATCCGAGCAATAATATGATTTAGTTCTTCCCTCGCCCCCATATTGAAAGCCCTCTCAATAGGACTCATGCTTGCAGTTCCATCATCACTTTTTTTCCTTTTAGAAGATGTACTAGCTGTAGCTGAAAAGCCGGTGGGTGGTAAAGGAACACGTCTCGGTGCATTATTCCTCACCCTTTGAGAAGATTCCTCTTCCAATTTTCCCATTTCTAACAAAGATGCATCATCAACACTCTTACATAATGCAATTCCTTTAGATCTTATCTTTAACAAATGAGCTTTTACTCTCGTGTATGAACTTTTGTATTCAAGTTTGCAAAAGTTACACTTCCAACCCACATTCCCTCCAGCTTCTGTTCCATCATCAATTTTAGTCACATATCTCCACAATGGTTTGTCAGTTTCAGTGTTCACATTTCGTGAGTTGGACTCTAAGTTTATTGAACTACTGCTTTGATTTTGGTTGGACTCCATTCTATTAATCATATTAAAAACAAAATCATATTAAATACAATCACAGTCCACAATCACATATATTAAAAATAAACACACAATCACAGTCGGCACTCGGCAGTCCACAATCACAGATTCACATATATTTAAAAAAAAAAAAACAATCACAGTCGGCAACAAACACTCACGCAGACGAGAGAAGCAAAGAACAGCAATAGAACACAGACAGTAAGAACGCACGCAAAGACTGAGGAAGAAGAAAGTAGAAACACTCACTGTCTTTAAGTATGGCGTCATCGTCGTCAATTCCAATTGCTTCAGTTTAGGAGAACAGCAGAAAACAGACACAGACACTCACGCACGATTTGGGAGAGGTGGAAAATTGCGTCGATTCCAGTTGCTTTGATTCAGTCCGATTTGAAAGCGTCGTCATCAATTTCATGGAGTTGAACAGAAGGAGAGAGATTTTGGGATCAGCTTGGTGCTTTGCTTCTGCTCGACTGAGAAGTGATTTAGGGTAGAATTTGGTGTTACAAGATATGCCTTCAACTTTGGATTTATTTACAAAATTGCCATTTGAAAGTTTGACCAGCCAAATACGCGAATTTGGATTGAATTCGCGTGTCCGCCTAATACGCGTGTCGGACTCGTTTGTTTTTCAAATATTGGCGTGTCCGTGCAACAATCTTCTATATATAGTTAGAGACTTGACTCTCAAGGCCCAATAACTATCCTAACTTTCATAACAGATATAACTAACTAATGCTAACAGTCCTAACTGATCTAACTAACAGCAATAATATCCATAGGCCAATAAAATTAGTTTAGTGCCATTGTGGTGACCCTAAGTAACTAAGTGGCCTCATAGGATTAGTTTAGTGCCATATCAGATTATATCACATATTTATGCATTATATATCATGATGACTATCTAGTTGTGCACGAGCAGGTCTTGAGCTTCCGTAATGATATTCACCAGCTTTCTGTGAGACTGCCTCAACCAAATCAACTGTTTAACGCTTGCTTCTTAATGCCTGAAATCCAGCCAAGCCTAAGTCCTTGGCTGATATGCTTGGGATAAATCCCTTCTTCTCCGGGAACTCCACTTGCCATAGCCCTTAGTAGTCCTGTATCATTCCTCTTCCACCAGCTTCACATTTGGCATCAACTGATCCATCAACATAAATGCGCAAAACCAGCTGCTCTCACTGGCGGCTCAATTCTTGATGTCATGTTACGAGTTCTATGGCTAAAGCTTATTTGCTGTTTACCTCCCAATCTTGTTTGGAAACTCATTCTGACCAAAGGTTCCAACAGACTTGAGCGAATACTTTTGTTTTTCCCACTCCAGCCTACTAGCTCTCCCTCTGTTGGTTTCTTCTTCCTTGCAATTCATAAGACCTAGTTCTGTAGATTTTGAGAGAAAAGGACATGCACAGAATGTTTGACAAGGTCATACTAGACTTCTCGGGCTGCAATCTTGGAGGATGTGCATGATTGTTTCAGGGGATTCACAACCACCTGAGCAGAGATCATCCACTGTGAATCCCAACTGGGGAGCTTATTTGCACCTGTTTTTTGGCTGGAAGCCAATGAAAAGCTTTACTCTTCATATGTAGGATAATCCCATATCTCTCTCCAAACCATAATTTTTTTTGCATCAACTTATAGTATCTCACGTGAAACAATATGCATAATATGTATACAAAAAAAAAAAAAATTGCATAATATATTTTAACAACATACCAAAATAAGTAGATGTTTAGTGACTTATTGACTGATGGTTCAAGCTCATACAAGTCTTACTTTTTTCCCTTCCCATTCGGTCCCTCTCAGCTTTTGACTCAGAAGGGAGCTCCTTTTCCTTTTTCTTTTTTAATTCCAATCTTGCTGCGCATCGGGGAAGCAGTAACTCTCCATTGTTAATTTGATATAACTAAGTCTCTTGTGTATTTTGTGGCTTTTCTTTTGAAGGGATGACGATGGGCCAATGTACTTAGCACAATAAAGACAGTATCGTGTTGTCATCAGTCATGAGTCATGTTGCTTTTCTCACTGCTGGATATTAATATATTTTGTCTTGAACGTGTGTTAATAACTTCATCTTGGTAAAAGGATTTTGTCCCAAATTAGTTTTTTTTTTTTTGGGATAAAATATGACCTTCATTTATTGTTTGTCTCAATTCCGATATATTCTTTGCAGCATGTAACCGTGATTTTCTATTATAAATGGGATTTGATTCTTATTTGGCGTAAAGATTAAGAGTGCTTAAGTGGATAGTGCATACTATATTTAAGCTCTTGTAAGATTCTTGAGCTGCACTAAATTTCGCCCCCTTGATTGCAGGCCACTTAGTTCTCTACACATGTATTGGAGGGTAATGTCCTGGAAAAGGATGCCACTGGGGAATTCATTGATTTTACATCCAATTGCGGTGACTTGATCGAATGAGCTTGAAGCTACCTTTCCAATTTGATCTGGTGACTCTTACAACCCCATGCATCTTAAATAAAAAAGGAAGTGCTCAAGTAGTATTGTATCTTTGTAATTTTATATCTTGCTTCTTAATAAGAAGAATTACTTTCTTGTCATTTCCTTTCTCGAGCTTTTATTTGTATATGGTCATAGATGACATTATGTGTTGCTTAGCATTGTGTTAATTTATATGAGCTCGTTTGATGTAATTAGCATGGAATAAGGACTGCTGAATGATTGACAGTGTACAGCGTTCTGTCTTATTATTGTTTTTCCAGTTGTCAATGAAAGTGAGCACAACAATGTTCAAATAATATATAATACAGTAATATTCTGATCAAATCTTTAGCTTAATCGACTGCCCTGCTTTTTTCTTTTGCTTTTTACTTAAAAGACCGGCACGAGGTTATTAGTGGAATCAAACTTTTGGACAACCGGAGTTTTTATGCCAATAGGTCATAAGGTGATTGGGAGTTATGCCAATAGGCCCATTATTGAATTCTTAAGCTAAATTATGTGACAAAAACATTGACATGGTTTTATCAAACAAAAAAAAAAAAACAACAACATTGACATGGTTTCAAATTTTTTTAAAAAAAAAAATGGAAAAGAACATAAACTGCTTTTTTTTTTTTTTTGGGGGGGGGGGGGGGGTTGTTGAGAAATTGTTGAGATAAGTAATGAAATTTGATTTAAAGCAAATTGATGAGGAATGCTTCTAGGAAAATGGAATATAGGTTATACTTGTTTAAAATGATTTGGGAGTTGAATTATGCACTAAATCACACTAAATAAAAAAAATCAAATCTTAGCAATTCGTCAAGTCTAGTGATATTAATTAGTGATTACATTACCCATAGAACTTTAGCTAGATAATTACTTCTTAATCCATTATTACATATCACTTGGTGTGCAATTTTGGATTGGATTTATGCAGTTTGTTCTTCTATGCAGTGAACACTCAATCGAGATATTCAAACAAGTTCAAAGTAGTCATAATACTTATTCAAATAACACGACAACATTAAACTGAAAAGGGAATATTTAAATATAAAACTCAAACCACATAATTCAATCCAAATCATAATTGTTCAATCCAAACTAAAATAAATAACTCTCAGTCTTAGTAAATTAATCACATAACATAAATCCGAACTTATTACATAACCAAAATTAAAGGAATTAAAACAAAAAACTCCCCTGAATGTATATCTGAAGCTGAAATCAATCTTCCATCCCCAATAAGCACAAAAGAATTTAGCCTCTTGTGGAATTGATCACAGCCACAACTCGTTCAAAGCACAAAGAGTCCATGGAATGAGATAATGGAAGGAGGAGGAGAAAATGGAGGCGTGGTGATTGATGATGATGGTGGTAGAATAAGACATTGGTAAAGCTTGATGGTGAAGGTGTTGGAATCTGAAATAATTAAGGGCTAATTTGCTCTCACTGAGATCTTGGTTGTTAGGGAGATTTTAGGAACTAATTAGAAATTATGTAAATTTGAATTTTATAATTTGTAATTTCTAGATGTTATGATCTATCTCTAAATATTAGGACCTATCTATGTTAGCAGTTAATATTTCCTACTATATATATTCCTGCAAGCTGTGATAAATTAAAGTATGTTTTGGGATCAATATTACGAGACGTCGAACTTCATGGTATCAGAGCGTACGAGGCGACGACGGTCATGATATCTGCTGAACCCTCCACCGATGCACAGGAGTCAACTTCCTTGCCTGAGTCGCATCACTATGTGGCCATAAATCGCGCCATGTGACAATTGCCTTTGAAGGCTTGGCTGTCATGATCATTCCTGAACATCTCACCGGCGATAACTACCGACAATGGGCACAATCCGTCAGTTTTGCCCTCAAAGGTCGTGGCAAGCTTGGATATGTCACTAGCCTCTCATCGCAACCTCCAACTTCTGACAAGAAAGCAACAGAAATCTAGCAAGCCGAGGATGCATTGGTATGTTCTTTGCTTGTCAACTCGATAAGATCAACTATAAAGAGGTGCTTCATGTTTATGTCTTCTGCTCGTGACATGTGGGATGCCATACGCGAAGCCTACAGTGATGGTGTCACTTCTTCTTACATCTTTGACCTCCAAGCCAAGGTATGGGATCTTAAGCAAGGTAACCTTCCTCTAAGTAATTACTATCTTGCCAAGAGCACGCTCTGGCAAGAACTTGATCTCATAAATGATGACACCCCTTGCTGCACCTCCCATGTTGCCAGTCATGCAAAACGAGTAGAGAAAGCTAGACTCTGTGAACTCGTCACAAGTCTGGACAAATCTTTTGATGACATTCGTGGTCGAATTCTGAGTCAAGTTCCCCTACCAAGTGTTCGAGAAGCATTTGCAACACTTGAAGAATCCAGGAAAAAGGTCATGCTTAAGGAAGCCTTAAGGACTCAAAATGTGCTCCACAACATTGGTCCAGAAGTATCTGTGCTTGTAGTCCACTCCACTGATTTTCATCCAAACAAAATTAGACCAACCTGTGATCATTGCGAAAAACGTGTCACACCAAAGATATGTGTTGGGAGATTCATGGCAAACCATCAAATTGGAAGCCAAAGAAGCACCGCGGCCGAAGTTACATTGTTGAAACATCCAAAGAAGATGATAATGTTACTGCCCCCACCGTTCCAGAAAGTGACAAGTTTGATGAAATCATTGAATTGCTATCTATGTTGCAACCATCTCAAAGGCAACCGGCAGCTACGGTTGTCAAATGAGGTAACTTCTTTAAAGCTCTAACTACCATCACAAGTACAAGTGCTGGAAATTGTTGGATAGTAGACTCTAGTGCGTCTGATTACATGTTGGATTATGCTTCATTATTTATGAACTATACTCCAAGAAACACCAAAATGATGGTTACAATTGCTGATGCTTTTGATGCTATGGTTGCTGGTTTTGGAAATGTCCAAGTTTCTCCTACTCTTGTTCTTCATAATGCGTTACATGTTCCTAAATTAAGATGCAACTTATTATTTGTACGTCAATTAGCTAATGATGCAAGATGC
This sequence comes from Acacia crassicarpa, assembly GCA_034222035.1. Classification (NCBI taxonomy): domain Eukaryota; kingdom Viridiplantae; phylum Streptophyta; class Magnoliopsida; order Fabales; family Fabaceae; genus Acacia; species Acacia crassicarpa. The sequence goes on along the minus strand of JAWXYG010000008.1, from coordinate 11,124,667 downwards.
CATGCTGACTTCTTTACCACTTACGGTATTTTTTAGGACCTACTCACAGGGATGACGATTGGCGTTGTGAATGAACGTGATGGACTTTATTTTCTAGATGATAGTAACCTTCATAGTATTAGTGCTTGCAATAAAATGTCTCTCCCTAGGACTAGGAGTTTGGAGTTATGGCACCAACATGATTACATGTCAAAATTATTTCTTTCTATTTGCTCAAATAAAGATTTCTCTCATTTTTATTGTGATACATGAGAACGTGGGAAACATCACCGAACATCCTTCTCTAGAATTCCATATCGTGCTTCCCAACCATTTACCACCATCCATAGTGATGTGTAGGGCCCATCTCGTGTCCCTAATCATACAAACTCAAAATGGTTTATCACCTTTATTGATGATCATACCCGAGTGAGTTGGGTTTATCTTTTAACAAACAAATCCGAGGTTCCTTAAACCTTCATTGATCTCTATAACATGATCCAAACACAATTTCAAACCAAAATTCGGGTTTTACGCTCTGATAATGGAACTGAATATTTTAACACCATTCTTTCTACATTCCTTCAACAAAATGGGATCATTCAAAAAAGTACCTGCCCATATACCCCCTAACAAAATGGTATTGCCAAGAGAAAAAACTGTCATATTCTAGATACAGCAAGAGCACTCATGCTCAACCCATCTGTTTCCCAATTCCATTAAGGTGATGTCATCCTTACTGCTGTATTTCTTATTAATCACATGCCCAACAAACCCCTTCTTTTAAAACCCCACTCCAGGTCATCAATGACCATTTTCATCTTCCCTACCTTGAAAACACCCTTTCGCTTAAAGTCTTTAGCTTCACTGCGTATGTTGATTTTCACCATACATCAAAACTTGACCCTATAGCTGCTTCTTATGTCTTCTTGGGCTACTCTGCTTCTCAGAAAGGCTATAAATGCTATGATCCTACCACCAAACGTTTCCTTGTCTCCTGTGATGTTACCTTCTATATGGATGTCCCTTTCTATTCTCTGTCCTCAATTCAAGAGGAGAATTGGAGTGAATTTCATCCCTTGGTAGCACCTAAATCTACATCCAAACCCTTGCCTGAACGTGAATTTGATGACACTACCCTCTATATTCCCAACCTTGAGCCATATGAGGAAACCATAACCCAAAACGATACCAACAACTAATTTTGGGGGAGACAAGAAAGACAATACAAATAAATGGAAGAACACTCATACACAATGGCTATCAAAACTAGGTTGTAATAAACTACCTCAAGTTCATAGAAAGTCGGACCATGTAATAAGTCCAGAAGATGAACATAGTGAAGGACATGATTTACAAATTGCAGTGTATGAAAGTACTGATATTGTTGGTAATCTAGATCTACCAATTATTGTGAGAAAGCAACCTAGAGCTTGCACTCGACATCCTATAGAGAAATTTGTCTCATATCAAGCTCTATCATCCAAATATCATGCTTTTGTTTCTCAATTTGATGGTGTCAAAATACCTAATAACATAGATGAAGCATTAGACAGTCCCAAATGGAAACAAGTTGTCCTAGCTGAGATGGAAATGCTAAGAAAGAATGAAACTGGGAATTTGTAGACCCACCGAAAGGTAAAACACTAGTTGGCTGCAAGTAGGTCTTCACCCCCGATAGAAGCCTTAATAAGTTTAAGGTACGGTTGTAGCAAAAAGTTTCTCTCAAATTTATGGAATGGATTATTGTAATACCCCGGATTTTTAATAATAATAATAATAATAATAATAATAAGAAGAAGATAGTAAATAAATATTTAGAATTTAATAATGTGTGTATTATTTCACAATTTATTAATTGGAAATAATTATAGTAATAATAGAAATTTAGATATTTAATTGTATTGTTTTATAATTGGAAATAATAAAATAAAGCCCAGCCCATAGCTAAACCCTAAATTTTAATTATAAACTTAGGTTTAGCTGTCTAAATCTTCTCCGCTGCCTTCTCTTCTCAAATCCTCCTTCCGGACTCTCATCAATTTATTTTTCTAGGAGGCTAGCAAACCAGGTAATTCTAATTCCCATGAGTAGTTTTATGAAAACTTTGATAGGTAATTCTAATCCCTATGAGTAGTTTTATGTAAATGTAATTCTAATCCTCATAAGTCTTAGGTTAGATTTATGAAAACCTTGATAGGTAATTCTAATCCCCATGAGTAGTTTTATGTAAATGTAATTCTAATCCTCATGAGTCTTAGGTTAGATTTATGAAAACCTTGATAGGTAATTCTAATCCTCATGAGTTTTAGGTTAGATTTATGAAAACTTTGATAAGTAATTCTAATTCTCATGATAAAGCTCCTAAAGATTTAGATGGGATTCCCAAAGTACCAATTATTTTAATCACATGATTAGACGTCTGAAAATATTAAATGATACTTATTATTGTGAGTACCATAAGAGTTAAAAGTTCTCATGATAACCTTATAGAAAGTAAAGCCAAAAAGGGATAATGAGTAGAAGTCCATAGATTTAGATGATGGTCATGAGAACTTCGCATGACCACCTCATAGGAACCCATGAGTAAAAAGGGATAATGAGTAGAGCCAGGAATTTAAATGATGGTCATGAGAACTTCTCATGACAACCTCATAAAAACCCATGAGTAAAAATGGATAATGAAAAATTAAGGATTTAAATTATGGTCATGAGAACTTCTCATGACAACCTTATAGGAACCCATGAGTAAAATGAATAATGAAAAATTAAGGATTTAAATGATGGTCATGAGAACTTCTCATGACAACCTTATAGGAACCTATGAGTAAAATGAATAATGAAAAATTAAGGATTTAAATGATGGTCATGAGAACTTCTCATGACAACCTTATAGGAACATATGAGTAAAATGGATAATGAAAAATTAAGGATTTAAATGATGGTCATGAGAACTTCTCATGACAACCTTATAGGAACCCATGAGTAAAATGGATAATCGATAGAAACAATATTAAAGGTATTGCATTGTAATACAGTTTTGGATTATGTGAATAACTTTTTGCAATCAATTGTTGAATTCTTAAAGGATGAATGAAATACATTTGACAATTGTTTTATTTCTTCATCTCGGCCTGTGTACTTTAGTTGCATAGATATATGATTGAATCCAAATTTGTCCCTGTGCGTCTCTTTTTCTTTGTGATTGAAAACCAATTTTTTACCTCGGTTTTCGTGCGTCAATTGAATACCTGATCCTGTGCGTCATATTCTCTTTGAATTTTAATATAATTGCTTATGCCCCTTTTATTCATTTACTAATTGATTTTCTTTTTCTTTATATAATACCTTCTACGTAATAAAATAAGTCATGAACAGATTTTAGGTCAAAATATCCTTATATTTATATTTAATTAAAATAATATAAAAAAATATATATAAGATAAGTAAATAATAGAGATAATTTAGGAGTTTATTATGTGTGTGTTTTAAAACAATTTAACAGTGGGAGGATAGCTTTGGGATGGTGCCTCCCACAGTGATGAACACAACTTATGGGCTTTGTGCCCTCGATATTTATTTGATGTGAAAATGATAATATCCGTTCTTCCCAAAGTGGTGTCTGGCAGGTTTCCGGGACACTAGTAGCAACTTTGGGAAGAGGTGTGCACACTAGGAAGATATATTTATATGTTTATGGCCAATTGATGATTGTGACTGGCAGGTTTCCGGGTCACAGGGTAGACTGGCAGGTTTCCGGGTCTACCATGGTTCTCTTCCCACTAAATTAAATTGACTGGCAGGTTTCCGGGTCCAAATGAAATTAAATTAAATTTTAAAAAAAATTAATATATATAATGAATGATATTTGATTCAGTGTGAATATATGTATATATATGACGAATCTTGGACTTATTATTTGATTAAATCACTATGTGATTATATATTTGATTTTATTAATATATATGAGCCATATAAATTGTGTTTTAATTAGAATTACCAGCTTTTACTGATGTATGTGTTCATGGGCTGCGACGATCCTTCGGGGGAACAGATTTTCAGTGAAACATGTTTCAAAGTTGGGCTGTTGGGGCTAGTAGTGATAAGTGAGGAAGCACCTTCATCTTTTTTATTTTTTTATTTTCTTAGGAGTAAGACATATTTTGTTTACATTTGAATTTACCTTATTTGTAATCAGTAGCCTTGCACTTGTCCCCGTACAAGTGCGGCGGTAACACTTCCCAAAATAGTTTATTTTGACTTTGAGTAATTAATCTTAAATATTATCGCAGTTTTAAGCTATTATAACTGTTAGAAATTTGTGGGTGTTACAAATATGCCCTAGGAGCAAGTCATTATTCTCTATTAAGTTATCACTTCGTTCGCATGTTTATGGTGATAACTGTATCCCAGGATATATCTTATAGATTATCCTAAATGTCCCTGGTTGGTCATCTACGCGGGAGCGAAGATGAGTTAAGACCAGTATGACTTTGATGAGGTATACCACTGTTGGGATCCGTACACGCAACGGATTAAAATATTTTACGAATTCCATCCGGAGGATCACTCAGGCGCGTTTAAATCAAGGTTAAGGAACCCGAATCGTACCTTATAGAATTCGGAATCATCTGGAACCGGAGGTTTTCCTTTGATTTTAGCGAACTAGTAGCTCAAGAATCTACACAAACCCTTTGCGCACATTTTCTCATGGCGATCAAGAAAATTCAAACTGTAGTGAATTCGTCCGCGTCTCGTTCTCTTTGAACTGGTGAGTGCGACGGTAACACTTCCCAAGGTTGTTTTTTTTTTATTTCATTAATTTATTTATGAAAATCATTTAAAATTTTTGTTATTATAACTGTTAGAAATTGGGGGTGTTACAATTATGCTAAAACCTTTTCTTCCATTGCAAAACAGAATACAATCAGAATCCTATTATCTTTGGCTACAAACCTAGACTGACGCCTGCACCAACTTGATGTAAAGAATGCATTAATGGAGAATTAAGGGTATGTTTGGATTGAGGGAGAGGGAGGGAGGGGGAGAGAAAAAAAAGGAGGGGAAAGGAAAACTTGTAGGTTCCACTACACTCAATTTTGAAAAAACATTTCCCTCCTCTCCTTTTGTTTGTCCCTCCCCCTCCCTCTCCCTCCCTCCCCTCCTCCCTCAATCCAAACATACACTAAGGGAAAAAGTGTACATGAAACCCCCTTTGGGGTTCCCTGGACAGAAACCAAATTAGATATGCAAACTCAAAAAATCCCTTTATGGCATAAAACAATGTCCACGAGCTTGGTTTGAAAAATTTACCCAAGTCTTGAAAAATCAAGGATACGCTCAAGGACAAAATGATCACACCATGTTCTTCAAACATACAAATGGAAAGGTTATTGTTCTAGCAGTATATGTAGATATGTTGTGTTTACAGGTGATGATGAAGACGAAATTGACCGAATTAAACTAGCCCTCAATCAGGAATTTCAAGTCAAAGACCTTGGAGAAATGAAATACTTTCTTGGAATGGAGGTAGCCAAATCAAAAACGGGCATCTACATTTCTCAAAGAAAGTATATCCTGGACCTTTTAAAGGAAAAAGGTATGTTGGGTTGCAGACCAAGTGATATTCCTATCCGGGCTGACAAAATTGGAGATGATAAGGAGTTGGGAAAATCTGTTAATAAAGGGAGATTTGAGCGTATGGTGGGCAAAATTAATATATCTCTCACATACTAGACCTGATATTGCATTTGTAGTCAGTATGGTAAGCCAACATTCTCATGACCCCAAATAGAAGCATCTGGATGAAGTCTACCGAATTCTGAGATATTTGAAGGGCTCTCCAGGATGTGGATTCTTGTTTAAAAAAATCCACTTAAAGGATTGTTGAAATGTTCACAGACGCTGACTAGGTAGGTAATCAGGAGGATAGAAAATCAACCTCGAGTTATCGTACATTTGTATGGGGTAACCTTGTTACTTGGAGATGTAAGAAACAAAGTGTAGTAGTAAGGAGTAGTGCAAAAGCAAATTTCGAGCAATAACACTAGGAATTTGTGAAGGCACATGGGTGAAATGAGTACTTGAAGAACTGCAAATGAATGTCAATCTTCTAGTTAGACAATGTCAATCTTCTAGTTAGGCTCTATTTTGACAACATGGTAGCCATTAACATCTCACATCAACATGATCGAACTAAACATGTTGAAATAGATCAACATTTCATACGAGAGAAAAATTGATAGTGGAATTATCAGTATCAAATATGTTCCATCTATAGAATAGACCCCTGATATGCGGACAAAAGGATTGACAAGAGATAAGTTCGAGTATTTTGTTAGCAAATTAGACATAATCAATATCTATGATCTAATTTGAGGGAGAGTATTGGAATCCTGAAATAATTAAGGGCTAATTTGCTCTCATTGAGATCTTGGTGGTTAGAGAGATTTTAGAATCAAATTAGAAATTATGTAAATTTGAATTTTGTAATTTGTAATACTTAGATATTAGTATTGACTTCTAAATATTAGGACTTGTATAGGTTAGCAGTTAATATGTCCTACTATATATATTCCTGCAAGCTGTGATAAATTAAAGTATGTTTTGGGATCAATATTACAAGACGCCGAACTCCAGAAGGCCGTCTCTGTTCTCTACCTTCATTCGAAGTTGCTTGTCACTCAGTGAATCTCGTTTGTTGTTGACGAGAATTAGAAACTCTTGTCCACCTCTTCCTCCTTGAATTGTCGGTCAATATCCTCTGAAAAATTCACCCCCTTTTTAGGTTTATATCCCGAGAAAATCCTCAAAATCTGAGTAAATCAACCTTAAAATCAGATTCAGTGGAGGAAGACGCTAATTTTCGGAAATTTGGACCAAATTGGAATTTTATAATTTTTGGGTACTAAAATAACAAAGTCTCTAGGTACTACATTTCATTTACTAAATTAAGGGTACTTTTCGGAAATTTTCTCTGATCTTCTCTGTTCTCAAAGTGACGTTAATATTACAGAAAAATGCCCTTATTTCTGGCAAAAGTTCTATCTAGCCATATGAAGAATTTCGTTTTCTATTTTAATCCTTGTGCACTTTACTTGTTGGTTCTTCAGCCCCAACTTCCCCAAAATGACCCACAATTCAAATCAATATTTTGTAATATCTTCATTCAAATTTTAAAGAAAAAACATATCATTTTAAGCTCTATTATCACACATCTTTAATTCAATTTAATCATAATAAATGCTATTTGGCCCAAAATTAATGATAAAATCCCCAAATAAGATATAAAATATTATGGTAAAATTGGGATATATCATAAAGTTTAAAGTTTAAGTGAGTTGGGTTCCTGAGGGCTCATCAGGGGCATGTATTTAGGTTCAAAGAAGTACTTACAGACTATTCACTAATAAAATTTTTCTTTTGCTAAACACTGGATGTGGGGACCCAGTTTTGGTGCCTATCCAAAGGATAGGCACCAAGAGCTTGTTGCATCTGGGCCATCCAGATGCGATCTGGACGGTCCAGATTTAATTTTTTTAAACTGCTACTTTCTTAATTAAAAAAATCATTTTTTGAAAAAATATTAGTTGAGATATTATCTTTATTTTAGATTTTATACCCATTAAAATAATTTTTTTAAAAAATAAGATCTGGGCCGTTCAAATCAGATTTGGACGGCCCAGGAGGGAGAAGCTCTCCCTACCTATCCAAAGATAGGCAGGGAATCCCATTCCTGGATGTGGCCCTTTTTTTTTTTAATGCAAGCAAGCTGTCAATTTTTTTGGGCACTAAGCCCGCCAATTTTCACTATCGTTTTATATGCTCTTTACACCTAATGGACCATTAGGCAATCTAATTTTTGGAATGATCAAAGCAAGTGAAGCACATATATTATTATCTCTACTTAATTATTTTACTACTACTAATAATATCTTATAATATTTGGGGGTTGTTGACAAACTACTGTAATGTACAGTAGAAAAAATATTAATTAATTATCTATGGATTTTGATATTTGGTTAATCAGGGCATACTTACATACGTACGTGTTGGTATTGCGATCGCAGAGATTAATCGTGCTTTGTTGAATACATACAGATGTATATACGTATGTGTGTGTGTACGCACACATGTTGTCAATGGATTTGTTTATGCCTTGCACATGCATATGTCAGGCTCCTTAATTACGTTTTATATATATTCATTTCTGCCCTTTTTAAGGAAAATTCATTGAATTGTTTTTATGAAACTTAAAAAAAGTTTCATAAAAGTTGGAAGAAGAAAGAATTTTTTGGTTCGACGCATGGAATTAGCTAAGCATTTTATTCGAACAAATATAAAACAGAATGGATGGTTTTATGTCTATTATCAGTTCTTCCTCCCGAATTGAGACCGATTATTCAAATAGGTGGGGGTAAACTAATGAGCTCCGATATTAATGAACTCTATCGAAGAGTTATCTATTGGAACAATACTCTTATTGATCTATTAACAACAAGTAGATCAACGCCAGAGGAATTAGTAATGTGTCAGGAGAAATTGGTACAAGAAGCCGTGGATACACTTCTTGATAATGGAATCCACGGACAACCAATGAGGGACGGTCATAATAAGGTTTACAAGTCCTTTTTTACAATTAACTTTATTTTTTAAGTTTCATAAAAACAATTCAATGAATTTTTCTTAAAAAGGGCAGAAAGGAATATATATAAAATGTAATTAAAGAGCTTGACATATACATGTGCAAGGCATAAACAAATCCATTGACAACATGTGTGCGTTCACACACACATACGTATATACATGTGTGTGTATTCAACAAAGCACAACGATTAATCTCTGCGATCGCAATACCAACATGTATGTGTGTACGTATGCCCTGATTAACCAAATATCAAAATCCATAAATAATTAATTAATATTTTTTCTAACATATGAAATCTGATCTAAAACACTACTGTACATTACAGTTGTTTGTCAACAACCCCCAAATATTATAAGATATTATTAGTAGTAGTAAAATAATTAAGTAGAGATAATAATATATGTGCTTCACTTGCTTTAATCATAAAATTGGTGCTGGGTGTCTTCAATGAGTCGTTTGGTCGATGCGAGACCAATATCTTTGTTAATGGTTGTTTGGTTTGAGTGGAACGTCCTGCATCTATTCTTCTGAATGGATAAACAAATTTAAGTGGACAGTCCTTGCCGAGAGATTTTTCTGACACTTTGATTTTCGACATCATCATTTGAAATTCAGCAAAATCGTTAATTTTTGAAACGGGCGAGTCAATGGAATATAGTCAAAAGGATTTCATTTGCAAGTGATTCCAAGTAGGTTTTTAAAGGAAAACTTTTAGTTTTACCCCTCGTCTTTACACTCTCACTAAAAGAAAAGGGTTCAGTTCTAAAGTTGATTAAGGCGCTAGTGAAAACATCTTAGCTCTTGGGTGCCTAGGTAAACGCCTGAGGGTAATATATGGCTTGCCTTACCCAACATTAATATTACCTAAGAAAATGAGAGATTTTGTCATGCCATTAGATTGTGAGTGAGTCCAACCCCTTTCTTAAAAATTCTGTACCGAAAAACAATTTTTCCCATTTAGTATGTAATTTCGAAATCTGATCCCAAATAGGAGCAGCATTAGAATGAGCATTCTCAATCCCATTGGAAGATCTCGAACATATAACATCTTCATGGCCATAAGGATCTGAGGGTTTGATCAAGGCGACTTGTCTCAGCGCAGGAGGAAGATAAGGATTCATATTCAGTTCATTTATATTCATGTAATGGACTTCTTCCATTGCCTTTTATAGGTTGAAAGCTTTAAGACATGCGTTCATTCTAATTATCATCTTCAGCCAGCACCTTAGTAGCACAGTAGTATAGAAGCCAGTATTAACTAGTTTCCCTCCCCTATGTCCAGGGTTTGAACCCTTCCCCCCTTCCTACCATGATGTATGATGTATCCAAAAAAAAATTTATCATCTTCAAAACTTGGATGGGCGATGGTTCTGTGAATATTGAAGAATTAAAAACCTTAATATTATTATTTATGATTATTAGTTCCCTCATCTCATGCATCCCTCGATTACTTTTGGATGAGTTATTGGAAAATAACTTTTACAATTTATGAAGTAAACATATGAAAAAAAATTTGTCTCGACTTAAAAAAAAAAAAAAAATCTAATACCACGGGGTTGCCCAAACACTCACCAAATTTGATACAGTTTTATTAGTTTGAGACACATATACCAAGAGAAAAATAAAACAGAGAAATATATATTTTCCTGATACAAATACGACGGAATAATAGATATTTAAAAGAAAATAAAAATGAAACAAGTTTTATTAAGATCTTTATTCCCAAGACCTGATCTGACAGTACTTGATCACATCTAGCTTTATAGCCATCATCTCAACGACTAGCATCCGCGTAATGGCCACCTCTACTTTTCAGGAAGCTCATAACCTGCATCATTGCCTGACAAATACATAGATGCAAATTAGAGACGCATCAATATTGCTTAGGGGCTGTTTGCTAGGAGGGATTTGGAGAAGAAGAGAGGGGATGGGAAGGAAAATTTTTATGAGTTGGATTTTAAAAACAAAAAAATGAAGAAGTGTGATTATAAAATTTTAATTAAGAGAATATGTAAAATAAAATAATAGAAAAAATTAATTAAAAACTTTTAATCCTACGTTTATATATATATTTTCAATCCAACTCATAAAAATTTTCTCTTCTCCCTCTAAATCCCTCATGCCCTAAGCCCTGAAGTGTAGAACCACACAAGGAAGATTTAAACTGGCATATGAAGAAAATGGAGTTGGACAAGAGGGTAGGGCAGAAAGACATTTGGACCTCAATTGCGATAGTAATTGGTGACAGATCCAACACATCTCTGTCGCCCAGTTTTGCTGCTATATCTAGTCAAAACAACAGAAAGGTAATATGTATAGCATTTTCATTGGCCAATCTTACAAAAGCCTACTCTATAAAGTAACATTAAACCAAAAAGAAAAATCTGAATAGTTAGCAATTTCTAGAGCCGGGAAATCGGGCCAGGCCCGTCGGGTCGGCCCTTTTAAGCTCTGGCCCTGTAGGGCTCGGGCTTGAAAAATATGCCTGAAATTTGAATTTGGCCCTGCAGGGCCGGCCCTGTAGGGCCTCGGGCTTTATCGGGCCGGCCCTGCAGGCCCTGTTACTGTAGCATTTTCAGTTTTTTAAGAAAAAAAAATTAGTCAAAGAGTGCCAAGAGAAAAAGGCTAGGAGGCACATATATAAATATATAATAACTATACTCTGATTTTATGATTTGGTATATTATTTGTTGTAAATAATAATTATGGATGTGTTCATGATGCGGGAGAAGAAATTCATGACATTTTTACTCCTGAAGCACAGCCTTCTGCTCAAAGTGAAGCACAATCAAATATCTACAAAATTGATGAGAGTGATGAAGAAGGTGACAATTGACAATGATAGTAGTATGCTTTTATATTTTATGTGAGTTATCTAATGTTGTTTAGTTTAATACTTCTTAAGTTTTATGTGAGTCAATTGTGGACAATAGTTTGTTTTTTATTACGAATTAATGAATGTGTTTATTTGTTGGATAATTTGTATTGTTTAGATATTAATGTTGATAATATTTATTTGATAGATTAGAACTTTAATGGTTGCAATTTACTAATTATATTTCTTTGGAAAAAACCTAGAAAAAAAATAATTAAAATTTGGAATAGTAATTTTCAGGCCCTGTAGGGCGGCCCTGGCCCTGGTACTATCGGGCCGGGCTTTGAAAAACAGATGTTTTCCTTATCTCAGGCCCTGTAGGGCCGGCCCTGTAGGGCCCAAGCCCTGGAGGGCCAGGCCCTGTAGGGCCGGGCCGGCCCTGATTCCCAGCTCTAGCAATTTCCCTTTGTGTAAAGTAACATTAAACCAAAAAGAAAAATCTAAATAGTTAGCAATTTCCCTTTGTGTTGACGTTCCACAGTTTGGACTTGGGAGAGAATGTGAAAGTTCGAGTTCCAAGTTCCTTGACACATAATCACGGGTTTGAACGGGGCATTGAGAGGGATAAGGACTTTGGAGAGAATATGAATTTATATTATAAGAATAAAAATATCCATTGGCTTACTTTCTAAGGATACCCTGGCTTTGGCATTAGCATATGCTTCAAATCTTTCATCTAATAGAGAAGACAAACGCCGCAAAGTCTGCAGGTTAATTCCAAAGAATCAAATTACTAGTCCACCAAAACAAATCACTTTCTCTCAGCATCTTAAATTCTCAATAATTATGGCTTAATCGATGTAAAAAGAAGAGATGTAATTTACCTGTGTGTATGCATCTCCTGTCTCATTATGTAAAAGTGGACGAGAATCAGTTCCCACAGCAGTAATTCTATGAGCCAATGCCTCTACTGGTACATCCAACCAAATACTAACCCCCTTGTGCATATATTTCCTGGCGACCAAAAAACACTGCATGGTTAGACAGATTTGAGGAAGGAATTTACCTTAAAAAGGTGAAGAAAAAGTTTAATGATTAGTATGATGACTATTAGACCAATTGATAGGCCTTATAACAGCACCACCACCAGTAGCAATAACGAGTCTATTCATCACTGATAGCTTCTTCAGTACCCCAGTCTGAAATGGCAAAAAAAAAAAAGGCATGAAATTGTGATGTTATGCAGAGCCTTGTGAGCACATATCATTCACAGATAATTTTATTTTTACTAAACCAGTTATACTAGTTTCCAACAGCTAACATGAGTGTATAAATTCCGAAATTGACTAGTAAGCACATATTTGTTCCATCGAATGGCTAAGATGACGCCAACTCCTTATTTGCCTTGTGAAAGCTCCAGTAGCAAGGCCATTGGATTCCTGAGAAAGGGCCAAGCAACAACCATGGTGCTATATGGCTACTAAATGGCATTGATTTACTGAGACGTAAAGGGTACTTATGAGAATGCCTTGGTTTTCACAACCAGTAACTTTCTCAGCCATTTTTCCATGAGGTTAAAATATGTTTTTGGAGGGCGCAAAGCATCAGAACCCCGAGAAAGAAGAGCTGGGGAAAAAGAACAAGGCTTTTTTAACTGACCTCCTTGTCACGAAAGAAACCTTCCCCACGGTGTTTGAAGATATCAGCCACAGAAGCTCCTCCAACTTCTTCCTCAATGAGGTCATCGCTGAAGCACAAGTGCAACAAATATTCAGCAGGAACTTTAATGTGCCCATCAAATGGAGCATCTCTGTTGTGACATACAAACATGACATAGTGATCTTAAGGTCTCAACCTTAGATTTAATACTCGAAATTTATGGTATGGCTGGGCCTTTAATATCCACAGAACAAGCTCAGATTGGGTCTTGATTTGAAGAATATAATTCTATAAACTATCGAATCACTGACTTTATTACTAAGTACCATTCCCTTTCCTGACCGTCGTTTACTTGCCTTCAAAACTATATTTTTCCGAAGATTAAAAATGGAAGAGTGTTCACCATCTGAGTACTAACCAATCATAGAAGTCATATTTAAGCACTTCTGATAAAATTTTCCCTACAGTTGTCTTCCCGGAGCCCATCATTCCTGCGTGTCAAAAACAAAATATTTTGAATGCCGAAGTTAATTATTATCGCAACGTATGCCATGTGAACACATGGACTCAAAACAAAGAAACTGACCAACAAGATATATACAGCGTCCATTTAGATGCTTCTCGAAATCTTGCGAGTTATTCTGCAAATTTTACTGATTTTGAGTTAGACAAAAGTAGATAACTACTTAGCCAAGCAACAAATTAACTGAGCTCAGATTACAATATTTTTTCTAAACTATTCAATCAAAATTGATTAGATAAAAGGCATCATACTTTACCTTGATGATCAACTCTTCATCACTAGAAACTTGAAAACCTCCAACTTCCAACGTAGAAACTACAAAAGTGAGGTTTAAAATAAACTGTCGGCTGTCAACCCTCGAATTGGCCCGCGCTTCTTACACAGTCAGTAATTGGTAGTAAAATAAATCACATCACAGCAAACGGTACGTTAACTCTATACTTTCATTTGATTTTTACCCAAATCGCCACAAAGATAGTTCCTATCAAATAGAAGCAGAGAAAACCCAGGCATATTCCTATAATTATTGTTCATAGCTACCTGGAGAATTGTTGCACGAACAAGCAAGCTTCAACGGCGTCCTGGTGCGCCGGCTCTGTAAAGGTTTTCCAGATTGCCAATTAGCTGAAACAAAAACCTGAAGCCTCTTCTCCCTAATGCCTGGACATAGTTTCAGAGAACCGCCGTGTTTTGCCCCAAGTCTCTCGGAACTCACGAATGTTGGGAATTGCAGACTCCGTGCAGCTACAATTTCCATGGCTTCACCGCAAAACTACTCGGCTCTTTTTCACCAACAAAAACGACGGAATCCAACCGAATCGTGTAGAGTACCAAACTGATAATCGAGCTCCGGTGTGATTCTGCGGCAAACGCCAACAAATTTTCCCCTCAATTAACTATAAATAAGAACTAATATATCTTCAAATTTAAAAAGAAGAAATGAGCATCACACATCTTCATTCGAATTGTTGTCTTTCTAAACTAGTAAAAATGAGGAGAAGAAATTCGAAAAACTCACCTGTTGTTCTCCAAGAAGATGAATACACTTGCTGCGCAAGAGACAGACACAAAAAAACCGAATCCAGTAAGCAAAATCAGCATACTGAGAAAAGGAAACAAATTCAAAAACAAAAACGGAAGAATTCATCACTGAAACAGTGAAACTCTATAAATCATAAGAAAGTGCGTCACATCACGTGTATTGCTTCATATACATGAAATTTTGCAGGCGCACAACATACAACTACCAGAAAATGTATGCCACTACGATCTTTCCATAGGCAAATGATGAATTGTATGGTTCATCTCTATCGAATATTTATGCAAGGCTTCGGCCACGAGGTACGATCCCGAACTGCTAAGTACTACTACTCACAAACAAAGAAATTGCAGGTCCCACGTAGACTTTGAGTGTATACTGTGAGGATTGCAGAGTTTCCACTGCTGCATAAAAAATTGTTACAGGGGATCAATCAATGCGCATCTCTTCTTATCCCTGAAAACATTTTGGGAGCACATCTCGTGCTAATCGTAATAATCTGATCTGCGTTGTATGCTCAGCGCCGATTATTACATCATACTACATCAACTAGTAAGTTTATTTAGTTTTTTTATAAGGTATTTGCTTATTCCATATGAGCATTAATTTTTTTTTTTTCAGTATACTCATAAATAATAAAGGTGGTGGGTGGTCAAAAGGAAATTGGCATAGATGGTAAGGGATTTGGTCAAGTCTCAAAGGGATATGTGTTTGATCCACGCTGTCGTCGCTGGGACTCCTTTGATAGACGATTTCGTAAGTCTCCCATTAACTGCTCAAAGAGCTCAAGGCCAGGTCTGGCCTTAGTGGGGGACTGATACTGAACCATCTACGTTTATTTTAGGCGCTTTAGATTTAATTTAACTATGTTTTTATATTTTAAATAACGTTTTATTTTAATATATGTTAAATTTAGAATAAAACTAATCTTATAACTAGCATTTCTTTTTTTCCCCCTCGAAATAACTAGCATTTCTTAGAACATGAATTTATAATTTAAAAATCATACATTAAAAGTTTTAAATTTAAACCATTTAGGTTAAATCTGATCGGTCTAAATCTTTTTACAATGATGAGTACTTAATGCATCGAATGAGAACCAATTATTTAGGGCTAAGTTACTAGGTATTCTAAATTTAGGATATTTCTTGCTACTTTAAAAAAAAAAAATTAAGAGTAAACGTACACCAAAAATTACTTGGATGCTACTGAAAAGTACTTAAGATTGTTGAATTTATTAAAAATTAGTTTGAAATATTGAGTATAACTGAAAAATATTTTTGAATGCGGCAAACAGCTTAACCCAATATTTTATAAAAAGCTATTTATGTCCCTATCTACATTAGAATAATCTGGCCACGTCTTAAGCTAGCGGACAAAAATTGTATATTCCAAAAAGAAAATTTGGGCTGACACGTTTGGCTCACCTGTTGTCTCAAAAGCTTTTACGAATTATCAATTGCTGCCCTAAAATTTAATAATATTTAATGATGGAGAGTAGGAGTGAGCATGGTGTCAAGATATCTTGTACATTCGCTCAAGTCCGGTAAAAAATTGTCCTACCCAACCTTAAAAAAGTGGCCTAAAAAAATTTGGGTAATTTTAGGCTGGACCAATAACTGGGTAGGGTTGGGCATCACGTAGGGGTCTGCCCGAAAAATTAAGTATATTTAAATAAAAAATTATTCTATATATACTATTTTATTTAAAATATATTATATTATTATGTCTAAATATATTATATTATACTTCAGGTATCTTTAAAGCTTTGCAATTCTTTAATGTATGAACTAAATCTTTATGAAGCAGAGCAGGGCGTCACTACTTAGGCAGGGGAAGCCCGCCCTACCCAGTCTATGCTTGCCCAGCCCAAAAATAGTTAGGACTTTTATTAGGTAGGGCTGGGCATCAGGCTGTAAAATGCAACCCATTCATTCTTCAGACTGGGTATCGGGTAAGGATCTCACCCTACCCAACGTTGCTCATGTCCACCCCTTATTGGATAGTGTGTGTGTGTGTGTTTTTTTTTTAATTTTTTATTAGAGCAGGTAACATGATACTGTTTTTAGCATGTCATATAGTCAGCCAAGATTCCAAGAATGAGTCTGCCAGCTAGCACTAATAAACACCTAATGATCTTTTTTTTTTTTTTTTTGGGGGGGGGGGGGGGGGGGTTAAAACACCTAATGGTCCAATCACATACAAGTTGTTTGTGTGTGTGTGTGTTAGATAGTCTTGTTTTTTTTTTTTTTTTGCTCGGACGTTAGATAGTCTTGTTAACTGCCTTGTAAGTTGTAACAACATTGTTGATTCTATTGGAGAGAGCTTTAGGCTCTTACCCCTCTTTTTATTTGATTTTAAATTAGGGTTAAGTGCCAATTTTGCCCCGGAAGTTTTTTTTGGAGCAATGTTACCCCAGAAGTTTTTTTTTAGAGCAATGTTGCCCCTCCGTCAACGGTCAACTAACGGTCAACAGTTAGTTGACCGTTAGTTGACCATTGACCGAGGGACAACATTGCTCCCAAAAAAACTTCTGGGGCAAAATTGATCTTAAAAAAAACTTCCGAGACAAAATTGCTACTTAACTCAAAAAAAATGTTTAAAATGTTATTTATGATATGATATATTTTTAATTCTTATTTATATAATATCTAGGGGTGAAAATAGGCTAGACCAATCTAGGCTTCACCCTCCAATTCAAATTTTAAATATAAAAATTAAATAACTAATTTATAGAATTAAAGAATTTTACTTTTATAAAGAATTATATAAGATTATATATTTATAAAGAATTAAAAGGAAATTTTTATGTAAAATATTTTACTTTTTTAAAAAAATAAATAAATGGCACTTTCAATTTTTAACATGTTTTTAAAAAATGCTAAAAGAAAGGAATTGAATTAAAACTTAAGAGAGTAATTTTTGTATTTCTTTTATTTTTTTTATTAAATTTGATCTTTCTGTTAACCCATAGAGATACTTTGGTGGAAATGTTGACATTCATTTGTTCAGTATTAATATTGTATTATATTTTAAATATATTTTATTCTCATGGAAGGATTCAATTATGCACACACACAACCATTTTACAATAGGGATCAAAATTTCAGTAAAGTCCCACGGTATAAATGATTAAAAGGAATATTTAAAAGATACTTTAATTAAGTTTTTAATTCTATAAATTAGTTATTTAATTTTTATATTTAAAATTTGAATTGGAGGGTGAAGCCTAGGCTGGTCTAACCTATTTCCACCCCTAGATATTATATAAATAAGAATTAAAAATATATGATATCATAAATAACATTTTTAACATTTTTTTGGGTTAAGTAGCAATTTTGCCCCGGAAGTTTTTTTTTTGAAGCAATTTTGCCCCGAAAGTTTTTCTTTAGAAGTAATTTTGCCCCTCCGTTAACAACCCTAACAGTCAACGGTTAGTTGACCGTTGACAGAAGGGCAACATTGCTCCAAAAGAAAATTTCCGGGGCAACATTGCTCCAAAAAAAACTTCCGGGGCAAAATTGCTCCTGGCGAGATACTTCCGCGGCAAAATTGATACTTAACCCTTTTAAATTATTACCTTCGATCCTAATTATGAGATCAAACTGAAACTGATTTTTTTAAGAAATTAAGAAAGTTAATTAAATTACTTTAGAGTATTTTAATGTCTAATTTTTTTTCCAAACTAATTAATTTAACTAATAAACTAATATATGATCTAATGATACATAACATATGATATGAGTAGATAACTTATTTAACTTCCTTAATCTCTAAAAAAAAAGTCAACTCATTCTTATAATTAGGACCGGAGGAAATATCATTTTATAATTCATGGTTATTGGTAAGTGTGATCTATACTATTCACTGAAGAATCGGGAGCGGCTAGTGTCCTCTGCCACTCCCATCCACTTCCGTCCTCTACCTCCATACTGCGTCGTTTTTGATGTAAAATAGTGACCTCATGCCTTTTTTTTTTTGGTCCTCTATAAATGTTTCAGAGTACTTCCGGGTACTAAAAAGATACTTCAAGATACTAACCGGTACTTTAAAAAAAACTTTATCATCTTAAAAAATTATTTCAGGATCATAAAAAAAATTTCAGGGTATTGGCTGGTACTAAAAATATATTTGAATATACTTATAGGTACTAAAAAGATACTTAAGGATAGTGAGAGGTACTTTTTTTTTAGTATCAGTCAATATCCTCAAATTATTTTAACTATTAGTCAGTACCCTGAATTATTTTTTGAAGATTATAAAGTCTTTTTTTAGGAACGAACAGTATCCTAAAATATCTTTTTAGAACCCGACAATACCCGAAAATATTTAGAAAGAAAAAAAAAAGGCATGAGGTCACTATTTTGCATAAAGAAAACGACGTAATATGAAGGCCGAGGATGGAAGTGGATGGAAACGACAGAGAATGCTAGCCGCTCCCTGAAGAATTTATATTTGTTGGACTGATCTTGTTTTGCTTTTTTATCTTTTTTCAGCAATTTTAAAGACAAATTGTGGTTTAACAGATTTTTGAGTTAAGTGATGATATGGAAAAATAATGCAGACTCTTTAGAGCAATCCATCGAATAGACCTAAAGAACTGGATCTAATTAAGTTTTGTCCTTCTTCAAATATAAATGTATATGAATATAAATATATATATATATATATTGTCACATCAAAGTTAATGATATATTCCATTTTTATTTTCATTTGAAAATGGTCCCTCAAATGTTTGTGTAAGTGAATTAAATAGAGTATAACTAAGGTTCTGAAATCCGGACAAGTCACTAGATCGTTCGGGATAGTGGATCAGACTAGGATCAGACTAGAGTCAGACCAAAATCAAACTGAAACTACATCAGAAGACAGCTAAATCTCCAACCAACTCAACTTAAACCAACTCTCCCTTCACTTTCAACCATAAATGCCCATCCCATCTCTTCTTGAAGGCCTATTTAAAGGAGTCCACATACGCTGCTCATAATTAGGTGCCCATTACATGCTTATACCTCTAATTAGAGGTATAAGCATATTTTTTTTAATTTTTTTTAATTTTTTTATATATTGTATTTGTTTAGATTTAAATTATGTGCGGCTTCCTGAGAAGTTTTTGGCACTCAGTATCTCAAATTAATTTATTTCCAGTTCTGTATGTGTCTGTAACACCAGTATTATAGGAATTAATTAATTTGAGATAGTGGGTGCCAAAAACATCTCAGGAAGCAGCACATAATTTAAATCTAAACAAATACAATATATAAAAAAATTAAAAAAAATTAAAAAAAATATGCTTATACCTCTAATTAAAGGTATAAGCATGTAATGGGCACCTAATTATGAGCAGCGTATGTGGACTCTATTTAAAGTTGATCAAAAAGAAAAAGAAAAATCCCCCCACGTCTTGACAACTGACAAGGGACATGACAAGATATGACCATTGCAAGATGCGACCTCTTGCATCTCCACAGGGGACGTGACAAGATATGACCATTGCAAGACGGGACCTCTTGCATCTCCTATTGTGGCCTAAAAAGTTGTAAGGCCGGGCAGTCCGATCGATCTGGGTTCCTAAACCATAGGTGTAACTGATACCTCTTATCTTAAATATAAAAATTTGTAAGTCATGGTTAAAATGAAAATGAAATTATATAATTTTAATAAAAGTCAACAATTTGTAAAAATTATAATTTTTTTAATATCAACAATAAATTATCATATATATTAAACCAATAAAGTTTGCATGTTTTTTTTTTAAAAAAAGTAATTTATGTGGGTTAAAAAAATTCATATAATGTTAACAAAATTTAAAAATCTAGTTAACATATTATATCCTGAAAAAATATGAAATAAGTATAATTTTTATTTTTATAAAATGAGTTTAATTGATATCAACGTTGATAATATAAATCAAGCAACTTGATGATATAAATTGGTGAAAAATAAAAATTAAAAAAATCTAGCTGTTATTTAATTAAATAATATATTGAAACTAAAAAAAGATATGATTATCCCATAATGGACAGTTTTAGTTTTAATTTTAGTGATTTTTTTAATAATTAATAAAAGAGATAATACATGAGGTTTGATTTAGGGCAATTTATTAATTTTAAATGTATATTATGATGTTAAGTTTTTCTAATTAATTACAATTATAATAAATATCATTTCTCTAAATCTTTTATTTTACTTTCCCCTAAGAATTTAATGAGTGTTTTTGGGTTCGCGTAAGGGAAAAAAACACAATGGCTTAAAAGAACACGCTGGGCAATGAAAAAACACAGGGTGCCCATCGTCCGTTCGTGTCCTATGCTATCTCGCCCGTGTTTTTTGCCAAGCACTGTGATATAATATGTTAAATTTGACTATTAAATTAGTTAAAGAACACATGTCATATTTTATGGAGAAAACCACCACGGGCGAGATAGCATAGGATATCTCCATAAGTTATTCTGAGAGTCTTACTATGCACACCCTTGTAGTATTTGAGAAATCGGTCTGTGGCTGAGAAACTGGGAGGAAGAAGGTTACTGTGATTTGAGAGAGAGAGAGATTGTGATTTGAGTATCGAAGGTGGTGGGGACGAGTTATTTGTGGAGAAGAAACAGAAATGGTAACCACGTGCAACGTATGTGGGGCACGTCGTGAAATTTAAAATATGAAAAATTAATTAGTGTGATCAGTATAATAATAATTATAATCTAAAAATATATTTAATTAAAAAATTTATTGTTTATTAATTTTTTAATTTTTTTCAATTTTAAATATAAATATAAATTTTTATCTTCAGCAATATTTTAAATATAAATATAAATTTTTATTTTCAACAATATATGCTACTAATATCAATATATATAGTATTCAATAAGATTCATGTCTTATATTAAAAAAAAATAAAATTCATGTTCATTTTTTATCTTGATTGACTTTTCAACCGATAACCCAAACACATCTCTATTTTTAAAAAAAACTCACTTTTATCACCATCAACCCAAATATAAATCACATTTATTATCTTTTTATTTTTATTTTTCCTATCAAGCTTTTACAAAAGTCGGATTGAAAATAAGTTACCATTCTTGCTACCAACTCAAATCGCCCAATAACTCTTTATCCCGGGGCCCACTCCTAATCATGACCAACGACAAGACAACAAGTTGTAGTACAATCCTACTAGATAATGCAATAGGGTGGGCCCTTGTCGTTTAAACTCACGAGCCTAGCGCCCAACGTTCTGGATTTGGACCCTTTCAATAATTTCATTGGTTTTCAGATAGGCAGAGTTAAAACAATAAATCTCAAAAAATTCGTAATTCAAATCATGAATATTTGGTTACTGAAGTGTCGCGTCCAAATATCCAAAAACAAACCAAATTATAGGGAAAATTCATGGGTCTATATTAGTAAAAAAAATGTTAAAAAAGATTTAAGTAAAAGTTACATATTAAAAAAGGTCTCAGAGTCTTTTCTAGTATTATTTCATAACCATTAATAACTAAATGAGTCTCATTAACAACTAAATCAGTACTCGTTAACAACTATATCAGTAGGTGTTAACAACTAACGTTTTATAAAATAATATTAGAAAATGCTAAGACCTTTTTTGATATGTGACTTTTTTAAGCCTTTTTTTTTATATGTTTTTTCTGTGTTTTGCGACAGACTTTTTAGTCCCTTTGACTAGTTCAGTTTCACAAATTCTGGCCACCTTGAGCTTATTGTTTCAAGGATCTCACTATCTCACTCCAAGTTCGACCTTTTCAAGATATGACATGTGTTCTTTAACTAATTTAATAGTCAAATTTAATATTTGGGGAACATAATGGCAAAATTGCTACGTTTTTAAACTTACAGGGCAAAATTACTCTTTAGTGAAAACTTCCAGGATAAAAATGATACTTAACTCTATTTGAATGATGAGGTAACATGCCACATATCATATCAATTAAACTTAACAAGTAAAATTAATGAAGAGGCAAAATTGCTACGTTTTGTTAATTTCCATAGCAATTTTACTCTTAAAAAAACCTCTATCCTCCTGATGCTCCTTAACTAAAACTTCCAGGGCAAAAAGGAAAAAGAAAAACTTATCCCTTACTTTTACTATTTTTCTTTTCATACTCTTCTAGTTTTTTCTTCTTTTATCATGTCTTTATAGTCTCACATGATTTTAAATCAGATCCCTACAGTTTTTTTAATTATTTATTCAATAAATTTTAATAATATTCTTCGGTAAATATATAATATTATTATGTATAATGTTATTAAATATTATTCTATAAATAATAAATTATTATAGTAATTTTATTTTAACACTCGTTTTTATGAATTATTTTAACAGTCTTTTCAAGTCCTTATAGTTTCCACCAATTTTAAATTGGAAAATACTTGATCAAATTTCCTATATGATTATATCCATGTCGGCAAATTCTTCAATCACATGTGATAATGTGTTCTTTTGAATTAGGTCCTTGTAGTTTTTTTTTTCCTTTTTATTCAATCCTTATAATTTGCTCATATATCTGTGCAGGTCCTTCCATTAAGATTATGTTAGTTTAGGGAGCGGCTAGCATCTTCTGCCACTCCAATCCTCTTCCATCCACTTCCTCCATACTGTGTTGTTTTTGACACAAAACAGTAACCTCATGCCTCTTTTTTTTTATACAAATATTTTAGGGTATAACTGGTATTAAAAAGATACTGACCGGTACTCAAAAAAATACTCCATGATTTTGAAAAAATAATTCAGGGACTAAGTGATACTAAAAGTATATTTTGAGTACCAGACCTTGAATTATTTTTTCAAGATCTTGAAATAATTTTTTAATAATTATGAAATATTTTTCAGTACCGGTCAGTATTCTGAAATAATTGATCTGACTAAGCCCCAACTGATAGCCCTATAGACTTTGCATCGGAAAAAAATCCATGGAATTCTTCACCGCCGTCTCCGTCTCCTCCGGCGTTCTCATCAGTCATCTGCTTCAACTATGGGAATGATTCGACCACCTAATCTGGGAGATAGAGTTGACTCATTGTTATCAAAGAAAAAAAAAATCCCTCTTTCTCTATCTCAATGGACAATAAAAGCCCTCCAGTGTTCCATACTGGAGACGTAAGCCTTCTCCTCCTCTCACCCCATCCTGTCTTCTGTGGGGGTCTACGGCCTGTTTAAATGGGTTTTTTTAAAAAGTGTATTATTTTAAGTGCTTTAAATTGGAGCTTAAAACCAGCGAGAGTTGGCTCAAGTCCGGATTAGACAGAGCAAAGTTCTGGTGAACCAGGTGCAATAGCTAAAAAAAAATGGAGCTTAAAAAAAAAGTAACATTTTAGCTTTTTTGTGATTTTTTTAAAAATATCATCTAAACACATAAATTAATTAAAAATATATATTTTTTAATTTAAAAAGTGTTTTTTTTTTAATTTTAAAAAAAAAAACTCATCTAAATGGCCTTTTAGATGTTAGTTTGGGCCACATCATCGCTTTATGAGCTTAAACTAACAGAATCTATGAGGAAGGAGCTGCACTAATAACTAAGCAAACTATGAGGACTGACTAAAAAGAAGGACCTAATTCAAAATAGAGTGAAACTATAAAATTCATAGATTGATTTTTCTTTTTTTTAATCGAAGATATATTTATATTATTTATTTTTTAATTCCAACATTTATTTATTTTTATAATTGTAAAATTTGAAAATAATAACAAAATTTTCCAAAAATAGAATAGAATTATAACTATTCAATTAAGAATTGCTAATTAATTATTTTATAATATATGATTATTATTCTCAATTTATTATTAGTAAATAATATTTTAAATTTATTAAATTAAATTAATAAATTAAAATAAAAAACTACAAAAGCTCTATTTAAAATCAGATGAAACAATAAGTAGACTTGATTAAAAATCAGATGAAACTATAAGTACTTGATTAAAAAAAAATACAAAGACCTGATTAAAACATATGAAAGGATAAGGACCTGATAAAAAGGGGGAAAAAATCTATATCTGTTTTTGTGAATGTATAGAAAATCTAGACTAAAAAAGGATGAAATGGGGAAAAAAATGAATAAAGATAATTGTGATACATGAATCTTCAAGTAGTGTCGACTCCATAAATTGTATAACGATATTGCACTATATTAAAAACTAAAACTATAGTTAAATTGTTAACCATAATGTCCTTCTCAATAATTTTACTAAGTTTTTGCTTCTATATTTATCTATCCCTTTGATTTACCCTTCTTATTAGTAACACATTCAATGACCTTTATATATGTTTGAACCATTTTAAACAATTTTCAATCATTTTTTATTCTACTGATGCAAATGTAACAAAACTCATTTACATAATTGTAGTGTTTTATCCTGTTATTCTTTCTTCTAATTAATGTATAAATGCATATGGCCAAAAAAATGCATAGATTTTGACCAGCAATTTTTTTAAATTAAAAAAATGCATAAATAAACATATAAAGATGATAAAATCTAATGTGACTACATACATAATTAAAATATCAATCTTCAAATAATTTGCTCAATTAAAGTTTCTAATAACTTGGCAGTTGGACATTTAATTTTGAACAGCAAGATATCTTTTAGAGTTTCCAGTAGTATTTTTTTAAACATAAATGTGAAGTTTTTCCCCAAAAAAAAAAAAAAGGTGAAATGCGTGGTAGTATAGCCGTAGAGCTTTTACATTTGGTGTACTTGTGTAATATTAACCATGTGTTTGTTGTGTGTAAATAAGTTACAGGGGCCATGTGGCAATAATATGGTGTCAGAAAAGTACCCTGATGCCTTACGTACCTAGAGTTGGCAGGTCCTGACGTCCAGTACTATTTCCACTTCACATAGACAGACAGATACAGCAGCATTATTTGTAACAATGTTAAGTTGTATTATTGACCAAAAAAAAAAAGTTAAGTTGTATTTAACGGTTTTTGCATTTTTTGTTTGAATATTTAATTCAGTAATTAATATTCTGTTATTTTTATTTATGACCCACATTATTGTTAGTTTTGTAATTGTTCATTAATACTGTAACGGTCCAATTAATACATAGTTAATACGTAATAAGTGCGTATTGAATACATTTCTTTTTGTAGCTCTGATACCAAATGTTAGAAATTTAAGCGATCTTATCATGCTAAACAACCAAATAGCATAAGATCAAAGCGGAAAAAGTAGTAGAGATCACAAATACCTCCCGCCATTGATTTGTCTCCAGAAGCTAGTAGGGATGAACTTCGAGTCTACAGACAGGAACAGATCCAAGACAGCAACTAGGAACGAGCACTGAGTCTTTGTCCTTCTGATCCTTCTCTCTGAATCTGCAGATGGTGTGCTTTTCTCAAGGTCAGAGCAGGTTCAGGGGACCAGACAGAGATTATTACTTTAGACAATTAAACAACTCAAATTAATGATAATAATTTTTTCAAAAAATTTCCAAAATGTGAAAGTTGCCAAAATTAACTTTTCTCAATTTAAACAAATCAATTTAATGTAATAAAGTACATTTCACATAAAACAGGTTGCTAAGAAAATAAATATGGCCAAGGTGATTAAAAATTGCAATAGGGTCTAATAATTTTTCAAGAAGGAAATAAAAAAAGTTAAATGCCCTGAAGAATTGCTCAACTCATATGAACAATTAGCCCAATGGTATAAGGTATCCAATTAGATGTATACATAACTGTATGATAAAACTATCAAATTATGTCCTTATTCTTAATACCTGTGAGTAAATTAAGAATATAATTTGACATTTTATCTTAATTAATCATACAAAACATATAATAAAATATTCCTGTGGGATAAAATCTTATTATATTACATATGATTTATTACAACTAATGTCATTATGTGATCATACAACTCTATTTACATTTTCAATTAATTAAAGATAAATGCATTTTGTTCCCAAGCCCAAGTAGCTTAATGAATAAACCCTACATTTATTTTAAGTCGAAACTTTAATGATATTTCTCAAAATGAATATGTACGCAATATTAAATGAGAAAATATCGCAAATAGAGTTTCATAAATAATATCGCTCTTACAACGAAAATCACATAAAGGAACCAAGTCCTATTCTTTCTGCATGATCCTGAAATTTCAATGTCGGCATGCCTTTAGTTAAAGGATCAGCAATGATCAATTCAGTGCTCATGTGTTCAATAACCACTGTTTTATTTTTAACATGCACTTTTATGGCTAAACACTCAATGTCGATATGCTTGATTCGACTACCACCTTTATTGTTCTTAGCCATAAAAACAGCAACTGAATTGTCACAATATAACTTCAATGGCCTAGAAATTGGATCCATAATTATAAGCCCAAAAATGAAACTCTTCATTCATACACCATGTGTGGTAGCCTCAAAACAAGATACAAACTCAACTTACATAGTAGAAGTAGCAATTATAGATTGCTTTTTACTACTCCAAGATACAGCTCTATTGGCTAGCATAAAATATATCCTAAAGCGGATTTTCTTAAGTCAATGCAGCCAGCATAACCTGAATCATGGTAACCAGTCGCTTCCAAATTGTTG
Organism: Acacia crassicarpa; assembly: GCA_034222035.1. Lineage (NCBI taxonomy): Eukaryota > Viridiplantae > Streptophyta > Magnoliopsida > Fabales > Fabaceae > Acacia > Acacia crassicarpa. Next base: position 11,097,442 of record JAWXYG010000008.1, on the reverse strand, counting down.
ATTCATTTGTACTTAAGCATGTAAATAATATTAATGATTTGCAGGTTGTATGACTGCATAGTCATGCTTATAACTAAAATTTGAGACTAACAAATCATATCATGATTTACCAATGTAAATCTTGTTTAAAAATATGAATCTATTGACATATAATTTGCCTGTGGGCTAAAGTTATAATTCAATTAGATCCATACATAACTTTATGATAAAACTATCAAATTATTTCCTTTATTCTTAATTCTTGCAAGTACATTAAGAATATAATTTGATGTTCTATTCCAATTAACCATATCATTATAAATTCGTATCACTAAAGTCTACCTGTGGGTAAAGACATCAACATAGCATGAATTTATCTCAAATTGATGAAACTAGAATGCAGTTATATCCCCTAATACCTGTGGGCTACTTAGAAAATATAATGCCGTTCCATTCCACCCTAATTAAAAAGGGATAATTATAACCATAGTTTTAATTACAATGGACGTCTTCAAATCTTTATGTGATGTATTTTGTTCATCACAAATATCAATAATGTGCACTTAAAATCTGTATATGCACAGCTTTGATTAAATTAATTGGTTAAGTCCTCCATAAAGTTGTGCATATGGAGTTCCGATCCTCCCCTGTTGCCGTCAACGTTGGTGTTCTCGTTCATACGTCCTCCTGGATACTGTTGGACTTTTTACAGAGCGTCAATCTCAAGTACGTCAAGCTCGGTGGGTCGAATGTCTAGGACACGTAGAAGATGTGGGTCACGTCGGTCAATCCGGAGAGCTTGGCTTCGGTGTCATTTGGATCGATATCACACTGAATTCATTCGATGGGATGATCCGCGTTCCAGCTAGGTCGAGGGCGGCGAGCAACGCCGTATACCTTCCATGGTCCGCTGGGTGTGTTGGCGAGAGGTAAGATCTCGGCTAGGCTATTACAAACAATGCCGGTAACGCCGATCACAAGAGCCCACACTCTCGAAACTTGATGGTTGTTCGTCTTCACCAAGTTTCTTCTGGAGAGGGAAATGGAAGAATTAGAAAAGTGGAAAGATGAAATGGAAGAATCAGAAAAGTGGAAAGATAGATAAATTAGAAAATGATAGAATTGGTGGAAGATACTTCCTTGGCAGCGCCAATTGCTCCGGACCACCACCAGCTCATAGTTCAATACTTCAATCTTTGTCTATATGCAGAGTACCTGTTTGTTTTCCTCAGCTCTCTTGCTTTTCTCGTTTTTCTCAGGAAAAGTCAATATTTCCTGGCACACATTCTTTTCCTTTTAGCCATATTATTAAATCAAGTGAACTAAACGACTGTTAAGAAACAGCTAACGGGCGTTGTGTTTTTTGCAACTTTTTAATTGTTTTTTTGTATTTAAGGTATCCAAAATAAATATTTGTGTCAGATGCTTTTTCGATAATAGTTTGTTAGTAAAATTGCACCTTCACCCTTCTTTTTTTAATATAAATTTGTATTTTGATCAAGCAAAAGCTGTTGCGGTATAATTATCTGTTCGCTTTTTTTAATCTCACACTGTTGGATCCTGGGGTCCAACGTTATTAACATGTATATTTATTTTACTGATGTCACATCAATGAATATTAAATAAATAATAACTCATGATTTCCATCCGATTATCCGAACATATAGATCATCTTTAAAGCCGGGCAAAAAATAATAATGATAATCTTACAACATATGAACAGAAAAAGGGGAAGAGTGAACATCATTCAATAAAGCAAAATCAATTATCGTTACTACCTTTACTTTTGTGTCAAAGAAAAATCCAAAACTCCCAAAAGCAAAGTGACTTTAATAATTTTTGTTAGTGCACATACCTTCTAATTAAAGCAATTTTGTTTAAGACACGAGTTTTTTTTTAAAAAAAGTAGAAGTATCTTCCTCTTTGACACAAAACTGTTTAAAATATTATTGGGCACTAAAGGTAGGCACACCTGCCTACATTATGAGTAGGGACAGACCTTCTTAGAAACAAGGGGAGGCCATAGCCCCATAAAAAAAAGTTTGGAGATTTTTTTTTTTAATTTAACATAATGTAAAAAAGTATGTTATCTTATATATTAGAATTATTAAAATACTTTTATTATATATTTGGCCCTTAAATATATCTTTAATTAATTAATAAGTATATATTTAGCCTCTCAAATATTTATTCCAAAATCCATCACGAGGAACCACTCCATTTAGCTAAACCTAACCATGTTAATAAATGAATTTAATTTTAATTTTTGACAAAAAAAATAACAAATGATTTTAATTTTCAGACATGATTTTTTTTTTTATAAACAAATTTTAAGAGAGGGATTGGGCTCATCCATAATCCAAGGGTAAAGCACTTGGAACCCACTTTGCAAAGAATTTAGACTAAGAGTACACATGCCACCACCTTAGTCTGTGTTACCATTACTTTGTAGACCCCTAAGATGCCTCCTCCAGCACCTTGACCAACTTTAGGATCAAGCCTTCTCCCTTTTGATAAGAGTGTCTGACCCCTTTACTAGTTGAACCCAAGGACGAGAAGTAAGTTTGGGGAAATTTACCAAAATAATGTTTTTTTTTAAAAAAAATTATACCAGATTAGAGCAGTTGCCAAACTATTTATCAAAGTAATGCAGTCAAACATAGTGTTTGACTCACGCCACTAGTAGCGTTAGGTCTTTTGACGCCACTAGGAAGTGGCATCAGACTGTCTAACGCCATTGCCTAATGGTGTCACACCAGATGACGCCACTGTGGCCGTCAGACAGTGTGGTGTCTTCAAGCTTATCTTATATATCTTAGGGTACTCTATAAATAATAATATACAACATATTTCATAAAATATTTTTATTAATTTACTAATTATTATTTTCATAAATTTCTTTAATTAAATTTAGCTAATAATATTTTACAATGTGTATATCAAATTATTAATGTACAAAATATAAAATAATTAGTCATCTATCTTAAGGTTTTAATAAATTCAGTAATTAATTAATTTACTAATTAGTCTTGAGGTTTATAATAAAGTTTAAATATTTTAATTTCCTTAATTATTAATTAAAATTATTAATTATTCTTTTTATTATTTATAATTTTAAATATAATAATATTTTTTTAAAATGGACACCAATTATTGAAGATGCCACAGTGGCGTCATCTGGTGTGTCACTAGTGGTGTCACTCCATTATTCTGATAAATAGTTCGGCAACTACCCTAATCTATAATCTAGGATAATTTTTTTAAAAAAAACATTATTTTAGTAAATTTCCCATAATTTTGAGACAAGATGACTAGCATTGATAGAATATTCCACCTTGACCCCACTGGCCCGAATAAAAAAAATACAAGCCCGCATGAAATTCATTGAACAGGTCATTTTCAGTTCACGGGAGTAGGTTACGTGTTAGCATCGAGAATTATTTGAAATGTTACTTGCTGTTTGGGTTAACAGTGACTTAAAAGTTATTTAACTTTTGTAAAAGTTTGATAAAAAAAATTATAAATGTAATTTGTGTTTGGATTGTCCATTTAATTTTTGCAAAAGCAGTTTTTTTTTTTAAAAAAAATTATTTCCCAAACTGAAGAGTGTTTAGATTGTTAATTAAAAAGTGAATTGAAACGGAAAAGGATATAAATCTTATTAAATACTATATATATGTATTAGTTATATATATATATATATATATATATAGGGTTTATTATATATCATGTCACTGGATATATATATCATGTCACTGGATATAAGCTTTTGTCCAGTCAACTATATACTACGTGTTCTGGATCTATCAATTATCCATTTTCCCTCTACCTCCCACGTTCACGCCAAGCCACACTGTCTCTCTATCTCTATCTTGTTCGCCTGTGTTCCTTTTCCCCCCCCCTCTCTCTCGCAAAATAAGTATTGAATTACAAACAGTTAAATAAATTTCATACGGTCATTCTCATTCTTTCAAAATTTAATTGGACTGCCCCAATTTTTCCTTACCATTTTTTTTTCTCGTAAATTTCAATATGAAGTTAGCAGTGAACTGCCGCCACTGCAGAACCGCTCCCTCTTCGCTAATCGTCTCAACTAGCGATGCTCGACAGGAGACTCAAGAGGTTCACGACTCCGACGTGGGACTCTTACGCCTAGACCGCCGGGAAGAAGGGCCTAGCGTTTCTGCATACTTTCGTGGAATTCCGCCTTTTCGACCATGGCCTCTAGTTCGCCTAAGGAGCGTATCGATCAAGTCTTTCTCTTTGCAATTAGAGTTTGCAAACCCTTGTTGCCATTCCTTTGCGCATTGTACTGCACAAGTGTTGATTCCTTCTTGGTTTTATTTGGCACCACGAACGAAACCAATAATTTGAGCAATGTATCAAATTTAGTACACAGAGAGGGGGGGGGGGGGGGGGAGGAACATAGGAGGGAGAGGGGGAGAGAGAGAGAGAGTGGCTTGCCATGAATGTGATGGGGAGATCCAAAACGACTTAGTATATAATTGATAGGATAAAAGCTTATATCCAGTGACAGGATATATGATAAGCCCATATATATTGTGATAGTTGAAGATAAAAATTTAAATTTGATAAAAGAATTAAATTATTACTCCTTTTAATTCTAAATATAAGATAAAATTGATGTTTTTGAAGAGATTAAGAAAACTAATTCAAATTATTTTATAGTATTTTTATTTTTTTATTTTCCCATTTGACTAATTAAATTATTTTTTATTTTTATCACATTCCCATATTTTTTTTCTTTTTTTATTTTTCTATTCCTTTTTTCTCTCCAAAACAAATTTTCCGGATCTTCTTCTTTCACACCCTGCTCCTCCTTCTCTCTGATATGTTCCGTAATCGGAAGGAGATTCCCTCCTTATCTTGTTTCTCATTTTCTCTTATTGGCTTCACCTGGGTCTTTGATTTGGAAAAGTGAGAGAAAAGTGAAGGTAGTAATATATTGATTGGATGGATGTGATTTAGAGATTATGAGGAATTGTGAGAAAATAATAATGAAAAAAACCCAACCCAATTGCTTGAACGCTAACCTAAACGGTACCTCGGACTGCGCAACGCTCCCTACCAAGCTTTTCTGTCACAACGCTCACCCAGCGCTCGCAAAACGCATGTCCAAAACGGGCCCATGATAGAAGTGGAATCATGGAAGATTAAATTTAAAAATAATCAACACGTGTTGTGGTGTTCCTAGAGTTTTGACTTTTTAAATATAATATCTTAAATCTGAATCTATACGCCTATTGGAAAAATATTTATAATTAGATTAACAATACTCGAATTTCACCAAAAATCATATTAAAGGGAGATTAAATTTCGGTTTAAAAAAGTATACTGATGATTATTATAGAATACACATACATCACTATCACTATGAATATCAATATTAATTAAGAAGAAATATCAAATTTATAGTAAAAAAACTGCTCAAGAATATTGCCATGAATTCCCTTTGCGATTGTGTAATCTAATGCCTTAATTTATCACTATGGATATCAATGATAATTTAAAAATAAAATAAAATAAAATTTTGCAACAACGTCATTCATAAAGAGAGAAATTCTAGTATATCACGTTATTTGTGATCTAACCAATTAAAATATAACAGCTTAAAATATAGTTATATCCTATATTAAAAAGCAAACCGGTCGGCTTTTCTCTTTCCTCTTTTCTCCAACCTCTTTCCTCTCTGCACTTCCCCTTCCTCATCTTATGCTCCTTCGCTGGCGACTTGTGCCTTACATACAAGCTGCCGGCGACCACCGATTTGATGTCACAGAAGAGTTGTTGTAAATCCATATCTTTAATCTGCGGTCCTGGTGTTTTGGAGTCCAGATCTTTGATCTATGGTCCTCTCCCTCAGAGTTCTGTCAAATGTGGCTTTCTCTCCTCTTTGTGGCAAGTCTTTTCCTCTCCTCCTCCAGATCTGATATGTGAAGGTGAGATTTATCTGTTTTTTTACTTCTTTTCTGTGGTACTGGGTTTCGTGGTGGTATTTTTGTTTCAGGAAATAAGTAGATCTGTAAGATCTGCATTCAAATCCTTTTGGTTGGATGGCTGTTTGAACGTTATTAGATCCAATTATAACTTGGTAGTTCAGATCTGCGTTCTTGGGGATAAATCTAAAGAGGCGTTGCTTAGTATGCAGTCAAGGTCACCAGATCTGATTCAACAAAGGAGTAGAAGTTCTCTTCTGGACATCATGGGTCTTCTTCCGTCTGAGGTTGGGTTTTTTGTGTTCTTAACCCCAATATGGGGTACCTGCTCTTATCATAACTTATTCTTATAAGGAGATGTGTCCTTTTGGGTGGGTTTTACAACCATCTCCTTCTTCTTTGTCATTTCTAACCCCAGATATTGAGAAGGCTGCTTTGTTTATGATTCTACTTTTTATTCTAATTTTTTTTTATGTATGGTGATTTGGCTGTTGTTGTTTTTGTCTTTGTCTTAGATGTATTTTGTTATACTGGCTTTACTTGTATCTATATATTATACCTGTTTGTAGTTTTAATATAGAAATTTTTTCGATAAAAAAATATATTAAAAAAAGTTGCATATAATAAAAGAATTCATATATTTTATATATATATATATATAAAAGATAGATGGTGTGGGTATTGACTATTTTCGAGGGTTGACTGAAATAATATACATCCAGTGTTTAATATATAATATATTTTCAGGGAAAAGTTGAATGTACAATTTTTGTTCATAAGTGTTTAGCCACGGTGTTATTTACCAAGTCTAACAATAATATTTTGTTACTAACTATTCGCACAAATTTTAATGTTAATTAATAGACATTATAATACTCTCATATAATCAACAAGTTTTGGCATATTAAGATTAGGGATGTTACCATCATGTGGTACTATAATGTTATTACCACATTAAATAAAATACTATCTCTTCTGAGCAAAAAAATAAAATAAAATACTATCTCTGATTCTAATTATAGCATAGGTTTAAAAGATTTTGGTGAGATTAAAAAATAGAGTTAAATTTGTTAAATTTATTTATTTTTCTAAAATATCCTTATAAAAATTTTAAATGACAAACTCACACCGTTTTTTTACCAAAATAATAATTTTTTAAAAAATTTTACCAATTTAGAGCACTTTTGAAATAATTTACCAAAATAAAGTTGACGTGTGACGTAAGAAGATACGAGGCGTCGGGAGTGCGTCAAAGAGAAATTGCCATTAAGGACGCCTTCAAGCGTCAATTTTTTTTTATTTTTTTGAAAATATAATTTTATAAATATATTTAAAATTATAAATGATAATTATACTTAATTATTAATAATAAATAATAATTTTAATTAATAATAAAAAATTTAAATATTTAAAATTTATTATAAATGTTAGAATATAAGACTAATTAGTAAATTTATTATAAAGTATAAGATAGATGACTAATTATTTAATATTTTGTACATTTATAGTTTGATATATAAATTGTAAAATATTATTAGCTAAATTTAATAATAGAAATTTATGAGAATAATGATTAGTGAATTAATAAAAATATTTTGTAAAATATGTTGTATATTATTATTTATAGAGTACCCTAAAATATATAGGATAAGTTTAAATAGAGAATAATAATTAGTCAAATAACTATTCTCTAACTAATTACTTAGTGAATTAATATACAACATATTAGTCTTATATCCTAAGATTTATTTCACTAATTAATTAATTAATTGATTAATTATTATTCTCCATTTAAGTTTATCCTATTTATTTTGGGATAGGATATTCTTACTACCATTTTTTGTTACTACCAATCTTACTACCACTTTTCCACCGTTAGATCAGAATTTTAATAGGAGAGAGAAATTATAAAGGTAGATGAAATTCTGATCTAACGGTGGAAAAGTAGTAGTAAAATTGGTAGTAACAAAAAATGGTAGTAAGAATATCCTATCCCATTTATTTTAGGGTACTCTGTAAATAATAATATACAACATATTTCATAAAATATTTTTATTAATTCACTCATCAATATTCTAAGAAATTTGTACATTAAATTTAACTAATAATATTTTACAATTTATATATCAAATTATTAATGTACAAAAATATTAAATAATTAATCATCTATCTTATGGTTTATAATAAATTTACTAATTAGTCTTATATCCTAAAATTTATAATAAATTTTAATTATTTTAATTTTCTTAATTATTAATTAAAATTATTATTTATTATTAATAATTAAGTATAATTATTATTTATAATTTTAAATATATTTATAACATTATATTTTTAAAAAAATAAAAAAAATGGACACCGTCCTTAATTGACAAGGCGTCAATTTTGACTGCGTCAAAGAGTCTGTAAGTTTGACGTCACTAGTGGTGGCGTCAGAAGATACGAGTCGCTATTAGTAATGTCAACCTTATTTTGGTAAATAGTTTTAAAAGTATTCCACACTCATAAATTTTTTTTAAAAAATTACTATTTTGGTTTTTTAAAAAAACCCCCCTAAAATCACGTTGATGTTTTGAAGAAATCACGTTGATGTTTTGAAGAAGACAGGAGGGAAAGATGAAGAAGACATCAATGGAAAAGGACGCGAGATGGGACCCACATGAATGTGGCTGCTCTCCCTCTCGGATGATTATTATTAGTACATCACTTTACACATATTTCTTTGATGGACGGACACGATGACCATGAAAACATGAAGTGTGATTGGGACTTGTCCTCTCATATTCCAAGAGCTACGTGTACGTCTGCCCAAAATCAATAAAGGAACAAAGGTATTTTATAAAGAAACTGGTTAAAATTAAAATTTTATCCAATAATTAAGACTAAAACTAACTCCTAAATATTATTTTATAATTAAAACCAAAAGAAGTAACAACAATATTTGTGGTAGAATCCTTGGTTCTACCCGTTTATCCAAGAAAATTATACTCTCTCTTATTTTTATAAGATAAAATTAATTGAATTATGTTGTTTAAACAATAAGGCAAAATTAGTTAAGCGAAATAAACAAGTAAAAAAAATAAATGTTCCTTTTTTATTAAAAAAAATGCCTTCATTTATGTGGAAAAGAGAAAACATGTAGTAATTGAGAAAGAATGCTCGATAGTGAAAGAAAGTTCGTAGATTTTTTTTTTTTTTTTGCTAGTTAGGAGACATATATTAAAGCGTCCTTTAGAGTAAGTTTGGTATGAGGGAAGGGAAGGGGAGAGAAAAAAAAAATGAGGGGAGAAGAAACTGGGATCAAAATTGTGTGTAGTGTGCCCCATAAATTTTTTCTCTCCCTCCCCTTTTTTCTCTTCTCTTCCATCCCCTCTCCTTCCCTCAAACCAAACTTACCCTTAATTTTATTTGGCCAATAAAAATAAAGTATGAATCTCGAGATAGCCACGTACATACAACTATATGAACTTAATTCTTTGGGAATAATGAAAACGAAAGAGATAAAGTGAATTTGGATGCTTCTGTTCTGAGTATATGGAGAATATTATTGACTATTAGTTTAGGCTTGTTGGTTTTGATATTGGAATGGAATAGTTTAGTGTCGAGATGAACACTACCGACGCTGCGTGTGGTAGATATATAGAATGTGTTTGGTAGATGAACCGGGCACGTTACCCAAATAACGGCATTATCTACCCCATGGGTCGGTCTAGGTTTTTGTATTCATAAATAGGATTAATATGAGTTGGCATAGATGGTAAGGGATCCAGGATTAGGCCCTTGGGTCGTGGGTTCGATCCCCTCTGCCGTCGTTGGGACTCCTTTGGTAGGCGATCTCGGAAGTCCCCAATAAGTGCTCATAAAGCCCGGGGCCGTGCCCTGGCCTTGGTGGGGACTAATGTCGAACCCTCCAAAACTTTTTTATAACAAAAAAAAACTCATAAATAGGAAATATAAAAAAAAAACACTTATAAATAGGAGTGGTAGCACTAATGCAAAAAAAAGGCTTTAAGATTGCCTCATTTAGACCGGAGTAGCGGCATCCCGGTCTTAAAAAAATAACTGGTGGCAGTTCTGTAAATATAAAGAATATTTTGGACCGGATCATTTTTTCATAAGTCTTAAATATATTATTCAGACCGAACTAAAAAACAACCGGTTTTTTAAATATTATTAAAAAATTGAAATATCAATTACTTTATCGACAAATCTCATATAACCGGACTAATATTTTTTGCGGTCAAAAAATAATAAGGAAAAATTTAAATATTAAGATATTAACGTTTTAAGACCGAACATGTTTAATAGCCGTTCTTAACAATTATTTTTTAAGACCAGACGTAAAATGCAACCGGTACAAAATATAGAAAACGATTAAATAAAAAATTAATTAATTTTAAGGCCTGATTTATATATGGACCAGTCTTAAAGGTTAACGTTTAACACCGGGTACTAATTTATCCGGTCTTAAAGTAAAATAGTTTAAGACCGGACTTAAATTTTGGCCGGTACAATAATATTGAAGAAAAGCAAACAAATAATTAATTCATTTCGTTTAATTTACTAAAAAATTGTCTAGACTTTTAGGACCATATGTTTGTTAAACGTGCGGTCTTAAAAGTCTCGAGACTTTTAGGACCGTATATATGAATTGTCTGCTCCTAAAAATCCTGACTACTTAAACTTTAGGACCGTGTAGTTGTAAATATCCGGTCTTAATAGTCTTCCTTTAAATATCTGACAAATCATTAATTCAAGACAATCGAGGTTCTGACGTTCTCCTCAAGTTAGGACCTTTGTTGCCGTCGTTTTTACCTCTCCTGATTTTTAGTAGCATTATCAGTTTGTCTTTTCTTTGTCTTTTTTCTTTGTCAGAAAAAGAATGAAGATAATGAAAAGGACACTAAAATATTCAAATCAGGGCAAGGAAAAACCGACGACAACGACGGTCCAACCTTGAGAAGAATTATCACTCTGTTTGTTTTTATTCGAATAAGGTAGACGATGTTTCTTTTTTAATGTTCTTAACTGTATTCTAGGAATTTTTAATGTTGATCATACGAGGACAATGTTTTGGTTGTTTCCTTTTTGTCGGAAAGAAAAAGAACAGAATGAATAGGACAAGGCGATCGATATCGTTTCTTTGCCTTCAAGAAATGCATCAATATTGGTAATACCCAGGATTAATAATAATAATAATGAAAATGATGATAATAATATAGCAATAATAATACAATAACAACAATATAGTAAATAAATATTTAGAATTTAATAAAGTTTGTATTATTTTACAGTTTATGAATTGGCAATAATAATAATAATAATAATAATTTAGAAATTTAATTGTATTGTTTTATAACTTATTAAATGGAAATAGTTAAAGAGCCCAGCCTATAGCTAAACCCTAAATTTTAATTATAAACTTAGGTCTGACGGTCTAAACCTAACGAACGCTCATACCTTTCTTCTCCTTGTTTTTCTTCTCAAATCCTCTTTCTGTACTTTCATCACATCAAATTAAAATTAGGCCGCTAGCAAGAACGGAGACCAAGTAATTCTAATCCTATGAGTCTTAGGTTAGTTTTATGTAAATTTTGATATGTAATTCTAATCCCATGAGTCTTAGGTTAGTTTTATGTAAATTTTGATATGTAATTCTAATTCCCATGAGTCTTAGGTTAGTCTTATGTAAATTTTGATAGGTAATCCTAATCCTCATGAACAATAGGTTAGTTTTATATATAGGCTTCGATAGGGCTGTTATATATGAAATCCTAATCCCTAGAATAATGTAACTTGTGATCAATTTGTCGAATTCATTCTTTATCAAATGAATGTAATTGTTTTGCCTTAGCTTGCGTACCTCAATTATATATGAATACCCATGCGTCTTTTTGTGATTGAGCAATATTTCGTGCTTGACTTGTATACGCATATGATGGAATATCCAATTCTTGGATTGAATTTTCCCTGTGCATTGAATTTCCCTTGTGCGTTTTTTTATTCAGATGATGATAAAGCTCCTAAAGATTTAGATGAGATTCCCAAAGTACCAATTATTTTAATCACATGATTAAAAGTCTGAAAATATTAAATGATACTTATTATCATGAGTACCATAAGAGTTATCGGTTCTCATGATAACCTTATAGGAAGTAAAGCCAAAAAGGGATAATGAGTAGAAGTCCATAGATTTATATGATGGTCATGAGAACTTCTCATGACAACCTTATAGGAACCCATGAGTAAATGTTAGTTTTCAATGTGTTTTGATGATTAACAACAAGTGTAGAACATGTTTTGAAGTTTCCAAGAACCTTTGAAAATCATCTGTTAGTTGCTTACCGCAGTATGAGTTTGCATACTGCAGTATAGAGTCTTCCAGAAAGGCAATATTCTCTCGGGGTTAATCAATACTGCAGTATAGGTTTCTTTACCGCAGTATTGGACCTACAGAAGGTCATCAGATTTTTGATGTTAAGTCAATACTATAGTATAGGATGACATACCGCAGTATTGGACTTCCAGAGAACAATCCATCTTTTGAAGTAAAGTCAATACTGCAGTATAGGTTTCTTTACCGCAGTATTGGACTTACAGAAGGTCATCAAATTGATGATGTTAAGTCAATACTGCAGTATGTTAGTTACATACCGCAGTATTGGACTTCCAGAGAGCAACCGTGTTTTTCAAATCAAGCCAATACCGCAGTATAGCTTTGTATACTGCAGTATAGGGGCATCCAGAGAGCAACTAAATCTCTTGGTCAAGCCAATACCGCAGTATTGGGCAATCACGGGGTCTCTTCTCTTTGACAAAAACTCGCATACTGCAGTATGTTATTTGCATACCGCAGTATAGAGCATTTCTTTCGAAATCATTTCGCGAGGTTTTTGTCTCTGGAAGTTGCTTACTGCAGTAAGCCTTTGGATACTGTAGTATGCACAGTGGCATACTCCAGTATAGAGGAACATACCGCAGTATACAACGGTCAAAACTGATTTTTGAATTACACGAATTTGCAAATCATTATTGTTTGATCTTATTGCTTCCATAATTCATTCAATCATATTCCTAGCTATGTTTAACAAGTTTGTTGAGTGAATTTCAGCAATCACAGATGAAGATCAATGAAAGTCAAAGCCATAAAGCAAAAAGTGTACAGTGCATTAAATGCACTTCTGCAAATCAACCTATTCTCAGCTAATCCATCTGAGCACGCCTTCTAAACGTTAAAGTATACTTACTACAACAAGTAAAGTTATCTCCAACGGGCAAATCCTCAGAGAGCCACATCAGACTTCATCAAAGTCTTGGATTAGCAGAAGTTTAGAGAGAGAAGATGACCAGAACCCAAGCTAATCACTTCCAACGGTTGGAATCATCCTACAACGGTCATTTAATGTTCTCTACCTATAAATAGAGAGCATTAACTTCTTCACAAGCAGATACACCAACTAAGAGCGAAAAATTTATTAAGTGTCATTTATTGTGTTCAGCTTTTATCTGTAATAGTATCAATTTGATACTTTGTACTTCAGTGTTTATTCTATCTACTCTTTGAGAGAGTTATCATCTTGTAAATCATCTACTGATTGTGATAACTACAAGTCAGGGGACTTGGTAGTTAGGGTGTATTGATTACAACTTGTAAGGGGGAGTGTGTTCTAGTGAGAGAACAACTCTTAGTACAGAGTGTGTAATCAATATTTGATTATAGTGGATTGAAAATCCCAGGTGAGGCTTGGGGACTGGATGTAGGTCAGAGAAAGGACCGAACCAGTATAAATCGTGTGGTGTATTGCTTCTCTCCTTCTCTCCTCTGTTTTACCCTGTGTTCATTAGTCAAAAACATAGTAGACTCTTTAATTTTATAAAAATACCCAATTCACCCCCCTCTTGGGTATTTAGCTCCAATTTTCAGTAAAATGGATAATGAGTAGAGCTAAGGATTTAAATGATGGTCATGGAAATTTCTTATGACAACCTTATAGGAACCCATGAGTAAAATGGATAATGAGTAGAGCTAAGGATTTAAATGATAGTCATGGAAATTTCTTATGACAGTCTTATGGAAACTCATGAGAATTTATTTTACAGTTTAATTTGAGAAATCCATTTTTGTGTGTATTGAAATAATTTAACAGTGGGAAGATAACTTTGGGATGGTACCTCCCAAAGTGATGAACACAATTGGGTTTTATGCCCTCGATATATTATTTGATGTGAACCGATGATATCCATTCTTTCCAAAGTGGTGTCTGACAGGGTTTCCCGTGTCACTAGTAGCAACTTTGGGAAGAGGTGTGCACACTAGGAAGAAATACTTGATGGCCAAATTTGATTAATTGTGACTGGTAGGGTTTCCCGGGTCACAGGGTAAACTGGCATGGTTTCCCGGGTTTACCATGGTTCTCTTCCCACTAAATAGATTGGCAGGGTTTCCCGGGTCTAAATAAATTTAAAAAGATGTCAATAATGTTTGATGTAATTACCACATGATATATATATATATATATATATATATATATTCGCTTTGATTATTATATTTGTGCCATTTAAATTGTGTTTAATTAGAATTACCAGAAATTGCTGATGTTTTTGTTCATGGGCTGCGATGATCCTTCGGGGGAGCAGAATTTCAGTGAAACAGGTGCCAAGAGTTGGGGCTAGCAGTGAGAAGTGAGGAAGCACTTTCATCTAATTTTATTTTATTTTATTTTGTTTGGAGTAAAATATATTTTGTTTAAGTTTGAATTTACCTTATTTGTACTAAGTAGTCTTGCACTTGTCCCAATACAAGTGCAGCGGTAACACTTCCTAAGGTTGTTTATTTCGAATTTCATTAATTTATTTATGAAAATCATTTAAATTTTTGTTATTAAAACTGTTAGAAATTGGAGGTGTTACAATATTACTTGTGAATTTCCTTTTTTGTTTCTTTAGAAAAATTATATTAACGTTCGTGGGCGTCAAGTACCGTGGTGAACTTGTTGTTGAAATTGAAATAGAAAAACATGTATAGAAATTGAAATAAAAATTTTATTTAATAATATTTTTTATTTACATAAAAAAATATAAAAATATCTAATCATTCCCATCGTTGTCGGAGGGGAGGGAGTCGTCGGAGAGGTCGGACACGACGTCATCAGAAAGACGGTAATCAACGTCATGAGCGTCGAGTACCGCCGTCACCTTGTTGTTGACAGCGTGATAGACTTGAAAAAGTTGGCCCATGCGTCGGTCTATATGATCGACGCGGGCTAGGAGGTGCTGCATCATCTAGTAGAATGACGGATTCAGAGGCAGCGGAGGAGGGTACGGATTGTGAAGATCGGTAGGACAAGGAGGACCTGGTGGTGGTGGAGTAGCCATTACGGTGGTGGAGGTTGTAGAAGTGATGGAGAAGAATGTGAAGAAAGTAAAGTAATGACGGGTTTAAATAGAGAACCATCCTGAACAATGTGAAACGCCAGAAACTTTAATGAGAAGCCGCATAGTTCTTCAGAATACGAGGAGTCGCCTAGTTTGGAAGTTTATCTGGAAGGCGAAGAGACTTTGAATCTATTCATTGCAGATACGGTGATGGAGGTGTGATCAATGAACCAGGTTGTAGTTGGATTGAAGTAAATAATGAGGTCCATATGTTTATTGCCAGAGACACATCTCATTGTGACACTACACTTTTTGCTTCAGTTTTAGACAACTTAATTCTGCAGATCAAAGGTCTTGGTTATGAGACTGATAGTGTCATGGATGATTGAGACCATTCTGTTTGTTCTCTATTCTTTTGATGTTTTGATGATAGCCATTATAATGAATAGAAGTTGAAAGATTTAAGGGAAAATCATGTTTTTAAATCTAAATTGAATAATTAGTTTTTGAAGTTTCTGAAATGATTACCTCGAGTTATATATTAATTGACTCCAGTCAAATGTTTCCAACTTCTTGTGGAAATAGATGCCTCGAGGTTGGACATGTTTTAACTAACTTCTTGTGGAAATAGCTTTTGTTTCTAATGCCTCGAGGTTGGACATGTTTTAACTCGAAGGAATTAATTCGAAATATATTTACCTCAAGTTAACTATTTGAAATGTTTTCAAATGAAAGTTGTTGTTGTTTTTTTTTAACTCCAGTCAATTATGTCTTTACCTCGAGTCACCATGTTAAAGCTCTTGAATTCAACGTTTAAATTCTTCATGTACTACCTTGAGTGAATAATATTTTACCTCGGGTGATTCACTTAGTGTTAATATATATTACCTCGAGTTGTTCTTGCGTGAAATGATTTCAAAGTATTCAATTTTTAAATCAGATCAGATTGACTCTAGTTAAATAATATTTGACTCTAGGGAATGACTCAAGGCAATGAAATTTTTTAACTCAAGTTAAGTATTCAACTTGTGCATTTCAAAAAGAAAGATTTTAACTTTTGGATATCAAGTCGTTGCCTCAAGTCATTGACTCAAGGCAATTATTTTTTAACTCAAGTGAAGCTTTCATCTTGTATGTTTTCGCAAAGAAAGTTTTTTACTTTTGCATATCAAGTCATTAACGACAATTATTGTTTAGCTCAAGTCATTGACTCAAGGCATAGCTTTCCAACTTCAAGTTATATGTTATTTGCGAAAAGGAAGTTTTTGACTTTTGTATATCAAGTCATTACCTCAAGTTATTAACTTAAGGCAATTATTTTTTAACTCAAGTCAAGTTTTAATTTCTTTCAACTTGCGATCTTATCTCCTTAAAAGCAATTGCCTCGAGTCAAATATTTTAGTAGCTCAAGTCATTAACTCAAGTTAACTTTATTTTAACTTGAAGTTAATTCTTCTAGTTTTCAAAATCATCATCTTCGTAAATCTAAAATCATTATGTGTGATTTCATTAATCTTTATCATCACTCATTGCTATTTCAAGTTGCTTTTAATCAGTTTGCTAATGAGTTTCAGATGATTATATCATGGATTAACAACAAATTGCAGTAAAGCAATTTGTGTGTCAGAACACATTAAATGTATTTACCATATCGAGACACAATCTCAGCAACCATTCCTTTGAGCATTCAAAAGACATTCATGCTATTCCAATCATTCATTAAATCCTATTTCACAACGGGCAAAACAAAAGAAATGAAAGAATGTTGTGACAACACAAATCCACTTGGAACATTAATCGTGAATGCGACTATCAAAGCTTTATCTATCTAAGAACTACTTTTGAAGAGTCACGACGGATACTCTTCAAACTTCTCCAATGGTCATTAATGGCAACCAATATAAATACCAGAAGCATTGAATTCGCCAACTACTGAAACTTTGTGCATTCAATTTGAACTTATTGTAATCTTTGTTTCATTAGTTTCTTTTAATATCTTCGGATATTTTCTGTACTTCAATGATTATCACTTATCTACTTAGTGAGGAGTCGTTAAACATTTATTTGATTACTTGTTTAGTTATTAAATCTAAAGGTTGTGAAACCTTAAGTGTGGGTGTACGATTACAACTTGTAAGGAAGAGTGAGTCCTAGTGTGAAAGGATCATCCTAAGTTACAGAGTGTGTAATTGTATTCTGTGATTAAGAGTTAGTGAAAATCCCAAAGTGTTTGGGGACTGGATGTAGATCGAGGAGTTAAACCGAACCAATATAATCTCTGTTAGTTTTCTATGTGTTTTGATGATAACTGACAATTGTAAACACAAAAAAGTTTGTCTTTGGTAAGTTGAAAAATTTACTGTTAAAGACAAACTCGAGTTTTTGTTAGAAAACTCGAGTTTGTACTTGACAGAAAATAGCTTAATTTTAATGAACTAAGCAAACTTCAGTTTGTATAGGCAAACTCGAGTTTGTGACATACAGAGAGCACTCTAAGCTTTTCACATTAAGACAAACTCGAGTTTAGTTGTTGAAACTCGAGTTTTTACCAATAGAGACTCCTTAATGTTTTCTAAAGTAAACAAAACTCTAGTTTGTATTTGTAAACTCGAGTTTATACTTGACAAAGAGCTTTCATGTTTTACCCACTTTGAGAAAACTCCAGTTTATTTAGAAAACTCCAGTTTTCACTTGGCATAGATTTTTCAAAGGTTTCATTTTTAAAGGAAACTCGAGTTTGTGCCAAGCAGAGAGCTTTGCTCTATTTCAATGTTTTTGAAAACTCCAGTTAAGAGTTGGAAAGCTTTAGTTTTGAGCTTTTGGACTTAAACATGTTTTTCACTATAAAAGTCCAAAACTCGTGTTAGTCATTAATGAACTCGAGTTTTGCTCTTTATTCAAAATGTGCTTCAAAACTACCAGCACTACTAGTAGTGCAGTGGTATTGGGAGTAGTTTCCCCACCCTCCTATACTGGGTTCGACCCCCCCTCCTCCTATCGCCTATGTATTAAAAAAAAAAAAGTGCCTCAAAACTCAAATCACAATATTCGTCTCTGGATGAAGTAAACTTGAGTTATGATTTGTAAACTTGAGTTTAGGCTTCTAAGCAAAGTTACAAACTTCAGTTTGTATAAGTAAACTCGAGTTTGTGTCGCTAAGTTTAAGAATCAAATTGCTCGAATTTGTAAAATCTTCTTGTTTGATCTTAATACTTCTTATCATTACTCATTACTATTCCTAACTATGTTTAATCAGTTTGCTAGTGAGTTTCAGATGATTTAGAGGATATTAATTGAAGATTTGAACAAAAAGAAAAAGTGATGTCAGCACATTAAATGTAATATCCATAATACTTGCACCCTTTTGGACAATCATTATATACACGTTGTAAAGGAATTAATGTTTCCTTTTCACATCCAGTAGCTGTTCTTCCAACGGATTAAAATTCAAGAAGTCAACCATAAACTTTTGTGCAACTGGATTAACCAAAGAGTAGAGAGAGAAGAAGACCAAAACGCAACCTAACCCTTGCTTAATGCTGGCAACGGTCACATTGAAGATTACAATGGTCATTTAATGCTTTCTTCATATAAATAAAGATGCATTCAATTCTTCACAACAACCAATCTACAGAAAATGAAAATCATTCAAGTTTCCAACTACTCTTTAAGTTTTCTTGTGTAAAGTATCTTTTAATACATTTGTATTTCAGTGCTTATCTTTATCCACTCTTACAGAGAGTTTCATTTATTGAAAAACATTCATTGTAAGAATCTCAAGTCGTGGGAATTGGAGAATGAGATATGTGATTACAACTTGTAAGAAGGAGTCAGTTCTAGTGAGAAAATTACTCTAAGAGTTATAGAGTGTGTAATCATTAGAGTTAGTGAAATCCCAAAGTGTCTGGGGACTGGACGTAAGTCAAGAGGTTGGACCAAACCAGTATAAACTCCTTGTGTCTTGATTCTTCTGCCATTACTCCGTTCTACTCTGTTTTAATATTCAAAAACAAAGTTCTTTGAAAATAATTTTAAAATCCCCAATTCACCCTCCCTCTTAGTGATTTGCTCCACTTTCAATCTCTGTGTTCATTTCCTCTCTCTGTCTCTGTTTTAGTCTTCTTGAGTGTATAGCGAATAGATTTTTATAATCACCAATTCACCCCTCTAGGTGATATTCCACCTTCACATTCCAATCATATTGTGATGAAAGTAATGGTTCGACTAATAGTCGCACTTTACAAGTTGATCCTTTTTTATGTCAAGTCTCTGCACAACAATTTATTAAATCAATGTTGAACTTGAAGATAACTGGATAATGGGTCGGTCTAAAGTTAGACAGCAATAGAGACTTTCTCTTAGTATGTAACCATGTCTGACAATTAATGAAGTGCTTCAGAAATCGTTAATATATGGGAGAACTATTGTAGGGTCCCAAGCAAGAAAAGGAAACATTGAAAAGTCCCTTCAAATCTCCAAATAATTAAGAAGTCCTAGGGACTTGAGAGTAAGAGAATCTATTTGTGAAATTACCAAGATATCCTAATTCGTTGAAGAAAAACGGAAAATATGGGTTCTCTTCAGCCTCTCATGTTTGTCACTCTTACTTCTCACGGCTTCATTATCACCGCTTTCATCCAATCTCACCTTTTGTGTTCATCGTGTTTGGTTAGGTATATTTTCTCTCTTTCCCTCTTAAACTCCATCTTTGTTACCAGTGACCCAATATGGCACTTATTAGGATTCATCATGAGTTCATTATGTAGTTTTTTGTTCAGTTTACACGTGAATTTACCTAAGATGCTATGCACTGGTAACTTTGTGCTATGCCCCTTAATAGTGGTTTTGCAGTATGAATTTACTGCTTGCGCTTTATGATATATGGCGATTTAGAGTTTTTTTTTATACACATAATAGGGGAGAGGGGTAGGGTTCGAACCCTGGATATAGAGGAGAGGAGCCAAGCTCCCATGCCATTGCGCTACTAAGGCGCTGGCGCCATTTAGAAAGTTCTAAAGTATTTGATTTAAGTATAATTTATAAAGAGAAGAAACTTCATGACTCTAGAAAGTACTCTGTGTATGTATATATATATATATATATATATATATAAATTTATTTTCATCACATGGAAATTTTCTTTCTTCTGTGAGATATATTGGAATTTGAATGGAGACTTGTGCTTGTGTACATGAAAAGAAAAAAATAGGAGAAAATGAATCAGATTGGGAAGTGGAAAACTAGGGGAAAAGAAAAAGAATAATGACCCGTGTTTGGATTAGTTTTGAGTGTGCCATCAATGTTCTTCATACACCATGTAAGCTTTCTTAATTGACAATGAATTATTCACCCCAGAATTGACTTTTTATTTTTTGATTTTGATTAGTTGAGTACATTGGGGTATGTATGCATTTGAATTAGATTCTTGCATACTTTCTTGATTTGCATTGGTTGATTCCCTTCGAGTCTTTGTCTGCCTATTATAACTTGTGGGTGATAAACATGAAGGTAGACATAATTGCTATATTCCTACTTGCTGATTACTGATTGTATGTGGCCTCAAATTTGTGTGTGTACTTGAAAACCCCGCAAGCTGGTTTAAGACTACATGTTTGTTTAGATTAGTGATAGAAGCTGATTTTTCAACGTAATTTACGATGTATAAAGTAAGTTTATGAGAGGAGTTTTGTCTCGATTTACGTGATCGTGCTTTTCCAACGTCAACTCAAATAAACCCCACATTATTTGTGTATTGGTTGTTGGGTGTTTGATTTCAAGACGAATTACTAATATCTTATACCCTATTGATTGTGCAAGAAGAGACCAATCATTAGGGAGGTTTATACATCTTTTGATGTGGCAATGTGAGTGGATAGAATTGCAGCTAAAGCAACTCCAGTCTTAAGCACATAAAGATGAGAAAGAGCTTGCAATATACTCTACGACCATAGAAATGACCTTAACAAATGAGTAAATAGAATGCTATTTTATTTTATTTTTTTGTTGAGTTGGCAAGCTAAATACTTGGTTCGAACTCTGTGCGACCAGGGACGGACGGAGGGGGGGCGAATGAAAGGTCGGGGACGTAATTAAAGCTCCATTTGAGCTACTTTCTTCCTTCTTGAGTCCTGAATTTCGGTTGGTTTTCAATTTTTTATACATTAAAGAATATAATAATAAAAGATGGGGCCCACAACCTTTATTATTTTATACCCAACCTGAATTGTTTGCATTTCCGAAATCTTTCATATGTTCTTCCTCTCCAACGCGTCTACTCTTGTGGTCCGCCAATTTTTTTCAACGGTTTATGACAAACATTGAAAGTAAATAAGGTAGTCAAAATCATTTTTTTATTAAATTTTTTTTAATGAAATTTATTATACATGATTTTATTTTCTCAACAATACTACTTTTATACTAATTAGAGAATATTTTAAGGTTAAAATAAGGTAGTCAAAATCATTTGTTTATACATGATTTTATCTTTCAATTTTTTGTATGCTAAGACTAATGTAGCATTTTTTATTTTTGTCTCCCCTCAGTAAAATTCCTGGGTCCGTCCCTGTATGCGACTGTGTGGGTGTGCCACCACATAAGCAATTCTCCCATCGCATACCATCCTCACAAATTGTGCTGGTGGTTATTTTAAAAACTCTGCTTGATCTTGAGTTACAAAAAGGAAAATGTTACCTTTTCATCTATGCTTTTAAATCATAATAAAACTTATAATAACAAAATTTTCATCTAAAAAACTTATTATAATTAAGTGAAAATGGGAAATATTATCAAATGGAACTCTGCTTTTAAATCATAATAAATTAATTATTCTAATTATATTAATTATTTTTTTGTCTATTTTACCTAAATTACATAAACTTTCTCTCTATTTTACCTGAGATGCATTAAGTACCCCTCTATTTTAAGAAAATTTTATTTAAATCTAGAATAAAATGCATTAACTATCTCTTTATTTTACCTATATTATAGAAACCTTCCCTCTATTTTGAAGATTCATACAAACCTCCCTTAAAATTAAAATGCGTGTTATACAAACCTCCCTTGTATTATTGAGATTTTATTTCCATTCATCAAATCATTAGTTGATCATTACGTTTGACTCTTAAACTTGGATTTTGACCAAAATACCCTATTTAATAAAACAACTATTTAACATTTATATTTACAAAAAAATTATGCAACCTAAAAATTTATAGGGTTAAGGGGAAATTTTTCATTGACCGTTGTCCCAATTAATTTTGATCGTTAATTGGCCAAATATATTGGGTTAACAGTCCACACTCCACATATCATCCATATTTTTTTTTTCTTAAAGTACAAATTTACCTCAAAAATTTTCAATCTAGCTTTAAAAATGAAATAGATGATAGATGAATTTTTGGGGTAAATTTGCACCTTAACATAAATGACGTGGATGATATGTGGACCGTCAGTTCATCATATATATTTGGTCAATTAACGGTCAAAATGACGAGACAAAATTGCTAACTTTTTGAAACTTCTAGAGAAAAATTGTGCTCAAATTTTGGGGCAAAATTGCACTTGAACTGAAATTTATAATAAATAATATTATTAATTTTGATTATATTATGAAATTTATAGTTTTTTTATTTTTCATCACATTTATTAAAAATTATTTATTTAGATCTATTTTAAATGAATAAATATATATTTCAAATATATTTTATTTTATCATAGAGTAAAAAAGTATTTAATTTTGCGAGATTATGTAAATTATTTAAATTTATGAAATAAAATTTCTTGATGTTCTTTTGCTAATAAATTTATAAGAAATAATAAATTTCTCTACCAATGTTTTTATATCTATAGTAAATAAATTAATGTTTGAATATTATAAAAATATTAGACAAGCTTATTTGAAAAAATAAAAAACAAAATTAAGGGGAAAAAAAGAAAACTCTTAAATTATTGATTCCAATTTTATCCAAAATAACTTAAATTACTCATATCAATTTTAGCCAAAAATAGAGATTTAGTATCTTGAAGGGTAAATTAGTAAATAAAATTAATTTGAATAAATTTAATTAAAAAATATTTCTTAAGAATATTTTTAAAGCTGTTAACGGTCTGGACTTAATTGTATGTTTATAAAATAAAGAGAATGTAAGTGTAATTAAGGCAAAATATAAGGGATGTCAGAATATTTTACTCTTAAATTTATTATTAATATTTATAATTTAATTTTAATTAAATTTTATAAAAAAAATTGTTGGGACTGAATTAAAAATTACGTGAAACTGTAAGGACCTAATATAAGAAACTATAGAGACTTAATTAAAAATAAGTGAAAATATAAGAATCCAATAATAATAATAAAAAAAAAGCTACGTGAAACTGTAAGGACCTAATATAAGAAACTATAGAGACTTAATTAAAAATAAGTGAAAATATAAGAATCCAATAAAAAAAAAAGCTATAAAATCCAATTAAAAATTTATTAAAACTTTAAAGACGGTCCAGCCCAAACAACTTTTTTTTTTTAAAAAAATCACTTTCTTTTATTTTTTGCTCAAAAATACAAAATTTACTTTCAAATTTTTTGTTTTTGTTTTTTTTATAAGAAAAGTTTAGGTGGAAATAGATACCAGTATCCTATAAGGGTTAGGATATGTCTCCAAGCTCAAAGAACGCTTACAGAGGTATTTACAGATCGTCCACCAATAACGAGGAGCGGATATTGAACCTTTTCTATTTTAGGGTGAAAACTGACACCTTAGTCAATTATGCAAGTGTTTTGTTTTGTTCTGTAGGCATAAATATTTTTATATCGGAGGGATGGAACACTAAATATGAGCCCATGAGCAACTGTTAGAAATTCGAACCAGGACTCCTCCAGTCCACTGGACACAACAACTTTCAAGGTTGGTTTAGCCGTACTCATTACATGTCTAGCCCGAGCGCACACGCCAGATTGTCCAGGGAACGGCCCAATTCCACTTTCTATCCCCAATCTCCTTTTTGATTTTGCAGGTTCGCTGCAATTGTTCTAGCAGTTTCTTCGCCCTCCGTCTCCAGCTCTTCTCTTGAACAACGTAGAGCTTCTCGTCATCAGTTCTCGTAATCCAACCACACTGCCTGCTAAAAGAAATCTAAATCCCCTTTTCTTGTCTCGGAGGTTCTCTTTCTTCAACCATGGCGACGGTGATGCAGAAAATCAAAGACATTGAAGATGAGGTTCGTATGCTTGGCCTTAATTCCTGCTTGTTCTTGTCTTACTGTGAGAGGATTATAGGACTTTCTTGTGGTCATTTAATTTACTTGGTCTGATTGAAAATTTTACGTTATGACGGTCTGTGTTGATCTAGGAACTTCGAACTTTTCACTATTTCCCAAGGCGGGGAGAGTTGCTGCTCTATCGCAGTATTTTTCTTTCCTGTTTCGGCTCTATTGATATTCGATTGGGAGTAATCTCTCTTCAAAAGGAAAAACTTTAATCCCAACCTATATAAACCTCAAAGCATATTTTTTTCCTTTGGTTGCTAGGTGGATGCGAGTTCATTTAAAAAGTTAACCACCAAGGTTTGCATTTAAAACGTAAAAGCATCAAGTAGGGAATGAATGGTGTCATGGTTCTCGGAATAACTGAAGTTGATTTTTATTTTTATATTTTGATATCAACTGAAGTTGGTTTTTTGGAACTAAGATAACTGTGCTTCTCAAATGTTATGTTTTTATGCTAGAGATTCATCTTTCTTTTTGTACAATTTTTTTAATTGTATCTCTGAGGAGTAAATTGCCATAAAAAACGTTGTATATTCTGATTGTTTTAATGCAATATATCTTGTGCATTTCTTATTCACATTATGAACATGTTAAATTTCGCAGATGGCAAGGACTCAAAAAAACAAGGCTACCGCACATCATTTAGGCTTGCTGAAGGTGAGCACCTTGGTTCATTTTGTTTGATCTTCAAGTTACATTCTGGAAAATATGTTCACGTTGCATTAATAATCAGTTTTTTGCAATTGAATTTATTTTTATCATGATAAATGACATGTTCTTTAGCATAGTTGAGGCCTAGTAGGCCAGGGGATAAATCAGGTTAGGTCTTAAGAGAGTGCTATGCTTTGGTAGTTATTACCACAGTGAAAAATTGGTATGTTGGAGTTTGAATGGGTTAAAGGAGAGGATCTCTATGTTGATATGGCTTGCATTTGCAAGTGCTAATGGCCACTGATGCTTTCCTTTCCCCAATATTTTTGTTGTCAAAGTAGTGTTTATGGGCATTGAATGTTCTGCCTCTGCATTTGGTTGTGCCTGTCCCCATTATTAAGAACTATTGGTAGTCTTTGGAAGGGTAACATAATTTTGTCAGCTCATACGCGTATCTTTATATGGTTAAAAGAATGGAAAATGCTAAAAGAAGCTATGGATTTTAGTTTTTTCCATAAAAACTTTTGTTAGCACCCCCACCTCCTTAGATTAAGTAACTTATTTAGTCTTTAATCTCTAAAAAAAAGTCAACTCGTCTTATAATTAGGATGGGAAGTATTAAATTAAATAATTTGACAGTTATTTGAACTTGGAGGTGTTTGCTGAAGTGGATGGCTAGCGAATCAAAACCTGCAACCTCTTTATGATGCGAAGCCTCCATCATCAACTGGGATTTCGCTTGAAACTTCTTTACGATATCAACCAAAATTTCAACTTTTTCTCCACTTTGTCACGAGCTCTTCTTCCACCAGAGGACCCATATTTTCCAATTCGTAATCAACGAAAAATCAGACGGGAATTAGCCAACTTGTTACAGTTCTCTGATTCAGCAGTTCCCGTGTTGCATTTCAAGAAAATTCATGCCCACATTGTTCTGTTGGGATTTCATCAAGATGTCTTCCTCACAAACATTCTCTTGGATAAATACTCTAAAGGGAATTTTCTTAGTGATGCGCAGAAGTTGTTTGATACAATGCCTGAGAGAAACCTGATTACTTGGTCATCTATGATTTCCATGTACACCCAACATAATTACAATGAAGAAGCATTGGCGTTATTCTGCCGAATAAGAAGAAGTAGTGACCATAAACCAAGTGAATACATTCTAGCCAGTGTTATTCGAGCTTGCACACAGTTGGGTAGTATCAGTCAAGCTCTTCAAATACACAGTTTTGTTGTTAAAGGTGGTTTCCTTTGTGATCTTTATGTTGGTACCTCTTTGGTTGATTTTTATGCCAAACATGGCAATATTGATGAAGCAAGGCTGGTGTTTTGTGGTCTAGCGTCAAAAAGCTCAGTCACTTGGACTACAATTATAGCAGGGTATATCAAACATGGAAGGAGTGATGTTTCCTTAAGCTTATTCAACCAAATGAGTGAAACCGATGTAGCATTGGACAGGTACATACTTTCAAGTGTTTTGAATGCTTGTTCGACACTTGGGTTTCTCAAAGGTGGTAAGCAAATCCACGCTTACGTATTAAGGAGGGGAATTGACATTGATGTCTCATTGGTAAATGGACTTATAGATTTTTATTTGAAGTGTCATAATGTGAAAACTGGTAGGAAATTATTTGATCAGATGGTAGAGAAAAATCTTGTTTCATGGACCACAATGATTGCAGGATACATGCAGAATTCTTTGGATTGGGATGCCATGAAGCTTTTCCTCAAAATGGCAAACATCGGTTGGAAGCCAGATGCATTTGCTTGCACAAGCATTCTCACGTCATGTGGTTCACTACAGGCTCTTGAAATAGGAAGGCAAGTACATGCTCATACTATCAAGGCCAATCTTGAAAATGATAATTTTGTGAAAAATGGTTTGGTTGACATGTATGCTAAATGTGATTATTTAAGTGAGTCAAGAAAAGTCTTTGACCTTGTGGTTGGTTGTAATGTTGTCTCCTTTAATGCAATGATAGAGGGGTATTGTAAACAAGAGAAGATGCATGAAGCATTAGATCTTTTCCGTGAAATGAGGGTAAGTTCATTGCCACCTAATCTCTTGACATTTGTAAGCCTTCTTGGGTTATGTGCTTCCTTATTTCACCTAAAGCTAAGCAACCAAATTCATGGCATTATTATCAAATGTGGGTTCTCTTTAGACATTTTTGCTGGAAGTTCTCTGATAGATGTTTATTCAAAATGCTCATTTGTTAGGGATGCCAAACTTGCTTTTGAGGATACACATGAGAAGGATGTTGTAGTATGGAATGCAATGTTTTCTGGATATGCCCAAAACATGGAAAGTGAGGAAGCTCTCAAACTTTTCAAAGATTTACAATCGTCGGAAATAAAGCCTAATGAATTCACTTTTGCTGCTGTAATTGCAGCGACAAGTAACCTTGCAAGTCTGAATCATGGCCAGCAAATTCATGACCAAGTCATAAAGACAGGTCTTGACAATGATCCCTTTGTCTCAAATGCTCTTGTGGATATGTATGCCAAGTGTGGAAACATCCAGGAGGCTCACCAAGCTTTTAGTTCAACAATTATGCGAGACATTGCATGTTGGAATTCAATGATTTCCACATATGCACATCATGGAGAAGCAAAAGATGCTCTTCAGATGTTTGAATGCATGATTAAGGAGGGGATAGAACCTAATTATGTCACCTTTGTCAGCTTGCTCTCAGCATGTAGCCATGCAGGACTTGTTGACCTCGGGTTTCATCACTTTAAATCAATGGCAGCTCAATATGGAATTAAACCAGGAATGGAACATTATGCTTGTTTGGTTTCCCTCTTGGGCCGAGCCGGGAGAGTATATGAGGCTAAGGAATTCATTGAGACAATGCCAATAAAACCAGCAGCAGTAGTGTGGAGGAGTCTGCTCAGTGCATGCAGATTCACAGGTCATGTTGAACTAGGAATATATGCAGCTAAAATGGCGATTGCAAGTGATCCAACAGATAGTGGATCATATATCATGCTTTCTAATATATTTGCGTCTAAAGGTATGTGGTTAGATGTGAGGAGGGTAAGGGAGCAAATGGATATAAGTGGAGTGATGAAAGAACCAGGTTGTAGTTGGATCGAAGTAAATAATGAGGTCCATATGTTTATTGCCAGAGACACATCTCATCATGACACTCCACTTATAGCTTCAGTTTTAGACAACTTAATTCTGCAGATCAAAGGTCTTGGTTATGAGGCTAATAGTGTCACGGTTGCGATGGATGATTGAGACCAATCATATTGTGATGAAAGTAATGATTCGACTATTAGTCTCACTTCACAAGTTGATCCTTTTTTATGTCAAGTCTCTGCACAACAATTTATTAAGTCAATGTTGAGCCTGAAGATAACTGGATAATGGGTTGGTCTAAAGTTAGACAGCAACAGAGGCTTTTTCTTAGTATTTAACCATGTCTGACAATTAATGAAGTGCTTCTGAAATCGTTAATATATGGGAGAACTATTGTAGGGTCCCAAGCAAGAAAAGGAAACATTGAAAAGTCCCTTCAAATCTCCAAATAATTAAGAAGTCCTAGGGACCTGAGAGTAAGAGAATCTATTTGTGAAATTACCAAGTTATCCTTATTTGTTGAGAAAAAATGGAAAATGTGGATTCTCTTCAGCCTCTCACGTTTGTCACTCTTACTCCTGACGGCTTCGTCATCACCACTCTCATCCACTCTCACCTTTTGTGTTCTCTCTCTCCCTCTCAACCTCCATCTTCGTCACTGGTGACCCAATATGCCACTTATTAGGATTCATCATGAGTTCATTATGTAGCTTTTTGTTCAGTTTACCTGTGAATTTACTTGAGATACTATGTGCTGGTAACTCTGTGCTATGCCCCTTAATAGTGGTCCTGCAAAAATTGCCACTTGCGCTTTATGATATCTAGCCATGTAGTGAGTTCTAAAGTATTTGATTTAAGTAGAATTTATGAAGAGAAGAAACTCCATGACTCTAGAAAATACTGTGTGTGTGTAAATTTATTTTCATCACATGAAAATTTTCTTTCTTTTGTCAGATATATTGAAATTTGAAGGAGACTTGTGCTTGTGTATATGAAAAGGAAAAAATAGGTTAGAATGAATCAGATTGGGAAGTGAAAAACTAGGGGGAAAATGCTAAAAGAAACTCTGGATTTAAGTTTCTTCCATAAAAATTTTCCTCAGGATTCTAGGTATATGTTATCCACTTTGATCCTTGATCTGATTTTTTTAAGATGTGACATTGGAGTGGTGGATGGATGTTTTCTTTTTTAATGTTGTTTCTTGGAATGATGAAGTTTCCATAAGGATATAATCATACTTGAAATTCAATACTTAATTATTATTTATTTATTTATTTTAATAAATATAACTCAAAGTTTTGTCTTTTTATATGCTTTTGTGTTGCTATATTTTGTGGGGTAAGTACAATTTTGTAAATGCATGGTACCAGGCCAAACTTGCAAAGTTGAGGAGGGAACTGCTGGAACCTTCATCTAAGGGAGGTGGGGGTGCTGGCGAAGGTTTTGATGTTACTAAAAGTGGGGATGCAAGAGTGGGTCTTGTGGGATTTCCTTCAGTTGGCAAATCCACTCTACTGAATAAACTGACTGGGACATTTTCAGAGGTATGGAAGGTTTATGATATAAATTTTAATCTTTAATTTGTATGTGCCAGATCATGTTGCCATTTTCTTTCCATGTATTGATTAACATTTTATTTAGAATAGTGTAAGGAATTGATGCAGCTTTTGACGGGATTAAGAAAATGATAACCTTAAGTAGAAAGTGATTGAGAGATGGAAAAGTAGGAAAAAGGTTTAAGCAATCTGAATAACCTAGTGAACCATAACCTTCTGTACAACCTCAGTGCTTTCATAGCCCTCCTTTTCAGGAAGTAGGTTTGTCATAATGCACTGGAAGAGGTGTTGGATAGCATCATAATTTTCTGAAGTATCTAATTTTTAGGTTATGTGGAGCTATTTTCTGATTGATTCAACCTTTTTCTCTATTTTCAGGTTGCTTCGTATGAGTTTACCACTTTAACTTGCATCCCAGGTGTGATAACGTACCGTGGAGCTTCAATTCAGGTACAACCACAGAAAGAAACTGTGTTGTATCATTCAGGCATTTAAAAAAACTTGAACTCCTTATCATGTGAGAGACTAGATGTTCCCGCTAAAATTGGTGTTTTGAAGTGAAATATTTTAACTGTATTCTTATTGCTGAAAATTTGTCCCCAATGAGTTAGATATGCCTATGTAAAGCCACAATCTTCTGTGTCTGCAACTTTATGATATTCCAATTTATGGTGCATAATCTCATATCAATGTCCACTTATCTTTACATGGTTGGGCAGCAATTTTTGGTTATTATTTTTTTGAACTTGAAGTTCTAGGCTCACACTTGAGAGTAATTTT
Organism: Acacia crassicarpa; assembly: GCA_034222035.1. Classification (NCBI taxonomy): domain Eukaryota; kingdom Viridiplantae; phylum Streptophyta; class Magnoliopsida; order Fabales; family Fabaceae; genus Acacia; species Acacia crassicarpa. The sequence continues at coordinate 11,066,792 of JAWXYG010000008.1, read as the reverse complement.
GCATTACACCCCTTTAAGGTTTTGATAAGAAAGAGGCCAGGATTTTGTGTTAGAGTGTAGTTTTGCAATTCCTCAGTATATCTGTTTGGAGAGGAGTTCCCACATCTTTTAGAGCATTATCCCTTTGCCCATACATGTCTTAAAAACTATGCGCCATGCTGCTTTAAGAGAGCCTCTACTTCAGATTTGAAGAGATTCTATATTTCCTTTTGCTTATTTTAAACCTCTTGGGCTTTCTCTTTTCATTTTTCTTACTTGATTTTTAGAATATCTTTCAGTTCCTTTCCATTAGTTGTATTTCTTCTTCTTTATCTCATTTAATCTTTCCTTTTTACCAAAAAAAAGTAAAAGAAGAAATATTTAACTTTTGAATAGTTCTAATTGAATTCTATGTGGCAGTTGCTTGATCTTCCTGGCATCATTGAGGGTGCAAAGGATGGAAAAGGAAGAGGAAGGCAGGTAAAAATTATACTATGTAATCAACATAATTTAGTTTCATGCTGCTTCTATGGGATTATTTGTGTCTGAACTACTTAGCTTCAATTAGCCAGCTATGGCTATAAAATGTGAAATCTGTTGTATGTTAGAAATTCCTTATAAAATTCAGAGAATGTTTTTGTATCATTGACCTTTGATTGAATGCATGTGTAAGTCGAGGAGGGTAATTTAGTTATGTACATAAAAATTGCTTTTATGTATTTTTCATAATCTAGAGTGTTGGAAGCACCTTGGTCTGTATATCTGAACAGATCGAAGTTTGTATTTTGTTGCTTTTGGATCTTACGGCAACAAGGGTTTAATCTGATTCATGATTTCTCATCACCATATCATCTTTCTTTGCATGTCTATATATTGGGCTGAGAACTGTTTTGTTAATGCAGGTTATCAGTACGGCAAGGACATGCAACTGCATTTTGATTGTCCTGGATGCAATAAAGCCAATAACTCATAAGCGCCTTATAGAAAAAGAGCTTGAGGGATTTGGCATAAGGTAATATGTGGTGTTATTTCTCTTGCTTCTGTTATGTCACTGTTTGTGTGGCAATGTTGATTGATATGGGTTTTTTTGGGTCTATAAGGAAGTGCAATTCTGAAAGATAGTTGACTCTTGGTCTAGCTTCCTGATTGAGTCTTTAAGGAAGCAGCCCTTTATTATTTTGCTTTACTATTTCTGCTTCCTTGTCCGTTTCATGTATTAATTGTTAACTTATCAATTCTGACATATAAGAAAATGTGTTCACAGTCTCGCTCAATTTCCCCCACCTTTTCTCTCACGTGCATGAAGTTCTGACTCCTATAAGTGGTAACAATTGTAATTTAAAGTCACCTTGTTGTATGTTGGATACAATCTGAATGCAAAAGTATAAAAATTTAGCCAATTATTAAACTGAACTTCTTGATCGTTATGGAATTAGCTTTTATCTGTAAGTCCTTGTGAATTTAAGTTTCTTGCGAAACACAGTGCATACTTGGCTCTAACTCTGATAATGATCTTATTGTTTACTTTTTCTGCTATTCATGTTTTGGGTTTTGTTTGGCCATTAGCTGCTCAGATTTGAATAGTCATATGCATCATATTTATATGCATTTGAATTTAATATTTTGCTTTTGAGATATTTCTGCTTCTATTTTCTTTTCTTCGAAAGATCACTGTCACACTCACTATATTTACAATTTATCTTTTAACCACAGGTTAAACAAAGAACCACCAAATCTTACTTTTAGGAAGAAAGATAAAGGTGGAATCAATCTCACATCAACTGTGACCAATACACATCTGGATCTTGACACAGTGAAGGCTATATGTAGTGAGTATAGAATTCACAATGCTGATATTACTCTCAGATATGATGCTACTGCAGATGACTTAATAGATGTCATAGAGGGCAGTAGAATATACACGCCTTGTATCTATGTTGTGAACAAGATTGATCAGATTACACTCGAGGAGTTGGAGATCTTAGATAAACTACCTCATTACTGCCCTATCAGGTAATTGTTTATTCGGTCATTGTAGTTTCTCTTGTTAAAAAAAAATGCTTGTTATTATTTGTTTCAGCCTTTGGTGGATTTTCATAATTGTGATTCTTTTGATGCAAAAATATAAAAATAGAATGTAAAATAGTGCCTTGTGTGAAGAAATGCTACTTTACACGGTTGAATTTGTTTATAATTTTATTTATTCTGCAGTGCTCATCTGGAGTGGAACCTTGATGGTCTGCTTGAGAAAATTTGGGAATATCTGAATTTGACTCGTATTTATACTAAGCCAAAAGGGATGAATCCTGACTACGAAGACCCTGTAATATTGTCATCTAAGAAGAGGACTGTGGAGGCTTTCTGCACTCGCATTCACAAGGACATGCTTAAACAGTTTAAATAGTGAGTACCTTGTCCCAAAATTTGATATTACTTAAGGTTTATGCATTCAAAAACGCTAAGCAATTTTCCGTGCTAGCTTGAATGAGGAGCTAGTAGTGTAAAAGTTGGGTTTTGAGAACTATGTCTAGGATGTAAGTAGTCTTCTTGTGTATATCATGCATTATGCTCTGCAAGTGATTTCTTGTTTCCAAGGGTGGAAAATTAATTTTGTTTATTTAGATCTGTTCACTGTGATGGTCCCTTCTCTCAAACATGATTTCAGATACTTATCAGTCATCTGTGCAACGCTTTAACTTTCTTTGCTTGTTTATTATTTGCATGTAAAGGTATAACACTCTCAGTGTTATTGTATATTTGATGAAGAGGATTACAACTTATATATATAGTCTAAGCAAGAGAGGATAGAAGAGGTAATGGAGGTAAATCAGGAATTACAATAAAGTCTAATCAAAACAAATAAACCAGAAATCAGGATCTTATAACTAGGGCACTAATCAAGGGATCCTAATGAATGAGTGATTTATTTCCTAATATTCTAACACTCCCCTTCAAGCTAGAGAGTATATGTCGATTAGTTCCAGCTTGTTTCAAAACCCTTCAAACTTCATTCAACTGAGTGGTTTAATCAAGATATCTGCAATTTGGTCTGCAGATCTTATGTGAGAGAGTGTCATAATGCCTGGTTCAATCTTTTCTGTAATGAAGTGTCTGTCTATCTCAACATGTTTGGTCCTATCATGATATACTGGGTTCTTGACCATTTCAATGCTGGCCTTGTTATCACATCAGAGTTGCATTGGTCCCTCATGTTAAATCCCTAGTTCTGTTAGTAATCTTATAATCCAGATTCCTTCACATACTCCTTTGTTGACAGCTCTTAGTTCTGTTTCTACACTGCTTGGTCATCTGGGGTTGGTTGAGGGGCTGCCCCATTAATGTATTTCTCCTTTCTCTTGCCTCTAATATACCTCAGCACACTTTGTGACCATTGGAGATAGTTTCTACCATTAAATTTATGGGTAATAGCCATAACTTGGTGGTCTGAAAATTCTGAGGCCATTTCTAAGATTCTGTTTGGTGCTGGGTTATTGATTGTAGAGGAAGAAGATGAAGAGTTTTGAGTTTGGGAATTGGTTTTGAACATAAAAGCTATTGGAAGTGTTCCGGTTGGATTTTTAGGAATTGAGCCAAAACGAGGAGGAAGTTGTGAGAAGTCCATGGTTCTGGGAAAAAAAATATGTCAGTGGAGTCACTGCTCACGGCCGCGTGTGGTGGTCACGCGCCGGTCAGATGGTCGGCGTTCTTCAAGGTTCTACCGATTAGAGCCTCACGACTCCGTCTGTGGTGGCAGTGTGATGACATGCGCCTTCCTCTGGCCAGATCGGGGTTTGTCGTCCTTCTCTGTTTGCTCTCTCTCTCTCTCTCTCTCGTGTTTCGCTCTCTCTCTCTTTGTGATCGTGGCTCCTGGTCAGGCAAGGGTTGTCACTGGTTTGGGAGGAGAATGCCGAAGGGAATGGCAGGGAAGGTACCTCGCCCTTCTGGCATAATCACGACGTCCTTGCGTTTTGAACAAAAGCACGAACGCTCTGATAACATATTTGCATTTAGAGGTATAACACTCAGTATTATTGTATATTTGATGAAGAGGATTACAACTTATATGTATAGTCTAAGCAAGAGAGTATAGAAGAGGTAATGGTGGTAAATCAGGAATTACAATAAAGCCTAATCAAAACAAATAAACCAGAAATCAGGATCTTATAATTAGGGCACTAATCAAGGAATCCTAATGAATGGGGGATTTATTTCCTAATATTCTAACATTTATACTTTTATTAGAATGGATCTCATGAAAGATTAATGAATGTAATTGAAAGCACTAACGGGCTGATGAGTCTTCCGCAGTGTTTGGTTCAATGGGGGGTGGGGTTTTAATAAAGAGGAGGTAAAGGGGAGAAATATTAGTAATCCCTCCCCTCAATGTGGAGGGAGGGGAGTGAAAATTCGTTAAAATTTCCCCTCCCCTTTTCTCCAACCCATCCCCTCAGTGTTTGGTCTTGAAATGTAATTTTCCTATCTTGTTATATGTCTCCATGTCTGCGACTATGTGGACTCTGGTTTATTTGATCACATCTGTTGATACTGGATTCCATTTGTTTGATGTTGTTGTTCCAAATGCTTAAGTCATTTTTTAGATATATGGTCCTCTTCTTATGCTTACTATTGATGCAGTGCTTTGGTTTGGGGTTCGAGTGCGAAGCACAAACCTCAAAGAGTTGGCAAGGTCCGTACCATTAAACTACTATCTTATCTTTTTTTTCCTTCCTTATTCTGTATTTCTGCCCAGCATTTCTATTATATATATATAAAGAGGTAAGGTGCTAACCAGGGTTTTGCCTCTCCAGGAACATGAACTTGAGGATGAAGATGTTGTTCAGATTATCAAAAAAATATAGTTTACTTCTCAAGGGATTGAAAATGATATATGACAAGTGATCTGAAAGCAAGCCAGGCAAAATTGGGATTGTGTTCTACGGCAGTAATATCTCATGAAACGTCTGGCTCCAGAGTCTGTCCGTTGCATTCCCATCTCTTGTTCTGTGCCCTTCTTTAGTGGCGAATTAGGTATAGATTATGGTGCTTGCTTGATGTATAGTAGAGCCATTTTGTTGTCAAGCGATGCCTGTAAAACCTCTGGCTTTGTCCCTTAGGTTTGTGTTATAGTTTCATCAGAATTTGTTTAGACATTAAGATGAGGTTTGTTAGTTTTAGAAACTGCGGAATTCAGTCCAGTCCCAGTCATTCCAAACAAAACAATGGTGGCAGGCTTAGTAGTTTCATTACGGGATTGACAGGATACACAAGACTAACGTTAAAATTATCTTTCATGAGAATTCACTTTGTTTGTTTGTTTTTTTTTTATATAAAAATTTTAGAAAAGGGGTTGGGTTCACCCACAGTCTAAGGGCAGGGTGCTTAGAGCCCAGTCCACAAGGCATACTGGCCAGAGAGTACACATGCCTCCACTTCTACTAGTGTTTACATTATTTTCTAGACCTCTAGGATGTCTCTCCCAGCGCTTTGACCAATGTAGGGATCGAATCCCTTCCTTTAAGGTAAGGAAGTCCGACTTCCACGCCAGTTGAACCCAAAGACGAGGGGTGAGAATTCACTACGTTGGTGACATAGTGTTCCTTTTATATCTTTCTGCATGGCCCATTTTTGTTAATAGCATTTTTTAGTAATTTTGGGTGATTAGTGCTCGGTGACTGCGCTCTAGTATTTGGGTTCTTCAATTAATCTCAATTGAATTTTTGTGGAGTTCTATATGGGTGCCCATCTCTCTTTCTCTCTCTCTTTTTTTGGGGGAAAAAAATTCGACACACCCAAATTTAATTTGAAACATCTCTTAATTAAAAATTATCTACTCAATCTATTGCTGGTTAAGTCTCCAGTTTCGTTCTCTTAACTTTAATAAAGCCTAGATGATGCTTGATGTTACACTCTTTGAATTGGTGTTCACGTTTCAAGTAGATGATTGTATATGTAAATTGGGCAATTTTTTTTGTAGAAAAAAATTAGTTATAAAAAAGTAATTTGAGTTAAGATATAAAAATATCTATGACATTTTATTCAAAGTATGCCTAACACTATATTTTTTGGAGATGTAAACAATATTTTTTTTAATTTAAAAAAAAAACTTTAAAGATAGTACCTAGTATCTATAAACTTTCAAAAATAGCAAAAATCTATTCGTTTTTAGATTGCATTAGCGGTTACTTTTTATAGTGAGATCCACGCTAATTAAAAACTAAAAATACTTGGATTTTTTTAGTTTCCTTTACTACCCTCCCCTCTCTTGATCCAATCTCTCGCTCTCTCCTTTCTCCCTTCATCTCCCTTGTTTCTTCTTTCCACAAACGGCGTCCGTGATTCTCTACCAATAGCTTCTAATAGCTTCTTCTTTTTTTTTTTTTCCTTCTCTGTCTTTCCACTTTGCATATCTGAATCAACAACATGAGCTCTTGTTCCAGATCACTCTTGTGGTTCCCATTCTCATCGGCATTTTCTCCACAAGTCTGGTTGCCACCGTTGCAATTGCTCTACATCTTCCAAGTGCCGACCTCAAGTCCTGCCTTCCTCAACCCGATTGCCTGCGTTTTGTGGCTTAGTGTTCTTCCTCTAATGGGTTTTTATTTGTCGGATTAAGGAAATTTGGCTCTTGTTTCAGCCTCCTCTTCAGGACTCATCATCCCCCATAAATCATCTCTCCTCCACAGCAACCCAAAAGCAACGTCAGATATAAGAGAGGCATGAGGATTTTCCTGGTCTGTCACTTCTTGCAAGGTCGGCCCTGGCTACTTTCACTCCCAGTAAATTTGTCTGCTTTCAACAATCCACTTTCTAACTCCACTTCTTTTCTTTTTCTAATTCTATTCGCTTGTTTTTCTAAAACCAGTAATGATTTTACTTGTAAGTTGTAATAATAATGTATGGCAATTTGATCTGATTGATTGCGTATGATACTTATGAGTTACTATGTTAAATTATTTTAAAATATTGGGTAAAAGTGTAAAAATGTACATGTGATTTACTCTTAGGAGCGTCTAATCAAATGCTTTTATGCTTTTTTTAGGTGCAAAAATATAATGTAGTTATAGTTTAGGAGCAAAAGTCTGTTAACACGAAAACGTTGATTGTTAAAAAGAAACACTTTGACTAACCATGTTGATTTGGAGGGGGTGACTTGGCAGCAGCTGGAGTTATAGTCATCACCTAATATATGAGGGCATCGTTGGAAGCAGCAGCAGAGTGGATTGGGAACAGAGATTGGGGGAGAAGTGGGCCCCACGAGTCTGGCTAATACAATCAATTCCCGGGAGATACGGGATTCGTCAGGCGTGAAGGAACATGGAACTCCAGTTATGGAAGCTTCTTATCGATGAGCTTTCGGGCCTTCCGGCTTCGGATCTCCACCTTCATGATCGAGCTTTTGTCCATTTTGACGTACGGCTTCGATTTCTTCAACGACCGAACCTTCGACAATGACGCTCCTACTCCTCTCCTTCTCGGTCTCCAGCCTTCCGCTCTCATTGACCACGTCGCTCCCGTCGATTGGTCCTGGCTCGATCAGATCCCCGGTGAACGCAGCGGCTCCATTCTTGTTCTCCCCTCCCCTATTTCTTTTTCATCCTAATTGCTCTTCCTATTTCTTTTAGCAACGAGCTTTCTCGATTGTTTTCCTTCTCTGGACTCTCTTGCCTTTCTCTGGGCTGTGGCGGTGAGGAGGCTGGAGGATGATGATTTGAGCCGAAAAGGTGAAGAAGATGATGAAATTATTACACGTGGCAATGTGTCTTGATGGAGAAATCAAAAGCCCAGCTTCAGATAACGGTGTTAACTTTAAACAACAAAGAGTGCGACTTTTGCTCCTAAACTGTAACTGATTTTTTTCACAAAAAAAAAAAAAAAACCTTTAGTGTTGAGCGCTTATACACCTTTACCCTGAAATATTTATATTTATTGTTTTTTATCTAAACTATTTTACTTAACATATAAACTAATATATAATCTAATCATATATAATATGTGATATGATTAAGTAACTTATTTAGCTTCCTTAAATTTTTTTTTTTAAAAATTAATTATTATATTTAAAGCTGGATGGAGTACTCTGTCTCCTTTTCACTAAAAACTTGGTTCTCCATTTGTTGGACTGAGTGAATCCATGTACTAGAGGGGGAGCGTGCCTTTTCTTAGTTCAGAGGTATTTTGGTATGGTAAATAACACCTGTTTAAGGCAATTTGATGGTGATGATATTTTTGCCCTGATTTTAAATGTTCATGGGTACTTTTAAACCTCTAAAATACATAGGGTATTAGATGCATTTTGAGTAAAAGTTCATGAATATTTTTTACCTATGAATTTAATTAAATAAGAAATGTCAGATGTAAATCATTGAGACATACTTAAAAACATTGTAGTTTGTTCTGCAGGCATGTGATTTGGTTGTTGAGAGGATCAAAAAATTATAAATTTCTCAAAGGCAGTGATGAACAGCAACATTGATTCTAGGATCAATATCTTTTGAATTGCGCGGCTGACATATCTAGATTTTAAGAAAAATAATCAGAAAAAGCGAAAATATTTTTTTTCGCGAATAATAAATAAGAGTACGAGACGGAAGAAAAAATTGAATCTCAAACATAAGCACATCACGCCATTGCCAGAAGATGGCCAACCAATAAACAATCTCTGCCGAACTGGAATGAGGAGCGCCTTAAAGTTTATGGAGTAATTCCTATCTTGTTAGTTTTTAGCCAAAATTTGTGAATACTTTTAGGTAGTAGTGTCACTAATACAAGAGGAGGAGGTCCCAAAGGGAAAGAAAAACCTTCATTCATGATCAAAAAGGGATTAAAAAAAAAAAAAAACAGTTAATGACCCAATGGGAAGTAGCACAAGTGCTCCTCACCAACCAAATCCACAGAAGACAAGAAAAATAATGTACAACATCTCCAATATTAAGCTTTCACGCAACAGTTGAAGTAGCTGAAGAAGCTCTTCCTTGCCTGTCAAAGAATATCAAAAGTAAAATGTGGAATGAGCTTAAGTATATTTCAAGGAATGTTTCCACTAGCCTGTGAAAGTATTGCAAATGCTTCTATCTTTGTTTTTCATAGCTACAAATTGGAGTTGTGTATATTTTCATTTTTTCAATTGACAAGTTAGGAAAGAATCTTACAGTTTGAGTATGGTGGCTTCGATGGTAATGGGAATGCTGGGGCTCGCTGATGTTGTGCCTGGTGTTTATGCTGGCAGTTGAAGCAGCCATGAGCTCTTCTTCGTTACCAAGACTCGCCCTGGAAACATTGTTCTTGTTTTGCTTCCTCATTTCCCGGATTTTTGAAAAATCCATTGAGTAGTCTGGCACTTGCCCCTTCTGATCCCAATCCCCGAACTGTGGAACCGATAGCCAGGGAGCATTCTTCTGCAACCAAAATATCTCATCAATCCACGAATGGATCATTGGTTATATTAAAGGGAGCAAGACAAATAAAAGGAAAAGTAATGATATTATTTCTCATTGTGAAATGAAACAACAAGTGTGGACTCAGCCACAAGAAACCATCAATAGCACCTGGTTATGCCAGAACAGTATACAAGTCGTATTTGGAAAATTTAACATGTTTCAAAAAGAAGGTTTCAAGTTTCAACGTTCTAGAGTCTAAAGAGAAATGTAATATTACTTGTAGGAACACGTATATCATTGACGCTGTCTAGTCAAAGGATTAAAATAAATTGACCGATTAAACTGAGCTGGAAAATTCAGACAAAAATAAAAGAGAGTCGGACAATAATGCGCATCCGCTGTTCGACGGAGAAAAACGGCGAAAAGTACATGGACTTAAGGAGCATAAAGAAAAATAGCGAGAGGGGGAAAAAAAAACAAGAATCTGACGGCGCATGAACCAATTACTAACCACTAAATTGAAGATTGAATTACAGGGACTAGGCTTCCAGAGAAGCAAAATATCGAACTGAGCTTTCGAAGATTTATTCACGGCCACGGGAACTTCCAAAAGCAAGCTTAATTTCAAAAGTTGAAACCAATAATAACAAGCTGCTTTTCATGTATTTCCATCGGAATCTAAAAAGGCTAAATTAATACAGAACCTTGCAAATTTCTATCCAGATTCACGATTCTGCTAGAGACAGAGCTCTTGATCGATTCATTTTGAAGAATTCCTCAATCACACAACAAACTCACACAATAACATCGATTCTCATGTCTTTTCTACAACCATGCAGTTCAACTAGTTTATTTCTTTCCCCTGCTTCTCTCAGCAACCAAACAAATCTAAAGGAAGAACTGAGAGAAAAACAGAAAACAGACAAGAAATTACCTCCTTACGATTCTCCATGAAAGAGCGATTTCAGATCTTCGAGGATGCAGAACTCAGAACTGGACACTACTGAAAGAATAACAACAATTTTGGCAGAATATAGAAGCGTGAGTATATATGTATGTGTATATATAGAATATTCAAGCGGAGCAAAAGGAGCGAGGAAGAGGAGAGAGGCGGGAGGTAGCTAAGAGCCAACAGAGAATAGCTGTATGGAAACGTACAAGACGATGACTGGGCAATCAGCAATGTGAGTCCAGGCAGATTATTTATTAAATTTTCCTGTAACTTCGTCATGTCAATTACGGAAATGCCCTTGCTCTCACACGTTTTCCCCTATTATTATGAATTATGATCTCGCTTTTGGCTTTTTTGTACTACTCAGATACCCTCGGCTTGCTTGGCTGCTTTGGGTTTTCTGAGCTGTCTGCCTTTAAAGCACAGAATATTATTCGTTCGATGAATTATGAATATGATTGTGTTGGTCTTTTCTCTCACTTCCCCCAACTACCCGAATTTGATGGAAAAATTCATTTAAGGGTCCCTTTTCATAGAAAAATTCTAAAACAGACCTTAATATTCTGAAAATCCTAAAAAAAACCCAAGGACCTTTTCTGAGATTTTCATAATCTACGTGAGTTGTTTATGAGGTAGGTCATTAACAACTAAATCAACCTCATTAATAACAATTTGTTAACAACTAAATCTGCCTCGTTAACAACTATATCAGTCTTATTAACAACTCACGTAGATTCTGAAAATCTCAGAAAAAGTATAGGGTTTTTTTTTTTTTGAAATTTTCAGAATCTTATGATCTTTTTTAGAATTTTTTTCTGTAAAAAGGGCCTTTATGTAAAATTTCCCAAACTTTAACTCATAGGACAAAACAAAGAATCATCAACACACACACGCCACTACTCTCTTCCAGTATATAATATAAGCGGTTCCTCCAAGAAAGGATTGATTCACAATATAAATTATTTGAAGAAGAATTAATGTTTATTTGTTAATTTTGTTTCTGAAGTTAGTGTTCAAATATGATTCCTTATATTTTTCTCTTTTTTTAATACTTCATTTAATATAGGTAAAATTAAAAATTCCTTTTTTTTTTGGTAAAAAATATTTAACAAGTTTAAAAGAAATTTAACGAGTTAACTATTATTTCTTAATTAAAATAATTTATATTGCAAATAAAGTAGGACCATGTGTTGTAGAGTGGTTGGCAATAAATATATGTATGTATGTGTGTGTATATATATACATATGTATGCATATATATATATATACATACATCTTTTAGAGTCCCATTTGTTTTCTAAAAATCTCAGTTGGGACTTGGGAGAGTGGACACTTGCTTCGCTTGCCTCATTATGCAAGTTGGGTAGCCAGGTTCACCTTTTCTCAAGGAAGGGATGCTCTAGCCTCTAGCATACAAAATTGCCTAAGAAAGTCATTAAATGAGTAAAGGCAGTTGTTTCATCTTATTTATAAAACACTTTTAACATATTTTACTGAAATTATGAAAAATCTTAAACATAATTAACTTTATTTTAAAATTTAATAACCGTCCAACTTTTCCTATGTTTAATAACTGATGAATCTAAAAAGATTACAAATTATAGAAAAATAAAGAAAACATGACAGAAAAACATCACTTAAATTTTAAAGTTCAAAATTATGTTGACAACAACAGTAATAAGATTAATAAGAATAATAGAACAATTGACAAGTCATTATGTCAGAGGAATCACGTATTTGAGATTTTCAGGTGGGGGGGGGGGGGATTTCCCAACATTCCAACAATAAACTATGAGTGGAATTATATATTCATATAATAAATTTTAGGGAGAATTACACACAGGTCCTAAAGGAACAGAGATATTTATATTTAGGTCCCTTGAATTCATGAAATTATATTGTGGAAGCAAAATTACTTTTTTGCCTAAAGGAGAAAATGCCTCTGGACCTCAGAATTGAAAAAATCCAGGTTTGAAACAAGAAATTTTATATTTACAACAACAAATTTCTATTTCAACAACAAGTTTTGAAAGTCTGGATTTTTTCAATTCTAAGGTCCAGAGGCCATTTGCAACAAGAAATTCTATATTTACAACAGCAAATTTCTATTTTAACAACAAGTTTTGAAAGCCTAGATTTTTTCAATTCTAAGGTCCAGAGGCCATTTGCAACAAGAAATTCTATATTTACAACAGCTAATTCCTATTTTAACAACAACTTTTGAAAACCTGGATTTTTTCAATTCTGAGGTCCAGAGGCCATTTGCAACAAGAAATTCTATATTTACAACAGTAAATTCCTATTTTAACAACAACTTTTGAAACCCTGGATTTTTTCAATTCTGAGGTCCGGAGGCCATTTGCAACAAGAAATTCTATATTTGCAACAGCCAATTCCTATTTTAACAACAACTTATGAAAACCTGGATTTTTTCAATTCTGAGGTCCAGATGCCATTCGCAATAAGAAATTCTATATTTACAACAGAAAATTCCTATTTTAACAACAACTTTTGAAAATGTTGATTTTTTCAATTCTGAGGTTCAGAGGTCATTTGCAACAAGAAATTCAATATTTAAAACAGCCAATTCCTATTTTAACAACAACTTTTGAAAACCCGGATTTTTTTAATTATGAGGTCCAGAGGCTATTTCTCCTTTGGGCAAAAAAGTAATTTTGCTTCCACAAATAATTACACAGAAGTCCCTAGGGACTTCTGTGTGATTTCATGAATTCAAGGAACCTAAATATAAATATCTCTGTTCCTTGGGACCTGTGTGTAATTTTCCCTAAAATTTATTTAATAGTGATTGATACTAAAGACAAACAAACATGTACACACACTCTATGCGGACGGAATGAATATTATTATGTGTGCTTAAAATGTCTAAGGCTTAAAATTTTTAATTACAAAGAAAGAAAAAACAAATTAGTTACTCTCTTAATCTTTATAAAATAAGTAAATAGATCCTATATTTAGGAATATGGGACAAAAGAAAATACTCCCTCCAGTCCTAAATTTAAAATAAAATTGATTTTTTCGGAGAAATTAAAGAAGCTAGTTAAATTATTTTAGAGTATTTTTATTTTTCTCTAAATTAATTAGTTTGATTAACAAACTAATATTTATTTTAAAGATATACAACATATGATATGATTAAGTAATTTATTTAGTTTTCTTAATCTCTAAAAAAAACTGTCTTATAATTAGAACTGGAGGGAGTAATGCATTTATGGAGCTACCTCGTTCTAATGACTATTTTTCTAATTGATTGGCTTTCATTTTATTTCACTCAAAGAAAGTCATTCTGAATGTTTCTTATAAAAAGGATAAGATGTATTGATTTTCAAAATTTTTTTTAATACATGTAGTTGTGTATTGTATTTTAAAAGTATAAATCATTTTTATATATAGCAGGGAAGAGCATGTAAAGACCGAGACAATGAACGATTTTTTTTTAATAAAAAAATTAAAATAAAATAAAAAATAAAGAGATTAGAATTATTTTGGTCAAATGATGAGAGGATAAATTTTTATTAGTCAAGGTACGTAATTGGATATTCAATTTCTGGTGTTTGAATTTTCCTTCTTTTTCTTTTTGGTTCTGACTCATTTTAAATGAAGAGCAAAAATTATGAGTCGCCCAATCAACCTTCAAGTGTGATTCTTTTGGTTTTTTTTTTTTTTTTTTAAAAATATTATTCTTTTGGTTTTGTGTTCTAAAATGTTCATTTCATTTTCTGGGTGTGTGTCATTTTCATGCCCCCATCATAATATCATAAATTAATATACAAGGCTAAATAATAAAATATTAAATACAGAATTATGAGGTTTATAAGCTATTAAGGTGGATAGTGACTCCCGGTGATTACAAAACCAACCACCAAACAATCCGTTGCCAGCTCAGCTTATATGTCTACGTAATTTTTAATTTTTAATTTTTGATTTTTCTATTCCCATCCAATTTGGCGTACCCGAATTACATTTATTTTAATTGTAATTGGCATAATTTTAATTTAATTTAATTTAATGGATGGCGGCGCAGCTGTCAGCAATTAGGGGGGCCCAATTTTTCCGTTTTTGGATTGCCATCAAATTACTCCATCAATTCATAAAGGGCTTATTTGTAAATCTACGCATTAAATATTTTTGCTAATGACCCGGTAAACTTTTCTTAATTACAAAAAACCCCATTGCCATGGCTTAGTTAGTCAGAAAATTATGTAGATTTACTAGTTAATCAAGGAGATTAATTTTGCCACGTCATTAATTGTCTACAACGATGTGGCGTGATAATAAAAACTGCTCTACACATAACTCACAATTTTGTGTTTTATGAAAGTTTAAAACACATTGAGATTGATTGTTACTCTGTGAGCGATAAGATCAAGGAAAACTTCATTTTTAAAGGGCATGTGAGGTCTAGTGCCTAATTAGGTAATCTATTGACTAAAATTTTCAATGGGACTCGTGTTAAACTTAAGAGGCTCGATTAACATTTACAGTCCAACTTAAAAGGAAGTGTTAAAAAATATGTATTAATATACTTGATTTGTAATCAAGTAAGATCTGGATCAATCGGTGATTACAATTAGGGAGTTAGTAGGGAATTATTTTCATTAATGAGCTATTAGTATTGAAGCTCCCTTCTCATATCTATACATCAATATACAAGCAATTCAGAGTATATTTTCCCTCTATCTTTACACCTCTAATAGGAGGACACATGTACTTAACAAAAAAGACAAAATATTTTCAATTATATTAAAAAAAATCAGTGCTTTGTGATTAAATTATTAAATTTGTTTGAAAATAATAATCAATGAGTTGGAACCACTTTATTTAAAAACAACCACTTATTCCTCTTAGAAAGTATCTAATAGAGAAATGATGGAGTATACGAGTAAATTTTAAATGTTAAATCAGTTTATGAATTTAATAAACAACACTGTTTTTTATTTGTCTACCACTAATGTCTTATAGCTCATTCTATACGGATGTTTTTTTTTTTAAAAAAAAAACTATTTTCATGAATTTTAAGAAAAGGAGACAGAAGTGAGATGGCGTGTACAAGGAGAATAGCGAGCAAAAGAAGCAGCAATTGATTCCTCCGATTGTTGGTTTTCCCTTGAAAATAATATAAAATTTAACGAGTACAAACAAAAATTATGTTAAGTTAATCTTGACTTTTTCATACACACAATTTCTCTCCACCTTTTATTAATCGAAACCTCGTTGGTTGTGGGTGGTTGATGGGATCCAGATTGTCTTAGTATCGGATTCCTCAGTATCGTTCCATCTGAACTGTCCAAAAGTTGATCTAAGAATTCAGAATTATTATATCAAAAATCGCGCGGGGTAAAAACTACCACGCGTGGTTTTCATAAAAATTTTAAAACTCCTTCTCTGACCGTTAGATTCACTTTTGGACGACTCAGATCTTACTTTTGAGGGATACTGGGACAGAAGCTTATGAAGAAATCCCCTTCCGTGGTTGACGTGAGTTGGTGGTTTGTAGTGGTGTCCTCACATATCCCTGGTCAATGTCACCAAGTAGTATCGATTTCTATGTTTTGGGATTTCGAGAAATGCCTTGCTTAGTGGTATTATAGCTGGTTTAAGATGAGACTGAAGCTTTGAAGTGATGACAGTCTTTTGGACTTTATTGTTTGCAGCTTCTTTTCTTTGTTTTTAGTATTGTTGAGTCAATATTTGTGATTGTATATTGTAATCAGGGTTAAGATGCTTAAATAATTTTGGATTTTTTTTAAAAATGTATAACAGTAACCAGAAACTATTTTTTGAAGGAAAAGTAATCATACACATTATACAAGAGGGTAAAAGTAATCATGACGTTGACGTTTGTTAATGTGAGCCTTTTAATAAAAGGTTAAGGTGCTAAAATGATTATTAATCTATACGAAAACCGTAAAAGTAACTATAAACTTTTTTAAGATGGAAAAGTAACTAAAAAGTTACTTCTTAAACATTAATTCATAAGTTTTTCTTTGGTTTTTGTGTTATGAGTACATGTTTTATCAATTTGGGGATTTAAATGGTAAAAGTCAAAGAAAAATTTGTGAATTAATGTTTAAGAAGTCACTTTTTTTTTTTGGTAAGAATGACAAAGCCAAAAAAAAAAAAAAACTCGTCATCCCAACTACAAAAGCTAAAATCCCTAACATAAATGTTTTTAAAGTACCGTCATTGCTAATGTTGAAGCAATCTCATAACCAACTATGAGAAGACTCTTAGAGAGGATATCTGAGAGGAAAACCAGGGCAATTAAACATCACATATGCATATTGGACCCCACGTGGATTTTAATTATGAGATGATTAAGGATGACGTGGATTTTTCACTTGGTCATTCTCTCTAGAAAAAAAAAAGACTCCTTAAATATTAAATATTTATTTTTTTTCTTTGAATTTTATCATTTTTAATCCCCAAAGCAGGAACGGTGGGTGGCTTTATATGTATAATTTTATCATTTGATTAAATAAATTGTCTTTTCATTTAAAAAACCGTCTGTGTCCATGTCTTCCAGTTGTGTCAAGAAAAATACACTCTTTCTGAATGTTTCTCCAAATTTCATTTTATGTAACCTATTTTATTCTCTTCTCATTTTCTAATCTTGTCACGAAAAATCATCAGACTCAGAAAACCTCGAAGGAATCCATAATCATTAATGGAGATTTTGCATTCTCATCATTTGGTAGTGATAAGTTTGATTGACCTCAGCATATATATATATATATATATATATATATATATATATTCCATATGAGCTGTGTGGATAGGAACCAGAGACAAAAGGAAATTATTTATTTGGGTCAAAGGTATAGGTAGGGACGATAAATTAATCCCTATAAATAGGTTGTTGAGTGATAATCTGATGTTCGAGAATGATATGAGTGAAGGATAGCCCATTTCATCTCAGAAACTTATCATCAATAGTACTATATGGAAGCAGTAACAAAAAAAAGTATGGAAGCATATATTTTCATCAAGTTGTGTATAAATAATTTTCATACTGTGATTTTTAAAACTCTGTATTGATTTTTTTTTTTTGGCCAACAAAAGAATGTTGGAATAATCGACCAATAATGATCCCAAATATATTGTGTAATTCTATAAGAAAGAGTAGCAGGGAAACTTGATTAAATACCTCCAGCCATAGCGATTCTCCTTGTAGTATCCCACAACCTGAAGGTTGTAGAGAACAAGAAAGAGTTAGAATTAGAAGAGAATAGGTCAAGGCTTCTTCTAATAAGAAGATGAGGCACGGTAATGGTTTGGGAATAGCCGTTACTCGTCACGGAACCCTCAAGGAGCAAGGAAATGTATTTTAACGTCACACTCTAAGACGCGGCCTACGCAATTTATAACTTCTCATCAACGCTTGTAACAGCTTACTAGCTAAGCATGTAACTCTAAATCAAATCTCTATCCAAATCACTTATGCGCTACAATCAGGAGATATTTTTCCAAGACAGTAATAAGATAATATCTAATAGGTGGAGGGTGCTACTGAGAATTGGAACTGCTATTGCCTCTTGACTCAGTGCGAGTACAGCTCCCTCCCCTAGAATGATGATCAGGAGGACCGCCTTCCCTAATCGGAACCTTCTCCTTTCCTTGATTACTACCTTGGCCTCTTTTCTCTACTAATTCGTCCTTGTGCCTATTCACTTTCTCTCTTACCTTCAGGATTGCATCTTGTAACTGCTAAAAGGGCATTGTTATCTTGAGGAGGGGGCCATTTTGATGCAGAGCGGGGGTTGAATTAGTCCTTCGAGTTCTCTCATTCTCTCCTCCTATGATTAACACTATAAGGACACTAAATAAGAAATAAGTAGCTAAATAAATTCTAAATCTAAACAAAAGGGAAGTGTACATGTTATGATATTTATTTTGCCATCACCTCTAAAATATTTTAAGAAAAAAATACTTAGAAACTTCAATAAAAGAGTCACAAAACGTTTAGCTCTGATACTAAAAATGTAACACCTCAAATTCAACACCCAAAAACTTAGTCAAAATATTTGGAATACCTCAAATGAGGATTCTTAACATCCAAATCATTAAATTGCATAACTATTTCAAATGATATTCATAATAAAAAGGCATAATAAATTTCTAAAATATTTTAGAGTTAAATACAATGCAGAAGTCCTAGGGTCATGGGAAATAAAAATAATATAACATAAGCTACAGGAGTATAAAAAAGTCTTCAAAGCTCACTCTATAGGTGCATTCCCTTGCTCCTTACTAGAATGTTCACATGAAAAATGTTAATATATGATGAGATTTCATATTTCAGTAACTACTGAAAGTTTCTACCGTACGTAAACAAATTATATATGACAAAAAGCAGGCGTTGATTACATACATACATACATATTTGTATATATCAATTTCTCATACAAAATTCTTTTGTTAAAGTAATCATCATCATGTCAAATTGTGAACTATACAATTATACAAAATGCAGTCTCCCTTATATCACCATCCACTCTCGTACCGCTGATTGAAACCATAGTCTAACATTTAGTCCAACAGAAATTTATTCATTTGAATGGATGGTTCTAAGCTCACCAAAACCTAAGATATACCCGGCCAAAGGTATAGAGCTTAAGTATGGACTATGGCTCCCCTCCTTAAAAATAATAACTAAGGAGGTGTCACGTGTCCCACAACTCCAATATAATCCCGGCTAGAGGAAAACATGGAAGATGGGCCCCTGACAAGCACCATCCACTGTGCACTGAGTGATAGTATAAAGAAATCTTATCATTCAAATTCCTCCTTACTCCAACTCATTACAAATATTGCTGGTATGATAATTATATTCAACAAAAGTAAAGTATATTAAAATAAGCTTCCACTTATATAAAATATCATCATAAGGTAAACCAAACATCTCATAAAACCTCATCAGACCAATTTGTGATTCTTGGAATTCGAAGGACTAAACTGTCATTTTTGAATTCGGGACTAAACTGTAATTTTCAAATTTCAGGGGAAAAACTGTAATTTTTGCTGGGTACAAAATGGTAATTTTCATGGGTACAAAACTGTAATTTTAGTTGGGTTCAAATTGTAATTGTCAACTTTTGTTATAATAATATTATAATACATATACATATAATTCAGTGCATAAAACAAAATAATTCATAATCATACACAATTCACAAGTATATGAAAAAATATTCAAAGTTACTTGTTACTCGCTAATTTCCAAATAATTACCAAAAAGCTACTACCAGTCTCCCCAAATAATTATCTCTACACTTCCCTCTCTCCTTCTTACTCTCCTCTCTTTATTTTTCTAACACTTGGTTGCTCTGTCTAAATACACACCCAAAGGTGTGTATTTATAGTGGTTGAGGAGGAGGTAATTGTTGGGATCCGTACACGCAGCGGATTAAAATTCCTTACGAATCCCTTCCGAAGGATCACTCAACGACGTTTAAATCAAGGTTAGGGAAACCGAATCATACCTTATATTGAACTCGTCCGTGTTCCGTTCTCTTTGATCAGGTGGGCTACCTTCTCGATCAACACGTCCGCGTTTTGTTCTTTTGATCAGCAGAAGTCAACTCTTAGAATCGGCCTCCTCTACTGGTATCCACACGAACAATCCCCAAACACGGTTGCGGCAACGTGCTAGCGCTTCTTGTGCGTCTCTCTCAATCTGTTCTAGGGTTTCTCGCGGCTTTCTAATACGTTCAACCAAAAGTCCGTAGGTTTATATCTAAACCCGATAGGCGTATTATATAATCAAAATTAATCCTTATTAATTTTGGAAACTCGAATTCCGAATCTGGACAATATATCAATTAAATCTATCTCATAAATGTAATCAAATATATTAAAAGCCAAATTTGAAATCCGAATCTTGAATTTAGATCAAATCTAAATTTAAAGTCTTTTGATTTAATTTATCATTATAAATTAAATCCGAGATATGATATCTATCCATTTAATTAAATCTGAGATACCATTTCTCAATTTTATATTAAACAGATACATGATATCTTTATTCGAAATTAAATGAGATACAATATCTCTATTTGTTTCAGATATTTAATTTATCAAATAAATTAAATACTAAACAAATATCATATATAATATTATAATCTCTATTTATAATATATATATTAATTTCAAATTATATATATATATATATATATATATATATATATATATATATATATAAATCCTAGATCAAATTTAGTATTCATTTAATTTCAGATTAATCTGAGATTCAATGAATCTGGACACTTTTACCCATGTTGGATTATTCTTGTGTGCGACCCTGCAGGCCCATATGAGATTGGCAGTGGGCCAACACTGTATCAGCCCACAAGTCGCAAGCAGCCTCTAACAAGACATTGCGACTATCCAATTCACATGAGAATCGATGACACGATATTACCTATCGTACAACCATGTCACGTCCCTTTTGTCACGCGATAATTTGGTCAAGGATGAGGCATGGATAATGTCAACTTCCTTTTCTTGACCTTTGCTTTCTCGATTCTCGAGTAGTCTAATAAGTGAAATGGAAACTCTTTTCCATCACAGTATGGCCATACATTTCTTAGACTCACTCATCGAGGGGCCCAACATTATCTATCTACATATGTGAGGGACAAATCCCATCTTGACCACTCACATTCCTCCGCATGAAAACCACTGATCCCGATCCGAGCCTTTATCATCACCCGGTCAAAGGTGACTTTTGACTAGGTCAAAGACCAGTTACTCATCATGTAGGAATCTATGATGGTCTCAGGTCATAGGGCATTGTGACGTGGTTATACATGAGATAAGCTTATGACTTAATCCATGCAGCTTTCTCATAGTGGGTCGGTCCAGCACCTTGTACTTTTACAAGTGCCCATGACTTTGATGAGGTAGACTTTGATTCGTATCTCCATACCTCATCAAAGTCATCTGGTCTTATTTCATCTTCACTCCCGTGTAGATGACCGACCAGAGACATTTAGGATAATCTATAAGATTATCCAAGGATGCAGTTATCAATACGAACATGCAAACGAAAATGATAACAAAAGAGAATACTTTAAATAACATAAATATCCAAAGTACAATGAATTGCCCCTAGGGCATAATTTCCAACAGCAATTTGGGTGAAAACTATTACCCCTTCCTCCCTCCCCCCCCCCCCCCGGGCGGGCGTCGACCACGTTTTCTAAAACGTGTGTGTGTATATATATATATAATTATAATAACAAAAATTATTATTATATTATTTTTTAACTAACATTAGAAAGTTTTTCTCCTATACTAAATTTTTCTTAGTAAATTAATTACCATTAATCTATCCTATCATTATTCTAAATAAATTTCAGAATGTTACATATGATGTTCTTAACATGGTCTTGCATGTAATCACATCATAATACCTTAATTATCACTAGTGTGAAACTTGCTCATAACAAAATGAACTCCTAATTTTACTGACTAAATTCTCTTTATTATTTATGTGACCATATCTACTAATTCACATATATCTCTCCTTATGTCCAAAATGGAAAGATACTGATGACATCCTAAATTAAGATAGACATTTAATTACCAAGAAAATATGGAAGGATTTATACATGAAAATAGAAGAAAATACCTCACTAAAATGTGTGGTATGAGGGGAAGGAATGAGAGGGAGGGAGTGGAGACTAATTATGATACCAATAATGTAACACCCCACTGTCCTGAGCCCAGAACAGAGTGACATCTTCACCTATTATGCAAAGATGTAATATTTAATGTAAACTTAAACCACTGGCTAGTTTTGGTTCTTCTCAAGACCAATCAATATCTATGCCTTGCCTCTTCCTCCTTGCCTACTAGTCTGTCCATATCCTGGATTTATGGAAGGCTCTGAGATTCAAATGAATGAATTCCAAAATAACAGGTTAATCTCAAATTCTAGCATATGCAATATATATGTAAATCAACTAAACAAAGTAGTCCACACAGCATATAAAGCATTCAAATTCAATTCAGATTCAAACGACAAGTATTACATACCAAATGCAGCTTGTAATACAAGTAAATCATAAAATGATTTCAAATACCTTGGCGCAAGGAAATTCATTTTAGGTAATTCAATACCAAAATACTGAATGCACTAGGCCCTGCCTAGCCACCAGGAAGTTGGCCCCATGGTCGGCCCTTCCGCTCAATCGAGCCACGAGTGGTGTTGGCCCCATACAGGCAGGACATACAATATGGTTTACAAAAACATATATAGCTATGCAAATAATGTAAGATTATAGTTACTACCTGTTGATCTTACCGACAAAACCCCTTCCATTAGATTCTTATCACTACGCTTGTCCTTCAGGCACGGCGATTCTCAGGTCCTATAATTAACATTTACATAGTGATGGGTCATTAATCAATCCAAAAATAACTGTAAATTCCACTTCTCTAGACCCACCCCAAAAATACTTATCTTTTAATATCCTTATGACTAGGGATGTATAATAATTGAGACATATTTAAGTAGATATTATTCACTATAAGATAATTATCATCTCACCCATTTAACCTTTCATTTTATCCAAAGAAACCTTTACTTAAAGGTTAGGCACAATTGTTGTTGATTTTCCTATTGTTGTATTGATACTTTGTAGTACCTTTTATTTTAATACAATCTCCTTTGACCAAAAAAAAAAAAAAAATCTTTTAAGACTTATCAAAAATTCAGTCTTTAACTTTTCTGAGAATTTGGAAAATTCATAACTTGACCTATACAACTCCAAATGGAGTGATTCCAATTTCTACTTACACCTTGATAAGTCTATTTCCATAAATTAAAGCCACCAAGTTGATTTATGGCTGAGAAAAATTCCTAAATTTCAAAAACATAAACCATGTCTAGAAATTCTTCAGATTTTCTGACTAATCTTTGAGAAACCATAACTCCTTCAATACTTATCGGAATTCGACGAATTATCTATCAAATTAAACCTCTATGTGTCTACTATTTAACTGGAAAATTTCACAATTTAATGATTTTGTTTAGTCATCCCGAAATCCAACGCCATTTTGCTGTTCCTGAAGGATACCAGAAATTTCCAGATTTTTGGACTCAACTTCTAAAAATCATAACTGGAGTTGTAGACCTCCGTTTTAGGTGATCCAAAGTTTATTTTAAAGCTTAAGGAGTGTAATATCTCCTGAAAAAATTTCAGAGGTCATTTAGCTTGGTTTGGACTTACTCAAAAGTTAATGCTCCAGCTGAAATATTAAATTTCCAGAAGACAGAAGCTTATCATTTCATGTATATCAATTCATTAAGACTTCCTTAATCCTTTTTATTATTAAACCTGACACCAACTCTTCACAACAGAGGTTTCAAATTCGTCTATAACTAAGGTAGAACCATAAACCTTATATTCATGTGCTATTTCGGTGCAATAACAGAAACTTCACATAACCTCAAGAAACTTCCAAGATCAACGTGCATGCAACGCCATTTAAGCATCCATTTTTATTTTCTAATGGTTGGAGTAGTTATCCAGACATTTCAGGCTTAAGAAACATGCTGAAACTTCCTCTATTTCAACTCCAAAAACAGAGTGACCACATGCAGAATCATAACCACGGCTTTCAAACTTAGAGAACAAGGTTGAGATAGCTTACCTTGTTTGAAACTCAAGCTTGCATGCAAGTTCGATCCTTCTTCCCTTTCGACTTCTCACGCTCGATTTCTCCGTCCCTGTTTTCTGTTTCTCGTCCTCTCTCTCAGACTCAGCTGGTTCTCTCTTTCTTTTTCTTGACTTTCTGGCGTTTTGGACCGAAGTGAATAAATGGGTTAAGAGGGGGATGAATAAATATTGAGGGAGTGCATATACGTGTCCGGCTTTGCAGAGAGAGGAGGATGAGGTGAGATGTCTCTAAATGCATGCCACAGGTGTTATTATTATTATTCTCTTTTTTTTTTACAACTTTTAAGTCATTCTCTGTGTTTACCGTGTCTGACTGAAAAAACAAAAATAAAGAATTGAGGCATATGGGTTGAAGAGGAATACCAATTATAGGGAATTTATGGGCTTTGCGTTTTGAGTTAGAGCAAGAGAGGATCCGAGAAGCTACTGCTTGTGGGCCAAAATAAAGAATAATGGAATATGAAGGTGGATGGGAACTTGGAAATCCATATTGAATTGCTTGGGGACCCGCAACCAAAATAAAGCCATATTAAGCCTTTTTCCTTCCATGTCTTTGCCCATATATAATATTACTATACTAATTTACATTCCTAATCTCCAAAATTTGGGATGTCACAATTCTCACCTTGTAAATAAAATTTCATCGTCAAAATTTGAAAGTCCATATATTGGGGAACCATTCTAGGCACGCCGCCTATCTCTTTCCTATGCATGCTCCTTAAGCATACAATTTACTTGTACAACATTCTTTACATCTTGTACCCAGGTGAGGTGTAGTACTCAATCATATAGACCCACTTATCAATTACCCAAACGCTTGGTTACGCAAGCTTTTCTGCGTGTTAAAATCTGCCTTCCGGCTCATTCTCTTAACACAATGTTGGATATCTTGAACTTACTGTTCAGGAAATCACCTTTATGCGATAGGAATCTCAACTACCACCTGGTACAGTCTGCAAATTCTGCCAGCCTTACAACTTCATTGGACACATTCTCAGATTTCTCACAGTGTTTCACGGTTCTCGATCTCTGCCAGCGTTTCTGTGGAAGAAGAGGGAGATTGGCAGTGAAATCATTTTGGAAAAAAGAAGGAAGTCGCATGCAGGGACATTTCTGAGTTTGGGTGAGTTCCCTAACTGACTTCCTATCTGTTTCTATGAAAGTTGCAGAAGTTTTAGAAAGAGAGAAGTGGGTTCATGTTTTTGTTGAGCATGCATGTCGTTTTTAAGTTGATCCTTGAACTCCATTGTCTCTGAAAACAAGCCTTAGAGTCTTGCATGTCAGCTAAATGCATATAGTGACTGATTTCTGATAGCTATGAGTCCCAAATTGGGCATGCAATTTGCTTTTGCTACCATTGGATTTCAATTCGAAAACAGGGGTTGATTTTTGCATCTGTTGCAGGGGTTAAAGGTTGATTTTTTATCTGAAATTTTTACAGGAGAAAGTACATTTCTTAAGGTTTAAAATAAGCTTTGGTTCACCTAAAACGAAGGTCTACAACTTCAGTTATGATTGAGCTGAAAAAACTGGAAATTTCTGATATGCTTCAAGAACAATAAAATGGCGTGGCATTTCGGACTGACCAAACAAAATCATTAAATTGTGAAATTTTGCAGTTAAATAGTAGACACAGAGAGATTTAATTTGATAGGTAATTCGTCGAATTCCGATAAGTATTGAAGGAGTTATGGTTTCTCAAAGATTGGTCAGAAAATCTAAAACATTTCTGGACAATGTTTATGTTTTTGAAATTTAGGAATTTTTCTCAGCCATAAATCAACTTGGTGGCTTTAATTTATGGAAATAGACTTATCAAGGAGTAAGTAGAAATTGGAATCACTCCATTTGGAGTTGTATAGGTCAAGTTATGAATTTTCCAAATTCTCAGAAAAGTTAAAGACTGAATTTTTGATAAGTCTTAAAAGAGTTACCTAAGTTGTTAATTGTGCCTAACCTTTAAAGTTAAGGTTTCTTTAGATAAAATGAAAGGTCAAATGGTTGAGATGATAATTATCCTATAGTGAATAATATCTACTTAAATATGTCCCAATTAGTATACATCCCTAGTCATAAGGATATTAAAAGACAAGTACTTTTGGGACTGGGCCTAGAGAAGTTGAATTTATAATTATGATTGAATTGGTTAGTGACCCACCTCTATATGTAAATGTTAATTATAGGACCTGAGAATCGTCGTGCCTGAAGGACAAGCGTAATGATAAGAATCTGATGGAAGGGGTTTTGTCGGTAAGACCAATAGATAGTAACTCTAATCTCACATTCTTTGCATAGCTATATATGTTTTTGTAAACCATATTGTATGTTTTGCCTGTATGGGGCCAGCACCACTCGTGGCTCGATTGAGCGGAAGGGCCGACCATGGGGCCAAATTCCCGGTGGCTAGGCAGGGCCTAGTGCATTCAGTATTTTGATATTGAATTACCTAAAATGAATTTCCTTGCGCCAAGGTATTTGAAATATTTGAACTAACACTTGTATTACAAGCTGCATTATACTTGGTATGTAATACTCGTTGTTTGAATTTGAATTTGAATCTGAACTCGAACTTGAATATGAATTTGAATGCTTTATATGCTGTGTGGACTACTCTGTTTGGTGAATTTACATATATATTGCATATGCTAGAATTTGAGATTAACCTGTTACTCTGGAATTCATTTATTTGAATCTCAAAGCCTTCCATAAATCCGGGATATGGACAGCTAGTAGGCAAGGAGGAAGAGGCAAGGCGTAGATATTGATTGATCTTGAGAAGAAGGTGGAGTTGATGATGCAGACTGAAACATATAGTTTCACTTTTGTTTATGAATAATTTTATTTCCTTAGGACTAGATATTATTTTGAGAAACTATTGGGATGTATATATTTAAGGGTTAAGGTGCATTTTTGCCCTTAAACTATGTGTCCAGGAGCAATTTTGCCCCTGAAGTTTTCGGCGTAGCAATGTTGCCCCTCCGTCAAAAACCCTAACGGTTAACTAACATTGACCGTTACGGTTTTTGACGGAGGGGCAAAATTGCTCCGTTTTTAAACTTCAGGGGCAAAATTGCTACTTTTTTTTGGAGCAATGCTACCCCTGAAATTTAAAAACAGAGCAATGTTGCCCCTCTGTTAAAAACCATAACGTTGACCGTTAGTTGACCCTCAGGGTTTTTAACGGAGGGGCAACATTGCTCTGTTTTTAAACTTCAGGGGCAACATTGCTATGCCAAAAACTTCAGGGGCAAAATTGCTCTTGGACGCATACTTTAAGGGCAAAAATGCACCTTAACCCTATATTTAATTAGATACACATGATTACATAGAAGTAATCAAGATACATATATGCTACTAACGATTGCTGCAGGGCGGGCATGTATATAACAAGCCCAAATCGTGGTGAATGAATTAGTAGAGCACTTAATTAATTGGAGAAATAAGGAAATACTCTGATAAATCTGGATAAGGTTTTTAAGTATGATGTTCTTTAAATAATAAGTTTGAACCACTGTTAAAATGTTTTAAATGTATCAGATAGCCCATTCGTACTTTAATATTATTTTGAACTCTTTATAAATAGGGCTTCCATTTTCAATAAGAAAACCTAATCCAATGGTTTAAATTTTATTAATTAGTACATCAGAATTCCTAATAAGTGGAGATGCCACTCTGTTTTAGGCTTAGAACAGTGGGGGGTTACATTGGGTTAATATTAGCCCAAAACATTAGTCTCCACTCCTTCCCCTCAAACCAAACATACCCTAAATTTTCCTAAATCAATTCATTCTTCAAAAAGAAGTTATAGCAAACAACTTTATTTGTGTTATGTTGCATATTAGCAACTTTATAAATAATATTATGTTGTTGCTTACCTTACATCTATCATAAATTAATGCCTTTATTTGGAATTTATAGTCACTTCAATACTATGTTCAGTCTAATTTTTTGAAGTGCATCACATAACCACCATGAATTGCCAAATTTTAATCACCATTAGTCTCCATTCAATATGTTGATAGATTGAAGCTCAACAAGGTGAGTCTCATGTAAAACCAATGTTCTACCATAATTAAATGTGGCAATCCTCCATATGTGATCGCTCTTAATGAGTTGGATCACAAGTTCACAACCACTAATTTTGACATTTTAAAAATAATCTAGCATTTCATAGTACCGCACAAATTGTAAAATAAAATGGACAACTCACTTGAATTCCTAAGACCTCTCAACATCTTCACCAAAATATGCAGTCTCAGTTTCTCAGAATATTTTCCTTCCACACTCATTCCTTTATAAAACAATTCTATGCAAGAGTATGTTTTAAACCAAGCTTCCAACCTTTAAGGCTTCAAAAGGAATTTAAACATTAGTTTTGTTGGAATCTCATCTAAAATATATATAATTGTCTTTAGTGTGTTCTTTAAGAGGAAAACGATATCATCCAACAGCAGGTCGCATTATGTTTCTTCCACCTTTACTAGGTGAATTCAAGTATGAAGAAACTTGACGTGTAGACTAAGTTCCAATCCACTAATGATGTACTCATCATGTCACCTATCTCTTCCAATTAATTTCACTATATTGATCTGTTTATCATATTGATTACCCAATTTTGCTTTATGTACTATAAAAGTGTCAAATGACGCTACTTGATTATAAAGCAAATAATGTTTAAGTATTGTGAAGAGTTAACTATAAGGGGAGCTAATTATTTCATCCGTTAGAACATAACTAATGGCAAATGTATATCTATTACTACATCCAATCAAGCCTTTTAACTATAGAAACATCGTCATCTATATGTCTATTACTTTATGGCTTTGGATTTGATAGCCTGATTGCCCTCATTTAAAAATTCATTCTTTTCCAAATTTGAGTCAAGCCTTTATATAAATAGTTCCAATGATATACAATATCCATGAAGAAGATATAATGACTCATGTTAATAGAAAATAAATTGAAGATTCATTCCACCAAAATTAAGAGACATCTTATGCTATAATATGGATAATCACTTTATAGTCAACGCAGAATGTAATACTCCCCAGGTCCTAAATATAGGACACAATTTGTAGTGCAAATTGCATTACAAACTATGTCATATATTTAGAACCGGATGTAGTTACAGTTATGAGAATTTCTAAATTCATTCTTTAACCTATAAGCAACCCTTGACTTTGCTCTATCCTTATGTACCCTTGATGATCAGCTCTCAATTGATATTAACTTAATAAGACAATTACATCTCATAATGATATCTTACTTCTTATACAATTATAAGTTTGTAACTAAGTCTACCTATGGACAAAGGCATTAGCATAGCATAGACTTATTTTGAGGTGATCAATTTAGAATGCAGTTATATTTCCTAATACCTGTGGACTACTAAGAAAATACAATGCCATTTTATTACATCCTAATCAAATATGCAATTATAATTATTTATCTGTGCTCAAAGATTAATCATAACAATATATTTAATTATAATTGACGTCTTTAAACCTTTATGTGATGTATTTTGTTTGTTAAAACAAAATAGAGCACATGTAGATATGTAAGGATGTTGTGGCTACTCGTCAATTCTACATGCTCATCACAAGAACATAAGACTATTGTGTATATTAATTGCACATTTAACCATAAAGGTTGTAGCTAATCAAATTATGAATGCTAATCACTAATATCAAATGTGAACAATTAAATTTCATATATACATTCCATTACCAATGAGAATCTTAATTAATTAATTAAATCATTTATGTGAATAAATCAAGTTTACTCACCTTAATAGAATTGATATTTTAGAACTCATATGTGATTATATATGCATGCTTTAAGACGGTGTTGTGGCTAATCTTATACCCTGTAAACTAATCACAAATATCAATCACATGCATTTAAATTCCGTATATGCATGACTTAATGGAGAACTTAACCAATTAATCTAATCAACATAAGTTAAAGCGACTAAACAAGAAAATTAAATCCTCCCACTTTGATTAAATTAATTACTCATTGATTAGAGTTGATATTTTAAAAATCCATAAGCGATTATTTACGCATACAACATTGAGGATGCTATGGCTACTCCCCATGATGCATGCTAATCACAAATATCAACTATGTGCATTTAAATTCTAAATATGTACAAAACTTTAATGAGAATTTAATCAACAAAAAATGAATTCTCCCACTATTTTACTCATCCAAAATTGTTTAAAATTAATTTCAAAATATCTCAAATAAAATTTTCCAAAATTTCAAAGGTTAACTAATTGTCAAAATTGATTATCCAAATACTTATAGAATTAAATAACATACCAAAACTAATTTTGCAAATGTTCTAGAATGTGAAATAGTCAAACTATTAATTTTCCTTAATTTAAACAATTAAAATGATGCAAAATGGATTTTTCCCTTTATAAAAGGCATCTCAAACTGGCCCAAATTAATTTTCCAGAATTAAGACAAATAATTAATTCACCCAAATAAGCTTAAACAAAACCCGACATAATTTCCAGAAAAAAGAAATAAAGCAATACAAGGCCCAAAAATATGCTCCAAAAACGTCACTGTGTAACAAAGATAACGTTTAGGCCCAATGTAGTGACAAAAATAACTCTGAAATTTCTAACAGATCCAAACAAAAAAGACCAAAATAGAAACATTTTTGATATTCCAGAAAGGGAAAAATAATGCAACAAAAGCCTTGAATGAATGCATCACTGTTTAAATAATAATAATAATCATAATGTAGGCCCGAGTTCCATAAGGCCCAGAATGCAACAGCAAAATAAAACAGAAAACCCCATAATTTGTTTCAGCTCAGATGCTTCACTAAATTAGAAACAGAAAAAATATAGTTTGCGAGCTCAATTAAATGTCTCAGCCCATAACATAATAATATAAACAGAAATTAAATTAAAGGAAAAACCCAATAAGACCACTACGCATGTCCCAGAACTGAAAAGGTGAAAGGAAAAAAAATACCAATGTCAACCAACGGCCTCTGCCCATAAAAGTATAAACCGAAAGAGGCAGAATAAAAGCATTACTTTGTGATATTTTATCATTAAAAAATTTGGTGGCATCCATGGAGGAGGAGTACCGTACACCTTCTCTTGCGGATTAAGGTAGTTTCTGATGGTGTTTTTTTTTTTTTTTAGGCTTTAAAATTTGTCAATGATGAATATGTTAGTATGGAATAGTAGAGGATGGAATAGTAGAGGAGCAGCTAGCAAGGGCTTTGCGGCTGTTGTAAAAGATATGAGATTTAGACACAAGTTGGATGTGGTTGTAATTTTGGAGCCTTGTGTTAGTGGCATCCAGGCTAGTAGAATTATTAAGAATTGGGGGTTTAAGCATTCATTTAGAGTGGAGGCTGAGGGTTTCGCAGGGGGAATATGGTTGATTTGGATGAGAGATGATTTAATTATGGATGTACTAGTACAGAATGAGCTGTTCATTCACTGTAAGATTGGTTTGGATGGTGTGGAAATGCTATTCTCTGCTGTATACGCCAGCCCCTGTGAGCAAAAAAGACAAAGTTTATGGGAGATGTTTCATGTGCTAGCAAACAACGTTTCTGACCCATGGCTTATAGCAGGTGACTTTAATGAAATTAAGACGCCTTTGGAGCAAAAGGGTGGTGGTAGAGTTAGTGAAACAAGATGCAGAAGATTTAATGAATGGATCCAAGAATGTGGACTCATAGATATTGATGCTAAAGGTCCTTTTTACACATGGAAGGGGCCAAAGTGGGAAGGGCTGGACAGAGTTTATTAGCGACTTGACCGATGTTTATGCAACATACAGTGGATTGAAAAGTTTGAAAATGCTGAAGTGTGGGTGAGTCCAAGACTTGGTTCTGATCATCACCCACTTCTTATCAAGTTGGAGGCTGAAAATCAGGTTTGTAGAAGAAGGAGCTTCTGTTATGAAGCAATGTGGCAAACTCACGAGAAGTTTGAGGAAGTAATGAGGCAAAGTTGGAGTGGGAGTGCTGATGCCCACGTTAAACTAGTCAGTCTGCAGCAAGCTCTTACAAAGTGGAATACTGAAGTTTTTGGCCATGTTGCTAGTAGGAAGCGTAGATTACTAAACCGACTGAATGGAATCCAATGCTCTATGGAACGCAGAAGTAATCCGTACCTAATCAGACTTGAAGCTGAGCTTGAAGATGAATTAATGAGTACTCTTAGACAAGAAGAAATTCTCTGGTTTCAAAAATCAAGGGGGAGGTGGTTGGCTGAGGGTGACTGTAACACACGGTACTACCACACCAAAACGCTGATCCGAAGAAGGCGAAACAAAATTAAAATGTTAAGAAGCAATAGCGGTGAATGGATTGATGATGAGGAATCCATTGTGAGTATGTTTCAAAGTTTTTATCATAATTTGTTCAGTGAGGAAAAAGAAAGCAGAGAGTGGATCTGTACAAACCAGCAGTGGGGGAATGTGGATATTGAAATGAAAAGAAGAGTAGGCAGAGATGTGCAAGACGAGGAGGTGAGAAGAGCTTTCTTTCAGATGAATGGTTTTAAGGCGCCTGGAGGAGATGGCTTTCCTGCAATCTTCTACCAACAAAATTGGAAGGTTGTAGGGCCAGAGATAATTAGACTTGTAAAAGAGATGTGGTGGTGGCCAGAAAGGATAGGGGAAATCAACGACACATTATTGGCTCTTATCCCTAAAATAGATCAGCCGGAATTGGTAAGTCAATTCAGGCCTATAGCTTTGTGTAATGTTATATATAAAGGGTTATCTAAGTTGCTAGTTAATAGATTAAAACCCTTAATGGATAGATTGGTATCTCCATACCAAACTAGTTTTGTACCTAGGAGATGCATTCATGACAATATCATAATTGCTAAAGAAGTGGTGCATTCTATGAATAGGCTAAGAAGCAAAAAAGGCTATATGGTAGTAAAAATTGATTTGGAAAAACCCTATGGTAGAATGTCTTGGGATTTTATTGGTAAGGTTTTGGATGAAATTGGGCTGGCTGAACAAATAAAAAATGTTATAATGGGTTGTATGTGTTCGACTAGTATGTCTCTTATGTGGAATGGGTGTAAAAGGGAAGGGTTTAAGCCAACTAGGGGATTGAGGCAAGGTGACCCTTTATCTCCATATTTGTTTGTTTTGGGGATGGAAAAGCTGTCCCACCTTATATCTGATGCTGTTAATAATGGTAAGTGGCGAACATTATGATTAGGAAGAAATGGGGCTGAGGTATCTCACCTCCTATTTGCTTATGATTTGCTGCTGATTTGTGAGGCTAATATGGACCAAATATGCTCTGTTATGGAGGTATTAGACAAGTTTGGTGCTGCCTCTGGACAAAAAGTTAATGCTAATAAAACTAGCATATTTTTCTCGCCAAATGTTGAAAGAAGGGTGCAGAGTGAAATATGTGCATATTCAGGGTTTAAAAAGTTAGATGATTTGGGGAAATATCTTGGAGCTTACATGTTTAAGGGGAGGAGTAGTAGGAGTCATTTTCAGCATTTACTTGATAAAATGCAAAATAAATTGAGCAGCTGGAAAAGACAAACTTTGCCATTAGCGGGAAGGCTGACTTTGGTCCAGGCAGTCACAAATCAGCTGGCTGTCTTCTTTATGCAACATGCTCGGATTCCTCCTAGCGTTAGACAACAAATGGTGAAGCTACAAAGGGATTTTGTCTGGCAACGGTTTAAAGAGAAAAGGCCAATACATGCTGTAATCTGGGAGTTGATTTGCAAAGAAAAAAGAAATGGTGGACTAGGTTTGAGAGAGTTGGAGACAATGAATGAGGCTCTACTAGGACGAGTTGCTTGGAATGTCATCTCCAAACCACAAAACTGTGTTCCAGGGTACTAATTGGAAAATATGGTAGACAATGTGTACTTAATAAAGAATGTATAGAAAAGAATTCTGATTCTGAAGTGTGGAAGTGTATAAATAGATTATGGCCTAAGCTGATTACAAATATTAGCTGGGAAGTGGGAAATGGAGAGAAAGTTAGTTTTTGGAACGACAAATGGATAGAGGGAGGAAGAAGGCTAAGGGATGTGTGTACCGAAGCCTTAACGGAAGAGGAGGAAGGGATTACAGTGAAGGAAATTGTAATACCCGATATTTTATTATTGAATTTTATTTTAGTTTCGAGGACGAAACTTGTTTTAAGGAGGGTAGAGTGTAATGCCCCGGATTTTTATCAATAATAATGATAATGATAATGATACTACTAATAATAAAAATAATAAAGTAATAATGAAATTTAATAATAATAAAAATATAGTAAATAAAGATTTAGAATTTAATAATGTTTATATTATTCTATAATTTATTATTTGGAAATAATTATAGTAATAATAAAAGTTTAGAATTTAATTGTAGTTTAGAATTTAATTGTATGGTTTAAGAATTTATTAATTGGGAATATATTAATTAGATTATATAATATAATCCATTTCTATTTATATTAAATATATAATTGAGTCATTTTAATTTACCTTACTGTTGGGTAGTGATATTAGTGATCCTATATATTAGCTACGATCCTAAATTTTAGCTAGAATAAATAGAAATATAAAATGTAATTGAAATATTATATATATATATATATATATATATACTGTATCGTAATAAATTGTAATAGGAATATATTAATTATATTATTAATAATTAGATTGTATAATATAATCTATTTCTATTTATATTAATTATGTTAATATTTCATATTTTTATTTATTAGAAAATCTTATTATATATTCTATTTATTATATAGAATATATATCTGTTTATTTTATATTTGTAGTACTTCTGATTAATAATAGAATTAATAATATATTAAAATAATAATAATAATAATATATTAGAATCTAAAAATCTACAGTGTTTGTGTTGTTAATTTATTAATTGGGAATAATTAAAGGGCCCAGCCCATAACTAAAACCCTAAGTTTTAATTATAAATTTAGGTCTAGCCGTCAAAAACCTAAAAACACACAATACTTTTCATCCTCCGTTGTTTTCTTCTCAAACCCTCTTTCTGTGCATCAAATCAAAATTAGGTCGCTAGCAAGAACGGAGGCCAGGTAATCCTAATCCCCATGAGTAGGTTAGATTTATGTAAATTTTGTAATCGTAATTCCCATGAGGTTAGGTTAATTTTAATCCTGATAGGTGATCTTGATCCGTAGATTATAGAAATTATTTGATTTCTAAGATATATATTTATATAAGCATTGTAATGTATGTGATTGTTTTCGACTTGCGTGCTTGCTTGCCTGTGCGTTTTTTTTTGTAATCAATTGAATATACTTTTGCCTCGGCGTGCGTGTTGCAATTTGAATGCAATATATCTATGCGTCACTTTTGTAATCATATTTAATTACTTTTTCTAAATGCAATATATATAAATTGTAGTATATTGTACTCCTGTGCAATGCTGTAATTAACATCTCATGTAGCATAAAATATTATATGAACAGATTTTAAGCAAAATATCCTTATATCTTATATTTGATTAAAATGATAGGAAAATATATAAAAGATAATTAAATAATGGTAATAATTTGGGAATTTGATTATGTGTGTGTTTTAAAACATTTTAACCGTGGGAGGATAGCTTTGGGATGGTACCCCCAAAGTGATGAACACAACCCTTAAGCTTTATGCCTCGAAATATTATGTGATGAGAAAATGATGATATCAGTTCTTCCCAAAGTGGTGTTTGGCAGGGTTTCCCGGGACACTAGTAGCAACTTTGGGAAGAGGTGTGCACACTAGGAAGAAATACTTGATGGCCAATTTGATTGATTGTGACTGGCAGGGTTTCCCGGGTCACAGGGTAGATTGGCAGGGTTTCCCGGATCTACCATGGTTCTCTTCCCACTAAACTAAATAGACTGGCAGGGTTTCCCGGGTCTAAAGAAATTTTAAAAGATGATAAATAATAATATATGAGTCAATGATAATGTATAGCTATGATGAATATGAGAAATTGATTTTGTGGATTATAAATAAATAAATAAATAAATAAATAAATAAATAAATAAATAAATAAATAAATATATATATATATATATATATATATATATATATATGATATTTTCCCTATCATTATGTAATTAATTTAATTATTTATTTGTTACTATTGTTATTATTTTGTGACTATTAGGATTACCAGCGTTTGCTGATGTATGTGTGTTCATGGGCTGCGATGATCCTTCGGGGGAGCAGAATTTTAGTGAAACAGGTGCCAAGGGATGGGGCTAGCGGTAGGAAGTGAGGAAGATCATCAGTGGAATTCTTGCTTAAGTTTGTTTTTTTTTTTTTTTGTAATAAGTAGCCTTGCACTTGTCCTAGTACAAGTGCGGCGGTAACACTCCTCAAGGTTGTTTATTTCGAAATTCATTAGTTTATTTATAAAAATCATTTAAATTTTTGCTATTATAACTGTTAGAAATTGGGGGTGTTACAGAAATGGTAGGGTCTGGTGGTGAATGGAATATAGAGAAAACTGGTGGAAAATTAAGTGAAGAGGGCAGCAAGCTATTGATGGCTACCTTGCCTCCAACTGCAAGTAGTGAGGAGGATGATGTTAGATGGGGAAAAAGGTTGAAAGACACTTATGTGGTCTCTGAAATGTATCATATTTTGAGGGAAGAGGTGGATAAAGGGGAACGTGAGTGGGATGTCTTGTGGAAGTGGCAGGGACCAAGGCGGATACAAATCTTTTTGTGGTTGGCAATGCATGGTCGCCTCCTAACTAGCGAAAGGAGAAGTAGGCTAATGGGGGGTGAGGATAGTTGCTATAAGTGTCTGGAGCAGTGTGAAAGCCTAATGCATGTTCTAAGGGACTGTGTTGTCGCACGTGATCTGTGGCTGGAGTTATGGGATGGGAGAATTGCATCTAATTTCATGAGTAAACAGGGCCTTGACTGGTTTGGGTGGAATCTAAATTTCCATCGGACAAAGTGGAGGCTAACATTTGGAGTGGCTTGCTGGCTCTTGTGCTTATGGAGGAACAAATCCAGATTTGAAGTGGGTTTTGAAATGCTGAGCAATAAAGGGATGGTAGTGGCATGGCATGTTCATGAAATTAAGAGAGCAAGGTGTGAATTTGGGAAAGCATGCAGAACAAGGCAGGAAGTTGCTGTTAAATGGTTGCCACCGCTGGAAGGGTGGGTTAAAATTGATGTAGTTGGGGCCTCCAGGGGCATGAATTGTTTGGCTGGATGGGAGGTTTTTCACGGAAACTGGGAATTTGTTCATCCCTGAATGCTGAACTATGGGCCGTGCTAATTGGACTTGAGATAGCATGGAATAGGAAACTAAATAGTGTGGTGCTGGAAAGTGATTCTTTTGTTGTGATTCAGATGCTGCGGAAATTGCAGATAGAGGAAGATGTTGGTTCACAAATGCTAGTGGCAATCCGAGCTATCATGGTAAAGTTCTCTAGGTTGATTTTTTCACATGTGTATAGAGAGGGTAACAATTGTGCAGATGTGCTTGCTGATTTGAGTTTGAATCAGGAGGAACAATTTGTTATATTTGATAATCCCCCGTTAGTAGTTAGGAAGTCGTTATTTAGGGATGCTATGGGTTATTCATACCCACGTTGTGTATTTGATCCAGAAATGAATATGGGTTAAATGCCCCCTTTATTACCAAAAAAAAAAAGCATTACTTTGTGGGCCTAAAGCCCATCAAGCCGGCTTCTTGTCAAGGGAATCGCAACAATGAAATTCTCTTCTATGAAAAAAAAAAAGAAAAGAAATTATCTTTAAATGATCTGAGGCACATGGACAAGCAAAATAAAATATCGCAACATAGTAATGTTGCCCTCCTCAAGTGATCAAACTGACGGAGTTAGCACATTCGAGTATGATACCTTCACACTCAAGTGTGCATATTTGTGCACACTCGAGTGGCAGGAGAGGAGGACGCCGTGTCAGTAATGTGACCCTCCGAAGTATTTTCATGCCGTGGATGACTCTGAGTGTGCTGTTGACTCGGTTCAGCCTGGGATTGGTTTGGTTGTGGATTTCTTTCAGTCTGTGGTTGGTCAGGCTGATGATTTCGACTGTGGCTTCTGGTGTTCGCCATCGGTGGTCACCGGGATCGAAATCTAACGTTCCCCACAGACGGCGCCGATGTTCTGTTCTGGGAACAGGACTGATTGGACTTGATTAGGTGTCAAGCCTAAAGCCTACATACCCTTTGAAGGGATCAAAATCCACGTAGTTCGATATACTTGGTGGCGTTAGCCAGAGGGGTGGTGTGTGTGCTCTGTGTGGCAAAAAGTAAAGATGGTAAGTTAGAATGTGTGCACCTGTTTAGTCGACCTCTGTATTTATAGAGGCGTCCAAGGCGGATATCCCGTCCCGGCGTGATATCTGGGGCGAATATCTTGGGATTATATCGTGTGGATATGATCCGGATACTCCTAATGATGTTGATAAATCGGATCCGTTGTCATATCGGATCCTCCTCTGTGATCAGTGCATTGTACCTCCTAATATGTCCTTCGTTGGGCCATATCTCAGATTTTGGCCTTGGATCGATTCGTACCAGTATACATATTGACAAGTTGAGCTCCCTAAATATTATCAGGGGTAAATGAGTTATCTAGAAACATTTTCAAATCACATATTCTTCTGATATGTTTTAACTTATAATTTGTGATATTAAACTCATTAACTTGTCTTTTCCCGGTTTGAAAAGAATTTTTTTTAATGATTTTTCCAAAAATTAATTGTCAAAGTTTATTTTTTACAAAATTATTCCTGGATGAATAGTTTTTTTTTTTTTTTTGGACCAAGTTCTGGCATGAATACTTAACGCCTTGGCAGATTAAAATTATTATGATTTTTGGAAGCCCTATTTTTTTTTTAAATTTTAAATTTTATTATTTTTTTTTTTTGGGTCAAAATTTTTAATTTTATTGATTGTTGATGATGGATGAATAAATTTTGGAAGGTTTGGTTGCATGTGGGGGATGAGACGTGGAGCATGATCTTCCACGAAGATACACGTGGCATAAGAAGAAGGGGTGTTCCGTGTTATCGCCTACTTGGTTCGCCAACCACCACAAATCCCATATTCTCCGAATATCGTTTATCCCTGGACGCTGCCCTTGTCAACTTATCATCTTCTTTGTGGCTATAACCAAATTCCCAAACAAGCCTAACTTGTATTCATATAATTTTTTATTTTTTAAAAAATACCCAACATATGCATATAATTATCAATTAACCCAGTGAATTTGTGGCATAAAAAAACAATTTTTTAAGTGAAAAAAAGGATAAAATAATTTGCGCCTTTACAAATTCTGCGGTCTATAAATCGGAAATCCTTCACTGCGTGCGGAAGTGTTTGATGGGCTGAAACTTCCAGTGTGCTGTTTAACGGAGAGAGGTTCTATTCTGTAGTTTCTTCTCTCCCCAATCAATCCTATCCATTTTGGTTTTGTTCATTCCTAAATCCTATCCTCTTGAATATTCACTAAACTTTTCTTGAATTGTTTGCCTTTGTTTCTCAATCAAATTCTCATATACAATCGTCAATCGACAATGGACTTGACTGCGAAGCTTCATCACCTTGAGCTCGGTTCAAGCTTCCTCACCGGCACACGGAAAGCCGCTGTACGACCTTACATTCGGCCTGCTTCAAATCTTGTGGTTTCTCAAACCCTTAGAGGGAATACTAATTTAGTTAAATCCACTCAATTTATTGGTCCTGGAAGAGCGAATTTGAGTATCGCTGCGAGTTCATCTGTGGTTGCCGTCGAGACATCGGCTGCAGAATCCACTACCGAAGAGGACATTGAGTCTTTGTTTTCGGACTCTTCGGTTGATGAATATAAGAATAAACGTGTAAAAAAGCAATCCAATACCGGTGCGTCGAGCATTTCATCTGGTGTGAGGTTAGAGAATGTGAGCAAAACCTACAAGGGCGTCACTGTCTTGAAAGATGTTACTTGGGAAGTGAAAAAAGGTGAAAAAGTGGGATTGGTTGGTGTAAATGGTGCAGGTAAGACGACACAGATGAGAATTATTGCTGGTCAGGAGGAGCCAGAATCGGGGAATGTTATAAAAGCCAAACCAAATATGAAAATTGCTTTTCTGAGTCAGGAATTTGAGGTAGGTCTGAGTAGGACCGTGAGGGAGGAATTTCTAAGTGCATTTAAGGAGGAGATGGGGATAGCGGGGAAGTTGGAGAAGGTGCAGAAGGCACTCGAGGGTGCTGTGAACGATTTAGAATTGATGGGGAGGCTTTTAGATGAGTTTGATTTGCTTCAGAAGAAGGCCCAGGCAGTGAACTTGGATACAGTGGATGCGAAGGTGAGCAAATTGATGCCAGAGCTTGGGTTTTCTTCAGATGATTCAGACAGGCTGGTGGCGTCATTTAGCAGTGGATGGCAGATGAGGATGTCCCTGGGAAAGATTTTACTTCAGGTATATCACGATTGAAAATACTTTTTTATAAGCTATTGTATTTTCAACCTGAAACTACACACAATCCATGCACTTTCGTTACTTCTTTGCTTCACTTAATTGCAGCCTTAGTTAATTGCCAAATTAGTTCATTGAGTGCTTATATGTTTTTTGGGTCTTTGTTCAGCTGAGTAAAAGGGCTTAACAATTTTGTAAATCGCTGCTTCCTCATTGAAACTGGTTACGCTTCTACACAGCAATGAATCACAGCTGTGTAAATTTATATAAAATTTACAGATTGTTGGCATATAAACTGTTTTCTAATTCCTTTTTCCTTAAAAAGGAATGATATTGATGTGATTTGCTATTATTAACTAATGTTCTTTGAATTTCTTGGGTGCTTAGCCTATCATATTCATACTTATTCACACCTTTACCCTAGCCCCATTACAACCTTCAGTAACAAGCTCTCTTGATTTTTGCATGCATGTGTTATAAGTAGTGGAGAAGTAGAAATTGAGCTAGCCTATGGTAGGACTATTTTCTTGAGTAGAATTTGAGCGATACACTTATTAACCCTATACACTTGAGAGATTGATTGAGGGCATCCTTGAGAGACCATCTTGTGTGGTTAACATCATTAATTGAGATTGCCATGCTGTAAAATTTAAGATGAAAGAAATTCAGTCTTGATTGGTTGATTTTGAGAAGCTTTGTGACCTTTGTTCAATTTTTGAAGTTTAGCAATTGTTAGAAAGAAGAAGCTTTTCTTTTAATTTCGCCCAGGAGTGCAGTCTTTGAACGTCAATGATGTGGATGAAATTTGTCTTCATTTGCAGGAGCCAGATTTACTACTGTTGGATGAACCAACAAATCACCTTGACCTTGACACCATTGAGTGGTTGGAAGAGTATCTTAACATGCAAGAAGTGCCTATGGTCATCATTTCCCATGACAGAGCTTTTCTTGATCAACTGTGTACAAAAATTGTGGAAACTGACATGGGTGTATCCAGAACATATGAGGGCAATTATTCCCAGTATGTCGTTTCAAAGGCAGCATGGATTGAAACACAGAATGCTGCATGGGAGAAGCAGCAGAAAGAAATTGAGCAGACAAAGGACTTAATAAACAGGTTAGGTGCAGGAGCAAATTCTGGCCGTGCTTCAACTGCTGAGAAGGTAATTGACATTTTCTTAAACTGACATTTATTAAGGACGTGCTTCTCTTTCTTTTTCCTTTCAAAGCCCACCACCTTACAATTATAAAAGAAAATTTTGTAAGTGAAAGATAGTTCCTTAATTTGGTTTTATCAGTATTCATTCATGTAGTTATCACTTATGATGATTATTAAGCCACCGGGTGCTGGTGTTTTCTAATGAACTCAATTGAATTTCCTTATGTTTCATTCAGATCATGCTGCTTTATTGCATGTCCACATGGTTTATCTGCAATTAGCATTTAATTTTGTTGCTCAGTTGTGTTTCCTTTTGCTATGACAACAGAAGTTGGAGAGACTTGAAGAAGAGGAACTAGTAGAGAAGCCATTTCAACGGAAACAAATGAAAATCAGGTTCCCTGAGCGTGGAAGAAGTGGAAGATCCATTGTAACAATTAAGAACTTGGAATTTGGCTTTGAGGATAAAGTGAGTTAACATGATTATCTTATGCTAAAAATGGGTGTAAAGTTAGTTTCTACATGTATGTGGCATACTTATTTTCATGACGTCAAACCGATAATTTTTGTTTTAAATTTTTTGTGCTAGGTGCTCTTCAAGAAGGCAAATCTTACAATTGAAAGGGGAGAAAAAATTGCCATTATTGGTCCAAATGGATGTGGCAAGAGTACTTTGCTGAAGCTCATAATGGGTTTAGAGAAGCCAAATGGGGGTGAAGTTGTGCTTGGGGAGCACAATGTATTGCCAAACTATTTTGAGCAAAATCAGGTATCACTTTTATCAAGTAATGCTATATTAAGTTAATCAAAGATGAATCTTTTGCATACTTATGCTGATATATTTCTAGTGCTAACATTATTGATTCATTTCATAGGCTGAGGCACTTGATCTGGAGAAGACAGTGCTTGAGACAATAGAAGAAGCTGCCGAGGACTGGAAGATTGATGATATTAAAGGACTTCTTGGGCGTTGTAATTTCAAATCTGATATGCTTGACCGTAAAGTTTCCCTATTGAGTGGTGGTGAGAAGGTAAATTCAAGATTTAGTTGATATCCAATAAACTTTTATGGGCAACAAAAACATTCAATTTTGACATTAATTCTGCAATGGGTTGTGGTTTTCTCCTGATCCTATTTGTCATTCAATATGCTTAGCTAATTAAATTTGGTTTACCAATTGCACAATGGGCTCATGACTTGAATGCTTGGGAACTGTTTTTGAAGGAAATGGAGAGAGCTAGAAGAATTAATGTTTGCTTTAAAGATTTTAAGATGTAAACTCCAACTTTAAATATGGAAATGGATGATCCTTTCTCCCTAAACTTTATTTCATAATTATAACTTTGGTATATTTTCCTTCATTTGTATTTGATTAGACTAGAGTCTGTCATGTTTTTAGCGGTGAGTATTGGAAATGAGTACCCAGATTCTTAGGGTTTAATGTTTTCTTATAACTTCAGTTTTTTTCACTTTCAAGGAATGTTGCTTGTTAAGGTTTTTATAACTGGACCGGTTCAACTAGTTTGACTGGAAAACTAGTGAACTTCAAACTAGTTGGACCAGATGGCAAGAACTTAACAAAAGGGAAACAGGTTGAAAATCGTTAGAACCAACCAAAAACTGGTCTACCCATACAAAACTGGATAGGACTTGGTGATACTGGTTTTCACCACCGGCTAACTACTTGGAGCATGGGCCTTTTGAACTTCAAAAGCCCAATTCATATAATGTGGCCGAACTCACCCTTTACCTTCTCTTTTTAAATTCCCTTCTCTCATTTAAATTTTTTAATACTATTCAATGTGAGGCAAGTGCTATCACATGAACTCAACTCCTCCATCTCTCCCGGCCATATTCACTTTTCTTTTGCTTCTTCATTCATCCCTGCTTTCAAGCTTCAAAATGTTCTGTGCATAAGCTGCAGCTGCCCCGAGTTAAAAAACATCCATTTAGTTATTTTCCTCTTTGAAAGGTTGAATTTTTACTTCAACAAAAGCCCTTTTATAGCTGCTCTGTTTGCAATTTTTTTCTGACTCTAAAGTGCCGTTGATAAACCAAGCCTCCTTGTGTAGTTGAACCTGTATGGGGGTAGGATTTATGTAAACCAAAAGAGAATATGGGTTTTGAATTGGATTAACTATTGTGTGTGATAAAAATCTCTTACTTAAGATTTGTATTCAAAATGATTAATATAAAATTGAAAATTTATTAATTTGATTACGACTGTTTTAACCTTGGCTCAACCAGTAAACCCACCAAGTACTTTAACTAATTCAGTATCTGGTCCAGTTTTCATGACGTTATTATCAGTTAAAAGTTTCAAATATGCATGGTGAGTTGAAAGGCATGCTTCCCTTTTACACAATAATGAAAAGTGTGCATTGATAATTTCAGCAGTTTTCAATTCAATGGCATTATGCTTTCTCTTTCTTGTCTTATGAGGCTTAATTATCTGGACATTTTTTCTCTTGTTTTGCTAGGCACGTCTGGCTTTTTGCAAATTTATGGTAACACCGTCAACTATGCTTGTGTTGGATGAACCAACCAATCACTTGGATATACCTTCTAAAGAAATGCTTGAGGTTTGCCAGTTTGCATTTCTTTTCTCTGATGCTTCTCTTTGTTTACTCCTTGTGATCAATCCATTACTCTGTTTATATATATATATTTTTTTTTTCAGGAGGCAATAAATGAGTACCAGGGCACTGTTATTACAGTGTCTCACGATAGATACTTCATAAAGCAGATAG
Source organism: Acacia crassicarpa (assembly GCA_034222035.1). NCBI lineage: Eukaryota > Viridiplantae > Streptophyta > Magnoliopsida > Fabales > Fabaceae > Acacia > Acacia crassicarpa. The sequence continues at coordinate 11,022,418 of JAWXYG010000008.1, read as the reverse complement.
TTAATAGAGTCATAGAAATTAAAGATGGAACTATACAGGATTATGCTGGTGACTATAATGTAAGTCAGATTATCTCAATCTAGCCACTCCGTTGTGATAGTCAACATTTGTATTTAGTCAAATTTTGATCACATAGTTTAAGGACTCAAGATGCTTCAATTCTGGTATCTGTAGGTTTATATTGTTTTATGGTTTGGTCTCTTATTTTAGCATTGATGTTATACGTGCCATGATTTTGTGGCATTTACTGAAAAGAAAGGAAAAACTGGATGGCTGAAATGAAATAATAATGCATGTATGTTTTTCTCTTTGTTTTTTCTCTTGGGGCAGGGGTATTTTGCATGACCCGTAGCTGATTAGTAATTTTTCGTTTTCATATGATTCAAAATGACTGAAGCATATCAATCAAGTTCTTTGCTTATGATGGTTTCTAACATGTTTGAATCCTAAACTTACAGTACTATTTAGAAAAGAATCTTGATGCTAGAGCTAGAGAGCTTGAACGTGCGGCTGAGCTTGATGAGAAAGCTCCGAAAGTGAAAGCCAAATCCAAGATGTCAAAGGTAAATGCCTAGTTAGACTGAATAGGATTTTTAAAAGTGTTATGCACACTTCTGGTGAATTTCCAGGAATAGCATAAATATCTTATTTCATTTGTAATGACAGGCTGAGAAAGAAGCACGGAAGAAACAGAAGATGCAGGCTTTTCAGGCAGCAAAGCAGAAATCTAAAGGGTCAAAAAATGCCAAGAGATGGAATTGAGTGGCCTGTTTTATGAGGCCATTCAAACTCCGCCTTAGGATTAATTTTTACCATTTAAACAGGCTATCTATTAAGGTACTACCTCCGGTTGCATTACGAAAGTGACCAGAGGGAGTATGTAGTAGCAGTGTATTGAGCTGTCTATTAAAGCTCTTGTACAGATCAGGCATGAACAGACTGACAACTTTTGGATATAATTTTAATGGAATACAGAAGCTTGGTTATTGCCAGTTGTCTTTTGTGCTCATGTTATTATGCTCCACATTAATAATATCCCATCCTTCATTTACTTTCTGTATATACACATCAAAACATGCTTATACTGGAACTAAATTACTATCCCCAAGCCAATTGCCTCTGCCATGTACAATCCCAAATTCCAATACTCAGGTTCTTTCTAAAGCCAAATCATTGGTTGGTTAATAAAGATGGCAAATTCCTAGGAAGGGATATTGCAAAATCTGGAATAGGTATTCAATGAACATCCAACTTGGCTTTCAGATTTTTAATTATTTTTCTAGGATTTTCAACTTGTATAAGAATACGGGTAGTTTGGTTTACTTAACAGACCTCTTTTCTTGGATTTTAGTTTTTTTTTTTTTTAAAGCCAGTATTCTTGATTGACATGTTTAAATGAAAATTTCAGGATATTAACATCATCTCTCTTCGCCTTGAAGTGCCCTGAAATTGTAATTTCTGAAACTTGATTAACAATAAACACTTGTGTTCTGTTCTGGGAACATGACTGATTGGACTTGACTAGGTGTCAAGCCTACAGCCTACGTATCCGATGAAGGGATCAAAATTCACGTAGTTCGAGACACTTGGTGGCATTAACCAGAGGGGTGGTGTGTGCGCTCTGTGTGGCAGAAAGTAAAATGAGCATAAGTTAGAATGTGTACACCTTGGTGATTGACCTCTGTATTTATAGAGGTTACTGTGGAGGATATCTCGGCCGTACATGATTACAAGGGCGACTATCTAGGAGAATATATCATGTAGATATAGTTCGGATATTCCTGATGTGCCGATAGATCAGATCTACTATAATACAGGATCTCCCTATATTATAGGTACGCTGTACTCTTTCATACATCTTCAGTTGGGCCAACCCGGCATTGGGCCTTGGTCCAGGTCCGTAACAACTTGTAAGAGATGTCTTTATATTTTATAAAAATAAAATATTTTCTGTGTGATTAACATATCTCTATAAAGAAGGAATAGTTTTTAAATAAAATCGACCGAAGTTTCTGTCCAGAATAATATTTTGGTTGTAGACATAGTAATTTTTAATTATGTAGAAATGATTTGAATCTCGATCTTTTTTTCACTCTTCGCAAAATTTAAGTTATATGTAGCCGGCATCTATTACAAATGAAATGAAAGTCTGTAAAGGAATATGTCTACTTCTGAGATGTTAAGTTTAAAAAATAAGTTTATGATAGATTAAATTTAAGAATATTTGCCAATAAAGTCTGGTTCAATTGATAAGGAGTTGATAGGTGATTTATAAATGGGTAAAGGATTTCTCCTGTCACTGGAGATAGAGTTATCTCCAGTCAGTGGCGGACCCAGGATATAATGTTTGTGGGTGCACAATTAATAGTGGGATTCGGGGGAAATTTTTTTTTAAGGAGGATAAAAGGCAACCCACACCTTCGTAAAATTTAGGATCAGAAATTGGGTTCAATTGAAAAATATTTTCGAGGAAATCAATTTAAATAGAACAATATACTCTAATCTCATGGCATACAGATACTCAGATGTTACACAATCAAATTCCAAAGCAACATGCAAGCAAAAATTATTATATAGAACAATATACTCTAATCCCATGGCATACAAGCAAAAATTATTATGATTTCTCATATATGATAAGATATTAAAAATAGGTAAGAAAGTTGTCCATGCATGAGTTTGAACACAGGATCTGCTGTAGGACTAGTGAAATTACCACCACACCACCTAGACAACTTATTGCAAAGTTCCTTTAAAAAAATATATATCTCTTTCAAATTTATGAGTGCACTTGCACCCACAAAAACATGTGTGGGTCCGCCAGTGTCTCCAGTGATTGCAAAGTCCCTTTAAAAAAATATATATCTCTTTCAAATTTATGTGTGCACTTGCACCCACAAAAACATGTGTGGGTCCGACAGTGTCTCCAGTGACCCTAAAACTATGTTGTTTTGAATTAATGAAGGGTGTGTTTGTAATTTTAGGTGAATTAATGAAGGGTGCAAAATTACGAAAACACCCATCATTAATTCACCTGAAATTACAAACACACCCTTCATTAATTCAAAACGACGTAGTTTTAGGGTCATAATTCTATCTCCAGTGACAGGAGAAATACTTTTCCCTTTATAAATACCTCTATACATTCAAGTCGAATTGAGAAAGACATGTAACTAATTGGAGATATGAATATAAAAATATATTGAATAGGGAGAATTTGAGGGAAGGACTAAAAAAACAAGATATTTATTAACAAAATATAAAAATATATTAAATAGGGAGAATTAGAGGGAAAGACTAAGAAAACAAGATATTTATTAACAAGGATCTTAAAAATTACAATTGTTTTTAAGGCAAAAAAATTTAAATATAAATTCTTAATTACGAATTAACTTCCTATGGGTTGATTGTTAGTTATCAAATTTGATGACATCGCCACATATATTTTGATTTAAAAAAAACATATACAACTCAATATGTTTATCATATTCTCTCTCATATACATGAAATTATCTTAAAAGTTACCTGAGTTAAAATAGCTTCTAAAAGGTTAAAGTATACATTTAGTCCTTTATGTTTGCCTTTGGTATCATTTTAGTCCCTTAAGTTTGTAAAGTGCATGTTTAGTCCCTAAATGTTAACATCGTTAGTCTGACTTAACGGAAAATACTGACTCAACAGTTTTAAGCGATAACTGTGCAATTAAATATTGACCAAACATGTTTATATGTTAGTATTTTAATATATTAATATTTTAAATCCTATTAATTGAAAAAAATTAATCTTTACAGACTGTTTTGTGGTTTTTCACAATTTGTGAAGATTAAATATATTTTTTTTGTCGAAGAAAATTAAATATTTTTCAATTAATAGGATTTAAAATATTAATTTATTAAAATACTAACATATAAGCATGCTTAGTCAGCATTTAATTGCACAGTCGTTGCTTAAAATTGTTGAGTCAGTATTTTCCGTTAAGTCAAACTAACAGTGTTAGTATTAATGGACCAAACGTGTACTTTACAAACTTAAGGGACTAAAATAATACCAAAGGTAAACATAAAGGACTAAATATATACTTTAACCCTTCTGAAATCTATAAATAATTAGAAATGACCTCTTTTAGATTTTGATTATTTCTTTAAAAAATTACAAATCACAAAAAAAGCTTATAATACATTTCTTTTAAAAATATGTGATTTTTTCATGGGAAAAGGCTTAAACAATCACAACGCACCTAAAAAGAATGTTATAAAAATAAAAATAAAAACTAAAATTTAAAATTTTTAAAGGGTTAAGGAGCACCCAGCACAATGAACAATTGGTCCAGGATCATCCACCACAATAAACTAATATATGGACCTTAAATATAAATGAACTCTAGAAAACATTAAATCAACACAAAAACATTAAGCACTGTATAAGCTCCATCTGATGGGCATATATTGAGGGAAATAAACGAGAGTCGGGATAAATCGTAGATTGCGACACCTGGAAGGCGGTCTTGAATGGCGTCATCTTCGACATCGTCGACTAGAAGATGCAGGCGGAAGCTGGTGCTGCTTCGACAACCGAGTCGCGAGGAGGAGTATGAACCTTGACAAAGAATTTGCCGTGTTCTCCCAAAATAACCAAGATTCAAAGATTTTGTAGTATAGTGTAACTTGGGTCGTTTCTTTGATGAATTCACAGCGGGTTTGATTGGCAACAACGAAACAGAAACAGAATGGTAAAATGGGGGGATTTTTAATTCGAAAGGAATAAAAAACGTAACTAAACGGAGACAAAACGAAACTAAACAAAGACCAAACAGAGGATTAAACAGAAACAGATTAACAACGATCAACCCAACATTTTGATTCCAGAAACGTTCGTCATTGAGCGAAAAATAAACGAACTCGCGTTTGGCTCTTGATGAACCGAGATCTCTGCGTTCATCCAAAAATCCCTCGACTAGACGATCGCCTAGAATATGTCCGAACAGTGGCGTCCCACTATGCAATCGCACAGCAAACTTTAAACCTAGTTTGAACTTAGTCCTTGGGATGAACCAAACCGAATATTTAATCTAATATTCGAACTATTTTTCAGAAATCGAATCCGATAGGTGAAAACAGAAACGAGAAACGTTACCGATTAAGCACAAGCTCTCTGAACGAGTCATGGAATCTTCAACGTTGGGTTAATCACAGATATTTAGCCAAACATGGTTGGAAAAGATGAAGAAAAGATGATGAACGCGAAGAACATTGAAGAACAGTTGAGAGAAAATGAAAGCTTCTGTTTTGATCCACTAAAACACAAAAAACATGAATGAAAAGGTGTTTGTGGCTGCTGCCACACTTGACCTAAAATGGAAAAACGAAAATGGGGCTCCAACCCACAATTCAGGCCCAAAATGGAAAATACTAAAAGTGGGCTTTAATTACAAATAAAAATCCAGAAATTAACATATAACTTCGGCTCCAAAATCAACCGCCCTCTTGTTCGAATTTGCTCTTCATGTCTTCATAATAATTGTAGCTCTCTGAATCATCTGAAATATGAGACAAAAATGAGGCAAATCCGATGTCTGGTTCAAGAGTTATGGTGAAAATAGTGAAGCAATATAAAACTGGAATTTATTATTAAATAATGGCTAAAATATAATAAAAGACCCAAAGCCCAAATAAGTATAAAAGCCATTATTTATTAGCTAAAAAGTCCTAAATTATCAATCAAGAGGCAAAAAGTAGTGTATAAAATATTCAATTATCAAGCCTCCGAGGAGGTATTGCAATCACAGAATGGTGGCATGGAGATGGATGGCGTGGACTAACGGCAACCCAGGTCGGAGGTTCTACGGCTGCCCATTGTACAACCAGGTAAGCAATTTTGTACATATCAACATGTCTTAGTGAATTTTCGTCTGGAAATTGATTGTATATCGTGGTTAAAATATGGGATAATACTGGCAAGATAAATATAAATATCAGCATGTGTTTGTGTCCATGCTTCATGGCCTCCAGTAGAATCATTAAAAGAGTGAAAAAAGAATATATAACAATGAGCTACCTCTGATTTTCCCTTGGGACATCTGTTCATGTTTTGGAGGGAAACCCTCTACATCATGAGGAACAAGGAGGACTGATGCGAACTTCTATGGGGTTTGAAGAATTGGAAACTTTCTCCACTGCAAAGATTGTCTTCTCGATAGATTCTTTGACTGTCGTGTTCACCTATCTTACTTTTTTTTTTCTCTCATTTGGTTCAGGGTGTATGTAGGCCTGTCTTATGTATATCTTGCTATCGCTACATATTTCAAACTTCAATTGATGCCACTTACTTACTATGTTAATACACTCTTTTATAGCAAGAAACAAAAGAGTGGATAATGATCTCACTTATAAATGCAATATACATGTTGGATGAAGATGAAATGTTCTTGAATTGTTCTAAGACAATAATTCCTTTTCTCTTATGTGTATTCATAGAATTACATTTACATGGTTAACACCTTAGAGTAAGAGTTCCAACATTACAATGGGCTTTCGCTGCAAAATTGCAAGTATTATTTTTCATGTATGATTAATTCCCACAGTCCTTTGCTTTATCATGAATTCATGATGTCCTGGTTGTCATGGGCTCAAGTTTGAAAGAAATAAATTTCTTTCTACTTTATGTTACTGAAAAGTGATCAATAAATCTTTTGTATGACAACCAGCATGGTATTATGTTAATTTTGAACAACTCATCCCCTTGCATGGTTATGTATTGTATTTCAAGTACCTTTATTTTATTTATGACCGAATTTGTGAACACAGGATGGGGCGTGTGGATTCTTCGCTTGACATGATAACGAGTTCGAAGAGAGGGAAAATAACATGATTAAGGAGCTTTTAGACAACATAGACAAATTATATGATGAAAATTGCAATCTCCGAAGAGCAAAGCATGGGCAGAGACTTGGTGAAGAGATTGATGCAATACATGGTGAATTGAGGAAGCTTAAACGTAGAAATGAGTTATATGATAGGGAACTTAGGAAGGGGAAAAACAAGTTTAAAGTAGCAATGACATTGTTATCTTTTACATGTGTTTAGTTGTGTGTATTGTATCTAAAGATGTAATTGGTATGTGTAATTTCTTTGTGGTTTACATTAGGTAGTTATGTACATGTAGTATGCAATAGATATTTATATCTCTTGTTGGAAGCTGTGGGAGGTTAGGAATACAAGAGTTTTTGTTGATGCAATATTTTCAAAGTACTGTGTAAGGGAAACAAGGCCATAGATGCTGTAAATGTATTTGACAAACTCACAAAGACCTTGGGAATTCACCCAACCTTGGAAACATATAATTGCTTGATGCTCTTGGGAAACCTAGGAAGATTGATGAACTTTTTGAGGTGCACAAGAAAATGCAAGCCGCGAATGCAATCATGCACTCATAATATTATCATTTTTTCCCTTGTGAAATCTAATAACTTAAACAAGGAATTAAAATTTTGAAGAGTGAAGACCTTCGACGATAGAGTGCGGTAGAAATATGAGGCTTGCAATATATGACATCCAATGTAACAAACTTAAAATATCAATTAAGCCAAGCATAGCTAAAATCAGTACCATCAACGGTTTCTTAGTAAAGAACAATTCTCTACTAAAAAACAAACTAATTATTCAACATTATCTTTAGGTAGTAAAAATGAAGAAATCAGTATCTTCATCAATGCCACGACCTACTTGGAAGATTCTACCTGATTGCAACAATAATCTAACTGATTTAACTGAAATTCTAGCTCTAATGCTTAGTCATCAAGGAAATAAAAAAAGGAAAGCAGGCAAGAAGGGAAAAACTAAAAGTAAGGAAAAAAAATATATTTAACTATGCATATACTATGAGTATGAGATCTATAAAGAGCACACAAAGATTATTTCTCTCTACTAAAACCCACAAACAGTTTTATAGAAACAGAAATTACACCTGCCAAAGTATATATACAAGTAAGCACACTGATTGCAAGTTGCAAGGATCAATATACATACAAAAGGATCCTAAACAAGTGTTTCTTGCTAGAGTTAGCCCAAAATATACAAAAAATTCAGTGGTTCTTGCTTTCAATTTACATAAAACATGGGTACATGGGTGATTCCACATATACACCAAAAGCACCCAAACAAAATGCATCCAAAACAAGTCTAGTTGGTAGAGTTATCCATCCTCCTGGTCATAATCTGCTCCCCTTGTAGCTGCTATTGTGATGTTGGCCTTGTCATGCTCTGCTGGCTTTGTATAAGGAGTTGTGAGTTGCTGATACTTGGTTGCCCCTTCCACCACAATCCAGGTGGGTTCACAAGTAGTGGCGAATCAGTATAACTAGGAGAGGTGAAGTGAATCTTCCTGGAACCATCTTGGGAGGATGGTGTTGCAGCTGATGACTTTCTTATTTCTTTCTCATTGGGAATTGGAAATTTTGTTGTAGGCTTGGGATTATGCATAAACTCAGCCGGTGTACCTTCCTCAATGACCTTTTCAGTCCTTAATCCGGGCTACAATAAAAAAATGCACATGGTCATATATATAACTAGCACCTAACATTGAACTTGACCACAGAGATATTGAAATAAGTGTAACTTACATTATAAACACTTCTACCACTATCCTCATCAACCATTATTCCAAACCCAAATGGCCTTACTGGTCTATAACAACGTTTCCTTCCCGTTGACTGGTTTCCAGATTCACAAGGTGTTGAAGTTTGCTGGGTACTTGCAGCTGGATTAGGCGTGTGGATTGCAAATGAAGTTTGCTGTTGACTGGATTGCACATGAGGTTTCTTCCTTCCTAGATGAGGATTGCTCGCGGGGGGTGCCTGAAATAGTAAATAAATAAGGGACAATTAATTCAATAGTTATGGTAAATTCATATTTGGTCCAATTCATATGGCAACAAACATATCAATACAGTAGGAATTATAACAATACTATGCATTAACAAAGGTGAGACATTCAGTCCTTAATCCTACATAGTAAATGTTATTACTTCACATGGACCCTTCATTTAGAGAACCAAAATGTCATTAAATTAAATCTTAATAGTTTTGCTTATAAATTCATACAAACTGTCCATTGGATAATGGAAACAATTAACATAAATAGAAACCAACATACCAAATTCAGTATAAAATTATAATTTCATAAGCAAATTATCTCTTTGCACGTGCTTTTATTATGTCCCACAATTTTACAGACGCTGCACTTCATAACAATGCCTTTTTGGCTAATTCGTTCAACACAGGGTGCTGAACCTGAAGCCATGTTGTCATCAACTTGGCTACTCATGGTGTAAGATAGGGATGTGCATCTATTCAACCTTCTTTGGGGTTCTTCAGTCCTCTTTCTTTTCTTTGGAGGTTTGCCCGGTAATTTGCATATATATGTGGGGGTAGCATTGGGTCGAACTTGTGTGTTTCCCAAAATACTTATCCTTTAACAGGTTGGAATTTTGTTCTATAGCTCGCTAGATATGTATCCCTATGGTAATACTGTGAAATTTGAGCGATGGGATCTAGCTTGGCATGATACATCGCAGTAATTGCATGTTGGCATGGGATTCCGGTTAAATCCCAAGCTTGACAAGTACATACTTTCCTACTAAGGTCAACTGTGTGCCTATCCTTCCCCTCGGTGATCTCATACCCATCATCACCATTAAAGAATATTCTACAATTTACCGCCAAGTACCTATTTGTCTCAAAAAATTCAATATATTTTGGGCTATAGTTGGCCTTCCAATTGGTTACTATTTGCTCATTAGTAGTCCATTTTTCCATCAACTTAATCCTAATGCCATCAATCATTTTAATTACAGGCAAATACCTATACTCATTAATCCAGACATTAAAACTCTCACTCACATTATTGTCTACCACCATAGACAAGCATCTAGTACTAAAAAAGGCTCTTACCCATCCCTTAACAGGGGAACTCACTACTCCTTCAGCTGCTGCCTTGTTCACTTTCTCCAATGCCTTTAGATTGCCATTGAATTGTTCCTTGTAGGTGCTCCACGCGCAACTGAAGATTTTTTCTTCAGCTCATTTCCCCTCCACCTTTTGCTCCAGTTCACATAAACATGTCTTGCACACAGCCGATGTTCAGCGAACGAAAGGACATCACTGACAGCTTGTAGCAATCCCTACATGTAAGAACAGGTCAATTATACAATGTATGGCTGCAATTACTTAAGCACACATATATGGAAAAAACTATACCTTCTACATGTCTGACATTATTGTAACTTTTCCACCGTCATCAAGGTCAAGCGAGGATCGCAGCCATTGTATGAACCAACTCCAATTAACAGTTGTCTCCTTCTCAATCAAAGCAAAAGCTAAAGGGAACATACTATCGTTTGCACCTAAACCCACAACGGTCAACAAAATTCCCCTAGCTTTTCCTTTCAAAAAAGTGCCATCTAGCCCAATAAATGGCATGCACCCTAATTTCCACCCGACCTAAGAGTTTAATGACATAAGAGAGCACATTAGAGGCACCTAGCCTAATAGCCCAAAATATATACAAGGTCTAAAAAAATATAAAATGTTATGTATACACTGATCACAATTAACTAACTAACAAACATCAATTAATGCACTCACCAACAACAATTAATTAACTAATATACAACAATTAATTCAATAACAGACATAAAAGTCACTAATAGAGACAGAAAATTCACTAACACAAACAAAAAATGCACTAACACAGACAAAAAATGCACTAACAGACAGCAATTAATTCACAAACAGACAACAATTAATTCACTAACAAACAGAAAAGTCACTACCAGAGACAGAAAATGCACTAACAGACAAAAAATTCACTAACACAGACAGATAATGCAGTAACAAACAACAATTAATTCACAAACAGAGAGCAATTAATTCACTAACAAAAAATTCAATTAATTCACTCTCAGACAACAATTAATTAACCAACATGTAAATGGTATTGTAAGAGAATATGACATACATACCTTTGATGCATTAAAACAAACGTACATTCATCTAAATACCCTCCTTCCTTGATCTAGAGCTTCGTCACTTAACTCCACACTAACATCAGATCCCGGATTTGACACTTTCAGCTCATTGCAATAAGCTTCTAATTTGGCATACTCATCTGCAAAACCCCCATCCATGACCTCCATTATCATCCTTTTAGCCCTCTTACACTTATACTTGCTGACAAATATTTTCAAATCACGCTCAACCTCCTTCTTCATCTCAGTTACACTGTATTGAAGATTATCTTGGACTTTATCTTTGAAGTATTCAGCTAGCCACCTCGCACTTGCCCTTTGATTCTTATAAACCCTAGCAAACATGTGCTCATGATTTAGCGATTTCACCATGTACCCAAGACCTACGCTATCACTACCTACGTACAACCTAAATGGGAAGCCCTCTTCACAAGTGACAATGACCATCTTTTTGTCACTTCTAACTATTTTGATATTCACCCCCTTCTCTATAGCATAGTTATCAATGGCCTTCCTCAACTCACCTTTATCCAAGAATGTTTCACCCAATGTGAATGAGGCCCTTTTTTCAGAGCCATCCAACTTCCTTCGGCTATCCCACACTTGTAGAGTTGGACTAAAATTTCGCTCATCCTCATCACTAGATCTATCCTCAGGGTCTTCATGTATTTCATAATCATCAACTAAACTCTCTTCACTATCACTACATTCTGACCCTGACTCTGAATGTTCCATATAGCTATCATCATAACTATCAAAGCCAACTTCATCATCCCTACCAATGTTATCACAATCAACTATCCCACCTATGTCATCTATCTCACCTATTTCTACATAATCATTGGTTCTGGGAAAATTTCCAAATTCATCATCTACCTCGCCTAAAAATTCTATATAATGATCTGCTTCGGGAATATTTTCAAATTCTATATAATCATCTACCTCATTATCTTTCCCTTTCCTCGCCATTACACCTGTTGGAACTCAAGCATGCAATTAATTGTCAGCCATCAGGAGAGAAAAAACGCCAATAAAGTTTTTGAAAGCAATTAAAGAAAATTCAATAAATCATGACATCAGACACAAACGATGACATAGGAAAATTCAATAAATCATGACATCCCAGAAAAGCCAAACATTTTATTAATTTCTTTTTCATAGGAAGCTTGAGTGATGTTTTTAAACTGAAATGATAAATTTGGTAAATACCTGCAACTTGTATGTGACAGTCTCAAATCCTGCAAAGAGAAGAAAACACAGAGAAGAAGAAAAAGGGGGAAAATCAGAATCTCAGAGAAGAAGATTTATTAGAATTAAGAACAAATGTTTGACAAAATAACATAGGAGGTAAGAACAAATGTATGAAAAAACACAAGAGGGACAATTTCCAAACCTTTATGTGGATGATCAGGAAATCCAGCGGGGCAATGACTGCAGAATTTAAAAAATTTTATTCTCAGAAAAGAAAATTCTAGCTTCTCAATGACCAGTGCCAGACCAAGACATTTATCTATGAGTGCCCACTCACCTAAGAGATCACAAGATTTGAATAGATAAATGAAAACACACAGAAATGTTTAATCTCAACAGATTTATAAGTTCAAGAAATATTCCATTATTAGTCTTGAATCTATGGTTTGAGTGTACTATCAGCATGTTGAAAACATACAAGCTATTCTTGAACATGGTCATAAATTTGTTTAGATGGATTCTAACATCTCATAATGGTAGTAAAAAGTAAGTCAAATGGTAAATAGGTTTAGATAATAATCATTAGGAAGAAGGTCCCCGTAGAAATATTGCTCCCCATATTTTGGAAAGACTTCATGCTTTGATCCATCCACTGAGGTAAATGTGACATAAGACTCTGAGGGATGCAAGAGATTGAATGTTGGGTGAACTCTTAAGTAGACCCCCCCTACAGTGAATATAAGGGAGAACTTATAATTTAGAACATCTAAAAAGCGGTAAGTAATTTATAAATTAAAAAAGACTACACTGTCACAAAGAAAATAAAATTGAACCAACACAGAGTTGGTTTAGTAGGGTAAGCCTTCAAGTCAACAAGATGAGTGTATAATAGAGAAAATTCTAGCTTTTGAGCAGTTTAATAAGAGGACATGCAAAATCAAGTTGTAACCTCAACAAATTCATTGCCCCCAAATTGATGGCATTATAGCAAATCAATTTTTTTTTTAAAAAAAAACACACACACACACATCATCTCGCAATTGTCATGCACGAAGAATGAGGAAATCACTATAACTTTTGAAACATGAAGGCAAACAAGGATATTATCTGAGAATGACATTTAGGATCATTAAAATAGGCTTACGACAGAATGAGCTCACAAAATGGGATTTTCCCAGTGTTAGTGTTGTATAGATTTTCACAATAATCTCATTCTAAATTTGAGAAAACCAGATAAACGAAACCCTAACGAACTGATATCGGTCACCTCAAATTTGCAGAGAAAACTTGGAGAAATTTCCGTCACATTATCTAATCCCTTCAGAGAAATGGAAAGTTACCTGTCCAATTCAGATTAGCTAAAACCCTAGCTGATTGTCGATTCCCTCCATCCATGCGCCATTGTCGTCCGAGCTTCTTCAACCACGATCACCATCGTTGACAGGATTCCAGCTCCAACAATCTCCCAAACTTTCTTGATCAGCAACGACGATCTCACCACATTCGATCAAACCAAGTTCAACGAGTCCAACGGGTTTCACTTCGACTGTCCTTCTACTCTTGTTTTTTCCCCAAATATAACGTAGCCCTAATTGCTTCTTTCAATCTCCACGTTTTCGTTTTGGTTGACTCATGAGGCCACATGTTTTTTAGCTAGCATTTTATTTCCCTCAATATATGTCCATCAGACGGAGCTTGTACAATACTTAACGTTTTTGTGTTGATTTAATGTTTTCCAGAGTTTATTTGTATTTAAGGTCCATATATTAGTTTATTGTGGTGGATGATCTTGGACCAATTGTTCATTGTGCTGGGTGCTCCTTAACCCATTTTTAAATAATAGGGTTAAGTAGTAAATTTGCCTCGGAAATTTTCACTGAATAACAATGTTTGTTCTGAAAGTTTTTCTTGTCTTAATGTTACCTCAAAAGTTTTAAAACGTAGCAATGTTGCCCATTTCGGTTAAAAAGTTAATGGTCAATGTCAATTTTTTGTTGATCAACGTTAGCTTTTTAATGGAATAGGATAATATTGTTATGTTTTGAAACTTCCAAGGCAACATTGAGACAAAAAAAACTTCTAGGGTACTATTGCTCTTGAGTCTATACTTCCGGGGCGGATTTACTAGTTAACCCTAAATAATAAATTCTTAAATAAACTATCAAATCTTAGAATGTGTTTGGTACGGGGAAAATATAAGGAGGGAAAGGAAGGGAATAGAAGATTTTGAAGGATGAGGGAAAATGACTTGAGGAATATGAGTTGTTTAGGAGGAAGAAAATTGAAAGAGTAGTAGTTAGTAAACTATTAGGAAATACTTATTTTATCCTTAAAAGTAATTCATTTAAAATGAAAAAGAAAAAATATTTTATAAAAATATCCTTTCATCGAGTTTAGATTCGTATAAAATATTCTCCCACTAAATTTTGGATTTGTCTAAAATATTTTCCTGCCTAGTTCAAACTTGTCTAAAATATTTTTCCTCCAAGTTCGAACTTATATTCTCCTACCATGTTCGAACTCATCGCATAAGTTTGAATTTATCGCATCAATTCAAATTTAATTCTATTTTCTTGCATTATAGGATTTTTGTTTTTGAGGGGTACGTATGTCTAAAAGCATTTGAATTTAGCACATAAATTCGAATTTAATCTTATTTTTTTGCATTATAGAAAAAATATTTTTTTGAGGGGTACATATGTTTGAAAGCGTCATTGTTCACATTAGAACCTAAATTCCCACTAATTTTGGTGGGATCATATCTTCCCACCTATAAAGGAAGATTTGTCAGCTCAGGAACTTAGTGCCTAGAAAGAATAAACACAAAAAGTATACTAAACAAAGGAACTTGCTCATTTTTCCTTCCCTTCTCACCTGGTTCACATTCCAAACAAACCCTATGCCTAAATAAAAGGCAATTCAAAAGGATTTTCTTGATGAGGGAACATCAATTGATAAATAGTTCTCAAATAGTTGAAAACTTGAAATGGCATTAGAGAAAATAGGAAATTTAGTTAGGGTTAATTTTAGGACTAAGTAGCAAATCTATCCTAAAAGTATACGCCCAAAAGCAATTTTGCCTTACAAGTTTTTTTGGGCTCAATATAATCTCGGAAGTCTAAAAATATAGCAATTTTATTCTTTTCTGTTAAAAAATTAACATTGACCATTAAAAAAGTGACATTGACCATTAACTTTTTAATGGAAAAGGGCAACATTGCTACATTTTAAACTTTCGGGGGTACATTGAGCAAAAAAAAACTTTCAGGGTAAAATTGCTCTGGGTGTACTTCGGAGGTAGATTGTTAACCCTTAATTTTATAATAAAAAAATTTATATTTTAATTTTTAATCTTTTAAAATAACGACAATTTTAAGATGCTTATTAATAAATTTTTGGGTCAAGTAGCAATTTTGTCCCGAAAGTATACCATCAGGAGCAATGTTGCCCTGAATTTTTTTTTTGGGCTCAATTTTACCTTGGAAGTATAAAAATATAGCAATATTGCCCTCAACTAATGGTCACACTCAAGTGTGATACCCTCATTAATTTTTTTTTGGTGAGTGCACACTCATTGTGCATGTGCACACTCACTTGAGTGTATGAGTGCGCATTGGGGGGAAAAAAAAAACCAACCGTGCACAAGTGTGTGTCTTTCGAGTGTGTTAACACTGTTAGGGTTAACCGTAATTAGAGGGCGACATTGCTAAGTTTTTATATTTCTGGGGCAAAATTGGGTACAAAAAAACTTTTAGGGCAACATTGCTTCTGGGGTATACTTCCGAGATAAAATTGTTAGTTAATCCTAAATTTTAAATAATAAATACAACACTGAACTAAAAACTGTCGAGCCACCGATAAATCGACCGTCAGTCGTCACAAATACGGAAAGAGATTCTCTCAATATCTCTTTTCTCATTTTCTCTCATCGGTTCAATCTGAGCCGTTGATTGAGAAAATGAGAGAAAAGTAAAAATAGTATTGTATTGATTGGATAGATGTGATTTAGAGATTATAAGGGATAATGAGAAAATGACGATGTGAGAAACCCAACCAACAAATATTGAACTTGCGGGTTAAAAATAATAATAAATTGCTTCAAAAACCCTGGCTCCTCCAACTATTGAACTCCGCCAACACTCAAGCAGGCGCTCCCGTTGCCGCGGCCATCGTTCATCTTCGCCTGTGACTCTTGCTTTCTTTCGAAGATTCTGATTCGTATATGTATGCCTCCTTGGGATACTACACTCTCTTTGATGAAAAAACACGGAAAGAAACTTATTACTCGCGTCACTCTGGTTTGTTAACCAAGCATATAAGGGAAGCGCGGTAGTGTTGTTAATTAGAACTGAACAAAAGACACAGATTTTCGAACGTTTTAACTGTCCAAATTCCATTCACTAGCTTATTTTGCGAGGTGATTTTCTTTTTTTTTTTTTCAATGAATCGTGTATAATTCTGTACGTTTTAAGCTTGTGTTGTTGTTGTTCGATCTCACTCTCCTTGATCTAAGCTTACAATTGATTGTTTCACCGAAAATTGTTGTTCAGATTACAATTTCCATAAATCGCCGTAATTGGCTTCCTTTGGATTACAGTTTACTATATCTGTTTTTGGAGTTCATATTATTGATTAAGTAATTGAACTTACTGTAATGCTTCACTCTGCTTTCTTTGTACTAGAACGAGCTATGAGTGTGGTTTCGCTAGGCCTGCCGGGGGCATGGGCTGAAGACTACTATGAATCAGCTGATTCTTATACAACAAAAGTTGGAGGAGTTCCTGTAAGACGTTACAATGTCTATCAAATTCAACGTGTTTTTCAGAATGATTTGATTCCTTGTATTTTATTTATTATTTTTTTTTCCCTAATTCTTATGAATATACACACTACTTTTGTCTCCTTCAACAGGACTGGCCCCTTCCCAAGGAGGCAATACAAGATAATTTGCTTCAGTGTGGTGCGTGTGGGAGTAAACTCTGTCTCGTAGCTCAGGTCTTTCCTTTTTCCACTGTTCAACTTTACTTGGAAATTCCCAAGAAATGAGCATAGACGGACTTATTCTTTTGCTATCTTCTCACAATACAGGTATATGCTCCAATATCAAAAAAGACAGGGGAGATTCAAGAACGCCTTCTTATTGTTTTAGGTTGCCTTACACCAAAATGTGGAAGCACTTCAGAAAGGTTGCTTTCTATTCATTCCTGAGTTCCTCTAGCATTTAAATGATAAGAATTGCTACCTTCTCTTCGTAATATTAGAGCTAGATAACTAATTTGCAAATATTAAAGAAATTAGTTAAGTTAGTTATTTGTAACAAAAGAATGTGGGTTTTCCTAAAATATCATTTTTAATTATATGCATTGGAATGCCCCTCGATGGAAACACTCTTAATATATGCAATTGATAAGGATGCATTGGCGAAAAAGTTATAAATTTGAACGGTAAAGTGGATTGAGATCTAATATTAAGGATCAAAATGAACCCTTTGTTGAGCTGCTACAATTTGGATAGAAGAGAGTATTATTTTTGCATATATTGTTTCATGCTCTGAATTTCCTGTTTAAACCACTTGTGGCTTGTAGTTGGAGAGTTCTTCGGGTTCAGAAGACCTATACTCAGTATGTGGAAGTGGCTTCTGCAATTACACCATCTCCCGCAGTTAAAAATACCAGCTGGTTGGAAGATGGCAGTGACGATGAAGACATGGATTTAGAGCAATTGAGCAAGGCTCTCTCTGAAGCTGGAACTTTGGCTTCTAACAGCAAAAAATCAGTGTCTAATCCGTGTACTGACACTGCTTCTTTTGCCTCTCGAAGTCCTACAGTTAGTAAGGTTGATATTGATATTCCAGGTAAAAGTTCATTAAGGAAGAAAACTTGCCAAGATTGAAGCCCCAGCTTAATGTTTTGCTACCTTTCGTTTCAAAACTTAATAAGATTAATGGCAGTGCGTAATCAGCTGACCTCATCCCTTTTTTGGACTTAAGCTAGTTAGAGTAGCTCTTTCTTTTATTTTTCTGGTTTAGTCAATTACAAGATTTCAGGTGAGACAGTTGTTTTGTCACCTTAATTAGTTAAGGTGCAAGAAAATAGGAAATGTGTATAGAATGGCTGTTGAAAATAGTTTTTATTTGAAATAAGACGAAGAGTGAAGTAACTTGTCTATGTGAAAAGATGTTTACGTGTTGCTTTAGGCATTATGAATACGGTGCTAAGGTTGTTGTAATTGGTTCATGGTGCTTTTGTTGTTTCCAGTGGTGCCTTGCTTTTATATATACTACAAAGAGGAAGAATCATCCTCCGAGGATCTTAGTTCAATATGTTCTAACTACTCATCGCTTTCCATTAAGGAGAATGGAAGTGATAATGAGAACGAGGTTTGGGAAAAGGAATCTTATGAATATGATAAAGCTTTGACTGCTGATAGAACATACCTCAAGTTCAAGAAACGCTTGGAAGCACATCCAGAGCAGTGTTTCAGGTATATAACGCACGCACACACGCTTGCTTCAATTTATCTCTCTTTCTGTTTCACACCCTTCTCTTCACACAAACCTTCCAATTTATCATTCTTATGAGAATACAAGAGTTCCACAACGACTAATTAGAGAAAGAATTGAAAGTATATAATGAAAGGTAAGTCTATCAAATTGATTTAAGCTATTTTGACTGAAAAACAACCCTAATATATACCTATATCTCAAAAATATAATATGGTATCAGAGTTATTCGATTTGGGACCCCAAAAAAAAGAAGGGAAAAAATGAAGATTGTGTACATGAGGTCTCGGAGATTGAGAAATAATTGAAACTATATAATGTTAAGGGAAGTCTTATCAAATTGGCTTAAGCTATTGATAGTCTAATAATTGTTTCTGTTCCATTCTTCCCTTCTTTCTCTTCTCACCTTCTTGGTTTAAGCCATTGTATTATGCCTTTTCTAATCCTTAATGTGTACAGATATTCATATGGTGGGAAGCCAGTTCTAGCAGCCGTTGATAAAGTAAACCCTGGCAGGTGCAAGCTATGTGGCGAATCAAGGAATTTTGAGATGCAACTAATGCCTCCATTGCTATATTTTCTGCAAGAAGCACCTGATGACAAAAGAAGATTGGTGGAAAATTGGGACTGGATGACCCTTATCATTTATACTTGTTCCAAGGTTAGTAGTGTTCTGCGGTCTCCTGTTGATTTTAGGCGACAAATGTTCCGTACCTTTTTAGAAGCTTAACAACCATAGAAAATAGTAAATAGTGAACAATGGTATTGAACTATTGGTATTATGTTCTACTTGTGTTCAAAACTGGATTTATCTATATGTTGACCAAACTTCTGAACTTAGCTTATGTTCAAGCCCAACATGTTCCCAGTTACCTTTTTTTTACATATGGGGTTTATTTGAATTTATTTCATTAGAAACGTGCATGCCTTTGCAGAAAAGTTGGCTCAAATCTGTCTGGACTCGAGAGTTTAGGTTGAAATGGAATTCAGCTATAGAAAGTTTAATTATATTAGGAGAATTATGGATACTTTGTTTTTGTACCAGTTATGCACTAATGTTTCGTATCCTTTCCAGAGCTGTTCTGAAGTGAATGAGCGAGGCAAGCCCAATAATAATGACTGGATTGTGGCCGAGGAGGCAGTTGTGGCGCAATGTGAAAAATCCATGCCTGTTCGTCACTATGAGTGGTGACATTGTTAAGAATACAACACATTGAATTTTTTCCTGATGTGCCTCTAAGGTTGTTATTGTATAGTTCACAATGGCTTAAGAATACAACACATTGAATTTTTTCCTGATGTGCCTTTAAGGTTTTGTTTTCTCAGAGCACAATGTTTTGCTTCTGTAAAGTTCATTATTTATGAAGATCATGCAACTGTAATGGAATTATACACTAGTTGTTTTCTGGAGAGGGGAAAAAAATTGCGATACTAATTAATTTATGGTGCTTATAAAGTAGTGGTTCAATCAGCAATTGTTAGTTAAAATGGTAAGTGGCTTCATCCCACAAGGATGAGAACATAGATTCAAATCCTTGAAACTACAATTATTTTGAGAAGCAGACACTCTAAATGTAAATCTTAGAAGGAAAACCTTTGATCAAATTGAAAAAAATAAAATAAAATAGTGATTCAATCATACGGCAGGCTTGAATACACTATAGAGCGGATGAAATTTGAAAAGGTAATAGAAGGTTCAAGATAAATAGATTGTTTCACTTAATTGTTTCCTACTGATTAAACAAATATGTGTGCATGTATACACATAACAAAAGCATCTAAAGCTCTGAATCAGACTCTCTCTCTGAGGCAGACGAAGGAGGAGCCTTCACCTTTTGAGCAGTCTTGTGAACTGCTTCTCCAACCATTTCTGCTGCAGATTTTGCAGATTCCTTCACTGTCTCTGTGCTTTTCTGGAAGCTCTTCTCTGCTGCTTCTCTGATTGGTTCACTTTGGTCCTCCGTCGCTCTCCGGAAACTGATCAGTAAGGTGTCACATTCCTCTCAAGTTAGATCATTTACAGTTCATAACTTTACATTGCACTGTTTTATAACTTTCTAGATTTTCACAGAATGCAATTTTTGTTGTTCTACAATAATTTTCTGTTGCCATACTGATCATTAGTAATTACTACCTCCGCTCCTAATTATAAGAGCTAGTTGACTTTCTTTGGAGTGATTAAGGAAGCTAAATAAGTTACTTAATCATTTCATATGTTAAATATTCTTAGATTATATATTAGTTTATTAGTCAAACTAATAAGTTTGAAGAAAAAAATAAAAATAAAAATACTTTAAAGTAATTTAGTTAGCTTCCTTAATCTCTCCAAAAAAGTCAACTAACTCTTATAATTAGGACCGGAGAGAGTATTATTCTTCTGTATATTATATTTTAATATTTAAGTTACTATAAAATCTAAAGTAACACTGAATCAAACTCTTCTAATGTCAACCAAACATTAATATTCAGTTATCCATATTCATATCAGAATCAATCAATATCAAACATAAAACTTACGACTGAGCTCAACTATCATTTACAAACTCTGCACTAAACTTGTAAATAATATTAAAAAAAAATTATCAAAAAATATGAAAAGTTACTTAAAATCTAAAGTAACACTGAATCAACTCTTCTAATGTCAACCAAACATTAATATTCAGTTATCCATATTCATATCAGAATCAATGAATATCAAACTTCAAACATAAAACTTACGACAGAGCTCAACTATCATTTACAAACTCTGCACTAAACTTGTAAATAATATTTAAAAAAACAAATTATGAAAAATTATGATATTCAGAAGTCATAAAGAATTATTCTTCGCCTACATATCATATATGCCCAAAAAAAAAAAGGTGTCGAATTAATTGCTAAATTAAATTTTCACGTGCTGTGTCTTCATCTGTTCAACGTCAACATGAATGGTTAATTTCTTAAGAAAAATTAGAAACTTACTCCACATTTGGAGGAGAGAATCTCATCTGAAAGTCGTGAATTACAGTTTTGACCTTCTCCCACGAGCTTTTGTGAGACCTTTTGAGTAGGGAAACAGTGTCCACAACATACTTATGAAAGAGTGGGTATTGTGGCTCCTCTTGAACAGCTCGGTTGCCGGCGCCGCCTTGTTGTTGAACGGCGATCTGGGATTGAAGAACCACCACGAGAAAGAAGAGAAGAAATAGTAGTACTCTGTTTCTGCTTAAATTTCCCATCATTCAGTCCTGCTTCTTCTTTTCTGGTGGGCGATAAGGATTGAAGAAAAGAGAAAGTGAAAAGGAAATTTTTGATCAGATCAGTTTGGGACGTAATTTTGCAGAGAGTCTGAGTTTTCAGGACACGTTCTTTGCTACGTGGACGAAACGTGGGGCTCTCGTCTTGCATGTCCGTAGGGGTCGTCGATGCTTGAAGTTTTCAAACTGTTTTCTTTTCCTTTGGGGCTAAAAGAAGCTGTAATTAGTTAAAAACCCAAAAATATTATATGATAATAAATAATATTTCAATACTTCATCAGGAATTTTTTATTTTGTTCTTTTTAGAATTTTTTTTTGATAGAACTATACAATTAAGATACAGTATTTAAAAAAAAGGGGAAACTATCCTAAACGTAGATATAAAGTATATTTGATCCTTCATCTGTAATTTTTTATTTTGTTTTCCATAGAAATTTGACCATTTTCATAAATGACTACTTTTTATAGTTTTCATAATTGAAATGGTATGCACTTAGGCCGTTTGGTACACAGATTCGATGGGAAAGGAAAAGGAAATTCACAAGTTCCTCCGTTTGGCACGCATTTTGGACAAAACCTTCTTGGGAGCTAAGTTCCTTAGCCCACCAATCTTTTTTCATATATGGGAAGATAAGATCCCATTAAAATTGGTGAGATCTCAAATTCTCATGTCACTGTTCACATTTTTTAACAAATTTACCTCTAAAATTTGAATTTGGCGGCAACGTTTGAACCTGACAGAAATTCTTTTTACATGAGTTTGAACTTGACAAAAGCATATTTTTAAAAAATATATTTTAGCAAAAAAATTATTTTTCTTTTTTATTTTGAATGAATTAATTTTGAGGGTAAAATAGACATTTCTTGATTCTTTATCAACTACTACCCGTTCATTTTCTTCTTACCAAACAACTCACTCAAAATCTTCCATTCTATTCCTTTCCTTCCTCAAATTTTGTCAGTACCAAACAGGCCTGATAAGGTTGTAGACATGATTTTAATCTCGTGGCTGGAAGCTGGCCGTCATATCATGTTATCTCTCAAATGGTCGAAAACTTCAATTCGCCGGTTGCTTAGAGTGGTTATGGTAGTTGGGTACAAGACTTCTATGTTTTGTCATGTGAAATTTCTTATAAATTGATATTTGATGTGGCTGATTGTCTTGTGCACACAACTATCTTTATATGCTCTTCTCTCATTGCCTACGAATTATTTTTTTTAAAAAAAAAAAACAAGAAGCCTCTGATGCTCGAGTTGTGTTTCACTATTGTATTACAACTTACATGTTGCACAAAACAATTTGTCGATAGAACTTCCAAAATTGAAATTTTTTTTCCCTTTTTAATTAAAATATGAAGGCTGTGGCAAAAGATTACCATACGTAATTAGCAAATGCTCAATAGCAAAAATAATCTTGGCCAAAAAAAAGAACCTAGAAAAATCACATGCTTCCATCTGCGTACAGTCACATATATATATATTTTTTTTTTGGGGGGGGGGGGGGGGGGGTACAGTAACATATTTCTTTTTCTTTTACTTTTTTGGGTGTCAAAAAAGGAAGGAAATAAAAAAAGGAGAGCTCAGATGCACACGATGACATCCGTTAGATCAGATGAGTGTGATTGAACATCAACCACAGTTAGTGCCAGATACTCCTCACAGCTCTCGAGATGCACCAGCCGGGAATCGAACCCGGGTCTGTACCGTGGCAGGGTACTATTCTACCACTAGACCACTGGTGCTCTTGTTGTCAACGAGGTTGAGCCTTATATTAATGTTGCAAATAACAATCGTTTCTTTTGTTATGATAGTTGATCTTTACCCCCATACCCCATGGAATGGCATAGGCTTCTTTCCTTTTCTACTCAATCCACTGCTGTTTCGTTTTTCGGCTTAATACTTTATTTTATTTAGTTTCAGCGACTCATTTTATTTATAGTTTCAGTTATTTATTTATTTCTTACTTAGCTTTATTCTTTATCCCCTATACTCAAGAAACACAAGAATGACACAATGAAGTTTCTTCTCAATCCACTGCTGTTTTCCGGCGGTTCAAAATGGTATATAATTGTTGCCCAGTTTCATACACTTTAGAAGAAGGCGTGCTTATATACATTATGAATTTTTACATTTGACATGTCATATATCCTAAGTTTCTTATCTGATAGGAAATCATTAATCAGCAAAGAATATCCACCCTCAATTTTCTTATTTGGGCATTGCAAGACCCTGGATTCATGAATGAATTGCCTTCCCGTTTGCTTCCCCAAAAAAAATGTATATAAAAGCTTCTGTCAACTGGGAAATTACCGAACATTTTACAATGTATCGCTGAAATTTTCACCAGAAAGTAAAATTAATTTTAGATACAGCAGAATCGATCTTAACAGTGTATATTCTTCCCCGAAATACCCCTTCTATTGATAAAACCTCTAAAAAAAAAATGAAAGAATCAACTGACCAGTTTACAAATGAAATGGGGAAGCCATTGCAACAAGTTATGACTTCATTCTAAGAAACAACATATCGGTGTACCAGCAAATGAATGATTACCCAATGCGGAGGTCCTCAGACATTAATATCTGAGCGCTTTGTTCTAGTTCCTGCACCGCCGTCTGAGGAGCTAGACAAGGAAAATCTTGGGAAGCTATAGCTTTCAGATATTGAAGCTGGCTGTTGAGTATAAAGCATGGTTGGTGGATCAAGATTAGCCGGAGCCCAAGGGGGCGGAGCGTGATTACTCGGAGCCCAAGGGGGAGGACGTACGTTATACATGTAAGAATCACCCCTTTGACTGCAGTCACCAATAAATTTTTCTAATGAGTGGTGCAAAACCAACTATAGAAAGAAAGTAACAACATGGAACCAAACCCAAAAATATCGAGCATTAGTATACCCTAAACATGATGAAATCAAGCAAGAATTTTCCCTTCCCAAAGAAATTTTAGAGTGATGGATTGTGATGTAAAAAAAAAAAAAGGAGCTGTGGCTTCAAAATGCTTTGCCAGGCCAGTAGAACGTACCTTGCAATAGAAGACCGATCATCCTCATCAACCCCATCGTCATCATCTATACGCTGAGCATGTCTTGGAACTGAAGAAATGGACCATGAACTTGGTGCAGGTATTTCATCTGAGAAATATCTTCTCCTGATCAACTAGAAGTAAAGGCACTAGGAAATTCAGATGATACCCCATTCCATATATTTACGAGAAAAAAGATATTAGATATTATACAGACCATATGAAAAAAATTCATCACGGCTTCCTTGTCATACCTTGCTTCTCTTGCAGCCTGCAGATGTACAAAATATAAACCATCATATCAAAAACTCATACAAAATGCAAAAACATAAGAGATCACTGCATCAAGTGTCGTAACTTATCACATGTGGTTTGCTATATCATAGTTACATCATTTATTTTGGGTTTTCAATGACTGAAAGAGAAATCAAAATCCCCAAATAGTGTATATTTAGCCTCTCCAGTTCAAAACCAAAGCTCAAGGCACAGTGGAACAACATATATAAGTTCACTCACGGTAATCATTTAAGTGCACTATTGTATGTCTTCACATAAAGTATATTAAAGGACAAAACAAGCATAAGAAAATTTCAAAATGCCGCTATATCAGCATGTACTTCAAAATCCAAAGCAATTAAACATAAAATAGCGTATTATTGAGTTCTGTCTGCACTCAACTCAAATTTTTCATGAAGCAACGCACTATCTTAGTTCTTAAGAATCGGAAAGCATAACTCGAAGTCACTAGTAAAACTGATATATATAATATTTTTATTGAGACTCTTACTGCAATTAATCCTCCACTACCAGGAAAACTGTCAGTCAGGGGAATCTCCTCACTTGACGGCAACAAACCCTGCTTCTCAACCCATTGTCGGGCCACATCAACAAGATTCCCACTGCTTACTCTTTTACCCTCTTTTGAAGCAACATCAACTTTGTTACCAATAACAATATAGGGAACAGTAAGGCCGCCAGGACCACCAGACCTCAAAGGGGCAGAAAAAGTCCCAGTTGCAGCAATCTCAGTTGCCCACTTCCGTAAGCTAGCCTTTGTTCTTCTCTGTGAGAGATCATGAACAAAAATTACACCTGCAGATTTAGTTTAAATAAAAAACCTCAGTTTTAAAAATAGACATTCAAGTTTCATATAATTGATTATTCAGACTTCATTAATTACAAATGAGTTCTAGTTGTAGAAAATCTATAAACTTAACTGCCACTAAAATATGGATGCTAGTATAGAAAATAGTAGCAGAAGTGTGCCATGCAACTGAGATTCAAACCACCAATTCCAGATAATGTCAAAGACATATTAAAACCAGCTGATTCTCCATGAAGTTATTTTAAATGGTGCAACAGCACTCATTTAAAAAATAACATTTAGAGTTTACTTCAATTTCATTTATTTATATTAATGTACAGGGTATAAGAAGAGAATCCAACGATACATTAGGCATTATTAAAGTATCAGAAACATTTTCCTCTCTTTAAAGACTTAACCCTATATTACATTGCAAACATACAATTTCTTCCTAAAGTTTAAACAATTAAGACAAAAGAGTAGATTATTAATTATTACTTACCATTAATCTGTGCATAAAACATGGACCTGCAATCTTTGTACCGATCATGTCCTGACACATCCCAAAGTTCAATGAAGAAACCTCTCTCAGAATCACCTTTAAGATTATTTGAAGAGCTGCCAGAGTTTCCATAAGTAGTGTGCTGGAAGAAAGCAATAGTGTATGCGACACTTGGTAAAGATATGTACTACGGAAACAATGATAATTATCTTGTGTTAATAGAGCGGGTAGTCTTTACCTTCACACCAACTGAACAACCTATTGTCTGAGAAGGACGAACAATGGAAGAACCTTTGATGATCAGATGAACTAGGGAAGTCTTCCCAACACCTGTAAAAACATGAAATAGTAAAATGACTGCAGCATACGACTCATCAATGAAGAACAAAAGGTGGATATGATATGATTGAAATACTTTAAAGAGCTATGTGGTGCCCCTGGATGTAGTAATAAAGAGATTGAAACCATGAATTTTCCTATTGATGGGAGGAATACACGAAGTGTCTAGTCCCCTGCTATAGTTTTGGAACTTACTGCAGTTATGGTCTATAGAAAATGAGTCAGTTCCCTCTCTTCTCCCGAAATTATAAAGACTTTTGCATTAATCAATGGCTACCCAAGCAAAAATTTCTATCAATGAGATGAAACTAACATGCGTGCAGATTTATGCCAGATTAATAATTCATGTCACATTTTCTTAGCTCCTATATTTTAAGATGCCTTCCAATTTAAAATAAATGAAAATTATGATTAAATATTGTATCAAATCACCTAGTCATTTGTTGAATCAATCCATCAGAACTGATCAAAATATCGTCTTAACTTAGTCACAACAATTCAGGCTAGAAATATGCAGTTTAAATTGATCCAGAGTCTATGACTTCCCAGAATCAGAGTTTCCAATATGTAAGGCAGACATATTAACCAGAAAGACTTCTATACGGATAACTCTGACAAATCACAGACAAGACTCAAGTGTGTCAACAGAAATTGTGGCGTGAGTCGAGGAAAACTGCCACGGAAATATTTATTTGCAATTCCCATAATCTTTAAGTTGTTACTCAAACACAATAAGTCGTTGCCAATTTTAACATCCTGAACAATACAATTTCTAAAACATTACAAAATTGAATTTCTGTCACCTATCCCGGAATCACCTACTTTCACCTTTCTTAAATAAGGCTGTCAGCAGCACTACTATGAAGCTCAAAAAATATTTTACAGCACAACTACAGCATTCAATCAATTTATAGATAAATAACTTTTACTTTCGTCACACGATTTTGAAATTTGGTCGAGAAGCTTCAATCTAAGAAATTGTCGACACCATAATAAAATTTGAGCAAAAATAGATTGGGAGGCAATACTAGAATGGAAAAATCAGTCACCCGAGTCACCAACAACGAGCACTCTAATCTGCCCATACGGCGGAACGTCGTTCTCCCTCTGACGGTCCCACCGGAACATGTTTTCCTCTAGACACTCTGCAAACTTAGCTCAAAAGCAATTACGAAAACAAAACTTCGAACAATTCTCTGGCACATAAACCCGTAACGGATACAATCTTCACGAAAAGGACCAATTTCTCAGCATGGAAATTCCGACCTCTATACTAAAATCCATCTCATGTAGAGATTAAGTCAATCTCTCCAAGCAGAAATTAGATATAGCTCATATCTATTATTTCACATCTCGGAAAATGATCCACTTTGGTCGACCGATCTGACAAGAAGTCCGGGAGCAAATAACCAAAAAAAACAAAAAACAAATAATCGAACAGAAGGTCAAGCAAGTTCGCTCAAAGTTGGCAAAAATTCACAAGCTATCCAAATAGAATAGGCCAGTGAATTGACAACATGTGGAAGATTTGTAATCAATCTGCAATGTCCAGACTCCAGAGAGGCCTGAAACAAGATATACGGTAGGCAAAATCGTCTGGATCGAGAAGGGAGAAGCACAAAATTACAGCAAAACTTTGAGTTGAACTTGCAAGAATGCGATCTCGCGTGTCCACGTGAATGAAGCAATTTTCATTCCTTTTCTCCCTCGTTTTTTAATTATTTCCAATCTCAATGGTACGGGTCCAAGCATCCCGTACACCGACAAATTTGTTTTAAAAATTTTCAGTCAAAGTGATGTTGCCATTAAAGTTTTATTTGTCTCATTTTTGTACTGAAAGTTTTGAAATATAATAATGTTGCCCCATTCTAACTAAAAAGTTAACAATTATTTTTTTTTTAAACCGTGAACGTTAGTTTTTTAATGGAATAAGGCAACGTTGTTACATTTTGAAACTTATAGAGCAATATTGCTCTTAAACCTATACTTCTGGAAAGGTTTTGCTACTTAACCCATTAATTAAACTCCAATTTATTCTCAATTTTTTTTAGGCGCACTTCTACATAAAGTTTATCACCTTTTATGTATTAAAATAATAGAAGAAATTACAATCTGGCCTAGCGGGAAAAACTTAGTGTAAATCCGTCTTGAAAATATAGGCTTAGGAGCAACATTACCTTAGAATTTTTTTTTAAAAAAATGTTGCATCGGAAGTTTCAAAACGTAGCAATGTTGCTTTATTCCGTTAAAAAATTAACATTGACCATCAAAAAAGTGACGTTAACCGCTAATTTTTAACGGAAATGGGCAACATTGCTACGTTTTGAAACTTCTGAATAACATTGAGACAAAAAAAAAAATTCCAGTGTAATATTGCTCTTTAGGGAAGGAAAAAAAAAATTCAAAGCAAATTTGCTACTTAACCCAAAACACTGAATTACTAACATGTTTTAAGTCATTTTTTATATTTAGACCTCTGTTGCTCAATTGTCTAGACTTACTAATAATTAACTAAGTCTCTTATTTAGAGTCACATTGTAATTCTTTCAAAATAATATTAAAAATTGCTAAAAATCCCCAATTAAATTATTTATTGGCTAAAGGTAATAAAGGATACGGATTCTTAGTGAGTTTAACTCATTTTAAGTAAATCCAACTCTCTCATACCACATTTTCAAGTATCTGAAAGTGGAGCCAAATACCTAAGAGTGGGCGTGAATTGGGTATTTTAAAAACTTTTGAAAATAACTCTATTTTCTAATATTGAAAACAGGGTAGAAGAGAGTAAAGGGAAGAAGAGCTTAACACAAGAGATTTATACTGGTTCGGTCTTAACCACTTGACCTACGTCCAGTCCTCAGACTCTCTGGGATTTCCATTATATCAATGATTACACACTCTGCACTCAAGAAGTATTCTCTCACTAGAACTCACTCCCCCTTACAACTTGTAATCAATGAACTTCCCAATCACTAAGTCCCCTTGACTTATGATTCCTTACAATAAATTATTTACAGATAAAAAAAACTCTCTCTAAGAGTAGATAATGATAAACACTGAAGCTTATAATGTCAAAAGACAAAAATACAAGTGAAAACAGAGAGGTAGTTGAAGAACTTGAATGCTTGTGTGTTTTCAGATGTTGTTATTGTTTAGAAGAATTGAATGCAACTCTATTTATAGTCAGATAGCATTAAAGAACCGTTGCATTAATAATTTGACCGTTGGAGATGATCTGTAGAGGTTATGAGCTGCTTAGGTCTTCTTCTCTCTCTGACTTCTACTTAATCCAGCTGGCTAGATGATCAGAGTTGACTCTCTGCACATTAATCCGTTGGAGAAGCTGTTGTTTGTTGTAGAAATCAATCTTTAATGCTTTGCAACCGTGTGCAGATGGATTAACCAAAAGTATGCAAGTTTCTGGGTTGAACATTTAATGTTCTGACATCACTTTTGCTTTTGCTTTAAACCTTCAATAAACTTTCCTTAATCTGTCTGAAACTCACTAAAAAGATGGTTAAACATATCTACAAACATTATAGATTAATCATGGAAAGCATTGAAATCAAACAAGAAAGTATAACAAGATCGACAAATTTGAATTTTTGACAACGTTCAGAAACCTAGAGGTTTGTTCCACAAACCTCGAGGTTTTTGACTTATGCAGGTGGAAGAAATTTTAGTTCAAAACAATAACCTGAAGGTTTTACTGAAAGCCTGGAGGTTTTCAGAAATCCAAAACCACTATATTCTCTCTGAGTGTCTAAACCTCGAGGTTTTCTCAGAAACCTCGAGGTTTCACTTTTGAGAGTGAAACCTTGCAGAAAGTGAGACAACTATAAACCTGGAGGTTTTATGAGAACCTTGAGGTTTCATAACCAGTGGAAGTTTATTTTCTCTCTGGAACCCACAAACCTCGAGGTTTGTAGCAATACTTGAGGTTTTGCTAAATCATTGAAAAAACATATTTTTGAGCTAAGAGACAAAACTTGAGGTTTTGTTGAAAACCTGGAGGTTTTTAAAGTCAGGAAGAATTGTTTGCTCTCTGGATGCAGAAACCTGAAGGTTTCATGAAATACTTGAGGTTTCTTTAAATTTCAAATTGCTCAGTTTTGCGCCAAGACAGAAACCTGGAGGTTTGGGTGGAAACCTGGAGGTTTTCATAACTTAGAAAGTGCAGAGGTTCTCTGCCTTGACAAATCTCGAGGTTTGTGACAAACCTTAAGGTTTCTCATGTTTTTGAGAAACTTGAGAAGACATGTTTGATTTCAAACCTGGAGGTTTATTCCAAACCTAGAGGTTTCAGGGCACTGGCGAAAACTTGAATCTTCTGATATAGGTCAAAACCTCGAGGTTTCTTTACAAACCTCGAGGTTTCACACATTTTTGTGAAACCAAGATTTTTCAAGACAAAACAGAAACCCTGAGAGCTTTCCTGTAAGGCCAAACCTTGAGGTTTTTGAACAAACCTCGAGGTTTGCTCTCATATTGAGTTTTCCAACAACTGATAGCAACACCTCATGCTTTGTTTACAATCATTGGCAATCATCAAAAACCTTTAGAGAACTAACAGTATCTACAATTGTCTTTTGATTTGTTTCTGAAGTTACAGGCATGTCTTATTTTAGAAGCAAAATGAAAGATATTTATTTATGTATAGTTAAAGATGTATTGCACATAGTCGGTAGCAACTGATCAAAGACTGTACCTAAGTCTTTAAATAAATTTCAAGTAATTTTGACAATAATTATTTCGATGAAGAAATTTTAAACAATTTTTCCAACTAATATCTGTCTTAAATATATGCTACTCGTATTAGGGTTGTTCATGATGCTTACGGCCCTGTACGCCTATCCGCGCTCACTGAAAAATCGCCTTGCCCTACCTAAGTAAAAGCCGCCCAAAGAACAATAGGCTCAACTGGGCTAGGCATTTTTGCGGGCAGGGCTGGGCACTGGGCAGGGTATACCCCTCTACCCATTTAGCCCTGCCCAGTAATATATATTTTTTATTTTTTAATAAAATAGTATTATATATTTGTTATAAATTATATAACCTATTTGCAGGTGATTCTATATGCTTCTTCCTTTTGATATTTTAGGGCCTTGAGGTTTCTCTCATAATCTCTTTCTCATTATCTCTCATCATCTCTAAATCATATCCATCGAATCAATCACAATACCACTTTAACCTTTCTCTCATCTTTCCAATCAATGGCCCAGATGGTGTTAATCAAAGAAAATGAAACAAATGCTTATGAGAGAATCCTCTTCCCCTGATGAAACCTCTAGGAGTTTTGGATATCTACACGGCTTTAATTTCTATTTTTTGATGCCTTGTATTAAATAATTTATGAACTTTTTTTTTTATGTCTTGTTAAAATATATGGCTGTCTTTTTAATTTTAAGACTTATATTGAAATATTTAAAAGTGTAGAATTATGGATGTTATTTAATTTTTCAGTTATTTAAATTATTTTTTCTTTCACATAGGGTGTGGCAGGGTATCGTCACTTGGGCATGGAAGGGCCGCCCTGCCCAGCCCATTATTACCTTGCCCAAAAATATTAGGACTTTTATCGGGCAGGACCAGACACTGGGCTACATTTTACTGTCCAGTGATCTTTTGGGCAGGGCATCGGGCAAGGGTCTCGCCTTACCCAGCCCTGCCCATGAATACCCCTAACTCGTATTATGAAATTTAATCATTTAAAATAATTAAAAAAAACTTAATAAATAAGTACCCGGTAGAAAAACTAATAAACATATGTTTAACAAGAGTACCAATATTGCGCCACACTTAATTTCAAAATTCAACAGTGAATTTAAACTTTAACCTATGATCCTCCAATCTTAAATATAGAAATTTGTTGAGAATAATTCATTTTATCTCTATTATTTATTATTTTTCTCTCAACTAATTTGCATAACTTATAAATTGATATATTATTTAGGCTAAAGTATACTTTTAATCCTTTAAGTTTACATGAGGTATACTTTTAGTCCCTTAATTTTATAAAGTATACTTTTAGTCCTATAATTCTAACATCATTAATTTTGCTAACGAAAAATGCAAACTTAAATGATAACAGTGTAAATTTAAGTGATGATTTTGCAATTATATGTTATTAGGCTTAAATTTAAAATATGGGTAAATTAAAAATATATAAGATTTGTGTAATTAAATGTTATTAGTCATCACTTGAGTTCATTGCGTCAGCATTTTTTTGTTAGTAACATTAACGGTGTTAGAATTTTAGGACCAAAGGTATACCTTACGAAATTAAGGGACTAAAAGTATACCTTATGTAAAATTTAAAGGATTAAAAGTATACTTTAACCTATTATCTAATATTATATGCATGGGTATTTACAGGAGATCAATTCACATTTATTATAATTAAGTGATTTATTTTATTTTATTAATTTACTCAAATTAGTTAAGTAGTAAATGAAGCACAAGGGGTAATATTTACTGATATAATAGTTTATTCATTAATTCAACACCCGATATTTGAACTAGTCGGTAATTTCTGACAATCCGTTTTAGTTTCTCTTCTACCATAATCATCTATTTTATACTTACATTTCTGTAATTGGTGATTTTCTTTTGACCCAAGATTGCTAGCTCGCGTCTATTATTCACTTTACTATGATCTCTCAATCTTCAAGTTTCGAATCTATTATTAGTTACTTATTCATTTAACTATGATTTTTTTCATGTGCCATATGCCGTATGCATCGGTCAACGGGTCAAGTGAAATGTAATATGTTCATTTAAGGATGAGATTTTATTATTTATTTTTTTTGGAAGACCTTTTTAAGCTAATAAAGTTTTTTTGCTCTCTCTCTCCCTCTCCCAAGAAGCTAAGAGAGAGTTACCCACTACTTGGGACTTGACCCAACTTAAATTTGAGGTTTGACCTGACTTAAATATAGATTAATTAACCCCTCGTTCTTTGTTTCAAATGGTAAATGGGTCGGATACTTTCATCAAAGGAAGGTGATTCAATCTTAGAGTTAGTTTGTGAGAGATATCATAGTTTCTGAGTGCCTAGGTAAACGCCTAAGGATAATAGACAGCTCGCCCTGCCCAACATTGGTATCACTTAGGAAGAATGGAGATTTTGCCCTACCCTTGGATCATTAGTGAACCCAACCCCTTTCCTAAAATTTCTTTACCAAAAAAGATATAGATTAATTAGAGTCTATTGTGACTATAATTCCCCCAAATAATTTGTTAAAAGAAATGAAGAAGTTTGGTGGGGGACAATTTAAGAAGCAAAAAACACCAAAAAGTGATTTATGAAAAAATAATTTTAAAGTAAAAAAGAAAAAGTATATTACAAAAGCAATTAATAATTATTATACATACTACCAAATAAAATATTGCTAGCTATTTGATGAAATTAATCCATGCAATAGAGAAAACTACGAGACACAACGCTGACAGCCTAACACAAATCATCAATTGAGAGATTACAGCACCCAAGAGGTGGGTTAGTAGAATCAACAATATCCAATTGATGAGCATTTTAATCAATACAATTGTTTGCTTCCATAAGTGCATATAGCTCATTGAGACAAACTTGTTCTACGTGATCAAAACCTTCAATCTTATTTATAGTAATAATCACTGGGTAAATGATACGTATAGGTATTGGTTTTAGTGGAAAGTGTTTTGGTCGCTTATAGGTGTTGGTTTCAGTGGAAAGTGTTTGGGTCGCTTGAACACGAGGTTTCGATCAATTCGAGTCTGTATAAATGCATAAAATTAAACGCCTCTAAAAGAGTTAAAAAAGCATGGTAGAAAACGAATTTGGAAACGAGACACTCAATTAATCGAATAGTCTGAGGCCGTATACTATTATTTATAGGGTAGGAGCCGTTCAACCGAATACGCATGTCTACAGCAACTTCTTAACTGATACAACTAACACAACTAATTTAGAATCATTAGCCTCTGAACATGCTTAAGCTATGCGGGCCTCAGATTGGATCGGTCCACTTTATTTATTTATTTATTTTGATATAAAGGGAGGCTAAAAAGCCAAGGAAACAAAAAATACAAACATTAAACAATAGGGGAAACAAATCCAAAACAATCTTGACTCAACCACGCCCTTAAAGAGACTAGGCATTCTCCTAAAATAGATTACTTGCTCAAACCCATCTTCGTCATCGCATCAGCAACTCTGTTAATTTCACGAGGAATATAACAAATAGAGACAAGCCAGTCCTTACTCAAATACTCCCCTATATTGGAGATCAATGGACTAGAATTTCGGAACTAGCCACTTAGGAGCAAATTGACCAGGTTCCTAGCGTCAGATTCAATCAAAACCTTCTTATATCCTAAGTCTCATGCCAACTTGATCCCTTCATATATAGCCCATTCCTCCATCATACACACATCACAAATCCCAAGGTTCTTTGAAAAACCAGCAAACCATAGACTATGGCTATCCCTAAGGGCGCCCCCACAACCAGCAATAGAAGAAGCTAAAGACATAGCACCATCCACGTTCAATTTAGTCCATCCCATCGGTGGGCATTCCCTAACCCTAATATCAACAGTAACACAAAAAGGATCCACACAGTCCAAATCAAAGTCCTTCAGGATAGAAAAATTGCTCCTGCAATTAAGAATAACCAACACAAGGTGAATAGGCTTAGTAAAGTTGGGAACAAATATAAAGGAATTCCTCCAACCCCACAACAACCAAACAGCCACCCCAAAAAGAATCATCAGTCAGCATTCACAACACTACCACAGTTTCTTTTTAGATTCAAGGCCACCCAATCCCGGAGACCAGCTGAGAAGAAAGGAGCAACATACCTGGGGGAGAGCAGAGATAGCCACATCTGTTGAGCATAAGGGCAGCCGTGAACAATATGCAGCAGGTTCTCCACCTCAGAATGATAGAACCCACAAACTGAAGATGCATTCGACCAACTGCTTCTCCATTCATTAGTAGGAAGTTTATTTAAGACCACTCTCAACAAGAAAACTTTGTCACATCCTTGATTAACCTATTTGTTTGAGAAGGCACTCTTGGAGAGAAATAGATTGAAGACTTTGCTCTATTCACCTTTCCCCCCGATGCTTTAGCAAAAATATCCAGACATTGCATCATACAAACCGCTTGTGCTTCTGAGGCAACTCCAAAAAGCAGCAAATTGTCCGCAAACATCAAATGAGAGACACATGGACCAGTATGAGCCATAGAAATTG
Source organism: Acacia crassicarpa (assembly GCA_034222035.1). NCBI lineage: Eukaryota > Viridiplantae > Streptophyta > Magnoliopsida > Fabales > Fabaceae > Acacia > Acacia crassicarpa. The sequence continues at coordinate 10,986,285 of JAWXYG010000008.1, read as the reverse complement.
CTTTCCAATTACCATCTTCCACTTTATCACAAATAAGATGTGACAACTTATCCATACAAAGGACAAAAAGAAGCAGAGAGATAGGATCTCCTTGCCTAAGACCCCTTTTTGGCAAAAAGAATTCAGTTTGGGCACCACTCCAAATAATGTTGTAAAAGACAGAGGAAACGTAAGACATTATAAGATTAACGAAGGCCTCATCAAAACCGACTTCCACAAGCGTCTGTTTTAGAAAAGACCATTTAATCCTATCATAAGCTTTTTCGAGATCGATTTTCATAGCCATCAATCCCTTCCTACTACAATTATTGCTCATAACATGAAGAACTTCTTGCCTGATCACAATATTATCTTGAATATGGTGACCCTTGATAAAACTCACTTGAAAAGGAGAAATTAAATCACACATCACCTCCCTTAGCCGATGGATAATCAGTTTAGTGACACACTTATAATGAACAGTGCATGGAGAAATGGGCCTAAAATGATTGACTACATTAGGATTCGCCTTCTTGGGAATAAGAGAAATCAAGGTCCTATTAGCCTCTGCCAAAGATGCGCAGGAACCATTAAAAACATGGTTAACAAAAGAACATATAGATGGCCCTACTTTGACCCAGTTCTTTTTATAGAAGATCGGAGGAAAGCCATCCACCCCCGGGGCCTTAAGATTTTCCATAGAGAACATAACCCTCTTTATCTCGTCATCCAAAGGTGTTTTATGAAGACCAGCAATACGATCAAGGGGAAGACTAGGAAAATGCATACAAGTGGCCATGCTAGAATCTTCGACTTCCTCGGGGCAATACATAGACAAAAAATGGCTCAGAATTAGATTCTGCAAATCATCCTTGTTCTCTATCCAAATGCCAGCTTCATTTTTAAGAGAGACAATTCGGTTCCGCCTTCTCCTCATTTTAGTTTTCAAATGGTAGTATCTAGTGTTTCTATCCCCTTTAGATACCCAATCAGACCTAGACTTTTGAAGCCATTTGATTTCCTCAAGTTTAAAAAGTCTCACTAAATCTTCATTTAACTTTACCTCCAAATTGCATAAAAACAGAGAATAAGAATAACACTGCAAGCATTGAATACCTCTCAATCTTTTCAACATATTATACTTTTGCTATTCAACCAAACCAAAAACATTTCAATTCCAAACACTAACCTGGTCCCTAACACGCTCAAGAGATCCATTTATATCCTCATTTAAGAACCAACTATCAGCAAGGAAACTTTTAAACTGTTCATACTCAAGCCACATCGCTTCGAATCTGAAAGGATGATTTCCACACAGAGTCGGTCTCAGACCACAAACACAACGAGATAATGTTGTGATCAGAGTAGCTAGTGCGAGGCAGTACCTGATCTTTGGTATCCAAGAAGTGACTGAGAAAGGCCGGATTCGCCAACGCCCTATCAAGCTGTTCAAACAAACGATGACCGTTCACCGTAGAAAGACCTTGCCAAGTGAATTTAGGCCCTACAAAATCCAGATTAGACAGACAACAATCATTTACTCTATCTTGAAATTTCTGAATTCAAGATAGGGAAACCACCACACCCCCAACTCTTTCCTCCGGTACCATGACTTCATTAAAGTCGTCGATGACTACCCATGGATCCGAAACTGAACTCAAGATACACTTCAGATCATGCCAAAGTAGTTGTTTAAGACAAGGATAAGGCGCCGAGTAAACCGCCGTGATCATGATCGGAGAAGAACCACTGGGCAAGCAACAAAAATTAATGAACTAACGGTTTTTAATGAGATTTGGCACAGAGACACAATCCTTACGCCGCATCGCAATTAAGCCCCCGGATTTACCCAAGCTAGGAAAAAACTGCCAATCATGAAAACCCATATTAGCAAGGCATCGAAACAAAAGATCATTCTCAGACTTAGTTTCCAAGAGAAGTAAAATACTTAGATCAGTACTCCTAATTAGAGATTTTATTTGTTGAAAGAAGGACCTATTACAAAGGCCCCTGTAATTCTAGTAAATAACTGAAACCATAACGAGACTATAAGTAAATGGACTTATAAAATAGAACAAGCCCAGTTAACACACACTATTCAACTAGGTTTATGAGACCATCGTCTCGTCCACCTCATTACTTGGGCTACCTTCAACCATAACAATCTCAGTATCCAAAGGGCTGGGCTCAGCCCAGAACTTTCCCTCCAAACCATCCAGCCCACCTCCTTCTTGGCCTGGGCCTCAAAGAAAAATACATCTAAGGTAGTTAAGCCATCCCCATTAGGTTCCAATTCCATCGCATTCGTAGGTACAACACCCAAGGAATCACCAGCTTTGACCTCCTACACATTCTCCTGCAAAAACATTAACCTCAGGACCTCCTTATTTTTTATTTCCTTCTGCACAATATCCCTCAACCTTTTCTCTCTCTTCTGGACTTGTCGTCCATCAACTCCTCCCTTGCTACTGCTCCTTGCTACTTTCTGATTCTAAACCAAACTTAATTTCTTTTTCCCTTCACCTTTTTGCTCCACTTTTTGCTCCCGATTGCCCTACTCTAACTTATCATAGACAACGAGCCCCGCTACCTCTGACGCCATGTGTACAGAACTGGTTCCAGCAATTGTATTGTCTCCACTACCAAACTCACCACCGGCCACCACAAGGACTCCAAACCTTGAGCCGCTCTCATCTTGTTAGAGCTTCTCGTTCATCTTTTCCTTACCTCTCTTCTTCTGCCGACAAGGCTTCTTAACTACTTTCCAGGAGTCCTGCTCAATCGATTTCTCATCCACCACTTCCCTCAAAATATCTACACTCGCCGCCTTTTCATGATTCCTTGTTCTATCCATTGCATCCGCCTTAGCCCCTGTTTTTGTCACTCGTGGCTCTATTTTGCATTCAACGCAAGAATGACCATATATGCCACAGTTAGTGCACAGACCATGCAACCCTTCCTACTCCAGGTAATAGTCAGTACCGTCTAAAGAGAAGCCAGCCATCAACTGCTTCGCTAGGCCCACCAGAACACAGATACCAGCATAGTGTCCTCAAAGATGCCCAGAGGTATTCATATCAATTTTTAGAGTTTCTCCAATTCAGTTACCCATCCAAGTTAATGCATCCCTATCATAATACTCAAGGAACACGTTGGGCATACGAACCCACACTTTAACCTTGTTCACTAACTCCCTCATTAGCTGAAATTGAGGCTCCCAAGGTCTAACCGTAAGGTAATGATCAAAGATCATCCACGGGCCTCTAGTCAAAGCATTAAGGTAATCTTCTTTGTTTGTGAATTTAACAATGAAACACCCGTTACCAATATTAATGAGACTCAAAACACCTTTCTTCGTCCAAAGCTTCTGGATGATCGACAGAAGCAATTTGTAACCAATGCTTCTCCCCCAATAGCTTCACAATGATTGCTTTGTCCCAAGCTTTATACAGCTGCTTTTTTTATCTTTTCAGAGAACTCAAATGTAGGAAAGTTCCAACACGGGTCCTCCATAATATCACAAAAGGGCTCACTGTCCTCCTTCTCTGAATCCTCACTAATCGAATCCGAGAGAGAATCATCAAACATATCATTCTTGGCACCCACGTTTGCAAAATTCTTCCTACTCTTGTTAATACCTTGTAATTTTTTAGCAAAAAATTGACCAAAGGCCCAAATCCCCTGACCTTCCTAACCTACCTTACCTACCTTCGGCCATTCTCCACTATTAAGATCAATATCTCCATTCCTTATTTTCTTTGAACTACGATGGAGGAGATCATCCCCCTCGCGAGACAATGAAACCTAAGCAGACGCTTTCATGGAGAGAGCCAACTCCATGTTATCGGGCCTCTTTATTGGTTATACTAATAGGGAGAGATATTCCAACCTAAGGTTGGGGAAAAATCAGGTGGTACGGTCCAGTAAGGTCTAACATGAGCTGGTCTGGTTCGATCTGGTCCAGTTTAAATAAGCAACAAAATAAAATCGGATCAAACTAATTGAGTTGGACCCAGTTCTTAACTAAGGGACCAGACCACTTAGATTAGTCCAGTCTGGTCCAGATCAATTTTTTAAACAAATATTTTTATAATTTAAATGCTACTTTTTACTATTTATTTAATGTCATTGGAGTATTTTTTAGGATTTATAACTAAATTTTATTTTTTATGATGATTTTTACATGATTATAGGTATTTTTATTATCTTAATTGTATTTATCACGTTTAAATATTTTTTCCAACATATTTTTTTTATTGTTGTTGGATATTCTTAAAATTTATGACGTTTTAATTTTATGTGATGTGTTTTATATTATTATAGGTATTTTTATTGTCCTAATTGTGTTTAATAGGTTTAGATTTTGCCTTCTAAAGTGAAAGAAACAAAAAACAAAAAACTTTAGGTCATGGACTACCTGAACTAGTCTAGGTAGTCCACCAGACTTGATTTGGTCCAACTAGGCCTCAGGTTGGTGTTGGACCAAACTAGACCACAAGCTGCCTTATACAGCCCAAAGTTCTCTCCGAACCAGACCTTGGGTTGATGTCAAACCCGATCCACTCCATTCCATGCTCATCCTTAATTGGACCTAATAACACTTGATATGACCTAGTAGCTAGATAGCTATATACAAAAATTATTGGGTGGTGACAAGAATAATAGTTCTATATGTATGTACACAACAAAAAATTGACTTTTAGTAGCTGTTACAAAAAAACCACTAGAAATGTAACATCCTCCATTTTAAAGGACTGTTATTCATTTCTAACTTGATTAAACTAGTCATTAAAATGTTTTATGCACACAGTTGAGCTTTAGATTTTACTAGGCCTATTCTTTTTAATTAAATATTGCTTCAAGATTTGCTAAGATATTCAAAATATACTAGAGTATGCCAAGTGAACTCTAATGTGACAATATACAATAATTCAACATTATCAAAAAGGTGGAAGCACTGTCATTAGTAAAAGTAACTTAAACTTCCGAAACCTTCCCTAATAGACCCACACAAGAACTAACACCTGAAAAATATTTGTAATCATCATTCTAGCTCATTATAAATGTTAGTGCTCGTGAGGTGCCAAGTGGAACATTTTAAATAACAAAGTACTAGATATCTAATTTACAAATTACCGAATCAACAAGTCTGTAATAAAATTTATATATCAAACTTCATATCATGAATCACATATATAACATGTCAAGCAACAGATTGATACCTTGACAATCCTTATCACCCCCCACCTTATTCCGCTGATAAGACCCATGGGCTGTAATGTAATAAGTTTGGTCTATATGACAAGACTACATCAAACTCTCCAATAATGAGGTATAGCCCGACCAAAGGCTATAAAACTCATATCGGACCATGGGTTCCCTTTCTTTCAAATATAGAAAGGTGTCACTGTCCCAAGGGCTGACCATTAACCCGGCCAAAGGAAAAGGGTGATTCCAAGGGCCCTGAAAATGTCAAAGTCATCCACTGTGCATCGAGTAGTGACATACCACGTGGTATTTATACGCAATAACTGTCATCACCACTCCACGTCCAACACTGCTTCACATTCAACCATATGCAACCATCATAATCTTAGCATGTATATATATAATTCCAAACAAGATTTATGACAATCAACAATACATCATCACAATAATCATTTGGATAACATATTATTTCAATTCAAGAAAACCATAAAAGTACATTTTCCAATACATAAATATTACTAATTATTCCAAAATAAATCCCACAGGACAACTTCATTTCCAACATAGCTTCATAGATATATATAGTTAAAAATCACTCACAAACATCATACAAGCAAGTACAATAAGTGGAAAGTTGTTACCTCAAGTTCTTGACACAAGAAATAAACTTGAGAGATATCAAGTCCACTCTAAAAATAAATATATAATTACATATTAATAGAATTAACGACAATATTAACTAATATAATAATATTAATTAATTAATTAATTAAACTATAATTGTCTCATTTTTTTTAAAAAAAAAATTCTTAGAAGAAGTGAAAAATTATCTATTCCTCAAATTATCGTTACAATCTCAGATCCTTCCTTCATAAATTATTTCTCATTAATTATAATTATCACAATATCACAATATCCTCAATTTAACCAAAATACCCAATTTCCTACAATAAAAGCTTCATCTAAACAAATTCAAATATTCCCATTCATTTATAAATCTCAAATCTAATTCACCTAATCCTCAATATAACCTCCAATAAATTAAAAATGAATTATAAAATTCGAATACAAAAAACATATTATCACAAATCTCAATTTCTTAACCTAATACTAACTTATATAAGCATAACCTAATTTATTATTTAACAAATCTTCAAATCTCCATATAATCAAAATCATATCAAACTCTAATTTAAATTCCAAATCCCAACTAATATTTTTATACAATTCAAAATTGAGCAAAACTAAACCGATTAAACTGACAACATATCTCCAGTAATCTAAATAAATGCCTAAACCTCATTTAATTGGTAGAAATATCCTATAAAGCATAAATCCTAAATTCGTTTAGATAGGAAATTTAAATTTAAATTGCCACAATAGCCAACTAACAAATCTAAACCGATTAAAGTTATTTATTAATCATATTTTACATATATACAGTCTTCTATTATTAAAACTTAAAACCTTGCCAATATTCAAACCCAGAAATTCTCAATAATCAATACTATATTACCTCCATTAGAAAGAGAAAAATATATTGAACAACTTTCATGAAGAAAGTTTGTTGAAAAGAAACTATTTTAGCTACCTAAATAATCTTATAAGAAAAATAACATACCTTAAAATATCTCCAGACTAGTCTTTTCATCTCCTCTTCTTTTTTTTTTTTTTAAATTAACAACAACAACAATAAAATATTATTATTTTCACATCATTATTCCACTAATTTCTTTTAATATTATAAATCATATTTTAAATAAAAACCTTTATTTTGATAATTACATAATAAATTGATGTATCATGATTAATTAATTTTTATTATTTGCAATTAAATCCTAATATAAAAATTAGGATGTTACAATTTATCAAGATTTGTAGCGATTAGAGCATAAAAACTGCTACAAAATGACTCCCGCCAAGTTGGCCAAATACTAAATAACCACAATCCACACTCATTAGATTTCAAAGCTCTAACAATCGACCCGCTTGACCATGCAACAAGATGTATAACATACAATATCAATGGTTTCAAGTTTTGCACAGTTTCACGAGATCAAAAATTGCTTACTCAAAACTTAGGTGTTTATGGCACCTTGAGGACAAAGACTTATTGAGCAGCAGTGACAACAACATACAATTCAAAAGCGTCTCTTATTATGGAAAGCTTGTTGATGTCATCAAACTAAATTACCAAGGTTGTTTTACCATGACGTGCTTCAAGTATTTGTGGGCAAATACGACAACTTCCCAAAGACTCACAACTAATGAATTAGTCATCACATCAGTAAATTTCTCCCAATCAATCCACATCATTCAATCGAAAGATGATGAGCCATATATTTTTGCCTCAAGGCACACCAAGTTTATTATGTCAAGGATGAGAGGCACAGGGATTGGAATATGGTGGTTCACTTAAAGCCTCAAAACACCTGAGAGTAATAGACGGCTCACCCTGCTCAACATCGATATCACCTAGGAGGAGGGAGATTTCGTCTTGCCCTTGGATTATTATGGGTGAACCCAACCCCTTTTCTAAAATTTTTATACAAAAAAAAAAAAGCCTCAAAACCTGTATGACATGGGTGATGGTGATAACATCGTCTACAAGAGTGAGCCATTCCAGCTCTCCAATTTCGAAAACTTCTTCCCCGTAGACGATGACAATTTACCTATAGTTAAGTGGTTCTTATAAGTTACACTTTGCTATCACTGGATTTAAATATAATTTTATTGCAAAATCATACACTCAACACTAACATTTTCTTCGCACATTTTTTTAGGGATGGCGCCGGAGAAGTTAAAAGAATATAACTTTTGTTCTTGTAAAGCAATCAATTTATATATTTTTTGAAGAAAATCCAATAAATGTTTTGAACCGCTACAAAAAACCATCACCTTAACTACTACAAACGTCTTGCTGACCCCTATAAATACTCACATCATATCTCATTTCTTACCCTCTTCCATTTCTTCCCACCCCTATCCTCTCTCGTGTTTCTCTTCCTTGTTAGTAAAGAGTTGAGCTTTATATTTTAATTTTTTTTCCTCAAATCTTTAATCTTACCATTTCATTTCATTTTATATATATTGCTTCTTCAAATAAATATTATACTAATTTTTTTCTTTCTATCGATATTGAAGGTTCCTTCCACCACATTTTCAACATTCATTCCATAAACAAATATATATTTCCATCTTCAACTTCAATTTCATAAAGTAAAGAACCTAAATCATTATTAGTGACACATTTTCAAAATCAAGCATACATTATATTTATACTTCTCTAACTTAATTTAATCATTATCCTCAATTAATAATTACTATCATTTAAATTGTTACTTAAAAGATAAACCATTCAAAATAATATCAAAACAATATATGGAAAAAATTATTCACACAATTTTTTTATTCATACGACATTAAATAGCAGTTGATGAAGTTAAATTAAAAATTCAAATTTTGGCGAACAATTTAAAATTTTATTAAATATTAGTAGCAGTTTGCAAACCGCTACAACATACTCCTTCAATGTGTAACCTACAGACTCATATTGTAGCGGTTTGTTTAGGCTGCTACCAATGAATCAGAGTAGCAGTTATGTTAACATGCATAGCAGTTTTTTTAAAAAAAAAATTACTACATAGTTGTTTGCAATAATGTGATTTGTAGCAGTTTAGGAAACCACTACTAATATCATTGGTAACATTGGTAACGGTCATAACTGCTATAAATTTACCATTTTAATTGCTACAAATGCGTAAATTTTCTGTAGTGGCAGTGAACCTTAAAGCTTCATTGGAATTGCTATATATACATTAAAAGCCACCTAGGGAATATATTATGAGAAGACAAATCAAAAGTGATTCATAGTACAAAATATAAATTAATTTAAAAGCCATAGATCTAGCTAGCTAGGAAGTAGTAATTGAGGAAGAGTTAGCAGAAGTAGAGGAGTGGAAATTATAATTAGGATGAACTAGCATTTGGGAATGGTAATAGGCTGAAGAGGGGCTCTCATGATTGTGACTGCCTTCATAAGTTGTGATCACGTAGCTCAAATCTTCTGTGTCCCTTTCCACTCTCTTCTTCACCTTGCATCCTCCATTTGCACACTTGTAGTAGTGCCTGCTTCGTCAAATATATAAATTTTCAAATTATAAATCCCCATGCAACTTCCTAAATTTTATTACTTTTAATTAATTACTTGCATTTATTCATCATTAATTTTGTTTTTTCCAAAAAAAAAAGGGCAGGCAATAAGGGTATATATATATATATGTATATGCTCAACTAGTTTCTTATCAAAGAAGTTACCATGAAACAAAATATATATACAGGCACACTATTAATTAATTTAAAATTAACTGCAGTACAATTATAATAATGACAACGGTAGAATTAAAGAAATAACAAAGACCAGATATTAATGACATTTTTTTTTTTTTTTTTTGGTAACTATCCATTCAAAGGGAGTAACTCACGCACACCTTATCTTAATCAAACTCACATCTCAGTTTTAAGAAAGTGATTGGTGTCAGGTGGGCGAAAGGACCCTTTTTTTAATAGAATGGTAGAATCCTTGCCTTTTATTTATCAACATGATTAAAACATAATTGATTAATTAAATCCAATGAAGGGCACATTTTGTAGATAGAATCTTTCATAATTATGAAATCATACAAGTTTACAGAGAGACAAGAGAAAGCATGATTATATATGATATAGTTTTTTTTTCTTTTTTATTAAGCAGAATTCAAATTTGTGTTCTTTTCTTTATAGGGGTGTAGTTGCTTAATTATCACATCAACTAACAACTTATCATTATCATATAGTTTATTTTTATTCGCACACATTATTCTATATTTATACGTACACACAAATACTTTTATGTATACATAATACAATTTTTATTAGGACAGAAATGAATAACTGTGCAGATAAAGGCATAAAGCTAAAGGAACGGTCCACAATTGGCTCACATTTAAGCAGCCACAGATCAAATATGGGGTCCATTGGTCACTCTCAACATTTATTTAATATAAATTTGAAATTAAATAATATTTATTACTAGTTGCGTCTTATGAACAAACTAGTGGGGATATAGAAAATTAATCTCTAAATACCTTACTTTCGTACTTCTCTCTCTCTATAAATAATCTATTTCATTTATTTAATTCTCATTTCATTTAATGGTAAAAGGTATAATTATAATATTGAACCAAATAATACTCTATATTGTTAAGAAAGCATTATATGATCTTCTTTAACATGTTTAATTAATAAGAATAAATGCATATATATTAATTAAATGAATTATGGATATTGCTAAAAATAAAAACTATGGTGGGATCCATTAACTTGATTCGCATGCTCCTGTAAAGTTCTCAGTGACAAATAGTCTTTGCAACAATTAATAAATAAAGAGGGAAAAAGTTTTGCAGATCAATATCACACCAAAAAAAGAAGATGAATAAATATTAACGAAACCCTAATAATTAAATAATTACCATGCACCAAAAATAGTATATTTGAATATAGCGATGATTTTACTGTTTTAATTTACCTGGGATTTGGATTACTCTTCACAGACTTTTTTCCGTACTTCCTCCATTTGTAACCATCATCCATAATATCAAGCTCTGATCTTGTCTTAAACGCAATCCTTTGTGTCACTTCTCCTTTGTTGTCTAGCTTTGTTACCCCATTTTCCCATTCTCTGTACAACGTCAAAACATCCGAAAAGAAAAAACACGCATAACAGTTAATTGAATTATGTCTCAAATAATCAACAAATTAAAATCTAAAAATTAAAACCAGTACAGAAAGAAACGAACTAATTTATAACATATAATGATATAAGCACTTGCATGTTGTTGTTGAAGCTGTCCGGTGATGTTGCAGCACCTGTACTAAACTCTGTAGTGTTTGCTTTCTCCGATGATTCTTCTGTTGTGCTCTGATGAGACCAATATTCTTGAGGTAGATGATGATCATCTGCAACATCTTCGAACATGAGATAATCGGATAATATGTACTCACATGGTGATTGAGCTGCCACCTCCATATTCCCGCCATAATTATTAGGGTTTCGATCAGTAGTAGGGTTTTCATAGTAGCAGTACTCCATATCTTTCAGCTATGGAGGTATAGAGAGAGTACTGCTTGATGCAGAGACTGATGATAGGGTTGGTGTGTAGTTTCTTTTGACTATTCTTGTGCTTGATGCCAGCTAGTGTGTGTGTCTGTGTGTGTGTATATATATATATGAAATAGATAATATTCTGAAAAAGAAAATGTTTTTTTTTTTAAATTTTTTTCAAAGTCTTTGTTCTTTTTAAGTTTTAATGCTTATAGGATGCTTCATTGACACTTTCCTGGATGTTGCAGGGAAGATTCCTCTTGACTACGTGTCAGCCTCAAGCATGTGGAGGTGACGTCATTGTCATGACGTAATATAAAAGTGGTGACCATTTGCGGAACCAGTTTCGCTACTCATCTGAAAAATAAGGAGGGAGAACTTTTCCGAATATAGACAATCAAAATTTAATTATTTTTCAATTAATGATTTTTAAATGAAAAAATTATTTTTAAAAAATATGTTTGTTGAAAAATTATCCTTATTTTAGATTTTCTATCATTAAAATAATTTTAAAAAAAAATTGGACCATCTATCTAAACAGTTCAAATAAGAAGAGGTCCCTTACTCATCCGAGATGAGTTAGGAAAACTGATTCTATATATGTTACTACCTCCGGTCCTAATTATAAGAGCTAGTTGATTTTCTTTGGAGAGATTAAGGAAGCTAAATAAACTACTTAATTATTTCATATATTGTGTATTCTTAGATTATATATTACTTTATTAGTTAAACTAATTAGTTTGAAGAAAAAATAAAAATAAAAATACTCTAAAATAATTTAATTAGCTTCCTTAATCTCTCCAAAAAAGATCAACTAGCTCTTATAATTAGAACCAGAGGGAGTAATTGCTAATCCAGGGTCGGGCCAATCCTGATGATTCCCAATTATAATGCTAAATTTGGATTAGCCACAAAAATGGCATCATCTAGATAAAGTAGGAGGTGGCTAGCCAAGTACGGTAGTATTCAATTTATTACTTCTCTGAGTTAAATTTGTGAGAATGTTTTTTCTTGTGAGACCCATTTTATTTTTGTCTGCACGAATTTAATGTAAATTTCCCAAATTTATTATCATACAATCTTTCATCATTTTTCTCCTCTATATTGTATTTCTTCATTTTTCCTATTTGTTATCTATCTTACTTATTTCTTTAATGAATAAGGGTATATTGGGCAAAGAAAGTAGATATATTACATATTTATTATTTTTAACTATTCTTAACTAACATCTTGCTAAGTATAAAGTAGGAATTTGACTTTTATATTTTAAACTAGAGGGAGTATCGTTTTTATAGCATTCATAAAAAGAAGTTGTGTTTTCCAACCGTTCTTAAAGTAAATATTTTGCTATTACTTAATATAAGACATATTTATTTTAGGGTTAAGATGTTAAAATAACCTTCAACTTTTATTAAAAGTGCAATAGTAACCATAGATTTTTTTTAGAGCAAAAGAAACAACAAACTTTCAAAATTGGGACAAAACTGTCAAACCCAAGTAACTTCTTTTTATTACAGTGGCGAAAATATATCTTTTGGTCTTTAAAATTTTGACTCACTTATAATTCAATCCCTAAATTGTTGACTTGTTTGCAACTTAGTCCTTGACATTTGTAAGTCATCCTATTAAAAATTGCTTAGGTGGATTTATAGAAATTTAAAAATAAGAAAATAGTATCTCGTCCCCACAACTCACATCCCCCTTCACCTCTATTTTCTATAAAATTTTAAATGATAAACGATGAATAGTGCTTGGAAGATGATGAGATTAGATACATCGAAGTGATCTCACCTTTTGCTTTAAATGAGTTTTTGAAGGATTTGTCATGGCGTCGTAGATGCCCAGCAAGATTCTAGAAAAAAGATGTGGAGGAGGATTCGAGTTTATCAGAATGGGGAAGCTGGTTAATAACTTTTTTAATTCATTTAAAATCCACCTAAGCAGTTTTTAATAGTATTTTGAACATTTTTTGTCACATAGAATGACTCAAAAACATCAAGGACTGAGTCGCAATCAAGTTAAAAATTCAAAGACTGTGTTGTACCGAGTCAAACTCTAGGAAGTAAATTATAAATAAGTCAAATTTTTAAGATCCAAAAGATTATTTTTCCCTACTGAATATATGGAAGTTAGTTTTTTTTTTTTTTTTTGATACAGCCAGTGGGGGGAGGGGGAGGCAGGATTCGAACCCTGGACAAGGGGGAAGGCCAACTCCTAAGGCTGGCCCTAGTGCCATCGCGCTACGAGGCGCTTGGCAATATATGGAAGTTAGTTAAATTTAATTGTTTTGCCTCAATTTTAAAAATTTATAGTTACTTTTGCACTAAAAAATAGTTTATGGTTATTGTTATATTTTTAATAAAAGTTAAAGGTTATTTTAGCACCTTAACCATTTATTTTATTTGCAAAAATGAATGAAACTAATAAATTACTAACCAAAGTATACTTTTTGTCCTTTGAGTTTTGTATAAGACATACTTTTGGTCCCTTAACTTTATAAAATATACTTTTGGTTCTAAAATTCTAATATCATTAATGTTGCTAATGGAAAACACTGACGCAACGAACTCAAGTAATGGCTAATAACATTTAATTACACAAATTTTATATATTCTTCAATTTACCCATATTTTAAATTTAAGCTTAAAAATATTTAATTACACAGTCATCACTTAAGTTTACAACGTTATCACTTGAGTTTGCATTTTCTGTTAGCAAAATTAACTGTGTTAGAATTATAGGACTAAATATACTTTATAAAGTTAAGGGAGCAACAATATATCTCATACAAACTTAAAGGAAGTATACTATAGCCTAAATTATTTAATTATAATATATGTAACATGATCTTTTTAAAATATTTTTACACAGCATTAGATCATGCTACCTTCGAATTTGGTCCTTAACACAAGATATAATTTGTAGGATCTTATACTAAGGACTCCGAGATAATATACCAGTTTATAAGTTAAATAAATTAATTAGGGTAAAAATGATAAATATGAAAGATAAAATGAAAAATATCGTACATTAAGGACCAAAATCCACCTCGAACTAACAGGTCCTACATTTAGGACTTGAATAGTATGATTTATCTTAAATTTTTGTATAAATTACATAATCTATTTTAGTCTTGTAAAAAATCCACTCTAATTATATTATTCCCCCTGGTCTTTAATATAAGATATATTTGTTTAATTTGATTATATTAATAAAGTTAATTAAGTTAGTTAATATGAAATGCATTTTCTAAAATACTCTAATCATTTTCCTTAATTCCCCCATTCCTTCTCCTCCTTGCTTGTTATTGAGAAAGTATTAATAGAGGTAAATTAGAAAATATTGACAAATAAAAAAATATGTATAATATTTAAGATTAAGATATAAGCTTTTCAAATATGTCCTATATTAAGAATAGGAGAGAGTATATCTTATTAGTTATTTATATTTATTTATCTTGGTATATGTGGGTGGTCCAATATAGACCTATTTACCATCATTAATTAGCACTTTGATTTACTTTATTTTAAGTGTCTCAAATAGTTATTGATTCATTATAGCAACATGTCTCTGTAGCTCCTTATCTACATAGATCATGCTTGTCCATCGACCATTATAGATCCGTGAGTCACACTAGGCACCTCTTTTTATTGACAGCTTTCCCCTTTTTTTCCCCTTTCTTTTTTGCAATCAATTTAATATATAAAAAATGTTTGTTACAAATTTTTTTTTTTTTTGGGTGTCTAGATTCTTATATGAGCATATTCCTTTTAATTAATGGCATCCTATTTATATTAATTTTGGATATATAACATTAATAGTGCAATTAACTGTTCTTTTTTTAGTCTTTTGTCATTTTTTGACTGTTTACTTTGTTTAGTTATTTTAATGATTTACTTTTGGTTGTTACTAAAGAAAGGCGATCATTATTTATTATTTGTGATGACAATAATTTACTGGTGTCCCCTACTATTTTCTCCAAATATAAAAAACGGTGCTCACTTTGGTAAAGAACTAATAAAGATGTCCCTCCTTCTACCCAAAAAAAAAAAAAGAAAAGAAAAGAAAAGAAAAGAGATGTCCCTCCATTGTTGAGAAGAAATATAATCTACTCAATTAAATTACCTTTCATTTAGGGTTTCCGATTGGGCTTTGTGAGCTCCGTCACCCACTGTGACGGATGAGATGAATGTCCCCTTCGATCGTGCTGTGCGCTGAGGGGAAAGTGAGGATCATCTGAGGGAGGATCGGGAGGATGGGAGTCGAAAGAAGAAGAGGGTCCGTTTCGCGAGTGAAGGATTTTCAGGCGATGAATCGATGATGGTTCGTGAAGAGCAGTGGATGAAGCCAGAAGCAAAAGATCAGGTGCCAATGTCTTATAGGGAATCCCTATTACAAAATGTGAACTCAAAGGTTTGCTGGTGGGAATGGAGTAAGAATGAAGAGGAAGAGGAATTAGAAGATTACAGTGTTGAAACAGATTTTGCTAAAGTTCTGAATCCTAGCGATGGAATTAGCATTGATCACTCTAGTCCATTGTGTCCTACGTTCACTTTCGAGGAGAAAGAAAGGGAAAGACTCATGCGTCCGTTTCGTCGATCTTTGGTAGTGAAGCTTCTTGGGAGGAGGCCGTCGTATATCTTCATGGTTAAAAAGCTTTGGCAAATCTAGGCACGAAAAGGTAACATAGACATTCTGGATTTAGAAAATGATTTTTATCTGGTTAGTTTTCAACATCATAAGGATTTTATGGAAGCATTGACTGGGGTCGTGGGTGATCATAGATGCATATTTGAGTGTGGCGAGATGGAAACCTAAGTTTAATCCTAAGAGTGAATCAATTGACTTTGTTGTGGCCTGGGTCAGGTTCCCTGACTTGCCTGCTTCATTATTTGATAAGAAGTTCTTATTGAATTTGGGAAACTCCATCGGAAAGGCAATCCGATTGGATATCCACACTGCTCAGAGGGCAAGGCGAAGTTTGCAAGGATGTGTGTTGAACTTGACCTCACTAAGCCATTAGTGCCTGAATTCAATGTTGAAGGGCAAATGCTTAGTGTTGCTTATGAGAGTCTTGGTATGTGGTGTAACAGATGTGGTTGTGTTGGGCATACCAAGGAAGGATGTGTGGCTGGTAAAGAAGTTAATAATGAGGGTGGGATGGAGGTGGATACCAAAGTTACGGTCAACAGGCTGATTCGGGTCTCAAGGATGCTAAGGAGTTGTGGAAAATGGTGCAAAGAACTAGGAGACAAGGGGGAATTCTTTCCCTACTCAAAAACAGCCACAAGGGTCGAGGTTTCATGTTCTGAGTGAGGTTAATGGAGATGGTGACAGGCAGGAGGGGGAAGTGGTTGCATCTGAAAGTATTAAGAGTGAAAGTAGCCCAGCGAAAGGCTAGAATGAAGGGGCTTCAAAAAGCTTTGAGAAGAGTGGTGGTATGGGGGGTTTAAACAAGGGGCTGAGAGGGGGCGTAGCAAGAGTCTGGGAAGATCTGAGAAGGAGGGGAAATTGGTTAAGGAAGGAGGAGGAAGGAGTATATTAGCTAAAAATATTAGTGGTATCTCTATGAGAGTGGGAAAAGAGAACCAGCAAGATTATAGTAGTTTGGAGGTGATCCTTGAAACAAATTTGGAGACATATGGGGGGGGGGGATGACTATGGACATGATTGATAAGGAGAATTTGCACCCTGGTGAATGCACCAAGAATGTAGGTGGTACGAAGGTTAAAGGCAAGGGAAGTTGGGCCCAATCCATTGAGGAGGAGGTCCCTTTTGAGAGCCTAGGTATGGTGGTGGAAGAAACTTGCATTGATCTTGCGCAAGCTGTCTAAGGGGTTTCTACTTTAATTAATCAATGGTAACCATGGTTGACACAAAGAATATCTTAATATGGAATTGTAGGGGGGCTGCAAGTAGAGGTGTTGCCACTGTGGTAAGGGATATGAAGGTCAGATACAATCTAAACTTGGTTGTTAACTTGGAGCCAAGAATTAGTGGGGTGCAAGCGAGTAGAGTCATCAAGAAATGGGGGTTCAAGTATTCAGTGAGAAAGGAGCCTGAGGGGTTTTCAAGGGGAATTTGGCTTTTGTGGGAGCTAGAGGATCTTAATGTGGACATTTTAATGATGGATGAGCAGGTTATCCACTGTAATTTGAAGTTGGGCAAGGAGGAGTTGTTATTTTCAGCCATCTATGCTAGTCCTAATGTTCATCGGAGACATGAGCTATAGGATTTATTGAGGAATTTGACTTGGGAGGTGGCTGTTCCATGGCTGCTGGCAAGAGATTTTAATGATATCAAAACTCCCTTGCTAGCAAGGAGGAGAGTGAATGAGACGAGATGCAGGGACTTTAATACATGTATCCAAGATTGTAATCTAATTGATCTTGGCGCCAATGGACCCTTTTTCACGTGGAAAGGGCCTAAGTGGGACGATCTTGAAAGGGTATACAAGAGATTGGACAGGTGTTTCTATAATGTCCAGTGGCAAGAGAAGTTTAGTAATGCTAAGTTGAGAGTGATACCGCGGGTGCGCTTTGATCACCACCCTTTGCTGATGCAGTTAAATGTGGAGGAGAGGCAAAATGGTGAAAGACAGTTCAGATATCAAGCCATTTGGCATATGCATGAGAAATTTAATGAGTTTTTGTTGGATAATTGGAGGGGAGTGGGTGAGGTACATGTGATGTTGGCTAACTTACAGATTGCTCTTAAACGCTGGAATAAGGAGGTGTTTGGGTTGATTGAAGGAAGGAAGCGGAGATTGCTTAACAGGCTAAATGGTATTCAAAGAAGTATTGATCATAAGAGTAACCCTTTTCTTATGAGATTGGAGGCTGAATTGGAGGAAGAATTAATGCATACTCTTAGGCAAGAAGAGGTGCTTTGGTTTCAAAAATCAAGGGGGAGGTGGTTGGAGGAAGGTGATAGAAATACAAGATTTTACCACACTAAAACCCTTTGTCGAAGAAGGAGGAATAAGGTAAAAATACTCAGGAATAGGGAAGGCGTTTGGGTTGAGGATGAAGCTGAAATTGTGCTTATGTTTCAACAATTTTACCAAAGCTTGTTTGAGGAGAACAGGCAAAGTAGGGATTGGAGTATCACATCTCATAGGTGGGGAATGGTTAGGGAGGATTTGACGGTATCCAAATGGGGATGAAATTAGGAATGCTTTCTTCCAAATTGGGGGAGGGGGGGCTTTAAAGCACCGGGAAGTAACCGATACTCCGCTGTTTTCTATCAGTAGAATTGGCATGTGGTCGGTAATTCAGTGATTTAGTTTGTTAAGGAGATATGAAATAACACGGAGAGAATTAAGGAGGTTAATGATACTTTGTTAGTTCTTATCCCTAAAATTGATCACCCGGAGGTGGTAAGTCAGTTTAGGTCTATTGCTTTATGCAATGTGATCTATAAAGGTTTATCAAAATTGGTGGTAAATAGATTGAAACCAATCATGGATAGTTTGGTATCCCCTTACCAAACTAGTTTTGTCCCTCGTAGAAGTATCCACGACAATATAGTAATTGCCAAAGAGTTGGTGCATTATATGAGCAAGCTGCAAGGTAGGAAAGGGTATATGGCGATCAAAATTGACCTTGAAAAGGCTTATGATAGGATGAGCTGGAATTTTGTCGGTAAGGTATTGGAGGAGATTGGGTTTGAAGAGCACTTTAGGAAGGTAATTATGGGCTGTATTAATTCAACTAATATGGCTATAGTGTGGAATGGTGTTAAATGTGAGGTGTTTGAGCCATCAAGAGGGTTGAGACAAGGGGATCCATTGTCTCCTTACCTTTTTGTGTTAGGTATGGAGAAGTTAACTCATTTAATTGAGGATTGTGTGTGCAGTGGTAAGTAGAAGCCTATGCGGTTAAGGAGAAATGGAGTTATGATCTCACACTTGCTGTAAATGGAGCTGTATACCCAAGAGGGGGGTGAATTGGGTATACTTAAAATTTTCAACGAATTGCTCTGTTTTAGTCTACTAAAACAGGGTATAACAGAGGTGAAGAAGAAAAGCTTGCACAAGAGAATTTATCCTGGTTCGGTCTTATCCTTGACCTACGTCCAGTCCCCAAGCCTCACTTGGGATTTTCAATCCACTAACTCTTTCAACTTGATTACACACTCTGCACTCAAGAGTAGTTCTCTCTCTAGAACTCACTCCCCCTTACAAGTGTTAATCAATGCACCCAACCACTAAGTCCCCTGACTTGTGGTTCTTTACAATCAATAATCAATAAGAATAACTCTCACAAAGAGTGGATAAAGATAATCACTGAAGCTCACAATGTCAAAAGACAATTTACAACAGAAAACAGAAGGTAGGTGAGACTATTGAATGCTTGTGCGTTTTCTGATATTCTTCGTTGTTGAGAAGCCTTGAATACACTCTATTTATACTTAGAGAGCATTAATTGACCGTTGTAGGATGAATCAAACCGTTGTAGGTGATTAGTGATGACCTTGGTCAGCTTCTCTCTCTAATCTCCACTTAATCCAGATGTTTAATTGATCTGAGGTGGCTCTCTGTGAATTTGCCCGTTGGAGAAGAGTTTTCTTGATGTAGTAATCATTCTTTACCGTTGTGAAGGCGTGCTCACGTGGATTAACCAAAAGGAGGCTAATTTTCTAAAGTGCATTAAATGCTCTAAACACTTTATGCTTTTTGCCTTTGACCTTCATTAATCTTCTTCTAAGTCAACTGAAACTCACTTAGCAAAGTGGTTAAACATAGCTAAGAACATATAAGAATGATTAATGCAAGTATATAGATCAAATGAATGTGTTTCACAAATTTGTCTGATTTGAAAATCAGTTTCAGCACCCAATACTCGAGTATGTTCTTCAATACTCGAGTATATCACTGTGTACTTGAGTCAATACTTGAGTATCCAAACTGATACTCGAGTATGCTTCTTCCAGAGGCAAATCATTGTGACTTGAACTTGAAAACCAAAGTCAATACTTGAGTATGTAAGTCTATACTCAAGTTTTGAACTGTTTAATGTGAAAACTTGTTTAAGTTCAAAACCTCAATACTTGAGTATTCATTCCAATATTGAGTATTCAAATCATTGACAAATGGATAATCTCTCTGTATGGCCAATACTCGAGTTTGCAGACCAATACTCGAGTATTGATTCAATCTCAAAATTTGTGAAGTTTTTCCATGTCAATACTTGAGTATTCATAAACAGATGTTTAGTTGAAAAACTTTGTAAGAGCCCAATACTCGAGTATGTGAAACCTATACTCGAGTTTCCATCAGTTATAAAAATTTGAAGGCTCTCTGTAAGGCCAATACTCGAGTATACAATTGCCATACTCGAGTTATACTCGAGTATTCACTCAAGGTGAAAAATTGTTTGCTCTCTGTAAGTCCTATACTCGAGTATACAAGTCCCATACTCGAGTATTCACCTAAGGTGAAAACTTGTTTGCTTTCTGTAAGTCCAATACTCGAGTATAGCTTCCTATACTTGAGTATTGACTCAGCTTGAAAAACTTGAATACTCTCTGGAAGTCCAATACTCGAGTATGCAAGTCCTATACTCGAGTATGCACTTAAGTTCAAAACTTGATTGCTCTCTGTAACTCCAATACTCGAGTACTGCTTCCAATACTTGAGTATTGCTTTGTAAAATGCATTTGAGCAATCCACTATCAACTCAATACTTGAGTATACAATCCAATACTCGAGTTTCCAACTGACAGATGAGTTTTAGCAGATTTAGAAACTTCAAAACATGTTTACAATTGTTGATTATCATCAAAACACATAGAGAACTAACACTTGCTACTTGCGGATGATTTGCTGCTTGTGTATGAGGCTGACATGGACAATATGTGTGCTGTCATGGGTATTCTGGAGGAATTTGGGACCATTTCTAGACAAAAGGTGAATATTCAGAAAACAAGTATATACTTTTCAAAGAATGTGGAAAGAAGCAAACAAAATGAGATTTGTTTGTTCTCTAGGTTTAGGAGAGTGGAGGAGGTGGGACGATATTTGGGAGCTTTGTTGATGAAAGGAGGTGATCAGAGAAGTAAATTTCAACATTTGATTGATAAGATGCAAAACAAGCTGAGTAGTTGGAAAAGGTAGACCTTATCGTTTGCTGGTAGAGTAACTCTAGTTCAATCAGTAACTAATCAGCTGCCAATATTTTATATACAGCATTCTTATATCCCTATGGGTGTTAGAAACCAGCTAGAAAAATTGCAAAGGAGTTTTGCTATGGGGAAGTGAAGCAGGGAAGAGGAGGCTACATGCTGTAGGCTAGGAGAAGATTTGTCAAGATAAGAGGAATGGTGGGCTGGGCTGAGAAACCTTGAGGCTATGAATGATGCAATGCTCGCTAGACTTGGCTGGAATATTCTTGTTAAACCAGAAATTCTGTGCTCCAAGGTTCTTGTGGGAAAATATGGTAGGAATAAGGTGCTATTAAGGGAATGTGTAGCTATGAGGGCTGACACGGAAGTGTGGAAACATTTGGCTCGATTATGGCCGAGAATATTAAAAATGGTGAGTGGGGAGCTAAGAAGTGGAGAAGTGACCAATTTTTGGTTAGACAGGTGGCTTGAAGATGGGAGGGTGCTGGCTGACTTTTGTAATGGGCATATATCAGAAGTAGATACATCCTGCACAGTGAGGAGTATGGTAGGCCTGGATGGAGGTTGGGATATTCAAATGATTCAAAGGTGGGTGAATAGCGAAGGTGTAAAGAGAATTCTTGCGGTTGAGCTCCCATGTGATGAGTATGAGGGAGACAATATCCAATGGGATACGTCTGTCCACAACAGGTTTGTAGCTGCTGATTTCTATCACTCCCTTCGAAAGGAAAACCAGCTAGGTGAGAGGTGGTGGAGAACCTTGTGGAGATGGAAGGGCCCGCATAGAGTTCAGCTCTTTTTGTGGAAGGCCATGCATGATAGGCTGCTCACAAGTGCAAGACTTTCTCGGTTTTTGGGGGTAAGTGATTGGTGTCTGAGTTGTAATGGGTTGTGTGAAAATTTGATGCATGTGTTGAGGGATTGTGTCATAGCTAGGGAGTTATGGACGGAATTAAAGGGGGGGAGGGTTGAGCCTGAGTTTGTAAGCTTGCAAAGCAGAGAGTGGATTCGAGCCAATATTGCTAACGGTGAGGATGATTGGTCTCTGATTTTTGGCGTTGCATGCTGGATGTTGTGGCAATGAAGGAACAAACGACGGTTT
Organism: Acacia crassicarpa; assembly: GCA_034222035.1. NCBI lineage: Eukaryota > Viridiplantae > Streptophyta > Magnoliopsida > Fabales > Fabaceae > Acacia > Acacia crassicarpa. Next base: position 10,963,729 of record JAWXYG010000008.1, on the reverse strand, counting down.
GAGGAAGGGTATGTTATGCCAGAAAATAGAAGCAAGGATGTTCTCTAGTATGTGCGTGAAATTAAGAAAGCAAGGCTGGAGTTTGGGAAGTCTCAGGTTGTTAGAGTGGAGGCACAAGTCAAGTGGAGGGCTCCACAAGAGGGATGGTTCAAAATTAATGTGGATGGTGCGTTTAAGGGTGGAATAAATATTGCAGGTTGTGGGGGCGTTATAAGGGGGTGCGATGGGAGTTTCCTATGCAAGTTTTCAAGGAGATTGGAGGTGAATTCTGCTATAAAGGTTGAGCTTTGGGCAGTTCTTACTGGTCTGGAGGTTGCTGGTAGACATAATCTGAGTTGTGCTATTGTTGAAAATGACTCAATGTCTGTGGTTCGCTTATTGACTAACATGCAGGGGACTGATGGTTTGATTTCACGGCTGGTGGCTAACATCTATAAGGTAGCCAGCGAATTTAGTAGTATCAGGTTTGTTCAGTGGCAGAGGCACACTAGAGCCAATGGAGGCAAGTGAACCCATAAAAAATTTAAAAAATATATATTTTGTGAGGGACTTTTATTGCAACCTAGCTGATTGGAATAATTGGTTAAGGCCTCCCTATTATTTACACAAGGTCTAGGGTTCAAAGGCACACCGGCACACACTTGTCTCATTTTTTTCCCTCGTTTCACTTCTTCTTTCCCCGTTTCATTTTTCCCCAATTTCACGAGCCCTCCCACTCAACGGACTGTGACTGCGTCTTCTGCCGATTCGCCTTAGGTCTCGGCCGACTGTGCTTCACCAACATCTCATGACTGCCGATTCGCCTTGGGTCTTGAGTCTCGACTGGCTGTGCTTCACCAGCATCTCACGAGTGCGTCTTCTGCCAATTCGCCTTGGGTCTCACTGCTGGTCGTGATTTCACTTCTTTTTTCCCCCAATTTCAGTTCTAGGGCAACAATTCTGTTTCATTTTTCCCCAATTTCACGAGCCCTGCTTCATTTTTCCCCAGTTCTGCCGATTCGCCTTGGGTCTCATTGCCGATTCGCCTTGTGCTTCGTCAATTCGCCACCATCACAATCTCACTGCTTGCCTCCTCTCCTGCTGGTCGTGTTTCTCCTTCGACTCCAAGGTAATTTTTTAATTTAATTAATTGTTTCAATTTATTGTATTTGCTCATAATTGCTTATGCTCTTGTTTTAGAAATTCATGATTATGCTTAGAAATCAATTTTGTGATTTTCCACATAGCATCTAATTCAACGGTAAACCCAACCATAACTTGCAATTTGTTCTTGCATTCATTCTAGTAAATGAACTACTGCTACCTCCTTAGTCATATTTTGACCCTGCTTTAATTTTGAACACACATGCATACTCTTTAGTACGAATCTTTTGAGTTTCAGCAAAATATGTTTGTTTTCCTTTCCTTACAGAAAAACCCAAATGATATGCATATTTTGTACACAAAGCATATGCTTCTTCTTCACTATACAAAACTTGATCCAGATAAACATTATTCTAACATCATAATTGTACGCACCTTCAGAGTCAAAGCTAGTCATTAAAATTTCTTCTTCTTCCATATTTGAATCTAGTTCACCTCCTACTTGGGGATTATTGCATTTCTCCATTCTGTTTAATTAAAATCAAAGCTAATTAGAAAAACATGCATGACTAACCTATAAACACGCCTAGCTAGGTATCAAAAAATATATATAGAAGAAAATTAAAACATGCCCAGGTATGAAGTAGTTTATAAAGAAAACAACAAAAGAAAAAACATGCCCAGGTTTCAGCGAATTATCAGCATATAACTGTGTTAATATGGGGATATCTAATTGTGCACCCATAAATCCCAAATCCTGGCTCCGCCACTGGGTTTGTTCATGTGCTTAAAGAGGGAAATTCATGTGCTGATGCCATGGCTGGGTTTGCATGTACACAGGGAGAGTTCAAAGTTGTTTATGATGAACCTCCCCAATTTTTAGTTCCGTATCTGTTTAGAGATTGTGTAGGGGCTTCTTACCCTAAATCTGTTTTAATGCAGAATTGAGAAGGGCTAATGCCCCCTGTTTACCCCCAAAAAAAAAAAAAAAACCTTTCATTTGGTTATTTTCACTTTCAATCTTGTATTATTTAGATTTATGCTCTATTAAATATTTTTTAAGGAAAAAAATATTTTCAAAAAAAAATTGTATGTTATATGTATAATATTATTTTATTTTATTTTTATCTTCCATGAATAGATTACGGAGAAAATCAATAAAAAGTTCCTACTTGAAAATTTTTATTATGCCAAATATAGATTCTTTCTTTGCATAAAAATATATCAAGTCTATCTTATTGATAATTTTATTTAATTTTTATCTTCCATTGATAGATTACAGAGAAAATTAAAAAAATAATAATAATCCTATCTAAAATTTTTTTTATTGTTTATGAGAATCTAAATTCGTATACCAGTACCTTTTATACATTAAATCATGCCAAATATTGATACTTTCTACGCATAAAACATACCAAGTCTGTCTTATTAATGAAATTTTTAGGAGATTTTTTGCCAATTGTCCTTAAATTATTTGACGCTTGTGTGGGTGAGGTCAAAGGATCATAGCGTTTGAACTCAAAAGACCGTACACATCCATGGTAAGTCTTTGGCACGGTTGGCAATAAAAAATTTCGATTAATATATAATTACCTCCAATTCTAAATATTAAAAAAATTAGAAAATATTTACTTTGATATTAAATATAAGATTTTACATAATTTTGTCTCCCAAATCTAAAATATTTCAACAGTAACCTTAATGATTGCAAATTGAAATGGGTTTTAATCAATGGACAGTTCCAATGCTCATAAAGAGTGTATTTTAAACAAATCATTAACATGCATTTATTACAAAATAATTAAACAATCCCATTAATATTTATAAATTAGTTATCTAACTTTTATAATAAAAATTGAAGCGGGTACCATAAGAGTTGGAATTTGAGTCAAAGACCAGAAATAATTACACACTCCATGAGAAACTTTACCTTATTTATATTTTAACTAATTAAAATATAACAGCTCATCTTATTTTAATACTCCTATACAGATGACTCATCTAAAAAAAAACAAATTTTATGATTTCAAGGATGATGGGAAAGAATTGTGTTAGTTGTTTTTCTAAATTAAAAATTTTATATATTTTAAAATATATAAAATTTTAGGGAGAATTATAATAAAGGACCTAAGAAAAATAATATTTATTAAAAAAGACCATAAAAATGGTAATTATTTTGAAGGACCAAAAATTAAAACATTAATATAAAGAGACTAAATTGTCATTGGTCAAATTTCCTATATTGTCTCTTATTAAATCAGAATCTGAGGTGATTGATTGAAAATGATAAATAGAGATCAAATCAGAATCTGAAATATGCAAATTAGAGTCTCTATTGGTAACTTTTTATCTCTTTGTGAAGAAGAAATGGTAGGTTTTTTCATCCACAAAAATCTCCTAGGTGTCCTCCCCTCTGTTCTATGATCTTCAAATTCTTCTTCATGGTAATTTTTTATCTTGTTTTCCTTTAGTTCGGTTTTTGTTATAATCATTAAAATCTGATTAATCCTTACGTCTTTAGTATTGTATATTTTTCAAACTTTGTTTTGAATCACTGAAGCCAATTCGCATGGTCCGACACTTTTCTTTCTTTATGTGGAATGGAAGATTGCCATATATTATTGTTCCAAAAAAAAAAAAGGTTCGCAAACATTGTCTTATAGGTTTTTTTTTTTGTTAATTAGATATTTCATTCCAAAAAAATGTTGCCATATATTATTGTTCCAAAACTTTTTTTTTTCATTTCATTTCTCATCTTTATGTAAAAATTTGTAGAACCAAGGGCAATTTAGTCTCTTTATATTAATGTTTTAATTTTTGGTCCTTCAAAATAATTACCATTTTTTATTGTCCTTTTCAATAAATATTATTTTTCTTAGTTCCTTTATTATAATTTTCCCAAAATTAAAATTTTTGTAGATAACTCATCTATCATCATGTAGGATTAAAATATTTTAATTAGTGATAATATAAATAAGATGTCAATTCTATAGTTACGTACCTTATTCTGGTCAAAGATAAGTTTTAAAAATCAACCATCCAGTGGTTGAGTGTCGAGTACATGTCGTTGTACTAATTAAATTTACACTGAATTTCCTTCACATTCACAGATGCGGACTCCCGATGGCTTCCGTTTTGGTTTTGGGACAAACGCACCGATCAGCCGCGAAATAGCCGGGAAATGGCTCCTGTTATAAAGTATCAACTCCACATCCTTGATATAATTAAGCTTGACTTTATAATATAAATTATGATTAAACCATTTGGGTCTTCCATTCTGTATCCTTTTTATATAAAATAACATAAATATTTTATCTTTTATTATTATTTTTTTTCATGAGGATGATGCCAAATACTAAAATTATGTACAAAGAATTATATGTATGTATATAACAAAATGTCTACCAATATTTACAACTTTGGGAATAACCTTCAAATTTTATTAGCAGTAATCATAAACTATTTTTTAGAACAAAAATAACCTTAAATTTTAAAATTGGGGCAAAACCGTCAAATTTATCTAACTTACAATAGGAAAAATTAATCTTTTGACTCTTAAAGTTTTGACTAATTTATAACTTAGTCTCGAGAGTTTGACTCGGTACAACTCAAATCCCTGAATTTTTAACTTGCTTGCAACTTAATCCTTGATATTTCTAAGTCATCTCTAAAGAATATTAAAAATACTTTAAAAATTGTTTTGGTAGATTTTATATAAATTTAAAAAAAAATTAACCAACGTCCCCATCACGATTGACTCAAGTCCTCCCCCACCTCTGTTTTCTAAAAATCTCATTAGGCATCTGCGGTGTCTATGATAGATCTGTCAGAAGCTCCTTTCGAGCATAAGTTGATATCTATTATTTTATATATTAAAGGACCTCCAAAATTATAAGTATGACGTAAAAGATATATAGTTCCATTTGTTATTAAAAAGAGAGATTGTGTGTGAGGTGTATTGTGAAATCGGTGTACTTCAACGTTTTATAATCACATCCTCTTCCAAGTGTTATTTATCGTTTATGGAAAACAGCTATGGAAGGAGAAGCAAGTTGGTAGGAATCGGGACACTATTTTTTATTTTTTTTAAATTTATATAAAATCCACCTAACCAATTTTTGATAGTATTTTAACATTTTTTTTTTCATATAGGATGACTTAGAAACATCACGGACAGGGTTACAAACAATTCAAAAGTTTAGGAGCTGCATCATAAGTGTGTCAAAACTTTAAAGATCAAAAGATTAATTTTCCCCACTATAATAATAGAAAGTTAATTGGATTTAACGATTTTGCTCTGAAATATTTTTTATTAATAAGCTGTGACTATGTTAAGAGAAAGAAACTAAACTTATTCCCTTAAAGGAATGTATGTGTTTAGTTGGAGCGAATGAAAAATTATAAGAGTTCAATTTTGACAAAAATGGAAAAAAAAGAAAAAGAAATCGGGTTATAAGCTTTTAATTAATATTCTTACTTTAAGATTTCATATTATCACTTATCTATTCTTTTAAAATCAAACTTATTAAACTTCCTCCATCTCTTTGTCCCCATTACCCCAACCAAATAAGGAATAAAGCGATTTGCATATTGAGAATAAAAAATTATATTAAAAAAGCTACTCTTAGTTAAACTAAACTTTATTAAAATATCACTCAGTTGTAGCAAATTACTTTTCTCAGTTCTAAATCTAAAATCTAGTGGAACAGGTTTTCCTTCTAACCAAAGTGCTTATTAGAGTGAGCTAATCAGATTTAGATCGTCCAATCTGATTCTATGGTTAATATTTGTTCTTTTAAGTTTTTATATTTTTTATAAAAATTATTTTAATTGGTATAGAATTTAAAATAAAAATTATCTCTCAACTATTATTTTTCTAAAGATGACTTTTTTTATTTAAGAAATCATTTTAAAAAAACTTGCATTTAGATCATTCAAGATTAAATCTAGACTGTTCACATCCAATTAACTCTCCCTACTAAACAAGAGCGCTTAGCTAGAAAACTGGTTCCAAAACTAGTAGATGGGTTTGTTTTTATTTAATCATAAATATAAAATCTCAATTTAATTTTTAGGCTGCCCAAATTTATAATTCATTCCTTAAAAACTCTCTCTATATATATATCAAATACACATATTACTTAGAGGGTTTTCATTAAGGGTAATTTTTAATGCAAATGACTAAGGATATACTTATAAAAATCAACACATTTTTTTTTTATAAATAACTTATTTAACTATTTTTCTTAATTTATATTTATAAATTAATTATCTGACTCCTATATATATATTCAGCCTCAAATGATTATCATGCACATTTGTGAGCTACCTATTTCAAACTTCTTCTAGATCCATAATGCATGTAATCATTGATCATTAGTATTATAAGCTGCACATTCACACTTAGCATGGTGGGTCAACCTGAACAAACGAGCAACTCCATAGTCAAATAACATGAATGCTCTTTGACTAATTGCTGGTCGAATAGCCTATGGGGTGTGGCTGAAGATAATGTTAATGTATTCCTACAGTATCCCACAATATACTCGTAAGTCTTTTAAGAAGAATTACTTTATATATATATATATATATATATATATATATATATATATAAAATTTTAGGAAAGCAGTTGGGTTCATCCACAATCCAAGGGTAAGGCGAAATCTTTAAGAAGAATGACTTGTTTATAATATAAAAGTGCTTATCTATTAATTTTGTCTATTTAATTAATCTTTAAATATATTTTTTTATATTCTTCTCTCTATTTTAATATCTCATTTAATATAGGTAAAATTAAAAAATTTCTTTCAATTTAAGACGAATTTATGAGTTAACTATTATTTATTGATTCTGATAAATTAGTTAAAGTGATTTATATTATATTATTGAAGGGATGGAGTAACTTTGTGGTATTGACCAATTGACCCCATGATTATAAATGTGTTTAGTTTATTTTAGTGTTTAAGAACCTACTCTCACATCATCATGAGTCAGAACATTCGTTAATTTCATCATTTAAATGCATTAACCGACTTTAAATTTTTCCTTTTTCAATAAAAAAATAATTTTGGTACATAACATTATCTCTCAATTTTATATTACAAGACTTCCGATATTTTTTGGATTATGCTGAAGTTAGTCGTAGGAAAAAAAATAATAATAACAATCGTACAAGTCCTAGTCATGACGTAGTTGCTCAGTTTGTTTCCCATTTGGTTTGATTTATTCTTATATCAATAATATTTAAGTTTACTTGGACTTTGATGAAATGTTTTGATGTTAGGCATTTTAAAATTTTATTATATGCCTAATATTATATTTGTTTTTGGCTACTAATATGACTTTGTTGATACAATATATAAAATATATGTATATAAATACAACAAGAACAATAATAATAGCAACTCCACCTACCTACCCTTAATTTCTCTCCCACTTCTTATCTCTACCATTAAATCAGTTTTAAATTGTTGAAATTTAATTCAAAACTACAAAGGATAAACATTATAAAACATAAAATATTTATATTTTAGGGTTGAAGTGCATTTTAATAATGAAGTTTTGTCCGACACAATTAAGTTTTAAATAATGTACAAAAGCAAACACAATATTTTAAAATGGAATAAATTTAGCAATTATGTTAAATTGGTCCAAACGACGGTCTCTTTTTTATGTGGAATCCATTTGTTCTCTCTCCAACTTTATAATTGATGCTTGCATTAATTTAATTTAATTATTAAAATTGCACCACTTTTAAACGATTGTCTCTACTTTTATACCTTTTCAAACTTAATTATGTCACACATTGGCAAACAAAAATGGTTCAATTTCACCTTAACCCAATATTTTATTAAAAGTGTACAATTATGAATTGTTTAAATCAAATTCTAACAATTTTAAATTTTTTGTTATTTGATATTATAATAATATTTCTATAGGATTTAAAATCTCAACGGTTTAAAATTGATTTAATAATGAAAATAAAAAAAAGAAGAAGTGAAAAATAAGGGAGGTTGCAAATTAAAATTCTCTTATAAAAAATGACTATATATTATGAGTAACATTGATATGATATTAGGCTAGCTAGCAGATGTGAACGAAACGAATACGCACGTAGTGTTTCCGTTTTATTAGTAGTACTTACCAGTTAACAAAGTTGACCTAAATAATAGGCACAATTCAACAACATGAAAAACGAGACCAACTTTTCTGACTCTAGTTAAAATAGAAAGATAAAAATACATATAATAATTGTTTATTTTGAAATTTAAGTTTATTTAGACTTGTATGAAACGTTTTGAAATCAGAGTTTTTAATATATAGCATATTTTTTTCAACGATATATAAATATATTTTTAATATGTAACATAAAATTAAAATTTAATCATTTATATTTATGAGTCATAAATTATTTTTGGAAAATTTTATCATATTTTTTGAAGTCTTAAAAATAAATAGAATTTGATTAAAAAAATATTTTTTTTATTATTTTGAAAAGCTACTCGGGATAGCTTCTGAAAACAATTAGATTCAACAAATGAAATAGTCATAAAATACATGAAAATATCATAAAATTAAAAATCAATCAATAATAAATTATTTTTACAAACATAGAATATGAAAATTACTAAGTAGTAAATCAATTTTTATTATTTTAACCAAACACATTACTTTAATTAAATCTATAATGCACTTTTTTTTTTTTGGGTAAAACAGAGGACTTAAATTAGACGACGACAAACCACACTTGAAATAAATGAAAGTAGAAACAAAAAAGTTTGGCAATATAGGCTGCTGGATGGAATTTGCATGTTGCTTAAATTCCAACTTTTTTATTTGACCAAGAAAATAGAAGACTATAATATTATATATATAGTTACATAAAATATATATTTATATGTATTACATAATATTCATTTCAATTTTTGTACAACATAACAAATATATAATTTAAATATGTGTATTCAATAAATTGTTAGTTGAAGTGATAAGTGACCTCACCCATATAAAAAGTGATATAAGTTTATATCTTAAGAATTACACTTGTTATGAGAGGCCAAGAACTTAAACCTTGAAGTAAATCAAAAAATAATTTAAATATGTGAAAAGTGGTCTAAGTTTAACTTAGGTTAGTACTATTTATAAACTGAATTAAATCAAAAAATAATTTAAATATGTGAAAAGTGGTCTAAGTTTAACTTAGGTTAGTACTATTTATAAATAATATTTATGTTTTAATTTTTTTTAAATACTTTTATAATGTTAAAAATAAGTATGTTTAAAAATAAATATTTTTAAAAAAATATACGCACTAAATGATTGTTTTACATGTGAAGGGAGTGTAAAGGGGGAAGTGCGTGGCTGTCAATTGGCCGCCTTCGGTCTAAATTGAGTCAAAGCATCAATCACCGACAATGGTTATTGGAAACAGACATAATTGCATTTTTAATTTCTTTTGAATACTTTTGGGAAAATTACACACAGGTCACAAGAAAAAAAAAATTATAAAAAAAGTTCCTTAAAATCACCAAACTACACAAAAATCTTAAGAGATTTTTTTGATATTATTTGTATGAAAATAAAATCTAGGTTTTTAAATGTTGTTGTAAATACAGGCATTTCTTGATGTAAATATGGCTTTTTTCTGTTGTAAATGGCCAGATTTTAAATTTTATTGTAAATACAGCACTTCTGGTTATAAATCTAATCTTTTTCTATTGTAAATTACCTCTCTACGTTCAAAATATAGATGTTTAAATGTTGTTGTAAATATAGGTATTTCCTATTGTAAATATGACTTTTTCTGTTGTAAATGGCTAGATTTTAAATTTTGTTATAAATACAGCACTTCCTGTTGTAAATGTAGTATTTTTCTGTTGTAAATGACCTTTCTACATTCAAAATCCAGGTATTTAAATGTTGCTGTAAATATGGGCATTTCCTATTGTAAATATGACATTTTCTATTGTAAATGGTCAAGTGTTTAAATGTTGTTGTAAATATGACATTTTCTATTGTAAATATGAAATTTCATGTTGTTAATACAAATAATATCAAAAAAATATCTTGGAATTTCTGTGTAATTTATTGATTTCAATAGATTTTTTGTAATTTTTTTGTTTCTTGGAACCTGAGCATAATTTTCCCTACTTTTGGGCAGGATTATAATGTTTTTTATACCATACTTAATATTACAAGTTATGTAATTAAATTTGAGTATTAGCAAATATTGTACCTTTTCTTTTTAGTTAATAAACACATAGACTAATATAAAATTAATAGATAATTACATTATTTACAAATATAAATAATAATATTTATTTTTTGAATTTCTTATACTTTGGAACAAAAAATGTGCCTTATATTTATTAATATAATATTTAAAATAATTATACTATTTATAAATCAAAAATAAATTATTTTTCAGATTTCATATATCATCAAACCCACCTAGTGAATCTTTATATGATAGGGCTATATTTTTTTAATAAAAGGATCAGTTATGCATTAAATTAAAAAAACAAGGATTAAAACAAAAGTAAGAGAAGAACACACACAAACATAAAGGGCAATGAAGAGATGAAAATGAACAGCTAGACGGGGGTTAAAGGATGGAGGGGCTTCTCTCCACTGTCAACTTTGTCTGCTGCCCAGCTTTTCCCTCACACAACATCGTGCAAATATCAATATTTATCTCAATTTTTTTTAAAGGAAAATCACACTTAGGTGCTAAAGATCAGAAAAAATAATACAAAAGTTCTATTATAGATTTCCTTGTCAAAAACATCCCTTAAAACTTCAGTAACATAAATTTCGAATGTGAAATTTTTTTTTACCTTTAGTAATTGATGTTTGGAGATTTTATGATAATAAGTTTTATTACTTGCCACTCTAGAACTTTTCAATATATAAGAATATCCACTTGTCAATAGGAGCTGTTTAGTTAATATAAATAGGCCTATAAATAGTCACTTTATAACTTATTAATATAGTCATGTCCACTTGTTAACTAGAACTGTTTTAAATTGTACTGAAAAAATGACAATAGTTAACATATATGTGTCTTATCAATGACCACTCTTTAACTTGTTATTATATGCACATAAACTTATCAAAATAAACATATAAACTCGCCAATATATAATTGTCATTGTAAACACATAAACTTGTCAAAATATGTACATACATTTGTCAATGTATAACTTGTCAAAATATGAGCATAAACTTGTTAAAATAGATATATAAACTTGTCAAAATAGGTATATAGACTCACCAATATATAACTTCTTATTATAGATATATAAACTTGTTAAAATAGATACATAAACTTGTCAAAATATGCACATATACTTGCCAACGTATAATTCGTCATAATACACACATTGACCTATTCATCTTTGTGTGAATCATGGTTGGAGAAGAAGGTTTTGACAACATGTCAATGTTTGTAGTTTGATGAATTATACATCGGTAAATGTATATGCTTATTTTGACAAGTTTATATTCCTATTTTAACAAGTTTATGTGCCTATAATGACAAGTTATACATTGACAAATGTATGTGCTTATTTTAACAAGTTTATACGTCTATAATGACAAGTCAAAGAGTGACCATTGACAAGTTTATCTATGTTAACTATTGTCATTTTTCTAGTATAATTTAAAACAGCTTCCATTGGCAATTGGATGTAACTATATTAACAAATCATAAAGTGAGTATTAACAAACCCATCTATGTTAACTAAAATAGCTCATGTTGACAAGTGAATGTGTCAATATTGACAAGTCATAAAGTGACAATTACAAGTATCATAACCTAGTTATATAACTTAATATCATATAATATCTAAATATCAATTACTAATAGCAGAAAGGTAATTTCACATTCAGAATTTATATTATGCAGGTCCCTAGGGATTTTTTTGATAAGAAAATCTATAATGAGTCTTTTTTATTATTATTTTTTTGTCTTTGGCACCTAAGTATGATTTTCCCTTTTTAAATTGCTAAAACCTGAACTTCATGAGCTGAACAAGTTAAAGCTGGAACTGAGAAGGAATGCTTTCATTGCATTTAAGGGCCGTTTGGTATGGGGAAAATTTAATGAAGGAAAGGAATTTAGAGGAAAGAATAATGGAAGGGAAGGGAAGGGAAGATTTTGAAAAATAAGGGAAAATGAGTTATTTGGTAAAAAAAAAAAATGAAGGGGTAGCAGTTGGTAAAGAATCAAGAAATGTCTATTTTACCCTTAAAAGTAATTAATTCAAAATAAAAGAGAAAAATAATTTTTTTGCGAAAATATATTTTTAAGGAATATATATATCAAGTTTGAACTTGTATAAAAAAAATTCCCACCAAGTTCGAACTTAAATTCAAACGTTCAGGCCAAGTTTGAACTTAAATTCAAATGTTCCCGTCAAGTTCGAACTTAAATTCAAATGTTCCTGATAAGTTCGAACATCCCACCAAGTTTAAATTTGAGGGGTAAATTTATCAAAAAAAATATGAACAGTGATGTGGGGAATTAAGATTCCACCAATTTTTGTGGGATCATGGTTCTTAAAAACTCGATTTTTCATTGCGTTTTTACTTTTTTACGATTTTTTTAAATTAAAACGATTTTACTAATTTTCCAATCGCTTTTAAGTTTTTATGATTTTACGTTTTACAATTTTTCATTCTCCTTCCGTTTTCAGGTAAAAACTCGTTTTTGAAAACTTTGGGTGGGATTTGATCTTCTCATATATAAGGGAAGATTGGTGAGCCCGAGAAGATTTGTTCAACTTACTTACCAAACAGAGAAACTTTTTAATTTTTCTTTTCCTTCCTACCAATTCTGTGTACCAAACAGGCTCTTACAATCACATCAAGCAAGCTGGAACTTAGAGGGAATGCTTTCCGTGCATTTACAATCACATCAAGCAATAACAAATTAATTAAAAATTTACAACATAAATATAAATGATTAATTATAGTTATATACTATCTCTCTCTTAGTTTAAATATAAAAGCCATTTAATTAATTTTGATAGATTTAAGAAGCCAAATAAATTAATTAACTATAAAAAAATTACCAAAATTATATAGGTATAATTAACTAATTTATTTTGACTTTGTAAATTTATCAAAATTTGTTAAGTGACTCTTACATTTAGATTATAACCAAAGAAACTATATAACTATAATTGATTATTTATATTTATATTATAAATTTATAATTAATTACTCCCTCTAATCCTAATTATAGAAGCTATTTACCAGAATTTAGAGGGATTAAAGAAGGAAGTTAAATTAGTTAATTATGTGTATTTTTCTAAAATACCCTCACCCAAGTTCAATATTTTGATAAAGATATTCCAAAAGGCAAGGTCATATATCGCGTGCACCGACTTCAATTCATTGTGAGTAGAGTTATATGCCTCGTGTGTTGGTCTTGCTGTGATGATTTTAATATTAAACCTGAAATTCTTTTTAATTAGAATGGCATTTATTTAATCTTTAAAATACTTTTTAATTTCGACCTGTTGTACATTTTGCCTCTAGGCCCACCATCTTTCACTTGATAGAATATAAACGTGTTGTTAAATTCAATATTGTGGAAAAAGTATTAGTAGGGATGATATAGGAAAAATATGACAAAAATTGTTTAAAATTATTTTATATAAAAAAGTATAATTTATGTGTATATGACATTAATGAGTTGCATACATTAGTTACTTCATAAAATATATAGATGTATAATTAGATTATTATTGTTTTTAATTATTATTGAGAAAGTATAAATAGAGGTATTATAGGAAAAAAAATTGACAAAAGTTAAAATTTATTCTTATAATTAGGATCAAAACCAACTCTAAAATTTTCTCCTATAATTAGGACAGGAGGGAATACATATTGCTTGATGTGATTGTAAGTGCAATGTGAAAGCATTCCCTATCAGTTCCAGCTTTTACATGTGCTGGCCGTGAAGTTCAGCTTTTAGCAATAAAATAAAAAGGCAGGGAACATTGATATTACACGGAAAACGATGTCGCCTGTGGGAAAAGGATGGGCACCGGAGGGAAGCCGCCTCCTTCGAGGATGCCACTTCCTGCCCAAATGCATCTTCCTCATCTCACATTGCCATGATGCCCAAAGAGACATCAACTCGGTAAAAAGAAAGGGAAAATACCAATCCTAAGGATTAAAAAAATATTAAAAAAAAGTTATGGTATAGATTTCTCGATTAAAAAAGTTCCAGTTTACAATCCTCTATCAAAAAAGTTCTCATGAACCTCACTGAAATAGATTTCAAATGTGAACTTATCTTATTGACAAGTGTGTTTGACTATATTGATAAGTTATAGAGTGTCTATTGACAAACTTAAACATATTAACTAAAGCAGCTCTAATTGACAAGTAGATGAGACTATATTGATAAGTTATAAAACGGTCATTGACAAACCAATTTATATTTAACTAAATGAGCTCTCATTGATAAGTGTATGTCACATATTGATATAAAGTGACTTAACAAGCTCATCTATATTAACTAAATAACTTTTGTTGATAAGTGTATATTACCATATTAACAAGTTATAGAGTAGCTGTTGATAAGCTCATCTTGTCACTGAAGTTTCTATGGACTTTTTTTTATATACAATTCTACATTGAGAATTTTTCAATAGAGGAATCTATATTAGAATTTTATTTAATATTTTTGTAGTCCTTGGGACTTGAGTGAAAGTTTTCCCAAAAGAAATGTCCCTTGACGTTATACCCTCACAAGGAGTTTAAGGCGCCTACCAAACATTAGTTTGATTAGAATCTGGTCTTAATTTAAAATTCAGTTTACTTTTATTATAAAGGTTAATGAAATTAAATAAGTTATATTAAAATATTTATATTTATCATTTTTTAAAAGAATTAATTTACATGACTTATAAACTGATATAATTTGATAACATACAATATATGCTATGATTGAATAATTTATTTCACCTTTTTTAATTTCATACTTTTTTTTTTAATACAGAAAAGTTTTGGAGGGATTCGGCATCAGTTCCCCACCAAGGTCAGGGCACGGCTCCGAGCTCTTTGAGCACTTACTGGGGATTTACGAGATCGCCTATCAAAGGAGTCCCAGCGGCGACAGTGGGGATTGAACACACATCTCTTTGGGACTTGACCAAATCCCATACCATCTATATCAACTCTCTTTGACCTTTTAATTTCATACTATAATGAACCTCATTCAAGATATCAAGCTATATAGCTAAAAACTGAAATATTGTTTTCGTCTTGTTTATAGCCCACCGACAAGTATGTGAATCAGATGGTAAGCCCATTGGAAGCCCAGCGACTAACTAAAGTTCATATTTGTGCCCAATTAGTACTTAAAAGGCCTTGTCCTTCACTAACAATTCAGTAATAATAAGTTAACATAAAACCCCGTGGGGAGACTCTCCCAATAAAGCCAGGTGCGCGACGCCGGTCGAATCTAGATTAGTCGAGGCGAAGCCCTTATAAACCGGGTGGGCAACCAAAAAAGTTAACATATTATTATTAAAAAAAAAAAGTTAACATATTACCAACCAATAACCATTGGGAGCAAATGGTAAGAGATTTGCTTTCCTACCACCATGTCTTTGGTTCCAGGCGTGGGGATGGTGAAAATGATATTGGGAGCTCTTCCCTCACGACCTTGGGCCCAACGCGGGACGAAATCCGGATTAGTTGAAACCGAAGGTTCCGATGAATCAGGCGGGATACCAAAAAAAAAAAAGTAACATATACCATTGTTTGTCTAAACTTACATTAAATTTTAGTTTAGTTTCTTAAGTTTTAAACTTAACACAGTTAATCTTATTTAATAGAAAATATTGACTCAATAAGTGTAAACGATGACTCTCTAATTAAGTACTGGTCTAAAATTTAATTATTAAATGTGATTATTTATACATTTTAAAATATATGCATTTAAATAATCAGATATATGACAAAATGTCAGTGACCCTTGGCTCATTTGGCATCTACTTGTCCCTTTGGGGCAGAGGTCATATGTACAAACCTATGCAAATGCGTGTGAATGTGATTGTGTGTGCTAATATTAATGTGACCCTATTAAAAAAACAGGTATATGGTAAAATATTTAAAATACTAAAACATTAAAAATGCAAGCATTTATAAAATGATTATATTTTTAAATTCAAAGGAAAAGCATGGATCTTTAGGGACGAGAAAAAGCCTCGAATATTTTTGGATCTATACATGTTCATGACAAGATTGTCGGACTTTTTTTGTTTTGAAAAAATGTAGCGGGCCTACATTCATATTGATCAACTTTAAAACAAAATACCAAGTTTTTATTACCGAGGACAGCAGTGTAGTGGCATAGTTGGTGGTATTGAGATGCCTTATATCTCCCATCAGGTCCCGTGTTCGAATCCCCCTCCCCTCACCTTGTACCAAAAAAAAAATGCCAAGTTTTTTTCCTTTTCTTTGCCCCCTTTTTCTTTCATATTATGTAATATTTGGTATGTAGACAAATATTTTTTTAGAAAGAAAACAAAAAATACATATAAAAAAGTGAAATAAGTGAATTTTCCATTTTTATTTTGAAAAACACTTTTTTTTTTTTGCTCAGAAATTTTGAAAAACACTTTTATACATACGAAACATTGCATTATTAGGGCTACAGCATTTTCTCACTTCCTTTTCTTAGATAGAAGCTATTTGTCTAGTTTTTTTTTAAAAAAAAAGAAATATTGTCATGTAATTTTGGGTTAATACAACGTTTGATTTTTATAATTTATTTTCATCCATATAATTTTAAATTATAGGTTTATCTCTTAAGTTTTCTTTAATTTAAGACATTAGTTTTTATATTTTAATAGAAGTTTGAACCATTTTACCTCTTGAGTAATCAAAACCTATAATTTGAAATTATATAGCCCAAAACTAAAATAAAAATAACTATAATGATTAAATATTGCTTAACCCATTAATTTTCATGGAAAGTTTCAATATTCTAATTTGTAACCAAACTACATGGGATCATTAAACTATAATCTGGTGGCAGATTTGGGATACAAACTTAACTTCAATACATAACAACATTTCAAAAGTTCAGAATTAGCACGAAGTGTTGATAAGAAGGCTTGAAAGATAAAACTTGAGGAAGATTATTATAACATGGAGTATCACAAACTCTTTAAAATCATAAATATAGGAGATAGATAATTAACTTGAACGAATTAAAGAAATTAGTTAAGTTAAATACATGTAACTGATGCACGTTGATTTTCTTAAAATACTCCCTTTATCATGGTCCAAATTAATGAAAATCCCTATGTCCTGGTTAAAACCTTTTGTAGGTAGCCTTATCTAATTTACTAACTTTTAATAAAAGTATCAATGTAATGAGTATAAGTTCTTAGGAGAACCACACCTCAAAATCTAGCTAGTAGAGCTCGAGAGCTAAAAACCTTATAAGATCCTTGTTTTAAGGTACCTTTGTTGATGTAAAATTTAGGGTCAAGGAGGAAATTTACCAATAAACTATTGGCCCAGGAGCACCCAACACAATAAACTCTTATTTAAACCTTAAATTCAAACAAACTTTTGAAAATGTTAAATGAGCACAATGACATTAGCTCATGGGTAACGTCCGTCTGTTGTTGCTGTTAGAAGGAAATAAATGATTGAAAGAAGCAAGAAGCAATTAGGGCTCATTTGCTTTTGCTTATTCCGTCTTTCTCCAGCGACCCCATGTTGATGAACACCCGGTGTGGGTAGCTCTCCGGGGAGTCTCCCATCAAATCCGGTAGGTACCTCATGCATTTCAAATACCGGTTTGATTTCTTTGATGCTGATCGTGGAAGCTCCAAGAGAAAGTCTTCGAGTTTCTGCAACGCAGCTTCTTTCGCCTCTGATGAAGCATGCTCTGACAACAATTTTCTCCGTTTTGGGGCTTTGTTTCTACGATGCTAGTTTTCCACATAGCCATCGCAATCAAGTCGAGCCACAATCAAGTCTATTGCTAATTTGTTTCGCGTGCACCAAACGGTTTTTATTATGAAATGCCCCCTTTTTGGTTTATTTCCTATTGAGGCCGTGATTTTGTTTTGGAAGCTGTTGTTGCCACGCCATGCTCCCCCTCTCTCCCCCCCTTCTACCTTCATTCATCCACACTTTATTCTATTTTTTCCAATTCTTTTTAATTTAATTCCTATTTTGGCCGGAGCAAAAAGGACACCCCATTGCTTCCTATCATTAATCCACTAAACCTAGACATTATGAGTTCATCCTGTTGTTATTGTCACAAATTTATTTCTCTTTTTTACTAATTTAAATAAAGAAGGAGAGAATTTTGTGTCTTCTAGATCTTCATTGTTTTTTTTTAAACCATCTCTCTCCTAGATCTTCTTAATGTTCATCCCCTTCTTTTGGGAGGATGTTATTGGTTTAATGCGTGTGGATTTGTCTGCTAAATATTTATGTGTATTAAAATTGTTCCCTTTTAAAGGTGAAGATGAAATCGACGGTCCCGTCAAGAACAGAGCTCTGTTTTCTCCAAATCATCGAGAGCAATGAGGTCGACGTTGTAATTGGCAAGACTCTGAGTGCCAATGAGGTTTTCCTCGACGACGTTGTTGATGAGGAAAACCGATTTCTGAGATTCTCTCTTCATGAGACCTTCATTAATCAAGTCACGGAAGAACACATAGATAAGCTGATTGAGGTTGACGAAATGCGAAGCCGACACAACGGATTGCTCGAAATGAGTCATGGATAAAGAAGAGTGCTCGTAATTAATGAACGAACTGATGTGTGTGAAAGAAACTACAAGTAAGACAAATATCAGGAAACGATATAGCAGCAACAGACGGACGTTACCCATGAGTTAACGTCATTGTGCTCATTTAACATTTTCAAAAGTTTGTTTGCATTTAAGGTCCAGATAAAGGTTTATTATGCTAAGTGCTCCTGGACTAATAATTTATTGGTAAATTTGCTCCTTAAACCTAAAATTATGACAACGTGCAATTAATGATGATAGTTTAAGAAAATATTTATAAAATTGAGAGATAAATTAATTGAGGCAGATCCTACGCAATATGACATGACTGAGTAATACTTTATTCGGTCCTAATTATATGAACATTTTTATAGTGTAAATCATAATATAAAAGTATTCCTATAATTAAGATCGAAGATGATAATAATTATTGGTGTGAATACCAATTATTGACCAAGTGTGTTCCCTTAGATAAGGGGGGTTTTTTTTTTTTTTTTGGATATAAGATAAGGTTATTGTGTTTTTGATACAGATAAGCTTATTGTCAAGTAACATCAACTATCGGAATGGGTAGGTAGGCCCAAATTGAAGGTCAAATTGTTTTTTTTTTAAAAAAAAAAATTATTTAAAAACTGTTGGAAGGTTAGATCACACCTGGAAAAAATGATCGAAGATATTTCAGCAATCACCCGACAATAAATCAAATGAGGCATCTATATTATTTTTTAAATTATATTTTGTTGTGTTTCTGGCCGAACAGATTCAGATCGAGCAATCAGAGGCAAGCACTGATGTTTTGGAGGGAGTCCAAGTTGGCCGAGGGGCCAACATACTAACGTTGTTAACGACACCAACAAGAGACTTGAGTTTTATTTTGGGAAAATTATATCCAAGTCCAAAACAAGAAAAATACGATAAAATGATTCTTTAAAAGTAAAGTTTTGTAAGATTTTTTTATATGTGAAAATATACAAATACCCCTATGTACCTATATTAACAAGTCTATTAACCTGTTTTAACAAGCCTATGGACATATTTTGATAAGTCAATATCCATGTATTGACAAATCTATGTGCTTATTTTAACAAATCTATCAGCATATTTTGACAAGTCTACGAGTCTCAAGCATTTGTGTTTTTTCACATTTAAAAAATGTTGCATAAAAGTCTTATGAGACTTACCGCAATTTTAAAATAGAAAGGGACTATTTTGTCATATTTTTTCTTGGTTGAGGTGTGCAATTTTCGCTTTTTTTTTAAAAAAAAACTTTTTTAATGGGTAAAAAAATAATACTGCTTAGCTGGCATTAGAACGTTGGTCTGGTTCTCATCACTGCTTCATCATCCAAAATACACATAAAAAGGTCAATCACCCCCAAAAACAGAGGAGATCGATCGATCTAGTCAGCAACAACAAACAAAAGAAAGAGCACGAACAACCTCGAAGAACATGATCATAACCTCGTGATCTTTCTTTGTTTGGTTTCATTAGAAAGAGAAAAAACAAACGAAGAAGACTGGTTCTTCTTCTTCTTCGTCATGGACACTTCTCTGAGAAGAAAAAGAACGTTGCTTAAGGTCATCCTCCTCGGTGATTGTGGGTATGTCTCTTAATTAACTGATATAATTTTCTCTGTTTTTTACATTAATTTCTTTATATTCTCAGAACTGATCAGATCGATCACTTATTATTGGATGATTATTCAAACTAATGTAATTTTTTTTAATTAATAATTTCTGTGTGTATTGATTTGTTTTTTGTAGGGTGGGGAAGACAGCTCTGATGAATCAGTATCCATCTTTTACATCAAACAATGGAATTTGAATTCGTTGTTTCTGACCTGATTTCTCTGTAGGAGCAGCATTATAAATTCCCATAACATGATTGATTCTCGCTTTTCTTTCAGCATCTATCAGTTTTTTTTTTAAACCAGATCAAATTCCAGCATTTGTGACATATCTCTTTTAATGTGATTCTTTTCATCTAAAGGAAATCTGAGTTTAATTTGGCATTTTGGTGATGTGTAAGATATAACTACAAAAATTCAGATACGTGTATAAGAAGTTCAGTGAGCACTACAAATCCACCATAGGAGCTGACTTTGTTACAAAGGAACTACAAGTTGAGGACAAAACGGTAACTTTGCAGGTCAGTTGCTTTGTTTGTGTTAAAATAGCTCACTATTGGCTTATTTTAAGTTATCAGAAGCGATCTGAAATAAATATGTGAGAAAAGTTTAATCTCGTAAAATACAAAAGCCTTTCTTTTAGGCTTGTTTGGTTCAATTACATGAAAGGGATTGCATGTAATATTAATGCGAATGATTGATTCAGTTGTTTGGTTAGACTTGTCTAATAATGTGAAGGGGATTACATTTAAGTGACAATTTGTGAGGGTTAAATATGTTTTTTTTTTAAAAAAAAACTGTCTCAAATAACTAATTTGTTGTTAGAAAGAAAACAATTGAAATTAGTTAAGAGCATTAAGTATGTATTTTTTTCAACCTTTGTCTGTAAAGAGAATTAGTGAGAGAGATAATAAATATAATAAATACATCCAATGAGTAAAGTTGAAAAAACACAATAAATGCTTTGAAAAACCTAAAAGAAAATTTATATTTTAGGATAAAGATATTCTCAAATTTAAATTTTATGAAAATTTATAAGTTAGAAAAATTAATTTAGTATAAAAACGATAAATATAAATACTTTAAAGTAATTTATTTAGCTTCCCAAAAAAACCAACTGAATCTTATATTAAGGACTAAGTAGTACCACTCTGGTCCTATTTATAAGTCCTTTTTGACCAAAAAATTTGGTCCTATCTATAAATCTCTTTTAATTAAATAAATGACATTATGACAATTTTGCTCATATTATTGTACTAATAAAAATAGAAAGAGAATAAAGAGTTGAAAGGTATTCATTTATAAATGAGCGTAATGTTAAAAATTTACTCCATAATCATTGAGCTATTTACCTCTCCCTGATATGTATGATTTAGTTAAAAGGGACTTATAAATAGGATCAGAGTAGTATTATTTTTTCCTGATGTATATCTCTGGTCCTGACCATGAATGAATTCACTGCTAGCTTAGTGTGGTTGATAAAAATGAAGATTTTAATTGTGAGCGGGAAATGACAGATTTGGGACACAGCAGGGCAAGAAAAGTTTCAGAGTCTAGGGAGTGCATTTTACAGAGGAGCAGATTGCTGTGTGCTGGTATACGATGTTAATGCGCCTAGAACCTTCGACGCACTTAACACGTGGCATGACGACTTCTCTAGACAGGTTTGTTCTCTCTCTCTTGTTACGTTATTGTCCTTGTTGTCCCTCAGCTTGTGTACCTTGAACGTATATGAAGGCTCCATTTACTATGACAGCTGCCCTGCCTTCTTCCATTATTTTTGGATTGGCCCTCCTTTGTTAAATCGATTTTATACAACAAGAGATAAAAAGAGACAATAATTCACTGAACTAGAATAGGATGTGTTGTGCCATCATGTGGTCATGCTTTTAAGATGAGGCTGAATATACTTTAGGATATTTGTTTCAATTATTATTTCTTATTTTAATTATATAATATTGAAAATAAATAAATAAATTTATGACTGGTCCCACCATTAACCATAAACCAATGTCCCAATTCAACCACTGATGTCTTAGCAAAAAAAAAATCAACCACTGATATGTCTTTTTCCAATTTTAGCGTTTTAGGTAGAGTTATTAAAATGGGTTTAACTCCTTGACCTACAGGTTGGGGCAGTGTTAGGGTTGGAGGTTTTGTGAGCCCGCAGGGCTCACACTGAGCAACCTGTGGGCCAATACAGGCCGGGCTTGTAAATTTTCTTAGAAAAGGAAAAGAAAATTAGAGGGTCAAAACAAAAAGAACTAAGGGGACCGACACTACTAGTAGTGCAGTGGTATTTGAAGCTAGACTCTTTCCCTGTCCTGGTTCAATCCCCCCTCCCCTATCGTTTATGTATAAAAAAAAAAAAAAAAGAACCAAGGGGGTGTGATGGGCCCCCCTTTGTACAGTGAAAAATAAGAGATCAAGGGAGTGTAATGGGTTTAACCTCTTTATATCACCAAAAAAAAAAAAAAAAAGGAACTAAAGGAGTGTAATAGGCTGGTCCCCCCTCTCTGTTATTATTATTATTATTTTTAAACAAAGCCTAGTCCATTTATTCAACCAAAGAAAAAAATTAATAATGTGCGGGCTGGCCCACCAACCATACCTACAGGTTAGGTTGGTGTTTTACCATCTAGTGATTTCCAAGCTCTAGTTTTAGGGGGCATTAAGAACTTATAAGAATGGATGATAACTTTTTTAGGGTGGATATCATCTTTAGCCCCTACAATTTATGATCATTTTGGTTTTGCTTCCTAAAGTTTCAAATAGGTAGTTTTGATCCCTCAAGTTTAATGACTTTCAAACTGTTAGTCCCACAAGTTTGAAAAGGATATTAGCGGTGTTAATTTGATGATATGTCAGCACATCATTAAGTTTTCTTACATGGCGTGTTGATTGGACAAATAAGGCTTGCTGATTATTCACCGACTAGGATATGTGACTTCTCAACGTGTGGAACCATGTGCTTTTATGTGGGGCTTTCTTAGTTGAAGTTGGCAAAAGGTTTAACAACATGTTTGGTGCCTTGAAGTCGTTAAGTTATCATACTAAGTTCTCATATCACTAAAATTTCTTATATAACCGAATTACCCTTTTCTCGTCTATCATTCTCATAATCTCTTTGGAGCCGGACAGATAATGCAAAATACAACAATTTATATATTCTAAAAAAAAATATTTATATCAAAGTTGCATGTATAGAAAATGCTTTAAATGACAATAGTGGATGATATCACAATTAGAAAGTACACTATATTTGGCATATTGTTAGCAAGTCATATTATTAAGACACTCAAAACTCAAAAGGAACCTTGTTAAGTGCAAGAATCTTTCTCCATATGAATGCAAATATCTGACTGAGTTCTGGTTTTATGAAAGGCAAAGATCATCAGCCATGTCCCACGCATCCCACATATGTTGCTGTAAAGGATGTAGGATTTTTGGGTTAATACAATGTCTAATCCTTATTGTCTACCCGCATTTCAATTTTGATTCTGTAGCTTTAAATTATAGGATTTCCGTTTGCTGGCATGGAATGGCATTTGTGATTTCAGCAATCTTTCCATGTCACTTTCCATGACAACTCTTTAAATAAGCAAAGTTAACAGTGTTAGTACCATGTAAGCAAAATTAACATCGTTAAACCCATATCCAAGCTTTTTTCAAACTAGAGGAATTAACGATATTAGACGGAGTAAACTTAAGAGATTAAAAATAATTGTTCCAAAATCAAGGGACTAAAATTAAAATGAGGATAAATTATGAGGGCCGACAGTAATATTAACCAGAGAGCAACGAAAACCTGAAAAAAATGAATAATCCCAGTCAAAGATAATTGACTGGCACTTCTTTTTTTTTTTTTTTGATACAAGGCGATAGGTGAGGGGGATCGAACCCAAGATCGGGAGGGGGGAAATTAATCCCAATACCACTACACTACTAGTAGTGCTGGTAATTGACCGGCACTTCTCTTATTTATAATAAGAATTCTTACACATGTGGGCTGAAACCCAACCAAACAAACCAAGCAAAAACTTTGTTAATAGGCCCAATACACAGCCCAAATATAACAATACTCCCTCCGGTCCTTTCTGTGCCTATTCGAACCAATGACTTGGTGTTTGGAGTGAAATTGCATAAAGTTATGATGTGCAACGATTGTTGAACGCAACTCGATTTGAATTACCTCATTTGTTTATCATTTATTTTCAGTTTCACCAAGTTTTATCTGTGCCTCCAAAGGTGATTGTATTTGATGGATATGATTTATATGAAAGGGTTTATCATTTGTCATTAGTTAGAAACAAAATAAATGGATGAAGATAGGAGAAATAATGAATGATGATTGATTTTTAAAAAATGATTTTGAAGTTTAAGAGATGAATGTGATTCATCATCTTAAATTATTATTCAATCAATCAAGATATGAATTTAATTCATTATGATTTGGATTTTCTAATTCAAGTTTGGATTGGGCTTTTCTTGTGAGCACTTAAATTAGGGTTAGACTCTTATAAATTGCTGATTTTTTGTGTGTCCTTTTTATGGACGTTTTTTGAAGGGGAAAAAGAAGGAAATAAATGTGATCCATCATCTTAAATCAATCCAACAATCAAGATATGAATATGATTCATCGTATTAAATTCAATCAATCAATCAAGATGTGAATTTGATGTGAATTGTTGACAAGTAGTGGACTTATTACCTAAAACCCCTTTTCTTAGTATATAAGCTGAAAATTTTTAAGGCAATTAGGATTAGGAATTTTTGGCCCACCAAAGCTATAAAAAGGGGAGGGTTGAACCTTTCTTTTTATACAGCCTTATGCTTTCTAAATTTTGGTCTTTACCAAAGGTTTAGATAGGAAAAGACACTATCTATAAAAGGGTAAGGTTCTAACCTTGTTCATCCTATCTTTAACCTAAGTTCAATAAACTATCACCTTCTTGAAAAGATAAAAACCCAAGGAAACCAAAACTCAACCTTGTCTTTGCTTAGCAAGCATCCAAGGAGTGGGAGGTTTCAAGAGAATGAGTTCTCATTGTAATCGGGGGATAGCCGTGTGGATCAACGTTAGAGGACATTAACAACATTGAAGTCTTCGAGTGATCTAAGGTAATTCTAATCTCTAATAATCATTTTATCAAATTATCAATGAATAATCCTGAAACTCATGAATATTATAAATTGTTATGAATTCTCATGAGTACCGTAAAGAGTTACGGATTAATTATTAATAACCAATTAGCGTAATGAGTTAAGGTTAATAATTCATGATGATCGTAAGGAGTTACAGGTTTCCGCAACTATCAGACAAAATTTTTGTTTTCAACCTTATGAAACTTTGTATGAAAGTCATGTAATAGACAAAATTAACTTCTACATGACTTTCATGCAAAGTTTCATGAGATTGAAAACAAAAATTTTGTCTAATCGTTGCGGAAACCCATAACTCCTAACGGTCCTCATAAATTATTAACCTTAACTCATTACGCTAATTAGTTATTAATAATTAATCCGTAACTCTTTACGATATTTATGAGAATTCATAACAATTTATAATATTCGTGAATTTCAGGATTATTCGTTAAAACAACTATTGGGGTTTAGGATAATTTGATAAAACGATTATTGGAGATTAGAATTACCTTAGATCACTCGAAGACTTCGAGATTGTTGATGTCCTCTAACGTTGATTCACACGGCTATCTCCCGATTACAATTAGAACTCTTTCTCTTGAAACCTCCCACTCCTTGGATGCTTGCTAGGCGAAGACAAGGTTGAGAAGGTGGTGGTTTCTTGGAATTAGGTTAAAGATTTAGAGAACAAGGTTGGAATCTTAGCCTTTTATGGATAATGCCTTTTCCTCTCTAAACCTTACACATATAAATTATTATTGGATCTTTATATTATATATATTAGATAATTCAGAATTATCTTTTATAACTTAACCTTTTAAATTATAATTCAAATTTAAATTTTAAACTTAAATTTAAAATTCGAATTTCTAATTCAACTTGGCCTAAGATCCCGTTGGGTCTTCTAACACATTTGGGCTCCTTTGTGGAGAAATTGATTTCTCAGTGGAGACATCATATATGACGTTATTTTCTCTTCGTTGGAGTTGGAGACACAGATAAACTTGGTGGCACCAGATACGATTTATATGAAAGGGTTTATCATTTGCCATTTTCTCCTAATTTTGTGTTTTCCATTTTTGTATTTGATCTCAGGCAGATCTGAACAACCCTGAAGCATTTCCCTTTGTATTACTTGGAAACAAAATTGATCTCCATGACGGCCAGAATCTAACGGTATGAAACCACTTTCATTAAATTTTCTCACTCTAATTAATAATTTTATATTTGTTGCAGAAGAATAGTGCTGCTAGGAGGAGAGAGCACTCATTAGTTTTATTGTCCATTCCCATTTTAGTGGCATCTTGAAAGAAAATGTCAATTTTCTGATTAAATCGTTTTTTGCTCACTCATTTTTACGAAATTGATGTTTTACTAATTGAGTTAATACATTTTTTTATTCCTTAAATTTATCTTTATTTTGATTTTGAACTCTTAAGGAGTAAAATTGGGTCCAGATTTTTATAAATTATAGAGACCAATATTTTGAACGGAATGAAATTTAAGGGACAAAAAATTGTATTAGCTTTATTAATTTCATACCCTTCTAAATCTAAAATATCTACCTTAGGTGTATAATTTTCTTCATTTAATACAATTGATCATTTAATTAAAAAAAAAATAGAGAGCAATCCTCATGCTCATTTCCTTCAATGTTTTACTATTAAAATAGGGATGGAATTATGATAGTATTAGAATCCAACCTAGGTCTATGAATCAAACTATTAAACTGATGAACTAATCTGGTCAAAAGTTTTAGAAAGGTTAACTTCAGTTTAACGATTGGCTCACTGACCTTTGAATCATTATCTTAACCGGTTTAAAGACTGGTCCGATTTTCAGTACCTTGAATAAAATCAAATAATTTTAGGCTATTATTTATGCACATGAAATTGTTGATCTCCATGGTATCTATTATATAAATGCAGGTTGTTGAGGAAAAGGTGAAGGAATGGTGTGAGGGTAGGGGGAACATACCATACTTTCAAACGTCTGCAAAACAGAACTACAATGTTGAAGAGGCATTCTTATGTGTTGCTAAAATTGCCCTAGAAAATGAACACCCACAAGACTTGTAAGAATATTACTACTAGTACATTATATTCAATCTGATATCATGGCTATTATATGTGAGACTACAATGATGTTAATATTTTCTTGATTTAGTAATTATGTTCATATGTTTGCAGATATGTTCCGGGAATTTCAGATTCTGTTTCAGAAGCAGAACAACAACAACGCAGTCCTAATTGTGTTTGTTAATGTTCAAATTATTGTCGGATGAGCCTAAATCCATACCTTTTCTTTTCTTAATGTTCATTGAATTTAAATCATAGCAATAAATTTTTTTGGAGTTTTATTGAAATTGCATTTATTTTTAAATCAGACATCAAGTTGAAATATTGTTGGATTTAATTAAGAGTAATCTTATAAGCTTTCCTAAATATAGTTGTTCCATTCATATAACTCAAACTTACCCTTTTTTTTTTTTTTGGGATAGGAACTAAAACTTACCTTATGCTTAAAGGAATATAGCACCATTATCTATTGACTAAAAGGAACTTGATTAAATAAAAAGGTCAACGAATATTCCTTAATTTGGTGCAAACTATAATTTTGGCCTTATTAGAGTAAACAACATGGCAAAGCCATCAGCAGCATTTAGCATTTGGAGTCTTGAATTGACTTGGATTTCTCACAACCATCATCTACTAAAGGCATATTCTTCTTCAATGATAAAAAAACTGTTGGAGATTTAGATTTAGATTGAGTTGAATTACTAATTTATATTGGGATATGGGTCTTAAATGCCATGAAAATTTTCACTATGGAGCATTGGTAAGAAGGAAGTTTTTTTGGTCTCTTATTTTCCCTGGAAGTATTAAAATCGTAGCAAAAATGCCCTACTGTCACGGAATTGCCATGTGGACCGTTAAATTGACACATTGCGTATGATGGATGGCCACGCAAGGATAGAAATTGGTAGCCAGGTTGACACAAAATCTCCTCCTCTCCCTTGTCGAATCGCACGCACGTGAAAAGCTAGTTAGGTCATTAGATGAAGTCGGGGAAAGAAAGAATCAACTCGTGTTTCTTTTTTCGTAACACACATATCAAATTATCAAGCCAAAGAAAAATTAACCCAACTCCGCAAGCAGAGAATGATCTCAAAATTTCATCACTGCATTAAATTTTATTCAGTAACTGTTTGAAATTATAAGTAGCAGCTTTCCATATTAAAAGCAGAATAGGCAACCAAATATAATTAGAAAGGGCATCAAATAACCAAGTCCAAAGTTTACCCGTTGACCAAAACCACTATGTTGAGTGAGTATATCTGGAAGGGTACATAAATGCCACTCTTGGAATAGCGAAAGGAAGAATCAACTGGAATATCATGCAGAACCTAATATCACTATAAATCCTACAACCAACTAGCGGACAAATCCAAGAACTTAACTTTAGTTGAGAAAACCATGCATCCAATACCAAATTGACCACAAACTTTCAAATCATACTCATGGTTATGACTTCGATTTACAATAAAAAATTACACCTCTTTCGTTTTTGAAACTGATCTTGCCTCTCAGAGATAATAAGTAGCAGTTACGAAGTGGAAACCAGCTCAACCCTTAGAATATATACGTTGTCAAATCAAGAAGACAAATAATACTAACCAGTAAAGTGTCCCATAAAACTTGACTATTGTTTGGCTTCAAATGGTAATAAGCAAAGCCAAAAGCAATCCCTACGATTCCAGTGTAATATAGTGCCCAAGCAAAAGCCTCTCCTTGAGAATTGAGAAACTGTTAGTCCTAATGAATTGTAAGTAATCACCTTCATCAGTCATTAGTAAGATTTAATTGAATTATGATTAATGACTTAAGCATCCGAGTATCTAGTAAATGTTTTGTAGGATGCTCTGTTAGTGCATCCAAAAACAAAGGTTAATAGAGGCATAAGTTACTTGAATAATATATTTGTGTTGCCTAAGTAACATCATGAAAAAGCCTCTAAGTTTCTAAAGAAAATCTATTTTACCCGAGTAATTCAAAAATTACTCACAAGTAATATTGAAGGAAAACACTGAAGCTAAGCTTGTGCCAGAGTAACGTCGAGTGTTTGTGCCAGAATTTCTAGGTATTCAAATTATCTAAGTAGCCAAGCTCCTTACCCGAGTAATTGTCAATTTAAATAGCGCATATCAGGTGCATTTAAAATGTCAAAGCATTGTTTTTCTATACATTTTTTTTTCCGAGAAATTTCCTTGTGCATTATCTTCTTTTGATTTTAATGTGCAAAAGAAATGAAAAATCTTCATATATCTTACCGTGTGTCATTTATTGTGCGTGTTTGTGTGGATCATCAAATTACACGTGTTTCTACTATTTTCATTTGAAATTGTGTGCACATCCTGATCCTTTTCGGGTATTTACTCTGCAAGTAACTTGGTTACTTTCAGGTGTTACTCAAGTAATGAGTATTTGTTCTGCAAGTAATTGGTTACTTTTAGGCATTACTCGAGTAATATACATTTGCTCTGCAAGTAGTTTAGAAACAATCGCTCTTTTTCAAGGTTATTTGATATTACTTTTGGAGATTACTCGAGTAATATATACTGACTTTGCAAGTAATTTGGTTACTTTTAGGCGTTACTCGAGTAATATACATTTGCTCTACAAGTAGTTTAGAAACAATCGCTCTTTTTCAAGGTTATTCGATATTACTTTCGGAGATTATTCGAGTAATATATATTGACTTTGCAAGTAATTTAATTACTTTCAGGCGTTACTCGAGTAATATACATTTGCTCTGCAAGTAATTTAGAAATAGTTGCTCTTTTTCAAGGTTATTCGATATTATTTTCGGAGATTACTCGATTAATATATATTGGCTTCGCAAGTAATTTGGTTACTTTTAGGCATTACTCGAGTAATATACATTTGCACTGCAAGTAATTTAGAAGCAGTTACTCTTTTTCAAGGTTATTTGATATTACTCTTGAAGATTACTCGAGTAATATATATTGGCTTCACAAGTAATTTGGCTTTACACTACCAAGACTTCTACTTCTTGATTATTTTTTATATTACTCAAGTAACATGATATGTTACTCAAGTAATTTCGAATAAGTCATTCTTTTTCAAGGAACCATCCGATATTACTTTCGTCCTGAACCAAAAGGCAAAGGAAAGGCAAAGGTTGCAGAAAAGACCAAGAAAGCACCTACCAAGGCCAGAACCAAAAGGGCCTCTGCTCCATCTTCTCAAACTTCAAAGGGCCAATCATCTTCTCATGCCTCTGGACAAAAGGGAAAAGAAAAGAAATCCCTGGTTGTGGAAAATGCAATTCATGATATTTGCCGAGTCATTTCACCTCCGGAAGGTTTTGTTACCTTTGCTTCTTCTCTTCCTAATGCTGAAAATGATAAGTTTAGAGAAACCTATTTACAGAAAGTGTTTTGTCCTTCGGTGGTAATTAACTTCGAAGAATTCCATAGGGAATGCAATTTTGATTTATCACCTTGGATTAAACAATACGAATCTTTTGTTTCTATATCCTCTCCTTATACTCCTAGTCTTGCCAGAATGTTTTATTTCAAAATGGAGAGTGATAACTTATTGGATGAGGATGGTGACTTGATAGAGGAAAGAGTCACAACTGTTGTGAGGGGTGTGAAATTTTCTTTGACTGCTGATATCCTGAATAAAATTCTGAGAGTAGAGAATCCACCTCCTGTTCCTGAGTTTAACTACACTAATCAGGAAGTTTATGAGACTCTCATACCTAGCAAACCCTTCCCTCCTGACCAACAACTCAAACTTACTTTCAGACCTAGCGCTATGCCCGAGGTGAACCGTGTACTGTGGTATGTGTATTCTAGGAACTTCATTCCCAAGGCTGGTAATTACACCCATTTCACTCAGCTAGACTACAGGCCATTTACTGCCTTTGTGAAGAAGGTACCCTTCAACATTGGCCATTGGTTGTTTCAGGGGATGACAGCCTTCAGATTTGCTAAGAGACAGTTGTCTCACATACCCTACCCTTCTTTGGTTTCTGTGATACTCTTCTATCACAAAATTTGGTATGTGGGATCCACTAATACCCTTGAGTATCAACTGTTCTTTGGAAAGAATCAGATGAACCTGATGCAGATTAAGTTTGGTGATGAGGGTTCAGTTCAGTCTCAAGCACCTACCCGTGTACGTCCTCAGTCTCAGACCAATCAAGAAGCACAGTCTGCTCCTCCACCACCACAGGCACCTTTGCTAGCTGATCTTGTATCTCAGATCAAGCATATAGTAGATTCTGCCATTGCTGGTCTATCTATCAGGATGGATTTTGAGTTGGGGAAGATCAAAGCTGAGATGGCTCGTGGCCATAATGGCCTCATTGAGATCCAGGATGCTCTCAAGGAACACCTTCAAGACATAGAGGACCAATCCACTGAGATCAAAGGGAAAGTAGAAGAAATAGAGCTTAAGATGTCAACATATCTGATCTCTCAGATGGATCTTTCTGGTAAGGTGGACCAGATTATAGAGCACCTGCACATCGGCTCCATATCCACTCCTAGTCCCTCCTCTAATCTAGTTCCTGATCCTTCTACTGGTCCTAGCTCATCTCACCCTATCCCTGATTCACCTTCTCATCCAGCCACTGAATCACCTACTCACTCACCTCCCTCACATACTTTCTCATTTCCTAGTCCACCACACACTTCTCCACCTCATACCACATCATCTCCACCTTCCACTTCCACTCTAGCCACTGTGGTACTGTCTTCACCTATCACTCCTACCACAGAGGTCCTCCCTCACCCATTTCCATCTCCTCCTACTCCAATCACTGACGTTTTCCCTACACCTTCTCCTTTTGCAGAGCCCCATGATCCCACTTTTGATCCAAACACAGCTATGGTGCTCTACTCTCCTCCTATTTTTGTCCTTGACCCCGAGTTTGCTGATGATAAAGGGGGAGAAGGAGAGAAAGATGTAGATGCATGATGTAGATACATGATGTAGATGCCTAAGGCTCTAGAAGTTAGTTGCTCTAGAAGTTAGTTGCATTTCTGCACTTTATTTGTTTTTTTTTTGTAGTTTGTTCTGTTATCAGTAATTGTCAGTGTATTTATCCTTTCTGATATCAGTTGCAACTGTATGAACTATGCTTAATGAATATATCTCTAGTTGATTATGATATCAATGTGCATTTCTGCTACCATTCTCTGAGTTCTATGCTTTAAAATGTAAAATTGATTGGTTTCTGAAAACTTAATCTCTGATTTTTGAAACTTCAAGTCAAAAGGTTTACATCTTTCAAATTCTTTAAAAAGAATTGTTTATGAGTGTTGTCATCATCAAAAAGGGGGAGAATGTTAGTTCTTTAATGGTTTTGATGATTGTCAACAACTATAAACAATGAATGAGGTTTTGCTCTTGAGTTTTGAAAATTGTGTATAATAGCAAACCTCGAGGTTGGGACTAAAACCTCGAGGTTTGGCCTTTCAGAAAGCCTCAAAGGTTAAGTGTTTCATGGTTCAAAAACTTGGTTTCACAAATCAATGTGAAACCTCGAGGTTTATAAAGTAACCTCGAGGTTCTGCATCTCTCAGGAAAACTCAGTTTTACACCAACACATGAAACCTCGAGGTTTGTTGGAAAACCTCCAGGTTTGTGGTTTGGCGCCTAACTGAGAGTTTTGAAAAACAATGTGAAACCTCGAGTTTTGTAAGAAACCTCGAGTTTTCTTCATACAGAGAGCTTTGGTTCAATTTGAAACCTCGAGGTTTGGTATTTTGTCTTAAACTTGAAGCTTCATGAAAATACTTAAAACCCCGAGTATTGCCTTAACCCTCGAGTATTCTGCATACAGAGAGCAAACAGGTTTTCACATGAATGAAAACCTCGAGGTTCAGTTTGAAACCTCGAGGTTGTGTCTCTGGTTCAAAGATTTGGCTTTACAATATTTTAGCCAAACCTCGAGTATTGTTGAAAACCTCGAGGTTTGTGGGTGCCAGAGAAGAAATGAATTTTTCACCAAATATCAAACCTCCAGGTTTCTTATGAAACCTCCAGGTTTGTGGTCTTCAATATTTTTCACAAGGTTTCTTTACAAGGGAAACCTCGAGGTTCACCAAGAAACCTCGAGGTTATGTGTTTCTGAAACTGAGAGTGCTTGAGATGCTCAAGCAAACCTCGAGGTTTGTGGAACAAACCTCCAGGTTTGTAGCCGTTACTGGAAATTCGAATTGGACAAATCTGTTATGTTTTCTTGTTTGATCTCAATGCTTTACATGGTTAAAATATATTGATCCTAGATATGTTTAACTATCCTCTTAGTGAGTTTCAGACAGCTTAAAGAAGGATTATTGAAGGACTAGAGCAAAAGCAAAAAGTGTGTCAGAACAATAAATGCTCAGCCCAGAAACTTGCTTCCTTTGGTTAATCCACTTGTACACGACTACAAAAGATTAAAAGGAAGATTACTACAACAAGCAACAAACTCTCTAACGGATTTATTGCCAGAAAGTCAACTAAGAACCAAGTGACAGTTGGATTATGCATAAACAAGAGAGAGAAGATGTCCAAGGTTGAACCAAGTCTCAGCAGAAGTTTCCCAACGGTTCAATCCAGTTTGCAACGGTCAATTAATGCCCTCTGCCTATAAATGGAGTGCATTAACACTTTCTCAAGCTGACACACCAACTTAGAGCGAAAATTTATTGAGTTCATTTATTGTGTATTAGCTTTCATCTGTATAGTATCAATTTGATACTTGTACTTCAGTGTTCATTCTATCTGCTCTGTGAGAGAGTATTTTCTATAAAACATTTATCGACTATGATAACTACAAGTCAGGGGACTTGGTAGTTGGGTGTATTGATTACAACTTGTAAGGGGGAGTGTGTTCTAGTGAGAGAACAACTCTTAGTACAGAGTGTGTAATCAATAGTTGAATATAGTGGATTGAAAATCCCAAGTGAGGCTTGGGGACTGGATGTAGGTCAGAGAAAGGACCGAACCAGTATAAATCGATTGTGCAAAGCTTCTTCTTCCCTTCTCCTCTGTCTTACCCTGTTTTGGTTTGTCAAAAACAGAGTTTTATCTATAAGTTTTTAAAGATACCCAATTCACCTCCCCTCTTGGGTATCTAGCTCCATTCTTCAACTATTTGTTCGCAAAATTTCTTAGTCCTTATCAGTTCATCTATGCAAGCTCTAATCCTCATTAAGCTTTATTGGTCCCTTAAGCAACAAGCTCAAGTTTTGTAACACCACTCTAGCCATTTTGTTCTTCACTTTCCAGCTGAGGGAGATCGATTGGTAATCCTTAACTATGGTACGCTACTACTTCAGGCCTTCAATATCTTACCTTGGTGGTGTCTGAATGGACTCTGGAGGCACTAATCATCAAGGTAGGGATGTCCATGGACTAGATCGGACCAGGTTTGGTCTCAACCTCAGGTCTAGTCTCGATAGGACCTCCGGCTGGACAAGCCAACCTGAGGTCTAGTCTAGTCTAGCACCAGCTCAAGCTTGGGCTAGATTAAACCGGTCTAGTAGACTTCCTGGACCAGTTAGGTAGTCTAAGACCTTTTTTTTTTCTTGGACCTATAATGATTCACATGGCTTTGGGAGAGGATGTAATACAAAATGCGGAGGAGACTCTTGGGCCTAGGGGAGGCAAGCATGAGGATGACTACTGAATGAGTGGCGGACACGCCAAAATCTTCAATTCAATTTTAAAAAAAAACCCCTTCTTTGGCTTCCCCTGCACAAAATAACAATAATAATTGAGTACTTTGACATGATATAAAGCAAAACCATATATATAATAAATAAATAAAGCAAGCACAATAACAAAAGCTTTTTCTCTTGTGGTGGTGGCGTTATTGCATTTTGCTCAAAGTATGTACTGTTGAGTCTTTTGGGGTCTCACATTGTAGACGTGACTCTTTCTTTTGTCTCTTACCATTTTCTTATTCCCCTATCCTTTCTTCCATCTTCTTCTTTAGCTTCTTCTTCCTTCAATGGCATCCTAGCCTAACAACTCCCCAGAAGTTTATCGACACCGAGAAGGCTTCCAACGAAGGCAGTTACGCTATCGACGAGTATTGTCCCAATGACGAAAACGACATCTACATGTATAACTAAGTGTCCTTCTCCCTTCACACCTAGATCTCATTTTCCTTTGTCCAACCAAGATCTGGTATTGCTGATTTTGGATGTTTAGAAGCTTGTTTGTGGGAGTATTGTTTAGTAAGTAGCATGTTGTAGGGGAGACAAGGCATTTTGTAGTGAGGATTGCTCAAATTGTACAAGTAAGTGTCTTTTTCTCTTCACGAGGAAATATTATCAGGCCAGGATATTAAAAATGAAAATTTGGGCCAGACTAAACTAGACCAAGGGGTTTGAGCCCTTGGCTCGGTTTGACTCAAGCAGATCAGTTAGCTTTGGTCTGTTCAAAGTGTCTTGTACCATTTTTTTGCTTCCAGATCAGGTCAGGACGGATCAAACCAAACCTTGGGTTTTTTAGTTATCCCTACACTAGGGTTTCCTTTCCTTTTTTCTTAGCTTGGGTTCAAATTTTTGGCTTGCCTTTTGATAACTACCTGAGGAGGAAGCTTGACAAATTGGTGGGCTTTTGGGTTTATTTGTTGAGTTTGATTCTTTGTGTCTTTATTACCCATGTGGCCTTTGTTATAAGGTGCTCATGTTAAGTCAGGTTTGTTGATTTGTGTTGAAATTGAAGGATCACATTGAAGTATAAAGGTAATACTTTGAAATATTATTGATCCTTAAAAGTAAAAGAGAATACAAAGAGACTTTTATATATGCAAACTAATAGATTAACCTTAACCCTAGAATCTAATCTAATTAAATTAAATTAAATAAGATCATAATGATAAAATATGAATATCTAATCCTAATAAATATTAATTAATATATTAATACTAAACAAGTTATTCTTAACACTCTCCCTCAAGATGGAAGTAGCTTGAATATGAGCAGCAACTAATCATCAAGAAAATAATGGTCGTTAGATCCATAGCCTGCTTCTTCAAAGTAAAATCTTGAATCATGTAGCAAGTTCAGGCACACCAATAACATTCAAACAAAAGACAAAGATATTTTTAGTACCCATGCTAAGGCTTAATGATAGAGGACACCACATCAGAACCCAACCAACAAAGGCTGAGGTAATAATCCAACAACTTTACCAAGAGATGAACAATAAAGAGCACTACCCTTCTCACTAGGGACTAATAATAATAATCCAAGCGTCACCAGGAGCTAAACAACAAAGAGTATGATTGGTCTCACTAGGGGCCAAAACAAGGACCAGAGGTCTCACATAAACCAAAATAATAACTACCAAAGGTCTCATGAGGGACAAAAACAACAACTAACAGTCTTACAAGAGACCAAAAACAACAACCAAGGTACAAGAGACCAAGAGTACCAAACCAAATGTCTCTTTAAGGACGAATAATCAAACCAAACAACCAATGATGTGAAAGATCTCTCTAAGGGCTAAAATCAAAAGAAAACTACTAGAAGATGACAAAACTCACAAACCCACATTTGAAACCATGAGATATGAGTAAAAACCATTAGGGGAAAGCCGAACTCAATGACCCGAAGCTAGAGGAGAAAGTAGATGTTGGAAAATCGCCTGTAAGCGCTTGTTAGAACCGGCTGTCACCTAAAAGGGGGGGGGGAGGTGACTGGGTGTATGATTAAAACTTAGGAACTTCGAAAATATTTTCGCATCTTAGTAAAATCAGTATGTATGACAATAATGAGTAATAAACCTATAGTTAGTTATTCAAACATACATGTTGAAAATATAAGAGTTTAGAGAAGAAAATATGCAAACTGTGATTTATGCTGGTTCGGTCAAATCCGTGATAACCTATATCCAGTCCCCAAGCTCCTCCTAAGATTTCAAATCCACTATATTCCTTAAGCTTTAATTGAGTACTTAAGAACCACTACAATCCCATAAGTTTAACTGGGTATTTGTTGATCAGTTTACAAATCTCTCACCAAGGATACAACCTTTGTAATGGATGATTACAATCAATCTTCTCTCTCATAAGTGAAAAAGGTGGACACTGAAGTACATTATAATAATCTCACTCTCTATGATAAGCTATATGATCATTGAGATGACGGAGAATAAGTGATATAAGCACTAGAGTATTGGCATTTTGATAGTGAAGGAACAAACTCTTGTCATTGGCTTCGTCAATGTTCTTCGCTATTTTTCTTGTCTTGAATGAATCTCTATTTATAGTCGATGACGATCATATGACTGTTGAGTAAATATTTTCTGTTGTGTGTATTGGTGTATGATTGTTGAAAGTAGCTGCTGGAGAGTCTATGCATTCTTTCTATTTTGTTTGCCATTTAAGTTTGTCAAATGAACTTTGTGAGTATTCAAACTTTCAATTAGACTAATAATCTTCCAATTAGAAACATAACAGAGTTGTTGGCAGAGATCGAGACTCGGTTGTTTTTGCTTCTGCAATGTATTTGATCACAATATGATTTAGTCTACTCTGAGATTGCTTTAAGTTGGGTTGCTATCATTTTTAATGGAATGTGTATCTCTGAAGATGATTATTTTGGCCTGCTTTGAATTTCCTTCCGTGTGTATGTACTCTGTTTTTGTTTTTCATTAAATGTCTGACACACCATTTTACTTTTTGAGATTTCACGTGTAATCCTTCAATTAATCATCTAAAACTTATTAATAAACATTTTAAGTAGCATTGAGAAGTAATATGAGTATTAATCAAGTGTAGTAAGATGATAACAACAATTTCTGAATTCTCAGAGATGTTATAGAATTGAAGCATCAGACTGATACTTGAGTATGAGAGACCTCACTGTAGTAATTGAGTATCACAGGGCATACTCAAGTGTCCTACATTTTGGAGCACTTCTGCATTGAGAGTATTACTAAGATACTGAAGCCATATTTGAGTGTTCACTATCACACTTGAGTGTCCTCGTGTTTATCATGAGAAAATTCTTCTTCTTTTTGTGAGTGTCTTCTGTGATATGTCTTGTTTCTAGCTCACACT
Organism: Acacia crassicarpa; assembly: GCA_034222035.1. Classification (NCBI taxonomy): domain Eukaryota; kingdom Viridiplantae; phylum Streptophyta; class Magnoliopsida; order Fabales; family Fabaceae; genus Acacia; species Acacia crassicarpa. Next base: position 10,924,996 of record JAWXYG010000008.1, on the reverse strand, counting down.
TGATTGCCAACTTACATACTTGAGTGTGCTCGTTCTTCCTTCAGAAAGCATCGTGATTGTTAAGCCTGTTATTTGCGAGTCTTCATGGTTTACTCGAGGGTCAACATTCACTCTTCGAGTGTCCATCATAATACTTTCAGAAAATGTTCAAGTGACTTGCTGAATTCCAATTATTTGATTGATCTTGTACAAAGATCAATTTCTAGAATGTAGTGACTTTCAAAATGTAAGAACATTGGCAGCATAAAGGTCAGATTCCAGTAAATGTAATGTCTTAAATATAGCTCCAAATTTGGCAAATCACCTATCCCCATAAATCTCTTTAAGTCTTCTTTCCTATGAAAAAATATCAGCTCCAAATTCATTGTACGCTGAGTGTTTCGATTCGATTAATAGAAGCTGTTCTTGACTAGCGTTTTTGCAACATCTTGGTCTGACCATGAACTTCAAAAATTCATATCTCTTCCAGTTGATCTTTGTTTTCTATGATCTTGATGTTTTTGAAAATTTATTTGAGTCAAGTTTTATATGCCACAAGTTTCAACTCAATTGGACGCTTATTTTGTGAGATACACCTAAATTACCAAACCTATGTCTGATATGTGGTGTGAATTCAAGTAGAAACTTCTAAAATCCATATCTATTTCATATAAAATCCTTTGGGCTTGATTTTGGTTTCTATGTGATGCATTGAGAGTCTAGTTTCTTATGAAAATGATTTCACTTCAATCGAATTTGTGATTTGAGAGATATGATCGAATAACCAAAGCTCACTCAAGTAGAACGCTGAACAAAGACAAACAGAGGAGGTGGAATAATGCTACACTCGAGTGTTGAAAATAAAACTCGAGTGTTCTGCTGTAGTGTGGACTAAATTGGCATTTTGGAAATTCGTGGTACCAAAACAACCATTTCCAAAATTTGTGGTACCAAACTGGCATTTCTGGAAATCGAGCCCAAACTGCCATTTTTCAATTTTAATCCAATTTCTTTCTTTCCTCTTCCACTTAATCAATCTAACTAAAAAAATTCTTTATTAATTTTCTTCTTAATCATTCCCTATAATTGAACTTCGTATATTTTAATTTTTGAATCTACATTAAATATACGAATTAGTCAACGTAGGAGATAAATATATCATACAAACTTTTTACTCTCAATATTGGGCAACTATATTTGAAATCATCAGAACCAATCATGTCCAACAACGCTCTCACACGCAAAAATGCATGGATCTCCATCAAAAGTCGTGATGGAGCATGTGGTGCATGCAAAGGCGGATGCACGTTATGGAGAAGGGGGGCAAGTGCCTACCATTGAATTTGTCTCTTCCATTTTTTTTTTTGGGGTTAAAGATGTATTTGATAGCATTGATAATAAGACAATTATGATGGAATTTTAAAAAATAAGGCCTAAAAGGATGACATTGTAATTATTTTTATTGTAATATACTTTTGTTATTAAAATATATGTACTTGAACTTATTGAGTGTTCACTCTTCATTATAATTTATGTAGCTGTATTTTTAACAGCACTTAGATTTGCTTTTCTAAATAATAGGTTTGTAAAATAAGTGTCTTTCTTATTATATCATCAGTATTCATTTGATTTCATGAATATTTTTTTGATATTCTTTTCTTTTTTTGTTTATATTCTTTTGTTTTTTAATGCATTTAAAACTTACCTTAAAAAAAAATTCGGGGCAATCCAACTAATTGTACAAACACAAACAAAAAATCCTAGCTCTACTACTAGTTCCCACCCTTCATTATTTGTCTGGATCTGCCATTAGGTGCACACTCTGGGAAAACAACAACTGGGCTTTGAGATTGTGCTTGCTCTACTACCATGTTTTTTTTTTTTGCCCAAATGCTCTACTACCATGTTGAAATTGAAGGATTATATTGAAGTATAGAGAAAATAATTTGAAATAGTATGATCCTTGATAGTAGAAGAGAATACAAAGAGACATTTATATATGCAAACTAATAGACTAACTCTAACCCTAGAATCTAATCTAATCTAACTAAATTAAATCTAATCATAATGATAAAATATGCATATCTAATCATAATAAACATTAATTAATACTTTAAATACTAAACAAGCTATTTTCAACACTTTGATGCTCTTTCTTTTCAACTCCATTCTGGAGTTGAGGTTTTAATTTCGATTCTCTTTGAGATCGTAGGGTGATGTTGTCAGAGGTGCGGCGACGTTGGTGTCCATTGGATGAACCATTTTGTTCTCCACTCTGTGTTGAATTAGCCTTACCTTCTCCCACTCTTGAGTCCCTTCAAGTTGTTTGCCCGAAACACCTCAGCACATGAAACTTCCTAGGAGTTCACCCATACTGAGATTTTCCTTGCCTGAGCACACTTAATCTTATGAAGCGCTAACCATCATGACAAAAGGTTAAGTTGATAGTAGAGGCGAACTATATATGCCCCAGAAACCTTCCTCATCTTGCCTGATGTGGAACTTGTCATGGTGAGGCCGTGACAAGTAACTCTTAACCACTTCTTACGCTCTCTTCATTTTTGGTGGCAATATCAACATCAGTGCGAGCTACTTATAGCCAAGGCTCTAAGGCTTCACAACATGGGAAAAGGAAGAATTCCTACAATGAACCTCTTGCTCATGTTCTGGGTTCTAGCAGAGTCTTTGCATATGAGAATCATACTATCGGGGAGCTCTAAGTTCATCAGTTGTCGCTTAGAGGTTCATCTTGTGGTGCTACATCCTTTCACCTTTTGATCTTCCTTTATTATTTGTATGTTTGTTTGCTTGTTTTGTAAAGTGGTTAGTATTTTGTTTTGGCTTGATTTTGCAGTTTTCCAGGTTGCCCTCTATTGGTTTGTTTTCCTTTACTTGTTTGGCTATTTTAAGGTAGCTTTGTTAATGCTTATCCTATAATTCTTTGCCTTTCAAGTTTCATAACCTAGAGTGATATTATAACTCCTATGGGAGCCCCTTCTAAAAGATTATCTCCAATTCGTTCTGTTAGAGTGAGTATTCAACCAATGCTTTGTAACACCTCATTTTCATCACCCAAAAACTTGGTCAAAATATTGAAAATACCATCAAAAGAGTTCAACAATATCCAAATCCTTTTACAATGTTACCATTTCGAATAAAACCCGTAATACATAATCAGAATAAATTCCAGAAAATATTTCAGAGTTTAATACAAAACGGAAGTCTTAGGTTCATGGCAAATAAAATAACATATCATAATTTATTGGAGATTAAAAGAGCTTCCAGAGCTCACTCCATAGGTGCCTTCCCTTGCTCTCTACTAGAATAATCACCTGAAAAATGTTAATATGGGATGAGATTCCACGTCTCAGTAACTACTGAATATTTCTACCTTACACGAGCAAATTACATATGACAAAAATAAAAGGTAATATAATGTGAATTTAATATACTCAGATATTTTTAGATATACCGTTGTTCACATCAAATGCCTTTACAAAATACTCATCATTCTTTATTGAATAATTCAGAAATGCACTATGCAGTATGCAGCCTCCCTTATATCCCCTTCCAACCGTATACCGCTGACTGGAACCATAGGCTAACATATAGTCCAATAGAAACTCATTCATTTGACTGGATGGTTTCAAGCTCACCAAAACTTAAGATACACCCGGCCAAAGGTATAGAGCTTAAATCTGGACTATGGCTCCCCTCCTTTAAAATAACAACTAAGGAGGTGTCACATGTCCCACATCTCCAATGAAATCCCGGCCAGAGGAAAACATGGAAGATGAGGCCCTGAAAAGTACCATCCACTGTGCACCGAGTGGTGGCATAAACAATTCTTATCATTCAATTCCCTCCTTACTCCACCCATCACATTACAACCGCCATGATGAATGTATTTACTAAAAAAAAATAATGCATTATTATACCATTATATACATTGATATGCGTATTTATGAATAGTAAAATACTATGCGTATATGTGAATAGTAAAATACTATGCGTATCTGTGAATAGTAAAATACTATGCGTATCTGTGAATAGTAAAATACGGTATATACATGAATAGTAAAATGAGTAGTAAATACGGTATACGTGAATAGTAACATGAATAGTAAATACGGTATATGGGAATAGTAACATGAATAGTAAATACGGTATACGTGAATAGTAACATGAATAGTAAATACGGTATACGTGAATAGTAAAAATGAATAGTAAATACGGTATACGTGAATAGTAAAATGAATAGTAATACGGTATACGTGAATAGTAAAATGAATAGTAAATACGGTATATGTGAATAGTAACGTACGTATAAATAGTACCTCTACAGATTTGCAAGTCAAAGTTCCCACACCAGATCTTAAAACCATAAATATTTTCTAAATATTTTTGCCAAAATAGTAAACAAACAAATTTATAATCATACATAATTCACAAGTATAAGGAAGAATATTCAGAGTTACCTGTTACTTGCTAATACCCGAATCACCAACCAGCTATTATAACTCAAGCAAATATCTCTACTCTCTCTCTCTCTCTCTCTCTACCTCTCTCTATGGCTCTTAGAAGTTGTGAAGAATGAAATGAAATGGAAGGTCTATTTATAGTTGGAAAATGGGTCCTTAAGTGTAATTTTCGTCTCTGGGTCGTTCTACGTAATTTTCCCGGTGACAAATTTTCAAACCTCCCGTGACTCTTCCCGTGGCTGGTTGTGGAAATAATTTTTCGTGGGTCCCACATGAATAGTAAATAATATTATATTATAATAATATAATATTATTATTCAAATAGTAAATTACTATTACGTGGGTCCCGCGGCCATTTTTTTCAAAGTCACAAGAAAGTTTGTCACTCACGGGAAAGTTTGCAGAGAATTATTTTGGCCGTGGGTCCCGCATGAATAGTAAATACGTATTTAGGAATAGTAAATACCGTATTTTTAAATAGTAAATACGTATTTGTGAATAGTGAACACTATTCATATTTCACAAATTTCAAGTATTAAATACGTATTTGCGAATAACATATATATATATATATATATATATATATATTTAAATACGTATTTGTAAATAGTAAAAACGTATACGTGAATAGTAAATACTATTCACGGGGCCCACAAAATACTGATTTCAAATTTATCACTTTCCAAAAATAGAGCCTACTAGTCTTCCCAAAATAGGTTTATGTTCAAGATATTATATTCAAAATTCAGGATGTTACATTTCTCCCCTCCTAAAAGAAAATTTTGTCCTCAAAATTTCGCTATAATAAGAATTCTAACCTATTTAAATAAATGAGGATAGGTTTGTCGCATGCTCTCCTCCGTTTCCCAAGTAGCATCTCCGGGAACCATTCCTTTCCACTCGACCTTTACAAGTCTAATGGTCTTGTTTCTTAATTTCTTGTCCCTTGCATCAACAATCCGCTCTGGCTCGGCTTTATACGTCATGTTATCCTTGAGTTCTACCTCTTCTACTTCTATAATGTGGGAAGGATCTGGTTGGTATTTCTTCAGTTGCGATACATGAAAGACATCATGAAGGTTCGCAAGCTGTGGAGGTAAAGCAATTCTGTAAGCTACCGGTCCAACTTTCTCCAAAATCTCATAAGGACCCATAAAACGAGGTGAAAGCTTCTTTGCTCGTATTGCTCTACCAATGCCAGTCATTGGTGTGACTCTTAAGAATACATGTTCGCCCACCATGAACTCCAACGGTCGTCTTCTCTTGTCAGCATAACTCTTCTGTCGACTCTGAGCAGTGAGAAGTTTCTGTTGAATCACCTTAATCTTTTGAGTCGTCTCGTCCACAAGTTCTGGACCTATTAAAATTCGCTCATTCAATTCCGTCCAGCAAATAGGAGATCTACATTTTCTTCCATACAAAGCCTCATAAGGTGCCATCTCAATGCTGGAGTGATAACTATTGTTATATGCAAACTCCGCAAGATGAAGATGATCGTCCCAACTTCCTTTTAGTTCGATTGCACAAGCCCGCAACATGTCTTCCAGAGTTTGAATAGTCCTCTCAGTCTGCCCGTCAGTTTGAGGATGATAAGCGGTACTATAACTCATCCGAGTTCCCATAGCATTCTGCAATGCTTTCCAAAATCGTGAAGTGAATCGTGGATCACGATCAGATACGATGCTATTCGGTATCCCATGCAATCTGACAATCTCCTTCATGTAGATCTTTGCTAGTCTCTCCAATGAGTATTCTGCTGCAATTGCTAGAAAATGAGCTGACTTAGTTAACCTATCGACAATTACCCAAATGGCATTATGTCCGGATGTTGTTAGAGGAAGCCCCATGATGAAATCCATAGAGATGCTGTCCCATTTCCACTCTGGGATATCCAAATTCTTTAATAATCCAGGAGGTTTCCGATGTTCGATCTTAACTTTCTGACAAGTCAAACAACAAGTGACAAAGTCAGTCACATCTTTCTTCATGCCCCGCCACCACCAACTCCGCTTGAGATCATGATACATCTTGGTTGCTCCGGGATGGATAGTGTATTTACTCCGATGTGCCTCCTCTAGTATGAGCTTTTTTATTTCTCCATCATTAGGTATGCACACTTTTCCTTTATACCTTAATATCCCATCTCTATCGATCCCAAATTTCGATTCTTTTCCTTCTTCAATATCTTCCCTCATGTTTAATAGATACTCATCTTCGAGCTGAGCGAATTTAATCTCTTCCCAAATTGTGCTTTCAATAGTTAATGCTTCCATGGTAGCGACCAAACCTGACATTACATCAATAGATGTACTTGGTATCTCCTCGAGCAATTTATGTTCTCTGATCATCATCTGGGCTACATGGATTGTCTTTCTACTTAAGGCATCTGCTACAACGTTCGCCTTTCCTGGATGATACTTCAATTCGAAGTCGTAGTCCTTGATAAACTCCATCCATCTCCTCTGTCGCATGTTGAGCTCCTTTTGGTCGAACAGGTACTTCAGACTTTTGTGGTCACTATAAACCTCGAACTTTGAACCGTAGAGGTGATGCCTCCAAATCTTCAGAGCAAACACTACTGCTGCCAGTTCTAAGTCGTGAGTAGGATAATTCCCTTCATGTGGCCTTAACTGTCGAGAAGCATAAGCTACTACCCTACCATTTTGCATTAATACACACCCAAGACCTTTCTTGGAAGCATCTGTGTACAAAGTAAAGGTCTGAGCAGGATCTGGAATTATAAGTACTGGTGCCGTAGTCAACTTAGTCTTCAAATTTTGGAAAGCTGCTTCACACTTTTCGTCCCATACAAATGGTTGACCCTTCCTTGTTAACTTAGTCAAAGGCATAGCTATTTGCGAAAAGCCCTTGATAAATCTCCTATAATAGCCAGCTAGACCTAGAAAACTCCTGATCTCAGTCACGGACTTTGGTCGTTCCCATTGGAGAACTGCTTCAACTTTAGTATGGTCCACTGCAACACCTTCAGCCGATACGACATGGCCTAGGAATTTTACTTCCTTCAACCAAAATTCGCACTTAGACAGTTTCGCATAGAGCTTGTGCTCCTTCAACACTTGTAGCACGATTCTAAGGTGCTCTTTATGCTCTTCTTCATCCTTAGAGTAGATAAGGATGTCGTCAATGAAAACCACTACAAATTTATCTAGATATGGTCGGAAAATTCTATTCATGTAATCCATGAATACTGCTGGAGCATTTGTTAGCCCAAATGGCATAACAAGAAATTCATAATGGCCATATCTAGTTCTGAATGCAGTTTTTGAGACATCTTCAGCTTTGACTCCCAGTTGGTGATAACCTGATCTGAGGTCGATCTTGGAGAATATGGATGCTCCCTTCAACTGATCAAGTAGATCGTCGATCCTGGGTAAAGGATATTTATTCTTTATAGTCACTTTATTCAACTGGCGATAGTCAATGCATAGTCTCAGGCTCCCATCTTTCTTCTTCACAAAGAGTACGGGCGATCCCCAAGGAGATACACTGGGTCTGATAAAACCCTTTTCTAACAATTCTTCGATCTGCTTCTTCAATTCTGCTAGTTCCGATGGAGACATTCGGTAAGGAGCTTTAGATATAGGTTCTGTTCCAGGTACGAGATCAATAGAAAATTCTACTTCTCTCTCTGGAGGTAAACCTGTCATTTCTTTCGGAAATACTTCCGGAAATTCTTTCACCACTTCAATGTTCTCTATCCCTTCCTCCACTTCTGTTTGAATGGAGAAAAACACCATGTACGCAAGACAACCATGATGAACAGGCTTTTCATCTTGTACTATAGACAACAATTGTGGTCTACTATGACTCATAGAGTCATCCGCAAGAGAGATAGTCTTCCTCTTGCAGTCAAGGATGATGTCATTAGCTGACAACCAATCCATTCCTATTATTACATCGATACCCTTCGTGGGTAAACAAACAAGGTCTATATTTGAGATCCTATTATCAATCTCAATCGTACAATTTAAGCAAGCCCTAGAAGTTTTTACTGAAGCTCCCGCCGGTGTAGAAATAATCATATAATAAGGCAATTCACTCACTCTTAAATTCAATCGAGGCACACAGTCGTATGATATAAAAGAGTGTGTGGCACCAGAATCAAATAAGGCTTCTACTTCAAGACCTTGGAGTTTGAGGATACCTTTAATCAGATTTGGTGAAGCACTTGCCTCCTGATGTGATAGTGCAAACACTTTCCCTGGCACTGCAGTTCTAGCATCCTTGGCCCCTCGAGGCTCCTCCTCACAAAATCTGGAAATGTGTCCTGGCTTTCCACAGTTGAAACACGTCACACATGGTCCTTGGTGTATTCTTCCACACTTGGCACACATCTGATTGTTGGCGGTGCTTGCAGCAGGAGCTGTGGATCCCCTATATGAACTCTGACCTCCACTGAAGTGACTCCTTTGAGGTCCTTTGAATTGACTCCTCGGTGGTCTGCTGAAATGACTTCTTTGGGGTCCAGTAAAATAACTCCTCGATGGTCCACCAAAGTGATTTCTGGATGGTTGGCTAAACCGCGTATTCACATTACTGAAGTTGTGACTCTGCTTCTTAGTAACTCCTCCCGTTGGTCTCATGAGGTGTGTAGATCTGGCCTGAAAACCCTTCATCTTCTCAGCTTCCTCTTCTCGTTTGTTCCTTGCTATCGTGCGCAGTTTGTCGCATATTTCTTCAAAATCCCTTGTTTCATCAAGGAACGGTGATAGAGCTGTTTTTAGGTCTGGCCTAGCTTTTTCAACCAATCGAGCACTCAACCATTTAGAGTTGTTCTGTGAATATCCGCAGAATTTAGACAACTCTAAAAAGCGAGTAATAAATTCGTCTTCATGTAATTCCCCTTGCCTGAATGTGAGGAATTCAGTTTCTTTCTCTATTCTGATTGAAGGGGAAAAGTAATAATTTTCGAACTTTTCCTTAAACTCTTCCCACGTCATCTCAGCATTTCCTTTTGTTTTGGTGCTTTCCCACCATTCTTCAGCTGCTTTCTGCAACAATTGTTCAGCAACCATCACCTTTTGTTGTGAGCTAATCTCGATAACTCTGAAAATCTTTTCTACACGCTTCAGCCACTCCAGTGCTGCAATCGGATCTAGCTTCCCCTCGAACATCGGTGGAGTAAACTTCCGAAATTTTTCCCAAACCTCAGTAATAGGTAAGGGATGATACTGAGAATGAGAACCGCTACTACCTCCATCTTCAGTGCGAGAATGACTTCCTCCCCTAGATTGATGGTCAGAAGGTGTGACTTCCAGAGCCTTCTCCTTTCCTTCCTTACCACCTTGGCCTCGTCCTTTTGCTAATTCATCCTCGTGTCTATTCACTTTCTCTCTCATCTCCAGGATGACGTCTCGTAATTCTGCCAAAAGGGCATTGTTATCCTGAGGATAGGGACCATCTTGATGCGGAGGGAGACCTCTTTGGGACGGAGCAGGGGTTGAATTAGTTCTTCGAGTTCTTGCCATTATCTCCTCCTATGTTTAATATTATAAGGACACTAAACCAATAAAAAAAATAGCTAAATAAATTCTAAATCTAACAAAGGCATGTTATGATATTTAATTTGCCACGAACTTTTTTTTTTAATTTTTTTTTTAGAAATCACTTTAGAAAATAAACAAAATTGCCATGGAACCTTTGGCTCTGATACCAAAAATGTAACACCTCATTTTCATCACCCAAAAACTTGGTCAAAATATTGAAAATACCATCAAAAGAGTTCAACAATATCCAAATCCTTTTACAATGTTACCATTTCGAATAAAACCCGTAATACATAATCAGAATAAATTCCAGAAAATATTTCAGAGTTTAATACAAAACGGAAGTCTTAGGTTCATGGCAAATAAAATAACATATCATAATTTATTGGAGATTAAAAGAGCTTCCAGAGCTCACTCCATAGGTGCCTTCCCTTGCTCTCTACTAGAATAATCACCTGAAAAATGTTAATATGGGATGAGATTCCACGTCTCAGTAACTACTGAATATTTCTACCTTACACGAGCAAATTACATATGACAAAAATAAAAGGTAATATAATGTGAATTTAATATACTCAGATATTTTTAGATATACCGTTGTTCACATCAAATGCCTTTACAAAATACTCATCATTCTTTATTGAATAATTCAGAAATGCACTATGCAGTATGCAGCCTCCCTTATATCCCCTTCCAACCGTATACCGCTGACTGGAACCATAGGCTAACATATAGTCCAATAGAAACTCATTCATTTGACTGGATGGTTTCAAGCTCACCAAAACTTAAGATACACCCGGCCAAAGGTATAGAGCTTAAATCTGGACTATGGCTCCCCTCCTTTAAAATAACAACTAAGGAGGTGTCACATGTCCCACATCTCCAATGAAATCCCGGCCAGAGGAAAACATGGAAGATGAGGCCCTGAAAAGTACCATCCACTGTGCACCGAGTGGTGGCATAAACAATTCTTATCATTCAATTCCCTCCTTACTCCACCCATCACATTACAACCGCCATGATGAATGTATTTACTAAAAAAAAATAATGCATTATTATACCATTATATACATTGATATGCGTATTTATGAATAGTAAAATACTATGCGTATATGTGAATAGTAAAATACTATGCGTATCTGTGAATAGTAAAATACTATGCGTATCTGTGAATAGTAAAATACGGTATATACATGAATAGTAAAATGAGTAGTAAATACGGTATACGTGAATAGTAACATGAATAGTAAATACGGTATATGGGAATAGTAACATGAATAGTAAATACGGTATACGTGAATAGTAACATGAATAGTAAATACGGTATACGTGAATAGTAAAAATGAATAGTAAATACGGTATACGTGAATAGTAAAATGAATAGTAATACGGTATACGTGAATAGTAAAATGAATAGTAAATGTAATATCTTATATTTTGGGAAATAATAGAAATAAAATTATATCTTGTAAACCGTGAACTAGGTTTCTTGGGTAAGGGCATATTATGAATCAGTGAATTTTTGTCTCGAAGATGGTGTCACCCGAAGTAATTTCTGTTTCCGGCAGTGTCCGACTTAAAATCTTTGACAGATTACGAAATATCCTGAATGAGGTCAAAAATTCAGTTGACCCAGATATTTCTAAAGAGGAAGAATAGAGCTTCAAGGCTGTGCTTCTGGATTTTTGAGAATTTGCAAAAGATCACGCGATCAGAACACCGAATAGGGAACTTTATTAGTAAAAAATAATATAATATTTAAAGGTGTGGGACCCACTGACAAAATTTTCTCCCCTCCCGACAGAAACTCTCGTGAGTTTGAAAATTTTGTCAGCGGGACCCACTCAATAATAATTTATTATTTAAATAATAATATTATATTATAATAATAAAATAATATATATTAAAATATTATTAATTTTTATAAAATTCTTCACGAGCGGCTGGTCATGGGTTTCCTTTTTAGTTTTTAGGAAAATTACGTAAAACGACCCAGAGACGAAAATTACACTTAAAGACCCATTTTCCAACTATAAATAGAGGCCTCACTTCTTCATTTTCTTCACACCAAACTCAGATCACAACGGTCGAGTTTAATAGAAGAGAGAGAATTCTTAGAGTTTAGAGGGAGAATTTAGAGTAAAGTTCTCGGAGCTGGAGAGAAGGAGTAAGAACTTCAAGGGTAAGTTCTTTGGTCTCTAGTCTTAAGATTTGGTAGTTTCTTTTGGTAATTATAGTAGAAATGCCAGATAGAGTTTTTTCTGAGTATGCTCTGTGGCTGCAGCTTGGTCTGATCTGTCACATCAGAAAAGAATTATTCTTGGGCAGTAATGTTATTTACCAATACAGTAAATACTATTTACCAAACAGTAAAAATTATTTACCGTCACGGTAAAAATATTTTTACTGGTACTATTCACATGAATAGTGAATACTATTCACATGAATAGTAAATCTTCAACGTAGAATTCCACAAGTATTGCAAAGTTGATGGCCACTGATTAATGTGATATTGTTCCTATAGGGTATCTGTGAACTTGTATCGCTGTTTTCCGTTAGAAGTACCGTTTTAGTCAAACGTACCAAAACATCATCAACGAAGGTACGGACGCGTACTGTAACACTAACTTTGATGCTTATTGTAAATTTGTATGTGATGGATAGTCTGAGATTCTGTTTTTATAAAGTTGTGCATACACATTCAGCTATATACGGGTTATAGTCATGATAATGCCGTTGAGTTTTCCTAGCGCTGAGGACACGGATGTACACCGTGGCACTGGGTAGTGCAGACTGGATTAAAATATGAGGTGGTTGTGCTGTTGAAATGTGATTATGCTGTAACCATCATGAATATCTATTATATATAAAATTGTTACATAAGCATGAGGTTAACTGTTACCTGAGGTTCAATGGAAATTGAACCTCAGCTCTTACCATAGCCTCAGGTTCTGGCGGAGACAGGGTTGCTGACAAGGGTAAGCAGGCTGTATAAGGACTCGGACGGAGGATTGTTTATCTGTTGCTGTTTTCTTATGTACTTTGAGTACTTGAATATTTGGATGACTGTATTAGTATCAACACACCAATGTTGGTTAAATATCAGATACTCGTTTTATTTTAAAATGAAAACTCTTTTCCGATGCCACACTGTTTAAATTATTCAAAACTCTGATAATCTCTTTTGAAAATCGCATATTAAAAGACGGGATGTTACATTTTGGTATCAGAGCTTGCATCCTGGCACGAAGTTAACTAGGTTACTTTAAACAGTCTTGTAAGGTTGTTTAAGTAGCAGAGTTAAGTTCTAGCCTTCAAAAGTATTTTATCTGGCATGAACCCGACTTAGTTACAACAAACCATTGGTGCCGAAGGTAGGGCCGAGTCTATGTGGATCAGCCAATCAGTCACCCTAGCACGGTGAGGCTCCCATGATAGACGCCTACCTGGCCAATCGGTTGATTAACTAAGTTAGGCTCTAAGCCATGGTTTTCTTTAAAAAAAAAAATATTTCAAAAAAAAAAAAGTATAAGTACTGATATGACCCTGGTGTTGTTGTAGAAATGGACAAAGAGGAATTTCCGTATATCAATTACTTTGGGAAAAGAAGACGTATTGCACGTCGGTCGATAGTCCCCGAACCAGTAAGTAGGAGATTGAACCCTGAGCCGATAAATCCACTCTCTGTACCAATGCCTGAACCTGTGCCGGTACCAGAACCACTCTACCCCGCTCTTGCACTTGATAATGATCCAGAACCAGAATACCATCCTGGACCTGAGTATCCCGACCATCTATATGACTCAATACCCATTCTTGCAGAGCCCTACTCACCGGAACCCGGAAATCCCAGCATTTCACATCACTCCTCAATAGGTGATAACTTTGACTATCCTCAGATACAAGATCTCGACTATGATTCTGACGCCAACTCTGGCAACTTGGAGTACGTCTTAGATGAAAACTCCATCTTAACTTTAGCCTTACACTTAGAATTTCTCCATGCCGCTCTCACTACTAAGACCGAGAAAGACAAATACCTACTGTATCTGACCCGAGTCAGAGAATTTTACCAGGCAAACTCTCGCTACCATTTTCCGTATCCTTCTAGAGACTGGGTTAAATCCACCCTTCATCACTTTCCTCGCACCCGTTTCTGGAAAACTAAAATCAATGAAATTCTGAATGAGGGCCACATCGAGGATGTGTGCTCGTGCATTTTTTGCCTCCAGCATTTAGTTCACCTGGTCATGTAGAAAGACAAAGACAACCCTACAACAGTTCAATGAACCATGGAAGTAGTAGTAGCAATAGTTTTGTAACAGTAGGACTAAGTATAATAGTAGTTTGTGTAATCACCATTAATGAATAAAAGGGGTGTACTATATACGCTTTGGTGTGATTCATATGAAATTTGTGATCTTATGTTATGTGTAATCTTTTTGTTTTCTAGTGTTTATATCTATTAACCTTTGCAATTTAGAATATGGCAACTTTGGGAGGCGCCGGAACTCCTAGAGGCCGAGGCCGAGGTCGAGGCAGAGGCCGAGGCAGAGGTAGGGGTAGGCAACTGCGAGTAGTACCAAACCCTGAACTCGAACAACATGAACCTCCACCACCAGTACAAGATGAACTTCAAGAAATGAGGAGAATAATACAAGAACAGAGAGCTCTCATCGATGCGCTTCTCGCCAACAGGCAGGGAGGACAAGGGGATGAAGAACAACAGGCTGAAGGAGAGCAACAGCAACAACAACGAGAGGGAGGAGAAAATTACGATGAACAAGAAGACGAGCGCAGCAACGCATTTGAGAGACCAGAACGATCTCAGTCATCTCCTCGACAGGAGAGAGTACTGGTGGAACAACATCAACCTGTCAGAGAAGCTAAGGATACACAATACTGGGTGACACAATTCTGCAAACACAAGCCACCAGTATTCCGAGGAAAACTTGATTCAGCTGAGGATTGGCTATTGCATCTTGAAAAGATCTTTGAGGTCTTAGAATGTCCGGATAACAGGAAGGCTCAATTGGCAATTTACAAGCTAGCAGGAGACGCCGATCGTTGGTGGCGAAACACCGCGGCAACCCTCCGAAGCCGAAACTGTCCCATCACATGGGAAACGTTCCAAGAAAAGTTTAACGAGCAGTACTTTCCACCCTCAGTACAGATGATGAAGGAGACAGAGTTCCTGCACATCCGTCAGGGTCGGGAAGAATCTTTCGATGATTACTTCGCTCGTTTCACCAACTTATCTCGGTACTCATCACTTCTGAGGCGAGATAATGACGAGAGCAGCATTGCAAATGTACTTGTGTATGGACTAAAGTATGAGATAAGGGAAAGGTTGGTATCGCACAAATTTCTGGAACTAAATCAAGCTGTAGAAGCCTGCCGACTCATCGAACGAAACTTGAAGGACCTTCGCAAGACCAGAGACTTCAGCAGTAGCGGCCCCAACCGTAGCGGTTTCAATCGCAACAACCCAGCACAGAAGAGGAAGGCACCTTGGAATAATTCCCAACAAGGGAATAAGAGGCCATTTCAACTGAGACAGCAAAACTTTCCAAGAATGCAGACATCCCAAGCCTGTCCGCAATGCAGAAGATTCCATCCGGGAGCTAACTGTGAGGGAAAGCCAGTGTGCTTCAGGTGTCAGAAACCGGGGCATATTAGCTTAAACTGTCCTCAAAAAGCTTTGGAGGCGAGACCGCAGAACGCAGGACGAGTTTTTGCTCTGACTAATGAGGAAGCCAAGAAATCTCCTGAGATGATCAAAGGTACTATTTCTCTTAATGGAAATCTACTACAGGCATTGTATGATTCGGGTGCTAGTCACTCGTTTATTTCTTACGATTGTGCAAAACGACTAGGAATGCAAGCCTATAGACTACCATATGATTTGATAGTAGCTACCCCACTTGGCGCGAAATCTTTAGCGTCTGATGCATGTCTTAACTGCATTGCGAGTGTGAACGGTCGAGAATCTAACATAGATCTTATCCGATTACCGCTTCATGGCATTGATGTCATTCTTGGTCTTGATTGGCTAACGGCAAACAACGCGGTCATTGATTGTGGTAATAAAGAAATACGATTCTCACCACCACACGACCAGAGCAAGATCAATGTGAGTCTGAATTTCCTCTCTAGTGCAGAAGCAGAAAAATGCATGAAGCAAGGTTGCCAAGCGTATATGGTGTTCTTCTCAATCAAGATAGACGACGAACCATCACTCAAAGACATTCCCATTGTGAATGAATTCCCTGATGTGTTTCCCAAAGATCTCACCAAGTTACCCCCTGAGAGAGAGGTTGAATTCGCCATCGACTTGATGCCAGGCACTGGACCAATATCAAAAGCACCATATCGTATGGCACCAAACGAGATGCTGGAATTGAAGAAACAGCTTGAGGAGCTACTGGAGAAAGGATTTATTCGACCTAGTGTGTCGCCATGGGGAGCCCCAGTACTGTTTGTAAAGAAGAAAGATGGAAGTTTACGACTTTGTATCGATTACCGCGAGTTAAACAAGGTGACTATCAAAAACAAGTACCCACTTCCTCGCATTGACGATCTACTCGATCAACTATCTGGTTCCTGTGTATTCTCTAAAATTGACTTACGCTCAGGATACCACCAGCTGCGAGTGAAAACCAGTGATGTTCCAAAAACAGCCTTTAGAACCAGATACGGGCATTACGAATTCCTTGTGATGCCTTTCGGATTGACAAATGCGCCTGCCGTATTCATGGATTACATGAATAGAATCTTTCGTCTACACCTAGACAAGTTTGTAGTGGTGTTTATCGATGACATCCTAATCTATTCTAAAAGCAGGGAAGAACACGAAGAACATCTGCGACTCGTGTTGGGAATACTCCGAGACAAACAACTTTTTGCTAAATTGAGCAAGTGTGAATTCTGGCTATCAGAGGTAAAATTTCTGGGTCATGTCGTATCTCGCGATGGTGTAGCTGTTGATCCTAGTAAAGTGGAAGCGGTTCTGAATTGGAAGAGGCCGGAAACGGTGGCAGAGATACGTAGTTTCCTGGGTTTAGCGGGATATTACCGCAGATTCATACAAAATTTCTCACGTATTGCCTTACCATTAACGAAGCTCACAAGGAAGAAACAACCATTCATATGGGACGATGATTGTGAGGCGAGTTTTCAAACTTTGAGGGAGAAGTTGACTACAGCTCCAGTATTAATAATTCCAGATCCAGACGAAACGTACATTGTCTATAGTGATGCTAGTGGGCAAGGATTAGGGTGTGTTCTCATGCAGCAGGGCAGAGTTGTGGCATATGCTTCTCGCCAGTTGAAACCTCACGAGTTGAACTACCCTACTCACGATTTAGAACTTGCAGCTATCGTGTTTGCTTTGAAGATATGGAGACATTATCTCTATGGAGCAACCGTGGAGTTATATTGCGACCACAAGAGCCTGAAATACCTGTTTGATCAAAAAGAGCTCAACATGAGACAACGTCGCTGGATGGACTTACTAAAAGATTACGATCTGGAGATCAAGTATCATCCCGGAAAAGCAAATGTCGTAGCAGATGCGCTTAGTAGAAAGACGGTGCACGCAGCATACATGATGATTCAAGAACGGAGACTACTTGAAGATTTCAGAGACCTGAATCTGTCCAATCAGATTTGCATGAGACACTACGCGCCCGATGACGTGTATCTTGCAAGTCTCCTTGTTAGTCAAGGAAAGTATAATTTAAGAGATGCGGTCGAGGAAGCTCAAAAGCACGACGAATGGGCTATAGCAGCTCGAGAAAAGATCTCACAAGGTGAAACTCAAGACCTTGACCTATCACCTAGTGGTTTAGTCAGGTACAAGAAGCGGATCTACATTCCAAAGGATGGAGAATTACGACAGAAGATTCTAGACGAGGCTCATAAGAGCAGATACACTCTACATCCAGGAATGGTGAAGATGTACCAGAACCTGAAATCCGAGTTTTGGTGGCCCAGGCTGAAGAAAGACGTAACCGAGTACGTGGGTAGATGCTTAACCTGTCAGAAAGTTAAAACTGAACACCAACGACCCCCTGGTCTTCTTCAAGGACTGGAAATTCCGGAGTGGAAATGGGAGAATATCACCATGGATTTAGTGGTAGGTTTACCCAAGATTAGACATCACGACGCGATTTGGGTAATTGTTGACCGATTGACTAAGTCAGCACACTTTCTCCCCATTAGTATTAATTACTCACCAGAACAATTGGCGAGGATTTATATCAAAGAGATCGTAAGACTTCATGGTGTACCTAAGAGCATCGTTTCTGATCGGGACCCGCGATTTACATCCCGATTCTGGGAGGCTTTGCATGCAGAGATGGGAACTAAGCTAAGACCTAGTACAGCTTATCACCCGCAGACCGATGGTCAATCTGAAAGGACAATACAAACGCTAGAAGATATGCTTAGAGCGTGTGTATTGGATTTCAAAGGCCATTGGGATGAACATTTACCGCTGGTCGAATTCGCTTACAACAATAGTTACCATTCGAGCATACAGATGGCTCCGTTTGAGGCATTGTACGGGCGGAAGTGTCGATCACCTATATGCTGGACAGAATTGTCGGAGCGAGAATTCATCGGGACAGATTTAGTTGATAAGACCTCCAAGCAAATTGCATTGATCAAACAGAGACTCCTAACAGCACAAAGCAGACAGAAGAGTTACGCTGATAAGAGGAGAAGACCACTAGAATTCGAGGTTGGAGACCATGTGTTTCTCAAGATATCCCCGGTAACCGGTGTTGGTAGAACTCTTAAACGGCGAAAGCTAAGTCCTCGTTACATTGGGCCATTCGAGATCTTGGCAAAACGTGGACCGGTCGCATACCAGTTAGCCTTACCCCCGAATTTGAGTAAACTCCATGATGTTTTCCATGTTTCTCAACTAAAGAAATACCAACCTGACCATGACCATGTTATTCAGTATGAGGATGTCGAGGTACGACATGATAACACTTTTGAGGTCGAGCCGGAGCGAATTCTCGATTACCAGGAGAAACGGCTTCGACACAGAAATATTCCTGTTGTGAAAGTGGTCTGGAAGGGTTTATCTCCTAATGAGGCGACTTGGGAAACAGAGGGAGATATGAGGGAAAGATATCCGGAGTTCATGGCTCAATGTTTAGTTAGTATGGAGTAAATTTCGAGGGCGAAATTTTATTTAACGGGGGGAGAAATGTAATATCTTATATTTTGGGAAATAATAGAAATAAAATTATATCTTGTAAACCGTGAACTAGGTTTCTTGGGTAAGGGCATATTATGAATCAGTGAATTTTTGTCTCGAAGATGGTGTCACCCGAAGTAATTTCTGTTTCCGGCAGTGTCCGACTTAAAATCTTTGACAGATTACGAAATATCCTGAATGAGGTCAAAAATTCAGTTGACCCAGATATTTCTAAAGAGGAAGAATAGAGCTTCAAGGCTGTGCTTCTGGATTTTTGAGAATTTGCAAAAGATCACGCGATCAGAACACCGAATAGGGAACTTTATTAGTAAAAAATAATATAATATTTAAAGGTGTGGGACCCACTGACAAAATTTTCTCCCCTCCCGACAGAAACTCTCGTGAGTTTGAAAATTTTGTCAGCGGGACCCACTCAATAATAATTTATTATTTAAATAATAATATTATATTATAATAATAAAATAATATATATTAAAATATTATTAATTTTTATAAAATTCTTCACGAGCGGCTGGTCACGGGTTTCCTTTTTAGTTTTTAGGAAAATTACGTAAAACGACCCAGAGACGAAAATTACACTTAAAGACCCATTTTCCAACTATAAATAGAGGCCTCACTTCTTCATTTTCTTCACACCAAACTCAGATCACAACGGTCGAGTTTAATAGAAGAGAGAGAATTCTTAGAGTTTAGAGGGAGAATTTAGAGTAAAGTTCTCGGAGCTGGAGAGAAGGAGTAAGAACTTCAAGGGTAAGTTCTTTGGTCTCTAGTCTTAAGATTTGGTAGTTTCTTTTGGTAATTATAGTAGAAATGCCAGATAGAGTTTTTTCTGAGTATGCTCTGTGGCTGCAGCTTGGTCTGATCTGTCACATCAGAAAAGAATTATTCTTGGGCAGTAATGTTATTTACCAATACAGTAAATACTATTTACCAAACAGTAAAAATTATTTACCGTCACGGTAAAAATATTTTTACTGGTACTATTCACATGAATAGTGAATACTATTCACATGAATAGTAAATCTTCAACGTAGAATTCCACAAGTATTGCAAAGTTGATGGCCACTGATTAATGTGATATTGTTCCTATAGGGTATCTGTGAACTTGTATCGCTGTTTTCCGTTAGAAGTACCGTTTTAGTCAAACGTACCAAAACATCATCAACGAAGGTACGGACGCGTACTGTAACACTAACTCTGATGCTTATTGTAAATTTGTATGTGATGGATAGTCTGAGATTCTGTTTTTATAAAGTTGTGCATACACATTCAGCTATATACGGGTTATAGTCATGATAATGCCGTTGAGTTTTCCTAGCGCTGAGGACACGGATGTACACCGTGGCACTGGGTAGTGCAGACTGGATTAAAATATGAGGTGGTTGTGCTGTTGAAATGTGATTATGCTGTAACCATCATGAATATCTATTATATATAAAATTGTTACATAAGCATGAGGTTAACTGTTACCTGAGGTTCAATGGAAATTGAACCTCAGCTCTTACCATAGCCTCAGGTTCTGGCGGAGACAGGGTTGCTGACAAGGGTAAGCAGGCTGTATAAGGACTCGGACGGAGGATTGTTTATCTGTTGCTGTTTTCTTATGTACTTTGAGTACTTGAATATTTGGATGACTGTATTAGTATCAACACACCAATGTTGGTTAAATATCAGATACTCGTTTTATTTTAAAATGAAAACTCTTTTCCGATGCCACACTGTTTAAATTATTCAAAACTCTGATAATCTCTTTTGAAAATCGCATATTAAAAGACGGGATGTTACAGTAAATACGGTATATGTGAATAGTAACGTACGTATAAATAGTACCTCTACAGATTTGCAAGTCAAAGTTCCCACACCAGATCTTAAAACCATAAATATTTTCTAAATATTTTTGCCAAAATAGTAAACAAACAAATTTATAATCATACATAATTCACAAGTATAAGGAAGAATATTCAGAGTTACCTGTTACTTGCTAATACCCGAATCACCAACCAGCTATTATAACTCAAGCAAATATCTCTACTCTCTCTCTCTCTCTCTCTCTACCTCTCTCTATGGCTCTTAGAAGTTGTGAAGAATGAAATGAAATGGAAGGTCTATTTATAGTTGGAAAATGGGTCCTTAAGTGTAATTTTCGTCTCTGGGTCGTTCTACGTAATTTTCCCGGTGACAAATTTTCAAACCTCCCGTGACTCTTCCCGTGGCTGGTTGTGGAAATAATTTTTCGTGGGTCCCACATGAATAGTAAATAATATTATATTATAATAATATAATATTATTATTCAAATAGTAAATTACTATTACGTGGGTCCCGCGGCCATTTTTTTCAAAGTCACAAGAAAGTTTGTCACTCACGGGAAAGTTTGCAGAGAATTATTTTGGCCGTGGGTCCCGCATGAATAGTAAATACGTATTTAGGAATAGTAAATACCGTATTTTTAAATAGTAAATACGTATTTGTGAATAGTGAACACTATTCATATTTCACAAATTTCAAGTATTAAATACGTATTTGCGAATAACATATATATATATATATATATATATTTAAATACGTATTTGTAAATAGTAAAAACGTATACGTGAATAGTAAATACTATTCACGGGGCCCACAAAATACTGATTTCAAATTTATCACTTTCCAAAAATAGAGCCTACTAGTCTTCCCAAAATAGGTTTATGTTCAAGATATTATATTCAAAATTCAGGATGTTACATGCTTCATCCTTTAGTTGTTGAACTTGGTATGGAGCTTGAATACAATATTCATGCGTGGCTCTTTCATCTTCAAGCTTATTATCATTTGTTCTGTAGTTGATTTTACTCACTATTATGTGTAGTACACCGCGCCGTTGATTTATTTGACAATTCTTGAGTTATCTCTTTGAAGCCCTAGTAGATTTGTATCTTTCTTTGTAACTCGTTTCGTCATTTTAATAAATTGTCCTTTCATTGAAAAAACAATAGAAAATGGTACACCTAGTTAAAACAAAGGGATAAGGGTCTTAAATGTCATGAAAGTTTTCACTGAGAAGCATTGGTAAGACGGAAGTTTTTTTTGGACCAAAAATGCCACGGAAGTTCACAAAACGTAGTAATTTTGCTCCTCCGTTAATTTTGACCGTTAAGTTTAACTGAGTGCATACGTGGCATGCCACCTCATCAATCAAAAGAGTTAAGTATCATTTTTGTCCCGGAAGTTTTCGTTGAGGAGCAATTTTGCCCCGGAAGTTTTCACTAAAAAGCAATTTTGCCTTTCTATCCCCCAATATTAAATTTGACTATTAAATCAGTCAAAGACCACACATGTTATGCCTTGAAAAGGTTGAAGTTGGAGTCAGAGAATGAGATCTTTGAGATGTTAAAGTAAAGGCGGCCAGAATTTATGAAGCCGAACTGGTCAAAGAGACAGAAAGGTCTGTTGCAAAACCCAGAGGAAACATCACTTATAATCTAAAGCAAATGATCAGTTTATACAAACGTAAATATTATCACTATTGATTTGTTTTACTAAACCAATTTTTGAAACAATTCATTTCTCATTTTGCGTTTCATTTGCTTAGATTGTAAGTGATGCTTCCTCTGGGTTTTGCAACAGACCTTTCAGTCCTTTTGACCAGTTCAGCTTCACAAATTCTGGCCGCCTTGAGCTCAACATCTTAAGGATCTCATTCTCTGACTCCAAGTTCAACATTTTCAAGGCATGACATGTGTGGTCTTTAATTGATTTAATAGTCAAATTTAATATTGGGGACAGAATGGCAAAATTGTTACGTTTTGTAAATTTTCGGCGAAAAATTGCTCCTGAGTGAAAACTTCCGGGGCAAAATTGCTCTTTAGTGAAAACTTCTGTGGCAAAAATGATACTTTTGATTGATGAGGTGGCATGTCACGTGTGATGAGGTAACATGCCACGTGTGTACTCAGTTAAACTTAACGGTCAAAATTAACGGAGGGGCAAAATTGCTACGTTTTGTGAACTTTCGTGGCATTTTTTGTCCAAAAAAAACTTTCATTTTACCAGTGCTCCCAAACAAAAACTTCTATGGTATTTAAGATCCTTATCCCTAGGATACAGATGAATTTATCTCCACCGTTCGATTCATTGTGATCTGACCACAAATATGGAGTATTTGAATTTTAGCGGCCAATAATTTATTCCCCATAAAAATCTCATGTTTAGACTTTTTGTTTTTTTTGGGTTGGTACAACTTCAAGGTCGCACGACACATAGTAGAGTTCGTCATTTCCATCAAGGCGCGGAAAAACTTGCTTCGTTCCTCTCCCATGGCGTTCTCTGCAATTACTTCGTACTCTCCCCAACTTCTCCGTGTCCCCAAAGACTTGGCTCCGATCCCTGTTCCTCCAAATTCAGTCTCTTTTCGATTTTCACGACCAAATCTCCAACATCGGAAACCTTTATCGATTCGATCGGTTCAAGTTCCAGGTCCTTTTACCTTTTCATTTCCCCCTTTCGGTATATTCTGTTTTTCGCTATGTCCTACTCCCATAATTTTTATTTAATAGGAGGTTTGTGATGCTTACTTTGTGGAGTTCAGTTGATTCGTCTTTGGAGAATTATAATATTGTCCTTCCATAGGAGCTTGCGAATCATGAACAATTGAACATTACCGGGTTATTGATGTTTTGTAAAATTAGTCTGTGTTATTCGCTGTTGAGCAATTAATCGTGTTACTGCTATGTTTTGAATTTTGTATGCTTAATCTTTTTTAGGGATAGTTCATCTGGAAAATATTCAATTTCTCTCTCTCTCTGGTTTCTTACTTGTTCACGCACACTTTGGAAGTTTTGTTTCGTTTGGGTTTGTCTTTTTTAGTTATGGATTCTCTTTCTTCCATTTGAAGGGTTTCTTACATTGTGGGAAGTGTTGCAAGTATGTTGTCAACGAAGTAGTAGAACCTAGAGTTTTCTCAATTCCTCCAAATTTATTTGAGCTCTATTAATATTGGAAATTGGATAGAGGAACGAGAACCGTTACGCATTTATTACTTGAATTCCTAACTGGCGACTTGTTGAGCTTAACCCTTTTTACCATTTCTTAATTTCAATCGGAAATCTAAGGTTCTTTATAAGGTCAAGGCTTTGATCAAAATTAAGCAGTAATTTGAAGGTTTGATATATTTATGGTGTATTGGCAGGAGTGAAGTGAGATAGGATGAAACTTAACAATGTATCAAACCATTCAGTAGGTCTTGATGCTCATTGTCAACATTTATCCTTTCCCTCCTTCTCATTTTTGACTTTTTTGAGTTGGAAAGGAGGCCAAACTGGCGCTGTGGGGGATTGAACCTACCACTACCCCTATACAAGGAGATCACTTTGTCACTAGGGCAATTCACGACGTGCCTTCTCATTTTTACTTTAATACAGAGCTTGTCCGATCATCCTATGACAAATTCTAAATTACACTCAATTTGGAAAACATGAAGTAATTATGCAGTGCAAGTTTGCTGTCACCTTTTATTACGTGGCTTTTTTTAGAGCAATTTAATGGTCTTACTGTTAGGTTTACTTGTCAAAACGTGGAATATCCTATAGGGACAGGCTAGTTTTTCAGTTTCTTGTTTGCATAATTTTGGAATTGAATTCAATAGTTTCAGAATAACATTTGCCAATGGTTTATTTCCACTTGACCTTTTGGCCAATAATTGTCTTTTCTCCCTAAATCTAACAGCTGCACCAACAACTGAAGGGTTGGCACCTGCGATTTCCCTTACGGATAATGCACTGAAGCACTTGAACAAGATGAGGTCTGAGCGCAACCAAGATTTATGTTTAAGGATTGGTGTTAAACAGGGTGGTTGCTCTGGCATGTCATACACAATGGATTTTGAGGACAGGGCTAACGCAAGAGCAGATGACTCCATTATTGAATGCAATGGTTTTGTAATTGGTATGACTTATATCCTTGTTCTTGGAGTTTGAACAGCATTTTTTATCCCTAAGGTAGGGTTGGACGGTGTTGTTATATGAGTTTTTATTAGATTGCTTCTTTTTGAGTGTCAGTGCGTCCACATTTGGAATGAAACATTTACTCTGAGGCATTAACTGATCTTCCTGGATTCAGATATCAAATAGCATAAAGATATACTTTCTTTCTTCCTGATTTTTAATCCATCAAAGATATGTTTTGTCAATGATAATTTTGACTTCAACACAAGGCGTCTTCCAGTTCCAATTCTTGTTTTACCTTAGAGCTTAGTTTGAAAGTGTGAAATGTTGTGGCACTGTGGCTGACTTTTTTTTGTCTATCAATTGTCCCTGATTCGTGCATGACTAAGAAAAGTAATGCAGGAAATGCTAGTCAATTTGTTGTCACTGCTTTGCTTGAAGCTGGTTCATTTTTCACTTTATGAATGGGATTCTAAATCTGAGATTGCACTAAGAGCTTAATCCTCTGTGGGATCTTCTTTTGTTTAAACATTCTTTGCTGAAGTTTTCTAGTAGTGTAAAATAGAATTAGAATATCAACGGTTGAAACTGTTCTTGCATCACTTTCCAATGATTAGGCTTACTGATTGTGATTAATGAAGGAAAGGTTACTTGGTATTGACTTCCTCTCGAGGAGTCTAACTGCATCTTGCTTTACAGTGCACTGAAGCAAAATATTGTCAGACTGTGAGTACATGCTAATGATTAAATGGGAACTTTATTATTATTCACATTAATTTCAATAATTTGCGGCCTAGATTAGGTCTGCAGACTAGATTGCAACCATTCATGCAGATTGTATCATTGTATACATAGATATCATATTACAAGAAATTCATTGATGAATAATATTCATTTGCTTGTGGTTGAAGAAATTTTGCACAAACAAGCTGTTAGTCGAGGTGGTAAACGAATTCACTCCCGTAAAGAGGAGAACACAAGATCAAATCCTCGGAAGTGTACTAGTGAGAAAGGCAAAAAAATCTTTTGTCCTTTAGGGATTATAATTAATATCCTTGATTAAATAAAAAAGAAACTTTGGTGAAATGAATCTGAGTAGGATTCAGGATATACCAGAGCCGTAGCAATGGTGACTCTTCAGATTCACTGTTTAGATGACTGTCCATTCAAATTTCAAATGAAATTATATTGTGGGATTTGCTTGTCTTCCTTCATTAGTTTATTTATTGCATGAAGTAGTATTTATCTTTGTAAATGTTCCTCAATTCTTCATCTATTTTTGCAGTTTGTGATCCCAAGAGCCTACTCTTTTTGTATGGCATGCAATTAGATTACAGCGATGCTCTTATTGGAGGAGGCTTCTCTTTTAAGAATCCTAATGCTTCTCAAACCTGTGGATGTGGCAAATCTTTTGCTGCAGAAATGTAAAATCAGAGACAGTGTTTGATTTAGCGATACTTATAGATTGTATAATAACATTTCTAATAAATGGAATTTCATTTGGATGAATTGTCAAGAAGAAACTTCCCTCTCCTTCTCCCTTCTCTCTCTTTCTCTATCTCTATCTCTATCTCTATCTCTATCTCCTCCTTCCCCCTCCTTGTTTCCCTTCAAATATCTTTCATGTTATATTAAGGGGTATACATCCCTTTGCTTTGTGTGATGAATGAAAAGTGAACAATTGATGACTTAGACTTCCAAATAATATACTTTGGTAATTTTTTTAGAATATTTATATTCTAAATAGGTACTTGTGTATGGACAGAGAGAGAATAAATATGACCCATTTTTTAATTTATAATTTTGTTAATAATAATGAAATGCCAATATCAATGCAAGAGACACTTAGCATATCTATTATTTTTGGAAATTATGTTATATGCGACCATTTAGTTTTAGATATGATTATTTGACTAAATCATATTTGAGCATACATTATCAATAACCAATTTTTATACTGAAAAGTATAGTACATTTGGATGATATTTCATATTTTCCTACCTAATTATGTAACACAGGATATAAGGGGGATAATAAGGGAGAATGACAATTAAGGGCCCTAGAATAATGTTTATAACAGTTTAGAATCTTTAAATTAATAAAAAGAATCATGATATTTTGATGGAATCAAAATTTTCTAAGCCAACCTTTTTAATATTCATCTTTCATATTTTTAATATTCGTCTTTCACAATTTCAACAATAAGTTTTCCAACAATTACCTTTAATTTCTTAAAAAAGAAAAATATGAAAGATGAGTATTAAAAATGGGATAAAACTTATGCCAACTTCCATATTTCAAAAATAAGATACATTTACCATGTGTGATTGGAGATATATGAAACTATTTTTTGTCATCGAGAGATGCAAGAAACTTAGCCTAAGTATTGTTCTTAAAAATATCTGATATGATTACTGAAAAATATAAAAATTGAATACTAAATATAAAAGAAGAGTGTCAAAAATATGAATAATTAGTATAAAAAAAATTAACCAAACAAATTTAATTTTAACAAAAAACCATGATTTTTGGAAATAAGTTCTTAAAAATTACAACCGTAGATTTTAAAGAACTTGGATCGCATCGTCGCATCATATCGAACGGCTTAAATCTAACGCTGACCTACTCATCAGGAAAACGCAGTTCCCTGGGGTAACTAGCAAGCGTTTGATTGCTAGAAGGGCGAGACTTTCTTCTCAAACCTGATTGTTTGAAGCCCTAAAGCCAACAGAAGCCGAAGAAACACTGAGCTCTGACCATGGCTCTCGCTTCTCGTCTCGTGAACAAATCCAAACTGGTTAGCTTTTATTCAATTTCTTGTTTGAAATACTTTCGATCTTAATTTTTGCTTACATTATCGAGGCATTCTCGGCGAGAAGTAAACAAAGAAATTTCTGTCAAAAAGTGGTTATTTTTCTTATCAAATGATCCGTACAATATTCTGCATTTTATGTCTGATAAACTTCTGATCCTGATTGATTGCTTTTCGGGATCTGCATAGTTATGGATTTCTGGATTTAGCTGAATGGAGTAAGGGTAACGCAGTTGTGACCTCTAGAGTCACCTAGAATAATCGGTGAGGGCATCTCTCGGATGCAAAATGACGATAGATGTCATGATGAAATGATGGCAGGAAAAGATAGTTAATGACAGTAAGAGCATTTGAAGCTCTATTCGGTCACTGAAAAAGATGGTAAAAAAAAGGCGAGAGTTCTCTCTAGGTATTGACTAGCTTTTGGGCTGGTTAGAATTTTTTGTTGTTGGCATTTTAAGGCCTTTATTCTGGGAGGGCGTTGGCCAATATGTTTTGATTCTGACATTGACATAGTGTGCTTGGGCGGAGGTCGAAAATGCATATAACATAGCGACTTTTAGATTCCTGATCATCATCATCATCGCTTGAAATACAGTTAGGCAATCCCTTAAACCCCAAAAAGTTTTGGAGTTTAGAAATTACAAATCTGATTGAAATTGAAGAGAATATGTGCAAATGAAAGAAATTGGTATCACTAAGGTATGTGTCCAACTAAAAATTTAGTTGGACAATTGACGCTTGACACAATGGTTGGTTTCTTATGAATTGAACAGGGATGAGTTTTCCTATGTGCTCCCTCTTCTCATTTCTTTTGGCATGACAATAATTATAGCAATCTTGCTGCTGATTTTTTTTTTTTTTTTTTTTTGGGGTAATGGATCCATTTTTCTTCTCTTCTAACAGGTTTATGTTAGTCAAATACTTGTACAAAAGGAGCATGCCATTTCAGTCCGTCACTTTGCCAAAGAGTCCAGTCCTCCTCCTGTCTTTAAGGGAGATCGTGAGTAACCTGAGTATGCTTGTCTTATTTATCCATTCATTATAAGTTTTAAGTCATCCCTAGTAACTACTAAGTCTTGGGATCAGCATCCAAGCATATGATGTTGCTAGTTTGGATCTCTAACTGACTTTATTTTCAGCAGCTTAAATAATAAAGCTTGTTGAATTGTAATCTGACTGTATTCTTATTATCTACTCCATTATTTGATCCAGTAGTTTTAGTTATCCTTCAATTGTCTACAGGTGCAATTTGAGTTCGCTATAGATAATAAAAACAGTTATGTAGTCTGAGTCTGAAGTTTAATGGGATTTTTTGGCATGTCATTTTCTGACATTGTACTTCTAATTGAATGTGAAAGAGATGTTGAAGAATGCCTTTTCGGAGGTGAAGACAAAATTTGAAGCAGCAATTGGAATATTAAGGAAAGAGAAGATCACTATTGATCCGGATAATCCAGCTGCAGTTTCTCAATATGCAAAGATCATGAAAACAATTAGAGAGAAGTGAGCTTCTGCTTTACCTTAATGTTTTTGTTTGAATCTTGTTTTTTTATGCACTTTCAGTAATCTTGTAGAATTTGTTGTTCTTTTATTTTATGCTGTAATTATTTCATGGATATAATCTCTTGTTTATTGTGCAGGTTAAGCCTGTTTTCTGAAAGTCAACGTATCAGGCACACAATTGAATTAGATACAAAAGATATTCCTGATGCTCGGACTTATCTTTTGACTTTGAAGGAAATAAGAATTAAGTATGTGATGATCTATGCTTCAACCATTTTCATTCTCTAATTTAGGTGTGCTGTTTTTGCTACATAATTCGGTTTCTATTTTCCCTGAAAACCTAGATGAGTATGATTATTGTGGCATGTAAATGGTTTTTTCCGTTCAATACATCTTTTTGAATAGGAAAACAACGTCCCCCCCCCCCCCCCCCTCCCCCCAAAAAAAAAAAAAAGCTTTGTTCATAAAACTTATTTTCAATTTTTATTTTCCTCCTGAAAATCTAGACTCACTCTGTAAAATTTGACCGTTTTCTTGAATTGATATTCACTTTAACTTTGGCTACACATGAATTTAGATGTATATTTCAGGTACAAGGCAATAAGGAGGCCCTTTTCACTTCATGGTTTGCTGAATATTTATGTGTTCATGTTAATATTCTTGTGCAGGAGTGGTATTACAGATGTTATTGGTGCAGAGGCCATGATGATGGAAGCATTGGACAAAGTTGAAAAGGAACTGAAGAAACCTCTGATGAGGGATGATAAGAAATCAATGGCTCTTCTCATGGCTGAGTTTGAGAAGATCAATAAAAAGTGAGCTAGACCCCTATATGTCTTTATTTTGATACTTTAGGACTAATGATTAAAGTGACACCTAGATTCTTTGATGAGAAGGAAGATATCTATCTATTTAATCTAACTTTTGAAAATTTATCTCATTTTGTGGAATTTATTTTGTAGTGTTGTCGACCACTTGGTCTGGATTTTTGGACAGCTGATTCTTTATAGTTCAAATACCATTTAACTAGCAGTGATTGAGTGGCTTGGTTTTGCTACCTTCCTTACCTTATTCTGTTTTTTGGGGGATGGGGATCATAGAATTGGCATTCGGAAGGAAGATCTACCAAAGCATGAGGAGGAGCTAGAACTCAACGTTGCCAAAGCTCAACTACAGGAGCTGAAGAAAGATGCTCTAGAGGCTATGGAGACTCAAAAGAAGAGGTAGTACTAATACTAATGCTCATGACAAATTTCACAAATTATTTATTTATTCATTTATTTCCTTGATGTTTTGAGGCTCTGACGGCATTATGATCTTATTTTCTGCCTCATCTTTATGTTTGGAGGTGGCATAATAGAATGAGCCCTTCGCTTGGCTTGGTTAATTCAGTGATTTAAGAATCTGGAACATTTGAAATATGATTCTTGTTTTACCATCCTAGACTCATTTTTTGGACATCATGTGTTGCTAATCCAGGGAGGAATTCAAGGATGAGGAAGTGGTCGAACCCAAAAACTTGGACATCAGAAACTTCCTTTGAGGGCCTGTCTTTTCCCCCCACACTGTTTACATAACCTGGATGATGAATGCTTCCGCGTTTCTTCAATAAGTAGACCCCAATTTGGGAGTGCAACACTTGAATGGCTGTTGATGAGTTATTTAACATCTCTGCATCTTTAATGTTTCAACTTGCCGGTGTTATGACTGGAAATTCGAGTTGTCAACCTTGAAAATTTCCCCTTCATTTTTATGGCAATTTTTTGTTCCCTACTTTGTGGAGACTGGATTCGAGCCCATGTACTCTGTATAAATTAAGCTTCATGACTAGGGTGAGCTTACCATTTCGTTCAACATCAATTAATATTGTTCAATTGTCTAAAGGAAGGGTTCATCATCAACTATAAGGTTTGTATACTATCCTTATCGTTTGGACATGAAACCACCCAATTATGTAAATGCAAAGTTGGTGATTCATCTATGACAAGAACAAGTAGAATGTCGTCTGAAAAATCTTTACACCGCATAATGAAAGATGTATCAAGGAGGGTTATGCATCAAGAAGAGGTTGATGAACACGTTTATGTTACTAACTTCACTCTCGAAAGAAGAATAATAGGCATTTACCTGGGTGGATCTGAAAGAAATGGGTACATGACCAACTTTGAGTTGGAACGCCCATATGAATAATGCAAATTTGTGTAATACTCTGAAATTTTACTAGTGATACTTGATCACGACATTAGACTTCAGCACCTGCAAAAATAAATAAATATAAAAATCGCTTACATAAAGAAGATAAGAGTGAATTTTTAGTCTTTGGAGTCACCACAATTTTACCCCAACTTTAGTGGTTCCTCTTCGAAATCAGTGAAGATACACAAACCTAAGATCATATGAACTCTATAAACATCAACCCAGCCTAATACCTTTACTCACTCATCGTTTATCGCCTCTCTTATCAAACAAACCATCAAGTTTATGGATAACAACATACAGTTTGGTGTGTTATAAGAAATATTATATTCATGTTATAATTTTTCCCACCAAATCATTCATACAAAAGACAGATTCACGTTTTTGAAGGGAAAAAGCCAATTTTTCTGACAGATAATTCCAAAAAATCCAATAAAACTTAGGGAGTTGATTAGGAACTCAGTAAAATCCTAGGCCGTGATGAATTAATTTTCCCTATAAAATGAATGAAACAGTAGCATGCTGAGCTGCCCACCCCAGTCCCACAGTACACCTCTAGTTTTTACAACCTCTCTTCTCCTTCACCCTTCTTGACCTGAAGAAGAATGGTGGCTTTTGAAATCTGACCGTGATGATGCTGAGAGAAACATATGCGGGAAGTGAGTAATTTATATGAACAACAACATAGCTTAAGAATGGAGATTTAGGGTATTGTAGTTGGACGCTGTTAATTCTTTATAATTTTCTTAAACCCTGAGCCCAGGTTTTCTGAGTCTCACGCAGCTAATTTTCTAGCTGTGTTCTGTGTCTGCAACATGTGCTCAATCGCCACTTTCTCTCCCTTCAAACCAGAACTCGTCGATTCTAAATTCCTCTTCAATGCCAATTGTAGTCTCCGATATTCATTCGGACAGCGATTGATTCATAGCCCCACCAAACCTATACTAACTAAAATTCAACCTTTCGTATTTCGCAACTCCTTCAAATTCTCTCCCCTTTGCGCAGAGTTGGATTGTTCCTACGTTCCTCGTACACCCTCTTCAACATGCTCTTCTTCTTCTTCTACTACTACTTTTCCTCGCTCAATTCGAAAATGCCTATTCAAATTTTTGTCGGAGAAGATTGTGTTTCTTCTTGTTGGGTCGTTTATCTTAATCGGGTGCTTTAACAGAAGAGTAGCTTTAGCACTACCTTCTGTCACTTCAGGCGCAGCTTTGGAGGAGGGTGGTGACGCCTTGAAAGAGAAAAGTGAGGACGAGGACATGTACGAGAAGATTCTGGAGAAGGACCCGCGAAATGTTGAGGCTCTGAAGGTGATTTTGTTTAAGAAAATAAGGACAGGGAAGTCGCAGGAGGCTGTGAAATACGTAGAGAGTTTGATTGATGCGGAGCCAAACGAAGTAGAATGGCGGCTTTTGCTGGCACTTTGCTATGAGACAATGGGGCACTTGAGTACAGCTAAAAGATTGCTCAAGGAAATCTTGGAGCAGAGGCCTCTCTTAATCAGAGCTCTGCATGTAAGATTTATCACCCTCTTTTGAATATCAGTGAGATTTTTAGCCAGTCATTTGACTCATTTCCATGCTGACATTGATACATATCTTTGAACATATCGGAATTGGCAAGATTTTGGAAATATAGTCATATCTCGATTTTCAGATTTTAGTTTGAATGTTGGCTGTTATTATATTACTAGCCAACATACTTGGTTAAATTAAAATTTTAAAAGGATGCTTGTATTCCTCTTACTTATTATGAGAAGAGCACCTGAGTCTTTCTTCAGCTTTTAGATGACTGATCGTCAACCAATATAGCCCAAAAGGCTGTCAGTTCATGCCGAACTTGCAGTTCAGTGATTAGATATTTTGAAGCTGGATGGTTAGACATTTCTTGAATGGTATTTAACATCCGCATATTTATGTCTCATGTCTTCATACTTGATTACACATACTTCTCAGTGGGTCTGTTATGCTTTCTTGTTATGGTTAAGAAAAGTGGTCCTTGTTATGCTTCACAGGGTCTGGCTATCGTGATGCACAAAAAACATGAAGGTCCGGCTGTCTTTGAGATGCTGAATGAGGCTTTAGAATTAGCATGCCGAGAAAAAAGAGTCACAGAAGAGAGAAATATAAGAATCTTAATATCACAAATGCATGTTGCGAAGGTGAACTTTTATTTGTAGCAGTTGCTTGCTTTTATAAGTCCTCAGCTGGTGATGGAGCTGTTTTCATTATGTTCAATAGTAGGAAATAAATCTCGTCTCTTGGTACTAAATTACAATCATGCACAAACTTTAACCGTATTTTCAGAGTAATGGTTTAATAAAAATACCATTTGTATGCTTTTCAGGGGGATTTGGAGGAGGGGTTAAAACTGTTTCAAGAATTGGTTGATGAAGATCCTCGGGATTTCAGGCCTTATCTTTGCCAGGTGAGTGTGTCTTGGCATGTGGGTTGACTTTCTATTGCTGTCAGTTGATTTGGTTCAAAAGTGGAAGGACTTTGTATGGATTATTCAAGATCGTACACCCAAAAAAAAAAAAAAAAAACTGAAAACAATTGTGTTCATCTAATTCATGTTTATGTCCAGTTTACTGTTTAGCAGTTCAACTCTTTTCCAGTCCAAATGCAAAGCCTATGAAACGATAAGAATGTCATGCCTAGGATTTTAAACTCCTTATCTTGTGTTTAAACTGAAACCAGTTTAAACATGTTATCTATTTGTCTACTTATAGATGTGCTGGGTAGGCATTTTATGGGCTAGTTAATCTGTTTAGGCTGTTTAAGCAATTGGTTATGACTTGCTGATTATTCATTCATTTGATAGTATTTAGCTTCATTCACCTTCTAGTTTTAGTTGTTCAAACTGTGAGTATTAAAATTTATTTATTTATTTATTTTTAATGGTTAAAATGTATTTCAAAATCCAAACATTTCTTTCTCACACTGGGGGGAAGAGGCTTTTTTATTTTTAATTGAATTATCCTTGGAAAGGAAATCATGTTGTACTGGATTTTATACCAATTAAAAGATGTAGCCTTGTAAGGATACTAGCTAGAAAGATCTAGGTAAAGGCTTGAATTTCGTACAAGTAATTCATCGATCTGAATTTTTAATTTTATATGGCCAGAAAGGAATGTCTATCAAAATCATCTTATTTCAGTTGACATGCTTCTTGGGTAAGAATGATCCTTGGGGCTATAAGGGTTCTTGGATGTTTTTGCTTTTGTATGTGTCTGAAGATCTGTCAATTCATTATGCATTGAACTTTAAAGATTTTTTTTCCTTTTTTTTTTCCTCTTTCAGTATTTACTTGTTGATTTCCTTATCCCAGTGGTTAGAACGACCCCTTTTAACTTGTGATACATTTTTTAAACCATTGGAACCATGAAAGGAAAAGTTACTCCTGACTACCATCTAATAGCTTACGATCTTGAGCAGGTCGGTCCTCAGACATAATTTTTAAGCTTTCAGGATAGTCAAGGCTGATTCTTGCTTGCCAAAATTTTCATAATAATATCTGATCTCTGCATGAAGTGTTAATGGAGAAGAGTTGAGCCTTTTAATGATTCATGTCTTAAGGGCCCTTGCATTGAGTTGTGATAAATAAGAAATCTATCCTTTTCCTGCACCTAATCACTTAATCTTGCTGTTTGAATTTGGTTCTTATATAACAAACACTTCCGTAGAGTGCAATCAAAACATAAGTGACAGGAATTTATTCTGCGGTAATTGATCAAATCGATGGAAAATTGTGGCAGGGCATTATATACAGTCTTCTTGATAAAAAGGAAGAAGCTGCCCAGCAGTTTGAGATATATCGAGCCCTGGTGCCGGAGGAGTTTCCTCAGAGAGGATTTCTTGATGATGTTGTCTTAACAGCGAAAGGAACATCCAGAGAACAGTTTCAGAGGGAATTTGAATCTCAGTATTCTCACAAGAAGTAGAGATCAACATCCTTCTCTTCTTTTCTCTCAATCATATGAATTCACTCTGTTGAGCTTTGGTGGTTTCAATGCAAAATGAAGCAGAAGCTTGAAAAATTGAGCATTTCAGTCACTTTTATGATGACGCATAGATCGCAGTTTAGAGCCATACTCAGATCTTTTGAATTATTTTAGATTGATGAAGCTAGATAGATAGATAGATAGATTTGGGTCTATGCACATGTGCTTTGGATTTTGGTATGGTTCAAGTCTTATGAGTGAATGCAAACGGTTTTGGTAGGTGTACAAGTCGTCTTCATCTCTTCATATCTAGACTAAAACCCTGAATCGTAACATATCTGAGAACAATTCATGTGCCCTATTATTTATCAAAATTCATGTGCTGCAGCCTGCAGGTACTATTGTTTCTGTTCTATTATTGTATATAATACTGATATAAATTACTATCTCTGGTCCTAATTATAAGAACACTTTTGTAGTACAATTTACAACTACAAAAGCGTTCCTATAATTAAGAGCGGAAGTAGTTGTTTTATGGAATTTTGGTTTTACCATTGTTTAGAGTTCAATTTGGTTTATAAGTAGAGATTTCAAAGGAGAAAGTTTTTTTTTTGGACAAGCAAGGAGAAAGTTAGCACTATGTCACGCCCGGAAAGGAACACTGGATAATTCGCGTGCATGGACACTCTGCATTGAACTAGGAGGTTGAGACTTTAAGTATGGACAAGTCTAGAAACTTCTAGAATGTTGTAGATATGTGTACATAGTTGTAGAGTTGTGTAAAGAATTCTAGAGAGCTCTTGAATTATGTAAATATCTTGATATTTGTAGGGAAGGTTCTGGAGAACCGATTGTAGCCGTAGGATATTTTCGATCTAGGCTGTTCATTGAGGAGATGATAGGTTATAAATAGAGAAACCCTCCTCACTTGTAAAGTATCCAAGAGTCTTCAAGCAATACAAGTCATTTGTATTTCAGAGCTTCTCTCTCTAAGTTCTTTTTCTCTCTCTAAAAGTTCTCTTTGTTCTTTTGCTCTTTGCCTACTTGTGAGGGTTCGGCTGATTTAGCCAAGATCAGGGGAGTGATCAAGCTAAGGTCGGCATGGTTTTGGTTGGATTTTGTCTAAGACTGTGACAACTAGCTTTATTTACTAACTGCTATTTAAACTTGAGTGAAGGTATTTAGAAAGTGAGTTGGCCCGACAGTAGCCTTTTTGACGATTGTCTTTATCAAATTATTTTTCATTTTTTAAGGTATGAGACAAAATTGTTTTCCACTTCAATACTTGTCCATTGAAATAGAACCAAATATACGATTTAATTATTAAAGTGTATTTTATTTCTTCAATTATTTCTCTAAAATGAAATCAAAGAAATTACAAAATTAATGGGTAAGAGACATAAGTTCGGCTAAATTTAAGTCTCATAATTTTTTTGGTACACACTGGGATAATATTTTTATTTTCCAAAAATGACAATGAGTATTTGACTTTAAAATTTGTACAGATGATTTTTTTTTAATAATTAATATATTATTATATTAACATTATGTTCTAATGAATTAAAATTTAAAAATTATTTACATACAATTTAAAATCTAAAAAATTATGCTCACAAAATATAAAATTATTAGAGAATTGTTTACATTAAAGCCTATCCTCATTTTGGTAAGTTTCAAAATTTAACTGACAAATATTTTTAGTATAAAATAAAGGAGAAATGTAGAAAGACACAAGCAAAAGAGCTACTTTACTGATGATGACGAGTTTTTAGGGGAAGTGTATAAAAGGCTCTTCTTTCACACGGCACGGCATTGCCAATTATCCAACTGTTGAAGAAGGCACTTGTCTTCATGTCTCTGGAAGTTCCACGACTTCTCGCGCCCTTTCATGGCATCGGTTTCCGGCCAAACCCTGCTTCTCGCTTTCCTTTAATCTCTTTCCCTCTTCCTTCTCCCCATGGAGCTTCAAATTTTCCTCGCTCATTCTATGTTTATCCGCCTACGCCCGTTCGATTCGCCCATCCTCGGCTGTCTCCGGCCTTATCGGCGGTTTCACCGGCGAACCAGGCGGTGACGGCTGAGCCTCCGTCTGACTCGCCCGTGAAGATGGTTGCTCTGGTGGGTGAAGGAGCTGTTAGTCCTCTGAATTCTGCATCCTGGGAAGAAGTCATGCTTCACACTGTTAAGTAGCCTCGGCTTTGGCCTAAAATTCATTGTACTCTTGTTCGTCTTCTTTCGTTGCTTCTGTTAGCCTGAATGCATCATGTTTGTTTGCTTATGTGTAGTAAATTTACTCATACTAAAATATTTCTGAGATTTTTGTCGACGTGAATTTGACTGGTACTATAATGCTCAACTTGCAAAAAACATTACTGCAGTTCCAACATGAGGGTACATGTTAATCAATAAGTTCCTGAAGAATAGGTTCGTATCTTTTTTCTTTTTTTTTTTTGACAAAAAATAAGTTCATATCTAGAATGGAGAAGCTGTTGAATTGGGAAAAAAGGGAAGAAAGAAAAAATAAAGGATGATCTTGCCTTCAGCTAGAATGTGTTCCAGCTCTTAATGAATGAAATATCTTATTTCCCTCACACGGATAATTTTGCCGCACATGTAGTGTGTTATATAAATAGTTGGATTAATTTTATGAGATAGGATATTGTCACTACCATTTTTTGTCACTATCAAAGTCACTGCTACTTTTTCACCGTTAGATCAGAATTTCATTTACTTTTATCATTTCTCTCTCCTATTGAGATTCTGATCTA
Organism: Acacia crassicarpa; assembly: GCA_034222035.1. Classification (NCBI taxonomy): domain Eukaryota; kingdom Viridiplantae; phylum Streptophyta; class Magnoliopsida; order Fabales; family Fabaceae; genus Acacia; species Acacia crassicarpa. The sequence goes on along the minus strand of JAWXYG010000008.1, from coordinate 10,886,647 downwards.
ACGATGAAAAAGTGGTAGTGACTTTGGTAGTGACAATATCCCATCTCTAATTTAATTAGGTCGGATCAGGACCACTAAGGACCACTAACTGACCTTTTTTATCATCACAGGCAAAAAGACTAAAATGGGTTGACGAAGGATATGAACTTCTTGTATTTACTGATGAATGCATTCGATCTAATTCCAATGAAGATCTTACCATGAGACTCAAGAGGGAATTAGCTCAAACTGATCTATTGGTGATTGTTTCTGTTGCAAATAAAGAGTCAATTCAGTGGATTAAGATCAATAGCAAGGATTTAAAAAACGTAGTATGCTTTGACTCTTCACCTGATATAGAGAACAAATTAGGAGGCTGTTCTATTCATAATGATGTTAAAGGAAGTATATTTGGCAAAATGGTTGGAAATTCTCAATCAGATAAAACAGGAGAGTCATCTAGAGTGGTGCAGACTGTATCTGAAGCATGGGATAGACATAATTCTGATGATATAAGGTTCTGTTTGTTGGTAATAATCAATGCTTATATAAAGCCAGTTCCGATCTTGAAGAACTTGAGATCAAAGGGTTTTTCTACCTTGAACTGTATGGTAAAGAATTGTGGCCGGGAGATACTTAATTGCTTGTTGGATTCAAATTGTAGAAAAGCTCTTCAATGCTTAAACAAATGCAGTCCTGTAGACCAAGTATGTAACTACCGCTGTATTGCTTCATATGAAAGTCCCAATCTAGAGGCATTTTCACTATGTGTATTACAGAAAAACAACTGTCTAGAGTTGGATGCAAAAATCCCCGATAAGCCACATGTGCCTCCAATGGTTGAATTTCGGGGTAAGAACTTATGTCATGACATGGCTGAGGATCTATTTGTTGGTTGGTTGGGGAATTTGGAATGGAGTTGGCGGGTTGTAGCAGGGCAAAACCCAGCATATGACCAATTCCCATGCCAGTACCAGCTATTCTACAGGGGAAAGGCAAAAGGATCATTCTGGTATGAACCAGTTTTCCAGGTGAGAACACTAGAGAGTCAGTTGGTTTGGAGGCGGCGAAAATATCGGGTTAAAAGAGGTAAGATACCTGGGACATTCTATTTCAGTGTATTGGATAATGGAGTTGTGTCAAATGAGTTTTGGACAATTGTGGATGTAGCCAATGATCTTAGTTGGGGATTGTTTCATTATCATGGGGCTGCTAGAGTTGCAGGGCAATCTTATACAGGGGCAGTTCTTGTTAGTCCAGATGGTGCATATCCACATGAAACAGAGAGGGAAAGAATAGTTGTTGCATTAGAGAAATGTGGAGTTAAGGAGTGGGAGCTTTTCTTTGTTGACAATTGTTCATGCATAGATTCTCCCTTGGGAATTCCAGAGGGGTCAAGGTTACATTCTATAATCTCAATTAGAGATCCGGATTGGGCTACTGTTTAGTATATACGTTCATTTTGATTGATCAATATTCTTATCCGGCTGTATCTCATAATATATATATATACACACACACACACACACCCTGGGTTCGGTGTGCATAAGTGTTGAAGGTGATACATTCTGTTCCTCCTCTTTCCTATCAGTTATGCGCTTAGTTATGATCTTCTGATTAGCGAAGCCATTAACCAAATCTTGTAGATAGATTCCCTAGGACCTATAGATTCGAAGAATTGCTCTAAGCTCAGAACGAGCGGCTCAACTAGAAGTTTTGCAGTGTGTAAAGCAACGATACTCGTCCTCTTAGCGTATCCTCTTGGCATATGTTGTTTGGTTGGAGCGGAGGGAATGAAAGTGGACGAAAAATGAGTCCCTTCCCTTGTTAGGTTTGAAATTTTAGAGGGGGATCTAGAGTTTCAGTCCCCTCCCCCATAACATTCCTATTTTAGTTCCCCTTCAAATTGGGGAATTTTGGACAGGAGCCAAAATTTTGAACCATTTTACCCACTCATAACTTATGTAATATTTTTTAATAATATCCATGACGAAAAATATTTTATTTTATAATAAAATATATTATTATACAAAAAATCATTATAATTAAAAATATATTATAAAAAATAATTTAATATAAATAAGTATATAATTATGAATAAAAATTATTATAATTATAACATATGCTCATACAAATTTCAATAATAAAAAATTATTATTAAATTAATTATATTTTTAAAAATAAAAATATTATTATAAAATTGATTTTAAAAATAAATCTTCATAAATAAAAAAATTATAATTATAAATATGTTAATATAATTTTAAATGAAATATTATTATAATGAAAAATATATTATTTTTATATTAAAATTATATTATTATGAAATTAATTTAAAATAAAAATATGTTATTATAAATAAAAAATACAATTATAGTTAAAAAATATATTATTATACAATTAATTTAAAACAAAATATATATTATTATATTAATTATAAATAAAAAAATGTTATTATATTAATTAGATAAGATGTAAATTAATTTATATAATATATAAATAAAAAAACATAGTTAAATACTTAAATATGTTAGGACATAATGATAAATTGCTATCATTTTCCCCCTCATCTTAAACCAAACAGATCATTAAAAAAAATCCCTCCCAGCAACCAAATCACATAAAGTAATAGATATTTCATCCCCTCCCCTTCATCCTTTTCCCTCAGAACCAAACAGGCCCTTGAAGAGACACATGCTGTGGGATCGCTTCAAATTTTGTAAGCATTAAAAGCTTTTTTTTTGCATTAGGATCACTTGTATATTCTTGATAACCAATGAGGAAGGTTATTGGAAATGGAATATGATTTCCTCTGATATGAGCAACAATAACAGAATGTGGCCATATATGATGGGTTCAATAATTTTAATTTGGAGTCCGAATTAAAATAGCTTGGCAGTGTCTATAGACACAGTAGTAAGGAACAATAGTAGCAGACCAAAAGTAAAAATATGAATTAACTTAAGCTTAACAACATAGGTTTTGCGGTCTTGCGCCAATGCTACAAGAATACAACACAGAAAAAAAAAAAGAAAAAATCAAAACTGGGACTTTTCCTCTATGGGGTCGTATTGATGTTAAATACTAATTACGCCTCACACTAATTGAGAAAAATGATGAAGATCAAAACAGGGATATCCAATCCATTATCTGATGCCTCCTGATATCATTTTCCTCCGTTTTTTGCTGGAAAAGAATCAAAATTTATCAATGCTAGATGGTTTTGACTTCATGGTTCCCATCTCATTCAAGTTCTTTTCCTCTTGCTCGATTTGTCATGTCTATCTCTACCACGCTTCTTGCCACTCTTGTGACTCCCCTTTCCCTTTTCAGGCTTCATGCCACTCCGGCTGGATTTTACAGTAATAAGGCCGCCTGTGGGTATTTGTCCATTATTTTTCAAAGCGTCTTCAAAATCGACTTCGCCGTCTGCAATAGCATAACGTTGGAGTCCTTCAGGAGTGAAGGGTCCTTCTGATTTTGACTTCATCTCCTCCTATGAAAGTAATTATCCAAGTTAGAGCAATATTTGCAAACAAGGATTGGTATTAAAATCTTGGACTGGGAAAAAAAGGGTGTGAAGGAATATATACCTCGACTTGTTTAGCAGCATTTTTGAGATCTTCATCAACAGAAACACTGTGGGGTTCCATGACAATCTAAAAGGACAAAGATAAAACATCTATCGTAAAAGAGCCACAAAATAAGTATAAATGATATTGGCTACATGGATCACATGATACTCTGTCAAATGCTATAGGTATACCACTATCGATCCAACTTACTTCTCTCAGTGTTGGTAAGGTTGATTCGATCTCCTTGGATTCAAGGCCATGCAGATATTTGTAAAACTTCTTCATGACCTTTATGAAGAGAGATAAAATTTGTTGTCTTTCCAACTTCGTTTGTGCCTGTACGAGAACATAATTAGTATCTTTTCAAGGTTTGGTCAGAAGATGAAACTACTTTAATAATCATTCAAAAACTACTTTTAAGAGGAAAATCTAAAACTCTTTATGTGGCACTAAGGTTCAGGAATTAGTTAAGTAGGTTGAGAAACACACCTCAATGTACGAAATGTTCTGATTTTGCAGACCAATGCAGAGTAAGACAGAAGCCTGAACATAAGACAGAGAGACCCGAATCTTTTCTTGGAAGTAGAGATGTGCAAGGATGGGAACAAAATCTAAGATCTGTAAGAGAAAGAGAGGTCAAACTTGGGAGCCATTTCATATAACATAATCTGATATTCAGATTTACGCCACAATAAAGGACCTTAGATATCGCAACTTCAGCAGTATTTTATGGGTACATTACATTTGCCTTAAACCTTAATATTGAGGTTTCCAGTGTGAATCGGTTCAAGAACCATCTGACTTTCAAGTGGAATCGACACCCCCCCCCCCCAAAAAAAAACCAAAAAAAATAAATTACATATTAAAGCACATGATGCAAAATCAAGTGGGGAAAAAAATCATTTAACTGGCATGATCACTGACCAAATTTACCTAATCAGTAGCATGCATGTGCTAATTAAAACAAATTATTAAGCAATGCCAATTATGATTACATCCACAATTGGAGATCTTACCAGATGAAAGTCAACAAGATTGTCAACATAAGCCTCTAGACGCTTCATATCATGTGGTGATAAATGTTCTCTAACCGGGCCCAAAGATTTGTCAGTGTCTTTTGCACCTTCTAACTCCATGAAATTGATTTTTGGATCTAAGACGCTGAAAAATTATCACTGCCATGAGAAGAAGAAAAACTCTAGAAGGGAAAACAATCAAACAAACATTGAACAGAGACAATTGCAAAGTATGATATTTAGGATGCTAAAAGCTGGTAACCCCTAGTTTGAGAGAAACTCAGGCCACCACTAACAAGCCAAAACTCAGGTTAAACAAAATAATATCCAAACTGTACCTCTAACAAAAATAAAAATTATCAAATACCGGTTCATAAAAATGAAATGCCCAAAAAAACCATATCCTTTCTTCACACTATAGAATACCATAAAAACAAACAGGCAATGTAATGTTAGCCAAGAAAATGCAATTGAAACTGGAAATACGAGCATCAACATCCATGTTTGAGAAATGCAGGCATTGTATAATCAGATATGTAATTTCTAACCTCATAGCAAGCTTGTATTCCATTCCACGGAAACTGGAAGCCAGAAGTCTAGAAAACCTTTGTCTAAAATCTACAAATTACCAAGTGAATAATCAGTAAAAACAGAAAACATCACGAATATTGAATGCATCATAATATCAAAGCAAAGGGAACACACCTTGATAAAATGGACCAAAAAATCCCCATTGATCTGATCCATCGGCTTCAATTTCATCATTGTTCAAAGGTTTCAAGATCATGCATGTATGCTCACCAGTCACAGTATTCTATTCAGTTGGGAAAGAAAGATATAACAGTCAGTTTAAGAATAAATATGCATACCATAGTCCATTGCTGAAGAAAATGTATGAATTGATCTTAACTGGAATCTGGCCGATGTAGAAGGGAGCAAATTTATGCTTCCTCCAAAAGCGAAAAAGGTCTAAAGTTAGCCCAAAGGAGACACCAATGTAATGGAGCTTCTCTGGGCGTCTTTCACGCAGATGTACAAGCAGATGTGGAAGATCTGTTCTAGGTCTAATAGTTTCTTCAAGCAGAGAAACCTATAATCATATTAGTATCAGGAAAAGCAAAATTAGTATTGGAAAAACATGTAGTTTAAAGGTATGAACAGTTGATCCTCAAATTACTCATCATATAAATACATAAGTGAGCATTGTACTTAAATCATGAGAAATATATCAAGTTATCCAAGCTGAATTATTCAGAAAACAACTATTGTACCCTCTCGGCAGCTTCTGTAACTCTAACTTGGGGAGCCTCCACAACATCTTCAACATCCATCTCAGAGATAGGAGTAAGTTGTCCTTCATAATAGCTGCAGAGAATACAAGATGTTAATGCTTTGATTATACTTCATACGTATAAAGAGGATGTGTTGCCACTATCAATGAACTGGAGGGTCCTACTGCAGTGGAAGCAAAGAATCAACCATGCCCTCACCGTATTAAAAGCTCAACTGCTTGTGATCCATATCCAAGCTGCAATGAAAAAGAAAAGTGAAGAGCTCAAGGATGAGGCTTGAGCACATTGGAAGAAGTTGGTTAAAAGGAATAATTAGCCAAATTGCCATAATAAAAAAAATTTACCTTCATGGCACTTGGGTGGGTAGCAATGCGCACAATGCGAGCCCCAGAAAGTGAAGGAAAAATTGTGTCTCGAAATTGCTCACAGAATTTCCAAGGTATTTGGTCTCCAAAAGGTTGATGACCATCACTCAAACTTTTCATTGCTGACTGACGAGATATTTGCCCCTCAAGGCAGACCTGTAAATGAAAATGACATAAAGTGGTAAGTCACAAAAGGGAAGACAGGGCAAAAAGGATAATAAACACAAGCATAAAAGACAACAAATCATGGCCATAAAGTAAACACGCAACAAGCAAAGGAAATTACACATGCTTACACTACTTTATAAGGTCATGCAATTTTCTCAGTCTTGAGAGGAAAGATAAAGTGCAGAGACATAGCATGCAAATCATAATACAGCGAGGGGAAGATATCAATCTTGATGAGCACCCAAAGAACAGCTTTCACCGAGGATGAATTGAATGCTTCTAGCATTTTAAATAATTGATAAATTATTCTAGTCCTCCTATAATTACTGTATCAGTAATCCAGCGTCAGATAGAAATCAAATGTCATTTAATGATTATTGCTTACTAGTTTGCCCTGTTACAATAAAAAAAACTAGAGCAGCATTTATTTTCTTCCAGCATAATAAGGAAATGGATAAAACTAACAGTAAAAATTTATTAGTAAAAGACTTGAGGTAGAAACTCAGGATGATTGCATTTTTATTCTTGGAAAACCTGGACTTTGGTCTGTCCCAGTAATTTGGACTAACTTCTCATCAAGTTCAGAGATTAGAGCAAAAGCAAGAATGCACTTGAAGTGAAACGATCTAAATGGACTTCATGAGGAACAAGAGACAGTGTAAGTGATCCCCTAGGTAGACATGAAAAGAGATGGGAGATCTATTAAGTATTAATGTTTCTATTATTTCTCAATATTAAGATTACCTTATCCTCTTCTTTATTCCTTCTCTCCTCCTCATTCAATTTCTTTTTTTACAATTGTTTTTTTAAAAAAAAACTTCATGCAATAGTCTCAACACCAAAATATGAAAAGAGTCAAGAAGGAGAACATAAGATTGAACATAGACAGTAAGCCAAGCTAAGAGGTCTGAAGATGATGCTTTATGCCAAAGATGCAAACCTGGATGACGCACAAGATATCAGGAAGCTGATTCTGTGACTCATCAACAGGACCTATAATACAAATCCATTAGAAGTTCAGCACAAGTCATGCATATCTAAACATTGTAAGCTAAAGCAATGATGGTGACGAGTAAAGTAGGGAATGTGGAAAATGCCAGTGTCCCCATCAACTATGGTGAAATAAATGTCCATTTTCTATCCTTCTATTTTACAGACCCCAGTTTCCAATCCTACCAATAATAGCCCTAGAAAGAACAACTTTAACGTATAACCCAGTATACCAAGGAGAACAAATAAGTGGTGTGCAGGAGCTTCAGCCATCAGTTGTAGATCATTTGGAGAATTCTTGTAATGAGAGGCAACATATAAGGCCATCATTCGCTGCAAGATGCAAATACCTTTTAGTACAACATATAAGCAATAACCTTACTGACATCAAAGGTATGGGTTTACCTGCAGAAACATTTCACTATCTTTATGATAGGAGAAAAGGGTATCCCGATTAACATAGTATAGGTCACATTCACTGGGAGGAGGCAACCTGAATACAGAAAAAAGAGCCCAAAAAGAGATTAGTTTTTTCCTTAAAAAAATATCTTCTTACATAGGCACCATGGGGGAAGAGATTGGGATAACCTGCTTAGATTAGGGATTGCATTTGCAACATCTAAGCAAAGTAAACCATTGAGCCAACTTTCAATTGGATCTCCACAAGCATATCTGATTGATTCACTCAATTCTATCTTCTTAAACAGACGACCTGAAAGAGAGCATTCAAAATGTAATATGAATGCCAGACATTATACAAACACATCTACACAAGGGACCTCAAAAGAGCTGCATATTATGATCAACTGAATCATTAAAATCCAAAAATCATTAATGTCGTAACCCACTTTGATTGTCTATCATCTTTAACAGCACATGATATGTATATTGCTTATATAAATTGAATTCAAAAAAGTCAGGAGCATAAGTACCAGAAGCAGTGCCTTCTCCATTTTTCAATGACGCGTGACTTTGCTCTTGCAATTGCTGCAGAAGTTTTAGTGATAAAGAGCGTCCCGTACCTTCATAACTTTCCATGGGTTTGAACAAAAAGAAACTTTTTAGTAATTAAACCACATGAAGATTAAGACACATCAAACTAGATTTTTGAAAGATAAGTTCAACAAAATGACAAAAAAAACATGTCAGTAGCTTCAAGAATTGAGCAAAGACATACCCATTCACAGTAGATGACAGGAAGACCAAATATGGACCAAGCAAAGACTTCACAACAGGCAGTGGAATAGCAGCTGCTTCATCAACAACCAACAGTTCAACTTGAGAGAGCTTTGCATGCTCATGCGGAAGTATGTACTGCAAGAAATTAAGAAGGAAATAGTTTTTCAAGAACCCTCACTAGAACAAGTTTTTTATTAACACATCAAAGGCTTTTTAGGTTTCATGTAATCATATAGAAATGTTAGAAATGAGTTTACCTGGATTGTTTGTCTATGCTGCTTGTAAATATTGATCCTTACTGTAGCTTTCTTGAACTCAGGATTTGTACTTTTCACCACATCATAATCAAGATGTTCCTGTTCACAAGTTAAGTAGTACTTACAATATACTCCACTCTATACACAGACAGAACAGAAAGAAAATGGAGTGGAAACTTGAAGTTTTAACTGGTGATTCTCATCGATTTATTTACAAAGGATAAAACACTGGATATAGGCTATCATTTTTCAATTGACTAATCCATATGCTTAAAGATATTACCAAAAGCATTACCAACAACACTCGCCCATTAACAAAACGAACTGCCCAGCTCCTTATCCCAGAACATTTGCAACTAAAAGTATCTTTTAAAGAAATAATTAAAATAACCATCAATTATGGGAGAAAACCTGTACCTTATATTCAAGTGCTTGAAAACCTTTGCAAACAAATTCAAATAAGGTTTTCAAGTTCTCCGGGCTGGGTGCAGTCACAAAGATATTTGAATAACTACACAGAAAAAAATATACACATTTAATTAAGAAATATTATTACAGAGAAGAGGGAAGAAATAAAAATATGGGGAAGGACGAGATATCCTCCAAATAAAAATTAAATAATAATAATAAAAAAAAAAGATCGCATAAGAGATTCAAGCAACAAAAGCCTGCTTATCTCTGCAAAGCACACAGATCCCCTCAAAACATCTTTGATAATTTTCATGAGATCCAAACATGATTAGCAGAGTTATCAGATATATCTTAAATGGATATATATTTGCATATCTGAAAGTATAAAAGAACATTACCCCACAGCAATAGCTCCAGCAATTGATAAACCCAGGGCGGCTGATTTACCACGGCCACGAGCAGCCAACAAGGCAACAGTACTCCGAAGCGTCTTATCTAAAATTGCATCCAGAAATGTGATGACTGCCTTTCCCTATTCAGTTACACAGAAATCATTTAAAAACAAAAGGGACAAAAACTCAGCCACGCACATCTCCTACATAGAGGGCTCAAATTGATCAACCACAGTAGAACATCAAATCAGTAGTAGGCAAAATCCTACCTGATCCAGTGTGCAGCACTTCTTAATCAATGGACCAACTGGGAAATCTTCATTTAGTTGTTCTTTCAGGTTTTTCAGGTCCTGTTCTGATTCTGAAAGTTCCTCAGAGTCCTATAACACGAGACACAGAGATGTGTCAGAACTTAACCAAACAAATAAGAAGTATCCAACACCAGCTTCACATCCTTGGCTGCAGAAAAGGGGAAGGGAGAAGAAACAAAACCCAATACATCTCTGGATGACAATTATTACAATATAATACTAATGAACTACAATCAGTTAGATTGGCATTTCTTCAATTATGAAGATGAAAAATTAATTATTTGAAAAATAAATAAAAACATATATGTGCAAAGCTGTGTGCTAAAAATAGTCACAGAAATATAGCAATAGGTCCATGAAAAAGTTTGTTTGGTTTCCAAGCAGTAAAGGTCCATTTGTCAAACTGACTTTTAAAATGGTAAATGTAGCTTCTACTTGCATTTTCCAAACTGACTTTGCCATGGCTTTTAGATTTTGTCAACGGCTTTAAAATTTATTAAAAAAAAAAAAAAAAAGAGCTTTCCTAACCAAACAAGCTTTTAGAGAACTTACTTTCTAAAAGGACTTTTGGGGGTGTTGGATGTATGCATCTAAGATAAACAATGAGAGGTTGTGTATATAATTTGGAACCAGAGGCAAATAACAGAAAAAGGAGAGATAAGTACAGGTAGGGCAATATAGAAGGAAAAAGGGAAGGAGAGAAGGCTAGTGATACGTAAATCATAAATAATCTGTGTTAGGGTTAGGAATTAGGAACTAGGGCACGATATGAATCCTATGAGGCCTTAGGATTGATTAGGGATAACTAGTTAGGGGTAATAGCAGCATATTACTATAAGGCCGTTAGTATTAGTGCATTAGGATCTAATTTGTGTAGTGTATTGCTGTCATGTTATATTTGTTATGGGCTGTTATGGGCCTTGCTATGATTGAGTCTAAGGCTAGCCTATATAAAGGGGAGAGCCTAGCTTAATCACGCATATATGTTGATATTAATGTGTATGAATGGAGAACAGTGCAGCAGCACCTGTTTTGAATGTGTTTATCTCCCAATCCTCCTAATTCTCTACAACCTTCACAACAGCTAGAAAGTCAAGAGAATTTGTAACGCCTTGACAGTAATTATTAAGGGTCACATAAGCTTAACAAAGGGATGATTGAAGCCCAACAAAAAGATAATTCAATTCAAAATAGGACCAATTAAATAATTTAAGATTCCTATATTCATCCTGAACCCCTTTTCATATAAATTATTAGGGCTGAACTTGCTCCAAGTTCTTATGCTTTTAACCAATTTGGGTTTTGGTCCCTATGTTTTGGTCTTCCATTGTTTTGGTTTTGCTTTTGGTCCTCATCCCGATAATGGAAGACCAAAACAAAGTTTAAGGACCAAAACCAAAACTTGTTAGAAGCATAGGGGCCTGAAGTGGGTTTAACCCCAATTATTATCTCCTCTAATGTTATGTTCCCATTTTTCATATGCATAACAACGGAAGACCAAGATTGGAAATTAGCCTGCATCCATATCTTAGCATTCACAGTCATTCAAAATTGTAAAAAGCACAACAAAAAGGAAAGTCTTCCCATTATACGCTTGAGGGGGAAAAGAGAACTATTCACATCAGCACGCAGATAAAAATAACAGAAAGGCCTTTCCAAATACATACACTGATACACATCAGCACGCAGTCAACTGCAATAACCCTGGACACCCCAACTCTCAAGGAAAAGGAAAAGGGAACAGAACGCAATGAGTTTACCTCCTTAGAAGGAACAGGAGTAATAGACTTCATGTGGGATGAAATTGGTAATACGTTCAGTTCATCATCCATGACCACACATGCCTTGCATGAAGCAAGTGACAGTAAGAAGCGTTCATTAAAGCGCCCAGCAGCCTCAGAGTGTGCTTCAGTTCGAAATCGATCATGAACGTCCTACAATTCATAAAGCACATGCAAGTTGATCTTAACAGGACTTCAAACATAAGAATAGTAAGATAAGTAATAAAGGGCTTTTAATAGAAGTGCATGTCAAAATAGATAATGTTGATAAATTGCTTGTTTTCAGAAGGGTAACAGGGCATCAGAGGATAAGGGCAATGAACCATTCCAAAAGGTGCATCAACAGGAAATTAGTGTTACTTCATTTTTCTAAGATAAACTTTCACGAACATAAATATTAGAGGAAAGTATAAAATTCGAAGCACGCACAGTAGTGAATGGCAAAAGGCACCTCACGAAAGTAAGCATATGAATAAAATAATCTAAAGTCTAACGTTGATTTTACAAACTTCATGACATGAAGGAGGGAGGGGGACCATTTGGAATCAAATTCCTGCTTATGGATGCTCAAAGACCAAATAATTAGCCACAAGGGCGAATTGGGGGGGGGGGGGGGGGGGGACTGGTGAAAAATAATAACTATGATGAATATATGATCATACCATCACCATGGTGTACAAGCTGGTTAAAGAGGGTAGAGAACGAAGTAGCAACACAATCAACCCACCTCCCTCCACTGTCTCTATTGTTCTTGCAAGGAGATTAGGTGTCAAAGCCTCAAAATCCTGTAAGGAAAGAAAATGGTAAAATTGTTTTGATACAGAGGGGGGAACAGAAAAGTAACTACCAGAGAACATGAGAGTAAGTTACCTGAAGTATACACATTCCAAAGGTATTACCAAGAATTCTTTCTGAATCCTTATATAAACAATAAGTTAATCCACCACTTTCTACGAACAGTGAAAATGGATCAACTTTCTCAGGATCCAATAAACCCCTCTGCATCAACTTTTTGATCTGCTTTGCACGTTTTTTCTTGTGGCTACAATCATAATCATTTTAATCATGTTACTGCAAGTTATTTTAAAGAATCATCAAAATAAAATAACATGGCAATGACTTGTTTATAACTATAAAATGAACCTGCTAAGTTCAAGTTTATCCTTATAACACCACAAAACAGTTGGCCTGGATTTGATTTGGGCCTTGCTAAGCATGTAATGAAGATTTACAATCTGCACAGAGTGGAGGCAACGTTAAAAACTCACATTGTATTAATATTCATTTGCTTCAATTTAAATAAAGTTTTACAACTTCATTCTGGTTCTTAGGAGCCAATTATCAGGAAAAGAAAAGGGGGAAAAAAAAGTTATCATGTTTGTAAATGTCAGAAAATGATAGTAGTAGTTAAAAGAGGAAGAGACCTGGTCCCGAGACTTGTCACCGATGATGACAAACATGGAACGATGCCTTGTTTTGACACCATTTTCAATGAGAGTCCTGATTCGTTCATCTACTTTCTTCCTCATTCTCTGTCATGCAATCAAGTTTTTGTATGTTAGCACCTCACAAACAAATTAATCCGTGCAATTTCCAATTCATCCATTATTAATCATCCGCAAAACATTAAACACTAATACCACCAAAACAGTTAACAGCATAAAAGGTAGCGGGGAATTGAACCAAAGCAGACTCCATTGGGCACTAAAATAATTAAGATACAGGCCAATAAACAGCATTTCCAATAACTAAGAGGCACACAAGAGAGCTCACAAAAAGAGCTAGGCAAACCATGCCCCAAAGCTATGATTACAAGTGCAGTTACAAGAGGCGGCGGCAACGAAGAAGAGAGCTATTAATATTTCGGATTTCAGAGACAAAAGACGAGTCCTTTGCAGGTTTCCCGCTTCTAACTTGCCTCAACAAAAGTAAGTGCCCCTTCACATAGGGGCTTGTCAGATTCAACAGAGAGAAGGGATTCTAATGGAGGGGAAGGGGAGGGTGCAGGGGCGGATCCAGGAATTTATGGAAGGGGGGCACCATTGGTGTGGGGATCGGGGGTTTGGGGGCAGTGCCCCCCAATTTTTTTTTTTTAAAACAAAGCTTTAAATACATTAAAGAATAAAAGAATATAAAGGAAAAAGTAAGACTAAGTGCTATTAAAAATAACAAGGCTGGACATCATATATTTTAACAACAAAAGTATATTACAATAAAAACAATTACAATGTCATTCTTCTAGGCCTTAGTTTTTGGAATTCTATCATAATTGACTCATTATCAATGCTATCAAATACATCTTTTTTAATATAAGACACTAAGCAATCATTCAACCACTCATCTCCCATCCGATTACGAAGTGTAATCTTGATGTATTTCATAGCTGAAAATGCTCTTTTCACAGATGCAGTTGCTACAGGCAAAGTCAATGCTAACTTTACAAGTAAATAAACCAAAGGATATACAATATGTTTTTTCTTTTCAACCATCCTCTTCACAAGATCAGCTATTCCTTTCAAAATCAAAAAATCAGGATCACTTTGCACATCAACAATATACGTCTCGAGCTGATATTCAAGCATCACAAAATCATTCAAATCAAAATCTGAAGGATAATAGCCAGCAAATTCACACAACTTATTCTTATCAAATGCCAAGAAAGAGTTGCACAGATTTAAACATGACATGCATTCCAGCAAATTCGAACTAACTTCACTAAAACGATCATTCAAAAGTTTCAACTTTGATTAGCAAATTATGCAGCAAATATTCAATTAGAATATTTTTTATGCTAATTGATTTTCTCTGGAACTGATGGTGATTTTCCCTTACAAAACTCAACACAAAGTCACCAAACCTTTATGTATAATAAACCATTTTGTATAAGCCGAAATCACGAGGCTCAGACCATACCATAAAATGGAGACTATACGATTACATGACACAGCAATGACATCCACAATTCCACACAAATTCACTAAAGCTCCCCCATTTAAAAGCAAGAGGGGCATTAAGATTTTGCACCATCCACGACTATATATACTTCAAATGCCCCAATCCACACTAGTTTCTCTCTTTCAAATCATCTGTGTTTCTTTCAACTCTTGACGAATAACTACCAGAATGATGCAGGAGACTAGTCCCAGCCAGATCCATGACTTTTACTCCCAGGGCAGACATTGAACTAACCAAGATGGACAACGACGACCCTCCTGCGAATTTCTCTCCCGACTCAATCATACATCTCTTCACTAGTAGATGAAAAGCAAAATGGATCAAAGTTTTTGGTGCTTTCACTCATTTGTAGCATCAAAGTTTCAACTTTGATATTTATGACTTTAAAAGTTTCAACTTTAATTAAATCCAGTTAAATAAGAAATCTTACGTCTACCTGGCCTAGAAAATTTTCTTTCCAACCACACAAATTTACCTTGTCCACTCTACCATCAGTGTACAAAATTTCCTCTGCATAAACAACTTTCACTACAGTTATTTCATTAAGATATTCTTCTTCCTCCTGATCTAATAAATGCATGGATTCAATATTACAATTTCATTGGCCCTGAAAGGCGAGTTTCTTAGTACACTCAGAATCCTATATAGCAGAAACGAAATCTTTCCTAACCTGGCATGCCTGCAATAGAGGAAACCTAAATCGCAAAAACCCCCCAAATCGCAAAAACACACAAATGTGAGATATGATTGAAGAGTAATAGAGAGGGGAAAAAAATACCTGACTTGGAGTGTCGGACAGTGGTCGATGACGATGCAAAGAAGAAGAAAAAAGTTGGTTGGAGTGTCGGACGGTGGTCGACGGCTCGCTTCCCGCTAGTCGGACGTCGTGGAGAGTCTCGGAGGAAGAGGGCCGGGGACTGAGATTAGAGGTAGAGTTTCGGTCTCTCGGAGGAAGAGTCTCGCAGCTGTGGATCGCCTTTGGGTGAGAACTGAGAATGACGGCTACTCGGCAGTGGGAGGAAGAAGGACGAAAGCGACGGGAAAATAGAGAGGGAGGGAAAAATTAAAAAATTATTAAATAAAAAATAAAAAATAAATAAAAATTTAATAATAATAATAATAATAAGGGTGGGCACGCCCCAACCCAACACGTGCATCCGCCTCTCGGAGGGTGTGGGTGGGAGGAAGGAAAACAATTACATATGGGACACTATACCCAATCTGATTTAAGTTGTTTTTTTTCATGCTTTATTAATAGCATACATTAGACTTACAATCCATAATTCACACCGTTCCTCAAATCAAATTCTGAAGCAAACATCAAAATTATCAAGGTGAACGAAAAAGAAGACGAGAGGCACAGAGAAGAAGAAAGAAGAAAGATGAAGGGGAAAAGTAATCAATAACTTACATGCTGAGTTGAGAGACCAGGCAGTGGCTGAGCAGGCGAGAGGACGGGGAGAGCTGGAGCCGAAACGAGGACGGAGACATGGAGGGTGTGAGGGTTTAGGAGTTTACGTTTCTTTGTGAGGGTTTACTCAGATAGTTCTGTTTCTAATATTTTGTTATGAGGGGCTAAGTGCTTTGAAATCAATGAGATAAAAACCTAGTTGAAAAAAAAAAAAAAAAGAGTACAAATACATATTAAAGTTGCCTCATTAAAGGCTTAACCAACAAAACCGAATGGGACAAAAATACAAAACCTTGGTCAAGAAAAAGAGTATAACATGATCTCTACTACCTTTGATGATAATTTCGTATTTACTCCCAGCATGGTCTCTACTCACACTAATGATAATATCATATTTAGTCTTCTGATAACAATATTAGTTTTACTCCCCTTGATGACAACAATAACATCAATTCGAATATTTTTTTGAGCATAGTTTTCTTTTTACCACCAAACTAGGAATGATGCATTGTCCTCGAAAGCTCTGCTAAAATGTAGTCCTCTAACATATGACTTATAGTCATAGTATAACATTTGCTCCTAATTTTGATGGCCTAAGAAATGTTATTATTTCCATGACTATTATTCAATAGCCAAGACAAAGTATTCTTGGCTTTCAACTAACAATTCTACCAATGCAATGTGATCATGTTTATTTTCCCTTTTATAGACATGTTCTTTTGCTTTCAATCCAAAGGGTTTGATTTTTGTTACAATTAAATTATCAAAGTTTCAAAAATTTTCTTGTCAATCATGCCATTTAATAAAACCAATAATGTTCTTTTATATAAGAACTATTATAAAAATGATGCAACTTCTGGTCATTTGATAACAAAATTAAGAATATTATAGCTTTTAGCATTTCGATAAAATTAAAATATTGTAAAATAAAATAAGCAAATTCAAATTTATAATCAAATATAAACAATAGTTAAGACCATGATATATAAATCACATTATATGGTCATATATAATACTATTATATATTATTGTAATAATAAACAAAATGAAAATAAAATATTGACATAATGATATAACAATAATATATTAATATAAATAAATTAAATGTAAATAAAACAAGATCAAATAAATAACGTAAAATTTTAAAAAAAATCTAAACAATAAAATATAACACCAAATTTAAATCAAATAAAGAAATAAATAAAAATGTTAAATAAGTAAATAAACAAATGAAACATAAATAAAATGAAATAATATAATATAACAACATAAAATGTAAAGAATACTACAATGTAAAATGAAGAAATATAAATGTTGCGTTTTAAGAGATTCTTGGAAAATGATAAATAAAAGTAAAAGAACTAGCGAAGGAAAATAAAGCAACAATAATTTCCAATCTTAGCCATAGAACCTGATGTATAGAATAATCGGTAAAAGTGTCTCTTTAATTCAATATAATGGCTTAGATTATTTCAGTTAAATCAAATAGATATATGATAAAAGAAGGTAGGAGAAACTGTCAAATCAACAATAAGAAAAATAAACTTTCGTTAGAGCTTCGTGCTGATAACATGTTATTAAATATATATATATATATATATATATATATATAAGAGATTGAAATGATGAAGGGATAAAAAAAAAAAGCAAGAGAGAATTGTAGAGATGAAGAGTGGAGGAGAACTCTTATTCACATAGCATTTGCATGTATATCCAATTCTTTGTGTTAAGCCTATATATATAGGCCGCCAATCCTCTCAAAAGTT
This sequence comes from Acacia crassicarpa, assembly GCA_034222035.1. NCBI lineage: Eukaryota > Viridiplantae > Streptophyta > Magnoliopsida > Fabales > Fabaceae > Acacia > Acacia crassicarpa. The sequence continues at coordinate 10,868,799 of JAWXYG010000008.1, read as the reverse complement.
ACAATGTCTTCAACATAAGAATTAACTTACATTATAATGGAATTACAATGTCATAAACATAAAAATTAATCTACAACATAAAACTACATAAAATCATGGGAGGTTATAGGCATTATGGAATCCTAAGAGATTATGAACAACCATCAATATATATATATATATACATATATAAAATGTCATCCCTGAAGCCATGTAAAAAACAGCTTATCGTTGGCTCCTCTCACATATTACTGTTCATAAGCCGATCCAATTCCTGTATCGAGCTGCACTCCAATCCCACGGCTCATTCACAAGACACCTCTTTCTCACTCTTCCTCTCTCCTCTCTATTCTCTCTCCCTTTCTTTTCTCGAGGCCTTACTCCTCTCTTTCTCTTCTTCCTCTGTCTCTCTCTGCATCTCTAATTTCAAAATTTGAATTCTCTCTCTACATCCTTATCTAATTTTGTCTTCCCCTAACTCGATCATTGGCAATCTGCAGCAACAAGAAGCAGATATAACTTTGTTGACAACAGCGGTGAAGCAGCAACGACGAGAATGGTGGGGCCTTTACTCATTTGTGAACCTATCTTCCTTGTGTCGTTCTTGCGGCCATTTTTGGATTCAGCGAAGAACTGGTTGGTTGCTCAGCACATAAAATTCGTCTCCACCTGCCTTCGCAATTACGGTAGCGAAGCCTCGTTCCCCCCCCTCTTTTCGAATCCTATATATCATTTTAGGAGAAACTCTATCGATGGATCTGGAGGCAACAAGAGGGTGGATCAAGAGTTGCAACGGTTGATATACTTAATTACATTCAGGTTGGCTTTACTCTTCTCTCTGATTTTTAGATCTGGACTTCCTTTCTTTATTGATATACTTAGATACCCTATGATTTTTGGACTTAGCTTTGGTCCTATACCATTTACCATCATTTTCCCTCATTTTCCTTTTTCTACCGTTAGATTAAGATCTCAACGGTTCAGATTTACCATATGATAAAAATATTATTAGGAGTTTAAACTTCTCATGTTGCATGAGAAGAAGAAAATTCCTACACATACACGAAATGGTAAGACCCACACACATATAAATATGTGTGTGGGGGGGGCGTCCCACCATTTCATGTGTATGTGACATGAGAATACACTTCTCCTACAACATGAGAAGTGTTATTCCCATATTATTATATGGGAAAAGGAGGGAAAATGATGGTAAATCTGGACCGTTGAGATCTTAATCCAACGGTAGAAAAGGAAAAAGGAGGGAAAAGGATGGTAAGGGGTATAGAACCAAAGTCAAATCCATGATTTTTATACATGAATATGAAATTATTAATTTCTTTTCTTCTCTTTCGTCTTTGTAAAATTTTAGTATGTGTTTATAATTTCACTATTTTCATCTTAATATACACTGAGATATGACCTTTTTTATGCATTTTTCTCTCCAATATAGATACCTACTTGAGGTTTGTTGTCCTTTTGTATTGCTGCTTTGTTGAACCACAAGTTTTATCATCTTTTGTAGCTGAAAGACTCGGTGCTCAGCTTTTGTTTGTGTTTTGGTTTCCCACTCAAAATAACCCATATATGTAGATCCCGTTTGGGATAGTAGTAGCAGAAGTGGTTTTACTTTTAATATGTAGTTATTTATTGATAGTAATGTTTTAATATTCCTTAGAGACAAGAAAATTACATCACTTTGAAAATAAAATATGTTTGAGTAACCCGTGAATTACCATCAACCCATGCAAAACACAAGGAAGTATAAGCTCGCTACCACAATATTCATAATACTAAGAATATAATAATATCTTTTCTATATACTATAACTAACATTTATATAAGAAAATATTTTTTACTGTAATAAAATAAAATAAAATATTTATATTTTTAATAATAATATTAATCAATCAACCATCAACTACCAATGCAACTAACTAACTCTTATCGTCATAAAATCATTTTAATCCTCTTCCGTTCCGATTTACGTGTTATATTTGCATCCTTATACAATATAATTTAATATGGTCTATTAAATTATTAAGGGATAGGATATTATTACAACCTTTTTTTGTTACAACCAATGTTACTACCACTTTTCCATCGTTAGATCAGAATCTCATTTATCTATATAATTTCTCTCTCCTATTAAGATTCTGATCTAACGGTGGAAAAGTGGTAGTAACATTGGTTGTAATAAAAAAAAGATTGTAACAATATCCTATCCCAATTATTAATATGCCAACTAATAACATTTTTGTTTATATATTTTTGAAAATCTCCTCTCAAATCAACGGAAAATATATTCTTTCCGGTCCTATTTATAGGATAAATTTACCTAACTTTGGAGAGATTAATGATAGTAGTTAAATTAGTTAATTATGCTCCATCTAGTCCTAACTATATGAACATATTTAACTGATTTTTGGGAGATTAAGGAAAAGAGTTAAATTAATTAATTTTACTCATTTTTCTAAATTGCCATTATATAAATTTAAAATAACATAAGTAAAAGTAAATCAATAACTTCGACCACATGTCTCTTTGATCTAGAATTTCCCTTTTCATATACTTTCTAATTGAAATAATAGTTTTGCTATATATATATATGTGTGTGTGTATGTATACAAATAGATATATCTGTGTGTGTACATATGTATATATATAGACACATATATCTACACACATATATAGACACACACAGAGATATGTGTGTGTACACATATATATTGACACACACATATATACACAGAAATATACATATATGTACACTCATACACACGTATGTGTGTCTATATATATTTATGTGTAAACACACACACACACAAATATATACGTGTCGTGTGTCTATATATATGTAATATCCCGAATTTTGGGCCTAAAGACTTGAGAATTAGTCTATTTTTGGAAGACTATTATGCCTTGTTTTTAGAAGTGACAAATTTAGGAACAGTAAGAGCCAAGAGTTGTATCTATGAATATTAAGAATTTATTTAGAATATTTATCTAATGTTTGCAATTAAATGAGGAAAAGATGAAGTTGCAAACAAAAGTATTTTTATTTGGGAATCAAAGAAGATCAAATGAAATTATTTTGGACCATATCTTCAGATTTTACTTATTAGAATTTGTAAAGTTTCTATCTATTTCTTCAATCACGTGAAGTAAAGAAATTTTGGAACCAAAGTCAATAAAAGAGGCTATATAGAAAGAAGAAGAGATCTGCACCTGTTTAGTAATGGACAACTCATATGTCAATTTGTTTCTTTATCATTAGTACATTGCTCACATGCTCCTTCTTATTAACTCACGGGCATGCACTATTTTTCCACTCAATCACTTACTTTCTTTATTATTATAAGAAGACAACATAACATACTCCATTATGCTCCACTTCCGTCAGCATGTATGTTCTTTTTCTTGTCAATTATTTAAACAATGAAAGGAAGATAGCCATCGTCTCTTACTCATGGATATCACACACATGAGGACAAATGCATTCACATGCACTTGCTTCATTCTTTCTCTCCATTCCACTTTCGGTGAAGACACCGAATAAGAGAAAGAGAGCTCAGAAGAGAGTGAGAGTTGAGAGAATGAAGTCATATGAGAAGTATCGTTCCACTTGTACAACACTGTTATTCTGGAAATTCCGTAAGGCAGTTGGGTTCATGCAATATTTTGATCGGTCAAATGATATACTCTGACCATGAAATTTGGTAAGTTGAAAGTACACTTCTTAGTCTTTCAAATAAGTGCTAGAACGTATTTTTCCGACGTCTAGAACTCTAGTTATGATTTTTCTAAGTTTGGTTAGAAAATCTGGGAAAATCTTACTTTCTGAATAGAGCAATGTTCACTTTTGGAATTTCTGGGAATTACACAGCCATTAATTGGCTTGATGAATATTTTTTCCATAAACTAGACTTATAGAACTTCAAATAGAATTTTGAATCACCTTAATCGGAGTTCTATAGAATTAGTTATGATTTTTCCAAGTTAGAAATTGAACACTGAAAAACGCTGGTTTCCAGAAATGAACAGTGATTTTCGGATTCACTTTTAAAATAGTAAACATTTGATTTTTCCTATGAAAATTTCCAGAATAAAAGTAGACTTATCAAGCTTTAATTTGATAGGTCACAAGCCTTATTTGGATTTATATTCAGGGAGTTATGAATTTTTGAAGTCAAGTATGAAATCTGGGACGTTTTCTGAAACATCTTCTGGACAGTGTTGACATTTTTGAAATCTGGGAATTATTGGAGTATGATTAAATGTTGAAACCAATTTTCCTAGAAACTAGACTTAATGAGGAGTTCATGGATTTTTGAACCACCTGATTTGGACACCTAGAACTCCAGATATGGATTTTTCAAGTTCAGCATTAAACCTGGACGTTTTTCTGGAACAGTGATGATGAATGAAAATTCTGGGAATAGTTTACATATATTTGACAGTCAAATGTATTTTCCTCTGAAAATAGACATAATGAGGAACACGTGATTTTTGGAAGCACATCAATTGAAGTTTTGTGTAATTAAATATGAATTTTCAAATTTAATTGGAAATTCTGTCAGTTTATGGAGTTTATTCGGAAATAAGAGAAATAGAGAATTTAGACAAGTAGTAACTTGCCAACCATGAATATTTAATTATAGGATTCGGTATTTATCTGAGATGACCAGAGGATAGAGAACCGGATCAGGATTTGGAAAGGCTATCAGGTAGTAACTCTAATCTTGCATTCTTTGTATGTCTTTATATGATTGTATGTACCATTCAATATGTATAAATATGTACTGTATGAATTGTTTGTGCTGTATGTGCTGAATGTATATGTGATGGTTATCTGTCATATACTGATCTATGCTTAGAATGTAAGATTAACATGTTACTCTGGGAACCTTCGGGGTCCCAGTATTTGTTGCTACCTGTGGATTGTTCAGTTTAGAGAGCGTGGCTCACAAGGCAAGGCGGTACTCACTGTCGAATAGTGATGCTGGGACGGACCGAGAAATGCTATAGGTTATTTTTATTAGCCTATTTTAGAGACTAGAAATTTATTTGTATAGCCCTATGTGGATTTTGTTATGTAATCAGAATTTAATATCAGTATTACTATGCTAGAATGACTATGCTCATTAGGCTATGCGCTACAACTCTGATAATAATTGATATATCAAGGGGTGTTACACTTTATGGTATCAGAGCAAAGGTTCTAGCATTTTTGGAAGAGTATACTGATATTGGATTACATAAACAAACGAAATAGCACGGAATAGGGATTTTGTTGCTAACTCTAGGGCTCTTGATGTTGAGTCGGAATATGATTTGGATCGCCAGTTTTATTGAAACTTTGAGGTTAAGCTTGCTTAGGCGAGAAGATTTTCAAGAAGGTAAACTCTGAGTAGTATTGTAAGAATTTGAAATCCTTTGATTTATGATCAATGATGATACTTGGATAATCCTGATTGGTACCAGGATTAAGAGAATTGGAGTGATAGACAAACCCAGAAAATAGAATTTTTCCTGGATCACTAGTTGGCATGCTAGTACAAAGGAAGAGGTTGAATTATAGAAAATGAAATGGAGCATTTGTGAAATGTTCCCAGTTTAAAAATAATAATATATGAGCTGAAGTTCTGGCATTTGGCTAGAATACTCTGATGATATGAAAAGTATCTGTATTGAAAGTTAGATAATTCTGAGTGACAAGTTGGAATTAGAATATAAATTTTGATGATAGAATTATCAACTCAGAATTTCGAAGTCCGGTTAGGACATAAGTTCTGACAATAGGTTAGATTGATCTGCTGGAGCTTGAACTTATGTGATTAATTGAAAATGGGTGAGAAAAATATTCAAACTTGGAAATTCCCGTGAATCTTAGTATAAAAGTACAAGCAGAAATTAGAATGCTAAGAAGAAAAGACAAGATGAATTCAAGCATCAAGAGCAACAGTTGGTACAATCCCACCACAAGCGTTGACCATCTCAAGTTTAAGTCTATTAATTTCTTCCTGAGCGGCTGCACTTGAGAGAGGACCATCAGAAGACATTGTTTTTCTCAATCTAGCTATTTGCCTCATAGTGCTTCGAATTTTTACATAAGGCCAATGCCTTATTCCTTCCCTATGGCATATTTTCATTAAGACATTTTTGCATAGACGAACTTGTTTAGCCGCTTCTTGTTGAGGTAAATGGAATAAGTCTCTAAGATCATTTATTGACATTGATGCACCTCTAATATTTTGTTCAGCTCTTGATCGGTATGAATCACTAGGTATGGGGACTGAAGGATTATTATTTACAACCATGAGCTCTTTTCCTTTATTGGATATATTTTCTGTATTGGTTGGAAATGAACTATTAGGGAGTTCATTTTGATTTTTAGTCCATTCCAAACCAACACAGAGGGCCTCATAGTAGGCTGATAGGGGATCTGACACCAGGACATACCCTAAAGATTTTTGATTCAAACAATAATTTTCTAGAAAATGTTTGACATCATCTAAATTTTTCTTACCAAAGTCAAATACTTGAGGACTGGAAGAACCTCCTTGTACGTCCTGGTGAAAGACAGCGTGGCATATCATACCAATCCTCCCATGAACTTCAAGTTTATGGTATTGAAGTCCATTGGTATGAATGATCTCTCGTAGAACATGGCAGCAACCACATGAAAATGGATTAGTAGTCTCAGTCAAGGTAGAAGCAGGATTCCTTGGTTGAGAAAGTACCGTAGACTCCATAAGTTCTGCCACATTACGACACCTTTGGACAGGTCGCCTTGATGGACCTGCTTCAGATTCCTTTCTGTTAGTAGTTGTAAAAATAGAATCTTGTATCCTTGGAGGAGGAGTAGGAATGTTAATCGTTGAGGCAGATGACTGAACGTTCATACTTACGGGATTTTGGGGAAGTAAAGAAGAATAAGGGTATGATGCATTGTTTGACAAGTCAGACAACATGTTAGTCTGATAGTCATGAAGTAAGGCTTCAAGAAAGAAAGGGTTGAATGAATCGGAGACTGGAATAGAGTTACTTGAACCGGCCATGTTTAAGGATAATGTGAAAGGTTATAGTGAAGGTTACGATCACAGAGGAAATGAATATGTGGAAGTTTTGTGAAGCTTGAGAGAACGTGAAACATTTACTCTTTCTTTACTCGATTTATAGCTGGGCTAGTAACGTCTAGATTTTGTTAAGCAGCATCGGATTCTCATCTGTCGTTGGCTCAGAATAGTGCAGACTTTGTTATTATGTGGAAATTTTATGGCACCGCACCCTAATACAATCTGACATGCCCTAGCCACCTCTATAGGTCGGAGTCTTATAGACTTTCGGTCCAAACAGAAGACAGTGTAGCATTTATTGCCGGTTGTATCTTCAAGAAATTTAGTTTGACGAATACGCGTTGCATGAAGATTATTTCAAGATTGTGTCTCCTAGAAATTTGTCTTGGAGCGTGTAGTTGGTTCGAGATGTCAGACTTGCATTTGAAAAATGGAAGTCTGATCAGTTAAAGCCATCTCGAGAAAGGAGACTCTCTGGAAGTATTGGGAATTTGAAGTATCTCGGTGTAAGATCTGAATATCTTGAAGTATGAAAAATGGTGAATTTTTCAAATGCTAAGAAAATATAAGAACAAATGCGGTATAATTAAAGATAAGTTTGAATTTGTTCTGAGCCGAAACAATGTTTAGGTCAGTGTGTGATAAAGTAAATCTTGTGAATCTTGTGATTAGTGCTGCATTGTCAACAATGTTTTGTGTATGAATGGTTATTACCTCTGAGGTATAAGAATGATATTTAAAACATGTTTTGATGATATTGAGAAATGAGGTAGAGGTAGAACCTCGTAGAAATTGCTGAATTTTATTTGAATGTTTGAGGATAGTGCCTGAATATTGTAAGATATGAATCTTGGAAATGTTAGCAGGTTTATGGAATATGGTCGAATTTTTAGAATTAGGTTGATAAACCTGAATGTTGGAGAGACAACTAAAGCATGTTACCAACTGAATTGAGGCTTGAGAATGAAATTTGGTAATGGAACTAATTCTTTAGGCATTGAATCGACCAGAATGAACAAAGGTACTAGAATGTGGTACCGATTAATTTAAATGAATTAAGGCACTAGAATATGGTACCAATGTGTATAAGGTATTTTGCGGTTTCTAGATGTTGATCTAGCATAGTGTTGGATTTTGATTCAAAAAGTCTCCTTGGAATGAATGGTATGTTCTATGAATTGCTCAAGTAGCTAAAAAATAGAACCTGAAGTGTATTTAGAAGTGAAGACCTTCTGTAATAGTTGTCTGTTCCTGGTTATGTTGAAAATTGAATTTTGTATTTACCAATGCACCTGCAGTATTTGTGGATTTGCGGAATTGAATTTCCGAATTTGTGAATTTTTGAAATTGAATTTTTGAATAAAATATTTTTCAACCTAATTTGAGACCAGTTTGAATGGTCTGTTTGCGAAATGTGTTGTCTCATAAAAAGGGTTTTGTTAGAACCCAGAATTTGAAACTGAGTTTTCAACTTTGTTGTGGTAGATGCAGTACAGAACTGGAAGAGGCCAGAAACTATTGTAGATTTACATGGTTTGCTGGGTCTTGCCAGATGAATTTGAAAAATTTTAAAATCGCTGGCCATTGTTGAAAATTCTTTTGAGGGGATTAGTTTGTAGAGCTGACACTCGCACCAGCAATGTATGTTCTCAATCTGAGTAGTTCCGCCTTGTGAGGGCGTGCATTTTGCCTTGTCTGGTCGGTACCCACGCAGGCGTTTGGAGCAAGGCTCCTGGATTATGGTTCTTGTCCCGGGTATGGGATTTCGGTGGGTGACCCGTTATTTGTGCCAGTGCAGACACTGGGTCTCTTGTGGACGGAAACTCTCCCACATTGACCGACAGGTATGTCACCACTTCAGTGGTTTGCGTATGAAAGGATTGGGATGTGTCGCTGTACTGAAAGGTTGAAATGGTGCCATGTGCTCTCGATTGTGAAAACTTTTTGAAATAAGTTATCCCGCTCAAAAGTGTGTGCCGGTAGTAAATGTTTTCTGAAACCAATCCGGCAGTAAATGTGTTTACATGAATATTTGATCTGGCAGCGACGAATTTTGAAAATGTGATAGCACTATTACTTTTTGGTATAGTGTGAATTATGAAATGTTTTGCAACCACAAAGATTTTCAAAGTGTGAAAATTTGAATTTGAGACAACATGGATAAATGAAAAGCAGTGATGTAATTAACATTACTGATGTGTTGAAATTAAAGCGGTGCAGTTGGTATTTGTAATAATACCGGAACAGAAACTGTTAGAATGGTTTTGAGATCTGAACCAACTAGGTCAGATAGTACAAGTCAGTTATGGAGCTGAGAAAGAGAAAGTAGTCTGTAAGCGTTAATTGAAGAAGCTCAGACACAAGATAGACGAGTTGAGACTCGAGGATGTAAAACCCAGTATGCAACTTTGCATAAGGGCGATGTCTTTTGGCTGTAAGACTTGTGTTTGTTGTAACATCCTGAATTTTGGACCTAAAGTCTTGAGAATAAGTCTATTTTTGGAAGACTACTAGGCTCTATTTTCGGAAAGTGATAAATTTGAAATCAGTATTTTGTGGGTCCCGTGAATAGTATTTACTATTCACGTATACGTTTTCACTATTCACAAATACGTATTTACTATTCATGTGGGACCCACGACCAAAATAATTCTCTGCAAACTTTCCCGTGAGCGACAACCTTTCTCGTGAGTTTTGAAAAAAATTCACGCGGGACCCACGTAATAGTAATTTACTATTTAATTTATAATATTATATTATTAAAAGTACTATTTGCACAATATTTTACTATTTAAAATATTATTAAAAATTTTTAAAATTTGTTCACGGGTGGCAGAAGTTCACGAGGGAAGTTTTCTTTTTAGTTTTTAGGAAAATTACGTAAAACGACCCAGAGACGAAAATTACACTTAAGGACCCATTTTCCAACTATAAATAGACCTTCCATTTCATTTCATTCTTCACAACTTCTAAGAGCCATAGAGAGAGGTAGAGAGAGAGAGAGAGTAGAGAGATATTTGCTTGAGAGTTATAATAGCTAGTTGGTGATTCGGGTATTAGCAAGTAACAGGTAACTCTGAATATTCTTCCTTATACTTGTGAATTATGTATGATTATAAATTTGTTTGTTTACTATTTTGGCAAGAATATTTAGAAAATATTTATGGTTTTAAGATCTGGTGTGGGAACTTTGATTTACAAATCTGCAGAGGTACTATTTATACATACGTTACTATTCACGTATACCGTATTTACTATTCATTTTTACTATTCACATTTACTATTCACGTATACCGTATTTACTATTCATTTACTATTCACATATACCGTATTTACTATTCATTTTACTATTCACGTATACATACCGTATTTACTATTCACGTATACATACCGTATTTACTATTCACGTATACATACCGTATGTACTCTTCATTTTTACTATTCATGTATATATACCGTGTTTTACTATTCACATATACACATAGTATTTTACTATTCACAGATACGCATAGTATTTACTATTCATAAATACGCATATTGAGGTATAAAACTTTATGGTATAATAATGCATTATTTTGAGTGAACATATTCATCATGGCGGTTGTATTATGATGGGTGGAGTAAGGAGGGATTTGAATGATAAGAATGATTTATGCCACCACTCGGTGCACAGTGGATGGTACTTGTTTCAGGGCCCCATCTTCCATGTTTTCCTCTGGCCAGGATTTCATTGGAGTTGTGGGACATGTGACACCTCCTTTGTTATTTTAAAGGAGGGGAGCCATAGTCCAGATTTAAGCTCTATACCTTTGGCCGGGTGTATCTTAAGATTTGGTGAGCTTGGAACAATTCAGTCAAATGAATAAGTTTCTATTGGACTATGTGTTAGCCTATGGCTCCAGTCAGCGGTATACGGATGGAGGTGGTATAAGGGAGGCTGCATACTGCATAATGCATTTCTGAACAGATCAAGGATTTGATAGACTGATGAATGATTTGTAAAGACATATGATGAGAACTTCTGAAATAATATATTTATATATATAAAGTCATATTTTATATTGATAACTACTTTTACAAATAATCTTTGTAAGAGTAAGTATGGTATATATTTATATTTATGAAATAAGTTTATGCCTTTTTATCATACATTATTTACTTGTATGCGGTGGAAATATTTAGTAGTTACTGAGATGTGTAATCTCACCCCATATTATCATTTTTCAGGTGAATAACTTAGTAGAGATCAAGGGAATGCACCCATGGAGTGAGCTTTGTAGGCTCTTCTGTACTCCTTTAGTTTATGTTGTGTTATTTTATTTGCCATGAACCTAAAAGACTTCCGCATTTTAAAATAACTCTTATTTATTGGATTTATTTTGGCCCTGTATAAATGGATTTCTACCTTTGGCCATATTGTAAATATGTGTTTGAGTGTTGAATATCCTATATTTGGAGGTGTTACTAATATTTTGGCCAAGATTTTGGTATTGAAAATGAGGCGTTACATTTTTGGTATCAGAGCAAAGGTTCTGGCCAATCTGTAAATTTCCTATCAGTTTTCTAAATAAAAATTTTGAGGTCATGGCAAATTAAATATCATAACATGTGCATTTTCCTTTATAGCTTTGGATTCTTTTTACCAATTTTCTTGTGACATTCATGATAGGAGAAGAATGAGTTAATCAAAATATTCAAGTGATTGATAATGAGGATTTATGATTTGAGGATATGATTGAGATTAAATTTCAGAGCTGCGTAGCGGAAGTTGGTAAGTAGAAAATTTATTGAATATTGGATTCTGTAGGCCCAAAATTACTTTCTAGGATGAATATTTTTATTGGTGTCTAGGAAAGTGATTGAAAGACTAAGCCCCTATTTGATGTTTATTCAATTAGTTGCCGTTGTAAAAAGTATGAAGAGATTTTCGCTAGATTTTCACTTACCTAGCTAATTTATATGAGTAACAGATGACAATACCATAACAGAATACGGGCATAGTCTTGATTATACAGAATAACTGGCTTAAGTTTGAATTTAATAAGATAAAGTTGAGTTTGGCAGGAAAACTCGAAAATCCTTATGAATCCTAGAATAGAAATTACAAACATTAGCAAGAAGGCTAAGAAGAGTAGACTATATTAATTCAAGCATCAAGAACAACAGTTGGTACAATCCCACCGCAAGCTTCGACTATCTCAAGTTTAAGTCTATTAATTTCTTCCTGAGCGGCTGCACTTGAGAGAGGACCATCAGAAGACATTGTTCTTCTCAATCTAGCTATTTGCTTCATAGTGCTTCGAATTTTTACATACGGCCAATGCTTTATTCCTCCCCTATGGCATATTTTCATTAGAACATTTTTGCATAGACGAACTTGTTGAGCCGCTTCTTGTTGAGGTAAATGGAAGAAGTCTCTAAGATCATCTATTGACATTGATGCAGCTCTAATATTTTGTTCAGCTCTTGATCGGTATGGATTACTAGGTATGGGGACTGAAGGATTATTATTTACAACCATGAGCTCTTTTCCTTTATTGGATATATTTTCTGTATTGGTTGGAAATGAACTATTAGGGAGTTCATTTTGATTTTTAGTCCATTCCAAACCAACACAGAGGGCCTCATAGTAGGCTGATAGGGGATCCGACACCAGGACATACCCTAAAGATTTTTGATTCAAACAATAATTTTCTAGAAAATGTTTGACATCATCTAAATTCTTCTTACCAAAGTCAAATACTTGAGGACTGGAAGAACCTCCTTGTACGTCCTGGTGAAAGACAGCGTGGCATATCATACCAATCCTCCCATGAACTTCAAGTTTATGGTATTGAAGTCCATTGGTATGAATGATCTCTCGTAGAACATGGCAGCAACCACATGAAAATGGATTAGTAGTCTCAGTCAAGGTAGAAGCAGGATTCCTTGGTTGAGAAGGTACCGTAGACTCCATAAGTTCTGCCACATTACGACACCTTTGGACAGGTCGCCTTGATGGACCTGCTTCAGATTCCTTTCTGTTAGTAGTTGTAAAAATAGAATCTTGTATCCTTGGAGGAGGAGTAGGAATGTTAATCGTTGAGGCAGATGAATGAACATTCATACTTACGGGATTTTGGGGAAGTAAAGAAGAATAAGGGTATGATGCATTGTTTGACAAATCAGACAACATGTTAGTCTGATAGTCATGAAGTAAGGCTTCAAGAAAGAAACGGTTGAATGAATCGGAGACTGGAATAGAGTTACTTGAACCGGCCATGTTTAAGGATAATGTGGAAGGTTATAGTGAAGGTTACGATCGGAGAGGAAATGAATATGTGGAGGTTTTGTGAAGTTTGAGAGAACGTGAAACATTTACTCTTTCTTTACTCGATTTATAGCTGGGCTAGTAACGTCTAGATTTTGTTAAGCAGCATTGGATTCTCATCTGTCGCTGGCTCATAATTATGCAGACTTTGTTGTTATGCGGAAATTTTATGGCACCGCACCCTAGTGCACCCTAGCCACCGTTAGGGGTCGCAGTTTCCTAGACCTTTGCAGACAGAAATCGCTATGGCATTTATTGCTAGCTGTGTTTTCAAGAAATTAAGTTTGGACGTTTATACGCGCATTTATCTAAGAAATCTGTCTTGGATGTGCAGCTGACTCAAGATGTCGGAATTGACATTTGAAAATAGGATTTTAAGCGTAAGCGTGCTAAGGTGATAGTAATCTTGGGAAGGGTGACTTTCTAATAATATTAGATGAACCGGAGAGAATCCGAAGATTTGAAATGATGATGAGTTGTGCCAATTAACCCGAGAGCATTCTTCACTCTCTGAGTATCCGAAGAACTCTATGAATTTGTCACAGATAATTCAAAGACTAAGGTTTTTGGATAAACATGTTGGAAGATCGATGGAAAGGTATGAAATGGTGATCCTTAGGAATGCCAGAAAGATGTTAGAATGAATATAGTAAATATTGAGGATAGGCTTTAATTTAATCTAAGCTGAAATAGAACTTAAAGAACGAAATGAGCCTTTGTGATATTGCAGGTTGTGGTAGAATTAGAACCTTGTGAATGCTGCTGAGGTTGTAGATAGTCTTCGTATAATCCAAGAATTAGATTAGGAATTGTGAATCATGATCTTAGTATATATAATGGGTATTTTTGGGGAAACACGAATTATCAGTTGATGTTGAGGTTATAAGAATCAAATTGTAAACTTGACTATTGATGTCTGGGAATATTTGAGAATAGACTTGAATTTAATCTGAGTTAAGATAGTATGTCTAATTATGAAAGTATGAAATCCGGTGATTTATGTTATAATATTAGTATGTTATTTGGGTATGATTAATAGATAACTATGAGAGGAACAGAGGATATTTAGTATATGTCTTTGAGATACTAAGGATTAAATTCGAATCATGTGAACAATGCTGAGGTTGTGAGAATAATATTTGAATGTTCTAGATCTTAGTCTAGGAATTGTGAAACATGAATGTTCTATGGATATTATTGAGGACACATGATATCTCTGTCTTGCTGATATTAAAGTTCTAAGAGTTGATTTGTAATTTGACAATTATCATTTTTGGGGAAAGTTTGAGGATAGTTCTTAAATGATATAAGCTATGGAGTATGATGAATCTAGTATGAATAATCGGGGTTTTAGAAATAGGATGATGAATCTGAAAGTTGGTAGGGGATCTAGAGGGTTGCTACTAGTAGAAATGTAATATAACAGTTCAACTTAACAGTTGTATTGATTCTTTAGGAGACTGAATTGATTGAATAAATTGAGATATTAGAATATGGTACTAATTGATTGGAGAGAAATAGGGAACAAAATGTGATACCAACATGTGTAAGGTGTTCAGAGAATTGCCAACTGTTTATCTAGCATAGGAAATGATCTTGATAATAGAATCTTTCTTTAGAAATAATGAATTGAGTGTTTCATGGATGAGTTGAGTAGAATAAGTTGGAACCTGGAATGTATTCGGAGTTGGTGACTATTTAAAATAAGTTGCTAGGTCCCTGAGTATTTGAATTTTGAACTTACCAATGCACTTGCTGTGTTTGGAAATTTTTACGCAATATTTACAACAGGATTTAAGACCAGTTTGTAATCGACATTTATAAACTATGATGTCTCATGGAATGAATCCTTGCGAAATTAGAATAAGAATTGACTTTTAAATTATGATTGTGGTGGAAGGTGTACAAGCTAGAAGAGGTTGGAAACTGTTGTGGATATACTTAGTTTGCGGAATCGTGCCAAATATACTTGTTTTTGAATTATTTGCCATTGGTGAAAGCTAGATTTAGTAAGTGAGTGTTTTCTTAAACTTGAATTGAGGAAGCACGGGTATAGGATAGACGAGCAGAGGCTTGAGGCGGTAAGACCTGTTGAGTTAGTTTGTGTATGGTGGTATCTCTAGGCTATAAGACTTATGTGCCTAGTATTGTGTTTGTTGCCTAACATGGTAACATTAGACCTGTATGTCTAAAGTTTATCTTAAGGTTGGTAGAATAATCAGATTATATCATGTTGTGGTTATTATGGTCTGAGGGTAACTTCTTAAGCTGTAAGATCTGAATATCCAGTGTCGTGGTAATACAATGAAATAAGCAGAAAGGAAGAATGAACTGGCCTGTGAGGCCAGTGTAACCAAGCGCTCAAATAAGAAATTAGTGGATCCTGTGTCTGAATATTACTTTGGGTACATGATGAATGAAAATTGTGTTGTGTGCTTGGTGAGCATGTTTGGGAAAGAGATAGGACTTAAAGATAATATGACATATAAAGCTGAGCCGGAGCGGATTGTTGATGTGAGGGATAAGCAATTGAGGAACAAGGCTATTAGCTTGTAAAGGTTATGTGTAAAGGAATGGCTCCTGGAGATGCTACTTGGGAAACGGAAGATGCGACAATCCTATCCTCACTTATTTAATTAGGTAAGTAGAATTCTTACTATATCGAATTTTGAGGACAAAATTCCTTTTTAGGAGGGGAGAAATGTAACATCCTGAATTTTGGACCTAAAGTCTTGAGAATAAGTCTATTTTTGGAAGACTACTAGGCTCTATTTTCGGAAAGTGATAAATTTGAAATCAGTATTTTGTGGGTCCCGTGAATAGTATTTACTATTCACGTATACGTTTTCACTATTCACAAATACGTATTTACTATTCATGTGGGACCCACGACCAAAATAATTCTCTGCAAACTTTCCCGTGAGCGACAACCTTTCTCGTGAGTTTTGAAAAAAATTCACGCGGGACCCACGTAATAGTAATTTACTATTTAATTTATAATATTATATTATTAAAAGTACTATTTGCACAATATTTTACTATTTAAAATATTATTAAAAATTTTTAAAATTTGTTCACGGGTGGCAGAAGTTCACGAGGGAAGTTTTCTTTTTAGTTTTTAGGAAAATTACGTAAAACGACCCAGAGACGAAAATTACACTTAAGGACCCATTTTCCAACTATAAATAGACCTTCCATTTCATTTCATTCTTCACAACTTCTAAGAGCCATAGAGAGAGGTAGAGAGAGAGAGAGAGTAGAGAGATATTTGCTTGAGAGTTATAATAGCTAGTTGGTGATTCGGGTATTAGCAAGTAACAGGTAACTCTGAATATTCTTCCTTATACTTGTGAATTATGTATGATTATAAATTTGTTTGTTTACTATTTTGGCAAGAATATTTAGAAAATATTTATGGTTTTAAGATCTGGTGTGGGAACTTTGATTTACAAATCTGCAGAGGTACTATTTATACATACGTTACTATTCACGTATACCGTATTTACTATTCATTTTTACTATTCACATTTACTATTCACGTATACCGTATTTACTATTCATTTACTATTCACATATACCGTATTTACTATTCATTTTACTATTCACGTATACATACCGTATTTACTATTCACGTATACATACCGTATGTACTCTTCATTTTTACTATTCATGTATATATACCGTGTTTTACTATTCACATATACACATAGTATTTTACTATTCACAGATACGCATAGTATTTACTATTTATAAATACGCATATTGAGGTATAAAACTTTATGGTATAATAATGCATTATTTTGAGTGAACATATTCATCATGGCGGTTGTATTATGATGGGTGGAGTAAGGAGGGATTTGAATGATAAGAATGATTTATGCCACCACTCGGTGCACAGTGGATGGTACTTGTTTCAGGGCCCCATCTTCCATGTTTTCCTCTGGCCAGGATTTCATTGGAGTTGTGGGACATGTGACACCTCCTTTGTTATTTTAAAGGAGGGGAGCCATAGTCCAGATTTAAGCTCTATACCTTTGGCCGGGTGTATCTTAAGATTTGGTGAGCTTGGAACAATTCAGTCAAATGAATAAGTTTCTATTGGACTATGTGTTAGCCTATGGCTCCAGTCAGCGGTATACGGATGGAGGTGGTATAAGGGAGGCTGCATACTGCATAATGCATTTCTGAACAGATCAAGGATTTGATAGACTGATGAATGATTTGTAAAGACATATGATGAGAACTTCTGAAATAATATATTTATATATATAAAGTCATATTTTATATTGATAACTACTTTTACAAATAATCTTTGTAAGAGTAAGTATGGTATATATTTATATTTATGAAATAAGTTTATGCCTTTTTATCATACATTATTTACTTGTATGCGGTGGAAATATTTAGTAGTTACTGAGATGTGTAATCTCACCCCATATTATCATTTTTCAGGTGAATAACTTAGTAGAGATCAAGGGAATGCACCCATGGAGTGAGCTTTGTAGGCTCTTCTGTACTCCTTTAGTTTATGTTGTGTTATTTTATTTGCCATGAACCTAAAAGACTTCCGCATTTTAAAATAACTCTTATTTATTGGATTTATTTTGGCCCTGTATAAATGGATTTCTACCTTTGGCCATATTGTAAATATGTGTTTGAGTGTTGAATATCCTATATTTGGAGGTGTTACTAATATTTTGGCCAAGATTTTGGTATTGAAAATGAGGCGTTACATTTGTTGCCTAGTACGGTAACATTGAATCAGTAAGACTTGTGATTAAATACTACACTTGGGTATAAGTTGATTAAAAAGAAAATGTGTTGTGTGCAAGCAAGCATACATAGAAAAGGATAGATTGAAAGTCAAGAATGATTCCCTGAGATAAAAATGTTCAAATTTCGAGGACGAAATTTATTGAACAGGGGGAGAAATGTAATATCCCGAATTTTGGGCCTAAAGACTTGAGAATTAGTCTATTTTTGGAAGACTATTATGCCTTGTTTTTAGAAGTGACAAATTTAGGAACAGTAAGAGCCAAGAGTTGTATCTATGAATATTAAGAATTTATTTAGAATATTTATCTAATGTTTGCAATTAAATGAGGAAAAGATGAAGTTGCAAACAAAAGTATTTTTATTTGGGAATCAAAGAAGATCAAATGAAATTATTTTGGACCATATCTTCAGATTTTACTTATTAGAATTTGTAAAGTTTCTATCTATTTCTTCAATCACGTGAAGTAAAGAAATTTTGGAACCAAAGTCAATAAAAGAGGCTATATAGAAAGAAGAAGAGATCTGCACCTGTTTAGTAATGGACAACTCATATGTCAATTTGTTTCTTTATCATTAGTACATTGCTCACATGCTCCTTCTTATTAACTCACGGGCATGCACTATTTTTCCACTCAATCACTTACTTTCTTTATTATTATAAGAAGACAACATAACATACTCCATTATGCTCCACTTCCGTCAGCATGTATGTTCTTTTTCTTGTCAATTATTTAAACAATGAAAGGAAGATAGCCATCGTCTCTTACTCATGGATATCACACACATGAGGACAAATGCATTCACATGCACTTGCTTCATTCTTTCTCTCCATTCCACTTTCGGTGAAGACACCGAATAAGAGAAAGAGAGCTCAGAAGAGAGTGAGAGTTGAGAGAATGAAGTCATATGAGAAGTATCGTTCCACTTGTACAACACTGTTATTCTGGAAATTCCGTAAGGCAGTTGGGTTCATGCAATATTTTGATCGGTCAAATGATATACTCTGACCATGAAATTTGGTAAGTTGAAAGTACACTTCTTAGTCTTTCAAATAAGTGCTAGAACGTATTTTTCCGACGTCTAGAACTCTAGTTATGATTTTTCTAAGTTTGGTTAGAAAATCTGGGAAAATCTTACTTTCTGAATAGAGCAACGTTCACTTTTGGAATTTCTGGGAATTACACAGCCATTAATTGGCTTGATGAATATTTTTTCCATAAACTAGACTTATAGAACTTCAAATAGAATTTTGAATCACCTTAATCGGAGTTCTATAGAATTAGTTATGATTTTTCCAAGTTAGAAATTGAACACTGAAAAACGCTGGTTTCCAGAAATGAACAGTGATTTTCGGATTCACTTTTAAAATAGTAAAAATTTGATTTTTCCTATGAAAATTTCCAGAATAAAAGTAGACTTATCAAGCTTTAATTTGATAGGTCACAAGCCTTATTTGGATTTATATTCAGGGAGTTATGAATTTTTGAAGTCAAGTATGAAATCTGGGACGTTTTCTGAAACATCTTCTGGACAGTGTTGACATTTTTGAAATCTGGGAATTATTGGAGTATGATTAAATGTTGAAACCAATTTTCCTAGAAACTAGACTTAATGAGGAGTTCATGGATTTTTGAACCACCTGATTTGGACACCTAGAACTCCAGATATGGATTTTTCAAGTTCAGCATTAAACCTGGACGTTTTTCTGGAACAGTGATGATGAATGAAAATTCTGGGAATAGTTTACATATATTTGACAGTCAAATGTATTTTCCTCTGAAAATAGACATAATGAGGAACACGTGATTTTTGGAAGCACATCAATTGAAGTTTTGTGTAATTAAATATGAATTTTCAAATTTAATTGGAAATTCTGTCAGTTTATGGAGTTTATTCGGAAATAAGAGAAATAGAGAATTTAGACAAGTAGTAACTTGCCAACCATGAATATTTAATTATAGGATTCGGTATTTATCTGAGATGACCAGAGGATAGAGAACCGGATCAGGATTTGGAAAGGCTATCAGGTAGTAACTCTAATCTTGCATTCTTTGTATGTCTTTATATGATTGTATGTACCATTCAATATGTATAAATATGTACTGTATGAATTGTTTGTGCTGTATGTGCTGAATGTATATGTGATGGTTATCTGTCATATACTGATCTATGCTTAGAATGTAAGATTAACATGTTACTCTGGGAACCTTCGGGGTCCCAGTATTTGTTGCTACCTGTGGATTGTTCAGTTTAGAGAGCGTGGCTCACAAGGCAAGGCGGTACTCACTGTCGAATAGTGATGCTGGGACGGACCGA
The DNA here is from genome assembly GCA_034222035.1 of Acacia crassicarpa. NCBI lineage: Eukaryota > Viridiplantae > Streptophyta > Magnoliopsida > Fabales > Fabaceae > Acacia > Acacia crassicarpa. Next base: position 10,848,339 of record JAWXYG010000008.1, on the reverse strand, counting down.
GAAATGCTATAGGTTATTTTTATTAGCCTATTTTAGAGACTAGAAATTTATTTGTATAGCCCTATGTGGATTTTGTTATGTAATCAGAATTTAATATCAGTATTACTATGCTAGAATGACTATGCTCATTAGGCTATGCGCTACAACTCTGATAATAATTGATATATCAAGGGGTGTTACAATATATATATATATATATATATATTGGCAAATTAACATCAGTTGATCAATAAATAAATTAAAATCCAACAATTTAAAAGTTTCACTAATTGGAAGAGTCTACATACTCATATACATATATTCACCAAAATCTAAACACACTTGAGAGAATAAAATAAGGGTATTTTAGGAAGAAATTAACAAAAAATTAAACTTTTGTCCTATAATTAGAACTAAAACCAACTTCCAAATGTTATCATATAATTAGGATTGGATGGAGCATTTGTTTTCCCAAAATGCCCTTATTTAAAATTTAAAATGGTAATCAGTTACTCTTATTTTTTGTTCTTTGTTAAACCTATACTATCTCACACACGATTTCTTTGAGCTTTCGCATAACTCGGCACCGTCGATCTCCCTCAACAACTTCCAAATTACTATTGGAGGTTGAAAGTGTAATTTAATGATGATGTCATTATTAAATATAAAAAAATTGCTCAAAATTATTTTATTAGAAAAATAAAAAGTAGTAGAATTGCTATGTATGCGGTATTAATCAGTTGCAAGCATTAGTCACTTTATCGAATATATAGGTGCATTATTAAATTATTATTTTGTTTAACTATTATTAAAAAAGTATCAATAGGGTTATATATTTTCAGAAGAAAATGACAAATATTAGAACTTTGTTATATAATTAGGACCAAGATCAAATCCCAAATATTGTCCAATAATTAGGACCGGTAAGGAGTATTATTGAAGAGAAGATCAAGAGATTTGTAATTATCCATTAGACCAAATATCAAATTATAAATTTTAAAAAGCTAAACCTCCCCTAATTAAGCTTCCAATATTTTAAAAATAATGAAGGATAGATGGGGTTTGACCAATAACAAAATAACTAAGATGCTTTGTGAACTGGAGTCATCATGAGAAGTAAATATCAATGTATAATAATGACCTGATTCCTGTCATTGATTGCTCGCATCCTGGTTCGCCTTTGAGGAAAAGGAACAAGAGGAACCTAAGATCATGTTTTCCATCTGCAGAATGTGAAACTTGAACAGCATGGAAGCTTCCCCATCAAATCGGCATACAACCTTAAGAAAAGGTGAGGACGAGAGAATCTCAGAATTTGGAAGTTGAATTTGCCACGAAGAGGCGCAAGTCTTTCCTTTGACCTTCACTACATAATAAGTTATTAATCCATGAGACGAGGTATTAATAAGGGGCCTCCTAGATTTAGTGTAATCCTGATATTAAAGATTCCATACATGTTTTATGTGATTGGCCTGAGGTTAGGTACATGTGGCTTTCGACTGTTGAACCTATCCTCCATGCGAGATTCTTCAGTTGTGAGGTTTCTGGATGGAAAAGTGGGTTGTCGTGACGGACCTTGGAATATTTGGAAAAGATGTAAGGAGAAAGTCCTTAGAATATCAACTTTAGTGCTCATGGAATTCTAACCAAGGCTAAAGAAAGCCATATTGTCTACCCTCCATGCATGCAACATGTCTATTATCCTCTTGGTCACAAAGTCTCGATCCACATTAGTTGATTGGCGGATACATGGTATTATAGGATCTAAAAAAAAAAGTGTGAGATATATGATGGTCCAAAATAGGAGGGGTGTTCAAAGTATTATGGCTGGTCTAGGTTGTCCAGGTCTAATCCCAGTCATTTTGATCTCGGAATCTCTCGCCTCTTACAAGACTGGGATCGAAATAAGGATCACCCTTGAGATTATCACGGTCCTTTTATTTAAATTTTTTATCTCATAAGTTAAGTTATCATTTGATAAGATGTGCATCACATTAATTTTTAGTTAGAGTTAAATCATGTATATTATGATACTAATTCTAACTATATATTATATAAAGATGATCATAATAATAATAATAAAATAATGCTATTCTTCAACTCTAAATTAATTTATGTAATTGTTATAGCTTTACTAGTACTTAAATCATCATTTTAAATGATAGAATATGAAAAATTTAAATAATATAATGATATTTTTTAAGTTTATTATTTTTTTAAAAAATAAACTAGGTTTCCCGGTACTATCAGGACCAAGAACCAGGATTGGGGTATACTGGTCTCGTCCCAAGTTTTGAACACCCTAATCTAAAAAGTTATTAAAAAAATAGGTTTGTTACCCCCCCTTCTCAACATATTTTTAATTTGGTTAACAAAAGTTTAGGCGATTTGGGGTGTGGAGCTCACCGAAGCTAGGGTATACTCCACGCTCGGAGGCTTAAAGAGAACTTAGAGATATGTATACAGATTATCCACCAATTAGATCATCACATCGACAGCAGAAATTGAACTTACAACTCTATAATTTTTGAGGAATTTAATTACCAAAGCGCCAACCTTTGTTGACGCCCTCTCGAGTCTCAACACATTTTGGATAATCTACTACCAACACAGGTCTATTCAATTCCCTCACACACTACTGAATTTTGTTTATAAGGTATTGCTATCACAATTAACAGGACAATATTCCCCATGCCACGCGCATGAGATATATATATAGTCCCCTATAAACATTTTTTCCCTCAATCAAAGGAGTAATTGATATTATTTTAGATTATATGTTAACTATTTTTATAAATATATATAAGCCGTCTGATTTTCTCAATAATACATATACTACAAAATGACAAACATGCAAACACCGATGTCATAACATGTCAAGAAATAATCGATCAGCATAAATCTACTTCCTTATTTTTTCCCCATAATTTCAATATAACCCTCCTTATATTGTTTTCTGAAATTTTGTGATGTATTAAACTCATCAGAATTCCCATTATTTTCTGAAATTATTTTCAGATTAAAACTCATAAATTTTAAGTTATATAAATAAATTTAATTATTTGTATTTCCATTGTAAAAAACAAAATATAAGTAGTGCTACCATCATTTTTTATAACACAAGTTATTATTAGCGGTTCAAAACGACAAATTTCACAAAGCTTTTATCCATACGAGTTGAATTAAGATGAATTTATATATCTAATGAGCGAGAATTTTGCGGGCTAAATTAAATTATTATTATTAATTAAACCAAACACTTGTCAAATTTAAAGTTGACAAGCATTTTCCTTCGAAGGTAATAATAAAAAATAAAAAAGTTCAACAAAACTATTATTAGGAAATAAATTGACGCTATACTCTAGTCCTATATGCTTTATTAAGAATACAGTTTTGTAACAAAAACTCAAGAGACGTGTCCAAAAACCCACAATTATTTCCGAAGTTGCCTACTCACACAAACATATAACCATATTTCAGTTAGTTTTCACCAAATAGAGAGCCCACAAAACATTAACTAACTTAAACAGTTAAACTAATTATTATTGGGTTCTTCATCATCATGCCTAGCTTGTGTTATTTTCTGCTAACTATTGTTGGGATGATATTGGGAAATTATTGCCAATATGGAGAATCAGCAATCTCAAGCCTGGGTGTGAATTGGGGATCTCTGGCTTCTCATCCAATGGAGCCAGAGATTGTGATTCAAATGTTGAAGGATAATGGGATTAACAAGGTGAAGCTGTTTGATGCAGATTCTTGGACTGTGGATGCATTTGCTGGGACTGGTATTGAGGTCATTGTGGGAATTCCAAATGATCAATTGGATAAAATTGCTCATAAAAGTATATATGCTGAACATTGGGTCAAAGAAAATATCACCCAGCATCTTCAAGATAATGTCAACATCAAGTATGTATTATTATTATTAATTTTTATTTTTTTGTATATATGTTATATAGGGAGAATTTAGTTTCATCTCCCACACACAAAGACCATGAACTACCAAAAATCACTCACAAGACTACAAATCCCTAAAGTGTAAATATGTTTTTAAATGCAATTTCAAAAACACCTTTGATTTTTAGCCAAAAAAAAAAAAAAAGGTGCCCTCCATCGCCATGATCGCCAACCTTCCGGTGTTGGCTATAGCTGCTGGTTGTCGGGGCTCTAGGGACCAGTAGTGGTGGCTGGTCGTGGTCGTAGACCAACAACAATGAGAGTGGTTCTATTGTCAGCGACGAAGCTCTAGTGGCCAATTGGCATCCATGGAAAAGGTTTTTTTTTTGTCGGGTTAAAAGTTAAGAATATTTTTGTAATTGCATTTGAAAACATATTTACGATTTAGATTGTGGGTGATTTTCAATTTCATGAGAATTTTGGGTAGTTCATGTTGTTTGTGAAGTACTTTTTGAATTTCAACGTTAACGACACTACATAAAGAAAGAAAATCATCCAATTTAATATCGATGAAATAAGATACTCCTCCAGTCTTAATATAGAAACTAAATAAATCAATTGGATAAAATTGCTCATAGTAGTAGAGATGCTGAACATTGAGTTAAGGAAAATGTTACCTCTCATCTTCGTTGCAATGGTGTGTGTCAATATCAAGTATGTATTATTTTTATAACCTTCTATACTCTCTCTCTCTCTCTCTCTCTATATATATATATATATATATATTACTAATCTATAACTTTTCTCTCTAAAACATTCTTATTGATTACCATTAAGGTTTCCATAGTGGAATACTTCTAATACACATTATTAAAGCAAATATTTTAGGGAAATAAACACAAATTTGTTATTAATAACTATACTATTTTTGTTAGATCTTTAAATTAGTTATTTAACTCCTGTATTAAATATAGTACAGAGGGAGAATTAGCCTCGAATTCAACACAAGAACATGAACTACTCAAAATTAAAGTCCCATTAAATCCATAAATCACTCATCACAATTCCAAACCCATAACATGTAAATATGTTTTAAGTACAATTACAAAACACCCTTACTTTTTAGCAGCAAAAAAAAATCCCACCAGAGTTGTGAGCCAGCCACCAGCCGATGAACTCCATTTCCAGTCGTCGATCACCAGATCGAGCTCCAACGACAATGGCCGACTAGAGAATAGCGCATTAGTGGCTTTTTGCCCCTTAAAAAAAATCAAACACCTTTTTAATTATCTAAAAAGACATTTTCACATTTTAGGGATTCGGGATTTGTGAGTGAATTTTGGATTTTATGGGACTTTTAAGAAAGCAAAAAGTTTCATTGTAATATTGTAATATTGTAATCTCTTGTGCATAGAGTATGCCTCTCTAATAAAAAAGAAATAATTACCATTACTACTTAACTAATTTAATTGATTTTACAACATGGTAGGCACTAGGCATACATCTATCTAGCTATATATTGACCTAAAACGTCACTGCATGCATAATCCATGCATATGTCACTCAATCTCTAGCTAAATGTGCTCTCTCTCTTTCTTAATATAAGACATATTTAGAGAATCGATCTTAATTATATAAGATATATTTTTTATATTTGTTAATCTTTTCTTAATTTATCATTATTGACGTGTCTTTAACAATAACCAATAAAGAAAGGAAATGAAAAAGCTAAAGAAGATGATTAAGATGTTTTAGAAAATATATGTCATATTAATAAATTTCATTAATATTATTAAATTAGATAAATATGTCTTATGAGTAAGAAAATACGTTTAATTTAAAATTGCCTTCAATTATCATTTCAGATATATAGCCGTTGGGAATGAAGCATTCTTGACAAGTTACAATGGAAGCTTCACACAGGTGACATATCCAGCAATGGTGAATATTCAAAAAGCTCTAGAGAAGGCTGGTCACGCAGATAAAGTGAAGGTCACTACACCCATGAACGCCGACGTTTACGAGTCTTCTTCCAACAAGCCATCGGACGGAAAATTCCGCGACGACATCTTCGATGAGGTAAAAAATATAGTGAGTTTCCTCAACGACAACAATTCGCCGTTCATGGTCAACATTTACCCGTTCCTTAGTCTCTACCAAGTCGCCGGTTTTCCTCAGAACTTCGCATACTTCGACGATAACGCCCAACCAATCTCCGACAAAAACGTTCAATACTCAAATGTCTTCGATGCCAATTTTGACACTTTGATTCACGCGCTGAAAAAATTAGGGTTTCCTGATTTGGGCATCTTGGTAGGCGAAGTAGGATGGCCAACAGATGGCGACGAAACTGGTAATGCAATCCCCAGCAACGCACAGAGATTCTACAAGGGGCTAATGAAGAAGATGGCGAATAAAAAAGGAACACCACTTCGTAATGGGCCTATAGATATGTACTTATTCTCTCTTTTTGATGAAGATATAAAGAGTATAGCACCTGGGAATTTCGAGCGACATTGGGGGATTTTTCAATACGATGGAAGACCCAAATTTCAGGTCGATTTTTCCGGCGAAGGGAAAGATAAATGGCCGGTGGGAGCGAAAGGGGTGAAGTATCAAGATCGACAATGGTGTGTGTTGAAAAGTAGTAGTGAAGAGTGGGACGAGATTGATTTGAAAGATATATTGGGATATGCTTGTAAAAATGCAGATTGTACGAGTTTAGGTGCAAATTGTTCGTGTATGAATTTGGATCTGCAAGGCAGAGTGTCTTATGCTTTTAATCAGTATTTTCAAACCAGAGATCAGGAGGATGAAGCTTGTGATTTCAAGGGAATGGCCACTATTGTGAAACAAGATCCATCAAAAGGGACTTGTATGTTCCCTATAGAGATAGTATGGAATATAAGTGATGGAGTGAAGCTTAAAGCGGTTAACTATTTGGGAGGCCTTATAGTTTCCTTCTTGTTCATGTTCATCACATTGGCCAGATCATGAAGAGATATGAATTGGAATAATCAATTTACGAGCAAGATGGGAAAGTGCCATTAATATTTTTGTTGATGTTGTGCAAGATTTTTGTAATTGTTAGGAAATATATGGTGTGTGGATTATCATAACTCTATAGGATTCCATCTCATGTCCCTTCTTTATGTGTGAATAACTCTTAGGTTAGTCTTCAATGTATAGAGGGCTATAAATAGAGGCCATGCATAAGACATTTGTACACCAATAAAACACAACTGAATGAGAGATACTCCCTTGCTTCCTCTCCCAATTTCTTGTTAATTTCTTCTTCTACTTTCTAACTTTTTTTTAAAAAAAAAAAAAAATTTTACAACACATTGCCAGCACGAAACTTTAATAAAGCTATATATATATGTGTGTATATATATATATATTATTATTGCCATAACGATTTCCTCCACCTTCTTTTACTATATTTTTATTTGATCTATCTAAGATGATCTGAACCATTATATGGAAGTAAAGAGACTATTTTACCGTTTATTTTATACATTGGGTTCTATGACTAAGATTAAGGTTTATTGTTGCTTTTCTATTTTAACCTCTCTTATTTATACAACAATATATTTCTTTATTTTATATTATATTGTTATTTACATTCTATATTGTTATATTATGTTATTTCATTTTGTTAGCTAATTCATTTTTTATTCTTTATAATATTTTATTATTCATTTTTATTGTGTTTTGAATTATTATTTTCACATTTTTCTTTTTATTACATCACTAAGTTTATTATTCTATTTGTGTCTTATTTATATTATTCATTTGTTTATTATTTAATTTATTTTCCATTTTACTCTTATTATTTCTATTTTTAGTGAAATTTTCTTGTTTACATTTTCTATATATATTATTTGTTTTATATTGTTTATAACTTATTATTGTCATTTTATTTTAAGTAATTTTATTTATAATATCATATATGGCTATATAGCCCGATCTATGATTATGTGGTGTATCTTTGATGATGAGTGTGTATTTGTTTAATTTATTTCTATATTGTACTATCTTGCTCTCAATTAAAATTTCTGCACATATAAATGTGTGTGTAATGTCCATTTATATTGGTATATGTTTTGTTACTATTTTTTATATTGCCACAATTCCTCCCTCTCTCTATACACCATTTATATTCTCTCCCTTTCTCTTTTATACATGTATATTGATTCATGATTTTATGATTTTAATGTAAAATGTTTATTTATGAATATATGATGATTAAATGGTTTGTCCAAAAAAATAGAGACTATATTCATGAAATTTTGTTCATTAAATTATATGTTGCCGATTCATGAAATTTTTCTCCCTTTAATTATATTGTTTGTGAATGTGTTGATTATAATTTGTGAATTCTAAAGTTTTAATTCATGATGATGATTTATGTTTTATCTGTTTTACCATGATTCTAATTGTTATAATTGTTTTTAGTATGAATCATGGCCAACCTTACCAAACTCTAGTTTATGGTTCTTGATATTATGAGAAAAAATTATCTATCATGGGTATTAGATGCTAAGATCTATCTATATGCTAAGGGTCTATGAAATGTTATTTGCCCAAGAAATGAAACAAAAGTGAATGAGAGATACTCCCTTGCTTCGTCTCCCAATTTCTTATCTTATTATTTTTTTCTTCTTCTACTTTCTAACTTTCTTATTTTTATAACATGTTATCAGCACGATAACCATCTCCATGGAGCAACTTGTCAAGATAAGGCCAATGCCATGATTTTCTTTCTCCACCATATCCATACAGGACTGAAAGCTGAAAACCTAACAGTAAAAGATCCACTAGAATGGTGGACTAATTGGAAGGAAATGTATGATCACTATAAAAATTGTGATTTTTCCTTGAGCTCATTACAAATGGATACATCTTATGCTAAGGGATTTTAAGATTGTCAGTGACTATAATTCAACAATTTTCAAAATAAGTTTTCAGTTGAAATTATCTGGTGGGAAAATAAGTAATAAGGGCTTGTTAGAGAAAACCTTTTCCACCTTTGATGCTTCAAATATGCTTACCGGAGCAATATCGAAAGAAAGGTTTTATTAGGTACTTTGAATTAATCTCATGTTTTTTGGTAGTCAAACAAAATAAGATGAGAGATACTCCCTCGCTTTCTCTCCCAATTTCTTATTTTGTTGATTTCTTCTTCTACTTTCTAACTTTTTATTTTATTTTTACATGTTGTCAGCATGAAACTTTAATAAAGTTATTATTATTTTTTTAATCATTGTCTTAACGATTTCCTCTACCTTCTTTTACTTTTTTTTTTTAAAAAAAATCTATCTAAGATGATTTGAGCCACTATATGGAAGTAAATAGACCATTTTACTGATTATTTTATACATTAGGTTCCATGACTAAGATTAAGGATTATTGTTGCTTTTCTATTTTATTTCAACCTCTCTTATTTATACAACATTATATCTCTTTATTTTATATTATATTGTTATTTACATTCTATATTATTATATTATGTTATTTCATTTGTTTATTGTTTATAATATTTTATTATTCATTTTTATTGTGTTTTGAATTATTATTTTCACATTTTTCTTTTTATTACATCACTAAGTTTATTATTCTATTTGTGTCTTATTTATATTGTTCATTTGTTTATTATTTAATTTATTTTCCATTTTACTCTTATTATTTCTATTTTTAGTGAAATTTTCTTGTTTACATTTTCTATATATATTATTTGTTTTATATTGTTTATAACTTATTATTGTCATTTTATTTTAAGTAATTTTATTTATAATATCATATATGACTCTATAGCACGATCTATATGATTATGGGTGTATTTTTGATGATGAGTTTGTATTTGTTTAATTAATTTCTATATTGTACTATCTTGCTCTAAATCAAAAGTTCTGCACATATAAATGTGTGTGTGTAATGTACATTTATATTGGTCTATGTTTTGTTACTATTTATTTATATTGCCACAATTCCCTCCCTCTCTCTACCTTTCTCCTTTATACAGGTATATTTATTCATGATTTTATGATTTTAATGTAAAACGTTTATTTATGAATTTATGATGACTACATGGTCTGTCCAAAAAAATAGAGACTATATTCATGAAATTTGTTTACTAATTATATGTTGTCTATTCATGAAATTTTTCTCCCTTTAATTATATTGTTTATCAATGTGTTGATTATAATTTGTGAATTCTAAAGTTTTAATTCATGATGATGCTTTATGATTTATTTGTTTTATCATGATTCTAATTGTTATAATTGTTTTTAAATCATAGCCAACCTTACCAAACTCTAGTTTATGGCTCTTGATATCACGAGAAAATATTATCTATAATGGGTCTTAGATGCTAAAATCCATCTATATGCTAAGGGTTTATGAAATGGTACTTTCCCAAGAAATGAAACAAAAGTAAATGAGAGATACTCCCTTGCTTCGTCTCCCAATTTCTTATCTTGTTATTTTTCTTATACTTTCTAATTTTCTTATTTTTATAACACGTTATTACCACGATAACCATCTCGATGGAGCAACTTGTCAAGATAAGGCCAATGCCGTGATTGTCCTTCCCCACCATATCCAAGCAGAACTGAAAAGTTGAATACCTAACAATAAGATATCCACTTGAATTGTGGACTAATTGGAAGGAAATGTATGATCACTAGAAAAATGGTGATTTTTCTTTAAGCTCATTACAAATGGATATATCTTATGCTAAGGGATTCTAAGACTGTAAGTGATTATAATTCAACAATTTTAATTTCAAAATAAGTTTTCAGTTGAAATTATGTGGTGAGAAAATAAGTAATAAGGACTTGTTAGAGAAAACCTTTTCACCTTTCGTGCTTCAAATATGCTCTTACGACAACAATATTGAGAGAAAGGTTTTAAAAAATACTCTGAATTAATATCATTTCTTTTGATAGTCAAACAAAACAATGAGCTATTGATGAAAAATCATGAAATTTGTCCCACTGGATCAGATCCATTCCTAAAGCAAATGTGAGTATATGTAATAATTACAATGCTCATAGTCCTGATCGTGGCCATGGCTTTAGACTTGGATGTGGTCGTGGTAGTCTAGAGGACATGGTAGTTATCGTTATTATGGAGGTGGAAGTAATAATTAATTATAATCCCAATACCCATTACAAGAAGAAATATGATAAAGGAAAAATAAATGACAAGAGTGATCCTTTAAAAGTTGTTGAGAATCAATGTTATCGGTGTGTATGAAGGGGCATTAGTCACGTACCTATATATTGTATGCTTGAGCTTCCAGCAAAACTTTATCAAGTTTCCATAAAAAAGAGTGCAAATAATGTGGAAGTAAATTTGATTTTTCCAAAATGATGATATCAATGAGCTAGATGGTATTAATGGCCTTGATGCTACAACATACTTAGAGGTGACTGATTTTTTTTTTTTTGGGTTTTTTTGAATCATGATTAGATGAGTTTGGTTGGAAGAATAATAAAAATGTTTTAATTTATGTTTTTCAAATCTAGTTTATACTTTACTTTCATTTTCCCTTTTCTACATGTAATAAGGGCATTATTGCTCATCATATTTTGAATTTGTTTTAAAGGTTAATGTGAAAATTTGACTCGGAAGTTTTAGCTGAGGAACAACATTGTCACGGAAGTTTTTTTTAGATTCAATGTTATCTTGGAAGTTTCAAAACTTAGCAATGTTGCCTTATACCGTTAAAGAATTGATGTTGACCATTAACTTTTTCACGGTAAGAGGTAACATTGATCTATTTTAATACTTATGAGGCAACCTAAAAAAACTTTCAGGGTAATATTAATCCTCATTAAAAACTTTCAAGGCAAATTTGTATCTTATCCCTTGTTTTAATGCATTTCTTTTCTTTTGGTGAAGATTATGGATGTTTTAATCATTAGAAGATATGTCTAATAAATAGTGCTACAACACATACCATACTTAGAGATGAAAAATGTTTTTCACATCTAACAATAAGTAGTGTAAGTATCAATTCCGTAGCGGGTCATACAACATTAATTGAAGGCTCTGAAAGAGCAATTATAATATTACTCAAAAGGACAAAATTTGTTATTGATGATGCTTTATATTCCTCCAAGTCATACCAAAATTTATTAAGTTTTAAGGATATCTTCTGAAATGGGTATCATATTGAGACTATAAATGAGAAGAATATGAAATATTTACAAATTATAATTGTTAGGTTTGGTGAAAAATGTACCTTGGAAAAATTACCAACATTATCTTTTGGTTTGTGTTATACAAAATATTAGTACAATTGAAATAAATGATACAGTAAACTATAAGTTTGCTGATAAAAATATATTTATTGTTTGGCATGACCGATTAGGCCATCTCAGATCAACTATTACGCGAAGAATTATTGAAAATTCACACATACATCCATTGAAGAGCCAAAAATTTATTCAATTTAAGGATTTATCATATGCTAATTGTTCTCAAGGCAAATTAATTGCAAGACCTTCTTTGACAATAGTTGGACTTGAATCCCCTACTTTTCTAGAGTGTATCCAAGGGGACATATGTGAGCCTACTCATCCACTATATAGACCAGTTATATATTTTATGGTTTTAATAGATGCATCTACAAGATAGTCACATGTGTGTTAGTTGTCAACATGTAATTTGGCATTTGCTAGATTACTTGCTCAAATAATTTGGCTAAGAGCACAGTTTCCAGATCATGCAATTAAGACAATTTGTCTTCATAATGCAAGTGAGTTTTCATCTCAAGCTTTTAATAATTATTGCATGGCAACTAGAATACTAGTAGAAATATGTTGCTCATGTCCACACTCAAAATGGTTTGGCAGAATCATTCATTAAACGCCTCCAATTGATAGCTAGACTAACACTTTTGAGAACAAAACTTCCCACCTCAGCCAAGGGGCATACAATTTTACATGCATCAGCAATTATGTGCGTCAAGCCAACAAGTTATCATGAATTCTTCCCATTACAATTGCATTTTGGTCAAGAGCGCGCCAAATATTTCCCATCTTAGAATTTCTAGAAGTGCGATATTTGTTTCTATTGCTCCACCACAATGTATAAAGATGGGACCTTTAAGGAGGTTAGGAACATATGTTGGTTATGAATCTCTTTCTGTAATCAAGTATTTAGAGCCATTAACTGGAGATTTATTTACAACACGTTTTGATGATTGCCATTTTAATGAGACAATTTTCACAATATTAGGGGAGATACTAAACACATGGTTAAAGAAATTACATGGAAAACATTGTCATTATCACATCTAGATCCTCGTATACAACAATATAAGCTTGAAGTTCAAAAAATAATTTATTTACAAAAGATTGAAAATCGTCTACCAGATTCGTTCACTTACCTTAAAAGAATTACCTAATCTTATGTTTTAACTGAAAATGCTCCAATTAAAATTGATGTCCTAATAGGATAACTTGAAATTGCAAATGAAACCAAGCTATGCTTGAAGCATGGTAGACCAATCCTTTCTAAAGATAAAAATATCATAAAGAGAAAAGGAGCAAACAATCAAAATGTTCATATTGAGGAGGTCGGTCTTATTGGAGAGGCTCAGGACATAACTAATCAAAAGACCCTCAAAGGGGTTTAGATACTTGAAAATAATGAAGGAATCTCGATGAGTTATGCCATTATAAGAAAAGATGGGATAAAAAAAGTATAGTTGTCGAAAACATATTTTCACATAATGTCACAGTTGAAATAATTAATTAGAATGAGGATCTTAAACCTAGATTAGTTGAAGAATGTAGACATAAAAGTGGTTGGCCAAAAAGGAAAGAGGCAATTCAAACAGGTTAAATTCACTTTCAGAATGTGATATTTTTGGATCTATAGTATGAATACCAAATGGTGTAAAGCTCATTGGGTATAGATAGGTATTTGTGCAAAAATGAAATGAGAAAAATGAGGTCGTTAGATATAAAGTACAACTAGTAGCACAAAGGGTTTTCGCAAAAACCTAACATTTATTATGAGAAGACATACTCTCCTTAATGGATGCAATCATTTTCTGTAACTTCCAATTGTACCATTATCTTGCTTAATTACCTTCTTTATGTGCGTGTAACTCTTAGGTTAGTCTTCAATGTATGAAGACCTATAAATAAAGGCCATGCATAAGGCATTTGCACACCACTAAAAGACAAGCGAATGAGAGATACTCCCTCACTTCCTCTCCCAATTTCTTATCTTGTTATTTTTTTCTTCTACTTTCTAACGTTCTTAGCAATATATGAGCTGGTATAGAGCAGTGTCTTTCTAGTGAAATAGCACCAACGGAATAATGGTGAGGAAATGGTATTGGCCCTTTTGTAGGTGGTGAGATTATAAATCAACAATGAAAAAACCAAGGTAATATTAGTTCTCTGCCCCATTTCATTTTTCTCTTCTTTATTTGGCCCAAAAAAAAAAGGCGAGTTGGGAGGCTCACCAAGGCCGAGACATGCTTTTGGCTCAAATAACAAAGAGATTCTTATAGATTGCCCATCAATAAAATTATCATCACTTTAGTGGGATTTGAATTCAATCTTATGATTATGAGTCAATCCCTTAATTAAATGGATCACTTTTGTTGGTCATTTTTCTCTTATTTATTTTCTTAATATTTTATGAAAACTCAAGCTAGTTTTTGGGATAATTCTTAATTTATTTTTATTTTGGATAAAAAGATCAATTATATAAAATGAAGAAGAATTATACAGATAAAGTTAGTATCATAGAGTTAGGGGAACAGGGAATTAACAAAACATCAGGAGAGTGAGAAGAAATGTAATACCCTAGAGTTTTATTAATTATTATTAACATGTGAATTTTGTTTCAGTTTCGAGGACGAAACTTATTTTAAAGAGGGTAGAATATAATACCCCAAATTTTTATTAATAGTAATAACCCATTTATTTTATTTTATATAACCTTGATGGGCCAAATACTCCTAGTCTTAATTGCCTTAGGAATTTCCAACTTATGCACTAAGAAATAGGGTAGGTAATAAGTCCACTACTTGTCAATCAAGTCATATTAAATTCACATCATAATTGATTGATTTAATTTAATATACCCTATTAATGAGTTGACAAGAGTAAAAGAGCCCAAGCTAAACTCTAATTCTAAGTTATAAATAGAAGTCTAGCCTAACCCTAAATATTCTCATTCTCTTCTTCTATTCTCTTCTACTACTTCCTCTATTCTTTCTCAGTGGCAATTATTCTTCTAAGAGGCTAACAAAACAGAGACCAGGTAGTCCTTATCCCTAGAACAACTTTGCTTCGTGCTTATTCTTTTTCTCTACATCCTATTTTGTTAATCCTAATTCCCATAAGTCTTAGGTTAGTTTTATATAAGTTTTGATAAGGTTGTTATATATCAAATATATTATATGTAATCCTAATTCTATGAGTTTTAGGTTAATTTCATATAAATCTTGATAAATAATTATAATCCTAAATATATCATATGTGATTGTTATATGTAAAATATATTTTATATAATCCTAATTAACTTTTTACAAAACCATTCAACCTTTGAATATTATTCTGAACGTAGATGCATGGGTGATAGAATTATACGTATACACCCTTTTATTCTTGAATTGTGTGAAGAAGCTTTTTTGCAAAATCCATTTATGATTGCATATACCTGCTTGTATGTGGTAGCTTTGAGGGTTTTGGTTTTTGAAATTGAAACATATATATAGATTGATGAATTACCATTGAATATACATACCTCACGTGGTTGCTCTAATTGATTCAAATTATATATTGATTTGAAAGCCGAAGCAAATCATATGCAATCATCAATCTATATATATGTTTCAATTTCAAAAACCAAAACCCTGAATGCTACCACGTACAGGCAGGTATATACAATCATAAATGGATGAAAGGGTATATACATATAATTCCATCATCCATGCATCTACGTTCAGAATAATATTCAAAGGTTGGTTTTGTAAAAAGTTAATTAGGATTATATAAAATATATTTTACATATAATAATCATATATGATATATTTAGGATCATAATTACTTATCAAGATTCATATTAAATTAACCTAAGACTCTTGGGATTAGGATTACATATAATATATTTTATATATGACAACCCTATCAAAACTACCTAAGACTCATGGGAATTAGGATTAACAAAATAGGATTTTGAGAAAAAGAATAAGCACGAGACGCAAGGTTGTCCTAAGGATTAGGATTACCTGGTCTCCGTTTTGCTAGCCTCTTAGAAGAATAATTGACACTGAGAAAGAATAGAGGAAATAGTAGAAGATAATGAGAATATTCAGAGTTAGGTTAGACTTCTATTTACAACTTAGAATTAAGGTTTAGCTTTGAGCTCTTTTACTCTTGTCAACTCATTAATAAAGTATATTAAATTAAATCAATCAACCATGATGTGAATTTAATATGATTTAGTTGACAAGTAGTGGACTTATTACCTACCCTCTTTCTTAGTGCATAAGCTGGAAATTTCTAAGGCAATTAAGACTATGAATATTTGGCCCACCAAGGTTATATAAAATAAAATAAATGAGTTATTACTATTAATAAAAATCTGGGTATTACAAGGAAAAATTTTAAGCAGCATGTTGCATCCTTTTCCAAAGTACCACCAAAAACCATAATGGGCAGTAAGACCACTAACCGAATTTTTCTTGAATGTAACGACATTGGGTCCGTTTGGGTTGGCGGTAGGAGCGGTGGCTTAAAAGCTATCTGACTTTTTTTTAAGCCCGGTAGGAAAAAAGTCAAGTTGTAAATGGTGAGTTGTGTTTGGATTGGTAGTGTGGCTTTTTGCAGAAGTAGCTTTTTTCTTAACTGATGAGTGTTTGGATTGTTATTTGAAAAGTCAGTTAAGATAGAAAATGACTGAAAATGACATGAATCATATTGAGTACTACTATACTTATTAATTGTATATATTAAAATAATAAAAATTTTAATTTTAATTTTAATTTGGAAAAAAGTTAAATGATTATTAAAAAAGTTAATAAATAAATAAAGTCCTTAATTGCATATAATTAATGGATAAAACTGTTTATAAAATAAAATGCATACAAATAATACATTTTAACTTCTCCTACTACTATGGCGGACAAGTTTTTCTCTGATTCTATCACGAAGATGATTCATTTGTGGTGAAGACAATGTATTCATATTTGATAAGGGGCCTTCATCAGGTGGATCATCATCATCTTCATCTTCATCGTCATCACCCAAATCTCCTTGGTCAGCTCGTCCAAATTCCACATCAGAATTCGAAAATCTCCGGATGAGATTGTGTATAGCCATTGTTGCACAAACTATGTGGATTTGAGTTTGAAAGTCATAAGGGAGCATATTTCGCAATATATTAAACCTTTTCTTCCACACTCCAAACGCTCTTTCTATAGTGCACCTCAAACTTGAATGATAATAATTGAAGTACTCGTTAGGATTTCGCAATCCTGGTTGTCGCCTGAATTGTGGAAGGTGATAACGTTCACGTCTATACGGACCAATATATCCAACTGGTGTTGGATAGCCAGCATCGACCAAGTAATATTTCCCTAAAAAGTGATGAAATTTTGTGGCACTTAGAAATTATAGGAAAAGTGAAATAAACACGGAAAAAAAAATCATACTAAGATGATGGTGTTGAAGATATACCTTGAGGTGGATGGGGAAAATTCAAACGTGGAGTAGTGATAGCGCTGTTGAACAAACGTGCATCATGTGCCGTACCTTCCCAACCTGCCAACACATAAGTAAAGCACATATCCCAATCACATACCGCCATGATATTCTGTGTTGGATATCCCTTTCTCCCAACATATTTGTCGCGCTCAGACTCGCTCACCACACAACTAATGTGAGTTCCATCAATTGCTCCTATTGCATTCCTGAAATATGGGAAGTAGCGGCGATCATTTGATATATTAGGGTGACAACCGCGAAACTCAGGATCAAGCGGTTTGACGTATTCAGTGGCAAGACCAAGACAAGCCTGTAACACGTAGTGGAATAACCTACTGATAGTTTCTCCTGAATGTTGAAATCGTTCCTGTACGATTCTATTTGTTAACCCATGGCCAACTATATATAAGAACATTGCTACCATCTCTTCTACTCTTGTGTACTTGGTGTGCTGTAACCCATGGTCCACCAATTTGGAGCATAAATGATAGAAGACATGTTTTTCAAGGCGAAAATTTTCATGACATACTATGTCATGGCCTTCCAAAACCTCTTGCACCCACATTGCTCCTGTTTGGCTACTAGTTCTGCGTGGCTCTTTGCAAATATATGATGTCATATGTGCAGCCACCAATGCAGCAATCCGTACGTTATTTGCTATCTCTTCTTCCATAATAGAAATTTTTAACGCCTTTTTTTCAGCACGAGACAAACGTCGTCCTTCCATGGAGAATAAGACCTGTGTCACGCCGAAGACTTAACTGAATGAAGAAACATACATAGAAAGGTGTAATAATAGTTGCATCAAACATACAAACATAAAGTTGAATGTCAAATAACAAGCGTCAAACAACAAACATAAGCGTCAGATAACACGTAGCGTCACACAATACATAATACAAACATAAGCGTCACATAAATAGGTGCGTCAGATAAAATAAGTTGTAGCATAGTAAATTCTGGTTCAGTTCGTCGGGGGTTGCTGCCATGATGGCGTGTTGTACGCATGGTACTTCAACCACTCAACCAAGTCATCTTGGTCCCCTTGTAGTGCAACAAACACATCGCGACATTTGTCATGCATCATCATGTTGTAATAGCGCTGACGAAAGTCACGGTCAACTGCAACTTCTGGAATTTTCCGCAACTCACTGTAGACGTAAGTCATTGAAACTTCATGATTGACATTATCAAGTTGTTGTGTTCTATTCTTAGTGGATGTAGCTATCATACTAAGAGAATCCGCAATTTGTTGCGAGGCAGATACGTTTTTATTTCTTCCTGCACTGGACCCTTGACCCCTCTTTCTCTTCCCGGATCCTGAACCACTAGGTTCCGTGCTTTGTGTCACATTTAGGCCTTCTATAGAGCCACTAACTCCAGTAGGTGCACTTGGAAGCTCTTCCTTGCTGTCACCTGAGCCTTCTTCTAAGTCCATTGTCGGCCGGTACACATCATCTTCCCCATCACGCGGTCTTGCAGACGGTGAGTACTGTAAGGAACCTGAGGCCATACCATCCTTGAAGATGACCTCTAATTCTCTGGCAAACTTTATGCCGTTGTACCTATACTTTGCATATTGTGGATTCTCCTGAAACAAGAAAAAAAAAAAACACCTCCTATTGTAATGTAAAAGAATAAGTAATAACAATAATATGAATACAAACTTAAGAGTTTTATACCTGAATTTTCCTTTCCCACCACTCATCTTCTGCAATCACTTTATGGTGGACGCTGTCATATGAGATACCGGTCTCTCTTGCAAATAGCTTGTCCCATACCTTCCATTCTTTCTTCAAGCTATCATACCTATTTTTTAGTTGTTTTTTTTCCAACGATTTTCCCGAGTTTTTGTTAAATCCATACAAAATATTGATCCATCCAGTAGGTGTGAACGATCCGCCTTGTCGTTCTTTTTTCAAAATTTGGTCAATACATTGTTGAAGGAAAATTCCTGTAGTTTTGTCATCCCAACATGTTCGACTTTTGTCCGTGCTCATATTGCTATGTAAATAATCAGAAGTTAACACTCGAACATATACTTCATAATAAAAATAGTGCAAACCGTATGCTCAATTTAAATGGATTAATAAATAATATTGAATATAATTGTTTCTTGATTTCCTTAAAAATATATGTATATATATATATATTGAATTTGTTTAGTTAAACATATATATACTAAATTTAATTGTTTTTAATAGAAGATAAACTTCACGTAAAGGCGTTACCTATAAATAATTACCGGGCCATTGGTTTCTTCGATTTTTACCCTAAACCCGATGGAACTCACCCAACAATAGCACATGGTCGAGACAAAATTGCATACAAACACAATACTCAAACTAATCAAATAAGAAATTATTTCGAAATTGCAATCCTGAAATCAAAACCTGATAGATATCAAAACTCAAACTAATTTGCATGAAGACAAATTAAATGTCAAGATAAAGAACAACTGTGGAGACATGCTGAAGCTATTTTAATTGGAATCTGGAAATTAGAGCGAGCACTTTGGACATAGGCATCTTTCGTACCTCACCTACAACTGTGGCTTCACAGAGCAATATCCTGTTACAAAATGGATAAAGAACAAGAAATAAAAGAAAATACCTTTTGTTTAAAACTAGAAACTTGGAATTTCCAACTAAGCAATAAGCCTTTTAGGCCACAAAAATAACTTAAGAGGAACATAAGAGTATGAACGAAACATAAGAGAATAAAACACAAAGCAGGAGGTATATGAAACCTGAGCAAAGTCAACAGTATCCTCCACAAGACCAAGATTTTTCTTTCTCTGAAAAAACCCAGCTGGACTATTTACACAACTCTGCACTCCCTCACGGGTCCTTAAACTACTCAACGTCCTTGAGTGCTGGGGCCTAGATATAACAGCTCTCAATCCCACTAACCAAGAAGTAGCCTGTGCCTTTTCCTTGCATATGTAGGTTAAAAAATAAACAGATTTGAATCGAAAAATATTAGGAACAAGAACTTTGGGATAAAAACTATCTAAATGAGCATACTTAAAAAACAAAAGTGTGTTTAAAAGTGCAACCGTATCTAAAAGCTGGAAAAGCTCCAACTACTCTATCACAACTAGAAAGTTGTGGGACATCCTCAAGGTTTAAAGTTTTCCTTTTGCCAGTATCAATTAGAGGACTCACCCAAGAGAAGGTAAGAATGCTGAAAATTCCAGCATTTGAGTAAGGAGTGATATTTTCCTCCCCCTTGGTCTTATTTAACTCTAATGCATTACTAACATCAGTATCATCATTCAAAAGAGGCTCTTGAAGAATGCTATCTTCACCCTCATGTTTCAGAGAGAACACCGTATAACACAAGAGAAACTCATCATAAAAAAGGAGATTCCATCATAAATTAAGTGCTGACTTGGCAACAAAATGTGTTTTAGATGGAGAATAATAATGTCCAGAACAAAGCAAAAATTAGAGTTAAATGCTATACCAATAGAAGTGGGAATCTCCTTTCACCTGAATTGAAGAGTCCTACGCGTAATGAAGCACAAACGATTCCCCAATCAACTGTTTTGAGTGCCAAATCCAAAAGGGTGACGAACTTTTCATCAGACCAACCATTGCTATACCAATATAAGTAACATAGTAGAAACATGACAAGATTAAATGCAGAAGCACCGAAAGAACAAAACAGAGTCCTGTTATTCTGAGTTCTTTTAAATTTCTCTTTGTAACCATCTCTCGCATCCCATGCAATTTTTTTCCGCACCCATGAGACAAAAACAGCTAGTGATAAAACTAAGTGAAGAGAAGCAGAAACCAAGTGCGAAAAAGTGGGTTTTTGAAAGAGAACCACCAAAGCAAACAACATTGAATAAATTGATCGTCAAATAGGAAACTTTTCTGAAAAAATTTGTGAAAGGCGTGTGCTTGAATTACAGTGTATGATCAGAAAACATAGTATGTTTGGGCAGGAGTTAGACCAAGGATAATCAGCTATTCTTATAAAAATTCAATATCCTAATTGGCTCAACTATTCTTATATTTCCACCACTGTATATTCGAAACTGACATTTTAACATTATAGATTCAATATTCTCATGAAACTGCTCGTACTCATTGAAAGAATTAAATAAGAGTATGTTTGGGCAGGAGTTAGACCAAGGATAATCAGCTATGGAAGCTCAAAATGTCATTTTTCTAAAAAAAAAGAAATTATTCAAATACCCTAATTGTCTGGTTTCTAGAATAGGAAATAAAAGACTTCGAAATCGATGTTCAACAACAATGAAAAAATTCCACACACTGACTGGAGAAAGAACCGATAATAGTAAACCAACAACAAAATTTTCAGAAATCAAACTCTTTTCATTGCGAGGAAATGATCGAATGCTTCACAAAGAAGATATGAGTTATGACTCAGCGTTGGACGGGAATGAATTCAGAATCTTGCAATGAAACCCAGTAATCAACTTTCAAAATCGGCCCGCTCATTATATTCTGGGCATATTACAGAGAAAAAAACAGATAAAGAAAATTGAATTCGGAGAAAACGCAATCAAATTGGGGAAAACTGAATGAACATACCTCTGAGCGATGAGTGAGGAAGAATTCACCACAGGTGTAGTAGATGGAGCACGAGATCGCTATTTGAAGACAAAGAATGGCACTGCGCTTTGATTGGACGACACGAGCACGCGAACCAGCTAGAGAATCTCTGCTGGAGGAAGGGAAAGCCGAGAATCTAGGGCACGCGGGAGCATCTCTGCGATGGAGAATCTCTGCGATGTTTCAGCCTTTTTCTGTTGGAGGGGACTTGACGGGATGGGAACACGGTGGTGACAACCGGATTGAGAGCACGACCACGGGCTGGAGGACCGAAGTGCGTCTGGACCGTGGGGCTTCCGGGCTGGAGTGGGGGAGAGAGATGACGAGCTAAGAGATCTGGAAGAGCTTGGGACTGGAGGTCGAGCAAAGAAATCCGAAGGTTGCTGGAGGTGTTCAGTGCGTTTTGCCCACAGCTCGGATTTGGGGCGTTCAAAAAGCTCGGTTACGTTGAGATTAATGGGAAAATTTCATCTAACGTGCTGGGCTATCCAAACATTTCAGGCTCCATTTTTTTTTTTCGGTTCCCCAGTAGCTTAAAAGCTGCTGGGTTTTTTTAACTAAAAAGCCCTAAAAAAAGTGAAACCAAACGGGCCCATTGATGTGGTTTAGCATGAATAATCCAGTGTAGCATCAGTCTTAGATAAGAGATACAAAACAGACTGGGATTGAAAACTGCAGCTTTACCCATATGAAATATTGGATTTCGTCATGACCAAGGAAAATTGAAGCAATGCGAGTGGTATGCCTTCGAATTTTATCATTTCTCAAGTAAATTGTCTAGTTCCGCGTGGACCTGAGAATGTTATGGATGCTGCAACTGGATAAAATAGTGGTAGAAGCAAGATTTGAGGCATGAGATTACAAGAAAATCCTTGCCAATTAAAAATTTTTGTGAGGTATTGAAAGGAGTCTGGAAAATCTTGAATAACATGCTCTGGTTGACCCAATAAGACCTCTATGAAGAGCCATATTTCGCTTGGTCCGAATGTGATTAAGAAGAATGATAATTCCTTCAAGCATTACTAAATTTCCCTTAGAACAAAGCTGGTGCACAGTAGTAGAAAGCCATGCAAGAAAGTCTTGAGAAGAAAACCTATCAAAACGAAGAGATAATGCTCCTAACCAAATTGTCTTAATGTAGGCCCAAGAGCAAAAGAGATGATCAAGTGTTCAGCGACTTGACAACCAAAAACGCAATAAACCTGAACATTCAAAATTTCAAATGATGCTTCCTCAAAACCTCTCGTACAGGTACAATAGAATGAATCAACTCGAAGTTGTTTATATGGAAACTGAATTTTCCACATAAAATCCTAGTTTTTTAATGGAGAAACGTATCAGGTCGCAGCATTATTGAGGGACAGAGCGTAGTCCTGTTCAACACTAAATATCCCAGAGACATCACCCTCCCAATAGAGTTCATCCTAGACATTACAAAGGGAAATGGGAGTTTTGAGAATGTTATCACCCACCGCTTGAGAGTAGATGGCTTTAACTAGAGGTTATGATTAATAGGAATACAATCCCTTGAGCCAAACTGCCATCGAAGGTGCTTAAAAATGAGTTCAGAGGATTCCAAAATACCTTTCCAGAACCAAGAAGCATTGTATGGCCTTTTCAATTTACAACTGGAAGAGGCATCCCAATATTGGATCCTCAAAGTATGGGCAAGAAGAGAATGAGGTTCAGCTGATGAAATCTTCCAACTGGAATATTTCAATTTACAACTGGAATAGCTAACAAACCTATGTTCATATGATGCGTGGATCTAATGCCTAAACCGCCAATGGTTGTAGAAGTACTACCTCCGGTCCTAATTATAGAAACATTTTTATAGTATAATTTACACTACAAAAATATTCCTATAATCAAGACCGAAAGGAGTATATCCTTCTTGACAAGATGAATTTTCCACTTCTGGTCATCATATCCCCATAAAAAGTACAAGTTTAGGATCAATACTCTTTTGGGAAGTTTGATACAAGAGAGCAAATGGATGTTAGAGGCAGATAGGACAGATTTAATGAGAGTTAATCAGAGGCAGATAGGACAGATTTAATGAGAGTTAATCTTAATGCTTGAGATAGAAGCTTGGACTTCCAAGAGCCCGTTCTCCTATCATGGCATCTATAACTTGCCTATAGATTGGATAATTTTTAACTAATAGTACCGTCAACATGTTTCACACATAAAAAAAACCTTAAATTCATTAATTCTATCTAAAATTCAACAAAATTATCAAGGAGCTGAATGTTGATGGGGCGTTTTCAAGGAGCTCCAGTTTAGCAAGTGCTGGTCTCTTACGTGATGATAAAGAGACCTTTTAGTCGGTGAGTATAATATACACACTATTCTTGTACAAAATTATCAGTAATTATATATTTATTTAATGAATACTATGAAAATGGATTATTTGTTTACCTTTTCAAATTCAATAATTATGAATGAATATAAATTATTTATATTTTGGTTGCTCCCTTAATCACAATCGAGTCAATAAGCTTTGAACAAAAATCTCGAGCAGTTACCTTCGAATATTAAATAGACAAGTAAGGAAACAGTGCTGATAATGATATACATGGGCAAGCATTGAATGAGTTACAACCCAAAACTGTTATTCATGATATATATATAACACATGACAAATTGAGTCTTGTCATGTACAGGAACAAACTATACACCTCCGTGGAATAAAAAATAAGGGGAGGAAATAATGGGACATTCCTGCTTCTCCTAGCCTCAAAAAACTAACAGCAATCAATTAAAAAAAAAAAACAAAAACAAAAAAACGAGAGAGAGAAACTACTCTTGTAAAACTTCCCTCCCCCAACTCATGAAAAAACGAGAGGGAGAAAGAAAGAAAGCTGAAAAAAATCAAACCACAACTAAAATTGAGCTAAATAGTTGGCCTAATGAATAACCACGCGGATTTTGCCGAGTCCAAAAACTCACAGCTTCCTAAATTATGAACAATGAACTAACCGAACAACCATCCGAACCCATCATTCTGACTTGCAATAACAAATCTCTTTCTGCTCTTCACGCCGGCAGGTCAAAGTCTGGAGCCACTTTCAATTTTGACAAAGTTGACCCTCACGTTTAAGCACAACAGCTGCCACTCACATTAAAGGAAGGTAAGCTCCACCATGACCTTTCCTCAGCACTAATGGCGCTGAAATGTCAGGTACCTTGTCCATTTCCTTCATGCATGCATTAATGACATCACTAAATCCAGTTGCCAAATTACTCAACTGCATCCGCAACCTCAAATCCCTTGTCCGCTTTAGTAAGCACCTAAATGATCTTCCTAAATACTTGGCCCAATCAGCAGGCAACCCTCCTCCGGTGAGCCAAACTGAGAATTGAGATTGGTCCCCTCTGGCAGCCACTTCAGCTCTATAGAATCTAGCTAACTCAATTAGCATTGAAGGCGGGAGAGGTAAAACGGAGACAAATTCAGCAACAAACTCTTCCATCACTTCGGGTTTGAGCATCTGGTTCCAGAGCACCAATGCCCACTCACCCGGCTGGTTAAGGCCATAAGCTTCAGCCACAATTAAAGCCTCCTGAAACTGAGATTGCTCGACCAATGCTCTTCTAGCATTCGTTTCTGACAGATAAAGCCACTGAAAATCTGGCATTCGGATTTGAAGGGACAAGAGGGAAGCCTGAGCACAAGCCTTGCGTGTTTTATTGCCGGCATCAATGGAAGAGTGCACTTCAGCAGCTTCAATGAAATACCGCATGGCATCCAGTAAGTCTCCGTTTTGGTCCTTGTCATACCGATGGAACCACCGGTCACATGATTGCTCTGCACGTAACTCTAAAAGTGCAGCTGTCTCATGCTTCATGTCAAAATGGTTGTACACCTGTGAAGAATGTAAAAAATGATAAGTAGAAAATACCACGTTTTAATATAACCATCCCATAGATTGGCCCAAAAATCTAGATGTTAAGCCTGTGTTGATAACTTTGATATGTTAAGTGCATACGCTAGAGCATTTCAATAACCCTGAAAAAAGTCAACAAAAAAACCTACGAACCTTACAAAATTGACCTCCATAGCCACCAAACATGATAGAAACTAGACTAATCTATCTATAATATAAAAATTCTAATAAGCTGCACAACTCATAACATGAACTGTAACAATGTGGCAACAAACAATAGTTTAAATAGATAGGTTTATTTTTGGAATGATCAAAGTTCTTGTCTCAGGAAATAAATTGCATCCCAGAACCACCATTTTATCCATATTCTTCTCTACAAGCTACTACAGACAAACTTGCCAATAGTTTGACACTAGAAAGGACAAATAAACAAACCATAGCAAATGCATCAAGATCATTAGGGTTGAAATGCTTCAGAGATGTAAGAACAGCCATTCTAAATCCTCTGATGGCCTCAGCGATGCCCGTATTTGTGGCTGCAGCTGCAGAATACTTCTGAAGAAGAAGATCCAGTTGACCATTTTCTATAAGAATACCAAGGATAAAGTTAAGAGCATAAAAGTTTCCAACTCCTGTTATGAGGCGAGCCAAACATGAAAAATCACCCTCGGACACATAAGAGTCAACCCTAGTTGCAGCAAGGGCTACAAGAACATCAACTCCATCTAGGCAAGCGGATGATTTGTAGAAGTGGTGAGACAGAATAAGAAGCTCAACCTGTAATGACATTTTCATGGGAAAAAACATCTTTAGCTACAAAACAAGGAGATTGAGTCCGGCAAAATCACAAAGATGAATGTATCAAATAGTTACACCTTTACAAAGATTACTCTTCAAACAGATAAGGATAAAAACCACAGAAGTGCAAAAGAAGGGTCTGGTAACTGATTAAATTTGCACTAAACCAACCTAAAGTTGGAAAAGTTTAAAGTTTTGGATTATATGTATAGGGAGCATAAAAAGGTGATATAAGTAAATTTCATCCTCATATCAGCAAGAACAGTCTGGGGGAAAAAAATTCAAATTATGTGACTACTTTAGGTGGTCATTTGATCAATTGAGATTACTCCTTTCATAATCACAAATCAACAAACCAATGCCTTCACTGTTTGGACCTATACATATATATAAATGTGCAGTACATGAGGATAAACATGTCTAACTAGCAATTGTTGATATGATACCTCACAAGCGTGCGGAATTTCTTGACCAGTAATCACCAAGCGCATTAAAGCATGCCCAATTTCAGGTTCAGAGGGACAAAGTTCAGCCCATTTCAAGAAATCTGAAAACCTCCACAGTAGGGGAGCTGGCCCTTCCTCCTCCTTTTGAGAATCCATATAACCTCCACGATGGGCAGCCAGCAACCCCTGGACAATGTATATAAAGCACATCATCAGAAAACAAATGTTAGTTATAGTAAAATGAACCACGATCAGCTTCATAAGTTTGTTTAGGAATGCCCTTGCCTAATACAGCATTAGTAAAACCAACATGTCAAGTAAAAAATATGTTCCCTAAAGACACCAAGTAACAAATCGGATAACTTCATCAGTCAATTTAGATTCCCAATTCAGCATGTAAATAAATGACCCTTAACAAACCCATCAATGAAAAGATGTAAAACATTTACCAAGCCATACCAGTGAAAATAACACTAGGTAATACCACCAAAAAAAAAAAAAGGAAGAAGAAGAAATAAACCTTTAGGAAAGATTCTGCCAGTATTTGAGCAATGCTTGCTGCTGGCATTAGATGAGTCTGAACCAGGAGGTTAGCCTCCTCAAAGGACTCTTGTGCTTTAAGAGAAAGCAGCTGTAGTAGTTCAATTGGTTGCTTGTTGAATGCCTCAAAAAACAAGACGCCCAACTTGTTTGCAGCTTTTATAACTGCTATTATTCTCTTGCATAGCCCTCGTCCATTTCCTTCAGGAAAAATGGCCACCAAACTCTCCAAAATCTTACATCAGATGTTTATCAAATGGTATTAATACAAAGATCTCATCAATGATAAAGAAACAAAACACAACTAATAACATCCTAGCATATAACACAATATAGAGAAACTACGAATATGGGAGGTAACCTGCTGTGGATCAATGTTATGCTGGTCTCCCACTATATCATACGACTGTAAAACAGAAAGCACTTCTTCATCAAGCATTGACATGGATACATTGCAAGGAGGAGTTGAGATAGCAGCAAGCTTCAAGGTTGCATCGACAAGTCTGAATTCAGATGGCATTTGTCCTGGAGACAGCTTATACTGCAGTTGCTTTGCAGCGGTTATTTGCCCAAATTCCAACAAAGAAAGCACAGCCCTTTCTAGCTCTGCTGCTCCAACCCTTTCCTCCCACCTAGAAAAAAACATTTCTACCTTCAAGTTTTCTTCTTGCAACTGCAACTCATTTTTAAAACTCAAAGGACCAGAGCCATCATCAGTATCTGCTGATTTATCCAGTGATTCCAGAGGTTGGCGTCTTGATGGCAAGTATCCTTTGGCACGTCTTTTTGTCTTTGAATTTCCAATTAAGAACCCAGAATCAACTGTTTGATTCTTGTATGAAATTTGGTTATTTTCTTTGGACTCGTATTTTTCTACAGTTCTATTCCTCATTGTATTTATATGATTGTCCATCTTGGCAATTATAGTTGCAGTTCGGTCAATAATATTGGTATCATTCTTGTTAACAGTGTCCCTGGTGGAAATGTTGAAGTCTCCTTCATTCTTCATCTGAGTCTCTGACTCAACTGCTAAGAGCCATACTTTCGTCTCAATTTCACGCAGAAGGTGCAACGGACAGACTCTGAAAATTTTAACAATAGAGATAAGTAAAGATGTTGTCTCAAGGTTAGATAAATAATTCTGGAAGTGGTCCATACGGGTTAGATAGGCTTATCATCCCACTAAGCCATTGCAGAGAAAGCAACAAAAGTTCACGAAGCTCCCGTGCTGGAACTTCTCTCTCAACAGCTTCTGCATGTTTAAGGAAAAATAACCCAGCCTGCAATCATTATGAAAGAGATCAACTTACAATAAAAGCAAAGTAACATACATAATTCATATAATATTAGCCCCAGTAAAGACCAAACGCACCTGAAGAGCAGGGAAGGAATATCTGATGAACAGTGTGTGGCAGTGGCCCCACAGAGCAGCTCTTTCCTCTGGCACATCCCAAAGGAACACCTTCCATTCAGTTACCATAGATTCAGCCTAACATTTAAAATAAAAGAAGTTTATCAGATGTGTTCAGAGTACTATTACTGATATTATTCCAAGATGTCAGAGTACAAGATCACGCAATCACATGAAATGCTGGAGAATAAATTCAACCATTTGTTTCTAGACCAGATTTTAGATTTACATAAAGGCTAATAAAGCTAAAATTCTAAGCTTTTGGAGACTTCCCAACTGCTCGTAAAAACAATAATTGAAAACAAGGGA
Organism: Acacia crassicarpa; assembly: GCA_034222035.1. Lineage (NCBI taxonomy): Eukaryota > Viridiplantae > Streptophyta > Magnoliopsida > Fabales > Fabaceae > Acacia > Acacia crassicarpa. The sequence continues at coordinate 10,818,738 of JAWXYG010000008.1, read as the reverse complement.
TCTCTAGTTCTCTACAATAAACATGATCAAATGACATCTTCATGTGTGCCAAATTTGCATTAGAATAACTGTGGCACTAAATTCAGCAATTAGTGATCTTATATTTTTTTGATGATAACAAAGTGAGCATCAAAAATTTAAATCAGGTCATTATCGAGGAGTTCATAGCATTTACATTACAATATTAAGACCTATTTCTACCAATCTCTTCAATAGAAAGTTTGCAAGAACCTCAGAGAAAATCATTTTATGGGGGTCATTAGGAATCCCACAATTCTGACCTATTAAAGAATCAGATAGGGAAAACGTAGTGCCTAAACATTTAATGAATACGTTACACATCCTTCCAAAAATTTACAATCTTGAAACTCCCTCCTGAGGTGCCTATGAAAATAAAACAATGTCATCTATGCCCACCATTGTAGATTAGGTTTAGGTAGATGAAATTAGACGGATCAAGGTTTTCCTGATCTGTAGAAAATTTATGCAAAGCAGCCAGATCACACATCTGATGTCATATCAGATACAAAAATTAAGGAAACAATTAAATAGTAACGGCATGAATCAAAACAAGTTTACTCATTGTGGCTTGAGTTCAAGATTTTTCCTCAATTGAATCTACAGTCAAAACAATCTTCTATGTCAAAAACAGGCTGAAAGCTTTATTTGCTACCTGAGATTCAGTAACATGATTCATCACAGATTTAAATTGTCCACCACTGGCCTCCAATTGTCTGGCCCAGTTCCTTGCCTGCTCCCAGTGCCTATTCTTTTCTAGTGCATACAAGAGTGAAGCATCGTCTGAAGTTTCATTTCCTAATTGCAGCTCATCATTCTTACAGAGTAAAGGCTCTGCTAAATTAATTTTCCAATAGCATTTTCTATAATATGCTGATGCATATCCACCATCCCCAAAGTCAGTAGCAGCAAGAAGTTGCAGTAAGCATCTTTTTTCGTAAGGAGAGGGGCAAGTTGAAAGCACAGCATCAGCAGCTTTTGAAGCAGTAGAACTGATCCATGACGTCCCAATTTGCCCTTCTTTTCCTACATTAGCCTGTAAGTAAGTCGGTTCTTCCTTAATCCTGAGAGAGAAGGAGCCTAAATGTGCTGAAGCTTCAGATAGTCGCATTTGAGAAAATGCCTGAAAAAGTATATATTTCCACGAGCTCAATATTATTGAAATTGAAGCTAAAATCAAATTGAACAATGCCAAGAACTTGATTAAGATGATAATATTTATTGGAAGATGACATGTCATGTGCCAGCTGCAGGATAGCTACAAAAGGCAACGTGGAAAGGGATGGAGATCAAATCTGAGTGTTGGCTAACCAGAACCTCCTGGACACATTGAAGGGGCACTTGACTCCCTTCATGTTCTCCATGGTACTAAGATAGGAAGACTTGCTTCCAAACTTTGGAGTATAAATCATTTTGCTGGTCAATACAGCATCTTCATGTGAGGCTTATTCCTTCTTGCCTAGGATGGCCATAGCTCGGCTAAGTTAGGTTAACCAGAGGATACATGCCATAAGCTTCAATACCATGTAGGATTTTAGAGAATAATAAAAGCTTAGAATAACTGTACTTACTTGAATGAAACTGAAGGCTATTTATAGGGAATGTGGCAACACGTTTGCCACTAGAATCCCATAAAACTAGAAAATAAACCATGAATTATGGAAATACAGTTGCCATAAAAATCCCAAGAAATAAGGCACAAAGTCAGTAAGAGCAATGACGGAAAATTTCTATAACCTATATATCTATATATATAACTTATAGCATGCTACATTGCAAATAGTGCAGCTTTTTCCTGGTAGTTTTCTAGCAATTCTATGTTGAAAAATACACTTTCCAACACAAAAAACAGATGTAGGATCTAGAATACACAAATCATTTTGACAGAACTTAGCCACAACTGTATGTTAGCTCTCGAATAATGACATCTTGTTTTAAATGACAGCTGTAAAAAGAAAATAGTGCCACCAGCCCCACAAATACATAAGTAGATGAAAAGGATAAATTTTAATTCAGCCCACATACCTGAAGAGCACGAATGAATGGCAACAGGGCACATGATGGAAGGAACATCTCAAAAGCCCTTAGCAAAGGTAAAAATAACTGTTGTTCACAAAGCACAGCAACCATCTTAGAAAGAGATTCAGGACCTTCATCGAAATCACTTGAAACATTGGCAGATGCAGAATCTTCCACCTTTTTCTTTCTCTCACTTGATATACCTTGAGAATCAAATCTTTTTTCACCCATGGAAGTACTTGAGATGTTAAAGATAGCAAAAGCTGAAGAGTTCAATAAAGTAGGTGCCATTAACCGTCGACGTTTAGGACTCTGCCTGTTATAGTGAAATGTAAACATTCTATCCCCTGCTGGCAGGGCATTAGTTGCATCTACAGCAGCTCCAACATTATCTGCAATCTGAGAAGCAATATCGTTCACCTTGATAGATGAAGTTTCTCTGTCCACAGAATAAGAATCAAATACAAGCCAATGATTGAGATTTAATGATTGAGTATTATACCTGTGTGTGAATTTATTATATAAACAACCTAATGCTTAGTACTTAAGAAGATGAAAATGTTAACCAGAAATCTAATCATTATAACATCATTCACGTAAAGAGATTTCTAGTCACCTTGCTGCAGTAATTTCCAGCCAAACTGCCAGGCATGACAATGGAGAGACATCAGGGAAGCATGAAGCAATCATTGCCAATGTAGACCAGCAGAGTTCTTTTGCCTTCATCAAGAGAACCTCTCCAGCACATTTTTGCTTTTCACACTCAGCTAATATTTGAAAGAGTTCCACAGGAATGCATATGCTTTCATCAGGAAAGGTTGACTCACAGCCTTTCTCCAGAGTATCTGAGCATGAAGAACTTGCCTTTTTCTTTAACTGCATTCCTCTCAAAACTGCCAACATATGAAGTCTGAGTCGTGGATCACTAAATTCCTTTGATGCCTGACATAGGCAACAACAAACGGTTAACCAGGTGAACTAATTTCCATTAAAATTGATTTACACAGCTTACACTGAGCAAGAAAATTAGAACATTAAACAATACTCACCACTTGGAATACTGCGTCATATGAATATCCCCCAATCTGAGCTTCAGACAAGAATCCAATCTGATAGAAGCAATGCACAGCATACAGTTAGAAATTGTGCTACTAATAAACATTTTCTAGAATACAAACAAGAGAAGAAAAGCATACCCAGTCATTATCTCTAGCTAGCATCGCAAGGTACTTTGTACTTAATGGAAGCAGATGCATCCTACAAAAATTTGTAACCAAACTCCAGTGCTGACTAGCAGATTTCTGTTGAGACCTTAACTCAAATCCATCACCGTTGCCGCTCAAAAGCCAAGACCCACAGGAATTTCCATCAACCTCTCTCGGAACGCTTGCCTTTTCTAAATGGTGTAGAACAAGCATAAGGGCTCGAGAAGGTTGTTTACTTGGACTTCCAGCCTTATTAGAATTTCCAAGAGAATCCTTGTGCAAATATTCATCAGCTAGAGCTCGGGCGAGGGAATTTGTTACATCGCCTTCATGGGACATCGCATGGAAAACAGAACCCTTAGGTGATAATTGTCTGAGATTGTCATTACATTCACTTGACTTGTAGAAAGAAGAAATCCGTTTTAGTGCAGCAACGTCAACATGCAACATACTAGCAGACAAACCACATAGCTCCAGAAGAAAAGCACAAGAAGCAACCAGCATATCATCCTCAAAATGCATAATAGCAAGGGGCAAAATCTGAAAATTCACCCACAAAAATTTTTAAATCTACCATATAAAATTGTTACACATCCTCTTAGTTCATTTCATTGTTTCCAGTTCATCTTTCATTTCTCTTTCAATATGCATAAAAAAAGTAAAAGTAGAAAATAGTCCTCACCGGCAAAAGGAGATCCTCTTCACTCTGAGAAAGTGGTGAAAGAAGGGTCTGAACATCAGATTGAATGTTTGTTTGCACATTTGTTGAAGCACTGGCTGTCCCTCCTGACTTTAATTGTTGAGCTCTATTGATGAGAATTTGGTTGAAAGCTGCCAACGCACGTCCACGATGCAAATGGTGCTCAAGCCGAAGCCCTGTTTCCTGAAATTTTCGATAATGAATCAAAGAGAATGCAAATTAGGAAGAAACAGTAGGCACAAAAAGAGTATAACATAAACACCAAAGAGCCAAGGAACAAAAACAAATATGAAGCTCAAGAGGATACTAGATCTACTAGAGGAGAATAAAAAAATAGGGGGAATTACTATAAGGTCCCTAAGAAGGGAAATCATCACTCAAAAGTCCGATAACAACTGAGGAGCATGTATTGTACATCCATAAAAAAAAGGTTCATACTGTTCACTTGTCATTGAGACTTTTTGGTTGCTAAATCCCTTCCTCAGGACCTCATAGTAATTCTCCCAATAAATACCCTCCCAAGAATATTTGGGGAGAGGGAGAAAAACCCTCTGCATATGCGTAACAAGGATTGTGTCCATAAAAAAGCCCCAGCAAAACGATATCAAACGTGCCATAAAAGGCAATTCTATCCCATAATATATCAAGAAGAAGCACAATGCCTTAAAAAATGTAAGTAGCTCATTCAAACTATATACAACAAAGTAAAACATAAACAGTTCAATGCCATAATTTTTTGCGCTCATTACTCCTACCAAATACTCTCACCTCATAATATTTTTTATCCAGAAAAAATTAGACTGCAGCAATAATTCCACTAAAATTGCAATCATACATCTGAGCAGGTACAACATAATTAAACAGAGTTCTTGCCACTTTCCTTTGACAGAATAATGATATATAAATGATATAGGGTTAAGTAGCAAATCTGCCCTGAAAGTACATGTTCAAGAGCAATGTTGCCTTGAAATTTTTTTGTCTCAATGTCACCCCGGAAGTCTAAAAATGTAACAAGGTTGCCTTCCCCGTTAACATCGTTGATTTTCACCGTTAAAAAAATCTCACATGGCACTTAAACTGCCATCTCATTGCCACCTACTTCTACTCTCTCCACCTCTTATCTACGTCACCATCTCCTACCCCTTCTTTCCTCCCTCTCTTTGCTTCATCCTCTCACTCACCGGCAATCCCTACCCACTCACTGGCGACGACCATCTTCCCCACCCACCGTCAATGAGCTTCCCATCCAACTTCCCCCAACCTCCATTGCCGAACCTTCATCTTCAACCACACAAGATCGACGTCACCCCCAAACCCCTCTTCAAGTTTTCTCCACTTCAAATGGCAAGATCGACGTCGCCCCCTCTCCTTTTTCTGAATTGGATACTTTACTTTCCAATTTTTTCCTTTGAAAAAAAAAAAACTGCTCAAACTAACGAGAATGGCAGTCAGGTGGAGTTTCCAGGTGTTCTCAATATAGTGTTGAATGCGTCGTCAAAATTTCTAAAATCAGCGCACCCAAAGCTCTGTACGTCGTATTCTAAAGGAAATGATGAGTCAAATTGCGTGCTCGAGAACTGAATCTACTCCCCATCTCCTCTACAACTTTGCCAAATTGGCTCTCATCAAGATTTTCGCTCATCCCTATGCCACAGTACTAGCCTCCTCACACTCATCAATTTCTCTCTGTTTTTTCCACATTAATTTCATCTCTCTCGCTTGCTTCTATATGATTACATGAATTCTTCCATTCATGTATGCATCTTGTCTTGGTCTTTGGTCCCCAAAGGTGTGTGACTTGTCTTGTGGAGGCAGCGTTGATGCTGATAAGTGGGATGAAGCTCAAATCAGTCACTATATTGGAATTGGTATCGAATTGTGGAATTTTATGTACCATTGGTTGGGGTTGTTCCTACTTGAGTTTCAATATATTGACGGTGGATTGTTGCTATAGACGCGGCGTCGTCTGGCATAAGCTAGATATGAGAAGCGTGGGAGAGCCAAAGGAAAGCTTACACTTCAAAGTTCTGAGATTGATCCCTGAATGGTGGGTGTGGAAGATGGTCATCACTAATGACTAGGTAAGTGTTGCCGGTGGGTGAGAGGTTGAAGCAAAGAGAGGGAGGAAAGAAGGGGTAGGAGATGGTGATGTGGATAAGAGGTAGAGGTAATAGAAGAAGTAGGTGGCCATGAGGTGGCAATTTGAGTGCCATGTGAGATTTTCTAACGGTGAAAATTAACGGTGTTAACAGGGAGAGCAACATTGCTACGTTTTTACACTTTTAGGGTGACCTTGAGACAAAAAAAAAAAAAAACTTCTAGGGCAATATTACTCGAGCGTGTACTTCTGGGGTAGAATTGCTACTTAAACCAATGATATGTGCGTGCGTGTGCGCGTGTGTGAGTGAGAGAGAGAGAATTAATTATTTAAGTTGTTAGTGTTCAACATTTTTTCACCTTCAAGATTTAACATTATTGTTTTTTTCTGTTTCCCTTATTGTCCAGCTAGATTTCAACACTTAGTTGCCATTTTTTACTGTGCCTGTCTGTTCACTTATTCTTCAAAATTACATATGGTATGTTTTTACGGTAAGAGAAGGTGCCTTCATGTCCCAATATAAAAGCTAGCTGGCTCTTTAGCCATTGGAGAACAACTGGAATGGATTCTTCATAGTTTCTTCTCTAAACTCTCAAAAATCTGCATGGTATTAGAGCTGAGCCATGGCCAGTAATTCTTCATCCATCCAGTTCAGCTATAGGATGAACACTGAGACTAACATTCGTATGGATCATCATCTGAAACAAGACTTATAACCCCCATTCAGTCAAAAAGCTCTGCCCATCTTCTAATGGCTTAAACAGGGCTGCACCAGTCCTTATCAAGGAAACAGACTTAACAACAAAAATTATTTTCCGCAGTCCTCCTTGCCACCAGAGATCATTGCAAGGAGTATCTTATCATGAGGCAATACTACCAAGTGCGCAGGGTGGTGCAAGAAATACAAGGATAGCTGGAAATGGCGTGGTCCTGACTTAGATGAGCAATTCCCTGACAACCAAAGTTGGGGAAAACTTCTTTTGTGTAAGACAGCTTAACAAGTTTCGGATTCCTTGAGGGAGTCATACTCTTCCACTAAGAACAAAGCTTTGCTATCAAATTCATAGCATGAATTTTTTTCCCTTCCTTTAAAGAAGCATTATTGGCTGTCAAGAGGAAGGAAAGTATGAAGAAGCTGACCCTGGGTGCTCCTCATCTCACCACAATTTTTGACTCATCAGCTAAAGTTGTGAAAGGGACTCAACTAGGTGATTTCAAGTCATGAAACCAAGGGAGGCCCTGGTGCATATTGCAAAAGACTAGGACATAACAAGGATGGATAATACAAGTTACATGGAAAACCAGCTAACCTTAGGGACAGAGATAAGAAACATGGGGCACCACCAACAGTAGAGGAGAAGGGATGGAAAGAAATCCCCCTTTAGAAACAAAGCATAGAAGAACAAGGAATCACATAAATTTCCGTACCTCAAATACAGAATTATAAAGTTCTTCTTCAATGTGTCTTTGGATAGTTGCTTCCCAGGAGATCGCACTTATCTCAGTATGCACATCACCATTTATAAATAAATCAATGTCTCTATGTAACACGGTATCCCCAGGGGGAGATCCTGAAAATGATTGGCATCCCAGAGGACCCTGTAACATCATGAAAATTACATGACTTGGAATACATTCGTACATAGAAACAGTGTTAATCAGTGCTATCATGTGTACACTGAGTATTAGAAATAGCATGCAAACTAGATAATAGCAAAGTGTTCAAATTTCACATGGTGGGCCAAAATAAAGCAGCAGCTAGGGAGCATAAATATGTAAGTAAGCATAAGTATGAGTATGTAACTAAATATATGCAGAAAGACACTCAAATAAACAAACAGAAATAGAAAATGAAAGATCAGCAATGAAGCTGCTATAACATGACATCTTAAGCATATAGTATCTTTAAAAGAACCAACAGGCTACTTCGACTTCGGACGGCCTAGTGCACAAGACTCCATAAGGTGGGGTCTTGGGAGGGACAAATGTATATTAAGGAAAAAACTCTAGTAAAGGTGGCATGAGGAATATTCAAGGAGGAAAACAAAGCAGACCTGGACATAAAGTTGTATCAATCTTCGCACAGCCTTAGGAAACCAGCAAGGAAGCATCTGCAGAAGTGAAGTATCACGTCCAGTAGAGAAGAAAATTTCATCACGCCAGCTTAGATAGTTTGATAAAGCTACATAACCAAATAGCAAATTAAGTGGTTCATTAGCAAAAATGTGATGCAAAAAGATTAGTTTAAGGAATTCAACCAATAATCAAGGCTAATTGCTAACCCATTTTTGCTCTAGGGACCATGGAACTCATTGTGTCTTCTCCAAGACATGCTCCTATTAGTGAGCGCCATAATGTGGGAAACCGCTGAAGAGTTGGCTTAAGATTCTCCAAGGTGCACTGGGCAGAGGAATTACTATGCCTATTTACACCACCACTATTCAAGCAACTTTGAATTGGAACAGCAGCATGCATCAGGGTTGCCAAAGCTGCCATTTCCCCACCTCCTTCAGCAATGTCGTCAACAGTACGAATTATTTCATCTAGCTCCAGAACACTGAGGTCACTTCTAGGAACAGAATGACGAGACATTATTTCACGAGCATTGGCAAGTGAGGCTTCATATTCATGTCCCTTAACTCTAGATAAGAGTAGCCATCTCGCCCATTGACAGTCAGCCTGTCAAAATGCAATATTATAAAACAATCAAACAACAGACATAAGCACAGAAGAAATTTCATCACAACAAACAATTCACTGCAAAACTTAGCACGCATGCACAAATATCTAAGATTTAGTTTGAATTTATTCGATTACAATAACTATCCTTTCAAACATCATGTTGTCTATCTAAATATCCCCACATCATGATGTCTCTCCTAAACCATACCAGGTCAGCAGAATAACTCTCACAATTATTTCAAATCCCATCATCTAACAGATACCAACACTAATTTCTATTTAATGCGATGCTAAATTTTTCATGTAAAGATGTGAAGACCTTAAGTAGTATCAAGCAATAACAAAGGGAAAGAGGGATATTACAGCAATACCCAGAGCATCAAAGCATCTTAAACCAACAGAAGCTAATTAAAAAAAGCCCTTTATTATCAGTTTTAATATTTAGTGCGAAATTTATGCAGTAAACTAAGGTCAACTCCAATTGTTGCTTACTTGCATAACTATTGTTGCGGACAAAAAAATTTTAAATAAAAAAAAGGAAAAAGTGCATCTTTGGTCTTCTAACTTAATAAAAGTTTTCACCTTGGTCCCTTCATTTTATAAAGTATCTTTTTAGTCCTCTAACCCAAATACCTTTAGTCTCAACCTAGGATTTTTTGTGCCAATCATTACTATTTTTGAAAATTAAACTTAATATATCAACATTTGAAAATGTTCTGTCAATATTTAAAATTTAAACATCAGCCTTTTTTGTTATCAGTGTTAGGGTTAGAGGACTGAAAAGACATTTTATAAAATTAAAGGACCAAAATGAAACCTTGCATGAATTTAAAGGACTAGAAATGCACTTCTGCCCAAAAAAAAAATCCCAAAAGAAGAGAACCAACTTCAGTATATCAAAAGCTAACAGAAGAATGATTTAAATATATAAAGACCGAGTACAAATTATTCTAATTCTCTTATATCAAATAAAGAATATGCTTCAATGAACAGAAACTTACTGTAGATTCCTGTATTGAACAAAGTGAATCTTTATCCAGGACTAAACCATGTAGGTCAAGGTAAAGATCCAGAAGATTTGGCAAGTTATAATGTGCACAATGGTGTACAATCACTTTATGCAAAGCCTGCAGTGTTCCATCTTTATCAGATGACGTTTTCAAACAATCATCCCCCAAGGTCCTCTTATCTCTGCCAGATATGAAGCCAGAACGAGCCAAAAGCAAAACCATATCCATTGTTCCCTCCCAATATTCCTTCAGGAAGATGAATCTTTTAGCAAGCTTCTCCTGCATGAACATCCTCAACCACGCAGAACACGTATTGGGTGAAAATTTATATATTTGGACGTCTGAAACTTCCATGCATGCAGAATCAAATTCCTCAAGAGAACATAAGAAACTTCCGTAGTTAGGAGGCTTCATATTGAATCCTAAAGATGAAGTAGGATGTAAAGCATCCAAATTTAGTTGAAGGCTCCCAGCAGATAGAACAGATGCAGGTATCAGGTCCAGCAATCTAGAGACTTCCTTCCAATTGTTGTGGCAGGCATGGTATTCAAGCTGTGATTCCCACAGCAAAGAAATGTCTGAAGAAAAAGATTGGCCCAATATCATCTGCAAAAGTGATATAAGGATAACAGAGGTAGATTACTCATACTTTCAAGTGAAAAAAAAAAAATCCAGACATCTGTCTTTAGAAAGAAATACAATACACTCAATCGATATCTAATACAACTAAAAAAATCATTTGAAGTTCAAATAAGAAAAGCTTGAGCACCCACAAGGAAATCCAATACAGATATAAGTAGAGCTTTCAAATATGAAAAAATAAACAGAGATAAGAGGACTTCTACATTAAGAAAGCATATCAAAAGCAAATTTCTAAGAAGTGTGGACAATATGAGAGAAAATATATTCTCATACATAAAATGTAAAATGTTCTGATACAATCGCCCATTTATATACAATAGAAAGGGACATAATAGTAAAGACTAATGAAAGCTAATAAATACTAATAATTAGTAATTAGTTAATAACTACTAATAAATAGAGAATATTTACAATAAATATACAATATTCTCACACTCCCCCTCAAGTTGGATCATGTTAATCATGTTCAACTTGCTTATACAACTTTCAAATGCAGGTTTGAGTAATTCTTTTATCAACGCATCAATAGTTTGAAGATTTCTTGGTAGATAAGTAAGACATATTATCCCTTCTTCTACTTTTTCCCTGATGAAATGTCTATCTATCTCCACATGTTTCGATCGTTTATGCTGAATAGGATTTAAGGCCATGCTTATGGCAGCCTTATTATCGCAATAGAGTTTTAATGATAACTCCACATTGACTTGTATCTCATCTAGGACCCATTTCAGCCACAACTCCTCCATTGTCCCTTGAGCTAGTGCCCTCAACTCATCTTCAGCATTGTTCTTAGATACAACCCTTTGTTTGTGGCTTTTCCAAGTAACCAGGTTTCCCCATACGAAGGAGTAATAACCAGAGGTTGATCTCCTGTGAGGATGAATCCCTCCCCAATATGCATCAGTATATACTTCTACAATTCTTTGTTCCTGTTTCCGAAAGAACAACCCTCTACCAGGAGTACCCTTTAGATACCTCAAAATTTTGTAAGCTGTGTCCATGTGCTTCTTCTGACTCACCCATGTACTGACTGGCCACACTTATTGCAAAAGCTATATCTGGTCTTGCATGAGAGATAAATCAACTTCTCAACAAGTCTCTAATATCTTCCTTTGTCAATAGCTTCATTTGCTTTTTGGTCTTGATCTTCTTCTTCTTCTTCAATCTCATCCTCTGAGTCACCTTCTTCTGACTCCTCTTTATGTTTCTGCTTAGACTTCTTCTTCCTATTTTTCTAAACCAAAATAGAAGTTGGCTCGGGACTACAACCAAGCATGCCTGTTTCTTGTAGAAGATCAAGTATATACTCCCTATTATTCCTTGTCTGCAATTTAGGGGGAGAGAGATGGTGAATTCTAGATAAAAGAGACACCAAAATATTACCAAACAGTTACAATTTATACACCTATCCAAACAGAACCTAATCCTACTCTTGATACCTCTAATACTCCTGATAATGTGCCAATTCTAGGGGGAGACACAAATAAATGGGGTAATACCTACATATGACGACAAAAAAGAGGTAATGAGCCACAAGCCATTAGCACTCACCAGGAATCAGAACCAGAAGCAGGTCCAAGAGAAATAGTGATAACAAAGGGTTTTGAACTTGATCTTCCCATTGCAGTACAAAAGACACCCAGAATATGCACTCGACATCCCATTGAAGGGTTTGTCTTCTGCCCCTTCATCTAAAAACAGGGCTTTTATCTCTCATCTTGATAGTATAAGGGTACCTGACATAATCGACAAGGCCATGGCTATTCCTAAGTGGAGGCAAGCTATCTTGGAAGAGATGGAGGCCTTGAAGCGAAATTAGACATAGGATGTAGTAGATCTACTTCAAGGAAAGAAGCTTGTTGGATGCAAATGGGTATTCACTCCTTAAGTATCGAACATATGGAACACTTGAGAAATACAAAGATAGACTGGTTGCAAAAGGTTTTATGCAAATATATACAGGAAGATAACACAAAAAGTTTGCTCCAGTAGCCAAGTTGAAAGCTATCAGAATTCTCTTGTCTATTGCAGTAAATTTAGATTGAGATCTGCACCAACTCAATATAAAGAATGTTGTACTTAAAGGAGAACTCAATGAAGAGGTGTACATGAAGTTACCTCCAGGGTTCACAAGGAAAAAGGCCAACCAAATCTATAAGCTAAAGAGGTCATTATATGGGTTGAAGCAATCTCGACGTTCCTGGTTTGATAGATTCACTCGGGTCTTGAAGAGACATTGGTATACTCAAGGGCAGAGCAACCATACTTTGTTCGTTAAACATCATAAGGATAGGATGGTTGTTCTAGTCGTGTATGTTGATGATATAATCCTTACAAGATATGACAAGGTAGAAATCAATCAAATCAAGGCAGCCCTGACACGAGAATTCCATATCAAAGATCTTGGAGAAATGAAGTACTTTCTCGGGATGGACGTTGCTCGATCCGATGGTGGAATCTATATCTCATAAAGGAAGTATGTACTAGACCTTCTAAAGGAAATAGGGATGACATGTTGCAGACTCAGTGACTCACCTATACAGGTTGATAAAATAGATAAAAAAGCAGATCTCGATAAAGCTGTGGACATAGGAAACTGTCAACGGATAGTAGGCAAACTAATATACATGTCTCCTACCAGGCTAGACATTGCATTTGCAGTAAGTGTGGTCAGCCAGCATTCCATTATCCTAAATGTAAATATTTAAATGAAGTCTACAAGATCCTTCATTATTTGAAGGGATTTCCAAGACATGGCTTGTTGTTTAAGAAAAATGACAAACAACATGTAGAGTCATTTACAAATGCTGATTGGGCAGGTGATCAAGATGACAAGAAATCCACATCTGGATATTGTACATATGTGTGGGGTAACTTGGTCACATGGAGAAGAAAAAAAACATAGTGTAGTTGCAAAAAGCAGTGTTGAAGCTAAATACAGGGTTGTAGCATTGGAAATCTGAAAAGGCATATGGTTAAAGCGTGTCCTTGATGACTAGAGGAAGTGCATAAATCTGTTGTGGTAATTATATTATTATGTAAATAATATTATAAGTTAAATAATATACGATCAGGTTGTTATTATCCTAGGATTGGATTCCAGTGTATTTGAATTTCAAATTCCCTATAAATACTCTAATCTGTTACAACCGAGTTGATCCCATTGTAATCTATATAATACTCATGAATAAGCAATGAAAGGATCATCGGACTAAATAATTAAAGTCCCACTATGCTACATCTGCCAATTAAGGTTTATTGCGATAACATGGCTGTGATTAATATTGCTCAGTTCTGCATGGTAGCACCAAACATGTCGAGATAGATAGACATTTTATAAGGGAAACGGTTGATGAGGGTATCGTTCATCTAAGGTATATACCCTCTAAAGAACATACCGCACACATTCTCACTAAAGGACTGCCCAGTAATAGGTTTGAATATCTGATTGACAAGTTGAACTTGATTGATATCTCCAGTCTAATTTGAAGGGGGTGTAGAATCCCAAAACTTCAAGAGCAAGATCAAAAACTTAGGGAGCAAGTTCATATCCAAAATTATAGGGAGTTGTTAGAATCCTTCTGATTCTGATTCTGATTGATATCTGCGATCCTTGCCTTAATTAGAGGACCTGATCTGATTCTATCTAGTTTAGGAAAGATTACGATCCTTGCCTTGATTAGAGGCCCTGATCTGATTCTATCTAGTTTAGGAAAGATTACGATCCTTGCCTTGATTAGAGGACCTGATCTGATTCTATTTAGTTTAGGAAAGATTAGGCTATTATGTCAATTAATAGGATATTATGTCAATTAATTATATTTCCTTTTTTCCTAATGTTTCCTTGTAACGGCTAACTCCCCTAAAGCCTATATATTGTAAACTCTTCCTATGAATAAAATAACAACAGAGAGTGTAATGATACCCTCTGATTTCTAATATGGTATCAGAGCCACGGACACTCGTCCGAGGCCAGAAACAGCGAGTGAAACACTGAGTGACTGTGAGAAGAGAGAAACAGTGAGTGGGAGTTTTTCCGGCGAGTGTAGGGAGCGAGTGGGACACCACCACCTAGCCCAGACGAATCGCAAGGTCTTGATTGGCGGACGCCCAGAATCCGGCCACCATCCGACGTCTCCGGCGACTGTTGACATTTTCCGGCGAGAACTCCGGCGAACGTTTTCCAGAAAATGGATTCATCCCAATCTACTCCTCTGTTTGGCTCAATTTCAGGAAAAACAACTGACTTAATTCCCATGGCTTTTATGTCTGGTACAAATTCTTCAACTTCTTCCACTACTATTAGTACTACAGCATCAACTAGAACCACAGAGATGCCGCCAGATTTCTCAGAAAATCACACTATGGTTATTAACCATAAGTTTAATGGTCACAATTATCTTCAGTGGTCACAAAGCGTGCTGAGGTATATTCGTGGAAAGAGAAAAGAGAAATATATCAATGGAGCAGCTCCTCAACCAGCCCCCAATGACCCCAATTTCGACACGTGGTTTGCTGAAAACAATCAAGTCATGACTTGGTTGTGCAATTCGATGACCGTGGAGATTAGTGAGGGATACCTACTTGCACAAACGGCAAAGGAAATATGGGATGCTGCTAGAAGAACCTACTCCTCCCTCGAAAATACTGCTGCCCTCATTCACTTGAAGAGACAACTCCGGGATTTGCGACAAGGTAGTATGTCTGTGATTGACTATTATAATGCATTGTTAAAATTATGGCAACAGTAGGACCTATTTGAAGCTCATCCTTGGGAAACTCTTAAAGATGCACAGTTATACAAACAAATTGTTGAAGAAGGAAGGATACACGATTTTCTGTTAGGCCTAAATGACACTTTCGAAGAAATAAGGGGAAGAATCATGGGATTAAAGCCGCTCCCTCAGCTATTTGATGTGGTTAATTTTGTACAATTCGAGGAAAGCAGGAAACTCTTAACCCGAAGCGGACCAAGTCACATGGAAAGCTCGGCACTTGCAATTCAGGAACCACATGGAGAAAGAAGAACTAATAAGTGGTGCAACCATTGTAAAAGGAGGGGCCATAACAGGGAAGAATGCTGGAAACTCCATGGAAAACCGCCTGGGGGAAGATCAAAATTCCAAAGTCACATGACCACTGCTGAACCAAAAGTGGAAAGTGAAGATCGCCTGAGTCAGGAGGAATTACAGATGTTTCGTAAAATGCTTGACAAACAAAATAAGGCTAACTCTGTCCCTAGAGTGAATCTTGCACAGTCAAGTAATTCTATTGTTGCCCTAAATACTGTGATGACTGGTGACGATACCTGGATTGTCAACTTTGGAGCCACAGATCATATGACCGGTAACAAATCCCTATTCCATACCCTTAAACACTGTCATGAACACCTCAAAGTTAAGGTCGCTAATGGAGTCTTCACTAGGGTTGAGGGTATTGGAACTGTTGTATTATCTAATCACTTGATGATACGTAACGTGCTGTTTGTACCAGAACTCACTTGTAATCTTGTGTCTGTGAGCAAGTTGACTAGTGATAAAGTATGTCGAGTAATTTTTGATAAAGGCTTATGTATGTTTCAGGATTTAAGAACGAGGAGGACGATTGGGACTTCTAGAGAATGGGATGGACTATTCTACCTTGAAGGATCCACCTCAAAGAATAAAGATATGTGGAAGGCAAGACGAGCACTGGTTAGCTCAAATTCACAGAATAAAGATATATTGTTATGGCACTGTCGGTCAGGCCACCCTAGTTTTGATTATATGAAACATGTGTTTCCAAGTTTATTTAATAAAAATTCTGTTCCCTTTAATTGTGAAACTTGCCAATTTGCTAAACAAACACGATCTTCATATTCTAAACAGCCCTATACTCCTTCCTCTCCATTTACATTAATTCACAGTGATATTTGGGGACCGGCCCGAGTTCCTACTCTCACTCAGTCTAGGTGGTTTGTGACGTTCATCGATGATCATACTCGAACCACATGGGTCTATTTGATGAAAAACAAATCGGATGTTGCCAGAGTCTTTCAAAAATTCTATACCTTTATACGAACTCAATTCAATACATCCATTAAAGTACTTCGGAGTGATAATGCCAAGGAATACATGAGTACAACCTTCAAAGAGTTCCTTGATCACCAGGGAATTCATCACCAAACCTCCTGTCCCTACACCCCTCAACAAAATGGGGTAGCTGAACGGAAAAACCGTCACCTATTGGAAGTAACCCGTGCATTGCTAATGGAACGAAATGTTCCCACTGTCTTCTGGGGTGATGCCATCCTTACAGCAGCTTATCTCATAAACCGTATGCCTTCCAAAGTCCTCAATTACAACACTCCAATACAAAAGCTCCTTGATCTTTTCCCAAATTGCCCTCTCATTAACTCATTACCTCCCAAAGTGTTTGGATGTGTTGTCTTTGTTCACAAACAGGAGGGAAAACAAATTTGGTGCTAGAGCTGACAAATGTATATTTCTTGGCTACTCCTCCACCCAAAAAGGGTACAAGTGCTATTGTCCATCTTCGAAAACGCTTATTGTTTCTCGAGATACAGTGTTCTCCAAAGATGATGCTTATTATCCTAAATTACCCATTCAGGGGGAGAATTCCAATATTGAATGGCTAATCATGGATACATCGAATTCCAACACCTCCAATCCTAATTCCACCTCAAATCCACCTGACACATCTTCAATATCACCTAACCTCATAGCCTCTCTTGACACACTTGCTCCCATAAATCAGCCTAATACACCCCAACCGGAACAACTCAATGAACCGGAAACACATGTTGAGATCAATACAGGGATGAATGAAGAATTACAACAAGAAAGAGAGTCCAGCTCACACGCTCAACCTGAACCAGATATTGGTAGAACTGTCTCTCCCATTCAAAGGAACAACCATGAATCCGATCCGGAATTAAATCCTGAAGAATTGGGTTGGCCTATTGCCTTGAGAAAAGGGGTGAGATCCTGCACTCATCATCCGATTCAATGATTTGTCTCATATGGTAATTTGTCTACAAAAATGCGAAGTTTTGTTGTAAATAGTGCACAGATAAACATTCCAAGCACTTTCCAACAAGCTATGGCTGATCCAAATTGGAAGCAAGCTGCAGAAGAGGAGTTGAGGGCACTCAAGGAAAATAGAACATGGGAAGTCACGACCCTTCCTGAAGGAAAGAAATCAGTAGGATGCAAGTGGATCTTCACTCTGAAATTTAATCCTGATGGCAGTATCAACAAATACAAGGCAAGACTTGTTGCAAAAGGGTATACCCAGACATACGGGATCGATTATCAGGAGACATTTGCGCCAGTGGTCAAGTTCAATACCATTCAAGTACTGTTATCACTTGCAGCAAACTTAGATTGGCCTCTGTATCAAATGGACGTGAAGAATGCATTCCTGAATGGCGACTTGGAAGAAGAAGTATACATGGAGATTCCAGATGGAGTTCTAGCTCCTAATAACTCTGTGTGTAAGCTAAGAAAGTCATTGTATAGACTGAAACAGTCTCCGAGGGCATGGTTTGGTAGATTCACCAAAGCAGTGAAAGGACTTGGGTATACTCAGGGGCGAGCAAATGACACGTTCACTAAACATATTAATGGCAAAGTCACCATATTGATTGTCTATGTTGATGACATAATCATTACCGGAGATGATGAAGAATCCATTGCTCAACTAAAGCGGGACTTGTCCACTGAATTCCAGGTAAAGGACTTCGGACAAATGAGGTATTTCTTAGGCTTGGAGGTAGCAAGAACAAAGAAGGGCATCAATGTATCTCAGCGCAAGTATACACTAGACCTGTTACATGAGACAGGCATGTTGGGCTCTCAACCAGAAGGGACACCAATGGAAGAGGATTGTCATTTACAGATCAAGCCAAAAGGTGTTCCAGTTAATTCAGAAAGATACAGAAGACTTGTGGGGAAGTTGATATACTTAACTCACACCCGTCCTGACATTAGCTATGCAGTTGGAATAGTAAGTCAGTTTATGCATCAACCACAAGAAGAGCACATGGAGGCTGTATACAGAATCTTGAGATACCTAAAACTTAATCCTGGAAAAGGAATATTCTTTAAAAAGGGTACTACCAGAAACATTGAAATCTACACTGATGCAGACCATGCAAGGGATAGAGAGACCAGGAGGTCAATCTCAGGGTACTATACATACGTGTGGGGAAATCTGGTTACATGGAGAAGCAAGAAACAAACAGTAGTGTCACCAAGCAGTGCAGAAGCAGAACTAAGAGCTGTTAACAAAGGAGTTTGTGAAGGAATGTGGATCATCAGGTTACTAAAGGAGTTGGGAATTCAACATGAAGGACCAATGCAACTCTGGTGCGACAACAAGGTCAGCATTGAAATGGTCAAGAATCCAGTATACCATGATCGAACCAAGCATGTTGATATTGACAGGCATTTTATTAAAGAAAAGATTGAAGCAGGCATTATGACCCTGTCTCACATAAGGTCTGAAGAACAAATCGCAGACATCCTGACCAAACCACTAGGCCGAACGAAGTTTGAAGGATTCAGAGGCAAGCTGGGACTACTTGACATATACTCTCCAGCTTGAGGGGGAGTGTTAGAATCCTTCTGATTCTGATTCTGATTGATATCTGCGATCCTTGCCTTGATTAGAGGACCTGATCTGATTCTATCTAGTTTAGGAAAGATTACGATCCTTGCCTTGATTAGAGGACCTGATCTGATTCTATCTAGTTTAGGAAAGATTACGATCCTTGCCTTGATTAGAGGACCTGATCTGATTCTATCTAGTTTAGGAAAGATTAGGCTATTATGTCAATTAATAGGATATTGTGTCAATTAATTATATTTCCTTTTTTCCTAATGTTTCCTTGTAACGGCTAACTCCCCTAAAGCCTATATATTGTAAACTCTTCCTATGAATAAAATAACAACAGAGAGTGTAATGATACCCTCTGATTTCTAATAGGAGTGATTAGGATGATTACTCTTGATTATTTCCTGATTTGTATAATGTCGTATCAAGACCTAATTAATGTCTGATTCTGTCGTATATGTATATATATGTAATCTACTAGTGTGAATTAGATATAGATCAATTCAGTCCTCCAATTCTCTTCAGGTCCAGTTCACTGGTTTTTGTCTTGTTTGTTCTTTGAGTAATCTGGACAGGACTAGTTATCAGTTCCCAATTGACCCAGTAGGTTCGGTCCGAGTTTCATAGTTTTTTTTTTTTCCCTCAAGAGAGTTTCATAGTATTTACACAAACATTCATACACATAGGGGTGGGGGAGAGGCAACTTACACGATCAACAGTTTTTTGATCCCAGGCATCAAACCAGACAGCAGCAGCAGCCCAATACCCAACATGAACATCATCTTCATCAACTTCCATAGTAGAGGAAGTTTCACTCGTATTTATCCATGAATCTAAGACAATCCCGTCTATCTCCCCACACTCAATGACAAAATTGTCATATACATGCAAGAGGAATAATCTATTTTCTACTGGCAAAACAGAGTTTGACGGAACACTGGTTTCATTCAGCCGGCAATGATATGTTTTCCAGAAGCTACTGCTGGGATAGAGACTCTTCTCAGACACATGCACAGAGAAACAAGCTTACAAGTCAGCTCATGAAAATCACTGGAAAGATCTTAAACCACACCACATTTGACCACAAAATAACATAAGCGAATTGAACATACCTCAATGAGTGACATCTCTTCTAAAAACTTCCGCTCATATGGTCCTAAATAACCATATCTTTTCATTTCCTCAGCAACCTGAGCTCGAAGGGATCTACTTACTGTGCCAAACAACAGTTGCTTGAGACAGGATTCAATATTCTCTCCAAGCCTTTGGAGTGTTGCAACAGCAAGTTCAATTTCACCCTGTTTTATCACACGGAAGTATTTTGAAGAAAATCATTTCCTAAATCCTCTAATAAGTCAATTTTATTTTAATGGGACAAATAAACCAGTAGGTATGGTACATTACCTTCAAAAATAATTCATAAGCAATAGCTCTTCCAATTTCACGAACTTCAGTAAAGGTATCATGGGGATCTTTGTCATTGATCAAATCATCTGATCGATGAAGATGCAATTGAAGAACTGCCAAAGGAAGACGACCAGAGAGTAGAGCATCTTTAACCACTGTTTTGAGGTCTAAATTTTCAATCTTCCAACGAGCCATCATATCTTTGGGATTTTCCACTGGCAAAATCTTCTTTTCTGTGATTCCTTGTAAAGGAACAAATGGAGATGCTCCGCTCAATTCTTCCGTGACCATTTGTGACTTGAAATCCACAGGCATAAAAGCAAGATTCTCAGCATCATCACCGCCTGATGCAGACAGAGGAAAAGAATGTTCATGTTGGTTCAACAGATCCAATGTCATTGAACCTGATGGAAGAAACAAAAGTGGAGATTCCTCCTGCAACATGTCTGCCCTCATTAAAGGTGGTTTGCCCCCACTATCAACCTGTTTTAGAAATAACTGTCAGTAAGGATTAAAGAAACACAGTCAGACAAATAATGCAAGCAAGCCAAGTACTAATCTAATATGCAGAACTGTGGGGCACATACCATGGCCCTTTGAAATTTTGACCTAAGTCTACATTGCAGATTTCGGATTATCTCCAAGAAATGAGCCATCTCACGAAGTTTTCGAGCAAAATCCACTTCAGGCTGTAGATTATCTGGTTCAATAGGGGGAAGAGCAAGTAATCCAGTCTGGTTAAACCCCTCCATCATGAATGAATCTCTCTCATGTTGCAGCAACCCATATTTACGCAGCATCTTGGTTGCAAAGCAAGAAGCCAACGCAAGCAGCCTAAGGATGTCAACCACATAAATATCTTATAACAATCCAGAGTCTAACAAGGAAAAAAATGATTAAGCATGCTATCCATATCTTTTGTCAAAAGGAATGATTTTTCATCTCTCTCTTTCATGATTATTGCTGTTGACATAAGAAAAAGGCACAAGGGAACCAATAGGACAATAAAGAACCATTTACACAGTCCAGTGAATAGCAAGTTAATGTTATCCCAGAACAAAAAATCATTAATGTTGTACAAAATCACCGAGAATCACATAGAAGTAGTTTTCATTTCCTCTTTTGACATGCATGAATTGAATAGCTGAGTACATGAGTAGACAGTAGGCACCAGTTACAAACATTCATCAACCAAATGCATTAGTTTATAAATATCTGGAATTGAAACAAATGTATAATAGAGATGATTATCATTAAAAGTTCATTTAACAAATAAACACAAACTACACAACATCATTCATAAAAAGAGATGCATGTTTGGCCTTGAACTTTGAAAACATCCAGTGTTCAAGTATGACATATATGATCTGGTGATCCTCACATGGAATATTTACATTAGAGGCAAAAATAAAATTAAAATTGACAAGTAAAACACAAATAAAAGTAACTGAGGGCCATTTTTGAAAGGGACTCAATCAACAATACTAAAAATATACTCAAAAGTGCGCTTGGTTAACTATTGGATGGAATATTAAATATTTTAAGATTTTCTAACTTCAGCGTGATCATCCATGCCAGCATAGAAACAAAGTCACTTGATCTAACCATTTTTTTTGTGACAAACACAAACCATCCAATATCCAATCCTACCAAGTACCAACCAATCTGAATTGAGTCAAGTTAGCCCCAGATTGGGGAGCAAGCTCTCCTAGTTTGGTTTCTTCCATCAAAATTCGAACTCGAGATATTACTTGGGATGTTGAAAAAACAGTTTTTTATTACTTGAATGTAATAAAACATCAGCCATTTTAATGTTACATGCCTTTTCTAGGAATTTGAAGTAGTTAATTTTCATGATTAACAAAAAGAATAAACAAATAGATTCACAAAGAACTACAGCTGCCATAAAATGCACAGTCATGAGCGTTCCATTTACATATCTACTGCTGTTATTGATCAATAAAGTAGTATATTAGTTGCAATAGTTCTTCCCCTTGTAGATTCCCCTTGTACAGAAAAGTACTCAGTGGAAAAATTTCTAAGTTCTTCAAAAGCAAAAACAACAATAATATTATCAATATTAATAATATAGCTAACCAAATAAGCAAGCCAAGAGCTAAATCTTAGTAGTACAAGCCTCTTCTACTCAAGAAAAGTGTGATAGAAGTAAATATTTTGAGCATTCAAACCAAATATCCATTTTCCCTTCATATGTGTGTGTATGTGCACATGTTTGTGCATGCATGTATACAGCAGCAGCAAAGCCTTATCCCATTAGGTGGGTCAGCTACGCAGACGTCATTGTGCTCTATCGAAAACTAGATCTTTGGATAGATTATTAGCCAAAAGATCCTGCTCTATAACCTCATTGTGCATGCATGTATAAGTGGGCCATGATTTTTTCCCCAAGTAGTGGATATCATGTTTATTGTTTTCTTTCAAAACACTCAAGATTTCAAAATAACACAAAATGACAGAATGAAAGAAGACGTCTACCTTGAAGCAGCAGAAATTTCACTATCATTGGCACTTTTGTTAAGCATAAGATGAACAGCAGCAAAAAGCAACCTCACAATACCTTCATCTGCAATATTCACATCCTCAAGCATTTCCAAAGATCTGTTAAACAATAAAACTGGAAAGTGAATTTCATTAGACAATATTAGCCATAAAAACCTAAATACTACTTTAAAAAAACCTATACATAATTTATCTCATATAAAACTAGCAATTAACCAATGTAATCCATGTAAGGCAATTGCAAATCTGCACAAATCATCAAGAATCAATAATACAACAAACAAACAAGAAGCCCTGCTTCTATCAACCTATAATAATCTCAAATAAGATGAACACAACTATTCAAGAAGATAAGTCTTGCAATACGGATTGTGTTTCCTTTAGGTAATGATAAAATATTAAGTAGATAAGTCTCCCCATAAGGATACAAAAGAACCTCTCTGACATATTCACCTGGGGATACCATGAGGAACACCCCTCAAACGTCAGTGCAAGATTCATTCAACTAAAAGACTGCCATTTCATCAAGCATAAAATATAAATCAAGATGCGATAGCTAAATTGGAGCTTACCTCTCTATTTCATCAAATTTCAAGTAGTCCAATGCTATTTGTAACTGACGGATACGAGCAATTTTTAAGTCCCATCCTGATCAGAGCAACGAATAAATCAAGTTTGCAGCTCAAACATGATCTTAAGAAATCCGTAAGAAGCATGGTAATAATTCAACTCCACATTAAGAAGAATCATATGGCCTCACAACAAAATGGAGAACCTATGTATATCTCCATCATGAAGGCAACACAAGGTAAAATACAAGAAGCGAATAAGGAAAATGGACTGTCCAAGTGAGAATGCTGACAAAAATTATGCGTATTATATCCCACTTATTCACCTGGCTCTATGACTTCCTGACACACCAAAAATCAAGTTGAGGAATTGATAAAAGCTTTTGGCAGGGAAAGACAGTAAATCACAGCCCACAAAAGGCAAAGATTTTGGAGCACTTAAGAAAGGAGATTTTTTGCCATACAAAGAGGGAATTTGTTAATGATAAAGAACTAAGATTAAGGGAAAAAATTACAGCAACAACGCCACCCCCACCCTCCCCCAACACACATACACCAACTTTGCAGCAACTAGCAGGATATACTGATGTTGGTATCTTTGGTATGAGACAACAATTGTAATTTCAATAATACTTCATCATTTGTAGATATGTCATGGGATAGGAATGCTTTCATCATCTTTATGTAAAGGGAGATAATTTATCAAATCTATAAGGCAGGATAAAAAATTCTATGTTACTCACAGACTCATTCCATTCCTATATATGACAGTTATTTTGGGCTTTTCTTAGGGTGTATTTCTTATCCTTCCCATTACTATATATCTATTAGAGGAAAACCTCTTTAATACTTCCTCCTGACCTTTTTTATAAAAGATGAATGACTAATTCTCAAGAATCAAAAACTGCAGTTAAAGTCAATTGGATAAATAAATATGTTACAAATGCAAATTTATTTTGCAAAATACTCTCATTTAATAATTCACTAATGCCTTTTAATAATTGATCTCATTAATAAATACACGTTTTCAATGAGGGGGAAAAAAAAGAAAATTATAATAAATGTTCCAGACCAAATGTTACTTTTTTTATTAATAGGACCAAAAATTCTCTTAACAAAAGGATCAAAGGGAGTGACACATTATAAAAAACATAGAAACAAGTGAAGTAAACTATTATATCCCATAATAAGCCAATGATGCTGTAAAAATTATTATGTGAAATTGCAAATCGGTAGCTTTTAAATGATACTGCATCTTGGTAACACTCACCATTTTCCAAACACAATCGATCTGCCTCTTCAGTGCTTTCATACAGAAGAACTCTATCCAAAATTTCAATTTTCCAAGGACGGCACCTAACTATTTGTTCATTCATTTCCACATTGCCTTTTACTGAAAGGGATGGAAGATACACAGATAGACCATCTTCTCTGACAATATAAAAACACCCCTGGAATGCACAACCAAGTGCTTCTCCAATAATAATCTCTTCCTTTCCATTGAGTTGGTACAAATCACATCCACTATTTAAGTAGTTGTCGTCATAAATAGCTGATTTCACTAGCAGGTTAAAATGAACGAGCTGAGAAGATTTTTTATTCTTCACATTCTGCATTTTAGATAGACAAGTGATTCCCAAAGGAGAAAAACAAATAGAATAATCCTCACTGGATCTGAAATTAGGAAGGAAGATCTTTCTCATAATATGCGACTCCACTTCAGAAGCACCATGTTTGCGATCATCAGAAACTTTAGAAGCAGCAGTAAAGCCACTTGAATACGAGTCACGTAAGTCCCCCATTCCTTGAAAGTTGGACTCATCCATGTTTTGAAGAACATTACCAACAGCTTTATTGGCATGATAATTACTTGAGAAATTAGAACTTTTCATTTGATGACTTATATCAGAACCACAGACTCCCCAATTATGCAAAATTCCCAGTCCAAATTGCTGACAGTATGGAAGCAATTTCTCATATGAAGAATTCATTTTTGGCATATAATCACTGATGCATATCACATAGATCACCCCATTTTCATCAACCACAGCTAAAAGAGAGGTATGCGAAGCAACAACTAACCTTTTGAATGATCGTCTAGTAGAATCACTATGTGGATCAGACAATTTAGCCTTAACATCATACATTTGCTTAATTTTTACATCACTTGTTAGGGGGAACTTTTCTAGCCCTTGCAAATCAGAATGAGGGTCAAATCCACAAGCCTGTGCAACATTTAAATGTGTCACAAACTCACCAGACATTGCCTCATAAAGAACAATCAAGCCAGAAGAGTTGAGACAAACAAGCAGATTGTCAGAAAACTGGAAATCCGCCCACTCAATAGCAAGGTCTATATTTATTCTTTCATCAAGTTTCACCAATGAAACCCAATGGATACCCTTATTGTCTAGCCTGGCAACAAGAAGCAAATTTCTGCTCTTGTCTCTTTCATCTGCCTCACCCATATTGACACACATTGAATCTGTTGATGTAAAAAAAAATCCTACCAAGTGATATGATGCACTGGAGAACACATTCAGGCATTTGTGGCATCTGTTTATCTCAACACCAAATAAACTGGATAAAACTTTGGATGCAGTATCTGCCCCACACAGATGCAAGTTTTGGTGGTCAGGCTTATCTTCTAATGAATTCTCTGAATTTTGGCCATGTTCTTCTTTATAACAAAAGTCCCAAGGTTGATTGACATCAAATATGTTGAATGAAATTACTTCAGCAGAGGAAGGAAATTCTGCACCCTCTGGGAACTTAGTCCAGGCTGTACCATCAGATGCGATAGTTTTAACTCCAATGAAGAATGATTTCAACCATTTTTTACTAGTAGAAACTCCATCATTGTCCCCACGAATTTCACAATGATTATGAGGCATTTCACCATCTCTCCCAGTCCCATCTACATCCTGAGCTCGATGGAACTCATGACTAAGGCTGCAAGACTCATCCACTCTCATGTTTTGAGTCAATAAACACAAAGGCCCCCATTCAACCCATCTGCCCTTCCCAAAGTGACCCTCTAATGCAGCTTGAACCATGCCTCTAGATTTATTCAGTTTAGAAAAAGCATGGACTGTCACCCCACATCTTCCAGACACAAATAGTAGTTCTCCAAATGAAGCATCACTGTGCTGATCATAGTTTTCCCCACAAAGACCCCAGGTAAATGAGTTCACATCACTAATGAAAGGGTAACTATCAGATCTTGAGCATTCAGTTTCCGCGGGAAAGGAGTCAAACTGAATTTCTGATCCTGATGTACAAGGTAAATCATTCACCCACTCTGATCTACTTGGTCTTGTTAACTCCTGTGAGCAATGAGTTGATACAACTGGACCGTGATTTCTATAACGAACTTGGCTGCTTTTTGAATCACTGCCATGTGAGTCCCCTGAAAGTGAACAGAATATATGCATGTATCAGAGCAGATTATTATAACAGATTGTAGAAATCTGCATTGACGCTTGATACAAACACCCATATCCAGACATTTATATTTGGTCAAACTAAAATTATGAGAAGGAGAGCCATGATCACCAGAAATCAGAGGAACCAAAAGAGCTTCATGCTGATATGAAAGCAAGAGCAGGGTCTGTCTTGTAGGAGAAAGAAATGCTTCATGAAACTCAGAAAGATCGAGTTGGGCTTCAGAGGACCCCCATTTGTGCAACTGAAGTATAGCAGGATCTTCTCTGCTGCCCATGGACAACTCCATTCCGCCCGTCTGAGTCAACCAGAGTACATATTCAATAATAAGAAGAGAACCCATGACGAAACTGATTATGAAATTCTAACATTGTTCGCATTATTAAGCGAGTTTGATTCCTTAAACACTCGGACCGCGCAGAAGCGCAACAGCAGAAGATTTGGAAAAGAAAAAAAACAATGACAGTAAAATATAAGAAACTTCCGATTAACATATTTCGTATATGCAGCGAAAGTGCATAGAAACTAGGCATGAGTCTATAACCGAGAAGGCGCCACTGTGTTGCTCTCTGCAACACAACGATAACAGCTACAAGCTAAGCCTGTTATCCATTCATTTTCTCCATTTTGCAAACAAACAAAGCAATCACCAGTTCCACAGGATATAACAAAATATCACGAACAACGAAACCAACCAGAAATCAACAATCGCAGAATCATCAGGAGCTCAAATGAACACAATTCACAAGAGAAAATACCAAAACTTAAATAAAAACAGAATTGAGGAGCATCGCAGTCACTCGAAATGAATAAATAATAATAAAAAAAGAATTGCTGCGTCATAGTGAAATTCGATTCAAAACCTGAAGCACGCGGGTATTTAACAGATTAGAATCATCGTGTCTTCAAAATGGCGCGGGCTTTTCTTTATCACCCTTATTTTTCTATTTACACAGTCACGAAGTCTCCTCGTCGGAGCGTAGCGCTTTCCGGTGAGGTCAAGAGTAATTTCATCCGGAGGGAAACCGGAGCTCTTCAGGTTCAGAGAGGCTCACTTGGAAGGGAACATGAAGCAGGGGCTTAATGGTCAATTTCCCAATTAATTCTCTGTCTTCATTGTTTGATCTAGCTCCAGATTTTTTTTGTTTTTTTTGTTTTTAATCCTCCAATCACGTTGGTGTATTGCATATCTTGACGTCCAAAAATGGTAATTTCGCATAAGGCTATATTTTCGTTTTTTTGGACGGGAAGCATCGCTCTTTCCTTATTTTATTTTTTTAAGAAATATTTTAATAGGTAAGAGATTACCTCTAGTGACCTTAAAACTACGTTATTTTGAATTAATGAAGGATGTGTTTGTAATTTTAAGTGAATTAATAAATTATACAAAATTACAAAAATATCCTTCATTAATTCACCTAAAATTAGAAGCACACCCTTCATTAATTCAAAATGACGTAGTTTTAGGATAACTGGAGATAACTCTATTTGGAGAAATACTTTTCCCTATTTTAATACATTAATTTTAGTTAAAATGTAGGGCTTTATTCCCGTTTGAAAATATACCTGTTTAATAAAAAATCATATCAATAAAAGAGAGAGGTGAAGGAATTAAACAAAAGGAATAATGTGTTTTAAGAGGGAAAAAAACAAAAATGTCATTTAAAATTTTATTAGTGTTTTTGTTTATTCCAAAACTTATTTGTGATTAAACGCTGCTCAAAACAGCTCTGTTGGTCAAATTACATCTTAACCCTTATAAAAATTATTTAGTCTTTGTAAAATAAATTATTGGGAAGGTAGCTTAAGAGATTCGGATGGAACCATTGGGAGGAATTGTTTTTGTTACCAACCAAGGAGTGGTTCCTGCATAACCTTAAAAAAATCAAAGGTATGTAGTTGGAATGAAATATATTAATATTTGCTGTTTAAATTTGTTTTTTATGGTCTTGGGGAAACTCTGATATGTTTCAACTTGGATACGTGAAAATAGGGACGGAGCCAGAAAATTAATCAAGGGGCACCAATTGCTGTTGAAATTTTTTTAAAAAAAAGTTTTAAATGCATTAAAAAATAAAATAACATAAACAATAAAGGAAAAGAATATTAGAAAAAATATTCATGAAATCAAGTGAATACTAATGATGTAATAAGAGAGGCAATTATTTTACAAACATGTTATTCAGAAAAGCTAAGCATGGTTAGAAATGCAGCTACATAAATTATAATGAAAGGTGGACAATCAATGAGTTCAAATACATATATTTTAATAAGAAAAGTATATTACAATAAAAATAATTATAATGTCATCTTTCTATGTCTTATTTTTTAGAATTCCATCATAATTGTCTTATTATCAATGCTATCAAATACTCCCTCCGGTCCTAATTATAAGATATAGTTGACTTTTTTGGAGAAATTAAGGAAGCTAATTAAATTAACTTAGAGTATTTTTCTTTTTATTTTTTTCTTCAAAGTAATTAGTTTGACTCACATTCTAATATATAATCTAAAGATATACAACAAATAAAATGATTAAGTAACTTATTTAGCTTCCTTAATCTCTCCAAACAAAGTCAACTATGCCTTATAATTAGGACCGGAGGTAGTACATCTTTTTCAATATAAGGCACTAAACAATCATTCAACCATTCATCTCTCATCCGATTACGAAGTGCAATCTTGATGTATTAAGGGTGGACAATCATCGCCAATGCATGAAAACATACAAACCCAACTGCTGTGCTTAATTAATGAGTATGTAGGAGGAGGGACATTAGAATTCAATTCACACAGGGATGGGAAAAACCGAAGGAAAGATGGATAAAATAGAATGTGGATTGATTGTGGGATGTGGCGGGAAATATTGAAGGATATGACATATACAAAGGTTATCATTTGAATCTGATTTAATACGAGTATATGTTATTAATGATGTGTAGGAATTTATGTGCAGGGACGAACCTGAACCTAGGGGGCTAGGGGTGGCCCCGTCCCCCCTAAAATTATAGATTCCAACTCAAATTTTAAAAAAATTATATTTCAGCCTCATAAAACTTTCAGTTTTTCACTTTAGTCTTTATGGAATGTTTGAAAAAAGGACTAAAATGAAGATATTGAAATTATTACAAGGCTAAAGTATAATTTTATAAACATCTAGGTTCTATTTTATAAATTTCATCCCTCCTAATTTTAATTCCTGATTTCGTCCCTACTCATGTGGGTTGCAAAATATTCAGAAAACTTGTCATTTCGTTTGTATTGGGAATGACAGTTACAAACCTTAAAAGTAGATATTAGATAATAATATTAAAAAACCTGGGTCCTGCTAAAATTTAAGTGGGCTTGGACCATTAATATTGCAAGTCGAACGTTTTGGTTACAAAAGCAATATTTAAAACAAAATACTACATGTATGACATAAATATGCAAGACGAATTTAATAGTATCTGAAACAAAATTACTTTTAATATAAGGATATATGTGCGTAGGCAGTGGTAGAACTTGGAAGAAAAGTTTGAGGGGGTAAAATAATAGTAGGGGGATTTGGGGATTCGGGGGCAGTGTCCTCGAATTTTTTTTTAAAAAAAGTTTTAAATGCATTAAAAATAAAAGGAATAAAAAAAACATTCATGAAATCAAGTCAATTAACTTCATCTACAAGTGTAGTATAGAATGGGTAAAAGCATAGTAACTAGTAAGGGATACACCACAAAATAAAATTTCACTGATAAGCTAAAAATTTCAAGTAATTAGAATGAAATATAAAAAAGAATGACAAGATTAACATAAATCATATAAGACCCCACATGAAACAAAATTAAATTATAAGCCCAAAGATATAAAAAGAGGGGAAAATGTAAAAAAAAAAGTTGAGGGGCCAAAATTTAATTTTACTTGGGGGGCCAAAGTGGTATTATTCACTAAAAAATAAAAAGTCCCATTAAATAATTTTTTTTGGGGGGGGGCCAGGCCCCTTCTATGTTCCGCCTTTGTGCGTAGGAGAAATAAAATACCATTTAAACAAAATTTGTAGTGTAAATTGTATCATAAACTTTGTCTTGTAATTAAGACCCGATGTAATATAACGTATGACATAAATTTGCAAGTTATTATAAATATGCACTATATTTTTTTGCCTAATAAATTTGCACCATATTACAGAGATGTAAACATCGCGAAATCATATTATAGGCACATTTATTCCTAAGTGTGACATAATAATATAAAAACTCTAATAGATCGTACTACATTATTAATGAGTTGAGCATGCCAATTTCTTTTTTATTTTTTATTTTTACCACCTCTAGCCCTTAATTTAAGAATTAAAGAACTAATTTGTGGATATTATAAAAATTAATTAAGTTATTTATTTGTGTTAGTTTTCCTAAAATAACCTCATTAATTATGTGCGTTAAAATTACCTTTTGATTAAAAAAAATCCATTAATATGTGCAATTAATAGTAATACTTTAAAGCAAAAATTGTAAGTTTAAGAGAAAGTGGATTGAAGTTTTATATTATTTAAAAATAAAAATAAACTCCTTATCTAATTCTTATATTATGAATATAAGGGAGTTATATTTTATTTATATCCATGGGACACACATAAATTTTGATAAAAATGTGGTAAGGGATATGCGTAATTAAATTTCGACAATCAAACTTTTAATCCAATAATTAAAAGAAGGGAAAGAGTAGCGAGGAAAGCACTTTCCATATTTTAATATATAACGTAAGACGAAGTTGAATGGTGTGGTCTTGTGGGGGCGACTTGAATTTCTCTTCTTATCATTTTCTCACCATTCCTTATAATCTCTAAATCACATCTATCCATCCAATCAATACAATTCTACTTTTATTTTTCACTCACTTTCTAAATCAACGGTCCAGATTTAATAGATAATAGAAAATAATAAAGTAGATAAGAAGAGGATCTCCGGAGACCTTGTTGCGTAAGACAACATCCTATCAAAGTCTCTGACCATTCAGGTGTTATAAATTAGAGGACATGTACGTCTAGATAAGATCAAGGAGGTTATCGTTAAATCCTTGCAATTGCCATTATTAGTCCAATCGATATATGCATTGTTGATTACACTGAAAAGGACTCGATATCCTTCTAGCAATAAAGAATCAATTTAAATTTCCCGCGTTTTAAATAATGGTAGTAGGAGTGATTTTTTTTTTAAAAAAAATATATATATGGGCTTTTATAAACGGGAGATAAAATAAAAATCAGATTGTATATATAATTTATATTTGAGATAACGGTAATTAGAGTGACTTTTTTTCTCAAATTGCTTAGAATAATGTTTGAAAAGTCATTTAGGATAAAAAATGACATAAATCTTATTTAAATACTACACATACATACACACACATATGTGTGTGAATTGTGATAATTGAAGATAAGAATTTAAATTTGATAAAAAAAATTAAAAAATCTAAAGTATTTAATTAAATATGGTCTAATAGATAAATTAGAATTCATACAAATGTATATTTAATAGTATATTGTTTATTGGATCATCTATCCCTAACATTTTTCTCTAAAAACTGAAAAAAGTCACTTCAGAAGCTGAAAAAAGTGATTTCTATCAAAAAACCTCTTTTTTTTTTTGTTTAAAAAAAAAGTCTAACAACCCTTGAAGTTATCCCAAACGGTTTAATAGTAGCTTTTTTCCCCCTTTTGTTTGGCTTATTTTACTGTTTGAAGCTATCCCAAATAGGTCCTTAATAAATAGACTTATTTAAAGTCAAATAAGACTTGAATTTAGTGAAAATAACATAAAAATCTCATTTAAACTTTAAAATCCCGTTGACAACAATGATAATAAAATTGACAATAATAATAAAGCAATCAACAACTCGTTTTATTGGAAATCATCTATTTAAGATTTTGAAATTCAAATGATATTTTTTTCCGATTTTCCCATAATGAATTTAAATTATTTAAAAATATTAATTATTGGATTACTCCTTTTAGAAAAACAAACCTAGACATTCATATCCAAGCCGTCCTTTTCAGCTCATACTACTTTTGAGTTGAGTCAAATCAAGCATGCCTTACACCACAAGAAAAGTCTATCTACTAGGGTCACAAAGGTTTTCAATTCGATCTCAAACCCTTTAAAGACCCCACGTTCTAGATTCTATTTATTTTATTTTTTTTGCTCAAATAGATTCTATTTAATTAGATTATGAATCATATCAATATATTTATTTGGTATGTTGTGTTGAGAACAGCTATAAAAATGTAGTTCAACTCGTTCTTTGAGAATTTTTACTGAGCCAAGTTCACAACTTAGCATATATTAGCAAACCCTAGGCTTCCATTTACTATTTTGGTAATGTGAGACTTATTTTGACGCCCTATAACTCCAACATGTTGAAAGAGAAAATTAAGAAGTAAAAAGAGGGTTGAAAACAAAAATGAGAATACTAATGGGATTATTATAATACCTTATTGGCTATTGGGTATGTTTCAAATAATATAATTATATTTTTGTATTAGTATAATTGGTAGAATAAAAATAAAAGGGAAAATCCTAAAAAAGAACTTGAAATATGTCAAAAGACCAAAAAAAAAAAAAAAGTTCCGAATATTTATAATGCCAAAGATGTGTTATTTTAAAATTAAAAAGAAATAACAAAGTTTAATTTTCATGTTAATAGAATTAATTGTGAAAACATCATCCAAACTTATGAAACTTTTATCAGAACTTGTGAAACTCTTATCAGATTTTGTAAATTTTGATTTACAATTTGTGAAATTTTTTTTAGAACTTGTGAAAACTTTACCCGAACATATAAAACCTTTATCAAATTTTGTGAATCAAAATTTAGAATTTGTGAAATTCTTTAATAAAGTTGTGAAATTATTTTAAGAACTTGTGAAGATCTTATCCGAACTAATGAAACCCAGCTTATTAGGTCTTATGAATTTAAACTTCCAACTTGTGAAATTCTTTAAAGAAGTTGTAAATTTTTTTGAAAACTTGTGAAATATTTATTAGATCTTGTGAATTTTGGTTTACAACTCGTGAAATTCTTATGAAAAATTATAAAAACCTTATCTAAACTTATGAAAACCTCTATCAAAATTTGTAAAATCGTACATTCCTCTTTGTAATTAATTTTAAACTTAGAGGAACAATTTTTTCATTTCTTTTTAATTTTAAAAAGAACGAATCAAACCCTAAGACCTTTTTAATATTATGAATATTCAAAAGACACTTTTGTCTTCTAGCATTTTTAGGGATTTTTCCAAAATGAAATAGGAATGTAGTAAACGTAAACTACTCCCCCCCCCCCTCACAAAGGAAATATGTGCTAAACATAACCTTATCCTTAGAATTAGTAAGTGTTTGGATTTCGGAGGCATTTCATATATTTATCTCGTAAATCGTAAAAGTTATTCTTTAAAAATTAATTTAAACACACAGATATCATATTTGATTTTTAATTGATAGTTATTTGGTCAACATAAGCTAATTAGGAACATTTTCAACACATATAAAAACTGAGAAGTTGAATACTTTGTTTAATTTGTTTTTACACATGAAAGTTAAGTGAGTTGGGTTCATGGCCTCGCTAAATGCTTTGTTTAAATTTTCTTGGATGTATAAAACATGTGTGTGTTATTTTGGGCATTACATAAAACTTGACAAATAAAGCATACTATACATAATTTTTCAAATAGTGTAATTCAATTCGCCTTAAATTTTTTTTGTTACATCAATAAATCGATAGTACACATCCACAATATGGATTTTTTTTTTTTTTGGGCTAAACATAAGTATCCTCTTTTTAGAATCATTGTCGGGCACTAAATCTTAATTCACCACGTTGTAAGGGGCTAGCTACTTCCATTATACCTGATTTAGCATGTTATGGATATATATATATTTTTTTTGTTATTGCACCCGGTTCAACAGAGCTTTGCCTTGCCTAGTCCGGATCGAGGTTCTATCGGGCGCATACGCGGGGACCTCTCCCAGGAGAGTTTTCTGCATCCACAAAGACTCGAACTCAAGACCCCTGCTTAAGGGCCCAAGTCCCTTCCACTTGAACTAACTCCCGCTGGTAGCATGTTATGGATATTGATGTTGATGTGTTGATTTTATATTGAATACTGGCCAAAACTTCTCTACTTTGGGCCTATGGGCTGGCAGAAACTCAGGTGGGCTGAGGCCCATTATAACTACTTTGGAGATATGTTCTTTTTGTTTTTGCTGCTCTTGCCTCCAACATCATCTTCTGTACCCCTCCCCATTCATTTGCTGTGTTTAAAGGGATTATATATGGGATAAGTTTCTTCATCAATCTTCTGTACCCATCATTTGCTTTGTTTAAAAAGATGGGTAAGCCAATGTTTGAATGTTAGGTCGAGCATGCCCTTGACTTGCTGGTACATGTATAACTTTGAAGTAACTTGGGTTTGAAGCAATAACTTTAAGGATAAGGCCACTATAACAAAATTAAAGTTGCATATATATGCCTGCAACTATCATTCACCAAACCAATTAATTTAAGCTTTATTTTACATCAAAGAGATATTCAATTATGTGAGTGTGTGTAACAAATCATCTTCATTCCTCTACCGCCTTTGAAATAAACCAAGCATGGCAATATAATCTTACGTGGAAAATGAATAATAAATGAATATTCACTACTATTGATTTGAGTATTTCTAATGCCTAATAATCTTAAGTGGAAAATGAATAATAAATGAATATTCACTACTGTTGATTTGAATATTTCTAATGCCTAATATATAACGGTTATATCTAATAAACGTTATTTATGCCAAGGTGGAGGTCGGGCAAAAATATATAATGTTTAAATGTAATGATTTTGAGATGGAATTCACGAAAACATAAAAATAACGGTTGTAGCTAATATCTATAATTTATTTAGTGACAAAAGTGACGGTTTTTTTTAAAACAATTGTCATATAATATTTACAAATGATTTAACTTCCAACCTCTTATATAAGCAAAGACAAAACAAAACGGTTTTCAGCAAAAATTATCATGTAATACTTTCAAATGATCTGTCTTCCCCACATTAGCCACCACATCCTTTGCCTCCACCGCCGCCTCCTCCTCCCCCCATCCTCCACCTTCTACTTCTCCTCCCCAACATCAGCCACTGCCACCTTGATGTATGAGCTTCTGTGATATACAACTTTGTGTACAGTTTCGTTCTGTATGCATGTAGGGGCAAAAGGAGAATTCCTATTTTTCCAAAAAAAAAAAAATTGCCTCAAAAGTTCATGGTTATTAAATAAGAACCGTTATATATTTATATACTATATATAACAGGTCATTTCATTAAACTAGTTAGCATTTATAGCAAATAAATAATGGTTGATATATAGTGACTATTATGTATGCTAAACTTTATATAACAGTTATTTTGAAAGCACCATTATGTATGTTACAAAGTTTTATAACAGTTTTTTTTTTTTACTTGAAACCGTTATTTATTATTATAGCATTATGCACAGCATAATCTCACCACATCTCAATATATAACGAGTGCTATAAGATAACCATTATAATACATATAGAATAAATAATGGTTTAGAATCATAATATATCCACACCAAACTTTTATAATGCCAGCATATATGACAATTAATAACTGTTATATATTACGATTTCTGTAATAATGATTTGGAGGTCTACGTGTTGTTATTAATATAACTCGCCAGAACTATAATGGCTAACACAAATAATAATAATATGGACTTTTAGGACATACAAATTCACCTATTGCCTACGTATGTCCCTTATATCTCACAACCCTTTATATATTTATGCTTAATATTCTCCCTTTCGAAAAAAGGAATAATAAGAATGAGCGCAATATTCTACAATTGTTCGTTAAACTAGAAGCATCTTCATCAATTAAGAATGGCGTACTAGAAATCACTTTAATTAACAATGGCGTACTAGAAAACAGAAAGGAATTCAAAGTGAAAACTGAAAGCGTACTAGAAATCACTCTTTTAATTAACAATGGCGTCACTTTTTAAAACCGAGAAGGTTAAATAAGTTGTCATGACAGACTACGCTATGTGTGTTAACAAACTATATGACACACTATACATAATAAGAATGGCTGAATGAGGATGGCCAATGGTTCGGGTTATATAATTTCATTAAGAATAGAATTTTTCAAACAAAAATAATAATATTAATAAATTACTTTAAAATATTTATATTTATCATTTTTCTTCAAACTAATTTGTGTTACTTATCAACTAATATATAATATGATAATACATATAAGTATTTCAAAAAGATCGGGTAACAGATCCTATAATTAATCATTTTATTTAACTTCTCTAATCACCCCAAATTAGTCAACTATTGAGTCTTATATTAAAGAGGAGAGATAAAATATATTGAGGTATTATAGTTAGGATTAAATGTACGTACGTAATCTCTAACTAGCTGTTTTACGGAGTGATTATGAGTATTAAATAGTGGTGGGAGAGATTATTATGGGAGTGCAGAAATGTCAGCAAAAGAGTGAACAGTAGCTGTAAGTAATCCTTAAGGAGCCACATACACCATGCCTCACGGCGACTAACCCCACACATTGCTCACTCGAACACTTCATCATTCCCTGTTCTCCAGCTTTATCTCTCGCGCACACACCACACCACACCACACCACAACAGCTACTATATACTTATTTTGATTTTAATATAAGACATATTTATCTAATTTGATTAGATTAAAAAAGATAGTTGAGTTAGTTAACATAATATGCATTTTCTAAAATACCATATTCATCTTCCTTAATTCTCTTATTTCTTCTTCTCCTTAATTATTATTGAAGGAATATCAGCAAAGATAAATTAAGAAAAAGGTGATAAATATGAAAATTATGTCTTATGTTTATGATCAAAATCAGCTCTTTAAATATGCCTTATATTAAAGACCGAAAGAGTACTTACTACTACAAGAAGAACTTTCTACATCAATTAGGGTATGTTTGGTATGAGCGATGTGGAAGGGCAAGGAAGTGAGGTAAAATTTTTAAGAGTCAAATTTTTTTAAAAAAAATGGAGAAATGAGGTTACAAAATTTAAATAAAGAAAAAATGTAAAATAAAAGAGAGAGAAAAATTAATTAAAATTTTTTAATCTCACTTCTCTGATCTTTTTAAATACCAACTCAATTTTTTTCCTTTGCTTCCTTGCCTCCCCTCCCCTCACACCAAACAAACCTTAAGGAAGACTTTTCACATTGGTTTGTGAAGGATAATTATATTTTGAAATGTAGTAGTACTACCTTGGATTCTTAATATAAGAGTTAATTTGAGTAGATTGAGAAAGTTTGTTAAGTTTTTTTTTTTTGGTAACAAATATATGTTGATTTTTTTAAAATACCATAATCTATCATGACTACCTTTGAATATAAGGCTGTTTGGGATGACATCAGATGCTGAAAAAGCCTAATGGAAGTGAAAACCTGATTTTTGTATGTTTGGCATGACTTCAACATCTGATGGACTTTTGGTTGTAAAGTTGCTTCTTGATTGAAGCTAATGGATGGAGCTTTTAATCTCATCAAAATGACTTCTGAAGTTGCTTCTTGCAATGAAGCATCTTCATTATTTATCTTTAACACAAATGAGTTGCGTTCGTGATAAAATCAGAAACCAACTTATGAGGAATATGTTTATTTAAGTACTTCATTGTGTTGTATTTTTTTTAATAGTAATTTTACTATTTTATTTAGCAAACTTATATTTATTTTTAATTTTTCCCCAAATTATTACATTTTATACAACATACATACACATATACATATATATGTATGTACATACACAGGGGCAGATTCAGAAAATTACTGAAGGGGGCACCATTAATAGGGAGATTTGGGGGTTCAGGGGCAACGCCCCAATTTTTATTTTTATTTTTGGAAAGTTTTGAATGCATTAAAAAACAAAAGGATATAAACAAGAAAAAAAATATCAGAAAAATATTCATGAAATCAAGTGAATACTGATGATGTAATAAGAGAGACAATTATTTTACAAACCTGCTATTTAGAATAGCAAGGCTAAGTGCTGTTAAAAATGCAGCTACATAAATTACAATGAAGGGTGAACACTCAATAAGTTCAAGTATATATATTTTAATAAAAAAAAGTATATTACAATAAAAATATTGAAATGCAATAAAAAGTATATTACAATAAAAAAGTATTCATGAAATCAAGTGAATACTGATGATGTAATAAGAGAAGCAATTATTTTACAAACCTGTCATTTAGAAAGTAAGGCTAAGTGCTGTTAGAAATGCAGCTACATAAATTATAATAAAGGGTGGGTACTTAATAAGTTCAAGTATATATATTTTAATAAAAAAAAGTATATTACAATAAAAATAATTACAATGTCATCCTTCTATGCCTTATTTTTTGGAATTCCATCATAATTGTCTTATTATCAATGCTATTAAATACTTCTTTTTTTAATATAAGGCACTAAAGAATCATCAATCATTCATCCCCCATTTGATTATGAAGTACGGTCTTGATGTATTAAAGGTGAGCACTTAATTTAAGGGTGGACAATCATTCAAACATGTATTACTTTATATATATATATAATCCCCAATTCAAGGGTGGGCACTTGTCCCCTGATTATATATGTAGATTCGCCCTTGTAGATACATATATATTTTTATGTGTGTGTGTGTATATATGTATGTATGCATGCATACATACATATACATATTTTAAATTAACATTGGAAAAATAATGAAGTATGAATCTCATTCTATATTGGTCATTCTAAGCATGCTTTATACGTACGTAAGTTATTATTCGTATCCGACGATCCCCCCCCCCCCCCCCCCCAAAAAAAAAAGCTTCGCATTTAACAACATGAAACCTGTATTTTCTTTGCATCCACCTTAGGAACAGATCTATGAAACTTGCCTTACATGCTAAAAACAAGCTTGATGAGCTGAAGGATCCCTAGGACCGATGCAATTCTGTGGTGCTATCGTGGCTTATAAATTTCGTTGACAAGACCAAAGCTTCTTGTATTGTTTTTCTCTCAATTCTCGTATGGTGTGGCTCGATTTAAAGGAGAGATTGGATAAAACTAGTAGTGCAAAATGCACCATGCAATTAACTCACTTGTTCAAAGAAATTCTTTGATCTTCGTATATTATACTAAATTGAAAAAGTTGTGGGATGAATATACTACTTTAGTTCCAATACCCAGCTAAAGTTGTAGCTCCTCTATAGAGTACTCCAAAGTGGTTCAAGAACAACCGTTTGTTTCAATTTCTCATAGGATTGAATGATAGTTTTAAGCACACAAAGGAGCCAAATCCTTCTTATGAGTCCTCTACCTACTCCAAGTTAGGCGTACTCAATGGTTATCCAGGAGGAGACTCAACGTCAAATTTCTTCCAACCCTTCAGTGCCTCCCCACGACTCTTCTATCATGGTTACTAATTCTTTCAAAGGAGGTAGAGGGTGTGAAAGAGGGAGAGGCAGAGGTCGATCTTTCAATATTTGTTCCTATTGTAATAGGAGAGACTTATTGGTTTTCTTGGTAACACAACACCTCCCAGCTGAGGAAGCAAGTGGAAGATCAAGCCAATCAGACCATAGATCACCTCCTTCCTGAGTCTTCTAAAGGCTCTATTGGGGATCCTACTTCTGCACAAGCTCCAACCTTCACTCAAGAGCAATACAAGAAAATATTGGAGCTACTGAAGTGTGACTCGGATCCTAAAGAGGTTATAGTTAGCGTCCAGGTGAAAACTCCAGGTTTGAATACTAACATTTGTAGTAATGAGTGGATTTTAGATTCAAGGGCTAGCTATCATATAATGAGTAGCTTACTTCATTTGGATAAATATCAATCGTATTTAGGACCACCCAAATGGATTAGGTTTCCTAATGGTCAAAGAATCAAAGTTACTTATTTTGGTGAAATACAAATAATTACTGAACATATTAAACTGAAAAATGTTTTATATGCTAAGGAATTTTGTTATAATCTCATCTCTGTGGCAAAATTGACATTAGATTGTGCATATGTAGTTTCCTTTTTTCCTTACTATTGTGTGTTACAGGATATGAGGACTGGAATGAACAAATGGATTGGTAGAATTTCATCCGGTCTATACCTTGCTCTAGTAATGTTGTTGATACATGTAATGTTCAAACTGATTTGATGTGGCACTATATAATAGGGCACGCACCTGTTGATGTTTTGACAAATGTGATTCATGTTAGGAAACATTTGGCCTCTACAAGAGGTAATGACAGTAATAAATGTGATGTTTGCATTCAGGTTAAGCATACAAAATTATCATGTCCTTCTAGCTTTCCTAAAAGTGTTTTCCCTTTTCAAATATTGCGTATGGATGTGTGGGGTCCATATCACACCCCCACACATTAAGGATACAAATTTTTTCAAACTA
Organism: Acacia crassicarpa; assembly: GCA_034222035.1. Taxonomy (NCBI): domain Eukaryota; kingdom Viridiplantae; phylum Streptophyta; class Magnoliopsida; order Fabales; family Fabaceae; genus Acacia; species Acacia crassicarpa. Next base: position 10,777,335 of record JAWXYG010000008.1, on the reverse strand, counting down.
TTGTTGATGATTACTCAAAGGATACTTGGATATTTTTTATGAAACTTAAATATGAAGCTGTCCATTTTATCCAAACATTTATTACTCATATTGAAAATCATTTTTTTGCAAAGGTAAAAATTACACGAACTGATGAACTGATAATGGAAAAGAGTTTGTTAATCACACCATGCATGAGTATGTTAATTTAAAAGGTATTATATACGAAAACTCGTGTCCTAACACACCCGAGCAAAACGAGGTCATAGAAAGGAAACATAGGCATCTTCTCGAGGTTGCAAGAAGCATCATGTTTCACTCACACACCAATAAGATTATGGGGAGAAGTAGTCCGAATTGTTGCTTACCTAATTAACCGTACCTCGTCAAGAGTTTTGGCGCATTTGACTACCTATGAGAAGATTCATTGTAAGCCTCCTATTCTAACTCACTTAAGGGTATTTGGTTGTTTATCTTTTGCTGTTAATCTGACTTCCAGTGATAAACTTGCATGCAAATATGATCCATGCATATTTTTGGGTACCCATCTACTCAAAAGTGACACTTGTTGTACAGTATCAAAACTAACACTACTACAAATAAACGTTTGAACGTCCATTTTTGGCCTATTTTATGTCCCTTTAAGGAGGGACGTCTTTTAAGGGGACGTCAGAGTTACAACATCCCCCAAAAAAATAAGGACGTCTTCAAGCAGCAGTTAAGGTGTCCCAAATTGATTTTTGGGATGCCATAAGCCGCAGTTAAGGCATCCCAAACTTAGTTTTGGGATGCCATAAATAGCAGTTAAAGCGTCCCAAATATGGTTTTGGTATGGTATAAGTCATTTTTTTTTTTTAAAAAAAAACCCAACAGGCAATAACATAACACAACACAGATCCAAGAATTCCAAAAGCTCGTGTGAAGATGAAGGGAGGAAGAACCAGGACTCACTATAAAGCTAAATAACATACACAAAATAACATAACACATATCCAATAATTCTAGAGCCAACAGATGTAGGTATAGATCCAAAAATTAATCTACGATTAGCGAATACAGATAATACATATACAAATCCACACAATTTAGAGCTAACAATCAGATCAACATATCCAAAATTCTAGATCTAACAATCAAAAGAAAAGGAAAAAACAATTTAGATCCAAAAACGATGGTGAGGGAAGAGCCACGAGAATCGGAGCCACAAGTGTTGGTTTACCTAAAGGAGCTGTGAGAATCAAAGCCGCGAGACTCAGAACCTAGATTTGTCGACGGCATGCACAAACACGGCAACCCAGATCTGTTGATCTGCAACCCCGTTGTGTTTTGTTGTCTTCCCGTTGTGTTTCACCGTCGGCACACATGAGGGAGCACCATAAGGGATGGAGCACGTGGCGCTGCCATTGTTGGTGGGTCGCCGTTGGAGCACGTATAGGCTGGAGTTGAGGGGCAGAGCGAAGTGGAGGAGATGGAAGATCCGCCTTTATCTTTCACAGATTTGAGGAGTGGAGGAGCGGAGAGGTAGGCGGAGGAGAGGAGGAGTGGAGCGGAGAATATGTGCGAGAGAGAGAATACAAATGGTGAGAACTATGAAGACATAAGTGCATGGAATGATCGAATAGCTTATTGGAAATTTTGGGCATCCCAACATTGTATTTAGGACGCCAAAAATCCTTATTTTTTGTCTGTGAAAATTCCTTTGGCCCCAAATAATTAATTTTAGGTGTCCCAAAAAAATTTTAGAATGCCAAAAATTCATTTTAGGTGTCCTGAAATGTGATTTAGGACGCCTAAGGCTCAACATTCAAGCAAATAATTATGAAAATGCTATTGCGTTCACTTTTTACTTCCCTTTTTAAATGAGGACTTCCTTTAGGGAAGTAATATCCCCTTTTTGTAGTAGTGTAAGTCCCTAACAGTAAGTAGACATGTCATGTTTTTAGAGGATAAGTTTGTTTTAAAGATATGCATAATGATGTTGGCAACTTAAGTGCTAAGTCACCACCATATCCATTTAGTCTCTTATATTATTTTCCATCTATCCCTCTTAATATTTCAAGAGTTGAAGGTCAAGATAGACCTTTGGATGAGCCAGTCCAAGATACTTCTGATATGCCTCATATTAATGATCAACATAATCATAAAAATTTAGGCCAGCTAGGGAGAGATGGCCACCATCTATCATCTTGTTTATTATCACTTAAGTGTTTGGCCCCCTCTTTTAATCAAAATAAGGTAGAGTATAAATCTAATTTGGTGAATTCCAATGCTTTACTTGAATATGTTGGTTGTGATGACCTATCTCATCCATATCAAACTTTTCTAACTTCCATTGATAAAGAATTAGAACCACAAACTTATGAAGAGGTAGCAAAGGACCCTAGGTGGATTAAGGCCATGGAAAGCAAGATCAATGCTTTGGAGGCCAATAGGACTGGAGAATTGTTCCTCTCCCAAAAGGTAAGAAACCTGTTGGTTTTTAAGTGGGTTTATAAGGTAAATTATAGAGCAGATGAAGCTGTGGACAAATTTAAGGCTCATTTGGTGGCTAAGGGTTATAGCCAAAAGGAAGAAATTGACTTTTATGAGACTTTCTCCCTTGTAGTAAAGATAGTTACTATTAGATTCGTTCTTACACTTACCGCTGTGAATAATTGGTCTATTTAGGAAATGGATTTAGATAATGTGTTTTTGCAGAGAGATGTCCATGAAGAAGTCTATAAGTTTATTCCACAGGGTTTCGAACGAAAGGGGGAGAGTGACTTCAAAGTATTCAATTTGGAAAAATCATTATGTGGACTCAAATAAGCCTCATGGCAATGGAACAAAAAGCTGACCTAATCATTGATTAAGGGAGGTGATAATTGAATATTTAATATATTTCTTTGTATCTCTTGATGAATAAATTTAGTATTGTCTACTTAATAAATAATGACTTTTATTCTTATTTGGGTTTTGGGCCTTTAATTAGATTTTAGTTATTTTTAATGATAACTTTCCAGTTTTACATTGCTTCACTATTTTCACCATAAGTCTTGAACCAGATACCGGATTAGCCTCATTCTTATTTCATATTTCAAATTATTTAAGGAGGTACAATTGTTATGAAGACTTGAAGGGAAAATTTAGACAAGAAGGCGGTTAATTTTGAAGCCGAAGTCAAATATATATTTCTAGATTTTTATTTGGGTTTTTTGTAATTAAAGTATATTTTCATTTTATTTCTGTTTTAGGCTAAACCATTGGAGCCCAATCCATTTTGTAATTAGGTTATTTACCTAGGTCAACCACCAACACCAGGTCATTCACGTTTTTACATATTTTCAGATTGAAAAGAAAAGTTTTATTTTCTCTCAATTGTTCTTCAACGTGTTCTTCATGTTCATGATGAACTTCTTCATTTTTGTTCCATTTTTGTTTTGCATAACCATGACGGGCTAAACCTCTATGATTGGCCCAAGGATTGAGGATTCCACTATCCAGAGGACTCATTTTTAACGGTAATGAACTCATTTCTATTTTGTAATTTTTTATTTGATTTACTTTCAGATTGGGTGTTAGATGTAACGCCTAGATTGAGATATCCCAAGGACTAAGTGCGAACTAGGTTAAACAATTGTTGTGCGATTGCACAGTGAGACGCCACTGTTCGGACAAATGCTAAACGATTGTCTATTCGAGGGATTTTCTGGACGAATGCAGAGATCTCTGTTCATTTAGAATTGATCTTGAGTTCGGTTATAAATCTATTTTCGTCCAAGGAAGGAAATTAGTGGAATTCAAAATCATGGGTTGATCTTCTGTTTATTTGATTTAATCTCATTTTATTTGTTTATGTTTATTTCTGCTTTAATCTTCATTGCATTGAAAAACTCCCCCCCAATTTGTTACTATTCTATTTATGTTTGGGTTAAGGAGCGATTTTACCAACAAACTATTGGCTCAAGAGCGTCCAGCACAATTAACTATTAAGTGGACCAAAAATACCAACAAACTTTTAAAACGGAGCGCCCAGCACAATGCCGTTAGCAAAAAGTTAACCTCCGTTATCTAAGGTGCAAATTGGCCAACGAACTTTTATTTCAGGAGCGTCCAGCACAAAATTCTAAATTTTACTAAATTAAATAATTTTTTCCCAATGTCATTATTCAAAACTACTTGTATAGATATCTATGGACATAAATTACTCATTCTTTAATTTTCTCAAAATTATAATTTGCTAAAAGAAACAAAAGTTTTAATTAAAAATATAATTATATGATTTAAATAAACATCAAGGTGTTTTATAGTTTATTATATATGTTAAACCAAAAAATATATATGATTTATTTTTATTTTAGAAGAAATTTATGTGAGTTAAAAAATTCATTCAATGTTAATAAAATTTAAAAAATCTAAAAAATCTATTATATCTTGTAAGAAATAAAATGAGTTTAATTTTTATTTTTAAAAAAAGAGCTTAATGGATATCAACGTTGATACTTAATAATATAAATCCGGCAACTTGATGATATATTTGTTAATTAAATGATCCATTGATTATATGAATATGAGACTTGCTAAAACAAAAAGATAACTTAAGAGAGGTTAAAGAGCAATTTGGCCTACGAAAGTCTCATATCCATATAAGCGATAGGTCATTTAATTAACAAATATATCATCAAGTTGTTGAATTTATATTATTAAGTATCAACATTAATATCCGTTAAGCTCTTTTTATAAAAGTAAAAATAAAACTCATTTCATTTCTTTCAGGATATAATAGATTTTTTAAATTTTATCAACATTAAATGAATTTTTTGACTCACATAAATTTCTTCTAAAGTAAAAATAAATCATTTTTTTTCTTTAACATATATAATAAAATATAAAACACCTTGAGTTTTATTTAAATCATATAATTATATTTTAAATTAAAAATTTTGTTTATTTTAACAAATTATAATTTTGACAAAATTGAAGAATGAGTAATTTTTATCCATAAATATCTATACAAGTAGTTTTGAATAATAACAATTGAGAAAAAAATTATTTAAATTAGTAAAATTTAGAATTTTGTGCTGGGCGCTCCTAAAGTAAAAGTTCATTGGCCAATCTGCACCTTAGATAACGGAGGTTAACTTTTTGATAACGGCGTTGTGCTGGGCGCTCCTTTTTTAAGAGTTTGTTAGTATTTTTGGTCCACTTAATAGTTAATTGTGCTGAACGCTTCTGGGCCAATAGTTTGTTGGTAAAATCGCTCCTTAACCCTTTATGTTTTGTTGTTACTATTAAATTAGACCCGCTACGAATTTTGGGAAAACAACCCAGGTTTCCATTATACTGCAAATTATTATTTGAAGGTGAAGCTAAATCACCAAGAGGGGGTGAATTGGGGATTTTGAAAACTTTTTGCAGTTGCTCTGTTTTTCGACAATGAAAACAGAGATTAACAAAGTAGAAAGAAGAAGAGCAAGACACAAAGATTTATACTGGTTTGGTCCAATCTCTTGACCTACGTCCAGTCCCCAGACTCTTTAGGATTTCCACTATCTCAATTGATTACACACTCTGTACTCAAGAGTAATTCTCTCACTAGAACTTACTCCCCAAGTTGCAATCAATGAATCCAATCACCAAGTCCCCTGATTTGTGATTCTTTACAAGAAACAATGATTTACAATCAATGAACTCTCTCTAAGAGTGGATAAAATAAACAATGAAGCTCAATGTATCAGAAGATACTTTACAAGTGAAAACTGAAAGAAAATGAGTGTAGACTTGAATGCAATTCGTTTTCAGCAGATATGTTAGTTTAGAAGACTTGAATGCAGCTCTATTTATACCAAGAGAGTATTAAATGACCGTTGAATTCTTTAATATAACCGTTGGAGACATTCAGCAAGGATTAAGGAGTGGTTTAGTCTTCTTCTCTCTTTACTCTTCACTTAACCCAGTTGCACAGAAGTTTAGGGTTGAGTTCTTGAATATTAATCCGTTGGAATAGCAACTATTGGAAGTGGAAGGCAGACATTAATCCTTTGTAGACGTGTGCAGAAGGATTACCCAAAAGTATGCAACTTTCTGGGTTTTGTCTTTAATGTGATGACGTCACTTTTTGCTTTAGCTTTTAACCTTCAATAAACATCTTCTAAATCATTTGAAACTCACTAACAAAGTGGTTAAACATAGCTAGGAACATAGATGATTGATGATAGGAAGTATTAAGATCAAATAAGAAGGTTTCACAAATTTGTCAGATTCGATTTTCAAACTCTGCGACACAAACTCGAGTTTGTTCTTCTGAACTTGAGATTTTAACTGTGCACTTAAGGCAAAACTCGAGTTTCCATAACTAAACTCGAGTTTCCTCCATCCAGAGAGGAAAGTCACGATTTGAGTTTTGGAACACATTTTTTTTAAAGAAACTTAAAACTTGAGTTTCCAAAACTAAACTTGAGTTTTGGATTTTTAATGAGAAGTATGTGTTTTAGTCCAAAACATCAAAACTGGAGTTTTCATCCAAAACTTGAGTTTTCAAAACATTAAAAAGATGCAATGCTCTCGGCATGGCCAAAACTCGATTTTCCAAAACAAAAACTCGAGTTTTCATTTAAGTATGAAAACTTTGAAAAATCTGAGCTAAGTCAAAACTGGAGTTTTCAAAACTGAGTAAAACAAGTAAGCTCTCTACTAAGTAAAAACTCGAGTTTTCTCACAACTTTGAGAAAACTTTGAAAACTCATGGCAAAGTGAAATCTTGGAGTTTTAAATCGAAACTGAGCTTGCATATGTTCAAAATGTTGGAGACTCTCTGTATGGCCAAAACTCGAGTTTCCAAATCAAGACTCGAGTTTTGTCTTTATCAGAAAATAATGAGAAGTCTCTGTATAGTGCATAACTCGAGTTTACCAGTAAAAAACTCGAGTTTGTCTTGAGATGAAAAACTGAGTGCTCTCTGTAAGACCAAAACTCGAGTTTTCTTAAGAAGTTTTCTTAAGAAAACTGGAGTTTTGCTTTGTTCATTGAAAATGAGCAACTCCCTGTCAAAGCCAAAACTCGAGTTTTGAAACCAAAACTCAAGTTTGCCTTTGATTGTAAGTTTTTCAACTTACCAAAGACAAACTACAACTTGTGTTTACAATTGTTAGTTATCATCAAAACACATAGAGAACTAACATTATTAATCCTGGTTATTTTGTGAGATTACGGCAAAGCTCTGTCAGGAGGTTTTTCTCATAACAAATATGACTATGGGTACTACATCTAATATGTTGATGATTACAAGAAATAATATTGATGCTATTAATGATGTGAAATCATACCTACATAGTGAGTTTAAAATCAAGGATCTTGGTCCCTTAAAATATTTCTTAGACTTTGAAGTGTTAAGATATAACTAAGGGGTACTTCTTAACCAAAGGAAGTATGCCTCTAAACGTGTTGATCAAATAGGTTTGGATTAACAAAGAAGAGGTTGCTACTCCTTTTGAGCAAAATCTCAAGCTCACAATAGAGGAGACCAAACATGATCATTTCCTCCATGATCCCTGGCTAAACAAGAGACTTGTGGGTAAATTATTATACCTAAACTTAATAAAGCCTAACATTTCGTCACTACTACAAAACAGGGCTATGATGTCCTATTTTTTGTACATTTAACATCCTTTTTTTTTTCTATGGGACGTCTATCTGGGGGGCACCGTAAGTAAAACTTACGACGTCCTATTTTATAATTAGATGCCATTAGTTATGGCTTAAGATGTCTAATTACTGAAATAGGACGCCTAAAGTATAGCACAATTGGCCTCTAAGAGGACACTTAAGGCATCTAATTTTAGTTGTTAGACTTCGTAAGTTGTGGCATAAGGCGTCTAATTTTAATAATTAGACTCCATAAATGTTATTTTTTTAAAAATATATATATATATATATTCACTGCTCACAATCCCTCACAAAAACTTTTTAACATAGGGATAAGGATCTTAAATGCCATGGAAGTTTTCGTTCAGGAGCACTGGTAAGACAGAAGTTTTTTTTGGACCAAAAATGCCACGGAAGTTTTCGATGAGGAGCAATTTTGCCTCGGAAGTTTTCATTAAAGAGCAATTTTTCCCTGGAAGTTTTCACTAAGAAGCAATTTTGTCCTTCTGTCCCCAAATATTAAATTTGACTATTAAATCAATCAAAGACCACACATGTTATACCTTGAAAAGGTCAAACTTGGAGCCAGAGAATGAGATCCTTGAGATGTTGAGTTCAAGACAGCCAGAATTTCTGAAGTCGAACTGGTCAAATGGACTGAAAGGTTGACTGTCACAAAACCCAAAGGAAGCATCACTTATGATCTAAGCAAATGATCAGTTTATACAAACGTAAATATTACTACTATTGATTTGTTTTACTGAACCAATTTTTGGGACAATTCATTTCTAATTTTGTGTTTCATTTGCATTTTGTAACAGACCTTTCAGTCCCTTTGACCAGTTCGGCTTCGCAAATTATGGCTGCCTTGAGATCAACATCTGAAGAATCTCATTCTCTGACTCCAAGTTTGACCTTTTCAAGGCATGACATGTATAGTCTTTGACTGATTTAGTAGTCAAATTTAACATTTGGGGAAAGAAGGGCAAAATTGCTAGGAAAATTGCTACGTTTTGTAAACTTTTGGGACAAAATTGCTTCTTAGTGAAAACTTCCGGGGTAAAATTGCTCCTTAGCGAAAACTTCCATGGTAAAAATGATACTTCCAGGGCAAAATTGATACTTCCTGTGAACTTCCGTGGCATTTTTGGTCCAAAAAAAACTTCCGTCTTACCAGTGCTCCTGAGCGAAAACTTCCATGGCATTTAAGACCCTTATCCCTTTAACATATCAGCAGGAAATCACAATGTGATAAAATAAAACAACACCTATGTGCTAAAAGGTTAGCTCAGCAAACGTTATACAAAAACAGAATACATGCATGTATATATAACAAACATCCCAAAGACACATAGTTCATAATGAATTAAGACATAGAAGCAGCAAAGTAGCAACAACAAAATGTAAGTGGCTAACTTTAAATCATTTTAGCCAATTTGCTCTAACTAATTCAAGTGGTAACTACTACTACTCCTATGTACAACAATCACTACAAAGTGTCAAAAAGTTGTGTACGTAGCTACCTGCTACTACTTAAGCAATATAAAGACTAACTTCATTAATATATGTGTTGAAAAAGATGTCCAGCCAACAGGTTTCGAATCAAATCCATATCTTCCTCCGAGTAGGCATCCTCAGTACCAAAAAGCTGTAAATGGAAAACAAGGTATAAAGATAAATCAATCAAGTGAATGTATTAATTAAACAACTAAAGTACAACTTCAAAAAATATTATCATTTAAGAATGAAGGTGAGGATGCTCTATAGAAGACAACAACATATTATATGGAATCTGGAATCTTTTCAAATAAAGTACTATGAGATGCCCCCATCTGCAGAGTAAAAAACCAGATATAATCAATTTTATAATTTAATAATAAAAAAAAATACAAAAACCCATATTCACATTCTCTACAGAGTATTCTTAAACCACTTTTATAGTATCATTAAGTATCCAACACTCTTCTACTCATTGATCTATAGAAGCAAAAGAATTATCAAATCCCACTGATCTTGCCAAGATCAGAAGTGTAAAGTATTACCAGCATGAGCATTAAATTTTAAATTTCTACAGCTCAAACAGAACCAATATCAATGTGTCCCCTATTTTACTATATATTTTCTTTCGTAATCAGGTAGGAACAAGTTTATAACAGGATTAAAAGGACACTGCATTTTATCCTCTTTAGCTAAGAATGTCATAGAACAATGTTCAAAACAAGTTCTTGCACAAATGATTTTAATCTAGCCTTCCAGGGTGTTACAAACAACCAAATTTCACCAAAAATACTAGAGAGCTAATTCCACGAGTACCCCTATTGTCAGACATAGAAGAAACAAATGGAGTAAAGTTTATCAGCTAAATTTATCAAAGTAACGTAAGATAACAAGGTGGATACACAAACTCTATAGAGAATAGGAGCCAAGAACATATGGAATTTCTTGCTAGATAGCATGTGCATAATTCCATCAACTAGCATGGGATGATTAGATTTTCTCGGAAGAGCCATGACACTTCCAAACGGGGGCAGAAAAGAACACATCGATATCTTCCAAAAGGAAATGTAGAGAGATTAACCAGTCGAATTCTGGGTTTCAAGCATAGTTAATCTGGTGAATCCAACTAAGAGGTGCATTAGAGGTATGTAACACTAACCAGGTAACCACGACAATGGAAGCAACACTGATTGCAGAGGGGCAACGGCAGTGGCAAGGTAGGGAGAGCGCGCGAAACTTCAGAGGGTTGAGAGGGACCTGCGCACGTGGGAGGGGGAAGGGTCACGGAGGTCGTCTGACGGTATGAGAGAGGAGGGAAGGAGGATGGTAGGAGAAAGGATGGAGGACGGAGGACGGCAGAGCTACGGTGCGAGAGGGACAAATTTCGCGACAACGTTAGAAACTCGAGGAGGAAGATGGAGGACGAGTTAGAGAATGGAGAAGAGGACGAAGTGAAGGCAGACAAATGAATAAACTTAGGGCGAAATTATAACATCTAAATGTTTTATTGGACTCCAAGAATTCCAATTATGGTGTCTAATTATACATTATTAGATGCCAAAAATCCAAAATAAAATTATTAAACCACAATAATTTACCGCCACCATTTCGCTTTGCCGCCATTTTGGGCCACTTTTGGCGTCCTAATATAGTTTTAGGACGTTTTAAGTACACTTTTTGCATCCTAAAAAATATTAGGATGCCTAGTATATCAAATTTTCTCCATATAATTACAAAATTGCCACTGCGTTCACATTTTACTACCCTTTTTCAAAATAGGACGTTCTTTAGGGAAGTAATATCTATTTTATAGTGTGTTCACTGTGTTGATATTAAGTCAAAATATGCATATGCTAAAGAAGTCCCATAAGAAAGCTGCTCTAAGATTGGTGAGATATCGAAAAAAATTTCCCAGGTCATGGGATCTTCTAAAAGTCCAATAAGCATTGAGTGTTACTGTGATTCAAACCACACCAGTTGTGTAGATACTAGGAGATTAGTTACCAGGTTCCTAGTTAGATTGAGCGATTCCTTAATCGAATGGAAGTCCAAGAAGCAAAATCTTGTCTCCATCTCTTTGGCTGAAGCCGATTATAGAGCCTTGCACATGGCAGTTTCTAAATTAACTTGGGTTGTTGGTCTTATGGAAGAACTTCATGTATATATTGTTAACCCTGTAAAATTATTTTGTGACAATAAGGCAACAATTCATATTGCCATAAACCCAACTTTTCATGAACGGACAAAGCATATTGAGGTAGATTGTCACTTCATTCCTAAAAAGCTATTAGATAAACTCATTGTGTTTGAGCATGTGAGATCTCCTGAACAATTGGCAGATGTACTTACTAAAGGACTTGGTAGGCTGCAGCATCAATATATTTTAAGCAAGCTAGGAACTTGTGAGTACACAGTTTTTAACTTGAGGGGGATGCTGTGCAGCCTGGTGTAAATGGGTTAATGTCTGTTTAGTTTGGTAATTGGGATTATAGTTGATTATATAGGGCTACAATATATATAGGTAGATGATTGTGTTGTATTGTAAGAAAGAAGATTTTGTTAATAATATTCAATACAAATTATTCAATTTCCTCTGGGCTTTCCCATTAACAAAGAGGATGTATTATGTATGTGTGTGTATAAAAAGTGGGTTGTAAACGAGCAATACTACACAATAGAAATTTAACGTCCCCCAATAAACGTCGGTTTTAAAAAATTTAGACGTTAAAATGTAAGCGTGGCATTGTTGTAATTTTCTCCTTACTTTTAACGTCCATTTTTTAAAAACGAACATTAAATAGTTTGAGAGTTAAGAAATAATTAAATTTAATAAATTAAACAATATATCTCTTACATACATATATGTGTGAGAGAGAGAGAGAGAGAGAGAGAGAGAGATTTTATCCCATATTTATAGCTATTTCCTAGTGTGCAGCTTAGAATTTTGAGAGTTAGGAGAAGAAATCTAATAGTATTTTCATTTAGTTAGTTCCTAATTAAATTTAATAAATTAAAAATATATCTCTTTTATATATATCTATAAAAAAAATATATTAATATCATTTAGTTTAAGCCTCCCTCATGCCATTTTATTTTATTTTTTATTTTGAGTTACAACGACTGGTTTTTCAAAACCAATTGTTGAAACTCAAATTTTTTAGATATTTCAATTTATTTTATTTTTTATTTTGAGTTATAACGATTGGTTTTCTAAAACCAGTTGTTGAAACTTGAATTTTTTAGATATTTCATCTTTAATCTCGCATCTTTGACATTTTGTTGTTCCCTCTCTTCCATAAAAATATGAAGTTTTCTCTTCAAAACCCAACGGTACGAATGTCTTCCTCAAATCCATCCTAAATGCAACCTTTCATTAAGAGTCTCGAATGTCTTACTTTTGCACATCCTGTTCTCTATGCTAAATTTCTTCTTTGTTTTTGGGAAAGTCGCCTTCTGCTAGTTTTATTGTGAGGTGCAACAGAAGCCTACAAGATTTTGATTTGCCCCGCTTATATCAGGATTTGGAAAACCCTTCTCAACTTCATTTCTCCAGATCTCCAGATTTGCGATGAAGTCGTCAATCCATGGCTAATTCTTTTTTATTTTAATTGTTTCTCCTTCTTCGGTGATTATACTTCACATTTATTCTTGATTGTTCAATATTCTGGTTTTTCGATTTTGGCTAGCTCTTTGATTTGAATCTGGATTTTTGATTTTTTTTTTCAGTTGGTTCTTTTCAATATTATGGTTCTTTTGGCTTTAATCAAGATTTTGATTTTGATTTTTCTTCGGTTTTCCTCTTGATGCTATCTATTTTCTTTTTTATTGGTTTTTTTTCCCAGAATTGCAGCTGTCGGCCAGCTTTTAGCACAGAGTCTAGCTCCAGGACTCAGTAGATCAATTGCTAAAGTTGAGGTACCTGTGCCCGTAGTTGATGAAAGGAACCTTTGCAGTTTTCTTCCTCTTCCTGTTCTGCTGTGTGGTGGCGAAGCATGACAAAGCTTTATGTTGTTTTTATGGAATTGTTGGTGTCTTCTTCTTCTTGTTATTATCTTTGACTTTTCAATTTTCCCGTTGCAATGTTTTTTGACTTTTCAATTTTCCCGCTGCAATGCTTTTTTATCGCCACTATTTGAAAAAAAAAAAGACATTGAACGACTATTATTTAAATAGCAGTCCTTGTAAGTTATAAACTTTCAACGGCACTTATTATATACGGCCCTTTAAAAACAGTCATCTAAGGGTCTTAAAAACGAACGGTAAAAGCATCTTTTGTAGTAGTGAATGTTATCAAACTCACGAGTTTAAACAAATTCGTAATAATGACGTAAAATCGTATCATAAACTTTTATGAATTTATTTTTATTAATAAATAGGAATTAGTAGTGTATAATTAAAATATTAAAAAAATTACAACAATTTGATTTAAATATATTTTAGATCCAAATAAACTGAAATTGAATCCATTAACATTCATAATTTATCATATTTAACAAAGAAAATTTAACAAAATTCATACATAATACCACTTAGTATGATCAAATCAAAAAAATTAGCACAAGATTAAGAGTGAGTTAATATAATTTTGTAAGCTAAAAATAAAAATGATAAACTCGATGTGTGAACTCGCGAATTTAACTAACTTTACATAGTGGCAGAACGCCCTAGCTGGCCTTCTAAAATTTGTTAAAATATATGTATATATTATATAATATTTTATTTTGGTCACTAGTTTGACCCCAGCTAAAATCTTATCGAGGCCCCAACTAACCTTCTGAAATTTGTTAAAATATATGTATTCATTGTATAATAGTTTATTTTGGCCAGTAATTTGGCCCAATTAATATCTTATTTTCTCTGTAATGACACTTGTTCTTTTTACATTTTTCCCTCTCTTTTTTTTTTTTTTCATTCATCCCGCTCAACGTAACTCACACGCTTCCTCCATTTTGCTCTGTTCTGTCATCATCTGTCTGTGCTTTCAATCTCCATCCTCTCCAGGTAGGCTACAGTACACGCTTCCTCAGTTTGTCTTCCTCCACCATCCGTCTGCCTCCATTGTTATCTGCGGCAGCTCCTCTTGGCTCCTCCGTCATCTCATTGATCAACCGGCTTCAGGATATCTTCGCCAGGCGGAAAACAGTCCTCCATTGATCTCCCTCAGGTGGCCGTCGTTGGCAGTCAGAGTAGTGGTAAGTCAAGCGTCCTTGAGGCTCTTGTGAGTTGGGACTTCTTGCCTCATAGAAATGATATTTGCACTAGGAGCCCTCTCTTGCTGTAGCTCGTGTAGACTAAGAGGAAGCCTGATGGCATAGAAGAGGAATATGGCGAGTTTCTGCATTTTGAATGGCAAGAAGATCTCCTATTTCTCTGAGATTCGTAGGGAAATTCAGGTGCTTTGATGCTTTTGTCGTTATCTGTGATTTGTCTCCTTTTTTGAGTGGAGACAAATCACAGATAATATTAAACTCATTTTGATATTGATAATCTCAAGCTAATTCGTATATCCTTATTGTTGATATTATGATTTTACAACTTCCAAAGTTTCAACTTGCAGCTGTAGTGTAGCAAACTAATTTAAGGATATGATGATATGATACCGTTGACATATTAAACTCTATTCCTGCTTCGAGAAATGGAATGCAAATAAAGAGAAGTAATCTGATGAACTGAAAGGGGTATTTTCCTTATTGGTTTCCATTTGCATCATTCATATTTTTGAAGTGTTACATCCACAGAGGATATTTTAAATAATTTTATTAAATATTATTATTATTATGTTTGTATTAGTGATATCTTTAGGACAATGTTTGGTTCATTACTCATTAGCTTATGAGAAGAGAGTAAAATTCTTGTTTAAAATACCTACTGAAAAGTTTAGTATCATCTTATATCTTGTTTTGATTTATAATTCGGTTATTATTTATTTGTCTTTTCAATGTTATGTCCTACTATTTAGTAAATAGTTCAATATATTTATTTTTTGGCCAGAGCTAAAAATATTTCCTAATTCCACCACTAAGTTCACAACCACACGAGTTTAAAAGTAATTTGAAACAATTTTGTAAATTTGAAACATAAAATGGTAAATTCGAGAGTTCAACAACAATGGTTGGAAATATTATTCTAAGTTTCAACCCATTAACTTTTATGAAGATAGATGCTTGTATTTGATCTAACTACATACTCCTTACCTCTGGTCCTTTTTAAAGGAAATAATTTTTTTCCCTATTTATTAGGTATTGTAAGAAATGTCTCATGTGATTGTGATAAATGTATATGATTTAATAATTAATGAAGGGGCTAAATGACTTTTGGGAAGAGGTTCTTGACTGCTTGATGGGAGCAGTCATATCCATAAGATGTACATGTCTTTTGGATACAAAAGTTATTTAAAGGATAGAAACTTGTCCGTTCATTCTCTGACCATAAGAGACGCCTCTAGTTTTTCATCAAGAAGAGAGAGCGTGTAATGAAGGGTAAAGAGACTGATAAAGGTTTCAATTATGGTGCTGCAAGTCAGATATTCTAAAGTATAAATTCCGCAATTATAGATAAAGGTTAGTGCATCTTGACTTAAACCTATGGTATTGTGGAAATCATAAGTTCTTAAGATCCTTATTCATGTTCTTATTATTTGATGTTTGAGCATGAAATTATAGAAAAACTTACATGTGGTATCAGAGCTTTTGGTTTTAGAATTTATGATTTTCCAATTATGAATCTTGTATTGATATATGAATGATACTTTTGAATTTGTTCTTGAATGAATCTATTACTCTTCAAAATTATGTGAAATGAGTGAAATGAATTTCAAACAAGTAATGTTGATTTATCGAATCGGAAGTACACATATTATTGTTTTATGTGGAACTCTTATTTGAAATAGAAATGCATATGACTGAATTTATTTTTTGCTTTATGAATTATTTAGAGTTTATTGTGTGCCAAATGAAAGTATTTAGAAATTTTTGAAATTGGGTGATGAGAAAATAATTTTATTAAGCCTCAAAGTCAGTTTCATTGAAAAGATCTTTAAAAAACAAAGAGATAGAAATCAACAATGTGTAAATCCGACTTCGAAAACGTTGGTTATGGAGGAAAGAAGAGTCGGGTCTGTATCTATATGGGTCTTGTTCAACCCGGCTAGAGGTAGGGGATGACACCCCAATATGAAAAGATGTTTTTTTTTTAAAATAATTGTTGGCGTCTCCTCCTTTCACTGAAAGGCATGTCGCTTAGTTGGCAGAGCGTTAGCTCTTAAGGTGTGTTGCACCTTTTCGGTCCAAACCCTTGGGTTGCACTTTTTTTTTTTTCAAAAAGGTGCATTTTCACTGTTTTGAAAAAGGTATGAAAGCAACGCACCTTAGCGGAATCGAACACGGGACATTATGATTTGGAAGCAAACACCTTAACCATTGAGGCTAATGGTGCTTCTTTGATTGTGAATGAACCGAATATATTTTAAAGTATATTTCGTGTGGGCACTAGTGCAAAAAGGCTTTTAAGACCGGACAAAACAGCCTCGTAAGAGTAGACGGACAGCAGGTCTTGTTCCAGCCGTTATTAAAAGTCTACATATAAGACCGGACAATGATCCGGTCTTAAAAGTCTACATATTTTAGACCGGACATTTAAAACATTCGGTCTTAAAATTTGTACTAAATGAACATGAAATAGTTTGATGTGGTCGGTCCAAAAACTCAACTTTTAAGACCGGCCTAAAATTAGTCCGCTCTTAAAAATTTCAGACTTTTAAGACCGGACAAAAATAAATACGGTCTTAAAGTTAGCGACTTCTAAGACTGACTAATCATATGCGGTCTTAAAAGACTGACTTTTAAGACCAGATGATAATTACGTCCGGTCTTAAAAATTTTCCTTTAAGACCGGACTTCTAAATATAACATAACGGTCCTAAAAAGGCCAACTTTTAAGACCGGCTTAATATGACCTTTAAGACCTGTCATATAATTACATCCGGTCTTAAAAGTCAAACGCATAAGACCAGCTTATTTATTTCCAATCTAAATTTTCCTGAATTTTTCCCTGCTGTTGTTCCTGCTACTATATATATACACAAATCCACTACCCAATCCGGCACATAAAAGTCGATACTTTAAGCTACAAGCTATGAACAATTATTTGAATAAATTGAATTGGAAAAATGATACAAATATTATTCACCATGAGTTATTTGGCCTCTTAATTAATCTACAACACCAAAGTTAATTCATACATCCAATAAGATAACTTACTTACAAATACAATAAGTTACAAATACAACATAGATGCGCCCAAAATAATATTCACCATGCCTTCATCATCTGATTCCCATGCCACCCAACAACGTAACATCCTTTTTTATAACATGATCGGATCCTGCCACAAAAATAAAACAAGGAACAAACTTCATAGTCAAAGACATTTTATGAACATAGAAGGAATAATATATATAGTTAAAGCCTTAAAGTAGTCAAATAAATCTGCATATATATATGAATATTACCTTATGAATTGACTCTTTTATAAAGTGATATCTTCCCATATCCCTTCTTGATGATCACTTCTTATGCCGGGTTCATTATCCGCTTCATCTTCTTCGTTCATGTCCGGTAGACCCCTTGAAAAAGGTGTACTCTCAGGAATACCATAATTTGAATTTTCCTCATCAATATCAATGACCCTCTTTCCTTGGAGAGCTACAGACCACATTTTATTTTCTTGATCGGTGATATAGAACACTTGTTGCGCCTGGTCTGCCATAATAAAAGGTTCATCTCCAAAACTTCTACCATTGACATCGACTAATGTAAATCCTAGCCGATCGATCCGAACACCATTATTGACATCAACCCACTTGCATTTGAAAATGGGAAATCTAATTTTCACATAGTCCACCTCCCATATCTCTTCAATAACCCCATAATATGGCATGACTGCCAATAAAGGGCTTTTGTCTTTCGAATTGGAGAAGTGCATAGATTCAGCCTCTAACATAACACCACTGTTCTGGACTGTGCTCCTATCATCTAGGGACTTCGTGTAAAATGTATAACCATTGATCACATACGAATTCCAACTTATGACATCAACCTCAGGACCACGTGCTAACCATTTGAGGATATCAGAAACACATTCCTCCCCCTCGACCTTTCGTTTGAACCAGTATGCAAAAGTTCTGTTATGCTCCCTAATCAACCTTTGTTCAGTCATTCGAGGATTTTCTTTCCTCACAGCTTCTTTATGTGCAGCTATGCTAGCTTGAACTTCATCAACATTATTCAAGATGTATAAGTGGACTTGTGACAATTCATCAGGATCCACAGTCTTTACTGAAGCCCCTCGCCTACCCCCTCCAGCATGATGACGTTTTGGAAGCCCAATATGTCTTACTTTGGCCAAATAATTTTGACAAAATTCCATGGCTTCTTCAGAAACATATTTCTGAACAATTGATGCTTCTGGACGGTATGCATTCTTCACGTACCCTTTAAGGAATTTCATAGATCTTTCAATTGGGTACATCCACCGTAAATGAATAGGGCCGCACAACTTTATCTCGCTCACTAGATGAACAATTAGATGAACCATGATGTCAAAAAATGTAGGAACAAAAAGCTTCTCAAGGTGGCACAAGATAAGATGTCATTCATTCTCCAATTCATCCAACTTTTCAATGTCGAAAACTTTAGAACAAATCGCATTGAAGAAGACACAAAGTCTAGTCAAAACAACCCGAAGGTCATATTCAGCGATGCCTCGAATAGCTATTGGGAGTAATTGTTGCATCAAGACATGACAATTATGCGATTTTTAGCCTACTAATTTCAAGTCCTTCATCGATACAAGCCTCTTAAAATTTGAAGAATACCCCGAGGGAACTTTTGTGCCATGTAAACACTCACAAAAACTAAGTTTCCCATTGCTTGCAAATCCAATCTTGCCTTCACACCATCCTTGGAACTGCCTTGTATGTTGAGAAGCGTGCCAACAATGCCATCACATACGTTTTGTTAGTTCTCTGATGGTTTTGATGATTGTCAACAACTACAAACAATTGAAGAGGTTTTGCTCTTAAGTGTCAAAACTCTGGTTAAGAGCAAACCTCGAGGTTGGGTTTATAACCTCGAGGTTTGACCTTACAGAAGCTTTAAAAATCAAGTGTTCGAATGTTGCAAAACTTGGTTTCACAAGTTATATGTGAAACCTCGAGGTTGAGAAGTCAACCTCGAGGTTCTGGTTCAGTTGGAGAATCCAAGTTTCTTCATTATCACTTGTAACCTCGAGTATGCAAAGCAAACCTCAAGGTTCAACTCATACAGAAAGGTCATGTTGTTCATCAAGCACATGAACCTCGAGGTCCATGTTTCAACCTCGAGGTTGGACACTTTGTTTTGAAACTTAAGCTCGATGAAAACACCTTTGACCTCGAGTATGATGTTGCAACCTCGAGTTTCATCACTTACAGAGAGCTCACTGGTTTTCAAAGTATTGAAAACCTCGAGGTTAACATTGTAACCTCGAGGCTGGGCTTTATGTTTAACTTTGAACTTTGCACTTTCAAAGAGCCAACCTCGAGTACAGATGTACAACCTCGAGGTTGTCGGGCTCCAGTGAAAACTGAAGGTTTGAAACAAACTTCAAACCTCGAGGTTACCTTTGGAACCTCAAGGTTTACAGGTTAATGAGATTTATCAGAAGGTTTCTTCTCAAGAGAAACCTCGAGGTTCACTTTGCAACCTCGAGGTTGAATGATTTTAAAACGAAGGTTTGCCTGAGGATTTCAGGCCAACCTCGAGGTTGGATGAACTAACCTCGAGGTTAGTGACCGTTGAAGCTTTTTCAAATTTGTGAAATCTGCTATATCTTGTTGTTTGATCTAATTGCTTTCATAAATCATTCACTCATGATCCCAGATATGTTTAACAAGTTTGTTGAGTGTTTTTCAGTTAGCACAGAACAAGATTATTGAAGATTTGTGAGAAAAAGCAAAAAGGTGAACAGTGCATTTAATGCACCTGCACAATCTCATCTACTTTCGGCTAATCCATCTGAGCACGCCTTGTTAACGTTAAAGAATGCTTACTACATCAAGTAAAGTTAATTCCAACGGGCAGAAACTCAGAGATCCACATCAGACTTCATTAAGACTTGGATTAGCAGAAGTTTAGAGAGAGAAGATGACCAGAACTTAAGCAAATCACTTCCAACGGTTGGAATCATCTCACAACGGTCATTTAATGTTCTCTACCTATAAATAGAGAGCATTAACTTCTTCTCAAGCTGATACAACTACTTAGAGCGAAAATTTATTGAGTCATTTATTGTATCAAGCTTTCATCTGTATTGTATCATTTTGATACTTAGTTCTTCAGTGTTTATCCTATCAGCTCTGTAAGAGAGTCAAATACTTGTAAATCATTTATTGATTGAGATAACTACAAGTCAGGGGACTTGGTAGTTGGGGTGTATTGATTACAACTTGTAAGGGGGAGTGTGTTCTAGTGAGAGAACAACTCTTAGTACAGAGTGTGTAATCAATATTGTTGAGTTAGTGGATTGAAAATCCCAAGTGAGGCTTGGGGACTGGATGTAGGTCAGAGAAAGGACCGAACCAGTATAAATCGTTGTGTGCAAAGCTCTTCTCTCTATCTCCTCTGTTCTGCTCTGTTCTGAGAGTGTAAAAACAGAACCAGTTTGCAAAAATTTTTAATATACCCAATTCACCCCCCCTCTTGGGTATAAAGCTCCTCTTTCATTTGGTATCAGAGCAAGGTCTTCTCAGAAGAGTTTAACCACTCGAGAAGGATCACTATGGAAGGAATTCTTCCTGATGGAGCTTCAATCAACAGACCTCCCGGTTTCGATGGCGAACACTACTCTTTCTGGAAAGCAAAATTTCGTGTGTTCGTAATGGCTACAGAATATGGATTGTGGAGAGTATTTGAAACTGGAGATTATGTACCAGTTAAGGTTGAAGGAGGCATCACTGTTCCAAAGACCGAAGCTGAGTTCAACGATGATGATAAGAAGAATATTACTCTCAATAGCAAGGCCATCCTGATGCTTCAAAGTGCTCTTACCCAAAAAGAGTTCTTTCGCATTTGCAATCTGTCAACAGCTAAGGAGATGTGGAAAGCACTAGAGATTGCATATGAAGGAACTTCTGGAATCAAGGAAAACCGGATTAATATTCTAACCACTGAATATGACTTGTTGCGGATGAAGCAAGGAGAAAGCATTGGAGAGTTTCAGCTCAGATATACCCATTTGACAAATCAACTGGCTGCTCTAGGAAAGATCTTTGATCAAGGGTCTCAAGTAAGAAAGATTCTTAATATTCTGACCAAAGATTGGGAAGCAAAGGTCACAGCTATCGAAGAGGCTCGTGGAGAGTCGATGACGTCAGTTGCAGCTTTGTTTGGTAGCTTATCTGAATATGAGAGCAAGTTGAAGTTCAAGAAGGAATTAGAAGATGTCAATGGTGGCAACAATCGCAACAAGGGAGTGGCTCTGAATGCGGAAAAGGATGAGGAAGATGAGGACGAGGATGAAGAGATTGGCATGATGGTCCGGAGATTCAAGAAGTTTTATAAAAGAGATCAAGGCTTCAAGAAATTTCAGAAAGGAAGTTCGAGTTATGAATCAAAGAAGCCTATCATCTGCTATGAATGCGAGAAGCCCGGACACATCAAGGCAGAATGCCCTCAGCTGAAAAACCAAGAGAAAGAAAAGAAGAAATTCAAGAAATACAAAAAGAAGGCATATGTGTCAGCTATATGGGGAGATAGCTCATCGGATGAGGATGAAGCTGAAGAGGATGAAAGTGAAAAAGCCAACATATGCCTGGTTGCTGAGGAAGAAGAACAACCTAGTGAAATAAATGAGGTATATGAATCTCTTCCTTCCTATGATGAATTGCTTGCTGAATACAATGTTGTTCAAAAGGAGTTTGAAAAACTTGCAGACAAGTATATGTCTTTGAAAAGAAAAAATTCTTTTCTTGAACTGCAAATTGAAAACCTCTCTTCTCCTCAATCTCTGATTTGTGATGAATGCTCTATCCTAGAGAAAAGGAATTCACAACTTACAAAAGCACTTGAGAAATTCACTAAGGGAAGTGAAATGCTCAATGTAATTTTGAAACAACAACGTTTTACAAACGATAGATCGGGCATTGGTTATAGACCAGACTTTGATAAGAAGAAAGGAAAGAAAAAGAATGGACAAAAATCCTATATGAATTATTTCACTAAATCTGTTCATTCCTCAAATCCTTTTGCACATTGTACATATTGCAATAGGAAGGGTCATTCTACTTCATCTTGTTTTCATCGAAAAGAAAGAAAAGCTAAACCTGTAGGAAATTATGTCTGGGTACCAAAAGGAACATATGTTCCCAAGGTGCATGCTAACCCCAAAGGACCCAAGAAAAGATGGGTACCTAAAACTTGACCTCTGGTAATCTGCAGGTATGTCTTAGAGCATCAAGGCCGAACAAGTGGTACATTGATAGTGGATGCTCAAGACACATGACTGGAGACAAATCAAAGTTTTTATCAATAAAGCCAAAAGATGGAGGTAGAGTCACATTTGGAGGTGATCAATCCGGAAAAATCGCTGGCATTGGTGAGATAGGCAACAATGAAGGCCCA
This sequence comes from Acacia crassicarpa, assembly GCA_034222035.1. Lineage (NCBI taxonomy): Eukaryota > Viridiplantae > Streptophyta > Magnoliopsida > Fabales > Fabaceae > Acacia > Acacia crassicarpa. The sequence goes on along the minus strand of JAWXYG010000008.1, from coordinate 10,754,578 downwards.
CTCATTAAAGACGTCTACCTTGTAGAAGGATTGTGTCATAATCTCCTAAGTGTGAGCCAAAGCACCGATAAGGGTAATTTGGTAATATTTGACTCTGATGAATGCTTTATTGTTAAAAAGGATTTGATCTCCATAAATGATTTGAAAAATAAAGCTTTATTTAGAGCACCTAGAGATGGAAACTGTTATACTTTGAACCTCTCTAGCAATGCTTCTACTTCTGAAAATTGTTTTGTAAGTAACTTGAATGAGAGTTGGCTATGGCATAAGCGATTAGCTCATGTCAATATGTATCAACTTGACAAGTTATTGAAAAAGGATTTGGTTATTGGCATTCCCAAACTGAATTTCAAAAATGATATGATTTGTGATGCTTGTCAAAAGGGAAAACAGACCAAATCTTCTTTTAAAGCTAAAAATGAGATTTCAACAAACAGACCTCTTCAACTTCTTCACATGGATCTAGTTGGACCAGCTAGAGTGAAAAGTCTTGGTGGAAACTTATACACTTTGGTCATTGTCGATGATTTCTCTAGATTTACGTGGACAATATTTTTATCTTCTAAAGATGAAACCTTTGATCAGTTTGTTTCATTTGCCAAGAAGGTCCAAAACGAGAAAGGGTTCTCAATTTCAGGAATACGAACTGATCATGGTGGAGAGTTCGAAAATCAAGCCTTTGCTGAGTTCTGTGATAGTATGGGGATTGATCACAACTTTTCAGCACCAAGAACACCACAACAAAATGGTGTTGTGGAGAGAAAGAATAGAGTACTCACTGAAATGGCTAGAGCAATGTTGAACGAGTACATCACTTCGCAAGTGTTTTGGGCTGATGCCATGAGTACGGCTTGCTACGTCTCCAACAGAGCATACTTGAGAAAGAAGCTGAATAAGACTCCATACGAACTCTACAAAGAAAGAAAGCCAAACCTCAGTCACCTTCGTGTCTTCGGTTGTAAGTGCTATGTGCACAATAACGGTAAAGACAATCTTGGTAAATTCGATCCTAAAGCTGATTTAGCTATCTTTATTGGTTATTCTAATAGGAGTAAAGCATATAGAGTCTTTAATACTAGAACTAAGATTGTTGAGGAATCTATACATGTTGTATTTTGTGAATCTGAATCTGATAAATCCTTGGATGATGAAGAGGAGATTATTTTCAAAAACAAATTCTTTTCGAAAAATGCTCCTACTCCTTCTGAAAATTCTGAAAACATTTTTGAGGCTAATCCTGAAAGCAATTTAGAAAATGCTGATCAGTCTCAACCTAGAGCTTGGAGATTTATAAGGAATCATCCTTTAGACCAAGTTATAGGTGATGTAAATCAAGGAGTTAGGACCAGAAATAGTACCTTGAATGAAGTTACATTTTCTGCATTTATTTCTCATATAGAGCCCTCTAAATTAGAAGAAGCCCTTTCAGACAATGATTGGGTGATTGCTATGCAAGAGGAGCTACATCAATTTGATAGAAATCAAGTTTGGGACTTGGTGCCTAGACCCAAAGACCATCCGGTAATTGGGACAAAATGGGTATTCAAGAACAAACGTGATGAGTCAGCCATCATTGTGCGTAACAAGGCTAGATTAGTGGCCAAAGGTTACAATCAAGAAGAAGGAATAGACTATGAAGAAACTTATGCTCCAGTAGCTAGATTGGAAGCAATAAGAGTTCTTCTAGCATTTGCATGCACAAAAGGCTTTAAACTCTATCAAATGGATGTCAAAAGTGCTTTTCTAAATGGTTTCATTCAAGAGGAGGTGTATGTTGAACAACCTCCAGGTTTTGAAAATGATCAATTTCCGGATCATGTTTTTAGACTTAAGAAAGCCTTGTATGGTCTTAAGCAAGCTCCTAGAGCTTGGTATGAAAGATTGAGTCAATTCTTACTCAATCAAGGATTTATCAGAGGAAAGGCTGATACAACATTGTTTATCAAGAAAAATAAATTAAATGAGATTTTAATTGTACAGATATATGTTGATGATATTATTTTCGGTGCTACTAATGATTCTTTGTGTGAGGAATTTTCCAAGTCTATGCAAGGTGAATTTGAGATGTCAATGATGGGAGAGCTTAATTACTTCCTTGGGCTGCAAATCAAGCAACGTAAAGATGGGATATTCATATCTCAAACAAAGTATCTGAATGATTTGCTGAAGAAGTTTGGAATGGACAAGTGCAATGGGGCTGACACACCAATGAGCACAACTACTTCTTTGGATGCTGATGAAGAGGGCAAGGACTTTAACATCACCAAGTATAGAGGAATGATTGGATCATTGCTCTATCTCACTGCAAGTCGCCCGGACATTCAATTCAGTGTTGGAATGTGTGCTCGGTTCCAATCCGCACCCAAAGAGTCTCATGCTGAACACGTGAAGAGAATATTCAGATATCTATCTGATACAAAGACTCTTGGGCTATGGTTTCCTAAAGGTCAGCCGGAGCATCTTGTGGCATATTCAGATTCGGATCATGCTGGCTATAAGACGGATAGAAAGAGTACAAGTGGGCAATGCGAATTCTTTGGCAACTCACTTGTCTCTTGGTTTAGCAAGAAGCAAACTACTGTGGCGGTGTCCTCAACAGAAGCTGAATATGTGGCTGCCTCAAGTTGCTGTGCTCAAGTGTTGTGGCTGAAGCAACAACTTGCTGATTTAGGAGTGCACTTAAAGGAGATTCCAATACTATGTGATAACACTAGCACAATAAGCTTGGCCAAGAATCCCGTGCAACATACAAGAACCAAGCATATTGATGTGAGACATCATTTCATCCGGGATCATGTCCAGAAGAGAGATGTGAAAGTGATGTTCATCCCAACTCATCTTCAATTGGCAGACATTTTCACCAAACCATTAGCCAAGGACCCATTCACATTCATAAGAAGAGAATTGGGAATGGTAAATCCCAATGAGTTGTAAGTAATTCTTGTCTACTTTTATATTAAAATATGGTTTTGATGATTATAGATCACTAACTTTAGCATCGGAGTACATAGACAATCTTATGCAGGACTTAGGTTTGCTGTCAAAGGGGCAAACCTCGAGGTTCAGTAGTCAACCTCGAGGTTGGAAGAGTGTCAAAAGGTTCAAGATATCTGATGGATGGAACCTCGAGGCTCAAAAGCTAACCTCGAGGTTATCGGGGCAAACTGTCAAAATTGAGAATGCTTAAAAGCTGGAACCTCGAGTATGGGATTAGCACCTCGAGGTTGGTAGCAAACAGAAGAGACATCTCATCTATCAGACAGTCGAACCTCGAGGTTCTGGAGGCAACCTCGAGGTTGGAGGTAAGAATTTCAAAGGTTAGTGAATTTTTATTCATCTAACCTCGAGGCTGAGATGTCAACCTCGAGGTTGATCGCAGAGTTTAGTGAACTTTTGTTCATCTAACCTCGAGGCTGAGAAGTCAACCTCGAGGGTGAGAGCGTGTCTATATATATGCTGCTGTGAAATTTCATTTTTACTGAACCCTAACCTCGAGTTCACTCCTTCTCTCTCGTCACTTCCTCTTCCAATCTTCATCTTTCTGCACATTTCTTCCACTCTCTGTCCACAAATGGCCTCGAAATCTCCTTCCCAGTCAGAATCTTCCTCCCATTCGAACAATGAGACAGAATCTTGGTCTCCCTCTCCACCTCCAAAACGTCAACCTTCCCCAGAACCTCAAGCAACCAAGCCTGTGAGGAAGAAGACTCGGTCTCTTCGCTTGCGCTCTGGGGTTGATAAGCACATCCCAGGGATGCCCATTGATCCTCCTCCATCTCCTCCTCCGAAGAGCAAACCGAAGGGCATTTCCATCAAAGAGCCCAGTCAAGCTGAGTCTAAAAAGAGGAAAGTGCCTGAAACAACCGGTAAAGGGAAAGAGAAAATAGGAGAAAAGGCCAAGAAGGCAAGGACCAAGAATCCCTCAAGGCCTCAAGTTCAATCATCCTCTCAGGCCTCACAGCAAAAGAAGTTGGAGAAATTTGCTGTCAATGCAATTGAGGACATCCGGGATATCAGATCACCCCCAGAAGGATTCATCACTGCTGCCTCATCCTTCTCAACCAAGGAGGAAAATGATAAGTATAGAGAAATTTATCTCCCAAAAGTCTTTTGTGCTTCAGTTGCAATAAACCTTGAAAATTTCTATAAGGAGTGCAACTTAGATCTTTCACCTTGGATAAAACAATATGAACCTTTTGTTTCCATATACTGTCCCTATACCCCTAGTTTGGTTAGGATGTTTTACTTCAAAATGAGGGATAGTAGTACATTGGATGATGATGGTGATCTGCTAGAAGAGTCAGTATCCACTGTAGTCAGAGGTGTTGCATTCTCATTGACTGCTGAGAAGATCAATAAAATTTTGAAAATCAAAAACCCACCTCCTGTTCCTGAGTTCTCATATACCAATCAAGAGGTATATGAAACTCTCATCCCAGGCAAACCCTTCCCTCGTGACCAAGCCATTAAGCTTTCATTCAAACCAAGTGACATGCCTCCTGTGCATAGAATCCTTTGGTACATATATTCTAGGAATTTCATTCCTAAGGCTGGGAACTACACTCACTTCACATCTCTAGACTACAGACCCTTCACTGCATTTGTGAAGAGAGTTCCTTTCAACATTGGGGATTGGCTGCTCCAAGGGATGAAGAGTTTCAGATTTGCCAAGAAGGAATTGACACACATACCTTATCCTTCTCTAATCTCTGTGATACTTTTCTATCACAAAATCTGGTATGTAGGGTCAACTGATACGCTTGAATACCCTCTCTATTTTGGCAAACATCAGATCAACCTCATGAAGATCAAGCTTGATACAGAGGGTACAGCACAGTCTCAGGCATCTCAAGCTCCTGAGGAAGCACAGTCAGCTCCTCCACCTTCTCAGGCTCCTATACCAGATGATCTGATGGGGCAGATCAGACAGATAGTGGATCAAGCCCTAATCTCCCACAGAGCTATCATGAAGACTGAAGTTGATGTATTGCGGGCTGACATCAAGATGGGACTTATGGATGTCATAGTTGCACAGACTGAGGCAATGTCCCATCTGTACAAGCTAAAGGAGGAAATGGATCAAAGGTTTACTGACTTGAACTCTTCTTTGGCTGTCTCTCTCACTGCTGCATTTGATGCCAGAGACAAAGCTGACATGCTTCTCAGACATTTTGGCCTTGGCTCCTCATCCACTCATGGCCCCTCATCTGTTCCAGTTCCTGATGTGGCTTCTGACTTACCTTCTGCTGATGCAGCCTCTGATCCCCGTCCTGATATTCATGATGGCCCTAGCTCATCACTTCCTGACCCATCCTCACCTCCCTCTCACTCCTTCTCATTTCCTAGCCCTCCACACACATCTCCATCTCATACCACTCCAGTCTCTGAGACTCAACCTTCACCCACTACCCCTTCTACAGAGATTCTCATTCCACCATTTCTATCTCCACCTACCCCCTCTACTGAAATCTTCCCCACACCTTCTCCCTTTGCCCATCCTTCTCTTCTTGATCCCACATTTGATCCCACCTCTGCTATGGTTCTTTACCAGCCTCCTCTTGTTATTCTCGACCCAGAGTATGTTGATGACGATGACAAAGGGGGAGAGACAAGCAATGAGTAAGGACAATGAGTGAGGACTAGAGTCTAGGGATCTAGTTTTTGTCTGCAGCAGCATGTGTATTTTCATGTTTTTTTTTGTACTGTCTGTATTGTGTTTTTTAATTGAATTCCATTGTATTTTGTATAAATTTGTTGAAATGGAATATCAATTGAAATATCAGTCTCAATTTCATGCTTCTGCTTATCTCTGAGAATATATGACTCTTTATCTAAGAACTCTACTTGTGCAAAAATCAGTTTTTCAAACACTCTGATAATCTCACTGATAATCTTTTAAATGTTTAAAGAGGTATTGCTTGTAGATGTTGTCATCATCAAAAAGGGGGAGAATGTTAGTTCTCTGATGGTTTTGATGATTGTCAACAACTACAAACAATTGAAGAGGTTTTGCTCTTAAGTGTCAAAACTCTGGTTAAGAGCAAACCTCGAGGTTGGGTTTATAACCTCGAGGTTTGACCTTACAGAAGCTTTAAAAATCAAGTGTTCGAATGTTGCAAAACTTGGTTTCACAAGTTATATGTGAAACCTCGAGGTTGAGAAGTCAACCTCGAGGTTCTGGTTCAGTTGGAGAATCCAAGTTTCTTCATTATCACTTGTAACCTCGAGTATGCAAAGCAAACCTCAAGGTTCAACTCATACAGAAAGGTCATGTTGTTCATCAAGCACATGAACCTCGAGGTCCATGTTTCAACCTCGAGGTTGGACACTTTGTTTTGAAACTTAAGCTCGATGAAAACACCTTTGACCTCGAGTATGATGTTGCAACCTCGAGTTTCATCACTTACAGAGAGCTCACTGGTTTTCAAAGTATTGAAAACCTCGAGGTTAACATTGTAACCTCGAGGCTGGGCTTTATGTTTAACTTTGAACTTTGCACTTTCAAAGAGCCAACCTCGAGTACAGATGTACAACCTCGAGGTTGTCGGGCTCCAGTGAAAACTGAAGGTTTGAAACAAACTTCAAACCTCGAGGTTACCTTTGGAACCTCAAGGTTTACAGGTTAATGAGATTTATCAGAAGGTTTCTTCTCAAGAGAAACCTCGAGGTTCACTTTGCAACCTCGAGGTTGAATGATTTTAAAACGAAGGTTTGCCTGAGGATTTCAGGCCAACCTCGAGGTTGGATGAACTAACCTCGAGGTTAGTGACCGTTGAAGCTTTTTCAAATTTGTGAAATCTGCTATATCTTGTTGTTTGATCTAATTGCTTTCATAAATCATTCACTCATGATCCCAGATATGTTTAACAAGTTTGTTGAGTGTTTTTCAGTTAGCACAGAACAAGATTATTGAAGATTTGTGAGAAAAAGCAAAAAGGTGAACAGTGCATTTAATGCACCTGCACAATCTCATCTACTTTCGGCTAATCCATCTGAGCACGCCTTGTTAACGTTAAAGAATGCTTACTACATCAAGTAAAGTTAATTCCAACGGGCAGAAACTCAGAGATCCACATCAGACTTCATTAAGACTTGGATTAGCAGAAGTTTAGAGAGAGAAGATGACCAGAACTTAAGCAAATCACTTCCAACGGTTGGAATCATCTCACAACGGTCATTTAATGTTCTCTACCTATAAATAGAGAGCATTAACTTCTTCTCAAGCTGATACAACTACTTAGAGCGAAAATTTATTGAGTCATTTATTGTATCAAGCTTTCATCTGTATTGTATCATTTTGATACTTAGTTCTTCAGTGTTTATCCTATCAGCTCTGTAAGAGAGTCAAATACTTGTAAATCATTTATTGATTGAGATAACTACAAGTCAGGGGACTTGGTAGTTGGGGTGTATTGATTACAACTTGTAAGGGGGAGTGTGTTCTAGTGAGAGAACAACTCTTAGTACAGAGTGTGTAATCAATATTGTTGAGTTAGTGGATTGAAAATCCCAAGTGAGGCTTGGGGACTGGATGTAGGTCAGAGAAAGGACCGAACCAGTATAAATCGTTGTGTGCAAAGCTCTTCTCTCTATCTCCTCTGTTCTGCTCTGTTCTGAGAGTGTAAAAACAGAACCAGTTTGCAAAAATTTTTAATATACCCAATTCACCCCCCCTCTTGGGTATAAAGCTCCTCTTTCACGTTTTTCTCCACATGCATGACATCGATATAGTGTCTCACATCAAGATTGTGTCAATAGGGAAGATCGAAGAATACAGATCTCTTTTTCCATATATTTGTATCTTTTCTACTCTTGGCCGTCTTGCCGAAGATGACATTGATATTTTTCACCTTCTCATAAACTTGCTCCCCAGTCAATGGCACTGGAGCATCTTCATATTCTTGGCCACCAAAGAAGGCTTTCTTTAATCGACAATATGGGTGGCCCGTCTAAGAAATCTCCTATGTCCAAGGTAAACCGTCTTTCTTCCATGTTGGAGTTGATGGTAGCATGTGCCTTCTTCACAAACCGGACATGCTTTATGGCCCTTTACACTATACCCTGACAAGTTACCATATGCTGGGAAGTCGTTTATAGTACAGAATATCATGGCTCGCAATTTGAATACCTCCTTCTTGAAAGAGTCAAAAACATCCACACCTTCTTCCCATAACTCCTTCAAGTCTTCGATCAAGGGCTGAAGGTAAACATCAATGTCATTTCCGGGTTGTTTTGGTCCCGAAATCAACATAGACAGCATGATGTACTTTCTCTTCATGCATAACATAGGAGATAAGTTGTAAATAATGAGGAGTACAGGCCATGAACTATGTACGCTGCTAAGGCTTCCATATGGATTCATGCCATCCGTGCTAAGGGCAAGCCTAAGGTTCTTAGGTTCTTCGCCGAAGTTGGGAAATAATTGATCGATTTTCTTCCATTGAGAAGAATCGGCTGGATGACGAAGCTTTCCATGAGAAATCCTCTCATCTGCATGCCACCGCAAATGTTTTGCATCATTTTCATTCGCAAACAACCTCTTGAACCTTGGTATGATTGGAAGATACCACAACACTTTTGCAGGCCCCTTATTTGACTTGTACCTTGGGGTTTCACATATTGAACAATTCTGCTTCTCTTCAAACTCTTTTCTATACAATACGCAGTCATTCGGGCATGCATGGATCTTTTTGTACTCCATCCCCAATGGACAAAGTATTTTCTTAGCATCATAGTATCGATGCGGCAACACATTATCATCCGGAAGCATGTCCTTAAAAGCCTCAAGCATTTCAGAAAAACTCTTGTCGCTCCATCCATGACGTGCCTTCAAGCTTACCAATTTCAATACAGCATTCAACAATTGGTATTTTTGACACCATGGGTATAGCGGGGTCTCCGCATCACTGCACATATTACTATATGCATGTGATTGTTGAAAGGCCTCTTCTCCTACATCACGAATAATGTCCTCTATGCGATCGTCCATATCCGTGTCATTATCATCAAAGGCCACTTCCCCATGTTGAGACCCACTTGGTATTTTTTCACCATGCCATACCCATACTGTATAGGTCTTACAAAATCCATGACAGATTAAATGTGTCCGTATAACTTCAAGACTTAGTCGCCTCTCATTCAAACATTTTACACAAGGGCAATAAAACTTCCCACTATCATCATTAGCATTTTGTTTAGCAAATTCAATAAAGTCCCTCACCCCATTCTCATATTCAACGCTCGTCCGTAAAGCATTTATCCAACTGTGATCCATAGTAGAATTCCTATGGACGGAAAGATTTAACATACATATAATAAGGCAAAATAAATGCATAACGAAGAATCACTTTTGGTCATGAATATCACAGTGAAGCCAAACTAAAATACTCCCGAAGCAAAATAAATGCATGACGAGGAAATTTAAATGCTTCGCATGAAGGTCTTGTGGACTCACCGTTAGCATATAAATTCAAATGCCAAATAAGAGTCTTTCTTCTCCCGCCACGAACGTTGATGTTGGAGACAGCAAGAGTACCCTAAAAACATTTGTTGGTCAGTTGGGTAGGTCTCAAGTGCAAATATAATCTTCAAAATAGAATATTCATTAACAACAGAGAAGCACACAAGAGCATTTCATCGATTTCGTTCAACTCAAGAAAAACCCAGAACGATAAGTAGGCAAACCATGAAGTTATATAACCGAAACACCTCTTACAGCTTGGTCTAAGTTTAGCTGAGGAACGAGGAAGTGATTGTCGAGAGAGCAACGCGAAGCACCGACGGAGCAACACATAACCACGGGAGACAGAACCTCCTCAGTAATCACTTTCGGCGAGACAAGAGAAATTCAGAGAGGGAAATTTAATTTTCCACGCGACAGAGACTTGATTTTATGTTTGGATTTTTTAAGACCGATTAATTATAAAGCATCCGGTTCTAAATATTTTATATTAAATTTTTAAGTGTTACTTTTAAGACCGAATTCTTATCCTGTCCGGTCCTATATATTTAAGACCGCAGTTTTATAATACTCCGGACCTAAGTTAATTTTCCAGAGAAAAGAGTATTGACTTTGGGCCTTTGGCGAGCGCAGAAAATTATCAATGCTATTAATTAATGCTACTATTAATTACTTGAAGAAAAAATTAAAAAGAGACAAGGTTATAGTTCTTAATTAATGCTATTCTTAATTAATGCTACTATTAATTACATTAACAAAAAATTAAAAAGAGACAAGCTTATGGTTCTTAATTAATGATATTCTTAAATAATGCTATTATTAATTACTTGAACAAAAAATTAAAAAGAGACAAGCTTATGGTTCTTAATTAATGCTATTATTAATTACTTGAATATTGCCGTACACATTGCCCAAAAAAACAGAAAATTATCAAAGCTTGTTATCCTTCAAAGCCCAGGCAATATCGGCTTGAGCAGCATTAATTTCCCGCCGGATATCAGCAAGTTCCCGTCTTATTCGTATCAGGTTGTTAGAGGAAAGAGGACGAGGGTCAGCGGTCGGCGCCCTGGGGCCAACTGGTTGGAGAGGTGGAGCAGGAACCTCTTCATGGTCGGAAGGCTAGAAGGGGGGCGCGGCAATGTCTTCATCATCGGAAATAACAATGGGTCCAACGACCCGAGACTCTTCTGTTTCATCAAACGCACTCTCGATGGAGGAGGCACACCGTATAACGATCGACAGAAGGCACGAGCATCACGAGTAAGAGCACCCCTACGAGCGGTTATCTTGTATCTAACCATGGTTTGAGCAGTACGTTGGCGCAAAGAGGTATGAGGCGTTTATTAATAAAGGCAGAGCTAGAGGTAGTTTGGAGTTACGAGGTAGTGCGGAGTTAATAAGGAGTGTTAAGGACAGAGAGGTAAAGAGCAGACGAATGGTCTACACTTTACGAGCGAGTTTTATAAATATTATTTAATTTTTAAGATGAATTAATATTAAGACCGACCTTTTATAATTTCTCTGGTCCTAAAAGTATATTATTTATTTTTTTTAACTGAATTAATTTTAAGACCGACCTTTTATCACTTCTTCGGTCCTATAAGTATATTATTTATATTTAGTCAATTAAATTACTTTTAAGACCAATCTTTTATTAGTTTTCCGGTCCTAAAATTCATTTATTCAAGATTTAAATTTCTTTAAAAAAAAGTTCATCGTTTCAAATTCCGATAGCAGAGTCGTATCCTTACACTCTATCAGATCTCTTCGGCTTCCAGATAAACTTCCCAACGTAACTAGGCATCTCCTCGTATTCTAATGAACTATGCGTCTGCTCATTAAAAGTTCCGACGTTTCACTCTGGATAGGTTCTCTATTTAAAGCCGTTGTTACTTTACTTTCTTCACATTCTTCATCATCACTTCTACAATGGCTGCTTCACCGCCCCAAGGTCCTCCACCACCACCAGGTCCTCCTTTTCCTCCTCCCGCTGGGCATAACAATCCTTACCCTCCTCCTCTGCCTCCGAACCCGACCACCAAACAGCTGCTGCGCCACCTCCTGGCCCGTGTCGATCACATGGATCGACGACAGGGCCAGCTTTTTCAGGTCTACCACGCCGTCAACAACAAGATCAACGCGATACTCGACGCCCACGACGTTGAGTACAATCCATTAGATGACGACGTCACCGACCCCTCCGACGACTCCCTCCCCTCCGACAACGATGGGGAGGAGTAAATATTTTTCTTTTTTTTTTTTAAATCATGTACTCCGCTGCCCCCCATGGGGCAGCATTAAAAAATATATAATAAATTTGTTACTTTCCTATTTCGATCGCCTTTATCCTTCTGATCAGTACATTCTTTCTTTTTCCGACAAGGAGGAAAAAAACAAAACATTGTCCTCGTGTGTATAATCAACATTAAAAACTCGCACATTAAAATATCCAACAATATACAGTTAAGATCAGACCAACAAAACAAAAAGAACGTTTACCTTATTCAAATAAAAACAAATAGTGACAATTCTTCTCAAGGTTGGACCATCGTTGTCCTCGGTGTTACCTCGCCTGATTAGAAACAAAGTGTCCTTTTCAATATCTCTCATCTTTATCCGACAAAAAGAAAAGGGACAAAGAAAAGGGAAATCGATAATCTAAATTTGGAGAGGTAACATCGACTACAATGAGGGACCTAGCTTGATTAGAACGCCAGAACCTCGGTTGCCTTGAACCCTAATTAATTTGTCCGAAAAGCGAATCAACTCTATTTAAAGGAAGACTATTAGGAGCGGACGGAAAAAGGAGATACGGTCCTAAAAGTGTCGAATACTTTTAGGACCGTCATTTTAAAACATACGGTCCTAAATGAAGCCAGAACTTTCTAATTAATTTGTCCGAAAAGCAAATCAACTCTATTTAAAGGAAGACTATTAGGAGCATACGAGAAAAGGAGATACGGTCCTAAAAGTGTCGAATACTTTTAGGACCGTCATTTTAAAACATACGGTCCTAAATGTCTCACCAATATTTTGTCAATACTTTTAGGACTGGAAGTATACAACATGCGGTCCTAAAAGTCTCATATTATTTAACCGAAAACTTTTAGGACCGGAAGTTTACCAATATTCGGTCTTAAAGTCGCGAACTCATTACATCATCCTGAACCTCAAATTTCAAGCGCACTAAATAGCTATATCCACCATCCAATTTCAAATACCCCAAAATGGATACAAGAAAATTGTTCGAAAAATTAAACAAATTTATCTATTGAATTTTACATTGCCTGTGTATTATTTACAAATTGATCGAAAAAATAATCAAATTTTACAGAATATTTACAAATGAATAACATCATTAATTATTGTCCCTGATCACTACTTAAGATCAGGTCATACAGATATTGACAAAACAATTCGCGTATGTGCTCGAGTTCAGCATCCGAGAAGGGGGCAGGGCATTGAAACATCTGTAACATCAAAGACACAAACTGAATTAATAACTTGCGCCCATATTTCAGATGTAATTCATTAAGCCAGAAACTGAATTAACTTGCATCCATAATATATGTAACATCAAATATTTACTTTTGCAAATAATTTAGTTTCTCCTTTAGTGACAATATCATACATGTGTTTCATGATGTATTGGCCACATAGGTTGGACTCATGTGGTTGCCGACGAATCTAAAAAGAAAAAGAAATATATAAGTAATATATATCTTATGACTAAGTTCACAAGGCAGTTGACAAGTTTATCAATATTATATTGTACCAACCTCTGGTCTGAGCCATTTAGGCTCTTTGGCCTTTGAAGGACGCTTTTTGAGTGCATCGATTTGGAAGGTCCTCATGGCACTATCATCAAAAATGCATATTTATCAATTCACTGAAAATTCACAGCAGAGATTTCTGACAAGAGAATCAAAATGACATGCTTACTCGTTGATGGTCTGGACCAACATGGGCACTGGCAGGCTGTGAGTGGAGTATAAGAAGATAACTTTAATTTCTTCCATGCACATGATGACCAACTGCCAGTGGTGGCTGAAAATTCACAGCAGTAAAGTATACTCAGTGATATATGTAGGCATATAGCAGAATTAAGTGACTTGTAGCCAAGATTAGTGATATATACCTGTGGAAGAATGGCAACAAGTACACCTTTCTTCTCACATTACACAACCTCCTTTATATGTACTCTTGTCTTTGCACCATGGTTGTTTGACTCATATACTGTGGGCACAAGAATCAAAAATCGTCCAACCTGCCCTCATTCTCCAATTCTTGATGCAAGAACCTACAATAATTACATCGATCAGGGAATTAGTATATATATGTATGTGTGTCTAAACGATGCATTTAAATTATATGTACCATAGAAGAACATACTTACTTCATCCAAATTTGAATAATTGCATCAGTAAGCTCCTGTCGAGGAAGCAGCAAGGAGTCAATATCAACGGAGTCAACTTGGACTGGTAGGGGAATTGCGTCGCCTACTACTTCATTGACAGACCATGATTTAGTTTTAAAACATCCACTTTTCACCATATCGGTTATTTCTTCGCGGCCAGTCAACTTAGCAGTAAGGGATTGAGCCTGAGGAGAAGGGGAATGAGCCTGAGGAGGAGGGGATGGAGCTCTACGAGGGGATGGAACTTGAGGACGAGGGGTTGAAGCTTGGGGAGGAGTACAGACATGTACAAGCTTCACTGGCCAAGAGATGAAGGTTCCCTTGACATCACTCACAATCTTCATCTCATCAGTTGGGAGAGGGAGAGGTGCATCAATGATCACCTTTTCAACTGACACTCTGACTTCATCATCAGACATTTGTTGGTGGTGTACAGTTGATCCCAAAAAGTTGTGGACAGTCTCTTTTGCAACCAATAGTAGTCTATCATGATCCTCCACATAAAGGTCACAAGGTTGCTCTGACTGTCCAACAATGCAGCTCCCTCGAGTGCTCTGCTGCACAGTTGCAGGTGAGTCTGTGAAGGGAACACTGGTCTTTGGACGAGAGCTCAAAAGCAGCTTCACCTGATTCAGTTCCTCCCCCAACTTGCTCATATCAGATTGATGCCTTGCTTCTTTAGCCGCTGCCTCCTCATTTAATTTGGCCACTGTCTGATCCATCTCCTATCGGGTAACCACCTCTTTCCTATGGCGTTTGGCAGATGAACCAAAGAATACCTTCAGGCCTACTCGTCCTCCAACCCCCCTTACATGCCCACCGTGGTCCGGTTTTCCGGTGGCAGCCGTGAGAACATCACTCCTACCGGACGACACGAAAGATCCCTCTGCCTCTTTCTTCTTAAGATCTTCCTGTAAGGTACAGATAACGAGAAGCTTAGTAATGAATCATGTTAACTAAAAAATAACAACAATAACAATACTTACAATTTTTTCAGCAACTACACAAGTTTGTTCACTCGTGTAGGAGCCGCTTGGCTTTTGCCGAATGTGCAACCACAAATCCTTGCGACGTATTGGAGATGGCGGACCATGCACCACCTCAGGATTGGATTCTGCTTCATCTTCCAATCTCTTCCGCTTGGCCGCCATCAATTCCTTTTCAGCCCTTTCATATCCACCGCGAGAAGCCCTATGCGGGCAATCATTCTTTCTCCCTATCTCCTGTGCTTTTGCCCTTCTTTGCTGTGAATCAGAATTGAAAACAACTATTAATTATGAATTCCAGCCATCTCACTAACAGAAATTAGATAACTTCTGCTTGATATGAACCTCAAACACTAGTCAAATTCACTTGATCAAGTTTCAACATTTTATTATTTAAGGAAGATGTAGATAGGTTAAGAAACAAAAGAGAATTATGCTTACAAAAGAGCTATGTTTTGTACTGCTAGGTAGATAGAACAAGAAAAAACAGAGGATTATGCTTACAGAATAATACAAACTTGATCCTTTTTAAGGCATCCAGTGGGATCATCAGTACGTCCACATTAGATAGTAACAATTGGGTATATAAAGTTTCCCCCTTTTAAGACTATTCATTTCCTCCTTTGCAAGGCAAACCATTACACAATTACCTCCTTAGTATTTTACCTTTTCAGGGTTTACATATCAGACTTGCATAGACAAAGGCAGGAAATGTATACTTCAATTCATACACCAAACAATATAATCTAACTAACATGATTAGATGGACAAATATAAGCTCACAGGTTACATAAGCAAACAAAACTAAATATAGACTCACCAGAGCTTCAGGAGTGGTCCGCAGCCGAACAAATTGTTGCCAAATTCGTTCATCAATAAATGTGTATTGTTCCCAAGGCTGTTTGGCAGGCGCAACCTCGTAAAAAATATATGTGTTAGCGAGAGAGGTCTTAAACTTCCTCCACCGATCAGCACAATAGGACAATGTCTTGACTTTCAACTCCTCAGAGTCAGGGACAGTGTATGTAAGCCGGATAGTGTCCCAAATAGGTTGCTTTACTTTTTCAAAGTTAACACTTTTCCACTCATCTTCCAAGATGCTAACCTTGCTGCGTGCAAGATAGCCGACAAAACTATTATATTTGTTTTTATTAGGATCGTAAGGCCGCAACTTTTCATCGAACTGAATCTCAAGCCTTGACCCAGAAGTCCGACTTAGAGATACATCCATCATTCGTGTGCCTCTTCTACCACGGCGTGCAGGGCGGTTAGGAGGCACATTGTCAGTGGAGGAGGGTTCGTTCTGACCCACACCATTAACTGGCGATCCCGGAACACGAATGGAATCGTCTTCACCGTTCATTTTTGAGACAGTAAGAGAGGAATGTCTGAGCAACTAAGAGAGTAAGAGAGGCTACTAGTACGTGGGTGAGGAAGAGTGGTAATGCAACAGGAAGAGTGGCTTCACAACAACAAGAGGGGTTTCAGAGGTACAATGTAAGTCTTATGGGTTTCGAGCGAAGATATAGGGGTTTCAGAGTTCAGAGATACAACGTAAGTCTTAAGGCAACTTTTCGCGCGAAGATATATTTGGCGGTTTATTTTTAAGACCGGATGAACAAAAACGACGGTCTTAAAGGTTACGTTTTAAGACCATCCTCTTTTAAACTCCAGTCTTAAAAGTATTACTACCGGGCACGATTTTTGTCCGGCTAAAAAGTATAATCTTTAAGACCTCCTGTTATATATATCCGGTCTTAAAAGTTTAATTTAATTTTTTCCTTATTATTTTGGACCGTAGAAAAAATAAGTCGGCCTGTTCGAGATTTCTCTATAAAGAATTTTTATATTTCAATTTTTTAATAACATTTTTAAGACCGGTCGTTTTTCTAAGCGGTCTGAATAATATATTTAAGACCCATTGCTAAACGATTCGGTCCAAGAAGTTCTTTATATTTACAAAACTGCCACCGGTCATAACTTTAAAGTTCTTTATATTTACAAAACTGCCACCGGTCATACCTTTAAGACCGGGCCGTCGATAGTCCGCTCTAAATGAGGTGGTCTTAAAAGCCTTTTTTGTACTAGTGGGGGCTTCTTTGTTGGGCTAGACTAGAATTGTTTAGGTGGCCTGTACTTTTTTTTTTGGGGCCTAATCTCTTGGGCTGTACGTTTTTTTTGGCCAATTTTTTTTTTTAAAGAAACAAAGCTGGATGGATTGGACTGATGGGCTAGAATTGTTTGGGCTGAACTATTTTTTGCTGTACATTTTTTTTTGGCTGTGCAGATTATTTTTTGTCCGAATTTAATTTAAAAAAAAGGAGGTGTTTTGGGCTCTAATTTTGGATCTATTATTGATGGCTTAGAAAAGAAACAAATTATTTTTGTTAAAACCTCTATATATTGATCTAAAATTAAATTACTTAAATGTTGTGAATAGAAATTATAAGAATGTTAAATATTTAAGTTTTGGAATTAAGTATGGTGGGTTGTTAGTTACCAAAGTCGCCAAATCCTTATGAATTATTTTAATTCCAATTATTGTTGTGATATTTCAAATTACCCATAATCTTGATGCTATGAAATTATGTTTATGTTGTGGGTAAATTATAGTTTATTATTATAGGGCAATTATGGATCAACCCAAAGGTTGATTATTTTTCTTTATAATAATTAAACATAAATGTTGGTATTGTCCATATACTTATAGCTTTATTTAGACATCCAAAGATGATAAATATTTTTAGTTGGAATATGCATTACTGTCAAAGTATGTGAAATCTTTATAGCATCATTATGGTTGAATGTGGTATATTAGTGGGTACCCAAAGGTGAATATTGATATGCATTGAATGAATTATATATGAATTTTTGAAGCATGTTAGTATGTGTTATGTATAACTCGAAGCGTTAATGTTAAGTTGTTGTTTCTCGTGTTATTGAACTAATTAATATTAATGGAGAACAACAAATGAATGATCCCACTACTTCTGATGAGATTATTTTAATGAACCATGAATGGTGAAATTGAATTAAGTGGTTAGATGCCATGAAAGATGAGTTGAAATCTATGAAACATAATGATGTTTGAGACCTTGTTGAGTTACCATAAGGATGTAAGAAAGTTGGTTGTAAGTGAGTCTTTAAGACCAAACGTGACTCTCATAATAATTTAGAACGTTACCAGGCTAGACTAATTGCAAAAGGATTTACTCAAAAAGATGGTATTGACTATAAAGAAACCTTTTCACCATTAGTTTCTAAGAAAGATTCTCTAAGAATCATTATGGCATTGGTGGCTCATTATGATTTAGAGTTACATCAGATGGATGTGAAAATTGTCTAGAAAAAGAAAAGGAGCACATGGTGTGCAAATTAAAGAAATCAATATATGAACTTAAATGATACCGTTGTTTCCTTTGGATTTAAAGAAAACGCTGTTGATCGGTGCATATATCTAAAGGTCAGTGGGAGCAAGGTTTGTAAGGAATTAAAAGTTACATGCTTACTTATAGGAGGCCTAGCAATCTTGAAGTGATTGGATAAGCAGTAGGTAATTGCTGCATCCATTATGGAAGCTGAATTTGTGGCATGCTTTGAGGTCATGGTTCAAGCTAAATGGCTACGGAATGTTATTTCAGGGTTTGGATTAGTCGACAGTATAGCCAAGTCGCTGAAAATTTATTGTGATAATTCCGTAGCAGTCTTCTTTTCTAAAAAATGACAAGTATTTTAAGGGTGCTAAGCATATAGAATGGAAATACTTTGCCGTTAAAGAAGAGGTTCAGAAACATAAAGTGTCAATAGAACATGTTAGCACCAATCTTATGATAGCTAATCCCTTAACATAAGGATTACCACCCAAGACATTCACTGGTCATGTGTATAGTATGGGTATTATGTCTGCTAGCGAATGTTAAAATTATTGTTATGTATTGGTCATTGACACCTTAAGCTCATTATTATATTTATGTTTCTGAGATTATCCTGTTTTCAACTTGATTAATGCATGCATAAATGATGCTGTTGGAAAATAGGATTTGTCTTCTATGAAGACTTTATTGATGGACATATTAAAGTTATTTCTATTAAAGTGTCATGTCAAAGAGAAAGACTAATAAAGTAGTACATGGAAGGGACTACGTCGACATACTGATGTACAACCACCATGACTCGTATTAGTTTTATCTTTAACCATAACTTATGGTGTAACCAATTTATATGAAATCTCTTAGCCAAGATTATGCGCAAAATTATTGATATTTTGTTAAATCATGAAATGACATATATCACATGAGCCAAGTGGGAGAATGTAAGAAATGTCTCATGTGGTTGTGATAAATGTATATGATTTAATAATTAATGAAGGGGCTAAATGACTATTGGTAAATGACTTTTGGGAAGAGGTTCTTGACTGCTTGATGGGAGCAGTCATATCCATAAGATGTACATGTCTTTTGAATACAAAAGTTATTTAAAACATAGAAATTTGTCCATTCACTCTCTGACCATAAGAGACGCCTCTAGTTTTCCATCAAGAAGGGAGAGCGTGTAATGAAGGGTAAAGAGAATGATAAAGGTTTCAATTATGGTGCTGCAAGTCAGATATTCTAAAGTATAAATTCCGCAATTATACATAGAGGTTAGTGCATCTTGACTTAAACCTATGGTATTGTGGAAATCATAAATTCTTAAGATCCTTGTTCATGTTCTTATTATTTGATGTTTGAACATGAAATTATAGAAAAACTTACAGGTATATCATTAAATTTTTCACATGTATGTACAATTTTACTCCTAATTTATTATTGTGTAGATACTATACTCTCAGAGTAAAGTACATATTAAATAGGGATAAAGTTCAAAGTCATTAAATTTTAAGACAAATTAAAGTTAATGAGATTTCAGTTTTTTTTTTTTTTTGTTTTTCATTCTAATGAAACATATTGGAATTGACATACAAATTAAATAGGATTAAATGAGTATGATATGGGATCTCGTTAGTTAATTACTTTTTTTCTGGACATCACATTATTATACTGTGTTAACAACATCGCCATTTCTGTGTGTGTGTGAGAGAGAGATCATCATATTAAGCATTGAAGATGAAGAAGATGGTGTTTGCATATAGCTGGAAAAAGTTGGAAATTAAATTTCGAATTTGAAATTAAAAGGAGACAGAATGTGCAGTACAGATGGAGGGAATAGGAAAATATAGAATGGTAATGTGTTATAAATTATATTTATAAATTTATAATTTGTAAATCGTTGTAAATTAATTAAGAGCATGTAGAGTGAGAGGAGAGGAGATGGGGACAAGAATTCACAGAGAATGGGGACGATTGAGGTGCGTGGGGGCAATCATTTCGTTCCATATTATTTAGATTTTTCATATATTCGTTTGCATTTTTCACGTGTTATTCCATCAATTAATTCTAGTGATCCATGATGAATATATATATATATATATATATATATATATATATATATATATATATATATATATATAAACAATATTGTTTACGATAAATTTTATATTTCATATATATGTGTATATACTTCAGTATAAGTAATGCCCCCAAATTTTTTTTTTATATATACAGGGATAATTGTATTCAAGTATATGTAAAAAGATATATAAAAAAATATTGGGATTTTACGAGATTAAGTAAACAATATAAATCGCATTAGCATGATGCATAGGTACAAATGAACAATACGAACACCCAAACCAAATTAAAAACAACCTGCAATAATGTCTGGAATCCAAACATAAAATAAGGCACCGGTGTTTCAGACCACCCATGTTGCCATCACGCATCATTTTGTAATCACTACTGTAGATTTATCTGTATTTCACGATTTTTTTACCTATATTTAACAGTTTGCAACCATTAAATCTTTTAGTGCTAAATATTGATATTTTGTTGTAGTTGATATATGGCACAATATTTCACGGTTGTTTAAATAAAGTCGTTACATATTGTATTGGTTCCTATATTTCATGATTATTAAAAAAAAATAACGGTTAAATATGGTAAACAATAGTCAACGGTTAATTACAAACAACCGTGAAACATATCACCAAATACTTTACAGTTCCAATGATAAAGAGTAAAGTATTTGACACCAGTTTTGATTATCAGTAATGTATTTATTTGTGAATAACCGTGAAATATTGGAGACAAGTTTTTGTTTTTAAAATTAGGGCTCATTTTCACAGCCCAATGCATATTACATATACAAATTCCTGAAAATACAGAAATCTCAAAATGGCTCCTATATAGCTAGAACAGATCAAATGTAAAACTAAAAGCAAAACATAAACCAAAACCAACATGTATAGAAAATAAAAGCAAAACATAAACCAAAACCAACATGTATAGAAACTGAAAGCAAATCTGAAACGGCAAAGCCGGAACCAAAACAGAAACTAGAATATAAAAAAAATGGCTACTCTAGGCCTGTTTGGCAATGGAAGCTAAAATAAGTCTACCCATAGCCTAGCCACATTAGATATGTAATTTTAAGGTGTTTAGGATAGCATCATTTATTGATGGGCTTTAAGTTGTGATACTCTTTTTTTTTTTTTTGAAGCTAGTCTTTAGAGTTTTTAAGTTTTAACCCCGTCACAACAACTTCTCCCTTTTTTTAGCATCTACTTCTCTCTGAAAAGACCGTGCCCATCCGTCATGCCACTCCTCTTCCATTATATTCGACTTTCCTTTCCTCTTCTCCTTCGACTCTCCTTTCCTCTGCAATTACTGCCAGCTACCTCCTCTTCAATTATATTCCTCCAGGTACTCTCCTCTCCTCTCCTTTTCAATTCGCCTTCTCCTTTCCTTTGCAATTAACAGCGACCTCCTATGTTCTACAGACGCCACGCCGCTCCTGACCGTCTCGCTTTGGAGAAGCCCTCATCTGCAGTATAAATTGGCACAAATTATCACATTTTATACAACATATATATATATAATTCATGCCCTTTTCAGTCATTTTCCATCTCATTTATCTTTTCAAAAGTTATGTCAAACAAGTGCCCATCAAGAAAAATATTACTTTTGTCACCGCTATCCCGAACACAAATCACATCAAAAAAAGTCCATCAGGAAAAAAGTCCATTAAGAAAAGTCCATCAGAGAAAAAAGTCACTTCTACCGCCGTTATCCCAAACAGGCCCTCTATAGCTAATTCGATTATGCAATGACCAATTGATGATTAACAGTCATAGCCAACTCTTTCATGATTTCTTCAATTTGCTAGAGCGAATATTGCTCACAATAAATGTCTGCAAAATATTGCAGGCAAAAACAAATTAAATATGTTATAATTAATTTAAACACACACATATATACACATATACCTTAGTATTAATTAATTAAGTAGGATTGTGGGTGACTATGTTTTTCATAAACTTCATGAAACAGTATCCACAATTAGAACTCTTATCTAGTTACTACAAACACTATAAACAAACAAATGAAATGTATCAATCCCTGCTTTTATTTGTGTAAAATCATCCCTTGCATAAGATGAAACAGTGCGGAAGGCCAGTAGAATGCCTACTGCCTTTAATGTGTGCGCTGACATGAAATTATACCAGACAAATTCTTGCTATATAATTGTGAAATTTACAGAAAGATTTTTTTTTTCCTTTTCTTTTTTGGAAAAGGTACGTAAAAGTTTATGAGTTTGTTTTTGGTTTTGAAACATTAGTTATTCAAAAAAGAAAAAGAAATAAAGTTATGATTCTTTTTGTTCAAAATAAAGTTATGATTTGTACAACTAATTAAATATGTTCTTTATTTATTTCTCGTGATAAAAAAAAAGTGAAACAAAATATGCTTTATATTCATGAAAGGACCAATTTCCCTACAGTAAAAGCAATTTTCTTGTAAGAGAAAGTTAATTAAAGTCAATAGGTATATGACAGAAATGTTTTAAGTGTGGCTTTAAGCTTTTGTTTCGCCAGCTAACATAACAGGTAAAAGTAATATATAAAGACTAAAGATATTGTGCGAAATTATTGTCTCTTTTGATGATAGAGAAATGAAAAACAAACACCCACAAACAAAAACATTATTGTATAATTTTTGAATGACACCATATTTGTTTTTGAGTCTATGAAAATTATGGTTACTCAGTGTATATATGTATATGAATCTATGCTTCTATTATTGTTCTTGGTTTGTTCTATGTGTCGTATTCTTCCACCAATTTTGTATATTTTCTATAAAACTTACTTCTAGTAATTCAAACTAGCTGTATTAGTTTCTATATGTCTTGAGAAAATCTTATTTAAATATCAGTTGAAATTGTAAAACTCCAAAAAGTCTATTAAATTAGCAAAAAGACGAACAAATATCAAAGTTTGCTTAAAAGACTGAAATGCCTTCCCTATACTTCTTACTATACTCTTCTCTCTCATCTTTCTCTGCTTCTTCAATGGCACAATGGGTACCATTCCCTCCTCTTGAGTCACAGTCTCAGTTCTTGCCTTAGATCCTTTGGGAAATCTCAAAAATTGCCTCCTCCTTTGGGCTCTTCGTTCGTAGCCTTTGAGTCCGAAAATACAAAATGGGATGAAGGCCGTCTTCTAGAGAAGCCACGCACACGTACGAGTGAATTTCGATGTGACGAAACCAAGAAATGGTTGGTTTTGATTTTGGGTTGTGCTTCTAGGTTTCACAAAAATCCCAAAGAAGTTTGTTTCTGATTTGATTTTCTGAAATTATAATCATTTAGGATGTAGTGGTTATTGGGGTTGAACTCCATTATTAGAAGGGGAAGGAATGAGAGATGAAGAAGAATATGAACAGTAACCCTGACATTTCATAAAATTCGATAGGAATAACAAATTTATTAATGGGAATAACAAGTCATTTAATAGGAATTACAAGTTCATTTGTCAGGGGAACACATGTCATTATGCTGGTTACAAACACAATTAACAAATTGTGCAATGACAATAACTAGTTTTTTAATGGTACTAACAAGTTCAGTAATCGGAATAACAAATCAATTCGTTAAGGGGGACACATGTCACTCAGCTGAAACCAAACTATGAGTACAATTAACAAATTTTGAAACGGGAATAACCAGTTTATTAATGGTATTTATAAGTTTAGTAATGAGAATGACAAATTCTTTAATGGGAATAACAAAACTCTGATGAATGGACTTATAAATACCATCAATGAACTAATTATTCCCCTTATGAAATTGTTAATTGTTCTCACAGTTTGGTTTCAACAGAGTGACATGTACCCCCTATAACGAATGGACTTGTTATCACTATTACTGAATTTAGTAATACCATTAAAGAACTAGTTATTGCCATTACAAAATTTATTAATTGTGCTCAGAGTTTGGTTTCATGCATAGTGACATGTATTCCCCTTACGAATGAACTTGTTATTCTTATTAAATAACTTGTTATTCTCATTACGAATTTTGTGAAATGTCAGGCTTCCCCATCTAACAACAGAGTCCAGACCCAACAACCACCACATTCCAAATAATTAAAATTTCAAAAAATCAAGCTAGAAACAAACTTCTTTGGGATTTTTGTGAAACCCAGATGTACAACCCAAAATCAAAATCAACCCTTTCTTGGTTCCATCACATCGGAATTCACTTGTACATGTGTGTGGTTTCTTCTGGAAGGCACTAGGCCTTCATCCCAGGGGCGGAATCAGAGGGGGGCTAGGGGTGGCCCCCGCCCCCCTAAAATTACAATACTTGACCCAAAAATTTGAGAAATTGTGATTTAGCCCATAAAAGTTTCAAAAATTTTACTTTAGTCCCTTATTAAAAAGTCTCATAGAGGGACTGAAATGAAAATACTGAAATATTTATGAGGCTAAAGTATAATTTCCTAAAATTTTGGGTCCAATTCTATAATTTTTACCCCCTAATTTCAAATAATAACTCCACTAAATTCTATTATTTAATTTTCGCCCCTCCTAATTTGAAATCCTGGCTCCGCCCCTGCTTCATCCCATTTTGTTCTTCTGGACTCAGAGGTTATGGATGAAGAGTTCATAGGAAGAGGTGATTTTTTAGATTTCCCAAAGGATCTGAGGCAATAACCGAAACTGTGAATCAAGAGGAGGGAGTTGATGCCCATCGTGCCATTGAAAAAGTAGACAGAAAGAGGAGAGATAAGAAAATATTAAGAAATAGATCGAGGGAGGGCATTTCAATCTTTTAATCAAACTTTGATATTTGTTTGCCTTTTTACTAATTTCATAGACATTTTGGAATTCTACAATTTCAACTGGTATTTAAATGAGATTTTCCGATTTTTCTTTCCATTAATGCTATTAGTTGAAATTTTGTTTATTATTCTAATCTTTTTTATTATCTAAATTACGGTCTAAATCTAACCATATTCCTGAATTTGAGACAAACTAGAATTATAACCAAAAACAAAAAAAATCACAAAGGACAAGAAATTATTAACAAAAATATATGGACTATATTTAAAGTTTAAAAGTCAATAGGTATATGACAGAAATGTTTTAAGTGTAGCTTTAAGCTTTTGTTTCGCCAGCTAATAATAGGTAAAAGTAATATATAAAGACTAAAGATAATGTCGAAATTATTGTCTCTTTTGATGATAGAGAAATGAAACACACACAAACACATTATTGTATAATTTTTGAATGACACCATATTTTTTTTAGTCTATGAAAATTATGATTACTCAGTGCGTGTGTGAGTATATAATACTAGCTCTTTGATTAAGGAGTTGAAAGTCGAATAATGATGGCCTTATATATTTCAAATACAATAATTTAGAAACGATTAGAATGATTGGTTGATGAAACGTATCTTTATTACTAGCTAGAGTAATAATATCATAATTAGTATAATTTGGGCTCAAAAGAGAAAGCAACGTTGTCCCATAAAAATAAATATATTTTAAAAAAAAAAGCAAAAAGAGAAAAGTGAGAGTGATAAACAGAAAATAATCTGAAGGGCATAATGAGAGAGCATAAGCAGAGACAAAATGAAATGATTTCGTTTGCCACCGCATTGCCTTTCTCACTTTTACTTCAGCCATAAATAAATTATAAAAAGAATAATAAATTAATAAAATAAAGTATGATTATTTGAAATTTAAATAATTAAAAAAACCTGCAAGGGTTTTTGCTGTGCATACTCCTACTGGTATTTCCCCTCTTTACGTTATGTGTATTCTTCTGACATCGTCAACCCGTCAGCCTAACGCCAGCAAAAACCATTTCACATTAAATCTCAATTCTCACCATTTTGTTTATTTTTGAAATTCTCAAACAAAATTTCCTTCTTTTTTTTTTTTCTGAGTGATTATAACCTGACTTCCAAGCCATCCATTTTTTATCTTTGAAAATCATATTCCTGAATCTAAATTCTGCAAATTTTATATTCATTTTTTTAAAAAAAAAAACTTTATCTGATCTCACTAGAAAATATTATAATTATTTTAAAAATATAATAAATAAATTCTTAGCTGAGGTGGTTGTGCGGGGGAAGAGAGAAACACAATAAAGAGAATGGAGGAGGAAATATCCAAGAGAGAAGAGAAGAGAAGTGAGAGGCAATAAAGTCATTTTACCCACATTTAAAAATCCTAAATTAGCTAACAAGCTGCTGGTTATGTTGATAGGGGTCTTACCACTTGAGGAGAATAATACAAGTTCGAATCTCAGAAAGCGCGCTTATTAGAAGATGTGAGAATCTTTTATCCTCTAAAAGAGAGAAACCCTTGATCTAATTTTTTTTTAAAAAAAAATCCTAAATTAAAGTTATGACTTAATTAGAGATTTATTGAATTTACTTAATTAGTGATCTTGAATTTCATTAATTCAAGTGACTTTACATAGATGTCCCCTAAAATATATTTCATGCTTGAATATAATTAATTTTTTTTAAGATTTCAATCCAAACATATAATGATTAAATCCTTAGTATAATTTTTCTTTTCCTTCCCACTTCAACATAATAAGCCGTGATTCCTTTCATAGTTTCATGTGATGCTTCCCTGACTATTCTTTGTAGAAATTTTAGCAATTTCTTTAATATTTTGGTAAATTAAGATATATATTAACCTTGGATTCCCAGCTACTATATATACTACGGAGCTAGGTCAAGCTTTTCAAATAATTCTTAAATGGCAGTATGCTTTATCAATAACTTTGCGATATATCATCGGACATTAACTATATATATGGCTCTTTTAACTGATATCTCACTAAAGGTACTTTTGATACTATCATTATCTATCAATAGATGATCGGTGATATATATGTAATTAAGGAAAAAAAAACTTGTGTAATTAATAATAGGGTTAAATGCTAAAATAACCTTCGACTTTTATTAAAGGTGAACAATGACCCTATTATTTTTAGAACAAAAGTAACCATAAACTTTCAAACTTAAAACAAAATCGTTAAATCCAACAAATTTCCATCTATTACAATATGAAAATACTGAAATATCTCCACTTAAAAAAATAATAAATAAATAAATAAAAAAACAGTTGTTGTTATGTAATATGGTGATTTTTCATATCTTTTCATCTAACAGTTGCTTTCACCTTATCTCTCTCTTTCTCTCTTACTCTCACACTCTCCACTACTAGCTCTTCATCTTCATCACTACACCACCACCATTAGGTTCATAGTACTAATTTAAAATGAAAATGAAAAAAAGGCTCACAACTTGAATAAGGCTTAAGGGGATGAGATGAGGGGTTTACCTCATCATCAACACTGAGAAGCAAAGGACGGGGGCTTTGTGAAGAGGACCATGTGCATATCGGAGAAAATTCCAATGACAGAAAATTCCAGTGAATAACAAGACCTAGATCCTTTTTTTGTTCAATTTTTTAACTTTTCTAGTATGGATTGTTGATGATGTTTTGAAACTGTAGAAGGTGGTGGTGGTGTGTGGTGATGAAGATGAAAAGTGGAGAATATGTGTGTAAGAGAAAGAGAAGGGGAAAGCAACTGTTACAGGAATGGAGATGAAAAATCACCATATTGCACAGCAGGTACGATTTTTATTAAGTGGGGATATTTTAGTACTTTTACATTATAATAAATGAAACAAAATTAGTTGGATTTAACAGTTTTACCTCACCTTTAAAAGTTTATGGTTATTTTTTATTAAAAGAATAGTTTATAGTTACTATGATACTTTTGACAAAAATTGAAGCATATTTTAGCACCTTAACTCTTAAAAATATGCACTACTTCACAGTTGTGTGTTTCCAAATGATATAGCTTGCATGTAAATGTAGGGTTTATTATAATATCAAAGGCTTATATCTTAATCACTTGTTATGACTTCACGATGCCACTTTTTGACCTGAATGAAATACTACCGCCTGACATAAAGAATTTATTTGATTTTTTTTTTTTTGGGGAAAAAAAAAGGAGAAATTGCAGTTCCAAGGTGCAGATATAAATTTTTATATTTTTCTGTATCTTCATTTTGAAATATTTGGCAATATATATTAACTAATTGATTGCTTTGCTCTTAATATAACGTTTGATTTGATTAATTTTTCATAGCATTATATATATTTGGTCAGGCCAATATGATGGATTTTGAAAAAAAAAAATTTGTTAAGTTAATCCAACATTTGAAGTACACCCTCCGGCCTTAAATGTAAAATAAAATCGACTTTTTTGAAGATATTAAGAAAGTTAATTAAATTACTTTAAAATATTTATATTTGTCATTTTTTCTTCATACTATTTTCCATAATATAATCTAATGATATACAATATATGATATTATTTAGTAACTTATTTAGCTTTTTTAATCTATAAAAAAAATCAACTATGTCTTACATTTAGAACTAAAGAGAGTATTTTTTAAGGTGAGTCTGGTCATGTTAAAGTATTTTGTGGTCAGCACTTTAAAGTATCTTTTTAGGTATGTTTGATATTCTAACTTTTCATATTTTTAGTACTCATTACTTTTAATAATTTGTTTTACAATGTTTTCAAAATTCATACTAAATATTTTCTAGACTTATCTTTTATGTTTAATTTTCAATATTAGTCTTTAATTATTTGTAGTGCTGAAAACATGAAAATAGGTGCCTTCACTAAATAGATTTGGTGAGAGTTAAGAATGAGGTTAAAATTACCACTGTAAAATGCTTTAAGGGCAAAACTAATATACAAAATGCTTTAGAATATTGGATGCATCCAAAAAGTACTTCAATGTGTTGGACGAACATGGGGAAAAAAAAAAAAAGATCTTTGTATTCTTGTAAGAAGACAGCATTACACTCTTTGAAATATTGAAGGATAATATTGTATCACATCAAGATTGAGTAACTGCATTATAATTTTTCTCAGATTAATTTCACAAACAAACCAAAACACTAATGCATCTTATAATTTGAATACAGCAACTCTTACTGAGTAGCAACTTTTGATTTCATTCATTAGTTTTTACAAATGAAACAAGTTCATCATTTTCTCTGAGAGATCTGATCATCAGTTTAACAAAGAAGGCGATGGATGATAAAGTACAAAGCAACACATTGTAATTATTATTTGAGAATTATGGTAAATCTCTCATGGATGGTAACATAATAGCAAGGGTTTTGAACTGGCAAGGTTGGTCCACAAAATATTTAATTTGGACATAACAAGCAGTAAGATAAAGTTATCAGACATGATTGTCACGATTAAGTTAATAGTATTAATCGATCGATGATGATAAGGATATATGTCTATATATATATATATATATAACAAGGTGGTGGTTTTGGAATTTGAGAGAGGAAAGGTGGGTGAAAGTGGGGGTTAGATGATTTAAAGGAAAGTTAAAAAAGAGAAAAAGAGAGTCTGAGAAAAGGCAATTAGCTTTTTTGCTGCAATAAAAGTCAATTGGGGCCTCTTTCACATCATAATCATATCACCGCCGATGCACAGATATGCACCCAAGATTCTTTCATTATCATTCTTCTCCTTTAAAATAATTATCAAAATTAGTAATACGATTATTGATTATTCATTTACTAATTAGATATATATAAGACACATATTCTCAATTAAGTGTGTAATAAATTGTCATTGGGAGAGCTGTAATTTGCACCCATGTGTTTTAATCTGACTTAATCCCTATTAGTTATGTCTAATTTCACTTTCAGATCGCTTGTTGGCATATATTACTTTTTTCTTTTTTCTTTTTTTTACCTGAGCTAGTTGGTATATATTACAAACATAGACATGAGGCTACTAAGTATGCTTGCACTGTCATATCTTAATGTGTAGTAATCTTGTTATGTCCACGTTAAAGACCCAGTAATGGAAAACAAGAAAACATGTTACGAATTACTCTCTCTAGTCCGAATTATAAGAACACTTTTATAATGTAAATTGCACTCTAAAAGTGTTCCTATAATTAGGACCGGGTGTAATAATACATAATGAGAAGATGCAGCCAGTGATATTGATATATTTTATTCTTCATCATTATGTATTGTGATTATGGAGATATTTGTTTTTCAAGTTCAGGAGATCGATCATTAGTTTTTTTTTTTTTTCAAAAGGATACATATATGTAACACAAAGAACTTTAAATCTATTAATTTCTCAAATTTCGGGCTCGATCTTCAAATTAAAGTCCTAAGTAAATCTTTTTCATATCATGGTGTCCAGAGAGAGATCACCTCTTTATATTAAACGACTCAAAAGAGAAAACAGAAACCCTAGAAAGTGATAGACATATATATGTACAAATGTGTCTGTGTCTATATATATATATCTGACCTCGCACTCTCTCTTTTGTGCTTTTTAACGAGAAGATCTTGGGGTGAACAAGGTGAGTGAATTGAATCATAATAACTCTAGCTCACTAGTTATACTTGATACACTTTGCAATATAATATCTCTCTATATAAATATATAGATCCGTTTCTATTATTGAGCACTCATCAACAGGTTTCGCTTTTGCCCCATTTCAACAATCATTTGTACAGTAACCACGATGCATGGAAATTTCATAAAACTTCAAGGGCAAATCCGTAACACCAATCTCTCTCTCTCTCTCTCTCTCTCTATATATATATATATATATACATATTTGTCGGGTATTGTTGACCTATACGCTACAGTAAAATTCCACTAACCATGAAGGACATGGAATTTTCAAGCTTTTTGCTGTACATGTATATCTATCTATATGTCACTCCCATATGTCCAAACCGCCAGCCAGCTTTAATGGTTGAAAAATTCAAAAGTCATAAGGAAATTTAAAACTTATATAATACATTGTGAGGCCTCTTTTTTAAAAAATTTGAAGTAACTAGAATTAAGTAGTTCGTCCACTATCGTCTCATTCCTACTACCCCTTACCCACCACTTCACGTGTTATTATTATATATAACAAGACAAGAGAATTGATAGCTCTTCATATTCTCTATTACAAAGACACCAAGCAAAATAAAAGGTAAAGTTCTCTCACGACGTTATAAGTTACACTTTCCGTTTGTTGTGTGCTAATATATATATAACGATCGATCAGCTACATATATACATATATATATGTAATTCAGCGTTAGAGCCTCTTGCCCTAGAAGGAGAAGATCATCGGTGTGAGATCAGAGAAGGGATCGATTCAATGTCAACGACGTCGTCGTCTCAGGCTATCATGAACCAGAGCTTGTTTTATCATCAAGATCAGGATCAGGATCAGTTGGGGCTGCTTTCCTCTTTCCCAGTAAACCTGGGTTTCAATAATTTTGCAGCTTCTATGGCTATTAATTTCCATAATTATAATAATAATCAATTACCAGCTTTGAAATCCTTTAGTGACTTATCTGCATCTTCTTCTTCATCACTTGCAATATCTGAAGCAGTTTCTTCCACTAATAATAATACCACTGAAACTCCAAATCTAACAACACCTGAAACCCATATCTCTTTCACACCTCATAAGCCAATCAGACAAGATATCTCTCGCCTCCTTTCACTCCATAGATCCAGTCTCATCAATCCATGGTAAGATCTGTTCTCTCTCTCTCTCTCTAATTTACTATATATAACCCTAGATATTTGTCATGCTTTTTTTTTTTTCAAATAAATTGTCAGTGAAACCATGAAATCTGTAATCAAGTCTTGTTGAATCTTCATATATATATATATATAGCTAAAGAGAGGATTGGTTTTTGTGGGTGCATGTGATATTTATATAGGGCATGGGGATCAGAAGAGGGTGAGTGTAAGAGAAGTGAAGGAGAAGTTCAATATGATCGTCATAATCATCATCAGCTAGGGGTTTCAGCAATGAAGATGAAGAGATCGATGAAGGGAAGGAGGAAGGTGAGAGAGCCCAGGTTTTGCTTCCAGACACTGAGCGATGTCGATGTGTTAGACGATGGCTATAAGTGGAGGAAGTACGGCCAAAAAGTCGTCAAGAATACTCATCACCCCAGGTATACGCACACTCCATTTCTGCTTTGCTTTTCGTTTCATTAATAAGTATAGATATTGTGCATCAACGAAGAATATATAATGGTTAAAAGCATGTGCTTGTGTGTACTTGATTATACATAGCTCTCTGGGCTGTATCCCAACACTGATATATTCTGCATATTTTCTCTCTCCCATCCCATCTTTCATTAGGTTCCTCATGATTGTGTTTTGCTTTTCTGGTCCTGCTTCTGAGAAATTTTAATTTATTCAGTAAATTGGGGACGATTAGCCTCACCTAATAAGTAGCTAAGATGTATAATGTGTTATGAGTCCCACACACATTTCAGAATATCACGAGTGAAGTATGATTTATAAATTTAAAAAACTCTCCTTCTCAGTTAATTGTCTTTTGGAATTAGGCTCTCCTTTTAAACTTATATTCATTCTAAACCATCAGAGGCCTAGTGAAGTATGGTGGAGCCATAACGGGATCTCCCCTCCCGAGGGTGGTGTATAAAAGTATGATCTCTTATAAAATCACATAAAGGGTTTTAAAAAAAGTTGAAAGGCTTTTTGTTTGGCCCCCTCTGAAGGGATAAAAGGCTAGCTCTCATACGACAATGTTGCAGAATAAGGACAGTTATATTAACTTAATTACTAGTCTCATTTATATATGTTACCGTATAATTGTATAAGCAAATTGATGAACAGAAAGAATCAACTAGCTAGAAGGCAATAAATAAAATCTGGTAAATTTTAGACATCAGTGGAAATACACAGAGATGTATACACCAGCAATTGCACTTTATAGAATTTCGTGCCCCATGAGAATGATTACTACGGACATGCCATATTATTCAGTCTTTTTTTTTCATTTTCCCCCCTTGATAATCGAAGCTCCTGATGTATTTGAAATAATTTGAAGATCTCTGAGAGATCTATCAATGCACGACCAGCTAGATAAATTAAAAACATGACTTATAATAATGCTAATAATAATATTATGGCCTCGTAATTCTCTGAATCGAAAATATATATGCATGCTTAGCTTGCAAAGTTTTCTGTGTTGTGTAACTGATGAATGGTTGATGTTGTTGTGTATATGAATACGACGCGGCACGTAGGAGCTACTATAGGTGCACACAAGAAAACTGTAGGGTGAAGAAGAGAGTGGAGAGGCTAGCAGAGGATCCAAGGATGGTGATAACAACATATGAAGGAAGGCATGTTCACTCTCCATCCAACGATCTTGAAGACTCTCAGGCTCCTTCTCAGCTTACCAGTTTTTTGTGGTGAGCTATACACACACACACACCCCTTAGCCACCTAACAAGCTTTTGTACCTACAAACAAATACATGTAATGATTATTGATCTTCATTATTATTCTACATTGATCTGATCCTATTGCTAGCTTGGTGGGGTGTGCTTTGTGTGTGGGCCGAAGAAAATGGAGTTAGAAAGGTAAGTGAACATTAGTGACAATTATGTGTAAGCTAAGTTTGAATTCTGATAAATGCTTATATTTTTATCAAATTCTATATATCTTTAATTTATATATGTTCTCATTCCACTGTTACAAAATATAGATTTGACATATTTGACACCGTTAATGAAAGTCAGTTTGTTAAAAAATAAGGGTTAAAGGTCATTTTTGTCATGGAAGTTTTGTTAAGGAAGCGCCCAATACCTGGAAGTTTTTTGGGTATCAAATTTGTCCCGGAAGTATGAAAAATGTAGCAAATTTGCCCCTCCGTTAATTTTGACCGTTAAGTGCCACCTCATGACACGTGGCATGCCACCTCATCAATCAAAAGTATCATTTTTGCCCTGGAAGTTTTCATTAAGGAGCAATTTTGCCCCAGAAGTTTTCATTGAGGAGCAATTTTGCCATTCTTTCTCCCAATATTAAATTTGACTATTAAATCGGTCAAAGACCACACATGTCATGTCTTGAAAAGATGAAACTTGGAGTCAGAGAAGGAGATCCTTGAGACCTTGAGCTCAAGGAAGCATCACTTACGTTTGTATCAATGTTTTGAAAACCAGAGCAGACCGGCCGGTTCAGACCGGAAATCAACATACCTTTTTTTCCCCCTCAAGAGGCACCCAACATACTTTAACTCATTATTTAATGGGTATATGAGTGCAGTGAGACATGTTTTTTTTATCGAAGGGTGGTATTAAAAAAAAGATTTTTTTTTTAATGATTTCATATTAATAACATGAAATTTTTATTCTCACCGGTTTGCCCCAGTTTAACTCCGGTCTGACTCACTGACCCTTAACCTAGTACCTTAACCGGTTCAACGACCGGTTCGGTTTTAAGAACCTTGGCTTGCATAGACTGATCATTTGCTTAAATCATAAGTGATACTTCATGTGACCAGTTCGGCTTCGCAAATTCTGGCTGCTTTGAGCTCAACATCTCAAGGATCTCCTTCTCTGACTCCAAGTTTGACCTTTTCAAGGTATGACATGTGTGGTCTTTGACTGATTTAAAAGGGCAAAATTGACACA
Organism: Acacia crassicarpa; assembly: GCA_034222035.1. NCBI lineage: Eukaryota > Viridiplantae > Streptophyta > Magnoliopsida > Fabales > Fabaceae > Acacia > Acacia crassicarpa. The sequence goes on along the minus strand of JAWXYG010000008.1, from coordinate 10,719,770 downwards.
TTTTGTAAACTTCCAGGGTAAAATTGCTCCTTGGTAAAAACTTCCAGGGCAAAATTGCTCTCATTGAAAACTTCCAGGGCAAAAATGATATTTAACTCTTATTGGTTGATGAGGTGGCATGCCACATGGACAGTTAGTCAAACTTAACGGTCAAAATTAACGGATGGGTAAATTTGCTACTTTTTTCATACTTTCGGGGCAAATTTGGTACCTTTTTCATACTTCCAGGACAAATTTGGTATCCAAAAAACTTCCAGGTATTGGGCGCTCCCTTAGTAATACTTCCATAGTAAAAATGACCTTTAACCCAAAAATTAAACATTAAAGATTAGGCGATGACATTTTTGAAATTTTGGCTATACTTTTAACATCTGCTACAAAACATTTCTCACATAGGTGTTCCCTAAAACAGGCATTAAAAGTGTTTTATATAGTAGTGTTCTTTTCTCATCGCTTCTGAAGACGTCTTGTATATGTAATTGTGCAGTTTGCTTATATGTCTAAACTAAAGTCTCATATCTAGAGAGCATGTGATATCTAGAAAAAAATAACTGAGTGTGATAAACACAATCCCATAATTAATTGGAGGAATTACTATGAGTCTCAAAGAAGGTATTTAATTATTAAGAAATCTCAATGATAACGGATAAGCATGCAATAATAAGTTCCCTTATAAGAAATGATTACACTTTATTTGTTATTTGTCATTGAAACTTCTTAGTAACTAAGTTCTTTCCTTGGGACCCCATACTAATTCTCCCTATTTTTATAAGCAAAGATGATATGAATTATTTCCTATTTCATGTATAATCAAATTGTTGATAGCCCTATTGTCTCGTTAAAAAAAAAAAACAAAAAAAAAACGGAGACAATAATAAAGGAATAACCATTGGATTCAAATTAAAATTTGAATTTTTATTGAAAGATGTGCGACATTTAGTGTCCAAATCATACACTGAATAGGATTTTTCCCTAATAAAAAGATAGGAGTACATTTGTCAAAGGAAAATAAGAATAAGAAAGGAATGAAGTATGAACTTTTGATAAATGAAAGGGAAAGAGGTGTGTGTGTGTGTGCATATAGTACAATACTCGGTTATTATAATTAAGCAACCCGGGGGGAGGGGGGAATTTAGTTAAAGAGTTTAATTTCTAATAAAAATAATAAATAATATCTCCCAAAATTACAAATATAATTATGATGTAGAGATCATATAATAGATTTTAAGCCAATATAAAAATTAATATAATATAATAAATTATAAAAATTTGAGTCATAATTTTAACACTTTTATTAACAAATATATCAAGCACTTCTACAAATATTTAAATATGTTATTTCTCAAAATGGCTCTCGTAAATATAGTAACTATTGACAAACCAATCATTTAACTATTGACAATTCGACGCTCCTTTCCCTAATTTTTTTTCTTACAAAATAATATTGCTCCGTTCTATTTTATGCCATGAACCATCATTTAAGTTTCCTCACTTTGCTAGCTATAAGTGGACGGTGGGGTTGCCTAAATTATAATACTGTGTATCTGTTTAAGGCTTTTAGCAAAGTGTCTTCCCTCATATGCTTTAATTTGATACTTCCTTCCTCCAAAATATAAATCACTTTCAATTATCTAACTAAAATTAAGGAATAGTTACTAACTCATTAAATCTCTCTTAATTTTTTTTCAAAGAAAATTAAAACTTTATCTGTCTCACTTCTCTCCTCCTTTTCAGTGGTCAATATGTATTATTACCAAACACTGTAATTAATAATTAAACTATCTATAGTTGACTCATATTACGACCAATAATTATTTTTAAAAAAAAAGAAGATGCCGTATATTTTAAACCAGAGGGAGCACCCATGACAATAAATTTGTTTTAAAAAAAAAATCAGCTGATAAAAAATTACTATATGTTAGCTTAACCAATAATCCCAAGTGCTCGATATTGATGTTGTGTTAAAAACTCATTAATAAGAGTTTTGCCTGTTCACAGTGGCGGAACTAGGAAATTTTTTTAGCCCGAACTAAAAAATAAACATAGTGAAGAGGTGGTCGCTTGCTGGTCGAACGGTGATACGATTGAAGAAGTGTGACATTTGATAATAGGTATAGACATTTGATACAATTGAAGAGGAATAGAGAGGGAAAAAATACCTGGTCGAACGTTGGACGCTTGCTAGTCAGGTAGTTGTGAGACAGACGGAGGTCGGCTAGTCGCTGGTCGGATGTTAGCACACACGTCGGAGACTCAAACGTCATCACGCCCCACGCATGTCGGAGACTCGAAATCAGAGGAAGAAGGAGACTAAGGATGGAGAGCACTCAAGTCGGCATTGGGCATCGAACGTCAAATGCTTGGAGACTCGATGACCCAAAGGAAGAGGGAGACTGAGGGTGAATGGTGGAGTCGTGGAGAGATTCAGCACAGACAGACTCAGAGTAGAGTCGAGAGCAAATTGGAGATGTGGAGGGAGAAGGATGCATGGCATGTGGAGGAAGTTTGAGGGGAAAATGTAAAAAGAAAAAGGAAAAAAGAAAAGAAAAGAGAGAAATAGGGAAATTATAGAGAAGATAAGAGATTAAATAGGGAAAATTGTTGGACATAATAGAATATTATATAATAAATATATATTTTAAAAAAATTTAGAAGGCCAGTTGGGGTCTTGATAAGATATTAGTTGGGCCAAATAAGTGACTAAAATAAAATATTATATAATAAGTATATATATTTTAACAAATTTTAAAAGATTTTAGAAGGCTAGGCCATCAAACAGTTCCATCTCTGCCTGTTCAAATTGTAGCAGCTTAACTTGCTAATGCGAAAATCCTTTTTAGGGCCTTTTTACCAAAAACATTCCAAAATAGGCCCCAAGATTCTGAAAATTCCAGAAAAGGCCCTTAGAATTTACGGAGTTGTTAACCGGACTGATATAGTTATTAGCAGGGTACTAATATAGTTGTTAACTGGACTAATTTAATTGTTAAAAAAATTGTTGATAACAACTAAATCAGCCCAGGTAAGAACTATATCAGTACCCCGCTAACAACTATATTAATCCTGTTAACAACTCACGTTAGGCCTTTTCTGAGATTTTTAGAATTTTAAGGCCTTTTCTAAAATTTTTAGAATTTTAGGCCTTTTTTTTTTTTGGATAATATGGGCCTTGGAAAGGATTTTTTCACTTGTTAATCTTGAAAAGGATTTTTTCACTTGTTAATGGCTAGCTAGTAAGTACTAGCTATATGTAGGCTGCAGATAGGTAGTGAAGTTAAAATGCGAGTGCTGTGCTCTCCAGTGAGGATAAGTGAAAGAACCAAAAGAGGTTACACCAAACGAATCTCAAAACAGTGAGTGTGCATGTACTACCTTACATGTTCATAAGCTAGAATCTTTGTCCCTGTGCTCTCTGTCACTTGATGCCCTCCATCAATTCTTTCTTATCAGAATTTTCTCTACCTGGTCAACAACTATCATCATTATTACAATTAAACATGCTCAACTTTTGATTTTCTTAAAAAAAAATCACGAAATACTCCTATAAGTACTAATTAAAGGAACACTTTTGTAGTATAATTACCTTATAAAAATGTTCCTATAATTAAAACCGGAGGTAGTACTAAGCTTGTATCTTCCACTCTCATCACATAAATACCAGTAATATTATTACATTCTGTCAAGAATTTTATAGGAAAAATTCCAATAAAATACCATATGAATTTGTAAAACCCCCAGAAGCCTGCCGAATTTGTAAAAAGACCAAGAGGTGACAAAGACTTTTCAGAGTTATGCAAATTCGTGGAAAATGACCCTAATGCCCTTCCTTCCTCTCTTCCTCTTCCCCCTTCCTCTCTCTCTGAACCAGAACCACTCGCCGCCACACGTTCGTTCGCCGCCGTCTACCTCCGCCGTCGACGCCAACGCCGCACCCTCCACCTTGGACGCCGCACCCGCCCGCCGTCACCGATGAAAAAGAAAACGAAAAACTGAAACACGAAAACACGAGAAAATGAGAAACGGTTAAAAAAAAAAAATTTATCAGTCGATCCATAAAAAATTAGAAGAAGAAGACGTGAAAGAAGGAAGGAAGAAAGGAAGCAAGAAGAAGTAAGAAGAGAAAGAAAAAAAAAACAGAGAATGTCGTGGGCATTAATACCCAGGGCATTCTTGAGAATGCTCTGGGCATTCTCGAGAATGCTTTAAAGGCATTCTAGGCATTCTCCAAGAACAAGAATGCCTTTAAGGCATTCTCTAGAGAATGCCCACGGCATTCTCTTTTTTTTTTTTTTTTCTTTCTCTTCTTCCTTCTTCCTTCTTCCTGCTTCCTTCCTTCCTTCACGTCTTCTTCTTCCAATTTCTTCCGAATCGACCGATAAAAAAAATTACTGTTTCTTGTTTTCTCGTATTTTCGTATTTCAGTTTTTCGTTTTCTTTTGGGTTAAGGTGCATTTTTGCCCTTAAAGTATGCGCTTAGGAGCAATTTTGCCCCTAAAGTTTTCGACGTAGCAATGTTGTCCCTGAAGTTTAAAAACGGAGCAATGTTGCCCCTCCGTCAAAAACCCTAACGGTCAACATTGACCGTTAGGGTTTTTGACGGAGGGGCAACATTGCTCCGTTTTTAAACTTTAGGGGCAAAATTGCTACTTTTTTTTGGAGTAATGTTGCCCCTAAAGTTTAAAAACGGAGCAATGTTGCCCCTCTGTTATAAACCCTAATGTTGACCGTTAGGGTTTTTAACGAAGGGACAACATTGCTCCGTTTTTAAACTTCAGGGGCAACATTGCTACGCCGAAAATTTCAAGGGCAAAATTGCTCCTGGATGCATACTTTAAGGGCAAAAATGCACCTTAATCCTTTTCTTTTTCATCAGTGCCGGCGGGCGGGTGCGGCGTCCAAGGTGGAGGGTGCGGCGTTGGCGCAACAGCGGAGGTAGACAGCGGCGAACGAATGTGCGACGGCGAGTGGTTATGGTTCAGAGAGAGAGGGGAAGGGGGTAGAGGAAAAGAGGAAGGAAGGGCATTAGGGTCATTTTCCACGAATTTGCATAACCCTGAAAAGTCTTTGTCACCTCTTAGTCTTTTTACAAATTCAGCGGACTTCTGAGGCTTTTACAAATTCATATGGTATTTTATTGGAATTCTCCCAATTTTATACCTGTACCTCATTAAATTACTAGCTTTAAAAGGCCTCATCTTCTAAAAGCTCTCACTTTAAGAAGCCCATTAATTATATATAGAACAATCAATCATGAATAATTAAGACATCTTGACAATGCCTTAAATTAGGAAGCCGCCAATGATATAAATGCATCCATAAATATTACAACAATCATATTCAATAGTGGCATTCCTTAGTTTATGAACCTGTGTTTTATTAATATTCAACGATACTAATTTTACGAATTATAAAATGCATTGATGAAACTAAAAACCTCATAAATATATCTCATTTTGCTCTGAAAAAAAGGCAAATAATATATCATTTATTTATTTATTTATCTGCACAACCCAAACACTTTCGAGCCCAAATTTTTTTTTTTCTATTTAATTATTTCTATCTGGGTCAGATCCTCCGCATAACCCCACATGGAAAGAAAATAGGAACCAAGGACCAGTGTGAAAATTAAACTAATATAACATTTGCTTAATATTGTTTTGAGAAGCAAATCATGTCACTGATAAGTAAAAATAAATAAATAAATAAACTATGCAATCAGTATCACATAAGCATACAAGATAAATAATATGACAATGGAGCATAGACACAGAGTCAGAAAAACAAATAATGCAAATTACTACTTCCAAAAGAAACACCTATGAACGTCAAGTGGTGGAGTTTATGACAATCTCAACTTTTATTTTATTTTATCTTTTTACTCTGAAAGGAACCATATATTACTACTTCCAAAAGATAACAGTTACATGGATGAAAACAGACAAGCAACCAGCAACAGAGTACTAATGAAACGAAACTAAACATGAAACTGACAACATCAAGCCACTAAGAAGCTAGGAAAGTACTGAAGAAACAATACAGAAACAAAACATAGAGGAACACCATCCATCAACGAGAGGAAGGAGCATTGTCAACTTTTATTTAACAAGGAGTTATATATGCACTAACTCATGGTGCAATAACAACTCCTTTGATTTACTCCAATAGAAACTCCAAAAGTAACCCATCAAGCCCAATTGCTTTCACTCCTGGAGTTTCACACAAATTGGGATTGTCACAATCTCATCCCATATTTTTTTGTTATTTCCATTGGCGCCCTCATGGATAATGAATTTGGGTTTAATTCAGCAAGAGTGGATCGTCCATAGTTCAATAATAACCATTGGAGATTGGGTCTAGCAGATGGAGCTATTCTTTCATAATAAGGCAAACTAAAGTTTGAATCATCGTTGGAAAAAGTGCCAACATTTTAAAGCCCAACCGTACTTCAAACATTGCCTCCAACATACATGAGGATAAAGGGCACATACAAGGCTCGTACCAGGTGGGGTTTAGGGAGGAAAAGATGTACCCAACTTTATCTTCATAAATGGAAAGACATGTTTATAAGATCTGAACCTATGACATTTAGACCACTTAGCAATAACTTTATAGCTGCACCGAGGCACACCCTCTGCCCCCTATATGGTGATACGCTTGTAAAAAAAATGTATTAATGTAACATTATAAAGATCATATTATAATACGATCTTATTATAAGTTTTGTGGCAACTTTGTTGGAACTCTTAGAATTAGTTGTGTGAGTTTACTATAACTTTAGTGTATTTAGTTAGTTAAGTTTCGTGTACGGAAGGGCCTAAGTTGATGGCTCATTTTAACTCATGAATTGAGTCAATGAGGTTTAATTAGACTCACCTCGTGTTACCTCTTTAAATGGTTTGGGGCTTCTTCTTCTTCTTTTGTGTATCATCCATATGTGTAAGGGTTGATTATTACTTCATTGTATGGCCATCGGGGTCCTCATGAAGTGAAATACCACTCTTTATTCAATCCATATGAATTCTTTTATAATCTTAATTAACTTTAAAAAATAGGGGTGTTGTATAAATATATACAGAAAAAAATAGCAATATAATGAACCTCATTCAGTCATTTCTCAATTCTATTTAAATACAGCTTTTATAATAATAAAAATAAAATTTCACAAAATTATATAATAATTATCCATGTTCCTTAAAATTACTGCATTTTCAATACTACATCAACAATTATGAGTTTTATCTCCTAATTTAGGTTGGACTACGTGAATCCATGTCATCCCCAAATAAAAGGAGCTTTTTTTATTTTTTATTTTTTGAAGAATACTTCATGTACTAAAAATTAATTAGTTTAAGATACTGGGAGTTGAAAAAATATTTCAAATATTAAATGTTACTAGAAAAATATTTTATAATACTGGTGTTACATAGGAAAAAATTTATAAATACAGGATTAGAAATTAATTAATTTGCAATACTTGGCGCATAAAATATTTTATAGTGCAACATCATACAATTTGATCTAAATATTAAAAAAAAAAAGGGGGGGTCTCCATTTAAAAATTAGAGGGATGAGCATGTAACGTGAACCTGTGAATCACATAGTCATTGTGTCTTAATTAGTCAATAACTATATTTTTGGCGAATTTTTCATCAAAAGACCTCATTCCATAAGATTTTCAAGTGTTTTTCTTACTTTTCTCTACTTCCTCTAGTCCTTATTATAAAGTACAAACTACTAATTCTAACTAATTAATAAAAATAGTTAAAAACATTAAATTTAACCTAAAATACGATGTTGCGATACATGGTCCAGATTTTCAGTTTGGTACTGGCTTGGCCATGAAATCGATCACTCCCAAGGTCAGCTAACTAATGATAGAGGACTGGCTTGCCGCTGATTTACAACCACCCTCACTAACTGGCCTTGAGCCTAGAGCCTCATTAGAGTGGTTTTCAATATTTTAGTATACTTTTCTTATAAGAAAATTTTAGAAAAGAGGTTGGGCTCACCTAGAGTTTAAAGACAGGGCGCTTGGAGCCCAGTTTGCAGAGTATACTGGATTAGAGAGTACACATGCCTCCACCTCTTCCCAGCGTTTCCACTGCTTCGTAGACTCTTAGGATGTCTCCCCCAGCGCCTTGACCAACTTCAGGATCGAATCTCCTCCCTTTAGATGAGAAAGTTCGACCCCTTTACCAGTTAAATCCAAAGACGAGGGGTAAAGCAGTTAGTATATGAGCCCCATATTATTGGTTAAAACTATGATGAAGCCATTATCTTATTTGTTGGATAAATTGAGCCCGTTATCCTAAAAACTTGTGCAAAAGAAAATGTGGGCTCCAACTTATTATTGGCTTCGGTTATGCCGTAGATCTAACCAACATATAAAAATGGATTGCATGTTTCTTCAACAACATAAAGACCTAAATTATCAAATTTTAATATTCTAATTTAATGATCTTCCAATCACTTAAGTATTGAAAAAAATATTTTTTAAAAAACTAAAATATTCATGGATTTAATAACAGAAAATAGGGAAGAAAATGAAATGCAAGGGTAACTGTACATTTGGACTAGGCTAAAATCTTCCATGTAAAGCCCATCCATGATATAAACAGGCTTATGACCCAACAATTCCATGAGGTGTAATGGGCCATAAAATACTTTTTTAAAAAAAGATTGGGTGGGCCTTCTGAGTACAACCAGATTTTTCTTTGGCAAAAGAAGGTTTGTCTAAACCTAATTTTCCACATGTGTTCCCTCCTGGACTTAGAGCAGTAGTTGCTAGTGAGTGTATGAAATCCATTTTCCCCTAGTTTTGCTATTTTCTAATTTTGGTCACTTAGCCCTCTCTTGTAGCTAAAAATATTATTTTCTTCGGTCTTTAAAACAAGATGTATTTATTTAAATTGATTAAATTAAAAAATAGTTAATATGATATATATTTTATAAAATACTTTTGTTATCTTCCTTAATTCTCTCATTCTCTCTCCTTCTTGATTATTGTTTAAGGAGTATCCACATGAGTAAATTAGAAAAATAATGACAAATATGAAAATTATATCTTATATTTAGAATTAAAATGAACTCTTTAAAGACTAGAGGAGTAATTTAATAAATTTTTATAAATGAAAGTTCACTTATTTAAGGCCCAAATGCATTTTTACTATAAAAATTCCTTTATCTAAGCCCATTAATTATTTATATTGTTATGTTTGGGCCTAGAATGCTATCCCAAATAATGTACCACCTTCCTGTGACACTCTCATCAAAGGGAGAGAGTTTGATTTTAGAGTTAATCAAAGTGTTGGAGGAGACATCCTAGCTCCTAGGTGCCTAGGTAAACGCCTTAGGGTAATAGACGGCTCGCTCTACCTAACATTGGTATGACTTAGGAGGAAGGAAGATTTCGCCCTACCCTTGAATCGTGGGCAAATCCAACCCCTTTCCTAAAATTGTTATAACCAAATAATAATAATAGTACTAATAATAATAATAATAATAATAATAATAATAATAATAATAATAATAAAAAAGAAATATGCCAACAAATAATAGTGAGTCTGAATCTCATAAACGTGAGGTTCTTGTTGGTAGGCGTTTTATAAGCAATCTTAAAGCCAGAGGCATGATCTGACCCTGGTGTGCCCCTAAGACTCGATTCACTAAAGTTTTTTATTTTAAAAAAAAAAACAAAGAAAAGAAAATATAAACACCAATGGAAGTTGGGTATAGAAAGAAGCTAGTTCTTCACAACATGACGAGCCACCATTTAATTCCCACCTAAGAGAGATGATCATATTTAATGTCCAAGTGCCTCCAACAAGAGGAATTTAGTAAAAGAAAAATTTAACGTAACTAATTTTTGGGAGAATGCAGACAGTATCCCCAGCTTATAGCTAGAAACTAACCATTTCAAGGCGTAGATATCACCGAAGTGGGTTTTGTCTCTACCAAGGCTTAAAGAAACTAATTTTGAAACCATAAGTGTAAATTTAAGGAAATTTGGATGTTAATTTTTTTTTATATTTATTTTTATCTTACCTTGAATTTGGATGTTAATTTACTCAAAGAATACTTTTTAATCGATGCTATCAAATTATATACATACAAATCTATATAAAGACATTCTATTTATGAATCATGCAAGAACAACTTACTGACTTAACTTTGTACACTAACATATAGTTAAATAAAGAATAAATAAATAACACCATCTAATCTATTATGCATCGCTTAAGTTTGAAAAATAAAAAATCATTTAAGGAAATTATTTTTGACAACTCAGCACGCTTGAAATTTTGTCTGACCCACCGAAAACCCGGATCATGGGACCCAGGATCATTAATAGAAGTAGGACCCAAAAAGGCTATATATTTTTTGAGCTGGCAAATAAAGTTTTAGGAAAATCAATTAATCAATGAAGCTTTAGAAGTTGCTGGTCATAGTCAGCGTCTTAGTAACACAGTGGTATGGAAGTTTGGCTCCCCTCTTCCATGTTCAAGGTTCGAACCCTACCCCCTCCCTTACTATATGTATTAAAAAGAAGTTGCTGGTCATAAAAAAATGAAAAGCTTTATAAGTTACCAATATTCACTAGATTGAATGATAAGGATTGAATGATAAGGTATTCGCTTTTTTTTTAAGCAGGTTCTTAGTTTTACGCCGTAGTATAGTAGATGTGGCATGAAAACTCTTTCCTCCCGTCAGGGAAATTGACTTGAGATGAATTTGAATTAGTCTGACCCCATAAATCTTCCAAGTTAAAAAGAGGTAGGTCAGAATATCAATGCATATGAAAAAAAAAAAAAAAAAAGCTTTATAAGTTAACTGCTCCAGTGACAAAATTGAGCGGCAACTTTAGAACATATTTTATAAATACATTATTGTGTAACAATTCAAATACACGATAACTCGCACAAATTTACCCTGTAATTATGTTCTTGGTAAAAAAAAGGTAGTGCTAATGATTTTTTTAATATTTTTTGACAGCATAATGATTTCCTTTTTTCAACCTATGTATTAATGTAAAAAAAATGTAACTCTAGAAAACAAGTCTCTAGTGATCTAGATTTTTTATCTCAAAATTAATCTTGCTTACATTACATGGGCATATTTGATGATAACATTACCATCTTTTGATGATACCACCACTATAAAATACAAAGCCTATCAATAATAGTTGAACTAAAAAAATTGGTTCTTTATAATTAAGGTTAAGAATTTAAATTCTATACATTAATAAAAGTATATTTGCTTAAATTTAAGAGAGAATGACAAAAATATACCATTTAAATTTCAAAATCCTGTTAACAAAAACAATAATGAAATTAACAACTCATTTTGTTGTAAATCACATATTTATTATTTTGAATTTCAAATGGTATTGTTGGGGGATGTTTTTCTAAATTTAACCTAATAAAAACTCATGCTTCATGAAGCATAAAAATTTTTGAATTATGACAGGTGCCTAGGACCTAAGTTATAAGCGCATACCTCGTGTGCAACATATTTTTAGCTTTGTATATAGTTAATAATATATTGTACTAGCATACAATTAAGAAAGAGATACTTTTATCTTCGATTCTAAATATAGGACATAGTTTATAATGTAAATATCCTATATTTAGGATTGGAAGAGTATATTACACCTAAGTCATTAAATATACTTTAGGTATCTTCAGTTAACAAATTTTGCAATGGATATTTTTTCAACAATTTTCTCAAGATGATAACTATCTTTTGAAATGAAATATTTGGTACTTTTTTTTGTTGTTGTCAATCTGGTATCCAAAGTTTTGTCCTGACTAATCCGAATCCGATCTAGGTCGCGCACATGGTTAAAATGGTAAATCTCCCAACAGGGTTTTTTTGTATTCACAAAGCTCGAACTCGAGACCTTACTTAAGCGACACAAGGTTGGTGAAATATTTGGTACTAGTAAAAAACAAAGTGAAGGTACCATAGGGAATCTAAAAGTTTTGAGAGGAATATGCCATTGTAATGCAACCTTCTTTTCGAGAAGTGCCCAAATATATAAATTAATACTATTATGAACACTCCGATTCCTTAACCAAAAGCCTTCCTTGAAGAGCTCACTCCCATTTCATTGACCAAAGCCCCCTAATTTAAATTTTTTTTAAAAAAAAAAATTTAAAGCTTTCTCACATCAAAGACAAGCTTTAGCCTTAAACAATTGTCTTTAGGATAAGACAGGCACGTGACCACCCCCATATATATATATACATATATATATATATATATATATATCGAACATTATCCTCCTAAACTTTGAATAAATAATAAAATAAAAATAAAAAAACAATACGCATGGATGCTCACTAAAATACACACGTAAAAAGCTGGATCCACCTCGATTTTATGGGCAACAAACCTTAAGACGAGCAAAATTAGGGTGTACTGTCCCATTTATATTATTAAATATTAATAATTAATATATATGTATATATGGAGCTTCGTTGAACCCACATATCGGTTCTTTCGGGTAATAGCACGTGGTTCCTCGTGACCCGCACGTTCAAACCCGGATTTCAAGGTATTTTCTTCTCAATATGTATAGTATAGTATTACTAGTATCTTCTTTTCAAGTTCATTAGGATTAAATTAATTTATTTATTTAAAAAATTATTTTGAGGGTTTCAATTATTGGGAGTAGCTTAAGAGGAGTTTTTTTTAAAAAAAATTTATTTAAATGAAATGGGGACGCGTTTATTTGAATGTGAGGGTTGTGCTTTTAGAAGACAAAGGAAGGGTTTTAAGGAGAAGGCTGTCCGGTGAATGAGGAACCCTAAATCTGCAATTTCTCTTATTTTAATTAATTTTGTTTTATTTATTTTAAATAATTGTGATGTGCTCTGCCCTATTTCTTCCCTCTCTCCCTCTCTCTCATTACTACTCACCAACCAAACCACTTCTTTCTTCCAACTTGTGCTTTTTGTCACTATTTAATATTTTCAAGTCATTTCAATTTCCACCTCTTATAGGTTAAGATGTAAAAGTACACATATAGTTTTTTTAAAAATACATCCAACATTAAATACTTTTCTAGGTGTAAAAATAACTATACGAATACAAAAATGGAACAAAAGTCGCATTATGTTATTTTATGTTAGCGGGACCCATAATGGAATATGTGACTTTTACTACATTTTTGTAATCACATAGTCACTTTTAAATCTAAAAAGAGAATTTGGTGTCAGACACACCTTTAAAAAACCGCATATATATTTTTGCCCCTTAACCATATGTCATCAATACATGTTGGTTTTTATAAATGATGAAATCACTAATTATCAATTAGACCAACTTTTGGCATTAGTTTTTTTATGACAATTGTTTTTGGAGCTGTTTGAGTCGTAATGAAGTCTATAAAAAAAATAGTAGAAAAGTATTTGAGATGGCTCAAGCAAGCATGTATTTAAAAAAAGTTATTGGATACGCTAGTAAAATTATAGATCAAACAATATGGAATCTTTTAAAATTGGTATAAAAAGAATGAAGGGAACACCTAATATAATGAATTTAAAGACTTGGTTATTGATATCACGTATGCGCTGCATGATCCATGTAATCGATCCATCGAGTGAAATAAAGTTTTTTGTTGTTTAGAATCAACTTTAGGCCCTAATTAATCTTGATTAGTTAGAACTAGGCTTAACTTGATGCCTAAATATAGTTATATTATGTGATCAAAACATTATTGATTTTTTTGGCATTTGCGCTACTTTAAATTTTAATATTTAAAAGAAGAATACATTTTATATTCAACACTCAGCCTTCCAAGTAAATAATTATCAAATTAAAATATAAAATAAATCTAATTATTTAAATTTGATTTGAACATTTTTGGTCATTATTCAACTAACAAAAAGAATTCATTGTACCCATTATCATATCTAAAAAGAGTCAATCTCACAATCTTATACTGAATAAGATTTAAAGGGAGCACTTAGGGTTATTTAAGTACCCAAATTTGATCATTTATATATTTCTTACACGAGCAATCTTTTTGTTTGTGTAAATTTAATAAGCAATTTGAAATAAATTATTTTCATAATTATATTATTCGAGCCGAGACTTGGAGCGTGCGGGTTAAAAAGGGGAAAAAAAAAGAAGAAGAAGAAACTGAAACAACTCAAACAATTTACACTTAAAAAAACAAGTGAATGTTATAGTAAATGGTTTGAATTTTGAATAGTGAGTAATATTTTAAGTATGGAAATAATATGGGGCGCCAGAAACGGAAGGGATAGGAATAAGGTTGTCAAACTCACAATTCTATGCAAACTCGTAACAATGATGTAAACTCGTATCGTAAACTCGAATCGGTAAACTCGTAAGAGTTTACTTTTATCATTAAACATGTATTAACAGTGTATAATTAAATAATTATAGTATAAAAATAACAAAAATTTGATTTAAATATATTTTAAATCCAAATAATTAAAATTAAATATATCAACATTCATAATTTATTATACCTACTAAAGAAATTTCTATAAAATTCATATATAAAGTTGTTGAGGATGACAAAATTGAAAAAAAATTAACACAATTTTGTAAGATACAAACGTAAAAACGGTAAATTCGGTCTGTAAACTCGTGAGTTTATATGAGTTTACAGTTGACACGAGTTTGCTAGAAACTTGACTCGATTTAGTAAGGTAGAAACGTAAAGACGGTAAACTCAGAAAGTCAACTCGCGAGTTTGACAACAATGGATAGGAAATATAATGTAGTAATTTATAATAATAATAATAATAACATTAAAAAATAAAAATGGGAAGCTGTGTGGAAAGCATATAATGAGGAGAATGGGGAGATCAGGACCGTCACTTTTTGTTTGTTTGTCGTATGGTGACGTTTATCCATATGAATGGTGGGGCCCACGAAGAGGCGCACGTGGGTCGATGAAAGCGAATGCCCTTAACTTAAGTGCCTCAATTATTTCATACTATGTCCCACTTCCCCTTGACTTGATAATTGATATTGCTTCACGTTCAAGCTATGAGAGGGTTGAATGATAGTAATTAATGTTTATTTCTCTATTTTATCCCTGTAATTAGTTTTCATTTGGGTTAAGTAGCAAATTTGCTTCGGAAGTATATTCCGAGGAGTAATTTTACCCTGAAAGTTTTTCTTGGAGCAATGTTGCCCCAGAAATTTTTTTTGGAGTAATTTTGCCCCTCCGTTAACAACCCTAACGGTCAACTAATGGTTAACCGTTAGTTGACCGTTGACCGTTAACGGAGGGGTAAAATTGCTCCAAATAAAAACTTTCAGGGCAACATTGCTCTAAAAGAAAACTTTCAGGGTAAAATTGCTCCTCGAGGTATACTTCCGGAACAAATTTACTACTTAACTTTAAAAAAATTTATATAACTCCATTAAAAAAATTATTAAAAAAATGATATTCTATTTTTTTGCTAGTTGTCCAAAATAGTCTAACTTAGTTACAGCAGCAGCAAGGCTGATAAAAATTTACATTTACATGCTACTTATAACTAGATTTATTTCGAATCTAATATAAATATTTCTGGAAGAGTGACACATACTTTTCTTACATAAATAAATGATTTAATCAATTTCTTTACTTTTTGTAAATTGATTAATTAGGCCTTTTTTTTTATCTCTGCCTTCGCTGATTTATGTAATTCAGCCTATTTGAAATAGACCTATTTTTAGCCTGTTTGAAGTAGACCTGTTTTGCAGTGAAGCCTGTAGCCTGTTAGCCTATTTATAAAATTTTTAAAAATATAGGCCGCCTTAATAAGGCATATGCCAAGCTTAGGCTGAAAAAATGGCCTCTAACAGGCTACAAGCCAGGCTCAGGCCACTTTGTTGCAGAACAGGTCTGGCCTATTAAAGGTGAAGTCTGGGCTGGCTTGGGCTGTTTCCATCCCTAGATATTATATAAATAAGAATTAAAAATATATGATATCATAAATAACAGTTTTAACTTTTTTTTTTGTTAAGTAGCAATTTCGCCCCGGAAGTTTTTTTTTTAAAACAATTTTGCCCCGGAAGTTTTTTTTTTTAGAGTAATTTTGCCCCTCAGTTAACGGTCAACGGTCAACTAACAGTTGACCGTTGACAGAAGGGCAAAATTGCTCCAAAAAAAACTTCCGGGGCAACATTGCTCCAAGAAAAACTTTCAGGGCAAAATTACTCCTCGGGGATACTTCCGGGGCAAATTTGCTACTTAACCCTTTTCATTTTAATACTGCACCCTCATTAAATTTTTAAATAATTTTTTTAATATGGATAAAAAAAATTGTGACATACTAAATTGATGAAATGTTTTTGTGGGTTCCTCTGTTGTTAATGAATATTGTATTTTGAAGATTATATTTGCACTTTAGACCAACCCAACTGACCAACAAGTGTTTTTAGGTTACTCTTACTGTCTGTAACATTAACGTTCGTGGCCGGAGAAGAAAGACTCAGCAGACGCATTTGAATTAATATGCTATAGATGAGTCTACAAGACCTTCATGCGATGCATTTATTTTACTTCTTGGATTCACTGTGATACATTTATGACCAAAAGTGATTCTTCATTATGCATTTAATGGGCAAGTTTTTCCGGAAAAAAAAATAGAAGACCTAACCGATATTGAGCATAAATATGCATTTTGAGTTGGCTTATTTTACATTCAAGTTTCAAATTTTTCGGATTATGTATATTAAACAAAATGGGGCGAGGGAATTTATAGAATTTGCTAAACAAAATGCCCATGATGATAGTGAGAAGTTTTATTGCCCTTGTGTAAAATGTTTGAATGAGAGGCGACTAAGTTATGAAGTTATACACACACATTTAATTTGTGAAGAATTTTGTAATACTTATACAGTATGGGTATGACATGGTGAAAAATGCCAAATGGGTCTTAATATGGGGAAGTGGCCTTTGATAATAATGACACGGATATGGATGATCGCATAGAGGACATTATTCGTGATGTAGGAGAAGAGGTTTTTTTATCAATCACATGCATATGGTAATGTGGGCAATGATACAAAGACCTCGCTATACCTTGGATGTAAAAAATACCAATTATTGAAATTGGTAAGCTTGAAGGCACATCATGGATGGAGCGACAACAGTTTTTTTGAAATGCTTGAGGCTTTTAAGGACATGCTTCCGGATGATAATGTGTTACCGCATCAATATATACTATGATATTCCTTCTATGTTCTTAAATAATGTCACTGACTATGAAGTTTGTTCTTGTTTTATTTTTATGGTAGGATCCGATCCAAAGAAGCATGTTATAAAAGAAGATGTGTTTACGTTGTTGGGTGGGAATCAGATGAAGGCATGGTGAATTTATTATATTGGGCATGTATGTTGATTTACGTGCTGTATTTGTATCTCAGCTCATTTTATTTGTAAGTAAGTTATCTTATTGTATAAATCAATTTAGGTGTTGTATTCTTATAATCATTAATTAAGAGGCCACATAACTCATGATGAATAATATTTGTATTTTTTATCCTAATTCAATTTATTCATAATTGTTCATAGCTTGTAGCTTAAAGTATCAACTTTTATGTGCTAGATTGAGTGGTGGATTTGTGTATATATATTGATAAGGAAGAACAGGGAAAAAAATTCAGGAAAATTTAGACCGGAATAAATATGCCGGTCTTAAATGTTCAACTATTAAGACCGGATTTATTTTTGTCCGGTCTTAAAATTCTAATCCTTTTAAGAGTGGCCAAGTCTTTGTCCGGTATTAAAAGTTGGGTTTTAGGACCGAACAAAAAATATTTCAGGTTTATTTAGTACGACTTTTAAGACCTAATGTTTTAAATGTCCGGTCTAAAAGATTTTCTTTAAGACTGGTTCGTGTCCGATCTTAAATATTAGATTTTTAATACCGCCTAGAACAAAACCGGCCGTGAGTCCGATCTTTCGGTACCTCTTTTGTCCGGTCTTAAAAGCCTTTTTTGTACTAGTGTAAAGAGAGTATTTAACTCATTAATTGTGTTCCAAATTTCTAATTTTACCATTATTTATGAATGATTCTAAAAGTCAAAATGAATAAATTCTTTTTGTTTATTACAATTAATAGAGACAAATTTGTGAAAATCGCATTTATGGAAGATGTTACAGTTAGTCTCTCAACGTCATCCGTCATATCTCTCTTAACCTTGCATGGAATGGAACTCAATCTCAGAAATTAGGTTATTAGATCTTATAAGTAAAGGTCTTACAATAAGTTGCAATTGTTTAACTAATGATTCTACAAGTCCATTTTGTATACGAACATAAGCTACAATATGTTCAACATCAATTCCAAGGGATATACAATATTCATTAAAAGCTTGTAAAATAAATTCACCAGCATTATTAAGACGTATTTTCTTGATAGGGTAATCATGGTAAAGTGCTCTTAACCTAATTAATTGAGTAATTAATCTCGCAAACGCCAGGTTGCAAGAAGATAATAAGTAAACATGAAACCATTTGGTTGATGCATCAATTAAAACCATATAATACCTAAATGGTCCGTATGGTGGTTCTTGTATTCGTTTTAGAAATATGAGAGACTCACTTTCTATTTTGCTAGGTGAGGACCGAATAATTAACTTTCCCTTAGAACATGCAACCGGTCATGCCAAATATTAAATTCATTAGTAAACTTCTGGTTTATATTAGCAAACTGTGGGTTTGCATTGGCAAACTTCTTATCTGTATTGGTAAACTTTTGGTTTACAATAGCATATGTTTCAATTGTGCTTATAAATGTATAATACAAACCAAAAGAAAAAGTAAGAAAACTTTCTAATATGAATATTCTACTAAAAACTATATTTGTGATAACAAGACATTCCTAATTATTTTTATTTGTTGTTTCTATATGATATCCATTTCAGTGGGTATCTTTAAAACTTAATAAGTTTTTCTTAGATTTTGTAGAATATAATGCATTAGCAATACATAATTTTGTTCCTTCATGTAACAAAATATTAGCTCTTCTGGAGCTTTTAATCAAATTTATAATACCAGATATAGTCTGAACATTGGCTTCTTGCAGTACAAAGAAAGAAAAATATTTATCATTTTTTTTAATATGGTGCGGGTTGTTGCGCTATCAACGAAACATAAATCTTCAAGATTGATGCCAATAAGATTCATTCTTCATTAAAAGGGACATGAAAATAAATAAAAACATAAATATAGGAAATATATCTGATAGAAACAAGTTTAAACATACTAAAATATGCAATTCAAATAGACAAAAATAATTTATACTAAGAAATTAGTAACATCCAAATGAGCAATATCTATGTCTCCATATTCAGAATTTTCAGCCTTATCAACATGATTTACTTCAACCTTTGACCCTTTACCATTATTTTTAAATATTCTTGGTAAAGTTCAACCAAATGTTTTGGTGTACAACAGGTATGAGACCAATGACCCTTGCCACTACAATGATAATATGAATTTTCAGCATGTTTGTTATGCCCACTAGTTTCCCTTGTGTGGTTCTTATCAATCCTTCCCGACTTTGGATGGAAAATTGAACCACCACGATTTTGACCACGGTCACGCCCACAGTTGTTGCCACATTTACGCCCATGTCATCGGTCATAAATAGATTCATTAGTTATTATATTCGCTTCTGGGAATGGAGTTGAGCCTGTTGAATGGGATTTATAATATTTCAATAAAAGCTCATTATTATGTTCATCCCCAAGGAGGCAAGAAATTAATTCAGTATATTTCTTGAAATCTTTTTCACGATATTGCTACTGAAAAAGCAAATTGGATGCATGAAATTTGGAGAATGTTTTTCCTAACATATCTTCATTAGTAAACGTTCTCTCCACATAATTTTAATTGAGAAGTAATCCTAAACATAGAGGAGAGCTCACAGTTTTAAAATCTTTTAAATGCAAATGTATCTACTATCTAGTCATAACAAGCTTTTGGGAGAATTACCATCTTCTGGTGGTCATACCTTTCTTTTAAATTGTTCCAAAGAACAAGTGGGTATTTTACGGTCAAATATTCAATTTTTAAACTTTCATGCAAATGACGGTCTAGAAAAATCATGGATTTGGCTTCATCTTAATTAAATGCTTGATTCCCTTCATTAATTGTGTTTTCCAAACCATAGGCATTTAGATAAATTTCCACATCTAGCATCCAAGATAAATAGTTCTTTTCGGTAATGTTAAGAATCACAAATTCAAGTTTTGTAAGGTTTGACATGGTTTAAGCTTCCTTAGAGCTCTCTGCTGATAATTGTTATAAAACTAAGAGAAATCTGGGATAAAAGAGTAAGAGATAAATGAAGAGAAAAATCAAGAGAGTGGGTAACAATTCTCATTCAGTTACTTGTACACAATACAATCTTCTTTACGCTCTCCTTCCTCTCTTTGGTGTACATTTGTGGTTGCAGGGGGGGGGAGAAGAGAATTTATAATGGTTGGAAACTAAGGTAGTTTTATGCAACTTCTACCCACTCCCTACCATAAATGTAGTAGAGGACTTTAATGCCCGTAATGGATGATTTTAATGTTCACTGCATAATATTACATAATATATAATATATTATATGATATAATATACTCAATTGATGTTCTAATGACAAAATGTGAAAGATCAAGAAATAATGGACATCCACATAATTAACTTATTCATAAAAAAATTCACATTTTTGCTTTTAAAAAAAAAAGTGTGGGAGTGCCTGACCAAATACTGCTTAGCCAAGATGCCACTTGGTAGCCTTATAAGAGTCCTATTTTCAGCCCTACTTTTATATATTAAATAAATAAGAGTAAAATTAAAAATTTATTGAATTTTAAGATAGAGTTAATGAAGTTTAAGAATTTTTTTGGTTATCTATGTGAAAAATATTGGAAGTGCCTTATAAATAAGATCAGAAAAGTAAGAAGTTGTGAATTTGATCAATTATATAAAAATCTAATCTGAGTCGGCCAGTTAAACTAGTGAACCAATAAATCTTTGGTTCAATCAAGAGTTTTGAACGGGTTGATTATATAAGATGTTCTTTTTTTTCTTTTCTTTTTCCTTTTCCTTATTGACCCCAAAACCATATTGTGTTTAACTTTAAAAAAGTATCTTATCGTATTTGTATTTTGTAACTCTATTTTGTATACTTTATATATGCATATTCCATATTTACATATCAATGTTGACCACATTTTGAGATTGAACTATATTAATCATTAACCCTTAAACTATTACCTCAATTAATTTATTGAAAAATTCAGTTTCCAATATTTCGATTTTATTTATAAATAAGAAAATCGACTCCCTTACGCAATCCACCACTACTATTTATATATGGTTTCCAATCAACCAATCACTATCATCATATTTCATATTTCTTCAATCAAATCACAATTTTCAAACACACCTGTCCTAACCCATTAATTAATCCAAAAGATCACCAACTAAATCACTCAGAAATACCGGAATTTCTTATTATTTTATATTATAGTCATTTAATTAAAAAAAAAAAGCGAAAACGTGAACCTATTTTTAATGACAATTTATATTTATTATGAGAGATTCCCTTTTTTCCCGCAAAAATAAAGAAGGACAGACGGAAAAGTAGAGGACAAAAAAAATAGTGAGGGAATGTGCACCCTTACATTTAGATTCTTTATAATTAAAATAAATATAAGGTCCGTATGTACGTACTTTCGTAACTATACTATTACAAGAAATTAACACTAAAAATTAATTTAATAAATAAATATAATTAATAATAATATATAGACACTGACAGTGCAAATTGTGGATAAATTAATCAAAATCACAGATTAGATTTAGAGGAATAAATTGTGTTTCCAACCATAGTCGAGTTGTATCCCAGACAGTGGACCAAGCACAAGCAAGGACATACACGAGGCTTATTAAAATTAAATTAAAAATATTTTTGAAATTAACCAAATAAGATTTTAACTTTTAAATTATAATACCAATAAATACCCATCACTGCCAAACTACTTAAGCAAAATACGGGTTTGTACTTTGTATCTTCGATTTCCGTTTTATTTAAATAATTATATTATTCAAAGTTGATCTGAGCAGATTATTTTAAAACTATATGAATTCCATTAATTCATCAATCACTATCAATATAAAAAAAGTTGGGCTGGGTTAAATTTAATATTATATTTTATTAATTTAAATAAATATTATAATTCGTTTGGATGAAAATAATATCGATTTAAAAAAAAAAAATTTGTGTCGTTAAAAACAAAATCTATGGAGGCAGCTATTTTGATAACACAACTGCGGCTGCCTGAAACAATAATGTTTTAGGGCTTATTTATTTCTATTTTTTCCAAAATAATTTTATTAATTGTTTTGGAAAACAAGTTTTGAAAAGAAAAGAAAAATGTTTGGATAGTTGTTTATTTTTTTTTATAAAATAAGTTTTGGAAGCATTGTGGTGGCAGCCGTCCCTGACGTAGCAATGGTCAAATATTTTGTTTTTTTAAAACAAATTTTTCATTTTTATAAAAAAAACTTATTGAAAAAAGTTTTCCAAATAAGTTTTTTTTAAAAAACAATTGTTTTAAAATAAAATAAAAAAAGACCTTAATTTCTGAAAATACCAATCGGAGCTGAACCTTTCCCATTGTGAAATAGTTATAGGGAAAAAAAAAAGATAAATAAATAATATCTTTGACACTCACAATATCCGAATCAATCCCTCCAAATGATAGTGAAATCACAAATCAGTTCCAAGGTATCTTTTTTTTTTTTTTTTGATATAATCCAAGGTATCAATTTAGATTCTCTGATTAAATTACCATAACAGAATCCCCTAGCCTTTGGAAATAACATAAGGTAAAGGCAAATTAATGCAATTCATTCGGTATTGGTTACAACTAAATATGCTTTCAAACTCATAAAGTTTAAGTAAATTTGTGATAATGATGTAAGGGATAAGTTATTGTTACAACCTTTTTTTGTTTACAACTAATGTTACTATCACTTTTCCACTGTTAGATCAGAATCTCATTTACCTTTATAATTTCTCTCTCCTATTAAGATTCTGATCTAACGGTGGAAAAGTGGTAGTAACATTGGTTGTAACAAAAAAAAAGGTTGTAACAATATCCTATCCCATGATGTAAAATCGTTTCGAAGACTCAAACTTTAAACTTGTAAGAGTTTACCTCTATAAACAAACAGGTATTAACAATGTATAATTAAATAATTATGACATAAACAATTATAACAATTTAATGTAAATATATTTTAAATCCAAATAATTGATATTAAATCCATCAACTTTCATAATTTATTACACTCAATAAGAGATTTTTTTTTTAATAAAATTCATATATGAGCCATTGAACATGATAAAATCGAAAAAGTTAGCACGGGTTTAAATTCCAATTAACACAATTTTGTAAGCTAAAAACATAAAAACGGTAAACTAGTGAGTTTGACCGAACTTATAACTATCACAAGTTTAAGAGTGACTTAACATGATTTTGTAAAATAGAAAGGTAAGGGAACAAAAACTTAATAAATAATCGTATTTTTTTTTGGTCAAAAAAATACTCGTATTAACTACAATACAACTAGTATTTACCATAAATGCAAAATTTGCAAGAACAAGTTGTTGATGTCTTATCTATCATAATGAATATCATTCTCAGATTTCATATTGATTTAGGTTTTGTGAACGTTGAAGATATTATATTGTTTTTATATATTTTCACTTTTTTTTTTTTTTTTGGGGTAAGAAAAGGCAACGGCAATGAACCTATGACTAGGTGGCTACTACTACAGACTACTACTTAGGTGGCACAGTGCTCCGTTAATATTGTTATTTAATATATATAAAAAGAAGGCGTAATTTATTTATTTATTTAGGGGGTCACGTGCAAAGCACGACGTCGATGAAAAAGAGACAAAACGCCATTGATATTGTTCCCTTTTTTATGGATCAGGAACAAGAAATGACTTGAGAGTTGAAGATGAAAGAAGATTGTTGAAATCATTAATCCCACATGTAATTTATGGCTTTCTCATTTCAACCCCAAATATTACTTTGTGGGTCCCCACTACTTATTGTCCCAAATCTCTGCTATTCTGGTCTTCAAAACTTTTGGATTTACTTGTTTCATTCCGTGGAATTGAACCTAACTTTAGGCCTTTAAATACATACATCACCATAGAATCAATTCATAGTGTATTATTCTTTTTAATTCATTTTTAAACACGATACCATTACCCTTCTGAATTTAAACCATGTTAAGCACAATGATTTTATTTTATTTTTTAAAATTCTACTTTATGGCAAAGTCAGAGATTTTGACACATTTAATTTTGGCCAACGAGAAGCGATACAGCTGACTAAAGCATTGACCTTCACTCCAAAAAGAATGAAGTTTGATACCCACTAGCTGATGTGAGGACTTTGTTGGTAGGCGATCTGTAAATACCTCTATAAGTGCTCTTCACACCTAGAGGCATGCCCTAACCCTAGTGAAGTACTAATGTTCACCTTGTAAACTTTTTTATACCAAGAAAAAAAAATCATTTAATTTTAGATTTGATCCGAGAAACGTGCACGCTTGACATTCCTATAGCCCATCAAGTCCTGTAACAGATTCAAAGATATTGGTGGCAAAAACAACCAAAAATTTTCAAGATGCCTTGCTTTTCTGTTTCTACCTAACCTTTTGCATTTCATAAGATGGCGAAATCAATTAACCAAATGTCAATGAGCACATGAGGAAAAAGTCCCCCGAAATTTTTATTGATGAGAAAAATATGATAAATATTTATACACAAAAAAAAAGCACAGGAAACCAGTCTGATTTAGGCCTTTCACACTTGACTTTTCCTCAATTTTCCCCGAGAAAAATAAACAGATGGGGAGAGATAAAAACAAAACAGCCAGCAACAGAAAACAAAAAAGGCAAAAGGCTATTCACTTAGTCACCATCAATGGGGTCGCCAGACGCAACAAACCCCTTTCAGGATCATCTGAACTTTTTTTAAGAAACAAAATGGTAGCCACTGAATTGAACTGAAGCTGTTTATATACAAATTTATCACAAGTTAAACAAATTTAAAAAGTATGAAATATAACAAAGATTACATACACGATACATTCAAAGGGCAGAGACTAGAGACGCACAGCAACTTTTCCCTTCTATCCGCTTCCTCGTTGCTGATATAATCATGGGTTGCAGAGAAGAAGGGAAAAAAAATTTTGGGAGCTGATGACATCATCTCCTCCTTCTTCTCTTTGATTGGATCCTATCTTTTTTTTTTTTTTTATGCCTGTGGCTTGTTTTTCTTACTTCAGGGGGCTTCTTTAATGCTCATATCTACCATTTCAACTGAACCAAATTCTCCATCTTCAGTGTCTATGGTGGATTGGGAATCAATGCCAGATCCAGCTTGGATTTCCTTGAACATTGCCATGACTTGAATCATTGTGGGACGCCGCCACGGTCGATCATCCAAACAAGCACAAGCAACTTTCAAGTGTTGATGAAGCTCATTCTCAAGACTAGGATCCTCTTTCAAGAGCTCTGGATCAAAAACTTCATTCACTCTCAGTTTTACATGTTGTTTAACCCATCCCACGAGATTATTGTCGTCGCCAAAATCCGCTGAATCCGTCGGGCGTCTCCCCGTTAGCAGCTCCAGTAAAACTACACCGTAACTATATACATCACCTTTAGTGGAGCATCTAAAGCTCTGATAATATTCAGGAGGAACATAGCCAGGGGTGCCTGCTAGTGTGCTGACACTTAAATGGGTATCCACAGCACTCATAAGCCTAGCCATGCCGAAATCAGAGACTCTGGATTCCAAATTCTCATCCAGCAATACATTACTGGACTTCATGTCTCTATGAATGATGTGTGGGATGCAATTATGGTGAAGAAAAGCCAATCCCCTAGCAGCCCCAATGGCTATTTTCCTTCTTACAGCCCAGTTCAGCTTGACCCCGGCCTTCTTCCGGTCATGCAAAACATCTTCTAGACTTCCGTATTTCATGAATTCGTAAACCAGGAGTCTCTCTTCCCCCACCTTGCAGTAACCCAGAAGGGAAACTAAGTTGCGATGCTTGATTTTGCCAATGGTTTCCATTTCAGCTGTGAATTCCCTGTCACCTTGACCACTAATATGTATCAGTTTCTTGATAGCCACAACACTTCCATCCTTCAGCTGAGCCTTGTAGACATCACCAAAACCACCAGAACCAATAAGACTATCATTGTGGAAGCCATTAGTAGCTTCAAGGAGATGTGCAAAGGTGAGTTTCCGGATGGGTTTCTCGAATGCTGCAAGGTTTATGCTTAGTGCTTCACGGGCACTCGTGAGCTTCCAGTTTATATTGTTGCCAGTACCTGAATGAGAATTGTTTTCCATGTAGGCATCTAGTGCAGCTTCCTTATTCTTCCTCCTCTTTCTGGTCTCCAGGGCAATTATAATTGCACCAATGATACAGAATAGGGAGAATAGCAATCCCAAAGCCAAACTACCTACAAGAGATGCTTGCCTCCTTCGGGATTTCTGATGTTGAGCATCTGAACCCGATCCTAAGTGTCCCTCACATTTAGCAAGAGGGTATCCGCAGAGACCAGAATTATTTGCGAAACTGTTGGGAGAAAAGGTTACAAACTGAGCAGAGTCAGGAATCGCTCCCCGTAGAAAGTTGTTTGACAGATCAATTTCAGAGAGCATGGAAAGGCCAGTCAAGGACTGTGGAATTTGTCCTTCAAGCCTATTCCATGAGAGATCAAGTATGTCCATTTTTATTGCCTTCCCAAGCTCTTCTGGAATATTTCCAGATAGGTTGTTGTGACCCAAATTCAGAATATCTACATAGTACAAATTCCCAATCTCTTTTGGTATACTGCCCGACAACCTATTGTATGAAAGATCCAAAAAAATCATAGACCCATTATTACTAAATGTAGGTTGGAGATTACCGCGATAAACTCTAGTGAAGTTACAGGGATTCCTTGTAGAAATTCTGTTCAACTGCTCAGAATTGACCCCAGCAAACTCTAGTAAATTCCCAGCTCCATGGCATGCCTCGCTGCCATCATTCTTGATATACACATAAGTTTTTCCACTTATGAAATCCACAGTGATTTTGCCAGATTGCTTGAACAATTCAGGAGGAATTGACCCATTGAGGGAATTTGTATTTAGATCCAACCAGATCAAACTGCGACAATCACCAAGTTCCGGTGGAATCCTCCCAGAGAATGAGTTATTGCTCAGCTTCAGGATTGCAAGGTTGAAAAGCTGGCCAATCCAAGCAGGAATCTCTCCGCTCAATCTGTTATTAGACAAGGAGATCCACTTCAAGGAGGTACAGTTTCTTAAACCAGAAGGAATATTCCCTGTGAGATCATTGAAGTCCAGGAGCAAATTCTCAAGGGTCTTAATGTACATGAGCTCTTGAGGTATTTCACCTTCGAGCTGATTTAGCCACATAATCAAATCACGAAGCTTCGAAAGAGACCCCAAGCTAGAAGGGATAGTCCCCTTCAAGAAGTTGACACTTAAATCCAATGAAACAAGCTGAGAACAGTTGCTGATTGTGGGTGGAATGAAACCCGTGAGCCCATTATTCTGCAGGAATAATTCTTTCAAATTGTTCCTAGGATCTTGACATAGCCCTCCAGGTATTGGCCCCGAGAAGTTATTGGAACTCAAATCCAACGATTCCAAGCTTGTGAGCTTCGAGAGATTATCCGGCAAATTACCGTCGAAATGATTGAATGAGAGAACTAGCTTCTTCAAGCTGATCATCTCCACGAAAATTTCAATCGGTAACTTACCGGAAAACTGGTTATTAGATATGTCAAACAATTCCAGCGAAGAACAGGCGCTAAGACCGCGCGGAATCGTACCGGTGAGGGAGTTCGAGGAAAGATCGAGCTCGACGATAGTGGTGCACAAACCCGCCAGTCGTTCCGGAATCTGACCATGGAACTTGTTGCCTGCGATATAAAGGAACTGCAGAGAGTCCACCGGAAGCGATGGAACCGGACCGGCGAACTGGTTGCTTGAAACGTTGAGGTGGCTGAGCTTCTTGCAGGGAGAGAGAGCGAGGCCAATGTCGCCGAAATACTTGTTAGCAGAGATATCAAGGTACTCTAACGCCGAACATTCACCGAACGAAGGAACAGCGGCGGAAAAATTATTAGCAGAAAGGTCCAAATGCTGCAATTTCTGGCAGTTTGAGAAATTGATTTCTCCGGTGACCTTGTTTCCTCTGAGAGCCAACACTTGCATATCGTCGCAACCTGGAGATAAGATCCAACGGAGAACATTTGGACCGGAAATATCATTATTGAAAGAAATATCCAGGACCTGGAGATTGAGTCTCAAGCCGGTGGAATCTTTCGGAGAAAACTCAAAATCATTATTAGAAAGGTTGAGAGAGTTCAAACTTGAACAGGAGCTGAGATAGGATATGTCCGAAACAGAACCAGACAATTTGTTATGAGATAGATCTATACTGCTCAATGAGGCACCACACTGGAACGCATGCGGGAGCACAGAAATGGTACCAGTAAGATTGGCGTGCGTGAGGTTAAGAGCTTCCAGATGGTTAAGTGTGAGAAGATTGACAGAGACGACACTGAAGTTTGTGTGCAAGGAGATGAAGCTGAGGTCTATGGAATAAAACCCGGTTTGCTTGCAGGAAATCCCAGTGAAAGAACATGGGTTTTGATTTGGGAGCCAGTTTTGGAGCAGAGATTGGTCTGAGAGAGAGGACTTGAAGCTGATTAATGGTTGAGGGGAATCTCGGAAGGCTGAAAAAGCAGAGGATGAAGAAGGAGATTGGAGAGAAAGAACAGCGAGGGAGAAGAATATGAAGAAAAAGAAGTGATAGCAAGTGGGGGCCTTATTAGGTTTCATTGTGGCTGAGGGTTGGAGAGAAGAAGAAGAAGATGGATTGGGTGGGTTTCTTATGGTAAGAGGTCTGCCATTAGAGGGGGAGCTCTGGAGCTCTGGTTCAGTGCAGAGACAAGAGAATGAGAGAGAGAGTCAAAAGCCGTATGAAAGAAGAGAAGAAGGGTATTTATCAAGTCCAAGGGAGAACACAGCTGTTGCTCCGTGCTCACACACCATGTGCCTCGCTCGAAATTTTT
This sequence comes from Acacia crassicarpa, assembly GCA_034222035.1. NCBI lineage: Eukaryota > Viridiplantae > Streptophyta > Magnoliopsida > Fabales > Fabaceae > Acacia > Acacia crassicarpa. The sequence continues at coordinate 10,690,604 of JAWXYG010000008.1, read as the reverse complement.
TTTATACTTTTTCATTCAATTTCGTTTCATTGAGATTCTACTTTAACTAAATTTACCCAAATAAATCTCCCAGGATCTACTAGCTCGCTTAAAATGCGCATGGTGCACTGAAATATTTTAAGGGAAATTATAATAAAAGATCCAAAGAAAATAATATTTATTATAAAGAAATATAAAAAATTATAATTTATTAGAAGGGTCAAATATTATAATATAAATTTAAAATTATTAAATTGTTCTTAACCAAATATTATATATTATTTTTTATATTTATAATTAAAAAATAACTAAAATTAAAACTAAAAATGTCCATCATGTCATTTTTTTTCAATATATTATCGCTGATTTATATTATGATATCAATTAAGTTTTTTTTATAAAAATAAAATTAATCATATTTACAGGATATAATAGGTAATTATATTATTTTTAATATTTTTACATGAATTTTTTAACCCACATAAATTGCTTATAAAACAAAAATAAATTATACAAACTTTCTTGATTTAACATATATGATAAATTATTTATTAAAAAAAACCTTGACTTTTATTAAAAGTATATAATTCTAGTTTTGATTAAAATATTTGTTGATTTTAAAAAATAATAATTTTTACAAATTGAAGAATGCATAATTTTTTTCTCATAGATATATTCAGGTTGTAAAAAAAAATTGAGAAAACTATTGTTTAATTTAATTAGACTTAGAATTTTATATTCATTTTAAAAATAGAATGGGAAAGAGAATGTAAGAGAGAATGTATAAGATTTTGTTAAAGATATTTTAGTACTTTTATTTTTATATTTAGTCCTTCTAAATAATTACAATTTTTATAATCCTTATTCATAAATATCTTTTCTTCTATATCATTCATTCTAATTTTCCCAATATTTCAGTATTTTAAAATAATTTGTGGTGATTCCAACTCCTTGAAATGTTGTGAGTTATTTGGCACCTTAAAATATTTCTTCTTGTGTGATTCCAACTCACAATTTCTTATTATAGAAAATTTTCATATTACTATATTATAAGATTATTTGCAAGCTTTTGTTGTTGCCCAAAAGAATTACAGGCTCCGGGCCTCCGGCCTCTGGGCATATTATAATTTTTGTTTTATATACAATATTACTCCCTTCGGTTTTAATTATAAAAGTTAATTGACTTTTTTAAAAAAATTAAGGAAGCTAATTAAATTAGTTTATAGTATTTTTATTTTTATTTTTTTTCTTTAAACTAATTAGTTTAACTAATAAACTAATATATAATCTAAGGATACACAACATATAAAATGATTAAGTAACTTATTTAACTTCCTTAATCTCTCAAAAAAAATGAATTAGCTCTTATAATTAAGACCGGAGGTATTATGTTTTAAGCTTTTGAGTAATATCAAGCGCCTTTAAGAAAAAAAGTTAAACTCAGTGATTCCCTTTGATCTTACAATGCACCAAATCTGAAATATAGAATTAGATAATTAATTTTTAAAATTAAAAAAATAATAATAAATGTATATGAGTTTTCTTAAAATATCTCATTGAAAACTCTCTTAATAAATATAATGAACAATATTTAATAAAAATATTTTTTTACTCTATTAAATTTTGTCTAAATAATTATTAGTATATAATTTTGGGAAAATTATAATGAATGACCTAAGAAAAATAATATTTATTAAGAAGGACCATAAAAAGTAGTAATTATTTTAAATGACCAAAAATTAAAATATTAAAATAAAAGGACTAAATTACCCTTAATCAGATTTCCTATCTTCTTATTAACTAAATCTGGAATGATTTTTTCTTACATGAGAATCTAGAGTAATTGATGGATAATAATAAATAGATATAAATTCAAATAATTTTTTTTCTATTGTAGAATCACTCAAGATTATTATGTTAGAGAAAAGATATGAAAGATGGAGCTTTTTATTGTTATGGCGAAAGGAAAGAGGGATTTGGTTTCTTTAACCATGTTGTTCTTCTCTTTTGATGGGATTTTTCTGAGTTAAGAGCCTTTTACTTTATTTTCTATTTATCTGGGAATGGAACAACGGGTAATATTGAATGTATCAGGTGCTTTTGGTTGCCTCAACACAAAAAATCTCAGGTCTAACACTGCAGACGATTGCACAATGCACGAGGCTTCTTCTACCACAACCATAAAAAGTTCCATCTTTCCTATCTTTTCTCTAGCATAATAATCTGAAGTGATTCTGCGATGGGAAAAGAATTATTTGAATTAATATCTATTTATTATTATATATTAATTACTTTAGATTCTCATGTAAAAAAAAATTATTCCATATTCAGTTAATAAGAAAATAGGAAGAAAAAATCATTCTAGATCTAGTTAATGAGAAGATAGGAAATCTGATTAAGGGTAATTTAGTTCTTTATTTTAATATTTTAATTTTTAGTCCTTTAAAATAATTACTACTTTTTATGATCCTTCTTAATAAATATTATTTTTCTTAGATCCTTCATTATAATTTTCCCATTAATGTTTCCTTATTTTTGCCCGACTTGAAATTCATTGTTTCTAAATTCTTCTATATTTTTTGCTTAAAAATATTTTAGAATATTGATTACTTAACTTTCTCCCTCTCTTGACTGGCTCCAAAAATGAACTTATGTTTTTAATAATAAAAAAATAAGATTTTTATTTAATTGGGGTGAACTGATAAGAAACAGTGACTGTGGATGTGACGCTGACAAAGGGAGTGGCCGCTTGCAGGGGTCATGAGCAAAAGAAGGCATGTAGTACTCTTTCTCTTACATAATTAGATTTTACAGTTATTTTTATTTTTAACTTTTTCCCTCATATTACGCACTAAAGCTCTCTTTTTCTTAGAATTATAACGAGGGGAAAAAAAATTAATCATTCCAAGGTACGACGACATGTTTTTTTACTCTTCACTGCTCATTTAAACTTTACTGTAATTCTTTTTTTCTTTCTTTTTAATCATCATTCATTGTCTAATAACCACAACTCTATAATAAATATACTCGTTTTTTTTTTAGAAAAAAATATCATTTAAATATTAGATGAAATTCCAAAATTCTAAAATATCTGTTAAAGAATTAAAATGACACAAAGTAATGAGAATAAATATGAGATTTTGAAATTTAAGTTTTTTTTTACTAAATTACCCCTCTTATCTCTCCTTTTCATCTCTCTCTTTCTCACAGTCACGGTTTTTTTTTTCTTTTATCGTTACAGCGGAAGTCACCGCTGGAGGTGAAGGTGAAAGTTGTTGTCGGGGAGGAAAGAAAAGCATAGATGAGAGTGAGAATAAAGAGAGATAGGAGAAAAAAAGAGAGTGGTCAGGAAGAAGAGAGAAATGAGGATATTTTAGTAAAAAAACTTAAATTTGAAAATCCAAGATTTCTCCTTATCACCTTTATGTCCTTTTAATTTTTTAATAGACATTTTGAGGTTTTAAAATTTTATCCGGCATTTAAATGACAACTTTCCTTTTTTAATCAAACAACTCTCTAATAAATAATAACCCTTTCTAACGCTCACATTATCTACCTCTTCACGGTTCTATAACTGTCACCTCCCTAGGTTCTACAATTATTGGCCTCATTCAGACCCATAATTTCTTTGTTCCATTATTTATCAAACTTAATTCATTTTTTTTATTAAAGTTTTTATAATTTAGTTTCACATTTTTAAGTTTTAACACTTTTACGGTAATGACATTTTAAATTTAATTAAAGATATGAAAATCTTTTTGGTTTCCATTTGAATTTTTTATTATATATTTATGATATATGAGGGGTAAACCTCATAGCAACATTATCATCGGGGCTATCAACATAGGTCTAATAGTATAAGGCATTTTAGTTCTAGAGAAGTCATTTATGTTGGAAGAGACCGTACAAAACCTGAACCGAATATCAAATGATAAAATAAAAAAAATAGCATCATGGTTGCCATACGATGTAGAGGTTATAGGCACAAATTTTAGAGACTAAAAGGTCAATAAAATTGTACTATAAGCTAAGTAATTTTCAATATTACCTCTACTAATTATACTAAACTCTAATATCATATTAATTATTACTCTCACCTATTACTCTTATTGATATGGGCATGTATGGGAAAAATAATTAATGCTCTTTGAAAACCAGCAAGTACCTTGTAAAAAAACTAAATACACTTACTAGTTGGTGTCTTATAATAAAGACAAAAAATAGTACATCTATTTCTCTTTAAATTCCAACTAGTTGAAGCCTGTACAATAAGACTCCCTTAATATATATTTATTATGCATGAATAGCTTAATTTTTTAAGAAAACAATAACAAATACTTAGCCCGTTAGCAGATGATAGTTTTTTTTTATATACACAAGTCAGGTTAATTCCATGAATTACACAATGTCATTATCTTATATTAATAATCAAAGTTTTTAATAAATTGTCAATGGGAAGGTAAGGTTATTGGACTCACGAGTAAAAGCAAACCATGACAGTATTGTAAACTCGTATCGTGCACTTAAATAGTAAATTCGTGAGAGTTTTTCTTAATCAATAAATCTGTATTACTATTACACGATTAAGAAATTGAATATAAAAGTTGATAATAATTTGATTCAAATATATTTTTAAATCCAAATAATTTAAATTAAATGTATAAACATTTGTAATTTATTTTTCCCAAAAAAAAAATTATATAAAATTCATATATAAAGCAAATGAGTGTGATTAAATTTTAAAAAAAATAACACAAGTGTAAAAATGAATTAGCGCAATTTTGTAAATTAAAAATATAAAAAGATAAATTCAACATGTGAACTCGTAAGATTAAAATAAGTTTACAACTTACACAAGTTTAAAAATAACTTGATATAATTTTGTAAGGTAAAAACGTTAAATTCGAAGAGTCAAGTCATGAGTTTTACAATAATGCCAAAAGGTATTGTTCTACAATTTTATCAGGGATTCTTTTCAATATTCCTCTACCCTTTTTATCATTTATAATCACTTTTTTTCACAAAATCCATGCTATTCAAAATGTATTTTATAAAATTACTTTTATCCCTTGTTTTCTTAGCTCATTCTAACAAGCTAATCAAAACACACTCTTACTTTACCCTCTTCAACAACATATTCAATGACTTTTTTTTTTTACATTTAATTAAATCACCTCAAATAATTTTTCACTTTTTCATATATATTCATTAAGAATATTATTATTTATTGCATAACTGTATAAATTTTTTGACCAGCTTGATAATTTGCTATTAGGGTGTGCATAGTAACACTCTCAGAATGACTTTTTTCTTAATTTCTGTGCCCCGAAACAAAAATGGATGGAAATTGTGTCTGGTAAATCCGGTTTTTTTCCTCCCGGGATGAACCGGTTTTTTTTTTTGCACTCGGGAGTAAAAAAAAGAAGCTAAAAATTTTGGCTTCTCTATTCCAGGGCAAAAAATTAGAATTTATTTTTCCCTCAATCGAAGCAGAAATTTATCCTCGTTGACCACCACCACCGCCGTTGCCACCCCCAACACCACCGCCGCCCCACCGCCACCCCCACTGCCCCACCACCACCGCCACCAACCCGCCGCCGCCACCACCGCCACCGCCACCGCCGCACCACCGCCACCGTCCTACCACCGCCCCCGCCCCCGCCCCCAATGGCGGACCGAAGTATTAAAGGAGGGGGGCACGTGCCCCCCTGAAATTCCTTTTTTAAATTTTTTTAAAAATTCCCTCTGCCTTCCATGTAACAGCCAGCTCACTCTTCTTCCTCTTTTTTGACCTAGCAATTGAAATTCCCTTCTGCCTTCCGTCTCACATGCCGGACGCCCAGAAGCTCACTCTGCTCCTTCCTCCTTCCATTATCGCCACCTACCTCAATCGTCCTTCGGCACGAGGGCACGACCCAGAACTCCAAAAGCTCGAACGCACAAAAGCTTGGAGTCAGACCGTGAAGCTCAGAAGAATGACATTGTAATTATTTTTATTGAAATATACTTGGCCTTGTTTTTCCCTTTATATTCTTTTGTTTTTTTAATGCATTTAAAATTTTGCTTTAAAAAAATTTTTCGGAGGCGCTGCCCTTGAACCCCTGAATCCCTCTACTAATGGTGCCCTCCCTCCAATAATTTTCTGAGTCCCCCACTGACCACCCCACCACCACTATTGCCACCGCCACCACCGCCACCACCACCATCACCGCCGCCACCACTACCGCCATCGCCGCCGCCACATAAATAATTTTTTGAATATAAAAATTACATAAATAAGTTTTTTAAGAAATTTAAATTTAAGTTTATTTGTAAAGTATAAAATTATATTAATTATTAAAGAAAAGGACAAAATGGTAAAAATAACTCATTAATCCTTCATTTTCCTCCCTTACTATTTTTTTAACTCCCAAACAAGGGGAGGAAAAATGTATTACCAAACGTAATTCTGATTCTCGGAGTAAAAATAAAATGGGTTGACAAATTTAATTTTGATTCTCAAAACTCTTCCAAAGCACAAAATCAGAAAAAAAAAATGTTTCATCTCAAAAACAGTGCTGGGCAACAGAATGGTTGTCATGCACACCCTTAAACTGTTTTGATATTGATTTCAAAATTGAAATATTTTAAAGGTTAAAGTATATTTTAAGTTTTTTAAGTTTACATGAGATATACTTTTATTTTTTTTTAACTTTATAAAGTGTAATTTTATTCGTAGAATTCTAACTGCGTTAATGTTGATAACAAAAAACGTTGAGATAACAAATAACCAATACCATAACTCTATAATAAATATGCTCAATTTTTTTTTGGAAAAAATATCATTTAAATACTAGATAAAATTCCAAAACTCTAAAATATCTGTTAAAAAATTAAAACGACACAAAGTAATGAGAATAAATATGAGATTTTGAAATTTGAGTTTTTTTTTTTTACTAAATTACCCCTCTTATCTCTCCTTTTCATCTCTCTCTTTCTCACAGTCACGGTTTTTTTTTTTTTAATGGTTACAGCGGAAGTCGCCGGCGGCGGTGAAGGTGAAAGTTGTTGCCGGGGAGGAAAGAAAGGCATAGATGAGAGTGAGAATGAAGAGAGAAATATAGGAGAGAGAAAGAGAGCGGTCAGGAAGAAGAGAGAGATGATGATATTTTAGTAAAAACACTTAAATTTCAAGATCCAAGATCCATCCCTATCACATTTGTGTCCTTTTAATTTCTTAATAGACGTTTTGAGGTTTTGAAATTTCATCAAGCATTTAAATGACATTTTTTTTTTATAATCAAACAACTCTCTAATAAATAGTAACCCTTCCTAACGCTCACATTATCTACCTCTTCACGGTTCTATAACTGTCGCCTCCCTAGGTTCTACAATTATTGGCGTCATTCAGATCAGACCCATAATTTCTTCGTTCCATTATTTATCAAACTAGATTCATTTTTAGATTAAAGTTTTTATAATTTAGTGTCACATTTTTAAGTTTTAAGACCTTGACGGTAATGGCATTTTAAAATTCAATTAAAGATATGAAAAATCTTTTTGGTTTCCATTTGAATTTTTTATTATATATATTTATGATATATGAGTAGTGAACCTTATAGCAACATTATCATTGGGGCTATCAATGTAGGTCTAACAGCATAAGGCCTTGTTAGATCCCTCTGGGTCTCAAATTTAAGTCCTAGAAAAATCATTTATGTTGGGGGAGGCAGTCACAAAACCAAAACCAAATATCAAATGATAAAATAAAAAAAATGACATCATGATTGTCATGCGATGTAGAGGCTATAGGCACAAATTTTAGAGACTAAAAGGCTATATTTTCTCACTGGTTCTTATAATAAGGCAGCAACTAACAATTCACATCAACAACTAAAAACAATTAAAATCAATAAAGTTGTACTAGAATTTAAATAATTTTTAATATTACCCATACTAATTGCACTAAACTCTAATATCATATTAATTATTACTCTTACTCATTACCCTTATTAATTATGGGCATAAATGAAAAAAATAATTAATACTCCTTGAGAACTAGCAAGTACCTTATAAAAAAGACCAAATAAATTTATCAGTTGGTATCTTATAATAAAAACCAGAAGGAATACATCTATTTCTCTTTAGATTCCAACTAGTTGAAGCCTGTAGAATAAGACTCCCTTAATATATATTTATCATGCATGAATAGCTTAATTTTTAAGAAAACAATAACAAATACTTAGCCCGTTAGCGGAAGTTAGTTTTTTTTTTTTTTTATATACATAAGTCAGGTTAATTATATGAATTACACAATGTCATTATCCCATGTTAATAATCAAATTTTTTAATAAATTGTTAATAGAAAGATAAGGTTATTAGACTCACAAGTGAAAGCAAACCGTGACAGTATTGTAAACTTATATAGTGCACTTAAATAATAAATTCGTAAGAGTTTTTTATTTTATTTTAATGTATTAATAGTATACAATTAAGAAATAGAATATAAAAAGTGACCATAATTTCATTCAAATATATTTTAAATTTGAATAATTTAAATTAAATGTATAAACATTTGTAATTTATTTTGCCCAAAAAATAAATTTATATATAAAGCAAATGAGTGTGATTAAATCAAAAAAAATTAACACAAATTTAAAAGTTTATTAACGCGATTTTGTAAGTTAAAAATATAAAAAGATAAATTCAACATGTGAACTCGTAAAATTAAAATAAGTTTACAGCTAACACAAGTTTAAGAATAACTTGATATAATTTTGTAAGGTAGAAACATAAAAACGATAAATTTAAAAAGTTAAAAAGTCATGAGTTTCACAAGAATGCCATAATTGCTCAACAATTTTATTAGGAATTCTTTTCAATATTCCTCTACCCTTTTTATCATTTATAATCATTTTTTTCACAAAATCCCTGTTATTTAAATTGTATTTTAAAAAATTACTTTTATCCCTTGTTTTCTTAGGTCATTTTAACAAGCTAATCAAAACACACTCTTACTTTACCCTCTTTAACAACATATTCAATGACATTATTTTTACATTTAATTGAATCACCTCAAATAATTTTTCACATTTTCTATTAACAACATTAACAGTGCTAAAAATATAAGATCAAAAATATAATTTATAAAATTAATAAACTAAAAATATATCTCACATAAAATTTTAAGGATTAAAAATATATTTTAACCTATTTTAAATTAATTTCTGACTTCACTTGATGACTGGTAACCCGGAACAACAGTTCCCGTAGATCCGAACAGTTTCTGTGTCGTTGCCATTCAGTTAATCGTTAAATTTTTCCCGTTGGCGAAAAATAAAAATAAAACCGTTAATTCCATCATAGTTGTTATCTATTCACTTCATATTTCGGCCAATGAAATCGATGCCACGTGTCACAATAAATATTTTGTACTGAAAGCCCGAGGGTACGGTATTGAAGAAAAATCTAATAATGAACTTCACTCATGTGTCATGCAGAGAGGCTGTCAGTCTGTTACCATGTCATGTTCTCCCTCCCTTCCTGAAAAAAAAAAAAAAATTGTTATTAATCCACTCCAAATAATAAAAATAATTAATTACATTAAATATAGAGATGGAATATAATTACTACTAATTAGTGTTACTATCAACATTATTACCATTTTTTTTTTACCGTTAGATTGAAATTTCAGTAGGAGAGAAAAATGATAAAAGACATATGAGATTCTAATCTAATAATGAAACAATTTGGTAGTAGCACTAATTGGTAATAACAATATCATTTCCTTTAAATTTATTAAAAATTAGAGTAAATTATACTCCCTCCGGTCCTAATTATAAGAGCTAGTTGACTTTTTTGGAGAGACTAAGGAAGCTAATTAAATTACTTTAAAGTATTTTTATTTTTATTTTCCTTTAAACTTATTAGTTTAACTAATAAACTAATATATAATCTAAAAATATTTAACATATGAAATGGTTAAATAACTTATTTAGCTTCCTTAATCTTTCCAAAGAAAGTCAACTAGCTCTTATAATTAGGACCGGAGGCAGTAGTATTTTATTAAGGGAAAAACACTTCTCATGTTGTAGGAGAAGTGTTTTTTCATGTCACAACACATAAAATAATGGGACCCACATATATATATATAATTAACATTATATATATGTGGGTCCCACTATTTCATATGTATGTAGGAATCTTCTTTTTCTCATGCAACATGAGAAGTTTAAACCCTTTTTATTAACTACCCTAACATTAATTTTTTTTAATTTTTAATTTCTTATTATTCCTATTAAACAGGGAGATATATACGAGTATATATATAATAGTTAATACTACTTAAAATCAGTAAATATAAAAAAGACTGAATGATACCTTTTAGAAGGCGTCCTAACAAGTTAATTAGTGATCCAAATCAAATGAGTTGTATTTGAGAAAACATTGATTTTTTGGAAAATAATATCAGTATCCAATTAATAAAAATAATATCAGAAAAGTCTCATAATTTATCAATAACAAATAAAAGAACAATTATTGACCAGTGAAAAGGCTATCATTAACTAGTTATACAATTTTTCTGATATTATTTCTCTTAATTAAAAAATTGGTATAATTTTCCTTTTTTTTTTTTTTGGGAATGCACCCTATAAAAGGTCAGGGAGGGAGTAATATAATTTTCTTGAGTGAAAACATAATACAGTCACTCTCTCGTAACAATTTTTTTTTTTTGGTCAGGGGACCATTTAAGAATATTACAGCAGTGGGGCCCAGAGATGGATGATTTCCTCTGCTTCTCATTGGTGTAAATACCAAATAGATCGACTGATAGTCATAGAGGGGCACTGAAATTGGAGGCAAGTTCTTTTATTTTTTGAAATAAATTAACCTCTGGCACTTTCTTTAACTGTGTTCGTTATTATTATTAAAAAAAAAAAAACTGTGTTCGTTATTAATAAAATAAAATAAGATATCGCTTATAGTGCACTTATTAAATCTAGATCGTGTTTTTTAATTATTAAGAAAATTGAAACATTTATACTTTTTTTTTTGCTTTAAATCAACATAATATATGAAATTTATACTAATAAGTAATAATATTTGTAAAATAAAATAATAAAGAGGGGCTTTTTATTATTACCTGAAATGGGGGAGAATAATTTGAATGAAATGGTTATGTTGTGCGTTTACATACATAGAAATAAGGGGGGGAAAGATCAAGTAATAATGAATGAAAGAGGGACCTGAAACTGCCATGAACACGTGCTGGTGTCCAGATCGATGACGTGGCACAATAAGACGGAGGCTGTATCCACCGCCACCAACCCCTTTGAACTATCGCTGTTTCTGACTTACTGTTGCTTCATCACGCATGGGGTAACTCACTGTTTTGGTACACCATGGTTTGGAAAGCCTTTTCTTTTCTTTTTTTCTTTTTTCTTAAGGGGAAATAAAATTCCTCTCACATACATACTTTGTAAATAATGTGTTTTTAATTAGTTTTTGGAGAATATTCTAGCTTTTATAATTTATAAGGGAAGCATCCTAGAATTTTTTTTAGTTATGTGGGTTAAAGTGCAAATAACCATGGTGGTTAAAAACGCGTTTTAAAGTTTTATCTATAGCAAAACGTGTTTTCATTTGGGGAAAAAATGTAGAGCAAGTGAAAACGTTAAAAACGCTGAGTTTAAATGTTAAAACGTAAAAACTTGGCGTTAAAACATTAAAGAAGCTAAATAAATTACTTAGTGATAATACATATTGTGTATCATTGGATTATATATCAATTTATAAGACAAATTGTTAGAATATACCTAGTCCACCCTCAATGGATTAAGGCGCAAGCTTAGTTCATATTGAGGCTATTATGTTAATATGGAAAAGTATGGGTTAAAACAAAGAATTTTATCCTTATGTTTTGAAATTTATAGATTTCATGATAACTCCTTGTATGTCATATATGGAGTAATATCGGTTCGTGAGAGTTAGTTGAAGATATATCGGTGCTTCGATCTCGTGTGGGTACTTCAAAAAAATCTTTCAAATACACCCAAAATATTTTAAAAGCATATTTTTGATAGGAAAATTTTAGGAAAAGTGTTGGGTTTATCCACAGTCTAAGGGTAGTGTGCTTGAAACCCAATCCACAGGACATACTAGCCAGAGAGTGTTTTATAAAAAAAATGATAAGATTGAGTATTTTATAGCTGATAATATAGGTTGGGCATAAACGCTCAACCGGCTAAAATTGGTGAGTTGGGTTGGAAAAAATGAGACTCGTATGAAAATGACTATATCGAGCCCATACCCATTGGCTTAAAACACACAATGGTTTTGTTTGAACCCGTGCTGCATTACACATATCTAAGGGGTTGTTTCATGAGGAGAGGACAAATTTTTGTTGAGTTGCATTTAAAAAAAAAAAAAAGAGGTGGGGGTAAAGTTTTTAATTAGTTTTTTTACTCTTTTATCTCACATATTCTCTATATAAAAATTTGATAAACCCCATTTCTTTGAATTTTTTCATAACCAACTTATAAAACTTTCCCCTTCCCCTCCAAAACCATCCAACCAGATATATGATTTATGGGATACGAAATAAGTTTGTGAGATGTGTTTTATCTCGATTTATGCGAACGTGCTTTTCTACCACTAACTCAAACATGTCCTAATGTTTGAAAGTAATTAATTAAGAGGTGAGATAGAAGAAGGTGAAGAGTTTTTCTTTTTGTTTTTTTGGTTAATATAATTTTTGATCCCTTAAATTTGGCTTTATTTTAATGTTAGTATCTTAAGTTTTATTTTGTTTAAAACATTAGTCCTCATAACTCATTAGAAACTTGGACCATTTTTAATTATTTGAAACTTGAGGGTCCAAAACTAAAATGAGGGTACATTTTAGGAACCAAAGATTATATTAATCATTGACAGTGGTAGAGCCACCTTATCACTAGGTGGGGCCTTAGCCATAACTGGACTTCTCTTATCTTATGTATTTATATGTATGTATTATATAATATTTTATTTTGGCTACTAATTTGACCCTAGCTAATTTCTCATCTTTTCTATAATTATACTCTTTTTTTTGGGATGTGAGAGGAAAATAAATTTTTTTTTTGAGATACCTATTGAAAATATTAGTATCATCTTATATCTAGTATTGTTCATCTTCATTTTAAGAATCAAATAGGTACTAAAAATTACTTATTTTCACCTCACTCCTTTTATAAAAGTTATTATACGTATTTTCATCTTTCTAATGAGGGTAATATTGTGTTGATTATTGAAAAGTTTGGAATTATGATTTCGGAAAAGTCTTGAGTTTTGAAAATAGATGACTATATGTATGTAGAGGATGATTAATGACTAATGTTAATTGGTTTGGATGTATTATTTGGTTGTTTTATGATTTTATAATGAATTTCTCTTTCAAAAATAGATTATAATGGGTTATTTGTTTAATTGAAATTGAATCAAATTTATATGTTTCTTTTTTTAAAATATTTTTGGGGGTTCATATTGTATTTCTTTTATTTTCTCCAATTATTTTGTTTTAAGGTAAATGGGATGCGCATTTAAGTGTTAGTTTTGTGGATTAAGTAGTACTATAAGAATTAATGTTTAGTGACACAAGATACTAATTAACACTGACACCAATATATATTCTAAGTTACCAAATTTTTTGTAAGTTGAAAAAAATGAGTAAGGATAAAAAGAAAAATATAGATGTCTTTATTAAGAAGAAAATAACTTCAGAAAGTGATATTTCTAAAAAAATAATTTCTGAAAGTGATGTACCTTTTAATGAGTTTCCTCCTAAACGTTATAGAATTTTTATTTACTATGTTATCTTTTGATTTTAAATTATCAATTATTATTTATTTGTATTTTTAATGTTATGTGATTTTATTTAGTAAATAGTTTAATATGTTTATTTTTTGACCCAGACTAAAATAATTTCCTGGTTCCGCCACTGATCCTTGTCTTTCTTTTGGTCAAGTAAGAAGCGTAGGTTGGAATTTTTGCTATTTTGTTTTTTTGCCATTGGTTGGTTGGAATTAAATTAGTAGAATTTGATGATAAGCAATTAGGACTTAGGAGAATCATCAATGAGAGGACACCACACGTGCACCTTCACGCGCAACAAATTATTGAAGGCTCTGTGGGCCCTACTTCATTATAATGACATGGGCCCCACATTTTAGATCATTAACTTCCAACGCAAATTGCCCTTTCCTTTTCATCACATCTTAGTACCAAGAATTAACTATAGTTGGGTTTTTAATTTTTTTTGTTGCAAATATCTTTCCAAAACCTTTATAAAAGAAAATTTTAGTTGTAATTTAACATTTATATTTTCAATTTAAATATCTTATTTTCAATTAAGACTTCTGAATTTATAGTTATTGGAATAGCTATTTACAACTCTTTTTTTTTTTTTTTTAAAAACAATGATTTAACTATAGTTCGCTCTTTTAACCTAATTAAAATAATTCTCTCTTTTGCGGCCTAACTTCATCCTCCCTATTTTTCTAAAATTTTATTTTTTAAAAAAACTTTCTAATCAATTACCCCATGAAGTGCTAGATATAAGGTTCTCTTGATTAAATCACAGAATAAAAAAAGTAGAAAATTTGGAATTTGTGACACTTTTTTAAAAAATAACCCTAGATGTAATCACTAAAATTTAATGGTCAAAGATCTCAAAAAAAAAAGGAAAAAAAGAAAAACCCCAATAAATAAGGGTATTACAAAATGAGACATCATATTTAGAATTGAACCAAAATTCTTAAATTTAAAATTTGAGGGACAATTATATAAAAAGTAATTCAATTAATAATAATCACTAATCACTCAGAAAAGGGAGGGCGTGCGCATGTGGGCAAGTTAGATGAAACAACAGTTAATGAAAGGTGTATGATTATGATATTGTGCTTTTATTATAGGTTTGTTAAATGAAAGCCTTGGTGGGACCTACCCTCTTTTTGGTCTTTCTTTGGTTCAAATAAGCAAAGTACAATATCCCGCAATTCAGAACCAAAATGAACGCCACATCCACACGCACGAAGGCTTTCACCTTTTGAGAATGACCCACCTTTTTCTAATATAAGAAATCATTAATTCTTTTTAATAAATATTAACGAAATTTATTCAAAGTATTTCTATTTATTATTTTTTTTATCAAACTAATTTATGTGACTTATAAACTAATATATAATCTAATGATATATAACATATATTATAATTAAGTTGTTTATTTAACTTCCTTAATCTTTCAAAAAAAAAAATCACTATCTTATATTAAGGACGGGAAAGAGTACTTTATCCTGTATTAATTAAAAATTAGTTAAATTATTTATTTTTAAAAGAAGCATATTTGTATTCCTAAATTATCATTTTTTTCCCTTGTATTGAATACTACCAATTGTTATTACACTCGAACTGGCCTTTGAATGGGTTAAGGTAGTTTGTTAGATTGGAGTTAAATTAAAGCTAATTCGGAGACAAACCATTAAGAAAGTGGTGATTCTCGAGTTATTAATATGAAATTCTTAATAAAAAAATAAATTAAACATTTAAAAAATACTGACCCTGGGTTGGGACTCACTTGGATCAAATAAATGGCCGGTTCTCCGGTTTTCAACATGACCGGCCGGTCTAGTCTAAATACTATCCCTTCATTAAAAAATCACATTAATGGGAGAGGTTATTAAAAAAAAAATGAATTTTAAAGATAAATTTGAATTAAAGAAGTGTGTTTAATTTACATTTAGAATCAGAATAGATAATTGTTACTGATGTTCAAGGGAAAATCTAAGTAAGCTAAAGAACCTAAAGAAAATATTATTTATTATAAAGGACCATTAAAATTGTAATTAGTTAGAATTATCAAACATCATAATATAAATTTAAAATTATTAAATTACACCTAATCAAACCTCATGTATTATCTCTTATATTCATAATTAAAAAAATAACTAAAATTAAAACTAAAACCGTCCATCATGATATGGTCATATTTTTTTAATTTCCAATATATTATTTAATTAACAACGTTTAAACTCATATTTTTTGATTTTTTTTTCATAATTTGATATCATCAAGTTGCCTTATTTATATTATCAACAGTGATATCAATTAAGCTCTTTTTATAAAAATAAAAATCGAACTCATTTCATATTTTTAAGGATATAACAGGTTACTTAGATTTTTTTTAATTTTATTACGTTAAATGAATTTTTAACCCATATAAATTTCTTCTAAATAAAAATAAACTATAGATTAAATACCCTTTCTGGTCCCTAAAAAAAAACACGGACCCATTTTCGTCTCCAAGGACTAAAATAGGACATTTTTATGGACTAAAAAGGGGTTTTGGAAATTTTCGAGGGATCAAAATGTTCACCAATCAACCCTTATTCGTCATTTTCAGGGACTAAAAAGGGGTTTTCTTTGTGTGAGGGACGAAAATGGGGTCCATATTTTTTTCAGGGACCAGAAAGAGTATTTACTCTAAATCATATAAACTTTTTGGTTTAACATACAAGATAAGTTATAAAAGACATTGACTTTTATTAAAATTATATAATTCCATTTTTAATTAAATTTTGGGTTGATTTTTTTAAAAAAATCATAATATATACAAATTAAATAATGCATAAATTTTTTTTCCATAGATACCTATTCAAGTTGTGAAAAATGAAAATTGGGAGTGAAACTTAGAATTTTATTAGTTTTAAAAATATGTGAAATAGAATGCATAAGATTTTGTTAGCGGCATTTTAGTACTTTTAATTTTATATTTTGTCATTCTAAATAATTACAATTTTTATCCTTCTCTATAAATATCTTTTTAAGAAAATTTCAATTAAATACCATTTGAATTTGTAAAAGCTCTAGAAGTCTCCTGAATTTATAAAAAGACTGAGAGGTATTAAGAACCTATGAGAGATATGAATTCGGATAAAATTATCCTTTTGCCCTTAATTTTAAATAAATAAAAAATAAAAATACCCTCACTGGAGGGCCACCGTTGCCACACACCGGTGAGAGGGTGGAGGTTTTTTTTTTTTTTTTTTTGGTGTGGAGGGGGGGTGGGGTTTTTCTTTTTTCTTTTTTTTTTTAAAAAGAAAAATCATATTCATTGAAAGTGTGGGGGGTGGGGTTCGAATCCACAAACCCCACACATCCATGGGGCCAAGTGACCACCAGTTGAGCCACTTGGTTCCATTAATATATATATATATATATATATATATACACATCAACAAATATATATATTCTTCTTAACATTTTTCAATGATATTTACAAAACTTGCAACGGTATTTACAAATTCAATAACGCCATTTACAACTTTTTTTCAAGTTTACATTTTTTTTCCTCTTTAATGCCTCTGAGTAAAAAAAGAAAAAAAATCAACGATACTTACAAAATTTACAACGGTATTTACAAATTAATAACACCATTTACAAATTCAATAATGCCATTTACAAAATTTTTTTCCCTCTTTAATGCCTCTGAGCAAAAAAAAAAAAAAAATCAACGATATTTATAAAACCTGTAACGGTATTTACAAATTCAATAATGTCATTTACAACTTTTTTTTAAGTTTACATTTTTTTCCTCTTTAATGCCTCTGAGTAAAAAATAAATAAATAAACGATATTTACAAAACTTGGAACAATATTTATAAATTCAATAGTGCCATTCACAATTTTTTTTTCAAGTTTTATTTTTTTTCCTCTGTAATGCCTCTGAGTTAAAAAAAATCAAAGCTATTTACAAAACTTATAATGATTTACAAATTTAATAACGTCATTTAGAAATTTTTTTCAAATTTACATGTTTTCCTCTTTAATGCCTCTGAGTAAAAAAAAAAAAATCAACGCTATTTACAAAACTTGTAACGGTATTTATAAATTCAACAATACCATTTACAATTTTTTTTTTCAAGTTTACATTTTATCCCTCTTTAATGCCTTTGAGTAAACAAAAAAAAAAAATCAACGATATTTAAAAAACTTGAAATGGTATTTACAAATTCAATAACGCCATTTACAACTTTTTTTTAAGTTTACATTTTTTTCTCTTTAATGCCTCTGAGTAAAAAAAAATTAACGATATTTACAAAACTTGTAATGGTATTTACAAATTTAATAACGTCATTTACAACTTTTTTTTTAAGTTTACATTTTTTTTGCTCTTTAATGCCTTTGAGTAGAAAAAAGAAAAAGATAAACGATATTTATAAAACTTGTAACGGTATTTACAAATTCAATAATGCCATTTATAACTTTTTTCAAGTTTAAAATTTTTTTTCTCTTTAATGCCTCTGAGTAAAAAAAAAACACGCTATTTACAAATTCAATAACACCATTTACAACTTTTTTTCAAGCTGACATTTTTTCCCTCTCTAATGCCTCTGAGTTAAAAAAAAAAATTAACGCTATTTACAAAACTTGTAACAGTATTTACAAATTCAATAACGTTATTTACAACTTTTTTTCAAGTTTACATTTTTTTCCTCTTTACAAATTTATTAAAAAGAGTTGTAAATGACGTTACTGGATTGGTAAATACTGTTGCAAGTTTTGTAAATACCGTTGATTTTTTTTAAAAAAAACTCAGAGGCTTTAGGAAAAAAATGTAAAGTTGAAAGAAGTTGTAAATGGCGTTATTGAATTTGTAAATATCGTTACAAGTTTTGTAAATATTGTTTATTTTATTTTATTTATTCAGAGGCATTAAAGAGGAAAAAAATATAAACTTGGAAAAAAGTTGTAAATGTCGTTATTGAATTTGTCAATACCGTTGCAAGTTTTGTAAATATCGTTGATTTTTTTTTTCACCTCAAAGGCATTAAAGAGGAAAAGAAAATGTAAAGTTGAAAAAAGTTGTAAATGGTGTTATTGAATTTGTAAATACCGTTGCAAGTTTGTAAATATCGTTGTTGTTGTTGTTGTTTTTTTTTTTTTTTTTTTACTCAGAGACACTAAAGAAGAGAAAAATGTAAACTTGAAAAAAAGTTGTAAATGGCGTTATTGAATTTGTAAATACCGTTGTATGTTTTGTAAATATCATTTAAAAAATGTTAAGAAGAATATATATATATTTATTAATGTATATATATTTTAAAGGAACCAAGTGGCTCAATTGGTGGGCCACTTGTCCCTGTGGATGTGTTGGGGGTTCGAACCCCACCCCACATTTTCAATGAATATGATATATATATATATATATATATATATTTTTTAAAAAACCTAGCCCCCCCCCCAAAAAAAAAGAGTAAACCTTCACCTCCTCACCAGTGGCCGCCGGCCGGCGTCCAGGCGGCAGCCAGCCGCTAGCGGCCCTCCGGTGAGAGTATTTTTTTTATATATATAAAAATAAAGGTAAAAGGGTAATTTCGTCCGAATTTGCATATCTTTCATAGGTCCTTGGTGCCTTTCAGTCTTTTTACAAATTCGGAAGACTTCTAGAGGTTTTTTCTATATCCTTTATTTATTAGGCCATGGAAAATAAATATATGGTCAACCTGGCTTGGCCCGTGGATATATAGTACCTTTTGTCTTGTGTATCTTTTTTTATTTTTATAGATATTGATTTCTCAAATAAATAGATATTATACTAGAGTATTTGAATTTGTAAAGAGGAAAAAAAATATTTCTTAAAACAAAGTTGTAAATGACGTTATTAAATTTGTAAATACCGTTGCAAGTTTTATAAATATCGTTTATTTTTTTTTAACCTCAGAGGCATTAAAGAGGAAAAAAAATGTAAAGTTGAAAAAATTGTAAATGACATTATTGAATTTGTAAATGGCGTTATTGAATTTGTAGATACCGTCGCAAATTTTGTAAATATCGTTGATTTTTTTTTGGTTACTCAGAGACATTAAAGAGGAGAAAAATGTACATTTGAAAAAAATTGTAAATGGCGTTATTGAATTTATAAATACCGTTGCAAGTTTTGTAAATATCGTTGAAAAAATGTTAAGAAGAATATATATTTGTTAATGTATATATATTTTAAAGGAACTCAGTGGCCCAATTGGTGGGCCACTTGTCCCTGTGGATGTGTTGGGGGTTCGAACCCCACCCCCCACACTTTCAATGAATATGATTTTTTTAAGAAAAACCCCCCCGGCCTTACAGAAAAAAAACCTCCACCTCCTCATCGGTGGCCGCTGGTTGCTAGCGGCCCTCCGGTGAGGGTATTTTTTTAATTTAAAAATAAGGGTAAAATGATAATTTCACCCAAATTTGCATATCTCTCATAGGTCCTTAGTACCTCTCAGTCTTTTTACAAATTCGGGAGATATCTAAAGGTTTTTTCTATGTCCTTTATTTAGTAGGCCATGGAAAATAAATATATGGTCAACCTGGCTTGGCCCGTGGATATATAGTACCTTTTGTCTTGTGTATCTTTTTTTTTTAATTTTTTAATTTTTATAGATATTGATTTCTCAAATAAATAGATATTATATGAGAGTATTTGTATTTTCTAATAAATAAAACTAATTTTCATTCTATTTCTAAGTTTTTAAAATAATTTTATTAAATTATTTGGGTATCGAGTCGAGCCTAATCCGATCTTGGGTGGTCATGGGTTGGGCATTGGGTAAAAGTCAAACAAAGCCAAGTCCATAGTGGGAAAACTTCTACTACTCATTTTTGATATTTTTTCCTAATCTGCTTTATAAACATCGTTGCTTTGGTTAACATAAGAGTAAATATTTTTTTTGGTCCCTGAAAAAAACACGGACCCCCATTTTCGTCCCCAGAGACTAAAATAAGATATTTTTATGGACTAAAAAGAGGTTTTTGGAAATTTTCGAGGGATCAAAATGTTCACAAATCAACCCTTATTCGTCCTTTTCAGGGACTAAAAAGGGGTTTTCTTTATGTGAGAGACAAAAATGGGGTCTGTATTTTTTTTTTTTTAGAGATCAGAAAGAATATTTACTCTTAAAATAACTATGATACTTACTGTTACCGCTGTGAGTTGCCACCTAAACCAAAACTCTTGATATTTTATCTTAGCAGTTAAGTTTGAACTTTAAAATTGAATATAAATGACCTCATTATACAAGATTTTAAATAAATTAGAATTGGAATGGCCAATGGTTCATGCCAAAAAGATGTTATAGAAAAAAGTAGCTGTGATAAATGATTTAGAAGTACATTTTTTATACAGTTCTTGTCATTTGCTTCATCTTAGCCTTTAGAAAAGCTTATAAGTGCTTTTCCACATGCGTCGAAACAACACTCTTCTCACATATTTTCTTCGTATTCTGTAAATCACGATTGAAAAACTGTTTTTAAACCCTTCTTATTTTAAATGAGCACATATCTTTAGCCTTTGTACCATAGTCTCTTTCAACATCTTGAAGGATGCAAACGTTGTGAAACATTAGGATTTTGGCTGATTCCTCGCATTAGCATAACTTATTGGGGAATGCTCTACAACAGTACAGTGTTCGTAGCATAATTTTCCAAGGGCATCGGAACGTTCAGGATGATCATGTGTGGAGATTCAAAGGGTGATTTAGATCAAATCGTGAGCTTTGGGTTGTCACGAACTCGTCAACAACACTCCCTCTATATTCTTCCAAGCTCGACTCTAGCTATTGCTGGTTTATCTGGTTTTTTTATGTTTCTTTGTATCTCACAATGGGCCTAGTGCTTTGCTGAGATGTCTTAAGCTAGACTATACATACTTCAGTAGGCTCATGCCTTTTTTTTTTTTTAAATGTATTTCGTTTTATCTTTACTAGAAAATTTCCCTTTAATATAAAAAGAAGTATTTGTTTATAGGATATTGAAGTATTTGAGTGTTTTTGTTTTATTATGGTGAACCTTTTGATTGTCGAGTTATAAATTAATATTACAATATATACACACATGTGGTTCTGAAACACGGTTAGGACCAACCAAATCGAATCGGAAACTGGTCAGTAAACCGGTTTGAACAACAACCCAGTTTGGTATATTTTCTTTTAAAAAATTGATTGTTTTAATATAAAAATTTCTTCAGAATTTCGTATTAATTACATTGAAATTTTCAATTTCTCACTAGTTTGGCCTCGGATTAATTTTGGTTTGACTCTGGTTTGACCTTTGACATGGTATTCCAACTGGTTTAGTGGCCGGTTCGGATTTCAGAACCTTGAGAGTGTGAGTGTGTGTTTGTGTATTGTTATGAAAATAAAAGAAATTGGGGATAAGAGATAGAGAACAAGAGGAAGAGAAGAGAAAATTCAAGAGAGAAAGATGAGAGCTATTTTCGTTCACTTGTGTGTGTGATTACAATGTTTGTACAACGCCTCTATTTATAGACTTTCAAGAGTCTTGCATCAAAAGCTACAATTAACAAAAATAACTTAGATAGCAAGTTGGCTTGGATATGAGTCAATTGATATCTACATAATTAATATTCATAATACTCTCCTTTAAATGTCTATTATGAATGTATCTTATTAAAAATTGTAACTAGGGAAAACCCAGTGGACAAAAACTTAACCAAAGAAAAGAGTACATTATTCATTGATTCACTATTTGGTGTTGTTTTATTAAAAATCTTTCTAGGAAAACTCAGTGGGACAAAGCCTAAATAAGGGAAATAGAGTACAGTGTGTATCGACTTCGCCTCTTGACAACGTCAGTGGATATCTTTGAGTCTTCAAAGGTCAATATAATGGACAAGCTTTTTAGAGATTGAACCTAGAAGCGACTTAGTGAATAAATTTGTTGGATATATTTTTCACCATATTTTTGTAGGTTATGAGTGTAGAAGAATTTTGGTGAAATAAGCTTGGTTCTATCACCTTGATGTACCCTTCTTTTAGTTGAGTAATACATGCAACATTATCATAAAAAAAGTCTGTTGGGATAATCTTGCCTGAAAATAAAACCATAGGTGGTTTCGTATATGATGTATTACCAACTTCAACGATACATATTCTTGACTTGGCTTAATGTATTGCTAGAATTTTTGAATGGTTAAATGACGTGGGTGATATAGTATGTTTCAAAGATCACCATGCTACACCTACACATTTAAACAAATAGCCTATTTTTGATTTACCATCGTGGATATTAAAAAAAAAAAATTCAACATCTGCATAACCAACTAGTTCATACTTGGATACATTTGAGTAGGATAACCCTATGTTCATAGTGCCTTTGAGGTAACGAAGAATGTGTTTTACTTCATTTCAATACCTTCGTGTTGGTGAAGAAATATATTTTGCTAATAAATTAACAACGAATGATATATTAGGACTGTGTAATTAATAAGATACATTAGTGCTCTAATAGCACTAAGGTGTGGTACTTTTCAACCAAGTAATTCTTTATTACCTTCTTTACTAATTACTTGAGGTTTGAATGGTTTTTCCTCCTACCTACAAAGATTTTTCAATCATTGGGATACATAATTGATGTGACTTATCCATGTAAAAAAAAAGCCCTAAAACCTTTTCTTGGGTAAGCTTCTTAATATTAAAAGATCTAATTTTTGAGTACTCAATTTGTAATCCAAGATATAATTTTGTTCTTCCCAAGTCCTTTGTAACATCTCAGGTGCCTGCTTGTGGATATTGTCCGCTTTGGCACACACCAGGCCTCACGGTTTTGTTTTTGGATGGACCTAACCCATCAAAACACGTCCACAAGGGAAAGGTCTCCGCATCCTTATAAGGCATGCTTCGTTCGCCTTCCCAGTCAATGTGGGACTTCACTTGAGAAGGAGAACGAACCACACTTTATAAGGGTATGGAGACCTTTCCCTTGTGGACGCGTTTTGATGGGCTAGGCCCGGTCAGAAACAAAACCGTGAAGCTTTATGTGTGCCAAAGTGGACAATATCTACAAGCGGGCGCCTGGGATGTTACAATTGGTATTAGAGCCAGGGCTCGGGTTGATGTGCCAGCGAGGACGCTGGGCCCTAAGAGGGGTAGAGTGTGAAGTCCCACATCGCGCCTGGGATGTTACAATTGGTATCAGAGCCAGGGCTTGGGTCGATGTGTCAGTGAGGATGCTGGGCCTCAAGGGGGTGGAGTGTGAAGTCCCACATCGACTGGGAAGGCGAACGAAGTATGCCTTATAAGGATGCGGAGACCTTTCCCTTGTGGACGCGTTTTGATGGGCTAAGCCCAGCCAAAAACAAAACTATGAGGCCTGGTGTGTGCCAAAGTGGACAATATTCACAAGCGGGCGCCTGAGATGTTACATCCTTCATTTTGAATTATTTCTTCAAACAATTAATGGCTATTTGAAGCTCTTCAGGAGTTTTAATGATGTTGATATTATCAATATAAACAACAATTATAGCAAACTCACTTTCAAATATTTTCATGTAGATGCATGGGCATAATGAATCATTTTTGGATCCTTCTTTCAACATATATTCATTGAGATCATTATACCACATGCGCCATGATTGCTTCAAGCTATATAGGAACTTATTTAACTTAATTGAGTATTTATTGTCTTTGAGAACTTGCATTTGATGCTTCTGGCATTTGGATTTATTCAGGACTTGTGCTTTTGACACCTGGAGTCCTTCAGGGAATTGTGCTTCTGGCATCTTAAGTCCTTCACGGACTTGTGTTTCTATCACTTGCTAATGAATTTCAGCTCATGATCCTCATTATCATTATGATATCAAATTCTATATTATAAGAAAATATGTCATCAACATTGACTTTATTTTGATCACATAAGATTCTATTCTTAACATAATTTATTGAGATATCATTATTTTCCCACATTTCGTATACCTTAGTATCTTCTGGGACTATGACATGCTCTTATGAAGATATCTCTTCTAGAGATAATAACTATTTAGGAGATGTGGTGTGAACGCACAAGGGAAGATCCCACGAAGCTACAACCAATATGAGATATACTCATCCCGAGAAAGCTAAACAAAGATCTATGATCCACTTGAACCTTTGAGTATGAAAGAACAAGGACCCAAAGTTTTGGAAGACACCACAAGGTTGATCAAGCATTGATAAGTCTATTAGTTCTAAGAATAACCATAGAGAATTCACTCTTAAGAAGCAAAGTGTAGAAATGCAACTTTTCATTCAAAACTCAAGTCTCAGTCCCCTTATAAATGAAATATTACAAAGTAGAACGAAACTAATTGCATTAGATGCAACCTAGAAAATAACAACTAAAACTTAATAGAATGAACTAGAGAAGCCAAAAGTCAAATATGCCAATTATTATTATAATTTTTGCACAAATATAATAAGCATTTTAAGCCCAAAATGTGCTTATTTAGGCCCAAATGACTTCTCACATGTGTAGGACTTGGTTCAAGTGCTTTCATTTGAAGTATCCAAGCTAAAAATGTAATACCCTACTGATATTTCAATAATTATAAGAGAAACAATACGCAACACAATGGGCGAACAGAAATAGCATAAATATGTTGATACAATGACTTTGATTACATAACAGGAGTATTTACAGTGTTTAATGGGCGAACAGAAATAGCATAAATATGTTGATACAATGACTTTGATTACATAACAGGAGTATTTACAGTGTTTACATACACATTACAGACAGTGAAATTATTACATTGTCATCCTTCAATTCTTCGTCATTCTTTCTAATGGTTTGTCTTCAAGCAACATTCCCTTTTGAATCTCGTGCTGCAACTCTTTCCTATGCTTACCTATCTAATGATTGGTTGGGTTGGGTAAGATTTGAGGGAATCTCAGTAGCAAATAACACCAAACAATACATGCAAGATAGATACTAGTATATGATATGCTTGCCTTGCATGAGCTCATGTTAACGTATTGACATTTCTACATGCTCAATGCTTCATACAATATACTTATAGCCATAGTATAGCTAAAAATAGAGCTTCAATCATTTAAATACATTAAACACAGTTAAGCAAGCACAACAATCATACACATCAATACATAAGCAACAATATCAATACATGTAAGTAGGGTAAGTTTGCTACCTTGTGGATTAATGTCCTTTCTTGGTTTCATCTTCTACCAACCATCGGTGTTGCTTGAAACATCTTCCATTCTTCCTCTTTTTGTACTTCTTATGACCCTAAATGCATAATCGTATTATTAGAGCTAGGGAAAATGAATGCCTAATCAAGTTGCCTTAATCTTACAACTTTTTGCCCTTAAATTTGCATAGAAGCTAGAAGTTGCCAGAATTTTTAGTCTAATTTGAAACTTCATAACTCATTATACAAGTGTCAAAATGGGATGGTTCTAAAGGCTATACAATCATTATTGAGTCTATTTTAAATAGAACATACTTTTAGCAGCCAAATACACGCACACTATTCTAAACTCAATCAAACAGTGACTACTATCTAGATTGCATTATAGAATCATAGGTTATTTTCACAAATTCATATCTCCTTGTACACAAATCCAGATTTGACAAATGACCTATCAAATTAAATCTCATTAGTTCTACATTGATTCTAGAAAATATAATAGCCTTTGGATATAATTTACTATCCCAAACACTTGTTGCAAGTTCACTGCCACGAAGGAATTTTCACTTGCAGTTTTAGAGTTTTTGCAAAATTTACTTCCAATGCTTCCAAAATCACTTCTTGACCTTTATCCTACATAGCCTTTCATTTTAAGCACATTAGAAGCATAAAAATGAGAAAAATCCCACTCCTCCTAAGTCCCTTGTTCTGACTAGAAATCATAGGTAAGGGAGAACAAGTTTGATTCTTAGTTTAAACATTATAGTTTTGTCCCTAATCACCTTTAGCTTGTTGTCTAGGGAATTAATAATACTTTAACCTCTTTTTAAACATATGCACAACACTTCCCCTTAACATTTAGGGTTTCCAAAAATCATAAGAAGCAAGAAGAAATCACCACCAACCATGACCAAGTAGCTTCTTGGGAATTTTCCTTCCTCCTTGGCTATGAGATGTTTTGGCCTACCTCTTAAAAACATCATGGAAAGAGTGCTTTTAGGACAAGAATGATTACTAGAAGAAGCTTAGAAGAGGTAGAGAAAATTACACAAGAACTCGCCTCTTGATTTTTGACCTTTCCTTCTCTTCCCTCTTCTTGAATTTTGGCTATGGCCTCCTCTTGTCTCTCCTTGGTGTGTTGGCTGACCAAATAAAGAAGGAAGAAGGGGTTTAGTGGATAAATAAGGGTTCAAAGTTGGTTTGGGACGAGGGCTTACCATTTCCCCCCTCAATTATCACTTAATTACTGGTTTGCCATTAGTTACATTCTTGGTTGAAATCCAACTACTCTTCTTTCATCCATCTTGGCCGAATTTTTGGCCATACTTGGAAGGCAATCCATTTTATTGACTTATAACACATGCCCATGTGTTCCTAACATTTTAAATAATTATGAGACATGTGACACAAATTCATACGGCTTGCAATTGTAACTATTCTTTTCATTTTTCTCATAATTCTCTATAAAATACATGTGACCTTCTTCTCTTCCCTTTTGATCAAATTTAATGAACTATAACGGAACAAAGAAGTGTCAATTCCGTATGTCCCATTTGTGCTAACATATGTCTCAAAATTTTCTGTTTCGGCAAAATCAGGGATTTTGAGTGAAAATTGACTTTTTAGTCAAAATTCACTGTTTTATTTTTCCTTAGTGTACAAATATCAAATTTCAATGATTCCAAAGTTTATGTGACTATTATGAAGTCTATTTTTAGGGAAAAATACCTCCCACAATCAATCACAGACCAACTATTCGAGAATCAAAATTTAATACACATTGGTCTAGAAAACGTTTCAAATTCTAAGGCCAACTTCAAAATACCATTGTGATCTTGTGATTGGTCCAACTGGAATTTGAAAATGATCATTTGAAGTTGAAGAATTGTCACTTTGAATTTGAAGAGACAACTTGCTGATTTTGGATCACATCAAGATGAGTCTTTCAGAGCTAATAGCTCTTTAGGAGATGGCTCTTCTGAAGCTAATAAGTAATAACTCTTTAGAAGATACCTTTCTGGAGCTACTAACTTTTCTTGTTTATCCTTTACTTGACCATCTATATTCTTAGTTCATTTTCTCTATTGAATATTTTTACTTTTGGAATCGATGGGCCTTCCATGCTTCAGGTGTGTTTTAGATTCATTCACAATAGGTTGTCCTTTTAGGACATCAATTCTGCTAGGAGCATTAGCCTATCAGACATGTGACTTTGCCACTTTTTTTTGGGTCAGTAAATATTTCTGGTATTTGATTAGTTAAATTATGTTAATTAATTATCTTTTGAACTTCTAGTTCTCATTGTTTTGTATGATGACCAAAATGAGTCAATGATAATTCATTCTAGCTAATCTCTTTATCCAACTGCTTATTTTCTCCTCTTAATGTTGGAAAAAATGATTAATCAAAATGATGATCAACAAATCGTTCCGTAAATAATCTCCTGTAGATGGTTCTAAATATGTTATAATCGAAGGAAATTATACCTAAAATAAATTCCCATAATTCTTTGATGACTCATTTTGGTGCGTTGTGTGGTGCTACTGACATAGAGATTTCATACCCAAAAAATCCGTACATAGAAAATATTAGGTTCCTGATAAAAAACCATTTGTAAGGGGGACACCTTTAGATAATTTGTTGGCCTAATGCAAATTAACATTGTTGCATGCAAAATGGCAAGGCTCCAAGCAAAAATTGGGAGATTAGATCTCATAAGTAAAGGTCTTACAACTAATTGCAACCGTTTAACCAATAATTTTGCAAGTTCATTTTACATATAAACATGAGCTCCAAGATATTCAATATTAATTTCAAGGGATATAGAAAATTCATCAAAAGCTTGTAAAGTAAATTCACTAGCATTATTAAGATGTATTTTCTCGATAAAATAATCAAGGTAATGAGCTCTTAATCTAATCAAATGAGCAAGCAATGTCGCAAACTCTAGGTTGCGAAATAAGAAAACATGCGGCCATTTAGTAGATGCATCAAGTAAACCCATCTGGTAACTAAATGGTTTGCATGGTGAGTGTATTGACTCAAAAATATCTCCCTGCATCCATTTTAGAAAAGTAAGAGACTTACTTTCTATTTTGCTTGGTGATGGCTGAATAATTAAATTTCCTATGGAAAACTTAACATATGAGAAATCATGGAATTGTGTTATTTGTTTACTCTGCAGTATATGTCCTTGTGAATTCTCAATTTATTTTTCATATTATGATTGACCCGAGATGGTCTAACCGGTCATCCCAAACATTTAATTCATTAGTAAACTTTAGGTTTACATTGGCAACTGCTAATTTGCATTGGTAAAAAACCTCTAGTTTATAATAGCATGTGTTTTAGTTGTACTCATAAATTTTTAGTACAAGCCAAAAGAAAAGGTAATAAAACTTTCTAACATGCATTTTTTACTAGAAACTAAATTTGTGATATCGAGATATTCTTAATTATTTTTTAGTTGTTGTTTCTATTTCTATATTATATTCATTTCTACGGGTGTCTTTAAAACCCAATAAGATTCTTTTAGATTTGGTAGAATAAAATGTATTATCAATGCATAATTTTGTTCATTTAGGTAACAAAATATTAGCTCTTCCGTAGCCTTCAATCAAATTTATACTATTAAATATAGTCTAACATTAGCCTCTCACATTATCAAGAAAGAAAAAAAATGTTTATTATCTCTATGTATTGTGTGGGATATTGTATTATCAATGAGACATAAATCTTACCTTATATCAATAAGACTCATTCTTGGTTTAAGGAAACATGAAAATAAAGAAGAGCATAATTAAACATAAAATATATGTGATAGTAGCAACTTTAAATACACTAAATCATAGTAATTCAATTAGACAAAGATAATTTATACTAACAAATCAGTAACATCCATGTCACCAAACGAAAAAAAGCCAGCCTAATCAACATAACTTATTTAAAATTTCCCCACTTAGAGTGGGATTTTTTTTTTTGGATTGCTCACACGGTTCACCAGGGCTTCGCCCCAACTAATCCAAATCTAACCTGCGTCACGTACCTGGCTTTGGTGGGAGAGTCTCCCAACGGGGTTTTTTTTGCATCCACAAGGCTTGAACCCGAGACCTTTGCTTAAACGACATAAGCCACTTACCACTTGTGCCAATCCCCGTTAGTACTTAGAGTGGGAATTTGAACCACCATAATTATGAACACTGTCATGCCCATAGTTGTAGCACGAGATGCATAATTTTTGCAACAAAAGCCCATTGTTTTGTTTGGCCACATGGAGGAAATAAATTAATTTAGTATATTACTTAAAAACTCTTTCATAATATTACTATTGCAAAAGCATATTGAATGTATCCATATATAACAAGCTTATGAAAGAATAACCATCTTCTGGTGGTTATACATTTCCTTTAATTTGTTCTAAAGAACAAGGGAATCTTTTACAACAAATATTCAATTTTGAAGCCTTTAAGCAAATGGTGGCGTAAAAAAATCATAGATTAGACATTCAAGATAAATAGTTCGTTTTAGTAATAACAAGAGCCATAAATTTAAATTTGACAAGATTTTACACAGTTAGACTAATGCAATAAAAGAGAATTCATCAAATATGAAATATAAAAACGTAATATAAAATGCAAACGATAACAACAAGAAATTCGTAATGACAATTAATAATTCACAAAGTAAGATATTGCAACAAAAATTAAAACTTTATAGCTTCAGATCATTTAGTTCTTATGGGTTCAAGCCAATGATGAGAAATTAGAATTGTATGACTTCTTGCCATATAATAAGGAATCAAATGAATATGGGTTCTAGACATACTATAAGATAGAAAAAGGTGTATGGCTTTTGACCATATAATATCAAGATAGAAATAAAAGGAATATAGCTTCTGACCCTAATATATCAAAATAAGAAATCAAAGTGATATGACTTTCGATCATATAGTCTCAAAATAAGAATAAAAGGAATATGTTTTCTAGCCATATAATAGAAAATCAAATCAATATGACTCCAGTCATATATTTTCAAAATAGGAAATTAGAGCACTATGTCTTCTAGCCATAAAATTTCAGAATATGAAATTAGAGGTGTATGACTTTTGACCATACTAAAATAACAATATCAATATTATAGAAGAACTTGTAAAGGAGATTAAAATAATATATAAAAACAATAACAATATTCAATCTTAGCCATGAAACCCGATGTTTAAAACAATCGGTAAAAAGTTTATTTAATTCCATATAGGGGCTTAAATTATCCTGGATAGATAAAGATCAAATAAAGATAAGGTAAAAGAAAGTAGAGGAAATTGTTAAGGCAACTCTAAGAGAAGCATACTTTCATTAGAGTTATTGTGCTAATAACATGTTATGAAAATAAAAGAAATAGAGAAGAGAAAATTCAAGAAAGAAAAAGGAGGGTTATTCTAATTCACTTGTGTGTGTGACTACAATATTTACACAAGACCTCTATTTATAGGTATTCAAAAGTCTTACACGAAAAGCCACAATTGATATAAGCAACTTTGACAGCAAATTGGCAAGTTAGCTTGGAGAGTAAGTTGGCTTGGATATAATTAATATTCATAATATATATATATATATATATTATTTTTCACACCGAAAAGTTAGGGCAGGAGTAATATGGCTTTGTTATTATTGGGGAGATTAATTCAATTAAGTGGGACCCCATGGCAGCTGTATTAGAACCTAACTTTTGAAAAATAATTTCTTGAGCCGAATTATCTGAATTTTTCTATATAAAATTTCAACTTTTTCTATGCCTCAGATTCTTTGAGGAATCCTAGTTCAATGGGGGAATGCTTATCATTGTAGCCAGCCATATTGGCTAAAATTAATCCACAAGGACTTTTCCTTTTGCTATGACCATATTCGAAAGCAATACTTAATCCTTTGTCGGAGGGGAAAAAGGGCAAAGGTACAAAATCAAGTCATGATTGGGTCATTATGTTTGATTTATTGATCAACATTTTTGACTTAATAGCAAAGAAAATAAGATTATTTTATTCAGAACTTGATATTTTCTTTTTATGTATATTTTGTCGTATATGATCTATATATAAGGTGATTTTTTTAAATTATTATTCATATT
Source organism: Acacia crassicarpa (assembly GCA_034222035.1). Lineage (NCBI taxonomy): Eukaryota > Viridiplantae > Streptophyta > Magnoliopsida > Fabales > Fabaceae > Acacia > Acacia crassicarpa. The sequence goes on along the minus strand of JAWXYG010000008.1, from coordinate 10,658,530 downwards.
TTTGTTGCTATGAATAATAATACATTTTCGTTATATAAAGTTACAAGAACCATTAATATATTTTTATCGTTTTTGTTTGACATTAATTTACAGGACGATCACATAATATGATAATGCAGAGTAGGGTAGAACAAAAGAGAGAAAGAGATTGGAGACAAAACATTTAGGAAAAAAGAGCACATAAATACCTTTTGAATTTTCAAATTTTAAAAAGGTAATACCAATTTTCAAAATCCCCAATCAATATTTATGACCAAAATAAAATTTTGAAATGTGCGTGTTTGTACAATAGTGCACCTTACTTTTAAAAGAAAAACCTGCCACCAGAGGAGTTGTCAGTGTAAAAAAAATACATATCTTACATATATATTATTTTTAACTAATTTTACCAATATTTTAATTTGCTTGATTTTGATAGTTGTGATTTGAGAAAAGAACTACATGAAATGAGTCAGAACAGAAAAAATCCAAGAACAATAAATTAGGATTAAAATAGTAGTACATTTATATAATAAATTTAATGAAATGATACTAATGGTCAAAATGGTAAGTGGTCTTATCCTATAAAGATAAGAAAACAAAAGCTCTAATGCTAGGAACTAATTTAAAATGGAGAAAAACTAAAGAAACCTCTAAAATAATTCTTGTTTTATTTTATTAGTAATTTTCTTGACCTCATATTTTATTTAGTAATTATACTGTATTGAGTTACTAAGTTGGTGATTACTTGATTGATTTGTCTTAAGAGTCAAGAGTTAGTATCTAGATGAGAAAAACAAACACTAGTGCATGACACCAACAAACCTATAGAGGAGGACTCTAAATAATGACTAGGTTTAGATGAGTACAACAGATTTCAACCTAACCCATGTAGTGGACATTTCACATTACACCAGAATCCCTCCAGGTGCTGGCGTGCTTGTGCAGAACAAGAGTCCTTAAATAGTGATATGTCAAAATAAAAAAGACCTAATTTTTACTGTTTTAGAGAGAGAGAGAGAGAGAGAGAGAGTATGAATGCATCATTCCCAATGAAGAATTAATTTCTCAGAAATTCAGACTTTTTTTTTATTACAGGCTCTGGCTTTTTGCCTGTGTAGCTTAAGTGTAGTGTTGGGCTTAAATACGCATATCTATCTTTCTGATTTATTCAGAGATTTGTTTGTTGTTGTTGGGACCATCAAGGACGACGCCACTGAATCTTCTTCACAATACAACTCCCACAAAACACATTTCAATTATTCACCTCATTACGTTACCTTCTACTCCACCTAACTCTTTGTTTTTTGCATTTACTACTTCCACTTTAGCTACAGCTTCTTACAGTTATATCACAACTTTTTGTAATGCCCGTTTCTGTTTAGGTCCAATACACTGTCCTGTAATGTTTCGTACATGATAATTCTCCCTAAAGTATTGGGGGTGTAGCATCCTAACGTCAAGGGATAATGGGGTCAAAAGTGAACAATTTTGAGAGTGAGGCAGGGTGTCAGGATATTACAATTGGTACTAAAAGTTAGGCTTAAGTTAATGTTCCAACATAACGTCGACTCTAAAGATGGATTGTGAAATCAAACATTTACTGGAAAGGAGAACGAAGGATGTTTTAGAAGGGTCTAGATAACTCCTCATCTTGTCGCATTTTATAAGCATGAGGGGTAAAGAGGCATCAAAGTAGTCAATTTCAAAAGCGAGGCGTTGAGGTGTTAGTGAGTATAATCGACATGTAAGCAAGCGCTGCCAAAGTAATAAACATTCAATCTTTTGTAAATTAACATGAGACAGTTTTTTTAATCTTTATGATGACTTTCTACTGTATTTGTCTGGGGGCTTCAAATTCATAGGAAAATGAGCATATAAATTAAAATGAGGAAGTGGTTAGGATGAGATTGGTCTCGGCATTGTTAGGCAAATGGAGACAGGTTTTGGAGCTTAAAAAGGGATGTTGTCATATGTTTGAGAATATATGAATAAGATATGATGTAACTTGTTGATACGGTGTTGTTCTAAGGTAGAGAAAGGCTCAAACAAATAAGCACGATTGTCATGAGATTTGAGTATTTGATCATGCCAAATGGTTTTTGTCTTGTTCTTGATTCCCAGGTGGTTCTTCAAATCAATTTTGTTCAGGACATAGCTAGGGTTTTGTCTTATGTAAACATGTTGTTTTCTGATTTCTTTGTTTCCATTTTTAAGAACATATATCCTTCTTTTAAAAATAATTCTGTTTGAAGAACAGTCTCGACCACTAAATGTTAGTATTTCTAGTCACGTATGAGTGACTAGTCTCATTCCTCACAACATGTTTGTTTTCTGGTTTCTGTGTCGGCTGTCCGGCACTGAATGTTTTCTTGGTTTTTTTTTTTTTTTTTACAAAAAAGTTTAGGGCACTAAATTTTTCTGGACTCAGTGATTGTTAATACAATAAAATATCTTTCGGCCCAAGATGAAAAGAACGGGCCACATCTTTCAACGACGGATCCATTTCTTTCTATGGGCTTTGATAGTTTAAAAAAGGCTCATCATTCCATGGCATGTGACCTTTTTTCTCTCTCCCCTTTTTTATATAACGTCTGTATGGTCTTGTTCAAAGCAGCCTGTTTATTGTGTGTGTGTATATATATAAAAGAACCTATTTGAAATCAATAGGATTGAGTCTAATAGAAAGGGTCAGTCCCTTGTAATGTGACGAATCAAAATTCAAATTTCCGCTAGGAGAGATGTCTATATTTAGTACTCAACAATATTTTAAATAGGATTGCCTTCAATAGAAAAATACCTGTGTTTTTTTGAGGGGGGGGGGGGGATCTGTTTGAATAAAGGAAACCTTTTTTTTTTTTAATTCAAACCCATAAAAAAAAAAAAGAAGAGGAAACTTTTTTATTACAAGGAAAAAATGGGGTAACATTTTCTGTGCAAGGGAAAAAGTGGAAGATAATGGAGGATGCTCATTTTTCTTTTGCTTCATTCTATCACAGGTAGTTGCACACTAAAGATGTATATGTCCTTCCCTCGACTCAGCAACACATTAAAAAAAACAAATAAAATAAGATTTAATATCTATGAATTAATAAAGAACGAGGGATAGCTCGTTAAGAAGGTAATGAGAATGAAAATGAATAAATGATCCAAAAGCGTAATCCCCTTCTCTTGACCTGTTGTTGCTAGCTGATAGACTATACCTTTTCATCATCATCGGGTTCAGATGAAACTGGTACTGCACTATAATCTGGTGATTTGGACGTGGGAATTGATAAGCTACGACGCTCTTTCCCTCCAGGCTTGGAAGAAGCATTGCCATACCAGATCATTCCCATTATTGCAATGATCATACCTAGAACTACTTGGAGATTGAGACCTTCCTTTCCAAACAGAAGGAACCCCAATATGAGGACCAGAATTGTTTTCATGTGGCCCAGGACTTGGAATGACACGGCTGTGAACCGGCCGATGCAGATGAATTGGCTGAGGTTTGTCCCTACTGCGATGCAGCATGATAGGATGATGAAGAACTGCAGACACCAAGAACAATTCAAACATCAGGGGACAGAGAGACATGAAAATGAGTCATTATTGGACAAATTTGGTTAAATTATTGAAACGTGATAGGATGCTGCAAAAGAGAGCGCCGAACGTTCAAAGGAATTGGTTGTGAAAGTGAACTAAAGCTAACAAAATAGCAGTGAAAACAAAAGAAAACTTGTATGAAACTTCATATAAAATAATTCAGGGGATCCAATTCTAAATAAATAGATTAGGCTCATTTTTGGTAATCCCATATACCAGTGTAAATGAAAAAGGGAAGTAAGGAAAACTTACAGTGGATGCCAGACCGTAGTTGAAAGCATCAACTCGTTTATTTGTCAACCAGTAGTCCACAAAGGGACCTAATAACAGCAGACTTGTTGCTTGTGCTGGGGCAGTATGGCCCAACAAGTTAAACGATCCAAGAGAATATTTCCTCTGAAGAAAATGTACATACTGCAAAAGAACATAATGTAAAATGTCAGCTTCATACAATCTCGATCATGATAACAAATGAATGATGAAGTGACTACTGCAGTGAGCTATAAGCTTCATATGAAACCCTTTCTAGTCAAAACCTTAAACTTGGTTACAACTTCGGCACACAAAATTGTAAAATATAAAACTTAACTTCCCTGAATTATCACAAAAAACATAAATTTACTTTAAGTAGAACTTATTTTTAAAAGCAAATGTCAGGTGATACTTCCAGTGTAGTGGAGAATTTGAGAATGATGAAGAAAGGTAGTATTGGATGATGACTGAGGTATTTAAAAGCTAGTTCTAACTAATACATAACGTTTTTACTGTTTGCAATAGTTTAGAGCGCTAGTGTTACATTTTCACATTCGTGCACCAATGTTAAAAATAAGTAATAGCTTAAGGGGTTATAATGGTTCATGCTTTCGATTTCATCAATTTTAAATCAATAATATGCTAAATAAATTCTAACACAAGTCTCAACATACGGTTATGAACATGCATGTCAAAAATCCACATGAACCAAAAACTTTGCATTTGCCAACTCTATAGACAGGAATTCATTTTGATCCCATACATCTCTCTAGTAAGATTCTGGGTTTAATTAAGTGTTACTTACATACTGCTGCAGTGCGGTGCTCCAAACTGCAACTACAGCGGCTACAAACCCCTTAGCATTGACACTTACATCAGTGACTGTACAGACAGCAACACCAAGGAGAACCAATGTAATGCTAAGCTTTGTGTCCCTTGAATACCGCACATTATCCAAGACAACTTCCAGGAAACAAGATACTGGAATCATACTCAATTTGGCGATCTGAACATTTCAATCAAAAGCCAATGAATATTTTAACTTCTGAAATCTTTAAGTGTGTCCAAAAAATTATAGTTCAACCAAGTTACCTGATAGAATCCAACTGAGTTCCACATCAAACTCACATTCATTCCAACAATTGAGAAATTTGCAAATAAAACAAATTTCATAAGATCGGGTAATGGAAGACTAGAGGTCTGGATATATCCCAGCCACTTAAGAAAGGTCGTCAACAAAGTTGTCATGGCAAAATGCAGACCAGTTAATGTAGTAGCTGCAAAATAGCATTACATAAAATGTTAGGAATAGTGCAGAAGTCTAGAGCTTATAATCAATTTGCAGTCATTCATCAGTTGCAAAACCACAATTCACACTTCAAAGAAGAGATTTTTGTTTAATCATCCATCTCTTTTTTAGCTGCAATTTATGCCTCTTGGCTATAGCTGTTGTGTCATGTGAGCGTGATATTTTTGTCATTCGCAATCTCAAAACAAAACCATACAAGTGGATTATTGCTTTAGTATGGATTTCCCAGTAAAACCTTTTACTTGCATCTCACATCTAACAAAATTTTATATAAACTTTACTTATTCATTAATGTTTGGTTCACTTTACAGTGTCTCTCTTTTTCACATAAGCAGCGTTGTTGTTTACTAGCACTATTCATTCATTGTCCTCTGTTCAACTACCATTAAGAAATATTGCATGCTTATTTTAGATTATTGGGAAAAAGGAATTGCATTGGACACAGGGATTGAAGGCTAGACACATCAATTCATTTCAACTTGAAGCAGTAATTTCATTTGCAGATAAAGGGTAAAATCAAATTGAGGAACAAGCTCTTTAAAGCCTAAGCATAGTTTTCCATTCATCTTTCAGTCCCTCTTCTTCTATGTCCATTTCCATGCTTCATCGCATTTCTGATTTCGTTTAGGTGGTTTATATAGTTAGGACATAGCAAAACAGTGTCTCACTCACAAGTGTCAAGCAAGTCCGGGAGCCTAAGGTCTAAACACATTAAAGAGGTTAATCACTAAGACGGATGTGAAATTCAAACTCAAAACCAACATTGCCTATCATATGAAATATGCCAGGAAGAAGCATAAAATCAATATTTTATCCATATAACATAATGATAAGAATCATGCAACATGTAAGTACAACCATGATTCATCAAAGATTCAAAAGAGGAATTAAAAATGGAAAGTAATGACAGGAACATACCAAAAGTAAAACCATATTTAGCCATCAGGGCTTTGTTCACCATGATTATTCCAACAGATGTGACCACATTGAACAACCATGACGCTGCATCAATGGAAGCCTTCTTTTCGCCCTTGCTTGGAGAAGACATAATGAACTAGAGATTCTAATATGCAGTGTGGATTCTTCACTCGTCTACCTTCATGCAAGGTTGATCCCTAAGCTTTAATTCCGTTGGCCTTATCTGTATGGACAAGAAGGTATTAGATCTGATAATCAAATAGTAACATCTCTCACTGATCCACTGCAAAATAGCAATGTCTAGATTGATACTTGTTAAGAAAATGTAAAATTAAGCAATAAATCCTGCACAAAATTAAAACCTAGTTTGAGGCAAATAAAGTAATAAACTACAACAAACCAATGGACCATGTGAGCTTTTATCTCATATTCAAGGAGGCTGGAACGTAAAGGAAAGAAAGAAATAAAGGAAGAGGAGAAATATAAGAAATCTGATCCGCCATCCTTGATTGCTATTTGCACTATTGGCACCCAAACAATTGATTCAGGCATTATTACGACAAGCTACATGTTCCATTCTTTTGGATCAAGAGAGAGTGAGAGAAATAGTACGAGGACACAAGCACCAGGTCATGACCATGCGATACTGAATTATCATTAACTGCAATATGTAGTTCTAATAGAGCATCCTAACATAACATTAGCTGAATCTTAACAATTTAAAGTTTACTTAAAATGAAAAAGAAGAAAAGAGGAGCCATGAAACCAAAGCGGTACAGCACGATCCTCAGATCCAGTAATTCTATGTATAGTTAAGAACAATAGATTTGAAAGTTCAGAACTCAGAACCATCAAATTGTTATGATTCTCAGCTCAGGAAATGACTTACAGAAAAAGCAACTCACAAACTGAATTCTAACACGGATCCATAAAGCACAACCAAGAAATACGGAAGCAACACATCATCAAAAACAAAAACACATAAAAACTTGCTAAATACGACGACATAATCACAAGAAAAACACGTAGAATCGATGAACAAAGCTCGTGAAGCCAAATAATCAAAGTACCTTTCGGAGATGACAAGGCAGACGGTGATGTGAAAGCAATGGACGAAGCAGGAATCGAAGGGAGAAAGGAGGTAAAAGCAGTAACAGAGAAGAGAGAGAAAAGAGGGAGATTCCTCAGGGAGAGAGAGAATCTCCAACTGAGAAGGATTTGGAAATTTGATTATTGTGGAGATCGATTGACGGATTGGTCGAAGGATTTATAATGGTGGCCGCTTATATAAGGCGTCCAGAACCAGAGATCGCAAGAAATGGGAAGGAAGGTGAGGGCGTCGCGTTGGGTTGGGTTGGGGAAGAAAGAAGAAAAAATTAAACACACCACACTGAGTAAACGGAATGTCACGACGAATAGTCAATGTTACTCTTTTAAAATAAACATTCCATGTTTTCTTTTTCTCTTTCGCAAATGAAAATAAAATATGAATCTAGTACTGTAAGTCTGTAATTAGTTTGAGGGTGAATTTTTAATTTTAAATATAAGACTTTTTTTATTTATTTTATCTCTTACATTTACTATGTGGTCTAAGATGGTGTGTCAACTATGGATCAACTAGCTAAACTACGGAGTATCTTATAGTATCATAGGAAACTATTTTGTTTTTTTTATTTAACCCTATCTTTCAAACCATGGAGATCGTGGATGATGAGAAAAGTTAATGAGCTCTTATTAGAGAAAATTCAAATAAAATACCATTTGGCCTTAGAAAATTTTAAAAAGTTTGTTAACAAATGGAAAGGATAAATAGGTTTCTAGGAAGGAATTTGGAATTTTGAAATGTTGTATTTTTTACCAAAATGTCCCTCAAGTTTTTTTAAAAAAAAAAATGAAAAGGAAGAACCTTTGCCGACGTCGGAGCTCTAGTGATCGGCTAGAGGCGGAACCAGGATTTGTAATTTGGGGCGAAAATTATATAAAAGAACTTAGATGTTCATGAAATTACATTTCAGCCCCTAAACATTTCAATATTTTCATTTTAGTCCCTCCATAAAACTTTTAGTGGAGACTAAATTGAAAATATTGAAATTTTTAGAAATATAATTTCCTGAAAATCTGGATTTTATTATGTATTTTTTTTTTGGTTGGGGGGGGGGGGGGGAACCCTAGCCCCTCCCTAATTCCGCCCCTGCGGTTGGCTACTAGAGTTTTGGTGACAATTTGAGAAATGTGATTGATTACGTAAGCTCGTTAAGCCCTATCAATCATTGTTGACAAGTTGAATAAAGACAATGACAACTTTAGTATTTGCAATAACAATTTTATTGTAACCATTAACAACCTTAGGAGCGCAAGTTGTTAATCAATATACTCAAGTTGTCATTGTTATTATCGAACTTGTCATTGCCTTTATTAAACTTGTCAACCTCTATGGCCATTTTTTCAGTACCTAACGATTCTGTTAAAAACCATTACGATTTTTGTTAAAACTATTACTCAATCGGTCACAACCTAAAACATTTTGTCAATCCTCTTACACATACTTCCTTACTTACCGATTTTGGCAAAACCATTACTATTTTAGTCAATTTCATTACTCAATTGGTTATCAACCAAAGCTCTTTGTCAATCCTTTTACACATATTGTCAGTATCTATGGATTTTGTCAAAACCATTATTCTTTTAATCAATCTCATTACTCAATTGGTCACAAACCAAAACTCTTACTCAATCATTTTACACAATAATCAGAACCAAGAATTAGAGTCTAGAAAATCTCACCTCCTTCCTTTAATCTTCTTCTCTGCCATAGATTTACCCACCAGATTTCCCAACCAAAGATGAGCTTCTCAAAATGGTTGAGAAAGCTCCTCCACCCATGGTCGAGAAAGCTTCTTAAGGTGGCCAAGGCTCGCTGTTGGTATTCCGCCTACTAATAAAGCTTCTCTAGGTGGAGAGGAAGAAGGGACGAGTTTACTACCACCGTTGTCGAAAATCTCACATTCACCATCAGGATCGTCCATGACTACTGCCCAAGGTCACACAATACCACCATCAGAAGGCATTGGCCATTCTCCTATCCTCATCACCATCATCCTTCATCTCACCATTGTCGTCATCCATTAATCACCAAAACCACCACCAATGGCGAACCCAGGATTTTAAGTTTGTGGGTGCATAATTAGTGGTGGGATTTGAGGGTTCGGGGGCAGTGCCCCCAAAATTTTTTTTAAAGGAAAGCTTTAAACGCATTAAAAAACAAAAGAATATAAACAATAAAAGAAAAGAAAACTTGAACTTAACATAGAAAAATAATAATCAAGAGTCAACTAACTTTTACATTAGAACGATTACAAAAGCATTCTTTGATTCTTCATTCCTTGAAAATATTGCATTATATCTTCATCATCAATCGTATCAAATATATCACGTTCAACATAAGTTAGCATGCATGAGTTAAACTAATCATCACTCATCCGATTGCGCAACTTATCTTTAACAAAAGTCATTGCAGAAAAAACCTGCTCAACACTAACAGTTGCTACCGGTAGAACGAGTGCCAACTTTATCAACAAATAGATCAACAGATAAATAATATCATTTCTCTTCTCAACCATCTTCAAAGCATGGTTAGAAATTGTTTGCAAATTGACAAAATCAGAATCAACCCTTACATCAACAATAAAATTACCGAGACTTGAAGACAGAAAAGGAATATCTGCAAGCTAATCAAACTCCAAAGGATAGAATCTAGCAAACTCAATCAACTTTTCTTTGTTAAAATTAGCAAATGAATCACGAGGATCAAGACAACTCAAACACTCAAGCAACTTGGTATTAACATTATCAAATCGATCATTCAACTCTTGAACCTAAGTATCTATCACTGTATTAAATAACTCCACCTTAAAGTAGTGGAAGAATGTGAATGATTCCAATCTCCGTCTCGATCTCCCTTTAGGACAATAAACATCATTCATATTTGGAATGTCAATATCATATTTATTTGCAAAAAAGTTTGTTTCTTGAAGCAATTCATCAAAACCATTATCTCTCACTTCTTGTAAACGAGACTTGACTACCTTCACTAAACCAATTGCATTTAAAATGTCTTGATCTTTTCTTTGTAGTGCTTGTGACAACTCATAAGAAATCCCTAAGATCAATTTCATAAGATGCAACAAGAATGCAAATTCAAAATCCTCCATGGCATACAAAATGCAACCTGCATCGATCCTTGCAGTATCATTTTTCGGCTCGTCTTCAATAATTTTCATCAAGGAAGTTATTGGAGAAAATAATGAGATAACACTTGTAACGTACCAAAATGAGAACCCCAACGAGTGTCTCCAGGTTGCTTGAAGGTTGTCTCTTGATTTAAACCTTTTCCAGTTGGTATTTCATCACTAGCAATTCTTTCAACTATTAGCTCATACTGATTCATTTGAAGAATTTCCTTCCGCTTGCATGAACCCCTCACAACAGTAGCCATCTTTTGAAGCATGTCAAAAAATTCTTGAATCTTCTTGTGATGTTTTGCAACCTTCACAAGTGCCAATTGTAACTGATGAGCAAAACAATGAATGTAGAATGCGGATGTGTTGTCTGCCAAAATCAAACTCTTAAGCCCTTTGAATTCACCCCGCATATTACTAGCACCATCATAGCCTTGACCACGACATTTAGACAAACTTAAACCAAGTTTAGAAAATAGCCCATCAATTGATGCTTTTAGTGACTGTGCAGTAGTATCTGAAACATGAATTATGCAAATAAAACGTTCAACAATGGACCCTTTTTTGTTTACATACCTAAGTACAACCGCCATTTGTTCTTTAATTGCAACATCATGAGCTTCATCCACTAACAAGGAAAAGTAATCATCACCGAGATCATTAATTATTGCTTTAATAGTCAAATCAGCACAAGCTTGAGAAAGATATTTCTGAATCTTTGGTGAAGTCAATTTGTGATTATCAGGGGCATTTTCCAAGACCACATCACCCATCTCTTTATTTGGCTTAGAATAAAACTTTAGAAGTTCAAGGAATAAACCTTGTTGATTTGAAGTTGAAGATTCATCATGTCCCCGAAAAGGCTGACCATTGTGTAGTAGGAATCTAATACAATCTAAAGAGGTTTTCAGCCGGAGATGATAATTAATTTTTTGTTGTTCAGAAATATTTGAAAAAGCAATATCAATATGTTGATTTTACTTCATCAAATCTTGACAAGCTTGATAACATCTATTGTGAGCACTCTTATGATCTCCAACATGAACTTTGATTCTATCCTTCTTATGTCAATTTTTGAACCCCACACAACAAATGCTTCCTGCGTCGAACCACTACCTCCAACCTCCATATCAAATAGATAACAATACAAACCAAAACATGCATCTTTTGATACACTATACTCCAACCAGGAACCAAATTCTTCATACCACTTAGGATTGAATCTACGCAGTTTTCCATACTATTCCATTTGAGGGAATGGTTTAAGAATTGGTTGAGTTGGCCCCTCGAGCAAATAAGCTCTCTGAATATTCTCTCTTTTTATAGGATTTGATGTCATCGAATAAATTGAAGGTCTTTTTCCCAGATCCGCTTCAAGATTTTCTATATTAACTTTTGCTTGAGGTGGTGATTGAAAACTTTGAAATTGAGATGCTTGTGGTGGTTGGGAGGATTCTTGGACACTTGGAATTGAAATACTGTTTGAAAGTTGCTCATTTTGAGATTCGGGTTATGTATTTATGGGCTTTAGACGTTTGAAATAAGATTGTATCGTTGACATTTTCTGGAAGAAAAAAAGTTTGACAAGATTAGGGAACATGTTGTAACCTATAAGCTAGCTCATCTCAATGCTTCATCTATCAAAACCTATAAGATTGTATCTTTTTTTCATATAGGGACACTAAGCAACTAAAGCTATGATTTTCAATTCCAAAACAACTAAACAATTCACACTTTATGCCAATTTAGTAAGCAGCTATAACTTATAACTGCATGATACGCATAGTTGATACACAACATTGCACAACAACACAATCCAAAACAATTAAACAATTCACACTTTATGCCAATTTAGTAAGTAACTATAACTTATAACTGTATGATACGCATAGTTGTTTTGCAACCTTGCACAACAACACAATCCAAAGCATATAAGTCACTAGTAATCAAGATGAATATTTGTAGGGAAGCTAACCTGTCGATTTCCTGTTCGGCTTTTCACAATAGCTCCCAAGGTTCCATAGGTCTCTTGGCTTGCAACCTTAAGAGAAGAAAGAATTAAAATACATATATAATCCAATGCCCAAAAAGATTTAAATGCCTAATTAAATCTTAGATTACCCTAATTGCCCAATTACAAACCCTGATTCCTAAATCAAATTACTTTGTTACATTCTTAAACAAAATCACTCTATCATCTCAAGCTGTAAGAAAAATATGTTGGAACATACTATTGTGTTTCCCTGTTTAATCCAAACACAGAACTAAACCAAAACACAGAATAGAATAATACAAACACATAAATGAACCAAAAGCATTAAGCAAACAGAAGAAGAAACTGAAAGTCCCAATTTAGAATCAAAGTTAAGTATCTATCGGCAAATCCTGTACATTGTATAACTAATAATCCTGATAAATGAATGACTATGAACAAGACAGTCTGCATTGATGAGCCTGAAGCAAAGCCTTTAATAATCTCTCTCAACTCTCAATCGGAAGAAGCATAAACACGTAGGGAGACAGGGAAAGACATGGAGAGAACCGCAAATCGCAGAAAACACTCATGCACGATTTGGGAGAGACGGCGAATCATGGCGGCATCGTTGGTTTGGGTCTTTGGGAAATGGGAGAGACAGAAGCGGTTCGATTTGAGAGCAAGAAAATATAACGCGGGGAACGATTTGGATGCAACAATTTGGAATTTTGGATGATTCGACAATGGAATAACCACACAGAGAATAGATAACGCAAGGAACGAATTCAAACACAGATTCAAAGCCTGCTTGAATAAGTCAATCTTACCGGATTGGGAGAAGACGAAGCCCTAGGGTTCAAAGTTTGAACCTTCTTCAATGCTTGCGGCCTACCGGAGAACAACCACTCAGAGCTGATAACGAAGGAAGGCGTCCAACGGCGAGCTGTCTCGACTGCAAGATTTGGAGGACGGCGGATGTGAGGAGTGACGAGTGAGGACGATTTGGAGGATGGCGGATGTGAGGAGTGACGAGTGAGGATAATGAAATTGGGGAAAAAAACAAAGAGGATAATGGAGATTTGAACCCTGGACTTCTTGATGTATAAGGGAAAGTAATAACCAATTACTCCAACCAGCCAAATTGCAATAAAAGTCCTTTACTGTATATATATTTTTTAAATTTTTTATGTCTGTACTTGGCCCCATAGGCACTAGTATGGGTCAGCGCCTGACCACCACCATCCTCTTTATCTCTATGGTCAAATGGTACGAGAAGTCGATCGGTGAGAACGAGAATTTCCTTCGAGAATTCCTTTAACATCATGCCCTAGTGATACTAAAGCCACCCTTATTGCCCTCACCACTCATAGTGTCAACGTCTCTTGCATCCCTATACCTACACTTGATCTAGAAAATGACGGTGCATCAAGCATTCTTATACTTGGACTCAGGCTATAGATGAAGAGTTCATAACAGGAGGTAATTTTTGAGATTTCCCAAAGGATCAGAGGCAAGAACCAAGTTTATAAATCAGGAGGAGGTAGTTGGTGCCCATTGTACCATTGAAGAAGCAGAGAGAAAGAGGAGAGAGAAGAAAATAGTGACAAATAGAGGGAATGACATTTAAGTCTTTTCTCTCAAACTTTGATATTGCAGATTAGTACTTATTTGTTGTTTTGCCAATTTGATAGACATTTTTTGGGCTTTACAAGTTCAATTGATATTTATGTGTCATTTTCCTTTCTTATTATGTATGTGTAACATTTCTCATCAAGAGTAATTTCATTTTTCATTTTAAAAAAGAAATAATTTATAGAGAGAGAAAAGCCCATATAAAGATCTCAAAATATGAAAAAGACAAATCAGTGACTTTAATTTTAACAAAGGGATAGGATATTGTTACAACTTTTTTTTGTTACAACCAATGTTACTACCACTTTTCCACCGTTAGATCAGAATCTCATTTACCTATATAATTTCTCTCTCCTATTAAGATTCTGATTTAACGGTGGAAAAGTGGTAGTAACATTGGTTGAAACAAAAAAAAGGTTGTAACAATATCTTATCCCTTTTACAAATGCCATGTCACATCATATATACTAAAGTGGGATTGATAAATCTTGGCAAATGACTTTCACTGCCCTTCTCCTAGTCCATCTTCTCTCCCCCCTGAATATGGCTCTTCCACATTTCTATGTGTGTCTCCCTCCGCCTCACCCCCAGCGTTCTTCTTCTTCTTTAGTATAAATTATTTGACATGGCATTTGTAAAATTAGAATAACTGATTCGTCTTTTTCATATTTTGAGAGTATTTATATGGGATTTCCCCTTATAGAGATTATGTCACATATATTGCAAGTAATTAATTAATTAAACTTATTTAACCTCTATAAGCTAAATAATTAGGTCTTGTTGATTTTTGTTTTTGAATAAATATATCTTAAATTGAGGACCGTAGGAATATTATTTTCTTAGAAAAATATTATCTCACATTAATTGATGTGTATATATATTCCTATGGTTATGTCTCAAATATAAATCTAGTGACAATTAAGTCTAAAAAAATTTTAAGAGCTGCAAAATGAGAGTTATATTATATAAACACAAATATCTAATTTACAATTAAAACACCTAATTTAATTTGTAGTATAGTTTAGATTTTTTATTTTTTAAAGGATCTTATGAAAAATTTATCAGGGACTTAAGTATAATTAAATTGATACTTCGGGAATCAATTGTCATTATTCTCTCTTATTTTTTAAGCTTTTGATAGGAAAAATATGTTGATTTGGGCAAAATTCTATATGAGAAATTACAATTTCAAGTTCAAGCTATAGGAGAAATAATAAGTCTTATCTCACTAAATCATGTCTGGGGACAAACTTAAAAGACTAAAATTATACTTTGATCAAATAATAATAATTAGAAAATTCACATTACATCAATTATAATGATTCTTGTTGGTAAGAAAATTATAAATATTATTGAAAATAAATTACATTCAAATTTTGAGAACATAAAAGTATTAAGAAAATTGGAACTTTTCCTGAAAAATAATTATCTAAAATTATAAATGCTGTTAGATTTTATAATGAGTTCTGATTTTTTTTTTTTAAAAAAATTCTGTTCTTGAGATTATTTATATATATATTTTAAAAATTTAATGCCATTTCCCCCCAATAATTAACAAGTTGATCCATTAAATTCAATGGACATTTTGATGTTATAATTTACTCTCGTGCGGTCTGAGAAAAAAAAATGATTGTCTCTATGGAATGGAAAACTCAAACCTTCTAATGCTTTTAAATGTGATTTATTAGTGTCCCTTTCTTTCCCCATTGAAGCCTTCAAATTTCAATATGAGGTCTTTTTCTCATTTCCATGGCGTTTACTTCTTGTCCATGTGCTCTTTATTATCGAAAGGAAAACACTTTTTTTTTGGTGTGTGTGGAATATGTTGAGCAGTTTAAGTGAGTTTTTCTTGTAATTAATAATGAATTTTGAGGAAATAAATTAAGTTATAATGTGTCAATCAGGGAATTATTATTATTTTGTTGGTTTTTAAACTTTAGATGTAAAGACAATGATGGGTAGCTCTTAGGACAACTATATGCCGTCAATAATAAATTGACTTTGCCTCTGTAAGTTATTCATTTACGGTGATTTTAACCATTCATTTAATTATCTAATATCCACCATTATGCACAAAAATTAATTAAATTATCACTGAACTAAATGAAAAAAAAATACAATTAGAAAAAAATTAACACTATTCGACCCAAAAAAAAAATAGATATTTAACGTTGTAATCTCATAGTACTTATTTCTAATTAAATTAAGATAAATGTATTTTTAAGCATTATTTTGTTCCATATATAACTAACTCTTATTATTAAAATTTTAATCTTACTTTTAAATTTAAAACAATTTGCTTGAACGTTAAATTTAATTTGACTGGAAGAAAATATATTAAATATAAAGTTAAAATAGTTAAGTCTTACAATAAATGGATGCATTTATCGGCAATATGCTTTCATTTTTCTTTTCATAATTGCTGTGTTCACTCCTAGTCTGACCTTTTTCATGTGGTTAGCGTAATTATAGCTATATGTCACCTAATACGTTAATTAAATTATTAAATAATATAAGGCAGATAAATAATTAAGGTTTTGGATGCATCAAATTAAATATTAATGCAGGAAAATAGGTGCTGTTGAAAAATAATTTAAGGTTCTTGAATGTCTCAAAAATTAGTTTAGGATGTTAATGATGATGGAAAGAAACTTTAGCTTGTTGAGCACTTCTTAACATTTTTATCAGTAAATGACCTAAAAGTCTAATTATTTGCATATAATTCAAAGTTTGGAGGTTATACCAACACATAAATACATTTTTGTTGTTGTTGTCGTCGTCGTGGTCATACATAAATAAATTTTAATGGGTATAAAATTACTACTATGAGATTATTTGCATAAACTTGAGAGTTTATGATTATGATTATGATTATTATTATTATTATTATTTTCTTTTACAAATGGAGCTAATCAGAATTGATTAGGAAATACTAGTGCAAACTCTTGCTCGCCCAATGCCATTTGCATCCGCACAAAGGGTCTCCAGAAGGCCAGTCGGGGGTACCTCGATCGAATGATTCCCCACTTCCAAACTTAACGTATATGTTGCCAGAAAATCAGCACAGCAGTTGCCTTCACGATGCATGTGGATAATGGTAACTCGCCAGTCTTGCTCTAGCAATCTCTGTATTCGTCGGACCAAACTCATATTGGCATGCACTGAATCAGCTGGCTTTTGGATGAGGTTCAGCACAACCAAACAGTCGGTTTGAACCATGACCTCCCTATACCCACGCGACCAAGCCATGTCTAACCCATCCATCAACGCCCAAAGCTTTGCCTGAAGGGAGGAACAGGATCCAATATTCCGACAACACCCCGCCACCCATTGACCTTCATGATCTCGTATCAAGCTCCTGGCCCCAGCTCGCGCTGAATCACCCTTCTTAGCTCCGTCACAATTCAACGCGACTACCGAAGGTGGTGGTTTAAGCCAGTTGACTGAAATTACCTGAGGTTCAGATCTTCCTTCCAAATTATCTGTTTGTAAGGTCCATGCTTGTGCTGAGTACTCGGCAAAAAGTCTGATTTCCCTCGCCAGGCTGACAAGTTGAATATTCATCTGCTAGAAGACCAATTTATTCCTGGCTTCCCATAGTTTCCAACAGGTTAAGCCGAAAACACAGGACCATCGGGTCCCTCCATTTGTGCTGGGATTGTGTAGGGATAAATTACGTAGCAACCACGCCTTCAGATCAACCTGGAAGAAAAGGCGCACTTGCGAGGTTGGAACCAGGTGATGCCATACTGCTTGAGCATATCGACATTTCCGCAGCACATGGTCGGTGTCCTTTGACGCTTCGCCACATCTCATGCATAGGTCACTGTCCGCCATGTGTCTCCGCTTCCTCTCTGCGTTTGTGAGCAAACTGGATCAAGCGGCCAAACAGAGGAAGACCCTCACCCTTTGAGCCCCTTGCCATTTCCAGATCGCATCCCATAATCTATCAGTGTCGTGCCCTATCATCTCGCGTAGGAAATCATAGGCAGATGCGACTGAGAACTGGCCATCGGATGAGAGATCCCAGAAGTAGCGAGCTGGACCGTCCTCAGGCAGTGGAACTTTGCAGCCTGAAATAAGGGATAGAACTCGCGTAGGTAGGTCGTTCTCAAAGAGGGCCCAATTCCACTCCCCCGCTTTTGTTATGAATTTACTCACCTGCATTGCGTCTTCCGATGGTGTAATATCCCTAAAGGCCAGGAATTTGAGGGGACCTACCTCCGGGACCCAATTATCAGACTAGAAGCGCGTAATAGTGCCATCACCAGGGTCCCAGTGCGAACCAATCACCATGTCTCCCCACAATTTCTTCAAATTACGCCATAGGTAGGAGCATTGTTGGTTCCTGCGATGGGGACCATTCAGGATGTCCCAACCGTATTTATGATCGAGAACTTGAACCCATAATAAGTCAGGACGTGAATGAACCATAAAGCCAAGCTTTATAAGGAAGGCTTGGTTATGGATATCAAGCTTTTTGAAGCCACAGCCTCATACCTTGGGAAACTTGCACATGTCTGACCATTTAACCAAAGCTGGCTTTCGCTCTGTGCCCGCAACACCCCACACAAAACCCCTAATTTGGCACTCAATTCGCTGACATAAGCTCTGAGACAGTTTGGTTGTTTGCATCACATATACCGGGATAGCTGAAATTACTGCTTTAGCTAGTGTAATTCGCCCTGCCAGAGACAACGTCTTTGCTGCCCAACTAGAAAGTTTACTATGAACTTTTTCTTCTAGATAATCATATGTCCCTGATCGAACCCGTTTATGAAGGAGGGGAACCCCCAAGCATTTTCCAAGGTCATCCACTCTTCTAAAACCTAGTTGATCACTGATGCCCACCTGAGTGCTGAGAGGTACATTGTTGGAGAAAAAAATGGCAAACTTAGAGTTGTTGACTTTATGGCCTGAGCTTGCACAGAAATCATCTAGTATCTGCCGAATGAGCAAAACCTGAGAGGTAGCTGTGGAACTAAAGAGAACTAAATCATCGACAAAAAATAAGTGAGAGAGGGGTGGGCCTCCTCTCCCCATACAGATCGATTACCATTGCTTACTTCCCACTCATCGAGAAATTATTTAGGACAAACGCTCCATGCACAATACAAAGATATAGGGCAACAGGGGGTCCCCTTGCCTAATACCTCGAGAGGGAAGGAATTTGTCAAAGAGGGAGCTATTCCAAGCGACTTGCATGCTACAAGTGGTGACACAGATCATAACAGCCCGGACAAATTTCTGAGGGAGCCTCGCGTCATAAAGCGTATCCTCAATAAAATCCCAACGCAAATGATCATATGCTTTTTCCAAATCCACTTTGATCGCCATCTAACCTGTCAATCCCTTTTTAGATCGCATAGAATGAATCACTTCTTGAGCAATAACAACGTTGTCAGTGTTTGTCTTCCAGCCACAAAACTGGCTTGGTTAGGGAGAACTAGCTGTGGAAGCCACTTCTTGAGATGATTAGCCAAAGCTTTAGTAATGATTTTGTATAATACAGTGCATAAGCTTATCGGCCAGAACTCTTTAATGTATTCAGGTATAGGGACTTTAGGGACAAGAGTGATGATTGTCTCATTTAATTCTAGCTCAAAGATTCCTTGTTTGAAAAGACAAGTCACCATCTGAAAAATGGAGGGGCCCACTACCTTCCATTGGTTTTGGATGAAGCTAGCATGTAGACCATCAACCCGTGGAGCTTTAATGGGCTCTATCAGGAAGAGGGCAGAATGAACTTCTCCCAGAGTCATAGGGCCACTAAGTAGCTCCGCCATAGAGCTTCCTAGGTCGGGGAAGAGACCTCTACCTTGATACAAGGGGGCTACCTCACCTTCTCTTGTGTATAACTTTTTATAGAACTCAAAAGCCCATCTTCAGAGAGTACCCTCATCATGGCACCACTCCCCTGCATCACTTTTCAAGGCAGAAATGATTTTGTTATGGCTATGTTGGATTGATCGTGCATGGTAGAACGTTGTATTACGGTCACCGAGCTTAATCCAATCACTTTTAGCTCGCTAAGCTACGCTCTCCTGCTCGCTTATCACCTCAAACTCCTGTTTCAATTCCAGCTCCAATTTCTCCAATCAATGGGAGGGGCAGGTTTCCTGATCCTTTTGGATCCCTCCAAGCTGAGCCATCAGTCTACGTTTTCTGTGATAAATGTTGCCAAACACCTCTTTATTCCAAACCTTGGCAGCTGAAGTAAAGTTGTTAACACATGACAGAACAGAGGTAGAATTACTCCAGCTGTCTTGAACGACTTTTGTGAAAGATTCCACTTAATTCCAGGCAGCCAGGTATCTAAACGAAGGAGGCGTGCGTGGACGTCCTGGATCATTACAAGTCCGAATACAAAGAGGGCGGTGGTCGGAACTAATCTTAGGGAGGTGTTTAACCAGTGTTGATGGAAATTTTCTTAGCCAAGCAATGTTACCTAGGGTACGGTCTAATCTCTGAAGCAGTGTACCTTGTTGCCGCGTGAATTTGGGGCCACAAAAACCAAGATTGGAAAGCCCACTATTGAACAGGAAGGAACGAAACAGATCACAGCCCTGGTTCTTCTGTTAGAGCCCCTAGCTCAGTCCCCTCCCCTAAGAATAGCGTTGAAGTCCCCTGCGATGAGCCATGGGCCACTTACCATCGTTGCAATCCCTGATAGCTCCTGGCATAATTCTTTCCTCAAAGTGTTGTTAGGACTCCCATAGACTGCCGTAAAAAGGAAAGGGTCCTCACTGCCTTGAACCGCGACTCTGGTATGAATGAATTGGGGGTGGCATACTTCAATTGACACAGACAACCCATGCTTCCACATCAGCCAAATTACACCAGAGAAGCCACAAGCCTCTAATCTGTAAGAGCAATCAAATCCAAATAACTTGATAAATCGATCAGCTTTCATCCCAGAAATTTGGGGTTCCACCAACACTATAATTTCAGGTTTATGTTCAGTCATGAAGTGTCTAAAATTTCTAGAGAAGCTTTTACTAGTTGCCCCTTGGCAGTTCCAAATGAAAATATGCAAAACCATAAAACAAATGAGGGTTAAACAGTCATCCCTGACCCAGTAGGGTCATCATCGTTGTCCTTCAACGTCGGCTCATCCTCCTGAGAGCACCGCATATTCGCCTGTAGGCCACTAGGCATCGCAATCTCCTCCCTGAGGGCTTCAATGACGTCTTTCGAGATAAGTGGCCCTTGTGACTTTTTCCGAACTTTGAGGGTTCTTGAAATTGTGGAGTGCAGCTTCACCCCCTGCTGCTTGGCCTTCTTAGTAGGAGCTAATGAGCCATGATTTTCTTTGCCTTTATCGCCATTAGTATGTATTAGAGTTGTCATGGAATCTGCGTTTTGGATATTTGAACACTGCGGTCCAATCTCCATTAGGGCGTCACGACACCGCTGCAACACCACTACTGTATGATTACCTTTGTCGAGAGACGACTCTTGGTGAATGGGATGGAAGGCAGGGCTTGTGGGATCCCGATCGAGTGAGGAACCCCTAGCTGGGTAAGTTGCGGGGCGGGCAATCCTGATGGGTTGGCTATGTTACTCAATCCAGGTCCAAAAGTAGGACTTTTGTCCTGATAGCTGTTGGGGGCCTTAGTGGTCGAAACAGGCGGATCAACCTGAGCTATGGGGAGAGCTTCCTTTACTGGTTTGACCTAGTACTCTTGGGCTGGTTGGGCCTTTCCATGTATGACTTTATGGGTATTATGCTTCTTGGTCAAAAGGGATTTTTTATTCTCCTTACCCACTTGCCCCTTCTCTTTCGCACTTGAGGGTCCCACTACTTCCTTTTCCTGAGCCGCAGAGTTAGCAACCATAACAACAATTACCTGCCCCCCTTGCGAAGAATTAGCTAGCAAATCCTCGCTTTCAAGAAGAGCATTATAACAGGATCCCTTACTTAATGCTGATTCCGACATCTTCGCTTCTTTCCCCCATTGCTATTTGTTTCCTTTCCAAGTGTACTTGACTTGCATCCACGTCCCAAACTGTGACGATGATGGTTCCAGCGAACAGACAGAGGCGACTTCATGGTGAGCCTGAGTATCAAGGGTGGTCAATGGGGCCTAGTTCAAGGCTACATGCTGCTAGCCGTCATCCTTACTACCTAGCAGATTCCCTCCCTGACATCTCTCCTTCATGTGGCCATATCTACCACATTCGAAACAAATGATTGGTAGTCCTTCATACTCCACCCTATACGTCTTCCTGTCAATTATAATCTTCGGGATTAGTGGTTTTTGTAAATCAATGAGGACTGCGATACGAGCAAACTTCCCCCTCCCTCGTGTTTCCATCCTGTAATCTATTTTGACCATTTCCCCTAGAAGAAGGCCAATTGCTCTAAGAGTGCTCTTATGGTAATATTGAAAGGATAAACCAGGTATCCTAATCCAAGCAACCACTTTGGCTATGGATGAGGATGTAGGATCGAAATCCAGGGACCATGGCTACACTGTTAGATATGCCCCAAAAATTATCCATGGGCCCCCTGTTAGGGCTCTAGTATAATCTTCCTGAAGGTCAAAAACCACAAAGTAGTAGCTACCTTCCATGTCAATCAACTGATAGGATCCTTTCGGCCTCCACAGCGATTGCGTTCTCATTAGAAGGTCATAATATGTGATCGAACGACCCAAAAGTTTGATGATCAGTGTACGTTCCATACCCTTGGCTAGCACATTACGGACCTCCTTCGAGAATTCAATAGTAGGGACGGCCCCTTCCCGGTTGATACGAAAGTCCTCATCTGTTAGAACCACCTCCTTGGGGGATCCTTTAACCTGTCCATCGCTATCTAGGTTCAGTAATTTGTTCCAATATGAAACCCCCTCGCCAGCGACCATATCCACCATTTCTTCATCTAGTCCTCCATCACCACTCTTGTCGCCACTCACCGCCTCCTCTGGGCCGATGCGCACCTTCTTTGTCAATCGGAGACCTTCATCCGAAAGCGGAGGAGAAACGTCCTTAGTAGCCATCGTCATGTGCTTAATTTAGTGATAGAGAGGTGAATTATTCTCCTGGCTATTTCAATATTTAGTGGAAGTGGTGATTGTTGTATTCATTTTTGGCTTAATTAGCGCCTTTTTTTTTAATTGCTTTGTGTGTGAGCAGAGATGGACCTTATAAGATACAAGGGGGGGCCATGGCCCCCCTAAAATAAAAAATAAAAAAATTAATGTAAACAACCCAAAGCGGCAAAGCCCAAACCCCTAAACCTATTATTAACCTAATGTCCATTGCGCAAGTTTGTCTTATCTCAATCGCTGCTGGCTTGTTTATCTGATAATAATTTTTGCTTTGGTTACGACCCCCTAATCTCTAATGGTACAGACGGTGATTGCCATAGATTCATGATTGCTTTCAAACAACATTGAATTTCACCTTTTGATGATCGGGCTATATCGTTGGGACTTGGGAGTTAAGAACATCAATTACTAATTAGCCTCACAAGTCACAAGATTGCATGTCCTCTTCAACAAGTCTGGTAGCCTGCTGTTTCATATTATTAATTATTAAAGAATTGGTGGCTGGAGACTTTAATCGTATTAATCTAATGTCCTTCTTCTTTGACTTTGAGGTCCTTAGCTGATAGTGATTGTTCATTTGTTTGGGATCTATTCCCTTATCTGTATAATTTCTATTTCTTTGTAATTGGCTTCTAGCGTCTTATTATCAAAAAAAACAAAAAAAAGATTCATCTCATTGCAGATTCGTCTATTATTAACCTATTATTCATTGCAGATTTGCAGATTCATCGTAGATTTGTAATTGGCTTCCAGGGTACTGAAGTATTTAGGCAAAGACTCAAGGTACAATTTTTTAATGTGTTTGTTTTTTTATCCCTTATGAGTTTATATATATATATATATATATATATATATATATATATATATATATATATATATATATATATATATAGTATGATAATAGTTAATTATATTATTTAAATTGTTTATAGGTTATTTGGAAAGTGATAAAATCTAAGAATAGTTCAATGATGAAGAATAAAACAATTGATTCATTTTTCAAGAGGAAAGCTAGTGATCATATAGAGGAAGGTAACATAGCTTCTACATCTTTACCGATTGAAAAGACTTGCCATGATGCTCTAAGGTCTGATTGTGAGGAACAACCTTATAAAATTCCTAAAGTTACTTCCAATGAATTTGATAGTAGTTCCTTAGAGCGTGATCCAGGTAAACGCCCTCAAATATGGCAATATCATGTGAATCAAAGAGATGAAGTTCGAAGGGCTTATTTAAAATGGGGTCCGTACTAGTGTAAACTTCAATGTTATCCTCTTACAGGAAAGAATCATCCAAGAAGATTTCAATACACTTGGTTTGGAATATTTCCTTCTTGGTTAGAGTATTCTCCTACTACACATGCTGCTTATTGCTTACCATGTTTTCTTTTTACTAAACCAAGTGGATGTTCAGGAGCAGATGTTTTTACTGTTAAAGGATTTCAAAACTGGAAAAAAGTCCTTAGTGGAAAAAATTGTGTTTTTCTCAATCATATAGGAGAAGATTCTTGCTCCCCACATAACAAAGCAATGAAGGCTTTTGAAGACTTGTTGAATCAACATGGGCATATCCAGAATGTTTTTAATGTACAAAGTTCAAATGACATTTTAAAGAATCGACTATGTCTTAAGACGTCTATTGATACAGTACGTTGGTTGACATTTCAAGCATGCGCTTTTAGAGGTCGTGATAAAACTTTGGAATAAAAAAACAGAGGTAACTTTCTTGAGATGATAAAGTTGTTAGCATCATACAATGATGAAGTTGCAAAAGTTGTGTTGGAAAATGCACCATACAATTCCAAGTATACTTCACCTCGAATTCAAAAGGAAATCTTGCATATCCTCTCAAGCAAAATTCGTAACCACATTCGTCAAGAAATTGGAGATTCTAAGTTTTGTATAATTGTTGATGAAGCATGGGATGAATCAAAAAGAGAGCAAATGGCACTTGTTTTGAGGTTTGTTGATGAAAGTGGTTGCATACAAGAAAGATTTTTTGATCTTATACATGTTAAAGACACTATGTCATTAACTCTAAAAAAGGAATTGTGTGCTGTCTTTTCTAAGCATAATCTTGATATCTCTAACATACGTGGTCAAGGTTATGATGGGGCTAGTAATATGAGAGGGGAGTGGAATGGTTTGCAAGCATTATTTCTCAATGATTGCCCTTCTGCATACTATGTGCATTGTTATACTCATCAATTACAACTTGTATTGGTTGCTGCTTCTAGAGAAGTTATTCCTGTCCATCAATTTTTGTTCAAATTTAACTTTCATTGTTAATATTATATGTTCATCTAGTAAACGACATGATGAGTTACAAGCTGCCAAGTTAAATGAAATTGCATATTTGCTTGAGATTGGTGAACTTGAAACTAGTAAAGGGGCAAACCAAATTGGCACTTTGAAATGGGCTAGAGATACTTGTTAGAGTTCTCATTTTTATTCAATTTGTAGTATGATAAATATGTTTACAGCAACTTGTTCTGTTCTTGAAAAGATTATTGTTGATGGATCAACTTATTCTCAAAGAGGGGATGCTGATGCTGCTTATAATATTTTGACTTCATTTGAGTTCATATCGATCCTACACTTGATGAAAGAAATCATAGGAATAACAAATGTTCTTTGCCAAGCTTTGCAAGAACAATCCCAAGATATAGTTAATGCTGTGAATTTAGTTGGTACTACAAAAGTTCTCATTCAAAAATTGAGAGAAGATGGTTGGTTGAATTTATGGAAAAATGTGACATTATTCTGTGAGCAACATGAGATTGAAGTTCCGAACTTTAGTGCTCCATATATAGCATGACAAGGACACTCCCGTCATCAAAAAGATCATATTACAATGGAGTATCATTATAAAGTGGAAATATTTTTAGTTACAATAGATAAACAATTGCAAGAATTGAATATGAGGTTTAAGGACCAAATTTTGGAGCTTTTGACACTTAGCTCTCATTTGATTCCTAAGGATGCTTATAAAGCTTTCAACATTGATAATATTTGCACTCTTGTTGCAAAATACTAGCCTGCTGATTTTACTGAGCAAGAGAATATAATTTTAAAGCCTCAATTTTAACATTTTGCTATTGATGCTTGTAATAATCCAGATTTGAAGAATCTATCAACTTTACCTGAATTATGTTGTACTTTGATGAAAACAGGGAAATCTAAGGTGCATTACTTAATTGATCGATTGATTCACCTCTTATTAACTCTTCCAGTTTCAACAGCTACCTCAGAACACTTGTTTTCAGCAATGAAAATAATTAAGACAAGGTTGTGTAACAAGATGGAAGATGATTTTATTGCAGATAGTATGGTAATTCATATTGAAAGAGAAATAACTGACACTTTCACTACTGATTCAATTATTGATGATTTCAAGTCATTAAAAGAGCGAAGAGCATTACTTTAGGTAATTTTTAATTGTTTCATTTAGTATAGTGTTTTATTAATTTTGTATTATAAATTACATTGTTAACTTTTAATAGTTTGATATATTATATTTATATAACAAGCAATCTTCTGGAATTCATGATATCTTCTCATATTGTAATTGATATGACATCCATATTAGAGATAGGTATATTATCTTATGCATCAGAATTGTTAAAATACTTTTTATTATAAATCTAAATATTTTAAAAATGTTATATAATAATAAAATTTTTAATTAGTTAATAAATATATATTTGCCCCCCCCCCCCCAAAAAAAAAATATTTCTTCCAAGGTCCATCCCTGTGTGTGAGTAAGGAATTGCTAAATATACTTGCAGCTTCACTGGCTTTTCTGGTTTTTCCATTATCCTCAAGATCAAAGTGTATTAGGGAAAATATTTTACTCACAGGGAAGATCAGTCGCACTAGAAAAAGATATATTGCACATGAAAGATTGTTTATCGCACACAAGGGAAAGATATATTATATTGCACAAAATGAAGATTGTTTGTGAAAAAGGCAAAACCATTAAAGGCAACAGTTCAACAAACTCACCTATTGTTCTGCTGTTGTACAAGAGCAAATGTAAAGGCAAGGTCAGTTGAACACGAATTATTTACAGCATATATAAATTTGATTTTTGATTTTAAGAAGACTTATTTTAGTACTTATCACACCGATCGATGGCAATCATTGTTCTTGCAAAACTTAAGATTACTTGTCTCTTGAATAAATTTTTATTACTGATTCATCAACAGGTGTTCAAAATTATCATCACATACTACTTAAAACTTGAAAGTAATTCAAATCTCTAGAATAATTATGATTTATAAGATCTTTAATTTGAATATAATTAAAGCCACTCATTAATCAGTCAATGTCATACCTAAATTATTTTAATCCGACATTATTGACACGACTACATTTATTTCATCCGCTAATCTCGTTGATGTTATTGATGTTCTGTTCTCGTTTTCGTCCATTAATTCCTAAATTCACCAGTTATATATTCTTACCTGAACATTATATTAGTTAGAAATACCGAATCAGATTTGGCCAGAATTCTTTTTTTTTTTTAAAAAAAAAAAAGAAATCTGACAGTCTTAAAGTAGCAATCAAGTATAAAATAACATAAAATCTAACACATTCAATCCACAAATCACAAGCAAAGAACAATATGTCTTTCTTATGATTTGATAAAATATTTTTATTTAATATAATATTCTCCATGTAATCCTAAAAATCTAGTCAGCATTTTTCCTACCAGTGTCGTCTAATGTTTTATTTGGATCTTATTACCTAGTATTCGAGCAACTAACTAATTCAACCTCACCTAACAAGGATCCATTTAAAGGATTGAGGTGTCCCAATAGGAGTTTTTTTCGATACCTAGTAAGGATCGAACTTGATACTAACCGGTTAAAAGGTTAAGATACATGTCACTAAAACCAAGTTTTGTTGGTTATCATTCAGGTTTATTTTTACTCCTTATATTCTCTCTATATATTTTGTTTGTAATTAAGAAATTTCTATATTTCAAAAAGGATTAAATATTATAAATTCTAAAATAATGGTTATTTTTTCCATGCTTAACAAGAAAACATACATCTTTTTTGATAAAATATTTATGATTCATCACTGGCCAAAAAAAAGGTTTTGTTTTGCACTTGTGATTGAAACTCAATTAAAGTCGGTGTGAATATAAGTAATTAAGCTTTTCCTCAAATATACGTAAACTTGCTTTAAGGCACATGCAAGTAACCTAATTGTACTGAAGGCAAAAAATAAAATAAAATTGTAGGGCTATACTGTATGTGTGTGTCTATATATATATATATATATATATAGTACGTATTTCTCATCTTGAAGCAAACCGTCCACGTGCAATAATGCTTAGTTTTGGATCTATACTATGTCTGCGCGAAATTTTTAATTACAATGGCTATAAACATGCCATGTTATTATATATATATATGTTGCGGATTAATTAATTATTGGCTGGATCATTAATTTTTGTGAGAGATAAAAAAAAAATTAAGGTAAGTTATAATAAATTGAAAAGAAAAAAGTACAAAGACACTTATCGTTACACGTAAAGAGATTCTTACCTTGTTTATTTAGCATTAATCAACAATACCAACAAAGATTATTAGGATCGTCCATGCTATTATTTTATTGTGACTTTGTTTTATATGGCATTTTCCATTCATTTTATTCTATATTTCTGGTGCAACTATATATATTATATGCCTTCCTGGGTCTAGGCTTGATCCTCAAGAAACACTTTTAAAATTATAGTCTTTAATTTATTGTTTATCACAGATAGTTGTAATAAAAACTGTAAAAATAATGTCGGCATCATTTTACAACTCTCCATATGGAAACCAATATGTGAAATTCCTGGACTCTTTAATGTTTAATGAGTTTTCAAGTGTCATATTTATGAATTAAATCTAATTACTACAATTTTCAGGTCTAAATGCTGCATTTTTAAGAATTGAAAAAGTAAAAGTAACAAATAAATGGAATTTTATAAGAGTGTGTGTGTGTTTGTGTTTTTTTAAATAATAGTACTACTCCAGTCTTAAATATAAGATTCAGTTGACTTTTTTGGAAGATTAAGGAAGCTAATTAAATTACTTTAAAGTATTTTTATTTACATTTTTTCCCCAAAATATTTTTTCTAATTTGTTAACTGATATATAATTTAATCATACACAACTTGATATGATTAAATAAGGGAAAATGTCATTTAAATACCAAACAAAATTCGGAAACCCCAAAACGTCTGTTAAAAAAATTAAAAGGATACAAATGTAATGAAGAGGAATCTGGGACTTTGAAATTTAAATGTTTTTACTAAAATATTTCTCATCTCTCTCCTCTTTATCTCTTCTTCTTCTTCCTGGCCACTCTCTTTTTCTCTCCTCTTCCTCTTTTCATTTTCACTCCCACCTACGCCTTTCTTTCCTCATTGGCGACAACTTCCACCTTCATTGTTGCTAGCGAGTTCCGCCATAACCACAGAAAAGGCCGTGACTATGAGTTTGGAAAATCAAGCTTAGAGCCATGACTACGAGTTTAGAGATCCAAGCTTAGAGTCATGACTATGAGTAAGGTTGTCAAACTCGTGAGTCTGAACAAACTTGTGATAGTGACATAAACTTGTATTGTGAATTCAAATCGTAAACTCATAAGAACTTACTTTTATTATTAAATAGGTACTACTAGTATATATAAAATCGTTGCTGGCGAGTTCCGCCATAACCACAAAAAAGGCCGTGACTATGAGTTTGGAAACTCAAGCTTAGAGCCATGACTACGAGTTTAGAGATCCAAGCTTAGAGTCATGACTATGAGTAAGGTTGTCAAACTCGTGAGTCTGAATAAACTTGTGATTGTGACATAAACTTGTATTGTGAATTCAAATCGTAAACTCATAAGAATTTACTTTTATTATTAAATAGGTACTACTAGTATATATAAAATCGTTGCTGGTGAGTTCCGCCATAACCACAAAAAAGGTCAAGACTATGAGTTTGGAAACTCAAGCTTAGAGCCATGACTACGAGTTTAGAGATCCAAGCTTAGAGTCATGACTATGAGTAAGGTTGTCAAACTCGTGAGTTTGAACAAACTTGTGATAGTGACATAAACTCGTATTGTGAATTTAAATCGTAAACTCATAAAAATTTACTTTTATTATTAAATAAGTACTACTAGTATATATAAAATCGTTGCTGGCGAGTTCTGCCATAACCACAAAAAAGGCCGTGACTATGAGTTTGGAAACTCAAGCTTAGAGCCATGACTACGAGTTTAGAGATCCAAGCTTAGAGTCATTACTATGAGTAAGGTTGTCAAACTTGTGAGTCTGAATAAACTTGTGATAGTGACATAAACTCGTATTGTGAATTCAAATCGTAAACTCATAAGAAGTTACTTTTATTATTAAATAGGTACTACTAGTATATATAAAATCGTTGCTGGCGAGTTCCGCCATAACCACAAAAAAGGCCATGACTATGAGTTTGGAAACTCAAGCTTAGAGCCATGACTATGAGTTTAGAGATCCAAACTTAGAGTCATGACCATGAGTAAGGTTATCAAACTCGTGAGTTTGAACAAACTTGTGATAGTGACATAAACTCGTATTGTGAATTTAAATCGTAAACTCATAAGAATTTACTTTTATTATTAAATAGGTATTACTAGTATATATAAAATCGTTGCTGGCGAGTTCCGCCATAACCACAAAAAAGGCCACGACTATGAGTTTGGAAACTCAAGCTTAGAGCCATGACTACGAGTTTAGATATCCAAGCTTAGAGTCATGACTATGAGCAAAGTTGTCAAAGTCGTGAGTCTGAACAAACTTGTGATAGTGACATAAACTCGTATTGTGAATTCAAATTGTAAACCCATAAGAATTAACTTTTATTATTAAATAGGTACTACTAGTATATAATTAAATAATTAAAGTATAAAATGACAACAATTTGTTTTGAATATATTTTAAATCTAAATAATCGAAATTAAATCCATCAGCATTCATTATTTATCACATTTAACAAAGAAATTTATATATAAAGCCACTAAGCATGAATAAATCAAAAAAGTTAACATGAGTTTAAAAGTAAATTAATACGGTTTTATAAACTAGAAATGTAAAAACGGTAAACTGAAGATATAAACTCTTGAGTTTAACCGAGTTTACTAGTGACTCGACTCGTTTTTGTAACTTAAAAACATAAAAACAGTAAACTCAGAAAGTCAACTTGCAAGTTTGACAACAATGACTGTGAATATGTTCCTGGTTTAAGTTTCATCTCGTATTTAAATGATATATTTTTCCAGTTCGGGTTTAACAACATACTATAATATATCACATGTCGAGACGATGGATTGCATTAATTAGGCCAGCAGTGTGTGTGAATAAACTATAAAGGCGCATTGAACATTCAAGACCAGAATTTCGCCACCTATTGTGCACAAAGATGTTATGCTCAATTTTTTGAAAAAGTCATTATTTCATTACAAAAAATGCACCTTTTGTTTGAATAATACGGTTTTGAATATTCAAGCAACCATATAATGAAAGCAAGAGGAAAAACTTGATATTCTAGTAACCTAATTTTGTGCACGTGTTTGGCTTTATCTTTATTATAAAAAAAATACATTAATTCCCTTTATTTGTGGGTTATTACAAAACACAGAGTGAGAGGGAGACAAAAGTCATTGTATTAATGCGCATAGATCATCCTTAACTTCAAAAAAATGAAACCAATAGTTTCATTCTACTTAAGTTCGAATTGTGTGTGATCCCTTTTTTTTTTAATAAAAATTTAAAATGATATTAATTAAAAATATCTACATTATAGTTGTAGGACAACAAGAAACAAAATCATAAAAACAAGGGAAAAGTATTTCTCCAGTGACCCCAAAATTACGTCGTTTTAAATTAATGAAGGGTACGTTTGTAATTTTAAGTGAATTTTAATAAAGGGTGTTTCAGTAAAATTCATATGATAAAAAGTAAACAAAATTACGGAAACACTCTTCATTAATTCAAAACGACGCAGTTTTGGGGTCACTGGAGATAACTTTATCTCTAATGACTGGAGAAATCCTTTAACCAAAGAAAGAAAAAGTATTTCTCCAGTCACTAGAGATAAAGAATTAGGAAATGAAGGAACGAAACACTTCAATTTCCAAATTACAAAAAGAAGAGAGGGAAAATTCTAATTAAATATCATTTGAATTTGCAAAACCCCCCATAATAGGTACTTGGTACCTCTCAGCCTTTTTATAAATTCGGGAGACTTCTGAGGGTTTTCCAAATTCAAATGGTATTTTAATAAAATTTTCCCAAAAAGAAAAGAAGGCAAGAATATTCTCCATAAAGATGTCTCTTAATTGATATGACTAAGGAATTTACAAGTTTGACGAGCTGTTTCATCGAAGCCCTGATTTTTAAAGGGGCAAGACCAGGAGAAAAAAGAGAAGAAAAAAAAAGTTTGACCTAATACATTTATAGTTGAAGAATATGTCACCCCTATTTTTCCTTTTCCATTGAAAATATTTTAGTAGTTGTTGGCCATAAAAAGAACTGTGTGATCTTATATATCTTTATCGCTGTCACTTTTATTTTATTTTTTTTAAAAAGTTTATCATTATTTAAAAATTATGGATTACAAATTTTTTAAATTTGACGACCATACAAACAGATTGCCCAAACCTCATCATAATCGAGCATGCAATGCTAATTATGGCACAGAATCTTATAAAAGATTATTTTGAGCTGCAGTGCTTAGAAATTATCCTTACTCACTAAAGTGAGTTGGTCTTAGTAGAAAATGTTTTGACCATTTAAATAAGATGTTTCGAGTTTAAGTCTGTGAATGTGGCTGGAAGATTTGTTTAGAAGAATTAACTCCAATTAAGCATGATGAGAAGGCTCAAATGTCAAATGTGATACGCATGATCAAATACTCTCTTCGGTCTTAATTATAAGAGCTAGTTGATTTTCTTTGGAGAGATTAAGGAAGCTAAATAAGTTACTTAATTATTTCATATGTTAAATATTCTTAAATTATATATTAGTTTATGAGTCAAACTAATAAGTTTGAAGAAAAAAATAAAAATATTTTAAAGTAATTTAATTAGCTTCCTTAATCTCTTCAAAAAGTCAACTAGCTTTTATAATTAGGATTAAAGGGAGTAATTAGCATGTGTATAAAGAAACAAAACTTTAATTATTGTTTCCTCCAATTATAAATTATAGATGTATAGTTCTAATGAACTAATTCACATGATGTAAGAAATGATGGTAATATATTTAACTTTGTCAAAAAAAAAAAAAAATAACTTCATTGCAATAAATGCCCACAATTCCTATAGAACATATTGAACCAATAATTGGAGAATGGCAGGATTTATATATATATATATATATATAACTCAAACATATGAACTAGCTGAGAACAAACGATAATTTCTAATATAAATGATTAAAAAAAAAGTGATCGAAGAACAGACACCATATTTTAAAAAAGTGATATTTTATAAAAATTAACACATAATAATCACAAAAGGCTAACTTAAAGAATTGTCTTATAAGAATCAAACTTAAATGTCAATTAGTATTTAGATAAATGAAAATAGAATCTTCAATATATAAGAGAGGTATGTGTGATTTAGGTAAAATAGATGAGTGGTTAGAGTATTTAACTCTTTTAAATAATACTAGTTATATTTTAAATTTTGTAAGAAATATATATAATTTTTAAATTTATCACACATTAGATAATAAATGTCTACAATTATTAATTATAGAACATAATGAAACTCACAATAAATAAGAGAATGATAGGATTGGGAAATGAAATATTCCATTTGCTCCTAAATGTAGGAATTACTAGTTAAAAATTATAGTTTGATTATAAATGTAAGACCTTAAATAATTTCTTGTGCTGAAAATTATTATATTTTTCTCAAATTACTTATATTTATTCTATTTTCTTCTATATGTAGGAATTATTAGTTAAAAATTACAGTTTGACTATAGATGTAAGGCCTTATATAATTTCTTGTGCTGAACATTATTCCCCCCCCCCCCCCCCGGGCCCCCCTCAAATTACTTATATTTATTACACATATTTTTAATGGTAGCCAAAATATATGTGCATGGATAATATTCAATATTAATATAAATGATTCAAAGAAGTGGTACGGTAAAGAAACCATCACGCATAATAATGACAAATAACTAATTTTATTAATTTTGTTAATCTATATGAATTAAGTTAAGTAGCTCATACATTTAATACTGCATGGAATATTTAGAAGCTGATCTTGGTCCTAGTTAGAAGCTAATCTTGGTCTTAGTTATAGGACAACTCGAAAGTACTTTCTTCGATCCTAATTATAGGGCAATATTTAGAAGCTAATCTTGGTCCTAGTTATACGACAACTTTCTAATTTTTGTCAATTTCTTCTTAAAAAATCCGTATTGATACTTTCTTAATAATAATTAACTACAATGATAATTTAATAATGCACTTATGTTTCTATAAAATAAGTAATATTTGCAACTGATTAATGTCACATATACCTCAATAATATTGTTTTTTTGTGTGTGTGTAAGCATACAAACACACACCCACCCACACACACACACACACTATATATATATATATATAGGATCATAAACACACTCACACAATCAGTGACGAACCTTGGGATAAATATTTGGGGGGCCAAATGTCTATTCGTTAACTTTAAAAATATATATATATATATATATATATATATATATATATATATATATATATATATATATATATTTAGGGGGCTAATGTATAATAATAACATTTTAATAAGTCTAATATATAAAATAACATATATTTTTACATTAGATTAATTTTTTTAAAAAAATTCTTAACAATTTTTTTTTTGGCCGTAGCCCCCAATTGTCTCTACTAAGATCTACCCATGCACACAGCCACATTGTTATCGGGATTGGCTTCTCTCCGCTGCGGGTTACATCCGCTGCCATCCTTTGCTCGCCAGCGACGTCGTTTTGTCTTTTATGTGCAGAGTGGCTTTTGCAGTTTGCCTTCGTGTCCCCACAAGCCAACCCAATATCCATTCTGATGCTTTCATAATTGACAATAATATCCGAGCAAAAAATAATAATAATTGACAATAATAATAGTAGTATATTTAAATTTATGTTTTTATTTTTCAATTTAATGATAGAGTAAAACATATCCTCTGCTTCTAACATTTTTAATTTTCTATGCTTTTTTAATAAACGTACACACTTATTTACTTAAAAAAATAAAATGAGATATAATATTTTTCACAAAAATCTCTAGAAAACAAATATGTATTTTTTAACTGAAATTGAAAAAACATTACTTTTTAATAAGTAACTAAATTTGGCAACATGAAATCATGTAAGCATTTTCTTTTAAATAAATTGACAATATATTAAAGGAGGAAAATTCTTATTTCATTTTAAAACTAACAATAATTTAATAAAATAAATGATTAAATTGTAATTTAGTGTAAATTGAGAAAAAAAAATAAAGGGTTAAGATGCAACTAACATCCTGAAGTATTTTTTTCAGGTTCATTCAATATCATAAAGTAATTTTTCATACACCCATAACTATAAGGTATTTTTGCATAAGTGTCAATGACCCTGAAATACTTTTTTTTTTCAATTTTACACTTAATTTAGATAATTTAGGGTTATTGATACATTCCCCCCCCCCCCCCCCCCTCAATTTACACTGAATTACAATTTAATCATTTATTTTATTAAATTATTGTTAGTTTTAAAATTTAAAAATGAAATAAAAAAAAATTCCTCCTTTAATATATTGTCAATTTACTTAAAAGAAAATGCTTACATGATTTCATAAAGCTAAATTTATTAACTTATTAAAAGTAATGTTTTTTCAAATTTAGTTATCTAGAGATTTTTGTGAAAAATATTATATCTAATTTTATTTTTTTTTAAGTAAATAAGTATGTAAGTTTATTAAAGAAGCATAGAAAATTGAAAATGTTAGAAACAGATGACATGTTTTACTCTATCATTAAATTGAAAAGTAAAAACATAAATTCAAAATTTACCATGATTATTGTTAAGTATGAAAACATCAGAATGGATGTTGGGCTGGCTTGTGGGGACACGAAGGCAAACTGCAAAAGCCACTCTGCGCATAGAAGGAAAACGACGTCGCTGGCGAGCAAAGGATGGCAGCGGATATAACCCGCAGCGGAGAGAAGCCAATCCCATTGTTATCAGGGAAAAAAAAGATCTATACCTTATGGATTTACAAATATTCTTTGGACTATGTGAGAGCTTGGAAAAGTCTAAGATGACAGATTGTATGAGAGCTCAGAGAAGTCAACAATACCAGACTCAAAGAAGTCTACAAGACCAGACTCACGTGTGAGGTCGGAGAGATACAAATGCATGGGGCTATTGATTCAACAATATTTTCTTGAAGCTATTTTAAATTTTAAATAAGAACATTTTAGGAAAATAGCTATAATTAACTAATTTAACTATTATCCTTAATTTCTCCAAAGTTTGATAAATATGTTATATAATTAGAATTGAAGGGAGTATATTGTATACTCCCCTAGTCTAAATCTACAGAGATTAAGGGACTTGTTTATCCGCCTCTTGTCCTTAATCTAATGTGATTAGAACAAAAAAAAAATTAGTTGAGTTAATTAATATGATATGTATTTTTCAAACCACCTTAGTATCTTCTTTAATTCTCTCACTCAATTTCCTGGTTGATTACTTTATAATTGTTTAGAGAACAATAATAAGGGTAAATTTAAAAAAAAATTGATAAATATAAAAACTATGTTTTATATATAAAACTAGGGATAAGATATTGTTACTACCATTTTTTGTTATTACCAATGTTACTACCACTTTTCCATCATTAGATCAGAATCTAATATACCTTTATAATTTCTCTCTCCTATTAAGATTCTGATCTAACGGTGGAAAAATGGTAGTAACATTGATAGTAACAAAAAATGGTAGTAACAATATCTTATCCCATAAAACTATACCAATTTTTTAAATATGTCTTATATTAAGGATAAGAAGAAGCTTTTTTTTCCCCCTTCTCTCCAAAATGTACCCCTAGTTGAATGTAGCAGAGATGAAAAAAATCATTTAAAAAAGCTTCTTAAAATTTCGAAAAGAAACGAGAGATTTGAGTCCTATAGAAAAGGTTGGGGGCATTTCAGTATTTCGGTAATTTGGATGGGACCAAACTTTTATTATTTAAAATAATAAAAATTCGAAGGATCTCATTTCGTGGAGGAAGAACCTAACCTGTGGAGCGAGCCTAACCTGATACCGAATTACCGACAATCACGCGTTTCCGTGGAGCCCCACACAAATTGTCATGCGATTAGTTATTTGCCGCCATTTTTCTCACGCGCTTGAACTTTCAACGTTCAATTCTCCCACTCGGCGACCTCTTCGTCTCTCTCACATCGACTACTCAGCCTTCGTTTTTCAACCATTCCTCTGCTTCTAGAAGATCGAGCCAGCTAACTTCAAGTTTCGCCTCCTCGTTTCTTCGGTAGATTTGATTTAGTTTTCGTTTGCAGATTAGATTATCATTGATCGGTAACTTCGATCAAAACCGGCCGTTTGATTTAAGGTCGCATGACTTGCTTGATTTAATCGCATTCGCGTTCCCTTTAATCTGTTGCTTGCTTCAAATCCTGTCCTCTGATTTTCTCAATTCTCAGGTTTCTTATTGTTCTGTTCTGGGAACAGGATTGATTGGATTTGACTAGGTGTCAAACCTAGAGTCTATGTACTCTTTGAAGGGATCAAAGTCCACGTAGTTCGACGTATACTTGGAGGCGATTAGCCGGGGTGGTGTGTGTGCTCTGTGAGACAGAAAGTAAAGTGGAGAATTAGAATGTGTGCACCTGGTTGACCTCTGTATTTATAAAGGTGTCCGAGTCGGATATCCCGGCCTAGCGTGATATCTGAGGCGAGTATTTTGGGATGCAGACACGACCTGGGTACTCCTGATAATATTGATAGATTGGGTCTGTTATGATACCGGATCTCCCCTAATGATCAGTGAATCATACTTCCTGATCTGTTTGTCGTTGGGCCATACTATAGATTTAGGCCTTTGAGCCCATCCATAACACTTATTATTGTTAATCAAATTTATATAATGAAATCTGAGTTTTTTTGTCGAACTCGTTTAGTTATGATTGAAACCCTTTGGATGCAAAAACAAATCATGATTGGGCTTCTGATCTCTACAGTCTGTAATTTGTGTAACTGGATTTTGATAACTGGAAAAATAAAGTGACGGTGATAAATTTGATTTCACTGAATAATGGTCGGTGTTCCTGGAACTTGTTTATGGATCTGCGTTTCTTTGGGAATAATTACGTTATTTCGTTGATGTTTGGTATATCAACTAAGATGTCCGATACGTTCAATTATTGAACTTAACTACGAAAAGTGAAGAAGCTGCGTATGGAACATGTCTCCATTTTCAGTTTGAGTGTGTTTAAGTGCTTCACTGATTTTGTAGCAGGTACATTTCTTTTAATCCTGTGAACACGTCTTGTAGAAATTGTCTCCTCATGGTCGTCGTTTTATGATGTAATTGAGTGATCTTTGGTGGCATTACCATTCTTATGTCCTAAAAGACACTTTTAATTTAGAAGTAGCCATGTTGATAGCTTTCTATTCAGCACAATTCCAGCGCATTAATTTGAATTCTTTAATTTTGAAGGTATGTATGTAAAGTGGGAGATGTATTGAATTAACAAAGAAAAAATTAGAGGGGAAAACGGGAAAATTTAATAAATTTTACCAAATGAAATAAACTTTATCGAGCTTGTGAAAGAATTGAATGTGTGGATTTCTTATTATTTGGTAAATAAAAATTGTTAAACTTAATGAAACATGGAAAATTCATTAATAAAAGTTGTGAATGACTTAATAGTGTAAATATTTTATTTGGTAAATGAATATTGTTAAAATCTAAATGTGATGAATGCTTTAACAAAACTTGTAAATGAACTGTAGATTTGTTACTTAACAAACGAAAATTGTCAATACTGAAATGTGGTGAATTTATTAACAAATTTTGTGAATGAACTTAAATAAAAAATACAAAGTTAAGTGTATATATATGTATATTTATTTATTTGTGTGCATAATATATAACCAGTATTTTTGGCAAACAAGTAATGGGAATTCAAATCCCACCCCCACCACTTTGCCAACTAACTATTCCCACCGGAGCTTTGGTGCCGACAAGGGGTATATGCCGATGGTCGCCAGCGGCCAGCAGGGGAGGGGTAATATTGTATTTTTTTAAAAAAAGTATATGTAATGGCATTTGTGTTCTTTCCTTTTGATTTTAAAAAATACAAATCAGGCTTAACACTTCTTGGTATTTTTAAAGTTCTTTATATGATATTTTCCCTATGATATATAACATTGATATTTTATTTAAATTTTTAATTAATTCTCCAAATGCACTATCTAGCTCATATATCAAAGACCTGAGTGCATTCTAACTATTCAAATTTCAAAACCACTTTCTCAAAAAGCAATTTACATACAATTATGAACCTGTTAAGACGATTGACGTCCAAAGAAATCAGCGCCATCCTCTACATCGTCTGCTCTAATGCTTCCCCTTTGCGCCATTAGAATCCTGTATACTCTCTTTGAACATACTTCACCTAACCTTCTATCGCCACCAATTAAACCTTCTGTTTTCAAGTCTTTGAGCAGAAATTCCTTCTCATGTTCCTGACCATGCCATGATATTACAAAAAACATACTTATTTGATACGCAAATTCTATCATGAAACAAAGGTGAATGAATATAACCAAAACAAAAAATTTCAGCGTGTTCAATCGGCAAGATCAAATCATCAAAGTGCACAAAGGCAGTAACACATACCGATTTATTTGGATCCATATAAACACTCAACAGAGACTTCATGGTTGGGTATTTCTTCCAAATAGCAATAGCAAATCGTGGTTGAACCTTAGGGATGGCAACCAAAGCTTTTAACCTGGTCATAGGGAAGGCCAATATGAGGAACGCAAATAATATATAAAGCAGAATGAAATCAGAAAGTGCCCAGGTCATAGGGCTCCCAACTCCAGTAACTGAATAAGTTTTAAAACAACAAATTGTTTATGGTTATAAACACAAATTATAATGATTATCAACAACAAAAAACACAAATTACAATACTTTGGTAAAGTCCTACCTGACCTCCACTCTAGCAAAGTATTATTTATTTTTGTCATGTTAAAATTAACTTGTGTTATCATGCCACAAATTCAACAAACGATTGATTTTATGTAACAAATACAGCATGCATTTGCCATTAGATAAAAGAAGGCACATCTCCCTGATAAATGTACAAATAAGAAAAATGAAGAAAAACTTCTTGCAATTTCCCCCTAATACATGTAAGCTAGGGTCAAAGTAGGGATTATGTGTCTTAGTGCCAGAGCAGTGGATCTGAAGGCAAAAACGTGGATGTAATCAGTACAAATAATAGCTCCCCAGTTACATGTCAGTGAACAAGCTCTGAATTGGTCAGACTAGTTGGCAACTAAGAAGAAATGATATCTAATCATGTCCAATTTTCAAACGTGTCAATAGGAATTAAAAATACAAGACCAAAAAAAATTAACCAGGGATTATTTCATACTCACCACATGTTTTTCTTGATTAAATTGCGGTCAAGAGAGTCTTTTGGAACAAGAGACCCATTTGCATTTACAGACAATCGAGTCAACTTCTTTCTGCAGTTTAAATGCATGAACAGCTGTAGAATCAAATGAAATAACCCATAAAGGGAACAACTGACCTAAAACATATTCAGTGTCACAACCATGTATGATACGTGATGGATTTTGGTGAATAGAAAGGGGAAAGAAGAGGGAGGGAAGAGAGAGAGATCTGAATAGCACTCTGAATTGTTCCTTAAGCGTACCATCTTTACAGTTAACCCCCTCATGTAGGTTCTGACTCCCCTCACTAATGGTCACTAACGGCTATTATTATCCCCCAACTACTACTAACAAGTATAACTATGATATCTTCTAATAATTACAATTTACACATCAAGATGTTAAATTTGATTCGACACCAAAAGTTACTACAGTCGATCCGGAAAGCAGTTAAATCCTCTCCTTTTATATCTTGTTGGGAGGTAGTTGTATGGCCTTGTACAACACCCTTATAACAAAAAGTAGATTGAGTGAACCGGTTTAGGAATGGTTAATAAAGAACAGTTCAGCAAAAAAAATCAAAATTTCAGAACAATTGAAATGCACCTAACAAGTTTAAAGAAAAATTTTGTCATACTATTATAAGACCGTATTACTATGCTGTATTGAATGTTGGACATACAAGAAAAGATATGATTCGTAATAACTTTATACAAGGGAGAGTTGGCATGGCATCTATTAAGAAGATGTTGATTAAAAATCATTTAAGTAGTTTAGACAAGAACAGAGAAGGTCAAGGAAGGCTCTGGCGATGAGGGCTAAACAAATGGTTTTTAATCCTGTTGAGAGAGGTAGAGAGAGACAAGAAGAACCCTCGACAAAGTTATCAAACATGACCTTTTCGTGAATAGTACAACTAAAAAGTAGGTTATTAATAGAACACATTGACATAGTGTGATCCATGTAACCAACCTCACTTGATAGAATAAGGTTTGTTGTTGTACAGTACAAGTCAAGTATAACTTTCCATTTCAAGATGCATATGAGTACTTTAGATATAAAGGAAAGATCCATACAATTTCAGCTGGATATCATTTAAAAATAATACTTTGCTTTGTTTGATAATTTATAAGTAGTAACTAATGGCTTAATAGCCACTCAATTGATTTACCCACAAAGCATAATTTACTTTACAGTTATGGAATACACTAGTCATTAGAGATACTCATGTTAAAAGAGGTCATAAAAAGAACAAATAATACTTGCTTCAGTGATCATGGAAAAAGAATAATTTAAAGTACATGCTTTATTCTTTCCTTTTTTTTGGGCTGGGGGGTGTGGGGATCCTATGAATGAGTTTTGTACGAGACAGGGGTGTTCTCATGCATTCTATCTACTACTTTTGCATTAAAAGTGTATTTTCTTGCAAGCATTGACAAAGTTCAAATTAAATACCACAAATAAGAGCTTCAAGTACCTAAATTGGCAAGATGCCAGGCTGCACGTCAATCCAACAACATGTTCAGCCAGTTCAGCTTCATCTACACACTGCCTAGAATGTACTTTCGTGAAATGAGTTGTTAACTTTGCCAGCATCTACAATACAATTTGCAATATAAAATTAAGCCGTTTTTCAACAGAGATTAAAAGATTATAAAGCGACACAATCCCAAAAATGTTGAATATGAAAGTTATTTAACCTCCTCAACAGGTGGACGCTTCCAACAACTATTATGTTCTGGGTTCTTGTATTTTTCCTGATCCCTAATATATCATAAAATCACTATATTGAGTGGAAAAATTACAGTGCAAAAAAGAAAAAAAAAAGACATATATATATAGAGACAACTAATATACTACCCATAAATCACTAGGATTGCCAGAAACCATTAGCACAAGATAACCCAATTTACAAAGCCACAAATGTCCAATCAAATTTGAGCATATACCCATACTACTAATACTAGATTGCAAGAGAAGCCTTCAGATCTTACCTACCTTTTATTAATGTAAGCCATTAACCTGTTGGTGAGGTAACAAACTGTATAAGTTGGATAAAGACTTTGAACGCTAGAAATGTGATCCAGAAGAGATTCATTGGTGATTAGGTCACAAAATTTGTCTGCCTCATGAACAAGTAATACATAAGGAATCTTTATACTTTCAGTCAAAAGCTGCAATAAATAAAAAAAGATATCCATATGTGTAAAATACTTGCAGAGATGATAAGTCAGAGAAATACTTTGTGTAGGTGCCCACTGCACACAAATGAACCACAAGCATTTCTCACCTGTGAAATATGTTCTGGAACTTTCATAGACCACAAAATTGATCTCTCGATTGGATTTGAAGTTATATGGTACGTAAGCCCTTTCTCAGCAAACCTAGTAAGTAAATGTCCTGAAGAGAATAGGAGTGCATTCTAAGAAAACAACCATATGAAAGAAACCACATGAAAAACTATCACTTAGTTTTCAATAAAGACAGAGTATGGTCTACTAGACTGTGAAGCATTAATTATTATACCAGGCTTATCTTTCTATCAAAATAGTGTAAGCCGTTTGATAGGACTTGACTTCAAGGTTACATATCTTTAATTCATTCTCCAATTAGTCAGTACGGAACTTTTAACATATTCTAGTAATCCTTTCATTATTTTGACTTTTCTCTCTCTTCATATTTCATTTTTTCCTTTGTTGGCTAGGCTTATACTTGAATTTCAAAGACCTCACATTCATTCTTTTCTTCAAATCACCATTTTTTAACTTCTTTTTACTTTTGTTTGTTCTTGTCCTCCCTAGACCCCACCTGGTGTAAGTCTTGTACACTAG
Source organism: Acacia crassicarpa (assembly GCA_034222035.1). Classification (NCBI taxonomy): domain Eukaryota; kingdom Viridiplantae; phylum Streptophyta; class Magnoliopsida; order Fabales; family Fabaceae; genus Acacia; species Acacia crassicarpa. The sequence goes on along the minus strand of JAWXYG010000008.1, from coordinate 10,615,016 downwards.
ACCGCCCTTTTTGTCCTCTTCCTCCTTTTCTTTCTTTTTTGGTGTCCCAAATCAAATGGCTCTTAATATTAGTCTTATCTTTCTATCAAAATAGCTTAAGCCATTTGATAGGACTTGCCTTTAAGGTTATATATCTTAAATTCATTTGTCAATTAGTCAATTGGTTAAAGTTAGTATTTCTAATACGGTCACTCCTGACATAGGTGTCCTAGTGCTTTTGGAAGTGCTGTGTTATTTTTAATACAATGTTCAACATATAGACGCAGACATGAGTCATGTTAAGTTTTGTCCATGCTTTCTAGACAGTATGAAGGGCATACCTCCAATTGAACCTGATTCAACTACTTTAGCATCAATTTCAGCCACAATAGATTTTAGTGCAAACTTCCCCTTTTCCCATTGTTGCTTATCTTTCTCATTTTTTTTCAACTCTGCTGCTTCAGCCTTTAGAGCTGCTTTTCTCAACTTCTCTTGCTGTACAACGAATATGCATGAGCTGTTTATGCATTGAATGATATGAACATTAACCAATACTGTAAGTTCAAACGTACCTCTTTCTTTAGTTTCTTCTCCTCCATTAGACGAGCTCTTTCTTCTTTTGTTATCTTCATTTTCCCCATTGGCTTGCTTGTGTTCTGATCAGAAATTTTGGATCTTTTCACTTTTTCAATATTCTCTTCCTGCTCCACGTCCACGCTAATATTTTCCTTACAAAGATGGCCATGTATCTGGTAACACATCATGAGATAATCCCATAAACATAAGGTTGAACACATGAAACTCAAGACCTTAGGCATTCCCTCTATCATGTTAAAAACAGAAATAGAATATCCATAAAGAATAAGATTATATGATATATATGAATTAGAAGAGAAAAAAACTTAAATGAAGGAGACAAAAATAATTACCAGATTATCATCCATTGGTAAAGTTGTCGGATAAAGAGGGTTGTCCCCATACGTTTCAGTTAAAGTAGCATGCGCAGATGATGCATGTACCTCTGCAATTTTTTAATTACATAAACAAACCAATTGATATGATGAGGAGAAAGTGCAAGTAGTCCAAAAGCATATACCAGGAGAACTTCTGGAACACATAAACTCTGAAGTCCATCTTGAATCTCCTGAAAAATCCAAACATGAATCCCTGGTCTTGATCTCATTCCCTTTGTCCATTCCAGAATTTTCCAACTCATTGTCAGATTCCAAACATATCACCTTGCTAATTCCTGGACAATAAACAGAACACAAACATACTCAACTAGGTGTTCTAGAGAAGAGGAGCAAACTGAAGGTAAAAATGAATTCATATTGATAAGACAACAGAGAGACCAAAATCAAACTAAACTGAAAGAAACAACATTCTCAACGTTAGCAGGTTCCACTGCAGAACCGATACCAAAGGGAAGCCAGAACGTGCTTAATCATATCTAACTGTTGAAACAAACTAGTGCATGCAGCCTATATTTAAGTTTACAACAAGTAACTGACAACGGATACAAATTCTAAGCGCGTAAAGATTGAGGTAGTCGGGAAAAAAAGCAGCGAAAGGAACTACGAAAAGTGCATTACATGCCCTTTCTAAAACGCAAAGCAAAGAAAACGAAATTCAATGTCACTTCGAAGTGCACTAGATTAAAATAGTCCAGCAATAACTCAGTTTGCACAAAAAAAAAACACAATACTTTCAACTAGAAACGCGAGTAGACCAAATTCACCAAACAGACATCACACTCAAAGCATTCCTACAGTTGCACAAGTTCACCGCATCCGCTTCATTAACAAAGAAAGAAGAAGAATTACACAAAAATATACGGGTTACTCGAGTATCACCAAAAAAGGACAAAAAGGAAAACAAATTAACTGACCTGAGATGTCAGGTTCGGAAGTTGAAGCCCTAATGCGGGGATCCGAATCGCATGAAGCTCTTGTACATTTGACAATTGAGACGTCGGAACTATACGGAGCGGAAAAAGGAGTCTCGGGAACGAAAGAAGGCGTGGACGAAGAACCAGGTTTCTGCGGGGTCGGGTCATCGTCGAGAACGAGAATGGTCTGATTTGGATCGGAATCAGCACGGCGTTTCTTGGAATGAACTGTGAAAGGCGTTGAGACGTCATAGTTGTCTTCTCCGTCGGACAGAATGATCGGCTCAGGCATTCTGTTGTCGCCGGAAGTCGCAGTGTACGGCACTGGCATTCCGCCAGATTCTGGTCCGGTGCTACTTCAAATAATGCGCGGGATCGTCGATCGGACTTGTTTGGATCCGGTTGAGAGTTAACTGCAGTTTTTTAAAAATATACTCCCTCCGGTACTAATTATAAGGCATAGTTGACTTTGTTTGGAAAGATTAAGGAAGCTAAATAAGTTACTTAATCATTTTATATGTTGTATATCTTTAGATTATATATTAGTTTATTAGTCAAACTAATTACTTTGAAGAAAAAAATAAAAATACTCTAAAATAATTTAATTAGCTTCCTTAATTTTTCCAAAAAAGTCAACTATGCCTTATAATTAGGACCGGAGGGAGTATAAGAATAGTATATTGGCACTATCATTTTTTTTTTTGTTATTATCAATGTTATTATTCTTTTTTTACTATTAGATTAAAATCTCATCTACCTTTATAATCTAACGGTGAAAAAGTGGTAGTAACATTGGTAGTAACAAAAAATATATATATATATGGAAAAGTATTTTTTTTTAATCACTGGAGATAAATTTATCTCCTGTGACCCCAAAATTATGTCGTTTTAGATTAATGAAAGGTTTGTTAGTAATTTTAGGTGAATTAATGAATGATGTTTTGGTAAAATGCATATGATTAAAAAATAAACAAAATTACAGAAACATCCTTCATTAATCCAAAATGATGTAGTTTTAGGGTCACTGGAGATAACTCTATCTCCAGTAACTAGAGAAATCATTTACCCTATATAGAGAGAGAGAGAAAAACATTTCTTCTACAACATAAAATAGTTGGAGCCACATATATATATATATATATATGTATGTATGTATGTATGTATGTATGTATGTATGTATATAATTAGCATTATATATATGTGGGTTTTGCTATTTCATGTGTGTGTAGAAATCTTCTTCTTCTTATGTAATATAAGAAGTTTAAATCTCATATATATATATGGGTAAAGGATTTCTCCTGTCACTGGAGATAGAGTTATCTCCAGTGACCCCAAAACTACGTCGTTTTGGATTAATGAAGAGTTTGTTAGTAATTTCAAGTGAATTAATGAAGGATGTTTCTGTAATTCTATTTATTTATTAATGAAGGATTTCTCATGTCACTGCAGTTGAATAGTTGAATCAGGGATTTAGCGGGATGCACTGATGATGGGCTCTCTCTCTGTTTTTTCAGTCCAGCATGTTCGAATATCCAGGATCCATTTAGTCATCAGGGCTTTGTCCCAGAAGCTTTAGTCATTAAGCCCATTGTAAATTTATAGGCCTACAAATTTTCAAGGTCCAGGCGACCGTCAAGCACGCTAGGTGATTGAATATATTAACCAAAAAAAATAAAAATTGTATAAAATCACTAACAATGATTGAATCTAACAAGAAAGGTTAGTCTCTCATGATGAATCAAAGTTTGAATTTTTGATAGAGAGATGTCCACGTTTAGTGTCTGACAATGCGTCGAACATGATTGCCTCCGATAAAGAATACACGTGTTTTTTTAAAAAAATTATATATTATCATAATTTTTTTAACTTAAAACAACATGGTTTAAGCTTTACCAATAAGAGAAAAAAATATAAAATTCAACATGGTCCGTTCATTCAAAACTCATGATGATCAGGAGATAATTCATTAATTTAATTGCTTGATCGACAGACTTTAAGTGAGAAAGAAAGAAAACTCTAGACTGTGAAAGTAAGTAAATGAGTGTGCTGACTGAGCGGCATCTTATAAATCAAGAGCTCAAGTAGTTACAAAAAAGTTGTTAGCAGAAAGTGCTACACAATTGTCAATATACATCAAGTCGTAATAGAAGTCACTTGTCCACTTAGAACCGGTAAAACGTGCTTAATCTATGGGCTCAACTCATAGCCCGTAGGTTATGACAAGGTTAGGATTGGGGTTTTTGGGGCCTGCATCGACTAACTTGTGGGTTGATATGAGTTTGCAGGTTGGCCCACTTTTTTTTTTTCCTTTTTGGTATAAATGTTAAGGTGAACTTGTTAAATGGTCTCTAGTCTATTGCTTTGAAGTCCATAGCTCAAAGTATGAAGAAACCCTAACCCATTTCACTTTCACCATGTTTTATTTGGTAATTTAGGACTTTGTAACCACCATTTAAGGCTTATATATAAGTTATATTATATACGTTAGAATGTAGTGTACATGGCAGTTCGAACATAATAGGAAAATCAGGGGGCAAAGTGTTTTTTTTTTTTTTTTGTAAAAAATATTTGTGCGAGCTGCTAGTTGGCCTACGAACCCACTCATGCAAGCTAGGGGTGGCGATTTCCTAGCCTGTGGAAGTGTGGGCTACACAAGCTCACATTGCATGGCCCACGAGCTGGCTCGTATTCCTAGCTCTAGTACCATTGCGTATAACATACTAACAAACAAGTTCCTAACATCCCTTTTCAAGCGAAGGGGTGCTTTTGCAATTCTAAGCTTGGTACGAAGAGCATGGAATTTGGTATGAGGGAGAGCCTTTATCAAACATTCATCTACTTGCTCGGTCAAGGGTACATAACTCACTATTACTTTCTTTGCTAGAACTTGATCTTGGATAAAGTGAGCATCTAACTCAATATGTTTGGTCTGTGAGTAAAACATTGGATTGCTGGCTAAAGCCGGTGCACTTGTATTTTCACACCGAATTTATGGAATTCTACTCAAGAAATTCAAGCTCCGTTAGCAATGACTGGTGCTAAGCCAATTTTGCTCTAATATCGGTTAAAGACAGGGGTAAAACTAGGGGATAGGGATGGCCCCTGCCCCCTAAAACTATAAAATAGAATCTAGTGTTTAGGAAATTACATTTCCACCTCATCAAATTTTCAATATTTTCACTTTAGTCCATACTAAAAGTTTCGTGGAGGGACTAAATGAAGAATTGAAATGTTTATGAGGTGAAAATGTAATTTCCTAAACATCTGAGTTCTATTTGATAATTTTTTCCGCCACTATAATTCCTGGCTCTGCCTCTGGTTAAGACATGATACTCTGACTCAATGCTAGAAGGTGCAACAACTCACTCTTTGTGTGAATTCCAAGACACCAAATAATGACCAAAAAACACACAATAACCTCCTATAGACCTCCAATCATCAGGGCAACAAGCCCAATATGCATCAAAATAACCGACGAGGTTGAGATCTTTACACATTCTAAAATACAACTTATGGGTTGCTAAGCCTTTGAGATACCAAAGAAGCTTTTTTAAGAGAGTGAAGAAACTGACTTAACTTGTTCACTGCATAAGCAATGTCAAGTCAAGTTTGAATTCAAATGAGAGTCTTGAAATCTCTCTCTTGATTATTTTTTTGATCACATTGAATGATTTAAGGATTTTTGTTAGCTACACACAAATTTGAGACGATTGTTAATGGGTATTATGAAGGTTACTTTTTAACATTTACCCCTATTTTACATTTGTTAACAATTTTTTCATTAGAGGCTACTACACTTTTCCCCCCCAATACTTGGTATTTAGATCAGAGTTGCCTGAATTCCAATTAATCCTGGCCAAGTTCAGTGAGCCCCTTTTGTGTGACAAGCTATTCCAACAAGTATTTAATATAGCTGCGTGATTAGGGGTTTAAACATAAGAGACTTCTGATTAAGCTTGCACAAGTTCATACTAGCCAAGGGCACAGAGGCGTGGATTTATCCAAAAGATGAGCAAATAATGTTCATCCCCAAAGAAAATATGGTTTTTTTTTGGATAAAAAAAACTTTATTCACTAAAAATTAATTAACTTAAGATATTGGATGTTGAAAAAATATTTTAGATTTTATGTGTTATTAGAATAATATTTTAGGATACTAGTGTTATAGGAAAAATAGTTTTCAATGCACGACAAGAAGAATTTAATTAATTTAAGATATTAAATGCAAAAAATGTTTTAGGGTCCAGCATGCAATTTAATTTTTTGTCTACCACATTCAGATAAAAGTGAGTGAGTCCCATTATAGAGAGAAGAGAAAGAAATATTAGTGGGATCTACTCACATTTCCATGAGTGTAGCAAACAAAAATATTTATACAGCAAAAGCAAAAACATTGAACCTTGAATATATATATATATATATATATATATATATATATATATATATATATATATATATATATATATATATGGGTTTAAACTTCTCATGTTGCATGAGAAGAAAAATATTCCTACTAGGGACGGAACCAGGAATTAAAATTAGGAGGGGCGAAATTTATAAAATAGAACCTAGGTGTTTATAAAATTATACTTTAGCCTTGTAATAATTTCAATGTTTTCATTTTAGTCCTTTTATCAAACACTCAATGAGGACTAAAGTGAAAAACTGAAAGTTTTACGAGGCTGAAGTATAATTTTCAAAAAATTTGGGTTGGATTCTATAATTTTAGGGGGGCGGGGGCCACCCCTAACCCCCTAGGTCCGTCCCTGATTCCTACACACACATGAAATAGTGGGACCCACACACACACACACACACATATATATATAATGCTCATTATATATATATATATGGGTCACACTATTTCATGTGTGTGTGACATGAGAAAACATTTCTTCTACAACACGAGAAGTGTTTTTCCCATATATATATATATATATATATATATATATGTAAAAGATTTTTCTAGTCACTGGAGATAAAGTTATCTCCAATGAGTCCAAAACTATATTGTTTTGGATTAATGAAGGGTGTTTCCGTAATTTTGTTTATTTTTTTATCATATGAATTTTACCGAAATACACTTCATTAGTTTACCTAAAATTACAAACACACCTTTCATTAATCTAAAACGACGTAGTTTTGATGTCACTAGAGATAACTTTATTTCCCGTAACTAGAAAAATACTTTTCCCTATATATATATATATATAGGATAAGATCTTAAATGTCATGGAAGTTTTCGCTTAGGAGCACTGGTAAGACGGAAGTTTTTTTGGACCAAAAATGCCACGGAAGTTCACAGGAAGTATCAATTTTGCCCCGGAAGTATCATTTTTGCCACAAAAGTTTTCGCTGAAGAGCAATTTTGCCTCGGAAGTTTTCACTAAGGAGCAATTTTGCCCCGGAAGTTTACAAAACGTAGCAATTTTCCTAGCAATTTTGCCCTTCTGTCCCCAAATATTAAATTTGACTACTAAATCAGTCAAATACCACACATGTCATGCCTTGAAAAGGTCGAACTTGGAGCCAGAGAAGGAGATCTTTCAGATGTTAATCTCAAGACAGCCAGAATTTGTGAAGCCGAACTGGTCAAAGGGACTGAAAGGTCTATCACAAAATGCAAATGAAACGCAAAACGAGAAATGCATTGTTCCAAAAATTGATTCAGTAAAACAAATCAATAGTGATAATATTTACGTTTGTATAAACTGATCATTTGCTTAGATCATAAGTAATGTTTCCTTTGGGTTTTGTGACAGTCGACCTTTCAGTCTCTTTGACCAGTTCGGCTTCACAAATTCTGGTTGCCTTGAGCTCAACATCTTAAGGATCTCCTTCTCTGGCTCCATGTTTGACCTTTTCAAGGCATAACATTTGTGGTCTTTGATTGATTTAATAGTCAAATTTAATATTTGGGGACAGAAGGGCAAAATTGCTTCTTAGTGAAAACTTTCAGGGCGAAATTGCTCCTTAGTGAAAACTTCCGGGGTAAAATCGTTTCTCAACAAAAACTTCCGTGGCATTTTTGGTCTAAAAAAAACTTCCGTCTTACTAGTACTCCTGAACGAAAACTTCTATGGCATTTAAGACCCTTATCCCTATATATATATATATAAATATATAAATGTATCCACCCCAAAATTTAAGGGATGGAATGTGAACCCTCTATGCATGCATGTGTAGTACTAGTAGTAGTTTGTGGGGAGGTTATGAAGTTGATGTAAGTCGGTTACGCGTATTAATAAATTAAGGCGTCATTGAATTCGAAGTGCAAACAAATGGGAAACAAAGCGTGATTAGGCGGCTAATCAAGTGAAGCCACGCGCAATTCCGGGAACCAAACAGGGGCACCAAGCACGTGACGGGGCTCCCAATAAGACAACGAAGAGGGATCGTATGTGTCGGTGGGACACGTGGCACGATAAGACGAAGAGGACCCTACCCGGAAACCCGGGACCCAAGAGACATGGTCACATTTTGTAGTATGTACCATCTGGGGATCCCTTTTGTTTGGGTTTTGACTTTTCTCCCACACTTTTTTTGCCCAAAAAAACAAATTATTAGTTTTATGTAATTATTATTTATTGTAGAGTTAAAAGAAATTGACTAAACTAAACTTTTAGTCCTTTAAGTTTTACATGAATCATACTTTTGGTCCTTTAACTTTATAAAGTATACTTTTGGTCCTAAAATTTTAACACCGTTAATATTGTTAACGGAAAATGCTGACAGAGCGAATTTAAGTGATGACTAATAACATTTAATTACACAAACTTTATATATTTTTCAATTTACTCAATCTTAATAACATTTAATTACACAGTGTTTACATCGTTATCACTTGAGTTCATATTTTCCGTTAGCAAAATTAACGGTGTTAGAATTATAGGATTAAAAGTATACTTTATAAAATTAAGGGATCAAAAATATAACTTATGTAAACTTAAAGGACTAAAAGTATACTTTAGCCAAAGAAATTTATGATCATATGAGACTACTGTGATTCTTTACTAAACCTTTATTTAATTATTATCTCTTGATTTTGAATTTATATATATATATATATATATATATATATATATATAGATATATATAATGTGTAATCATTTGTATAAATGAATATATTTTAATTATTATTTCTTGATTTTTCTAATTGATATTTTAATTATTATTTGTTGCCAAATGGCAGAAAGCGTCTTCAACACCTTAGATATTTGGACCAAGGTTATTAAATCTGGACAGACCATTGAACTGGTGGAGGTATTGGGTTAAATGTACTATAAATCGGATTCAACCAGAGGGCTAGACTAATGAGAAATAAGAAAATAAAAAATAATTTAAATTCTCATTATAATATCATATTACCCAAAATCAATTCAATACTTTGAATCACTAGCAAAATAATCATATATTTATTCAAGATTCTTTATAATTTATTTAACATATTGACATAATAGTAATCCACCATCCAATAAACTATCATCAATAATCACTAAGTATTCCTCCTAGCAAATTATCAAAATAGATAAATTATAACAAAATATTCCTACAAAAAAATCTTTAATCACTAAACTAATAGTCATTAATACAAAAATTATTGTTAATTTCAACTGAAATTGTCATCTATAAGTCTTATCTCATAAAAAAAAGTATTATTTCTTTAAAAAAAATGAAGCAACTAGGTCAACCCAACAACTCAGTCGGGTTGCCTAAGTCACCTCGAGTTGCTATAATACCAAATTGTGAACCTACTTGAACCTATTTCATGGTCGGATCACTGATTTCCAAGTTTGATAACCATGATTTGAATGGGTATTATTTAATGAATTTGGCGGGGAAGTGGCATTTGGGTGTAGATAAATTGAGTAAAGTTTGTCAAGTATGAAAATGAGAGAAAAGATCAAACGTAAAATTAATAATTTAGTTCACATAGTTTTGAATTATTAAAAAATCACTTTGCTCCTGAGCTCAAACTTTTTTTTTTTTGGATACATAGGGATGGGGGGATCAAACCCAGTATAAAGGGGTGGGGAGACTATTCCCAATACCACTACACTACTAGTAGTACCGGTCCTGAGCTCAAACTTAGTGCAACTTAATTTTTATATTTTTGACTTGATTGAAACTCTAGTATCTAAATTTTAATTTGAGCAACTCAATTCTCATAGTTTTAACTATTTAAAATGTTGATCCCTACATTTTAGAAAATAACATTACAAACATTAAAGTTATTTTATAAAAACTTAATTAGGAATTAATTTTTTAAATGGCTATTATACCTATGTTGAGTTCCACCGAATCAAAGCTTAGATATTTAATTTTATACAAGACAAACTACAACAGGGACTAAGGTGCCTCGACTTAAAATTTAGAAATTGAGTTAAACTAAATTAAAATTTAGGGAATCACTATTGACAATTATAGAGACAAAATTTAGGGAATCACTATTGACAATTATAGAGACCAAATAAGTAATTTTCCCAAGAAAAAAAAGGAGTTTATATTTTATTACATCCTGAGTTTAAATCATTAATTCCTATTTCTATCTCACCTCGCCCTCATTCATTTGGGATTGTTTGGTACGAGGGATTTGGAGGGAAGTGAAGGAAAGAGAAAATTTGTATGAGTTAGATTTTTCTTAAACAAAATGGAAAAGTATCATCATATATGATTGTTTAATTATAGAGTTAAGTATCAATTTTGCCCTTGAAGTACGCGCCTAGGAGTAATTTTACCTCTTAAGTTTTCAAAGGAGCAATGTTGCCCCTGAAGTATCAAAACGGAGCAATGTAGCCCATCCGTTAGAAACCCTAACGATCACGTTGATCGTTAGGGTTTCTAACGGATGGGCTACATTGCTCCGTTTTGATACTTCAGGGGCAACATTGCTCCTTTGAAAACTTAAAGGGCAAAATTGGTACTTAACTCTTTCTAAAATAATTTTTCAAGATCACGAAGTATTTTTTAGTATCAGCCAGTATCCCTAGTCAATATTCTGAAGTATCTTTTTTGTACCTATCAATACTCTGAAATATTTTTTTCAACGTCCTAAAATAATTTTTCAAGATTATGAAGTATTTTTTCAATATCCTAAAATAATTTTTCAAGATCATGAAGTATTTTTTTTAGTACCAGCCAGTATCCTAAAATATCTTTTTAGTACCTGTCAATATCCTGAAATATTTTTTCAACGTCTTAAAATAATTTTTTAAGATCATGAAGTATCTATCAATATTTTTTCAGTACCCGCCAGTATCCTGAAATTCCTCTTTTGTACCCTTAATATTTAAACAAAAAAGAGGGATCAGGTATATTTTGCGTCAAAACAACGCAGTATTAAAGAAGAGAACGACAGTGGATGGGAGGCCGAAGAGAACCTTAGCTGGATCTTGACATAACATACTCTGTATGGACAACATTTCTCTTTCTCACTTTCTTTAGAATTTGTGTCTCATTTCTATTTACTTTAGCTATTAACTCGAAATATCATCTTTGTAAAATAACTAATAACATTTTAAAAAAAAGCGTTAAGTATCAATTTTGCCCCTGAAATACGCTCCCAGGAGCAATTTTGCCCTTTAAGTTTTCGAAGGAGCAATGTTGCCCCTAAAATATCAAAACGGAGCAATGTTGCCCCTCCGTTAAATAACGTTTTGTTGACCGTTAGGGTTTCTAACGGAGGGGCAACATTGCTCCGTTTTGATACTTCAGGGGCAACATTGCTCCTTCGAAAACTTAAGGGGCAAAATTGTTCCTGGGAGCGTACTTCAGGGGTAAAATTGGTCCTTAACCCTTAATTATATATATTGGACCTTAAAGAGTATGGGTGTTCAAAGTGTTCTGGTCCAATTGTCCCGGACTGATCTTGTGCATTTTAATCTTGGAATCTTGCGTCTCGTCCGGGATTGAGATTGAGACTAGTTGGGATCGGGACAAGAATTGGGGTCACCCTTGTTGAAGAGAATCCACCAGACTAGAGTTCACTAGTATTGACTTCAGATGATCACCTTTTTGCCCCCTTTATTTTCTGTTTATAGTGTATGAAAACAAGTTCTCGATTACATCACTTAGAAGAATAGAGACTATATATATATAATTAAAACTGACTTCTTTAAGTAATATCTGTCAATGGTTTTGTAACTAATCAAGAATTGGGGTCACCCTTGTTGAAGAGAATCCACCAGACTAGAGTTCACTAGTATTGACTTCAGATGATCACCTTTTTGCCCCCTTTATTTTCTGTTTATAGTGTATGAAAACAAGTTCTCGATTACATCACTTAGAAGAATAGAGACTATATATATATAATTAAAACTGACTTCTTTAAGTAATATCTGTCAATGGTTTTGTAACTAATCAGTGGGATGAAAGCTTTCACATGCAAGTCGAAGCTATAGGTTTGATCTTTGTTTATAACCTCATGCTGTTAGCACCTACATATTTAAAAGACGTCTAATCTCACAATACTTGGCAAGTTCAACTCAAACATATGATAAGTGAACCAAGAAGTATATATATATATATACGGTTAAGGTGTAAAAATACACATGTGCTTTTCTCTGAGGAGCGTCCAGTAGCAAATGTTTTTTTTGAGTGCAAAAGTGCACACGTGGTTACAAATTAGGTGCAAAAATACCGTTTGACTGTTAAGTTTGACTTTGACTGATGACATGACATTTCAAAAGTGCAAAAATACACATGTGATTTGTCAAGAAGGGCGTCTAACAACAAATTTTTTTTAAAAAATTTAATAATTTTATTTCAAGATCCTAAAATAATTTTTCAAGATTATGAAGTATTTTTTCAGTATCAGTTAGTATCCTTTTAGTACTGGTCAATACTTGAAATATTTTTTCAAGATCCTAAAATAATTTTTCAAGATTATGAAGTATTTTTTATGTACCATTCAGTATCCTGAAAGTACTTTTTAGTACCAGTCAGTACCCTGAAATATTTTTTCAGTATCAGTTAGTATTCTTTAGTACCGGTCAATACTTGAAATATTTTTTCAAGATCCTAAAATAAATTTTCAAGATTATGAAGTATTTTTTATGTACCAGTCAGTATCCTGAAAGTACTTTTTAGTACCAGTCAGTACCTTGAAATATTTTTTTCAGTATCAGCCAGTATCCTTTTAATACCGGTTAATACTTGAAATATTTTTTAAAGATTCTAAAATAATTTTTCAAGATTATAAAGTATTTTTCTATATCAGTCAATATCCTGAAAGTACTTTTTAGTACTAGTTAGTACCCTAAAATATTTTTTGCAGATACTGACTAGTACAGAAAAATACTTCATAATCTTAAAAAATTATTTTAGGATCTTGAAAAAATATTTCAAGTGTTGACCGGTACTAAAAGGATACTGATTGATATTGAAAAAATACTTCATAATCTTGAAAAATTATTTTAGGATCTTGAAAAAATATTTCAAGTGCTTACCGGTACTAAAACGATACTGAAAAAAATATTTCAGGGTACTGACTGGTACTAAAAAGTACTTTTAGAATACTGACTGGTACAGAAAAAATACTTTAAAGTATCTTTTTAGTACCAGTTAGTATCCTGAAATATTTTTTTTCAGATTTAAGAATAATTTTTCAAGATTATGAAGTATTTTTTCAGTACAGGTCAGTATTCTAAATATATTTTTAGCACCCGGTAGTAATTAAAATAAAATTATTAAATTAAAAAAATTGTTGTTGGGCGCTCTTTTTGACAAATCACATGAGTATTTTTACACCTTTGAAATGCCACGTCATCAGTCAAAGTCAAACTTAAAGGTCAAAGTCAAATTTAACGGTCAAACAGTATTTTTGCACCTAATTTGTAACCACGTGTGCACTTTTGCATCCAAAAAAAGCATTTGCTGCGCTCCTCGGAAAAAAACATATGTGTATTTTTGTACCTTAACCCAATATATATATATATATTTGGTTTAACTGGTAAGGGGGCTGTACCATCTTGATCAAGTGTCTCAAGGCTCGAAGTCACAGAATGCAGCAGAATTATGGGAAGGACACAGAGAGAAAGAAACGAAACAAGAGAAAAGCTGAGTAGGGGTCTGGGGGGTAAACTTTCAGTGACTTGTGAAACTTTGATTCAGAAAGTTTGGTTTGTCCATTGAGCTGTCCCTAACTCTGTCATCTCCATGAACCGGACCCCCCCTCCCTTTCCCTTATTGCTCTGAACCGCCGGGCCAACCAGGCCCACCCCGGCCACCTCTGTACCAATTCCATCCCCACATGACCATCCACGGCCATTTCCCAAAAACCCTTCACCCCATATCAACCTCATAATTTCTTATAATGCCTAATAATATTAAATATATTTGGATTCTTCATATTCATTCATTTCATGTCTAATCCCATATTTCCCACTTTGTTATTTATAGCCTTTAGCGTTCCCCTTTAATTTATTTAATTATTTAAAGCCATGTATTCTTTTAATTATATTTATAAATAACTTTCAACATGCATGTTTTACACCGATAAAAAAAACCTTAAATTTTATTAATTCTGCTATAAAATTTAACAAATTTTTAACTTTATCCCTGTTGAATATATATTACTGCTATATTATAACTTATTAGAATAAAGTCAATATAAATAAAGGATAAAATTATACATTCATATTTTTTTAAAAAAATAATAAGGTATGCCTTATAAATGGAATCAAAAATTTCTTGTCTCTATCTTAAATATATGGCAAGTAGGTTTCTCATTAATTAGGATCAAGCACCAACCCATCAAGAGAAATAATAATGCTTCTCATTAAAGAATGCATATAATAAATACACTACTTCCTCGAGAAATATCATCTTATTTAAGCGTGACATATAATCCAAGAGTGACATATCATCTGTACTTTGACTAATTTAAATATAATAACTCATCTTATTTTAATTCTAGAAGGTAGGTGAGTCAATTGGAAAAATTTAATTTTTATAAATTTTTTAAATAAAAAAACTACTCATGGGAGGGGATTTAGTCTTTTATTTTTCTAAATTATGAAGTTTATGTTTTTTAAAATTATAAAATTTAAATTTTTTCATATGACTCATATGCCACATAGGATTAATATAAGATAAGTTGTTATATTTTAGTTAGTCAAAGTACAAATTAAATAAGGTGGATTATATAAGTATTTCTTCTACTACCTCCCTCTTATCTTTAGTATAAAGCATATTTACTCAATTTTATTGGTTAATATAACATATATTTTCTAAAATATCATAGTCATATTACTTGATTCCTTTATTCTCTCTCTTTTTGAATTATTGTTGAGAGAACATTAACATCAATAGGGAAAATTAAGAAAAAGATTTACAAATATGAAAACTGTATTATATTTAAGACTAATTAAGAGTAACAAAATTACACATCACAGTATATGAAGCGATATTTACCAACCCGATCAACTAACAGCCCCTTTAGTACGCTTATGGTATAGCATTATGGGGCCATATAGGCTTAAAAAAATTATACAAAATCTATTGAGGCTGATAGGGTTAGGTATTAATTAAGTAGCCGGAATGATTATAGATTATATAATAAATTCAGATGTCACAAAAGTGTACAAAAGTTGCCAATATGTCAAACAAGGCGTGATTAATGATTGTCAATTACTCATCTTCTCGTTCATCGTTGTTCTATGTATGGACATTAAATAAGCATTTTTCAAGAAAAACCTACTTATCATATACAGTATCTGTGTTTCCTACAAATGGCCTAGGTGTATGTCTTTTTATAATTAGTTAAATCATTAGTTCTTAATCATTCTTTTCCATCAGAGACAGGCCCCTTTCTAATTCTATCTTAATTAGCTCATGAACATTATTTGGCAAGAGAGACAATTTGTGTTTAGTTTATAGAGAAAATCAAAGAGACAAAGTAACCCCACAGAGTGAGATTATATATCTTAGCGGCAAACCCCTCTCCCACGTGGTTTTTCCATACTTAATGCATTGTAAATCACCTGCCGTCTTTCTGAAATATTGATAAGTCATTATAATGATCGAAGCCCCATCAATGTCGGGTTATCTGATCTATCTATCTTACTAAATTAATTAATGCATGGTTTCCTGTCCTGTTTAATTAAATATATATTTATTACATTAAGATCATTGCCTATATATATATGTGTGTGTATGGTATTCCTACTACCACTAATACTAATTAATTATATGTTTTGGATATGTTTATCTTTGTGCAGTTTGTCAGAGAAAGGTTCAGCTTTTGAACTGTGAAGCTTTATACATACTAGTCTCCCACCACTTTCCCATTTGTGAGTGATCTTCATAAGTTTTGTGTGTGTGAGAGAGAGAGAGCACTGTTTCGTCTCAGATGCTTGTGTGTGCATGTGTGTGTGTGTTGCGAAGTTTCAAAATTTCACAATTTAAATGAGATTAATTAGCAAGAAGCCAATGTTTCAATGATATTCAACTCCATAAATGGTTGTCACTGTGAATCACCATAGTAGTATAAAAGCTCTATGTATATTATAACCTAAGTCTTCTTTTTATTTTGATGAAGCCACTAGTATCCAATGTTTTTTCTGAATTTTATTACCAATAAATATCCGAGCAATCGACTAATTTAACTTAATTTATTCAACAATAATCCAATTCGATCTACCCAACAATCAGGGTGTCCTAGTAGGACTTTTCTCCATGCCCAAGGATCAAACTCAATGCCAGGTAGTTAAGGGCAAGGTATCTACCTTCATATAGCCAACCCTCATTGATAACCTAAGACAATGGTAGGTCTTTGACTCAAAAATAAAAACAATTCATGAACACTGTATACATACTATTAAAAGCCATGTGGTTTCTGGGGTATATAGAAGGATAAAGCCTGAATTATAGGACCGTATACTAGGTGAAAATTTGTAAAATGTTATCGTCTTGTACTGAGGAAACTGTGTCTTTATTCAGACAACATTAATTGAGAGAAAGAGATGTGTCATAAATTGTCTGTGTGCATATGTAGCATCCATATCCGAGTCAGGCGGTCAGATCACTACATTTATGTTTCTCTTTTTCCATTTACCCATCATGCTTGTTTTGGATCTTCACAGATTCAATCCACTTTTCATACTTATTATATGCACAAAAGAAACAACCAAAAATAAAAGAGAGAAAAATGGACCTCAACTTATATATAACTGTTGTAATGATCTGATCTGTTGGATTGCATCAGAGAGGGGAAAATAATACACACACACACATTATGTAACATTGATCAATTTAATTGTTCCCCTTTTCACTTTAAAAATATACGAGTGTGTTAATTTTTCATTTACAAATAAAACTATATTTTTTCATTTTAGTGGTTAAGATATAAATTTGTCTTAAAAGTTTTTACTTAGAGCATCAATTTTGCCCGAAAAGTTTTTTTTTTTAAAATTTTTATTTTTATTCATGGTTGCCTCAAAATTGTTAAAATATAGGACTATTGCCTCTTATTGTTAAAAATATTAATGGACAATATCAATTTTTAATAGTTAATGTTATATTTTAATGGGATGAGCCAACACTAATATGTATTAATACTTTTAAGGTGATATTAAACCAAAAAAAAAAAAAAAATCGTCACAACATTAGCTCTTGAGCTGAATTTCGGTGGAAAATTTGATTCTTGACTCTTTCTTGTAATGCATTTTTGTATAATGAACCATGTTGGAACATGATAAGAAATGGAAAAGATGGAGGGTAGCTTGTGTGTAAGGTAATTAGGGATGTGTGTAAGGTAATTTAGGGACACTGATTTCGGAACAATTGCAAGTGTTGTCATTTTCGAGGGAGACACTGATTTGAAACCTTAATTAGCTAGCAACTATTCTTTTTCCTCCTTTTGTTGTTGTTGTTTCTGTCATCCTATAATATTGGTAACTAACTACTCTCGATTATTCTGCCTATAAAAAGAGTCCAATCTACCACATATCTCTATATCTATCCATCTATCTATCTACAAAAAGCTTTAGTTCTCATCATTACTCCTCAATCATATAATATTCATGGCCATGTCAACTAGCAAGCGTCTTCTTCTTATAGCTTTTGTGTTGCTTTGCTTCATCTCTCTCACTGCCAAAGGTAACCCTAAATCTCTGCTCTCTAACTTGTAGCCAGCTATATATATATATGATCTCTCTTTTCACCACTAACGTGCATGAAGCATTATATTTAAGAATAATTATATGGTATAAAAATACCAGATATAAATATAGCTGTTACAAGAAGTTACTTGATTTGTTATGAATTTGAAAATGCGAGGATGTTGAGAGATGAAGAACTAATTGTTCATTGCTTGCAGGTCGAACTTTGCGAGAGAGTACAACTGGGAATATTAATAATAATGGAGAAGATGAGAAGGGGTATAAAAGTAATATGCTCAAGACGAGCAAAGCTGGTGGAGAGAAAACAGCAGATAATAATACTACTACTGATGGTGACTTCGTCACAATGGATTACACTCCTGCGAAAAAGAATCCTCCTATTCATAATTAAATCACTCACTTTATTAGATTCTATATATATATACTTCTTTATCGTTTAGTGTATTATCTATTATTGGGTTTAGAGAGAGAGAGACAGAGATTTACCTTATGCATGTATAAAAACAACCCTAAAACCTAGCACTTGATTCCACTGACCAAGGGGTTGTACAAGCTTAATAAAAGGTCTTGATCCCAAGTTCGAACTCTGGCAATGCAACAATGTTAAATATTTGGTGGTAGAGGTGGTCCTACCCAGCTCAACACGGATTACTTTGGACCCCCAATAAATCCACTCCAAGTTAAAAGAAGACAAGTCTAGGATACGGATGCTTAAAAAAAAAAAAAAAGACAATAGCCATAGGAAGAACTCAACTGAGTTTTTGGTTGATGTAATCATCAGTATTTTGAAGTTGGAGAGAAAGAGACAGAGAGAGATGGCCATATATAATATTGAGAAAAATGAGATGTATCAGAAAACTTGTGCAAAATCAGAGGGTGCAGTATGATTTTTGGCGAAAGCTGGGTTGTATCACCAAAAGCATATGCTTCATATTTGCTTGAATATTAATGAGCCTGAGACCTTAATTTCCATCAATTATTCTTGCTATTACTTCATGATTGAATCTGGATGAATTTTTTTTAATCAATCCAGTTACAAAATAGTATTATTCCTTCTTTTCCTAATTATAAGAACACTTTTGTAGTGTAATTTGCACTAAAAAAATGTTCCTATAATTAGGACTTGAGGTAATATAAGCTAAGCACATATTATATATGTTGAAGGTAAATGAAACAGTATGTGTGCGTATCTTAAAAACTGTGCATTACATGAACGTTAATAAGTATAAATAATATAAAATGGGAAACTTCTAATTAGGCTTTGCTTTTATTTCCAGTGTATAAAAGAAAAATATGTGGGGTTAAGAAACTTTCTTGCATATCATCAGGTCTCTTGTTTTTTTTTTTTTAATAATTATGAATTATGGATATTTGAAGTTATGACCTTGTACGTAGTAATCATTTCATTGATCTTAAGCTAATGATTAGAAACCCAAACTTAATAAATTAAAGGAGATAGAAGTGTTTTAAACTTCAAAAAAGTTTTATTATTGTAAGTTAATTTAGACAATAATGCAATAAATAAGGGTGTACTTGACAAGAATTGGCATTTTTTTTAGTTGGTTTAGGATATAATAACCAGCTTTTCTAATTAAGAAATGTGATATAGTTAGGACTGCCTACAAATAGTATGTGAAACTGAAGAGAGTATCTGAATAAGATATTGATATAGTAATATAGAATATGAGTGGATATGTATAATTAATCTATTGAGAAATTTGAGACAAGGACTTGGCGGCCATAAATAGCTTTAGTTAATTTATTATTCTTTTGTTTCTTACTTAATTTAGTCCCACTACTAATAATTCAACCAAATCCTTAAGTGTGGGTTCATAGACTTAGTACAGTGTAAGCGTTTTTTTAAGGCGAAAATGGAAAAGAGTGGAATAGGAATTAGTAGAGATAATGGAAATGAGTTTTTAAAGTGTATTTGCTATACTTTACAAAAATGCTCCGGAGGCCAAAAAAAAAAAACCTCCCTAGGAAAGCCACAACCACCGCTGGACCACCCATAACCACCGCCGGAGAATAGTAACCATCCCACAAACAAACAAAAGAAAATTGGAGAAGAGATGAAGAACCATCGAAATTGGAGATATATATAGATATTGACAGTTATCTATAAGTCAAAAACAAAGAAACAATAACTGTGATCCGCAATTAATCTTCTTAATTTATTTAAAGAAATCATCCCACAAATGTGTTGCTTGAAGAACCATTGGATCAAAAATCGCCACGTCTTACTGTTTGGTATAAGCGAGGAGAGTAGAGAAAATTTTGTTGAGTCGGATTTTTCTCTTTAAAAAAAAATGGAGAAGTGGGGTTTAATATTTGTAATTAATTTTTATTGCTATTTTATCTTACCTCTTATATATATATATTTTTTAAAATTAATCCCACTTCAATTTTATTTTTTAGTTTTAAAAAATCCAACTCAAAAAAAGTTTCCCTACCCTCCCCTCTAAACCCCTCTCGCACCAAATAGCAGAAGACAACGATGATCAAAGTGCATGAAGGTTTGGAGATCGACAATGGCAAGAATATTGCATTGCATCTCATCGTTGTCTCCAAATGCCGTTGTTGTACTTGCCACCATCACCTAAGGGCAAAATGTGTTAGACCTGGCTATCACCCAAGAGGGGGGGTGAATTGGGTGTCTGATAAAAACTTTTGATAGCTTTGAAAATCTTTTCACAATTTACTGAAAGCAGTTCATATGACAGTAATACTTTATAAAGCAATAGATAGACATTCAAACATATATGTTGGAAATATAAGAGATTAGGGAAGAGAATATGCAAACAGAGATTTATATTGGTTCGGCCAATCCTTGACCTACGTCTAGTCCCCAAGCTTCATTGAGATTTTCAATCCACTATTTTCTTTCAACTTGATTATACGCTCTGTACTTGAAGTAATCCTCTCACTAGGATTCACTCTCCCTTACACGCTGTAATTAATACACCCACTTGATTACACACTCTGTACTCGAAGTAATCCTCTCACTAGGATCCACTCCCCTTACAAGCTGTAATCAATACAATGGGTTTCCCACTCAAGATCACCCAATCTTGAGTATCACTCAGATAAAATGATAAGACGATTACAATGAATCTCCTCTCTCAGAAGTAAATGAATAAGCACTGAAGAACAATAGAATCATTTCACTATCTATAGAAGTTTATATGATCATTGAGATAATTAGAGAGTAAGTGATATGAATATCAAAGTCTTGACATTTTGAAGATGTAAGCTCGTGTCTCTGGCTGACTACTTTTATTTTGAAGGCTTCTCCTTTTATAGTTGCTATAGGGTATTCGACCATTTGAGCAATTCTTCGCGTTTAGCATATGACCGTTGGAAGAAATAAATATAGCCGTTGGACATTACTCAGGTTCCTCGAATTCATCCGTTGATTCCGTTATTCTCCGTTGACATTCTTCTTTCAATTTTGTCCGTTGAGACTCAGTAAGGAATGTAGAAGGAAATGATGGTGTGGCTTTATTGTTGCACAGAGTTTTCTTGCCAAAATGGTGAATGTCTCTGCTTTGCATTAAATGCCTCTGACACACAGTTGCTTTAATTTGAATTTATCGTTAAACCATATAATAATCTTCTAAAACTCATTAGCGAACTCATTAAACATGGTTAGGAACAATAATGAGTGAAGATATAAGATAAGTAAACCATACTTAGAGATTTAACAAGATTTGAGTCGATGGTTTGTGATTTGAGAAGAATTGGATCGAGCCACACTTCTTTGGCTCAAGTCACGACCTCATACAGAAGCTTTTGCAGTTTGAAGAAAAAACACAATCGGCTTGAGTCAAATGCCTTTTCTCGAAGGTGTCCTACTTTCTGTCTTGGCTATGCTCAAGTTTGGACTTGCCTTGGCTGGAGTTGAGAAGTTCATTCCAAATTTGTTTAAACCATTTATTCCTCTTTTAAGACTTCTTTCCAATGCAAGAAGGATCAGCTCCAAACTCATTCTATGTAGTCCGTTATCATCAGATGAATAGAGATTGTTCTTGAGCAGTGTTTCTTGCAACATCCAGAAGTGATAGTCAACTTTCAAAGCCCATATCTCCTTGGTCTGAACTCCGTTTTGGTCCATTTAAATCTTGATGGAAATCCTTTTGAGTCTACTTTCATATGCCACCGATTTCAGCTCAGTCTGATTTGTAGTTTGAGAGTTACACTCAAAACATCAAAGCTTGGTCTGCTGTGTGGCGTGAATTTTATTGTCAACTTCCACAATTCATAGCTCCTTGATCTGAACACCTTTGGACTTCAAATTTATATCAAAATGATGCATTGGGAGTCTAGTTTTATACAAAATTGGTTTCACCTCAATACAATCTCTGGTTTGAAAGATATCATCGAATTACCAGACCTCGCCCGAGGTGAACGTAAAACAGAGTAGAATAGAGTTGCTGAAAAGCACTGTTGGCTCGAGCCAATACTGGCTGACTGGAGTTTTGAGTCAAAATCGAGTCTATGAATTCCTGGCTTGAGTCAACTGCCATCAGATGCGTAAAATAATGTAGAAAAACATTCTAACTCGAGTTAAGACCCCTTGGCTTGAGTTAGTTTATCCCGAAGCTTGATTTTGCTTATCTTAACTCCGAATTGAGTCATTCTAACTTCTATGTCATCGTGGAGATTTCTTGAATCAATATAAGAACTTGTATGATGATTTTCTCATTCCATTCATTTAGCAAGCTCTTCTTTATTTCTTCTTCTCTTGATCATTCTCCATAACTCAACTCCACATCTTTGATTCTACATTAAATATAAGAATTAGTCCATGAGCCAGATAAATATATTATACAATCTTTTTGCTCATAATAATGACATCTATATAAGATATCATCAAAACTAATCATATCTAACAAAATGGTCCAAGGTTTATCTTCCATGGATATAGGATGGAATTGACTTCCACATGAAAGTGCATTCAATGATACCAAACGAGATAAAATCATACTTTCATATACCCTCGCTTTCCACTTCCCTGGACCATAAATTTACAAATTATATATGTGTGTGTATATATATATATATATATATATATATATATTTGTTACAGACTTGCACAAAGCCCAATAATAAAAGGGCCAAACAGTGAATATCATATCCTAACAGATATGCTGAATCTATCAACAATAGGTGAATATCCTAACTCCCCCAGAATAAAGGGGTATCTTCATATATGATATAACAGTCTAGATACTCACACTAGAGATCACCTAGGGTCTGATATATCCTACCTAAGGTAAACTCTATAAATACAGGATCAAGCCTTAAGGCATACATGTTCTAACTCAATACTATTTACATACCGTTATACTCTGCAACACACCACCCTTTGACGAGAGCCTAGTTTGTGCATAGTGATCTCACGCTCTCCTGGATATCTCCTCCATAGATACTTAGGCAGGGCCCAACGATCCAAGATCAAAGCACCAACCCAAGGCTGGACATCTGTGTTCTACACCAGAATATTGGTGCCGACCATGGGGACGTTAAATTTCGATCCTTGTGACCACCGATGGCTAATACTAGAAGCAACAGTCGGAACCCTCAACCTACAAATCCACAACAAGCTGAGGCAAGTCAATAGCAACAAGCTCAAGAACCACTGCAACCCAGTGGTGGAGCCAGGATCTAAAGTTTATGGGTGCACAATCAGTAGTAAGATTCGGGGGTTTGAGGGTAGCCCCCCTCGAATTTTTTTTAAGGAGGATAAAAGGCAATCTACTTATTCGTTTAGGACCAGAAATGAGGTTCAATTGAAAAGTATTTCTAAGGAAATCAATTTAAATAGAAATGGGGGAGCTTGGCGGTGACCTAGCGGCGCTGGGCAGAGGAGGATCTGGCGAAAGAGCAGCGAGGGCGTGGTGCCGTGGTGGACAGAAAGGAGTGATACGCAGTCGAAAGTGTTGGAACTGTTGGCCCTTTGATCAAACCATATTTTTATATGAATTTATATGATTAAATTGGGATTTTTAATGGACTTTATCATAGTTATTGAGCTTAAAATGTCTTTCTTGTGATAAATTAAGATTAAGAGTAAATACATTAAATTAAGGCTAAAAAGGGTAAAATTGTAAAAGAAATTGTAATGACTCTTAATCATTGATTTTTATGAGAATATTTGATGTTAGATTAATTATTTTTATTGTAGATACTTGAAAAGATTAAATCAAATTTGAAAATGAAAGTTTGAATTCAAGTTACAAAAGTTGCAATTTGGTGCTTTACTGAGAACTTTTAAAGTTTGCATTTAAGTCCCTGCACTAAAACACTGCTTTTTTGCAGCATTTTAGGTCAGATTTTGGTATGGATCATTAGACCCGTGAATCTGGATGGGGGCCCGAGAGGCAGCTGGAGATTGGAGATTAATTGAATAGCGCCGCGAGCTTCTTTGGGGGGGGGGGACTATCCATCATGGTCATCATCATCAATTAATCACGCCTTCACCTTCAATCCTCCATCATCGTCACATTAAGTCTTCTCCACCATCCCTTCACCGTCACCAACACTAGCGCCAACCTTCATCATCTTCCTCCTTTCAACCACGAACACCACCGTCAGCCTTCATCTTCCATTCACCTCACCAGACTGAACTAGAACCCAGATCCAGCCATGAAACAAACTCAGAGCCAGTGATGTGAACTCAGAGAATAGAGACATTTATTCATTTATTAAAACTAAAAAAAAAGTTCAAAAGTTTGTGACCGCACGTGCGGTCACCTGCCCCAACGTGCATCTGCCACTGTCGCAACCTAAGGACATCCCAGAGGGTAACGCCACAAATCAAGGGAATGACGTTTCCGACACGGCATCTTCCCCGCCTGTAATTGCCAAACCTAAAGACTTAGTGGCTCAGGAAATTCCAGTTCCAAACCCAGACTTCCTTCTCTTACAGAGAACCCAGGAACCAATGTTGAGGCGATTGGAGAACATGGAAAAGCGCAATAACCTCCAACGCCAAGAAGATCTCAAAATAATCTAGCAGATGATGGAAGACCGATTCAAACCGTTCGAGGAATTATTACGAGGAGAAGGCCATGATGATACACGTGGAAGGAAGAAAAGGACGACACATGGCGTCAGCAATCCTTCTTGCAATGAAGAACCGAGGTCAACACGACGGGATACCGGTCGAACTACTCAGGGCACGAGTTCGGGACAAGCTTGAACTCATAACCCGAGCTCGACTTTGAAAAAACTATGCTTAGAACGGGTTTTGGACGATGAAGACCGAGATACGGAGAGAATAGCTCGGTTTCGAAGCTCCCCAAGAGAGTATAAAATGAAGTACCTAATGGAACTCAATAGAAGCCCTTTCTCCGAGGAAATTGCCAATGCGTCATACCCGAAGAATTTTGATCTGGTAGACCTCCCAAAGTATGACGGGACCTAGGACCCACGCAATCACCTTGATACGTTCGAGCTGCTCATATTTGTTCGGCTAATTAAGGGCCCGATCATCTTGCGGCTTTTTGCAGCAACGTTGATTGAACCTGCTCAAAAGTGGCTCCATACCCTACCGACCAATTCTGTGCATAACTTTAAAGACCTCGGACGGAAGTTCGAGTTGAATTTCGTGATCAGTAAGAAGCAGCCAAAGTCCCAATTCACTCTAAGTAAGATTAAGCAGAAAAAAGGAGAAACACTCCAAACATATTTGGACCGATTCAAGGAGGTGGCCTTACAAGTACGCTCACTTCCAGAGGATGTCCACGTACATTGCCTCATAGATGGACTGGATCCCTCATCTCGGTTGGCTAAGTCAGTTTTCAAGAACAATGTATACACCCTCACTGAATTCTATACCCGATCAAAGCAATATTTGGAGGTGGAATAGATGGAGATTGCCAATGCTGTCCGAAGCGAGAGGTAGAGAAATACGTCATCAGACGAAAAAGATCAGACAGACAAGCAAAAAGAAGACTCCCGCAGGCGTAATCGAGATAGCTGATTTCGGGGGGAAAGGTCTGAAGGAAAGACAAAGTACGACAAATACACCCCTTTGAACGTCTCTAGTTCACAGATCTGGAAGGAGGTGGCATTGACCGAGATGAAAAGGGTCGAGAGGCCTCAGACTCCTCGAAACCGACCCACGTCGGATCAATCCAAATTTTGTGCATTTCATGATAGACTGGGACACACCACAGATCAATGTTATGAACTCTGAGACGCCATTGAGAAGTTTGTTAGAGATGGAAAATTGCACCAGTACATGATAAAAACTCAAGGGCGGAAAAATAACAAACGCAAGCAAGGTGGCCGAAGTAGGAGCCCGACCACCGACCCAAAGAAAGACGAGAAATGACGAAAGTCAACTAGCGAGGATGACGAGTTCCCAGAAGCCGAGTTCTACTACAACGTAGTTAGTGGAGGCTTCGGTGGGGGAGGAGATACAATAAGCCAGCGCAAGAAGTACCTGAGAGAAGTCCTCTCCGTAAGAGATCTCCCAAAATTTAAGGACGACCTTACCAAGCCAATGCCGCCACCATTAGTCTTTACTAATGAAGAGTTCAACGGCGTAGTTCTAGGACATCAAGATGGTTTGGTAATTACGGGAACCTTGGTACATTGCCGGGTTAAAAGGATTTTTGTAGATGCAGGGAGCTTGGCTAACATCATCTGTTGGGATGCCTTCAACAGGATGAAGATGGACATAGAAGATTTGAAACCATGCAAAATGACCCTTATAGGATTCAACGAGGAGCACTCACCCCCATGGTAGTGAAAACGTAGATTTTACCTGAAAACGGAAGGAGAATGAAAAATCGTAAAACGTAAAATCGTAATACAAAACGTAGTTTTTACTTGCATATATAATATTTGTCTTCTATCCCATGCTTCAGATATATTTTGATATATTTGAGAAAACATTATTACTAATTTATTAAGATTTTAAGAGAAATCAATCTAGATGCAATTTAAAATAAGAGTTTGAGTTTAGGAAATAAATAAATAAATAAATATATTATTATTATTATTATTATTATTATTATATAATATTGCTTCTTATTAGGGATAGTCATATCCACTTCTTTCCCTGTTCAGTCACTCTCGTGATGGAATTCATTCATGTGAAAGTAATTTAAAAATGAAGGAGAAACCTTGGCATGCTTTTGATTTATTTAATATTTTAAATTTAGATTGGAATGGAATAATAGAATACTTTTGCGTGTAAAACTGTAAATGAGCTGTATCCCTCTTCCCGTGGACCCAGAGAAGTATTGAATACAATTTTCTTTTCTCCAGTTACAACATCTCATTTACTTTTCTCTTTCTTTCTTCACTTCCGACTTCCCTGTTTCTCATCTTTTCCAATCAGGTTGTCTTGCGTCGATTCACTGATCTGCAAAATTCTCAGTCGTTGCAACCATCAGAGCAACCCAAATTCTCTTTCTCCCTCTCCTTTCTTGTCGTTTTCCTGCGACAAAACTCAGATAAACTATTTGAACACAATGAAGCTATCTATCCTCCTCGCGTTTTGGTTGGTTTTTCAACGCGGCGTTTTTTTTTTTTGGTTAAAAATCTCCATTTTTACGTTTTCACGCTTTTTCGCGGCACTTTTTACGCTTTTACCTCTGGTGCGTTTTTTCTACTACATAACACGTTTTGCCAAAAAAAAAACGTAAAAGCGGCGTTTTTTGCGCTTAAAGCGCGATTTTGACTACCATGCTCACCCCCCAAAGGTTATATTGACTTAAGATTAACATTGGGAACGAAAGAGGCGTTTAAATCAGAACGGGTAAGATTCATTGTTGCCGATTTCCCTTCCCCTATAATGTCATATTGGGAAGGTTGACCATCCACAACTGGGACATGCTAGTATCTACAAAGCATCAGAGGTTGAAGATGATGAACAATAAGAACCAAGTTGTAGTTGTCACCAGTAGACGTGGAAATAGGTCAGGCCAGGCCAGGCTTTGCCTAAATAGGCCTGAGCCTGTAATGCAAATCTGAAACCTAAGCCTAGGCCTGAGCCTACATATAAGCTTTTTTTTAGGCTCAGGCCTGAGCTTATATGAGGCCTACGTAAGCCTGAAGTCTTTTTACAGGCCTACTTATAATGTAGGCCTCTAAAAAGGCCTCATATTACAGGCCTTGAAAACTATAAGTAGGCTTTGAACATGCTAAAACCTAAATAAATGTAGGCTTTTAGTAGATTTCAAAGCCAACATATTTACAAATTGTAGGCTTTATCATAAAATTAAAACAAACATAATTACTAATAATAGGAAAATGTATCCATTATAATTTAGCACTAAATATACTCATATCAATATAGTGATAAACCAAAAAAAAATTCAACATCCATATCACCATAATGAAAATTATGTAAAAGATCAATTAAACAATAGAATAAAATCAACATCAAGGCTTCAGTATAATCTCCTCCTATTCCGATGGCTACTACACAAAAAAAGAATAATTTAAAATAAATAACTCGTTCCAACAGTCTAACAAACATGCAACAAATATAAAAATAAATAAGTATACAATATTCGTACCTTAAGTTTTCTCTTCAACACAATAACATCAACATCAAGGCTTCAGTATAATCTCCTCCTGTTCTGATGGCTCCTACACAATAAAAGAACAATTTAAAATAAATAACTAGTCTCAACAGTCCAACACAAGTCCAAAAAACATGCAACAAATATAAAACTAAACAAGTATACAATATTCATACCTTCAATTTTCTCTTCAACCAATATTTGTGACGAAGCCAGTCCCCACCAAAAAAAAAAATCCAGTAGCATTATAATGGTTGTGAGGCATTATTTAGCGGCAAAATAATGGTTGCCACAAAAAAAAAAGGCTACCAGCAAAAAAAAAAAAACTCCAGCAGCATTATAATGGTTGGGAAGAGATTAAACATTCAACAAAATATTCAACAAACTGAGCGAGATTACTGAACAAAATATTCAAAATACTCCAGCGGCAAAATAGTTTCTATATTAGCTGGGAAGAGATTACACATTCAACAAAATATTCAAGCAAAAATTGAAGGAATAGAGATTACAGCAGTAACGAAATAAGGGATGCAACAGACTGAGGCACTGAGTGAGGAACAAAGGAGAGCGAGAGGATTTGTGTTGCGAGTTGCAATAGAGTACAAACTGAGTGAGAGCTGAGATCGGGAGGAATAGCGAGCCTCAAAATGATTGAATGAAGGAGAGGACTAGCGAGCTACATAAAGGTAGGAATATGAAAAGACAATTCTAGCGATTATTACTTTAATAAAAATTAGAATATAATAATGGTTGGGAAAAAAATATAAGAATAAAAAACATATAAGTATAAAAAAAATATAAATTAAATATTGTGTATATACATATATGATAAAAAAATAAATTATATTTTTTTGTCTAAACAGGCCAAGCTTTAACAAAATAGGACTGACCTATTTATAGATTTAGGCCTTTAAATAGGCCTTGGCCTGACCTTTTTAATAAACAGGCCAGGCCAGACCAGGCCAAACCCTAATCAGGCCAGGCCGTAGGCCACCTGATAGGGGCCTAACCTATTTCCACCCCTAGTCACCGGAGACCAGAAGGAGTCCCGACAGTGTTATTTCGAAGCTTCTGGGAGGGAGAAGGCGGACCATTATCGTCACCTCGGATCCACAGGGGTGAACGACCCCCAGACTCTGGAAAGGATAGGAAGTCCCGACGTCCAGTAAGCATGATAGAGCTCGACTTGAGGGACGAGCCTGAGATCCCCCGTCCAGAACTAGAAGGCGAGTTGGAAGAATTGGTCGTAGGAAAGGATTCCTCACAAACTACCAAAATTGGAGGGGCGATGAGTCTGGATCTGAAAACCCTATTGATGGAGTTCTTGAGAAAAAACCAAGATGTCTTCGCTTGGACATCATCCAAGATACCAGGGATCGACCCTAACTTTTGTTGCCACAAATTGGCTATTCGGCTGGGGTCGACACCAGTGGTACAGAAGAAGAGAAACATTGGAGCCGACAGACAGAAGGCTCTCAAATAGCATGTTAAGGAACTATTGGCAGCCGAATTCATCAGAGAAATACAATACACCACGTGGCTCTCTAACGTGGTTATGGTTTTAAAACCAAATGGAAAATGGAGGGTATGTATGGACTATACCAATTTAAACAAGGTCTGCCTAAAGGATTCATACCCAATGCCTAGCATTAACCAGTTGGTTGACAACTCTTCTGGTTTTCAAATGTTATCCTTCATGGACGCCTATTCTGGTTACAATCAAATAGCCATGCACCTGAACGATCAGGAGAAGACAGCCTTCATAACCGACAAGACCAACTACTGCTATAACGTAATGCCTTTCGGATTGAAGAAGGCCGGGGCCACCTATCAGCGGATGATGAATAGAGTTTTTGAGGACCAGATCGGACAAAACGTAGAAGTATATATCGACGACATGATCGTGAAATATAAAGCCTCGGAAGACCATATCCAGGATCTGGAGCAAACGTTTGATAAGTTAAGAAGATATTGGATTCGCTTGAACCCGGCCAAATGTGCGTTTAGAGTCCCAACCGGGAAGTTTTTAGGTTTTATGTTGACAAACCGCGGAATTGAAGCAAATCCTGATAAATGCAATGCCGTCCTAGACATGTAAGCCCCGAGGACCAAGAAAGAAGTCCAATAGCTGACCGGCCGATTGGCTGCGCTAACCAGGTTTTATCGAGATCAATAGAAAATGTGCTCCCTTTCTTCAGACTACTAAAGAAGGAAACACAAGGAGGGTGGAATACGGACTGTGAGGCAGCATTCGAAAAATCAAACAATGTCTGCCAACCCCGCAAGTTCTATCGAAGCCGGAATCAGGCGAATCTTTGTTTCTATACCTGTCAGTTGGTAAAGGGGTAGTAAGTGCAGTCCTGGTTAGAGAAACCGACATCGGCCAGGCACCAATCTATTTTGTAAGTAAGGCATTACAGAGTTCAAAACTACGATACCGAAAGCTTGAAAAGGTGGCTTTCGCCCTACTTATCATGGCAAGAAGACTTTGACCCTACTTCTAGGGACATCGGATAGTCGTCCGAACTAGTCAACTAATCCACCAAGTGTTGTACAAACCAGACCTGGCCAGGAGAATGACCAGCTGGGCAATAGAGTTGTTCGAGTTCGACATCACCTTCGAAGCTCGACATGCCATCAAATCGCAGGCGTTGACAGATTTTGTGAGGGAACTCACCTCGACAGAGAGAAGAGACACAGACGAAGGCAAAACTTGGAAGGTTTACGTCAACGGTTCGTCAAACGTAAAAGGGAACAAAGCAGGAATCATAGTCGAAAGCTCGAAGGGTATTGCAATTGAGCATTCCCTTCAGCTCAAATTCCTGACCTCAAATAACTAGGCCAAATATGAAGCTCTGCTTGCCGGACTATTACAAGCAAGAGAACATGAAGCTCAGAGGGTAAAGGTTTTCACCGACTTACAACTTGTCGTATCACAGATCGAAGGCACTTACCAGACGAAAGGTCCACTTTTGGCTAAATATATAAATAAGGCAAAAGAGGTCATGGCCGACTTTGAAGAGGTGACTGTGACTCATATTCCGAGGGAAGAAAATAATAGAGCCGACATCCTCTCCAAACTTGCTAGTACGAAAGGCCCGGGCAACCACAGGATCGTGATCCGGTAAAGTCTAATAGAACCGAGCTGTATCAAGACTATATCAGCAGCGATAGATTGAAGCAAACCAATTGAGGATTATCTAGAAAGAGACATTATTCTGATTGACTCAACAGAAGCCAAGAAGTTGATCCGAGAGGCCGCCATTTACACAATGGTCGACGACCAACTATACTGAAAGGGCTTGCACTCCCCGATGATGAGATGCTTGGGTCCATCGGAAGCTAAATATGTGTTGGCCAAAATACATGAAGGAGTCAATGACCACCGCATGGGAGAAAAAGCTCTAGCCAGGAAAGCTCTTCGTGCCGGCTATTACTGGCCAACCATGATGGCAGACTCAAAGGACACCGTAAAAAGATGTGACAGTTGTCAGAAATACGCCAAAATCATTTGGCCCCCGCCAGCAGAATTGAAAGGCATCTCGGCCCCTTGGCCCTTTTACAAATGGGGGATGGACCTCCTCGGGCCATTCAAGGCAGCTCCAGGACAGTTTAGATGGCTCATCGTTGAGGTAGATTACTTTATTAAGTGGATTGAAGTTGAGCCCTTAACAACAATAACCTCAGCTCACATACGGAGATTCTTTCGCCATAATATTGTCTCCCATTTTGGAATCCTAGCCGAGGTAGTCACAGACAATGGGACCCAATTTATGGATAAAGGATTCTAGGACATGATGTCAGACCTCGACATTAGGCAGCGCTTCGCCTTAGTTGAGCATCCACAATCAAATGACCAGGATGAAGCAGCCAACAAGATTGTTCTTGACAACTTAAAGAAGCGAATGCAAGATGCGGAATCCAACTGGGCTGAACAACTCTACAGTGTTCTGTGGGGGTATAGGACCAGCGTTCAAACTTCAAACCAGGAAACCCCTTTCCGGTTGACCTATGGGTGTAAGGCAAGATCTCGGTCGAGATAGGACAACCGTCGTAGAGGAAGATAAAAGCTCTCCAAGAGGGAGAGGAGTCGAATGATGACACGTTAAAGACAAAGTTGGACTTGATCAACAAGGTCAGAGTCACGGCGCACTGCCAAGAGTTAGCTGCCAAGCAACTCATCGCAGCAAAGTATAGTCGGAAGGTCAGACCCCGTTCTTTCAACAGGGGCAACCTGGTACTCCGACGTGCAGACGTCGGAAATAAAAATGCCAGAGATTGCAAGTTGGCAGCAAATTGGAAGGTCCTTATTAGGTTAAAGAGAAGCTAGACAAAGGAGCATATATACTCGAAACCCTAGGAAGGAAGCCAATCAAAAGGACTTAGAACGCCGATAAGCTAAGAATCTACTATAGTTAGATCTCGGCCTTGCATTCGTACAACGCCAAACACACCCTATTTGAGCTCGATTATTTCTTTATTTTAGTATTTAGATTTCAAATTTTATATTTTTGTCCATTTTAAATTTCATTATGTGACATTATTAGCTCTTTGGAACGGATTATTGTTTTAATGAAGAATTCCTTAGTGGAAATTCACAGTGCACACTATTAATAGCTTAAGCATTACATTGAGGTCCCTAAACCCGGTCACAAATAGAACCCATCTAGATGGATTACACTAGGGCCAATGAGCCCAGGTTATGAGTAACGTGAAGTCTCCATTACAGGCCTTCGCGAAATTGGATGCGTCAAAACTTGCTCCTAAATAAGAAGATGAATTGTCATTTTGACCTTGATCAGGTCAAAATGTGTAAGCGTCGTGTTTCAAACACCACGGCTAGACATATGACAGTTTGCCCTTATCCTGGTTATGATCGCGGACAATGGAATTGGAACTCGGTAGTGCGGTTAAAATAAAAACCCTATGCGGTTAAAATGAAAACCCTACCTCAGATTCCCAGGCTTTAAGTCTGGAAGAATAAGCAGATCTGTATAACTAAAGACCCTGGCCCGATCAAAGAATCTCTAACTTAGTTTAGAATTCAGAAATGATGTAATACGACAATCAATCAAAAAGATAATTGTTATCAAATGACTAAAAATTGTTCCAAAGAAATTATAAAACCCGGCACATACGCCGGTAAGAGTACGAAGTCCAAAGGGCATCAGCGCCCAAAAATGAAGACAATATTAAAAAACATCTCGGCCACTCAACGATCCTATGCGGCCGGTTTCGAAGGGCCCAGACCATCTTCTGGAGGAGCATCAGGTGAGACCTCTTCTTCCTCTTCCCCACCCTACCCCACACCATCGAGCTCCGACATCGAAGCATTGTCAGGGCACGGAGGAGGCGGAAAGAGCTAACCCTTGCACACATATGCCCGATAGTGGAATCCATTAAGCTCCAAGGTCATGTCAGGGTTCAAGTAGCGAATCTGAGTCAAGGCCATATCAAAAGCATCCTTGGCAGTCGCCCTCATAGTATCCGAGCAGTTGGCAAGGGCCCTCTTGGTGTCTACGAGATTGGCCTTCGTTGCGTCCAACTCTTCCGTCAAGTTACCTTGTTGAACCTACACCGCCTTCAAAGCTTCCATACTCTGAGAATGAGCGGTCTGCACAGTGAGGAGCTCGGAGTTTGTTTTTGCCAGAACATCCTTAGTGGACGATAACTCCTTGGACGTTTTTACAGTCGCAGCTTGGACAACGCTCAGCTCTTTCTCTACCTTCTTGTTCACTGCCACGGCTAGATCCGTCTCTGTTTCCAAACACCGCTTCTCGGTTGAAACCCCAACCACCTTCTTCTTCAGGTAAAGCATGGTTTGCGCAAACCAACCCCCTTTAACAAATGATCCTACACAGAATGAACTAAACGTTCACCAGCCTCAGTCAGGGGACAGAAGCATCCAGGAAACGGCCGGGGGGGGGGGAAGGGAAGTAGGCGACGCTGAGCTTGTTGGTTACCCCCTTTTCCCAGGCAAAACTGCGTGGTAGCTTAAAGGGAGGAGGAGGAGGAGGAGAAGGTGGAGCCAGGATGTCCTGAGGATGAGCTTCAGCCTCCTCAACCACAGCTTCCTTGTCTTTGCACAGTTGAGTTTGCTCAACTGAAGGAGACGAGGAGGGGCCACTTGAGGCCGATGATCTAGTCCGATTAGACACCGAGGCTTGAGGTGAAGCTCTTGCCCTCCCCCTACCAGGCTCAGGAGTAGCATGTTTCCGAGACTTTCTCCTCGGAGGGGCCCCCTCACCAGGATTCACATTAGACAGATAGGGGGCAACGACTCCATAGCTTGAGCTGCAAAAAGCAATACTGATTAGAACAAAGGATCAAAATAATTGAACGATGGAATACCACAAAGATTGAATTAGACACAAAGATGGAAAATATACACAGGGCTGATCCGATCTCGATAACGGATTGAGAAAGTATCCAAGCAACGGTCTTTACACTGTGCTCATTAATATAAGCTACCAGATGGGACACCGCGCCAACGTCCTCGACTGGGAGATCATCCCCATCTACTTGGTAACTGGAGGAAGGCTTATTATGATGATCCTTGGTCCAATACAGTGGGAATCTCCATTCCACGTCTTTGGACTCGGGGCCATGGAAGAACCAAGGTTGTTGCCCAGAAATAGCAACAACTTTGAAGAAGCTGGTCTTGAAGTGCTTGAAAGAATCAGAGAAGGCATGAAAAAGTTTTCAGCCAGGAACACCTCGGAGGGACGTCAAACCCCTCAATTCCTCATTATTCTTGTCGGACCGAGGTGTGAAGGGATAGAAGAAGTAAAAAAATATAGAAACTTTACAGGGATGGGCTCTACCAAGGACTTACAAAGGTGCTTGAAAGCTAAAAGGAAACCCCACCAATTAGGGCGGAGTTGAGAAGGAGCTAATTGGAGGTAATTTAAAACGGCTATTTGGAACTCAGTAAACGGGAAGCGAATACTGAGCTGGGTGGCGTAATCTCTGTAGAAAAAGAAAAAGGAAGGATTGGTTCCTTCTCGGACGGCGCATATGGGATCCCCATCCGAAAAAGGACATAGTGTGCAACACAAAGTTTCTCCCAAGTCCAGTCTGATGATGTCTGACTTCGACATCAGAGATTGAGTTGTTAGCACCCCGTGGGCAACCCAAGGGTACTTTGATAGGAGAACCTGAGGGGGACTGGCAGAATCTGATTCCCCAGTAACAGAAGGGGTCCTATCGGATGAAGGAGATGACACCATTTAGACCTAAAGCAAACAGAAAATAGGTAAAGATCAGTATGTGAAAGGTATATCTGACTTATGCATGTTAATGATGGAAGGATGATGAAATCCGGTTTTGATGGCCGAGGTGGGAACCGAGGGAGGCTTATGTTGGCAGAAACCTAGAATTTGGTTGGCAAGGGAATCTTGACCAAGCGCGATGTAGTGGGAGCTGGAAGCAATGCAATCCCAACAGGGGCTAAGATATCCTTTAGGGCGGGAGTCCGACCTCACCTGAGGGGGAGTCTGGTAAAAATTAATAGGTAGAGCTGAGATGGCTTTTGAACCATCCCGGCCCCCAAAGTAAGGAAAACCAATGACAGAACCCACGTTATAGGACTGGGCAAAAGCAGACGATGACCCTTCAACTCTCCTCTCACCAAACCCACCACGAAGCAAGGCCGCTAGCCTTTTCTCCTTAGAAAGGGAAGAGCCAAACAACCAAAATTTGGCTCTAGGATAAAGCGCACGCAAGGCTTCCTCCTCTTTTGGATTTGTGTTTTGACTCAAAGAGGGCAAATGGTTAAACTTATCCATTACCACCAGAGAATGGAACCTAGAAAGGCAGACAAGGTTTGATAAGGAAGGGGGAACCAAACAGAGAGGAGGCAAGGGATACTCCCATACGCAAACATGGGCAACAATAAACAAGGGAGATCAAAACTCAAGTGGCACCCAGACGCTACCCAAAAGCGGAAATGCGCAAATCACAGAACTCCAAAATTCAAACCAGAAAAAAGAGGAGAAATGATAAATATACCTGATTGAGTGAAAAACAGAGAAAGGTTGAAGAGACAAGATCAGGAGACTGCATGGAGGTGATCGCTGCAAGAGGGAAAAACAGAGTTTTCTTTGAAAGAAGTCGCTAAGGAGAAGAGTGTAAGGAATGGAGGGAAATACGAATAATGGACAAGTGCATCCCTTCGAACGTTGTAACGCCGAAGAGTTAGAGGTAGAAAAGACTATTCACCCTAAAAGTGGGGGCAGCGCACGTTACGTGATAGGCGCATTAAATGCGCACGAAAATCGCTGACGGCTAGACACGGCAGTTATAACCCCTCGCCAACCCAGGGAGGCCAGGTGTCAGGGGGCAATGATGACAAAATCAAAGGGACCCAAACTTTGAAGTCAGACGGGACACTTGCCATTACCTCGGATCCAAAGGGATAAAAGAAGTGCCTCGGTCACATAGACTTCTTAGCACTACTTTAGATAAGAGCGAATGATTTCCATAGCCAAAGCTAGTGTAACACAACGTGGTGACGTAAGGACCATGGCATACCTACTCAGGATAACCGATGTTATCTCGCCAAAATACATCCCGGTAGCTCAAAAGCTTGAACTATCAGGCTGGGGGCAACTGTTACAGACCTACACAAGGCCCAATAACGGAAGGGCCCAGCAGTGAATACCATATCCTAATAGATATGCCGGATTTATCTACAATAGGCAAATATCCTAACTCCCCCAGAATAAAGGGGTATCTTCATATATGATATAACGGCCTAGATATTCGCACCAGAGATCACGCAGGGTCTGATATATCCTACTTAAAGTAAACTCTATAAATACAGGATCAAGTCTTAAGGTACACACGTTCTAACTCAATACTATTTACATACCGTCACATTGTACACACACCACCCCCTTTGGTGAGAGCCTAGTTTGTGCACAGTGATCCCACGCTCTCCTAGATATCTCCTCCATAGATACTCAGGCAGAGCCCAATGATCCAAGATTAAAGCACCAGCCCAAGGCTAGACATCTGTGTTCTACACCAGAACATATATATTGTACCTCTAACAAAAAAGGTAACAAAAAAAGATACAAACACACATAGTTGCTATTTAAGAAAACGGGTTAAGATGCAAAAATACACATGTACTTTTTTCCCCAATCGTTAGTTTGTGTGTGCATGTATACTTCTTTCACCGATAAATAATAAGTT
Organism: Acacia crassicarpa; assembly: GCA_034222035.1. Taxonomy (NCBI): domain Eukaryota; kingdom Viridiplantae; phylum Streptophyta; class Magnoliopsida; order Fabales; family Fabaceae; genus Acacia; species Acacia crassicarpa. The sequence continues at coordinate 10,577,286 of JAWXYG010000008.1, read as the reverse complement.
GCCAAAATATGACACCTGAAACACGATGCCGATGTTTCGATGGGAAAAAAAGAGTAGAGATACCACATTATTGAAATTTAGGGTGTCAATTACTTTTGTAAGTATATTCAAAAATTCTATTTAACAAAATGATTGAAAAAAAGAGAGCCAAAGTTGCTCACGAAGTTTAAAACAAAATATAGAAATAATTAAAATACTACTAAAAAATAAAAGGGAAACACTGTGTAAATGGTCAGCAAATACAAATAATGTGAATGATTGCATGAAATGGAGAGAAAAGTATATTCGGATCCATATATATCAATTATTCGTTGATCTTATCAGTTACAAATGGATGGTTGGGATAAGCTAAAAGTCAAGTACTCTACCATTGAGTTAACAACCCTAAAAAAAGAAACTACCAAAAAAAAAAAACTAATATGATGTGTAGATACAACCGCAATCAAAATAAATAAAAAGATTGAATTGGATAATAAAAAAGAATATTTCATTAAAATAGAAAATCCGGAATCTAGAAAAATATTTTAAATGTCGAAGTCGAATCGATTTTGAAGTCATTCATGCTACTTTTAGTCCTTAATATAAGATCTCATGATACAAATTGCACTAAGAACAAGCTAGAGATATATTTGTTTTCTCTCTTTCTGATAATTATATGTGATATTGCCAATATAATTAAGTTAACCATTGTGCTGATTCTTTCACCTGTTAAAAGTCATCAAATGGATGTTAATACTAATACTAGGGCTAAGCATGAAACCCAAAACCCATGAGCCCGCCCAAAACCCAATGTAATTGGGCCATATTGAGCTCGCCCAAAAAGATTTTATAATGGGTTAGGTTAGAACCCGTTCATTTAAGATTTAAATGGGTGGGTTATGGGCACACCTATGGGCTGCTCATACCCGCCCATTTATATATATTTTTTTATTAACTATCTATTCCATTCCGCATTCCATTTAAAACATTCCCTGAATTCTTTCCTATTTGAGTATTCAACCACCTCTAGTCCATAACTATAATAGTCATCAACTTTCAAGATTATATAATGATGGTACTTGTCTAAATTTATATTTTTTTGTATGATTGTAATTATGAAACTTTGAAGATTCATATTTCAGAAATTGGAATGATGAATTTGGATGGATACTTAATACTTATATATGTTTTTTTAAAAAAGAAAAATAAACAAGTCAAATGTAAATGGGTTACCAAAAACCCGGTTAACCTACCCATTTATGTGCTAGATCATTCACACGGGTCAAAATGGGTTGAGGTACGGATATGGGCTAACCCATACCCATTTAAAATTAAATGGACAGGCTATGGGTTTGGCCTCAGATTGCCCAATCCACCCATTGCTCAATCTGCCCTAGTTAATACTGTCATCATAAATATTCTTTTTCTCCTATAATATTTCAGTTTTAAACCTCCTTAAACTAGCTAATCTATCTCTGTTGGTTTTCTCACAAACTTTTATTTTTAAATAAAAAAAATATTTTTGATATTGTGGTAATAGTTAGGCCACGTGAATTGGATGGTGAGAGAGGGACCAAGTCCACTTGGAGATGCTTCCCAGATAGAGCCAAACTAATTAATGAGGTGTTAAGTCGTGTTTGGGATGTGCCTAATGAGCAAGGGACAAGACCAACCCCACCAAGAACAAGATCCCATGTGAAGCCATAGAAACCACTGTCTATGTTGTCTTTAGTCTCTTCCAAAAATTTCTTATTGTCTTATCTCAAAATTATCCTTCCCCTCTCTCCATTGTCGGCCTTTTTTCCCTCCATTCACATTCCTCTCCTAATTCATTTTCACTAACTAATTTTCATAATTGACCCACCTAATCTCTCTCTATCTCTCTCTCTCTCCCTCTCATTCATTTTCTATAGGGTTAAGATTCAATTTTGCCTTTAAAGTATGCACCCAGGAGCAATTTTCCCCCTAAAGTTTTTGGCATAGCAATGTTACCCCTGAAGTTTAAAAACGTAGCAATGTTGCCCCTTCGTTAACTATCCTAACGGTCAACTAACGGTTAACGTTAGGGTTTTTAACGGAGGGGCAACATTGCTATGTTTTTAAACTTCAGGGGTAACATTGCTCCTAAAAAAAGTAGCAATTTTACCCCTGAAGTTTAAAAAGGTAGCAATATTGCCCTTCCATTAAAAACCCTAACGGTAAATTAACGTTGACTATTAGTTGACCGTTAGGATTTTTAATGGAGGGGCAACATTACTACGTCAAAAACTTTAGAGGTAAAATTGTTCCTGGACGCATACTTTAAAGACAAAATTGGACCTTAACCCTTTTTTATAACCTTATAGGCCACTCGGCATCTGAGGCTTTTTCTGCATCCTACTACCAAATATTTGAGCAAGCAACTAATTCAAATCGAGACTCTATGACCAGAATTCCTCTTCTTCTAGAGTTTTTTTGATAAAGTGGGAGTTGAACTCAGTTCGCCTAATTTATAATCTAGCCAATCTCCACTAGACTAAGTAATCCTTGGTTCTTTCTCTCATTGTCATACTCATACGTAAAAACAAGAAGAGAAAACAACAATATTTTGGATCCACCCCTTTTCGAATGATTAATTGCTACTTGCCCCGAAATTATATGTACAGACTTTATCAAACTGGTCAAATCATGTTTCCCCTCGAAACATACATACATATATATATGTTGACATGTTTTGCGATTTTTTCGTCAAGGTGCATGTATTTATTGTCCACAAAAACCTAATGTATGTAAATATATATGACGCTATATATATATATATATATATAAAAGTAAATGTCTGTGATGATTTTGATCATATTATTAATTAGTCTAGATTTTCTGCACAAGGATTCGTGATATCATCCGATCGAAGAGAGCGACGTGTGTGTGTGTACACACACACCATGTTCCTCAGTTTTCAATATTTACTTCACGACCAGAAAGTACGTGGCAGCATGGAACTATATATTATGTTATTCAAATATTACAAATATAACTAATAAATGCAATGAATGAATAAATTTAGTTTGAGACATCAAATTAGTCAGAGCGTGTGTGATCATGCATCTATATATATATATTCAAATTAGATAATCTTTTAATTTTCTTTTTCTTCTTTTTGGCGAAAGATATTTTAATTTTTAATCATGAAGCCATCAGTTAAACAGAAGAGTTAATGAGCTTTGCTTTTCTGATCATATATCCAGTATACTTTCGTGATCATATTTGGAACACACACACACACACATGATAGTAAAAGTCAAATTGATGGACATTCATGATTATTATGTCTTTGCTCGAGGACAAGAGAGATAATCTCAGTATGTGACGATATTTTAGGATCTGCATGCATATATGTATAACTCAAATCCACGTATTATTATATATAAGTATAGTAGTTGAACGATATAGTGGACGATTGAGAAATAAAATGTTATATATTTGACGTCGGTTAAAAATGCAATTTCCCTACCATATACAATAACAAAAAGGTTTATAACGATAAGCGCGTGATTTGAATCAAAAGAGAGAATCAACATTCCATATATATATATATATATATGCACTCTTATGCATGTACACATATTCATCAAACCATAAGAATTTCAAGAAATGATAATACTCATATAAAAAGGGTCTTAATTTATTCCAAATATTCAAACTTCTACATGTATTTTTCAAGGATATATATTTTAATAGGTTTTGAGGTGAAAATATTTGAGAAAATGCATAAATATTTGAAATCATTAATAATTGTCGATAACAACAATGAGTTATCGAATAAACAAATCTTATTATTATTTTTTTTTTAAAAAAAATCCATCATATTCCAAAATTTTGGTGAAGAGCTTATTAAATGCAAAATGAAGAAAAGCAAAGGTGCCGTCTATTTCAAGGCAGACAAAAACAGACATGGTGACACTCGTAGGCCATATACTGTTCATGTAAGGTAATATTATAGTACCAAATTATAGGACCCTTTCTTCTTCTATTTAAAGCCATTTCTATACACTTACATTTTTCATATTCATCCATCTTCAAATTAAACCTCAAGAAACTTCAATATATTTAAAGATCAAGCTGAGATGGCTTCTTCTTTAGTAAACAAACGCCTTCTTATTGTGGTTTTCTTCATCCTCTGCTTCATCACTTTCCAAGCAACAGGTACTTATACGAGCAAAAATATTATTATTATGTTATTGCATGTTTATTATTATTGTTGTTGTTGTTGCTCTTTGTTTTTATTTTTTCTTAGTTTTAGGGATTGATTTAATTTACTTTCTCTGTGTAGCTCGAACGTTGAAAGAGAGAAGCAATAGTACAGTGATGGGGGATGAGACAATTAATGGTGGTGATCATCAAACGTTTAAGCCAAAAGCCAACAATGAAGCTAATAATAATAATAATGCAGAAGGTGAAGTGTTTTCAATGGATTATACACCTGCCTCAAGGAAGCCTCCAATTCACAACTGATTTATATATATATATCACAATAATAATCTAATTAATTAGTCGAATCTAGCTCTCAGATTTTCCCTTGTAAAAATACTATAGTATAGTTTTGTTATTTACTATAGTGATCGTACTAGCTAGAATGCCTGTGATATATATAAAGTTTTGGTTTATTATATGTAAACTACTTCTTCTTACTATATATATCTGTCGTGTTTACGTGAAAATGATGCATGTAACGTAACTGTGAATAAAAAGAAACTTGTGTGAAGAAGCGTCCATATAAAAATAAAAAAGGGAGAGAAATAATTAAGCAGCAGCGATATAACTTTTCGAGTTTCATTTAAACGAACTTGAGATCTGAAATCAAACATGGCCTCATGTTGTCAATAAATTTGCCCCAAGAGTCATTTAATTTCCTGAATCGTCAAAATGTTTTTCATGGGATCTATTATTTATTATTGTGGCAGTTCAAAAAGGAATTTTCTCCCAAAAAAAAAAAAAGGCAACACATGAAGCACCAATAACTTGATTCAATGAACAAAAATGAACTTGTTGATCATCAAGTTTAGCAGATCTTAAAACAAAACACAAAAACATTTGTGTCATCTTAAGAGAACTTGATGTCTGGGAAAATATGGCTTCTTGATGTTACTTGAAATCACCATTATTAATTTTTTTTTTAAAAAAAAAATTCAGCCAACTTTCTCATATAGTAAAGACTACAGAGCAGTTGTTAACAGTTCTTCTTAAGCGTAGCCTGTACAGGTTAGCAAATTCGAAGTCCTAATTCATAAATCACAGAAATGATGCAATATGGGGATCCAAAAATACAATATAATATCACTTGGATTTTGTGGCTCCAGTTACAGTAATCAGTTCAAATTTGTCAAAAAAAAGAAACCACCTTCCCCATAAGGGAAATTTCTCAAGTAAATGGAACTTATAAGCCAAGAGAAAAAAAAAATCCCTAAAATGTGTGATGAAAGTGTTGCGACTCTACTCTCACACTAACTATTATGATTTCTTTTTTTCTTTTTTTTGGTATGTGCACATAATAACGCCTAAGATAGAGTTTATCTCCCAGGAGCTTGTGTTCTTCACTGCAGCAACTACTGTATTTACTTGGTCCAGTTCTTCTGAGTTATTGCATCATTCATGGCTAACACTTTCAATCCCCTTTTGGCATCTTTAATTGCATATTCTGGGCAAGTGGCTAGGATGAGATGGGACCCACTCTTATATAGAATATAGTTAAATTTGATTGTATGTATATCCTTTTTCAGTTCTCTCGAATTTTCTCGTAGAAAAGCAAGCTGGCTTCTGCAGAAAGAACAGTTTCCTCTGAAACAGAATGCACCTCAGTATCTGAAACACAAAACCAGTGTATTTGAGGAGTCTGATCCTGATTTAACTGGTCCTCAGAAGAACTCGATGATTCCATTCTTGCTCGCCTATAAACGATATAATGCCCACTACCAGCTCTTCCATAGTGTTCCACAACAGAGACAAGTTGGTACAAGCATGTTTCTTCAGAAACTGAATCATTCGATACACCCACCTGCAACCAGCACAGCATGATAAAAGATTGATAATTAATAAAATTTCATGGTTCATTGAAAAGTGCATTAAATCAAGTTTCAACAACACCACAGGACTAACCTCGTTGGTGACCTGAGTATGTGTATTTCTATGAATGGTTTCTGAGGAGCCTCTGTTGCAGAGAAACATGGTTTCACCAATTGTCTGTCCATTCTTAGGGGAGACAAACCCATTATCTATGTGATTCGCTGAATTTGAATGTCCTATCCTTGATCCATAAATGTCATTCAACTCCAACATACTTCTCTCAGATTGAAGGATATATTGACTTGGCATGGGATTACTTCTATTAGTTTGCAGCATTGTTGGCAGTGTTTGTGTATCGGCCTCCTTTATCCTTATTCCTAGTTTGCTTGTTGTGAATGGGAACAAATCCAAAATCAATGGAAAAGAAATATGGCCCTGAAGATCCATTTCCACCATCAAGATAACATATCATTGCATAAAATTCAAAGAACACCCTTAAATTATCCTTCTATTCCAGTTTTGGTAGCAGTTTAATATAACTACTATGGCAGTCAAAATTCATGTCCATTTTCTCCAAACTTAAGGGGAAGGGCAAAAGAGAAGGAAAATTGAAGCATTATGTATTAAAATCCAATGTCAAAGATCCAAGTACCTGCATTTTGGCTGGTTCTCCAAGAAAGTTCATAGAAACTCTTTTCAATTGGATGCATAAAATCTGCAATCATATAATCAGACATATCAGTCCCTCAGATATTGAGCTACAAGAGTACAGACTAACTGACAGTTTGTTTGTAACCAAATATCCATATTAAATTTTATGTCCATGGTTATGGGCATATGGAGGGACTAAAATCTCACAATAAACAATAACAAAACTTTCCAAAACATCAAGAATCAAGAACTCCAATGCAATTCCTGTTCAAACCATGAGTTTATAAATCTTACTGTAATGAAGTCATAAGCATTGGAGTTCAATTGATAATGAGCTTTATGCTAACTGATTAATTGATCTAGTCTTGCATGAACTAATAAGATGTCTGGTTGACTCCAGGAGTGACTAAAATCTCTAACAGAGTGCAGAAAGCAGATCAAGTATGCATACCCTTGGACACCGAGCAATACTTAGTTGCTTCAGAGTATGGGAAAACCTATTTGACCAAGGTAGCTTTTCAAGATCATTAAGCCTTCGGCAGTGGCAGAATTCTTCTTTAGAACATCTATTGAGCTCGTCAATTTCTGTCTGGGTAACAAAGGCCAAAAGAACACATATGAACAGTGATATTTAATCATGTAGCAGCATTATGCCCTCAGAAAACCCTATATATCAAACCCTCAGGTTACATAGGAACTACCTCATTCTGTCCCATTAAAGATAGATACTTGATTGCAGCATTATGCCAACAGTGGCTGCAGTGATAGTTCTCAACATGTTCAGCAACTATGAACTGCTGCAGACAATCCACCAGTGTATAACCAAGGGGCTGTTAGCATCAAACGATCGATAAGTCATTGGAGGCACAGCTTCCACTATCAATGGATTAATAAAGTAATTTGGCGTCCATGATACTTGGGGGCATAGGATGCCACCACTTTGGTGATATCCATACCACTAAAAAAAATTAAAGGAATTTCATATTTTATTAATTTCTAACTTCATAAACTCTAGTAAAATGTTAATTATATTTGTACCCTTTTGGTAACTTCCAATCATCATATTAAAAAAAAAAAAAAAATCTTTAAAGTAAGGTATTAATACACTATAGGATGTGAAATACCAGCGAACCAAACTGTTTTGACACTTGTAGACATCTGATGGTGGAACCACCGGTAACTTTATCAATTCTTGTAAAAAGCTAATTTTATTTGTACCCTTTCGCCAACTTCCAATCATCATATAAAAAATAGGAATCTCTAAAGGTATCTAATACACCAAAGGATATAAAATACTGGTGAATCAAACTATTTCAACACATAGACATACAATGGCCGAACCACCAGTATGCACTGTTGAAAGTGGCAAACAGTCAAAAGATTCAAAACTCAACGAGATCTGCAGAAGGAAAAAAGAACAGATTGTAACATAGGTACATAGCCATAACCAATTTAAATATAAGATAGAGAACTTTATCAACAACTGATGATTTAATTACCATCCTGGCATGTGAACATGTATCTCTCAAAAAGATGCGACCAACCCAGATGGACCAGTAAGTCATCAAATTAAATGGAATATTCGAAATAATTAATAATAATTATTTCAGTCGTTCAATAAGTTGCATGTAGCCCAATGTTTGAAGTAATTATTTCGGACATTCAATAAGTTGTATTTAGCCATAAATCTTGACAAAGCAGTCCAAGATTCTAAGCTGACATGCTAACATTGTAATCTTAAAATTTATCTTCTCAACCACTATTTTATCTCTTACCAAGCCAGCAACAAAATGCCACAAAAATAAAAAGTCAGAATAGGATCAAGACCAAGCCCGTCTTTTCTTGTTTTCTAGCACCCAAGGCATGCTCCTCAACTCATAACCCCAAGTCCCCAATCATAACATTTCTCTTGATCCTGAGCTAGTAAAAAACAACAACCTTTATTCCCCCAAGAGTATTCTACCAACTAGCACTGATGTTAACTTTAAATGTTATGGCTTCAAATCCAACAGTTTCAAATCATTTTAGCCGCAAGTCCATAAAACTCCTTTTCTGAAACATAGCCCAACTGTTGACCAGTTATTACTAACAAAAAAAATATCTGAATCCTAATAGCCAGAGAAGTAAAGCACTAAACTTAATTATGGTATCGGTTGGAAGCATTCTAAACTAGCATGCAGGGACAATGAAGCATATAAGCATATGCATATCATTGACCAAAAAGCAAGTATACATTACAACTATAGTTGCCTTCAGGAAAGCCTCATGAACCTGAGATGAACAGCTTTGACAAGTTAAAGTGCTACCAAGAATCCCATCAAATGGCCCAAGAAACAGCTGTTGCCATCTTTCCCGCTCAGTCGGCCAGACCCTCTGTTCTGGAGTAAGGATTCTACAATTAGAAGCAACACTATCTGCTAAAGAACTCGCTTTTGGGGCATAAGAATCTCCAAACTCTTCTCTCAGTGAGCATAACAGATGATTAAATGCTTCAGCAGCATCCTGCAAGGGCAAGAAATAAGTATGAATGATACAGAGAGCTAAAGCATTATTTGGTTCCCAAATTATTGAATAAACACCATTCTACCTGCTGGCTTGTGAGATTAAAGTTTGGAATGTAATCTGACATGGCAAGCATCACCTTTTGTGGGCTCAATAGAACCTTTTCTGCACTAACAAAGCTCAATTCTACACATGCAGAACAATAAATCAACTCTCCAACAATCTTATAACATGATGGTTTACCAAATTTGGTGCAGAAACCGCAACTACAAAATACAATGGCTCAAGGGCAATATTGCTCCAGAAAATTTCAATGGACTTCAACATCCACAAAGCATCATTTTTAAAACATAAATGTACAGGGGGTTATTCTGTTACACAATGAATGTCATGTAAAATTGTAGAGTAGGAAAAAAGAGGGTGAAAAAGGGGGAATTCGAGAAATCAGATCCTTGTATAAAACTGGGGCTTGGATTGAATTTTTTCGCCCAGAGGCAAGCTTAAAATACAATCTAAATTGTCAGACAATAAAATACGATGAGGAGAAGATGGCATAAAATAAGTCAGGCTGCCAAGAACTTAGCTCTGCCACAAACTGAAATAAAAGCCTCCATTGTACAAAACTTCTCGTCACAGAAATGTGATAGAAGCAATTCACTTGGTAAGGTCCTACCTTCTAATAAGCTAGCTAAAGCAAATGTAAGAGGCTTCCGTGATGTGGAGTCCTCAATTCCAGATTCTTGGATCAAGCTATTAAGAAAAGTCTGGAAGCAAGAGCAGCTAGCCAAAGTCTGCAACGAATCTCAAGTTAAGTCATTTGCCCACTGAAAGGAGGGAAAAGGGAATTGGAAAGCTAATGTTTGACTTTCTGGTTCTCCTTAGTGCTAATAGTAATACCCCATTCAAGGTAAATTCTCAAAAGCAAGGATAACAAATAAACGGCAGAAAAGAATATTTAATGAACAAACCTGTAAAACGACATTAAGGAAACAATTGTTCCCAAGGTTTTGCAGCCCTGGGACGAAGAACGACTTCTCCGATCCATTCTCTCCACCAAACTGCCATGGGAAGCTAGTTGGTATCCCCATTTTGCCATCTTTCACTGCCAATATTGCCCCAATGATACTTACAACGGCAGCAATTGATAAACTTATATCAGAGGCTATAGGCCGACTGATCTGAGATAAAGTTCGAAACCTATGCCAAATAGTTCGACTTAGGGTAGCCAAATGTACATTGCGTTCCATTCCCATTTAAGCGACCAACTTGGATGTGTTTAAACACTCGGAGACAGCAAACAGAGCAACTGGGAGCAATGCATGAATCCAAACACGAATTGTAAATTTCAGCACTGAATCACTCGCAGCAATAGTACTAAACGAACCAGAATTAAAAGAAACATTGAGAAATCAAACAGTGTATGGAAACCCTCGGATGATTAGCCTAGCGCAGCAAGCTCTCAAAATTAAGTCTTCAAATTCCAGTATAACGATAGCGGAAATCAACCAATAAAAGTTTTAAGCAGTGTTCGTTCGAAATTTCTTACTTCTAATAAGGTTTCAAGATTCAAGTGCCATCAAATAACAAATAAAGCCACCGGCGGCGGTATGATAGCAGGCTTTGATACCTCTGGTCCAGGATCCTGCCTGCAAGCTTTGCTTGCCAGTTTCAAAAAAATAAAAAAAAACAAACGAGGACTCATTTCAAAACTTGCCCTCCACTAGGAAGAAAAGTTGGGGGGAAGAAAATATAAGGAGAGAAAATGATAAGAAGAGAGCAGGGAGTGTGAATTTCAGAAAAATAGAGAGAAAACGTTCTCTCTCTCCTTGGACGAGTGAGAGAAAACTGAAAGAAAGAAAATGAGTAAATATTTAATAACAAGGCAAAAAAAGTAAATATTTGATGACTAAATTCCCTTACTCCTATATCAAGATATTACATTTAAAATTAAATTAAATATCATAATAACACAATCATTTTGATATTAACGTCATTAAATAATTTAAAATAATAAATATATACTTTAAAACACAAAAGTTAACGAAAAAAGGTTATTTTTTAAGGTAAAATATAAAAACTGGATAATTATATTTTAAATTAAATATAAAAAAATAAAATAAATAAATTACACTATTTTTCAACATTATTGGAAATAATTAAAAATAAAATCTAAAAATAATAAATATCTAATAAAATCTGGATGAATAATAAAAATCTGATATAAAAAATGGAAAGATGAAAGTGTAATAAAAACATAAAAGCACTTTTGGAAAAAAAATTACTAAAATTTTTTTTTTAAATATTATTTATTTTTTTTAAAAAAATACGACTATGCAAAGAACGACTCATAAAAAATTAAAAAAATAAAAATTGATGTAGGAGGAGAACGAATGGCTGGAGGAAGATGGGGTGTTAAGGGCAAGTTGGGTATTATATTTTTCTCGTCAAATCTCTCCCCTTGAGGAGAGAAGTTTTTGGGAGGAAATGGGGTGTGAGACTCACTTCATTTTCTTCCCAACTTTTCCTTCCTCCCCTATTTTCTCTCCTATCCAAATAAAGGAAAATTTATCTCCTCCCCCTTTTTCCATCCCACTTTCCTTCCTCTCTAATTTTCTCTCAATCCAAGCAAAATATTAGTACATAATGGCTAGGGGAAAAATTGAAGGTTCAAATAAAGAACATTTTGTAGATTGTGACTCATCACAACACTCTAATATGAAGAATAAACTTCTGGTGTGTTCAAGGATGGAGCTTTGTAGAGAATATAGGGCCATAGCCCCCCCGGGGGCGGGGAAAACATTTATCCTAAATATTTAATGTGAATTGGATTTTTTTTAATACATTTGACCCACAAATATTTTTTTTCTTAATTAGTTAATGAGTATACTTTTAACTCCCAAATATTTATCACTACGAAAAAAAAAATCATTTGTCACGGTTCAACAGTAGTGGTCATAAATACCCGCAACAAAATCATGATTTTGTAGCGGTTTTAGCTGAAACCGCTACAAATTAGTAGCGGCCAATAGGCGCCAAAGAGCGGGCTTGGTTGCAGCAATTTTTGTCGCGGTAGTTAAATCAAATTAAACTGCTACAAATATGGCGCCAGCATGGCGTGGAAGTTTGTAGTGGGAAATTTGTAGCAGTTGTGGGGGGTAATCGCTATAAATTTGGCGTTAGTGTTGGTGCGTAATGTCACGAACTTTGTTGCGGTGGATTTATAGCAGTTCCATCAAGATAACCGCTACAAAAAAAGCAAAAAGACATAGTTTTGTCGCGGTCAGAAGAAAGCGAAGCTCTGACCGCGTCAAATCCTACAGGTTTGTATTGGTTTTTGTTATAACCACTACAAATTTTTATACTATATATAGATGACTATGTCTGTGCATCTATTATAAATATTGAGAAATTACTAAATTTGCATTGTACTGAATGAACTTTCTCGGCTTAGTAGTTGAAGAGATGCAGATATCTACAACTCTGATCTCTTATCTCGGGAGATGAGAGCTGCAGATATTTGACTTTCTTATCCTTGAAGCTGAGGCAGTTCTTTTAGTGACAATCCAAGTTTAATTATTTCTTTGACGTGAAGACTTCAACCCTTCTGAAGATAGTCCAACATGCGACTGAAGATTGAGATCCAATATAGCCACCTTTCTCTCATGAAAATATCTCTGATTAAAATGAGTTTGTGAGTTTTTCTTAGGAGATCGGTGGCTATATTGAATCTAAATCTTCACGGGCATGTTGGACTATTTTCAGTAAACTTATTATTCCTGATTTATTACTCTCGACTCTTTTGGAGAAATTAAAAAAAATCATAATTAAATTAATTGAGAGTTTTTTATTTTAATTATTTTCACCAAACTAATTAGTTTGACTCATAAACTAATTAGTTTGGAATTTTTTTGCAAAAAATTTCAGACATCCTCTGAAATTGATAAAAAGGTCCATAGAGAATTGCCGAGTTGGTTTAGAAGGAGAATAATGAATAACCACAACCCGCACTCACCAGAATTCAGAGCTCTCGCACTTGGCCTACTTGATCACGCCCAAATATTTACGGCATACAATGTCAATGGTTTCAAGTTTTGCACCGTTTCAAAAGATCAAGGATTGCTAACCCAAAACTCGGATGTATGTGGCACATTTTGTATGAGGAGTTATGCGAGCAGCAGTGACGGGAACATACAGTTCAATGACGTTCTGTATTATGGAAAGTTGCTTGATGTGGTCAAGATAACTTACCAAGGCCTTTTCTCTGTGACGTTGTTCAAGTGTTTGTGGGCGAATACGACAACGTTCCGAGGACTCACGACTGATGACTTAGGCATTACATCAGTGAATTTCTCCTGGCCTATTCACACTGGTCAGTCTGAAGATGACAACCCATATATTCTTGCCTTAGAGGCCCATCAGGTTTATTATGTTGCCAATGAGAGGCACAAGGATTGGAATATAGTGATTCACTTAAAGCTTCAGGACCTTTACGACATGGGTGATGGTGATAATGTCGCCTATGATTGTGAGTCGTTCTAGCCCACCAGTTTTGAAAACTTCTTCCCAGACGGCGATGTCAATTTACCTATAGTTTGGTACGTTTTTTAATATATGCTTTATGAAATAATAACATTTAACTAAAGTTTTATTTGTATTCAAACATATTCAACTCACACGTAACATTTTATCCAAACTTTCTTTGTAGGATGGTGATGAAGATTGAGAAAAAAATTATGCCTACGATGTAATCTGTAATCTTCTTATTATTATTTTTTTAAAAAAACATAACATTATTGTAATACCCCGGATTTTTATTAATAATAATAATAGTAGAAATAGTAATGATAATCATAGATTAAAATAATACTAATAAAATAATAATGATTAATAATATAAATAAAAAAAAATAACAACAGTAGATTAAAATAATAATAATAATAATATAGTAAAAATTAATAATGTATTATTTTTGTGCTAATCATATTATTTTGTTAATAGTATTATTAGATTAGTTAAGATTAAATCCAAGAATCTAGGGGTAGTTAGATCAGATTACATTTTCAATTTTTTTGAGTTCATCATCAGACTCAAAATATATCTAATAATAAAACTCTACAATTTGTTTTAATTCATTTATTATGAATAATTAAAAGGTCCAGCCCATAGCCAAAACCTTAGATTTAATTATAAACTTAGGTCTGGCCGCTTAAACCTAGAAAACGCTCGACATTTTCTTGGCCGCTAAATTTTTTCTCCGCTACTACAGCCTTATTCCGTACTCTCGTCAATTGTTTTCTTAGGAGATTAACAACACGGAAACCAGGTAATCTTAATCTCATGAGTCTTAGATATAGAGATATTTATATATAATGTATGGAATTGTTCTACCTTGGTTTACGTGCGTCAAAATATGCCTGTACATGTTTCTTTTTTTTTTTCCTTTTTTTTCTTCAATTGAATTGTATACAATTGCTTTCTCGGCTTGCGTGCGTCAAAATGTGCCGCGTGCATCTTTTCTTTTCTTTATGAATTGAATGGGTTACAATTGGTTGCCTCGGCCTGCGTGCGTCAATTACAAAATATACATAATCCTGCGTCATGTTCTCTTTGAAATTAAATATAATTGCTTATGTCTCTTTTATTCATTTACTTATTTATTGTTTGATTTTCTTTTTCTCTATATCTCCTGCGCAATAAGATAAGATACGCACAGATTTTAAGTCAAAATATCCCTATATCTATATTTAATTAAAATAATATAAAATATATAAAAGAAAGTAAATAATAGAAATAATTTAGGAGTTTAATTATAATTAATATCTCCTGTATCATAAAATATGATATGAACATATTTTAATTTAAAATATCCCTATATTTATATTTAATTAAAATGATATAGAAATATATAAAAGATAAGTAAATAATAGAAATAATTTAGGAGTTTAATTTGTGTATATTTGAAATAACTTAATAGTGGGAGGATAGCTTTGGGATGGTACCTCCCAAAGTGATGAACACAATCAGGTTTTATGTCCTCGAAATATTATTTGATGTGAACTGATGATATACGTTCTTCCCAAAGTGGTGTCTGGTAGGGTTTCCCGGGACACTAGTAGCAACTTTGGAAAGAGGTGTGCACACTAGGAAGAAATACTTGATAGCCAAATTTGATTGATTGTGACTGGCAAGGTTTCCCGGGTCATAGGGTAAACTGGCAGGGTTTCCCGGGTTTACCATGGTTTTCTTCCTGCTAAACTAAATAAATTGGCAGGGTTTCCCGAGTCTATCATGAGTTTAATAAAGATAATTAATAATATTTGATCTGACATGTATCTATATTATGAATATAGAAATTGATATTTGATTCAATTACTACGTATATTGGATTTGATTATATTTGATTGTGTTTTATTAGGATTACCAACTTTTGCTGATGTTTGTGTTTATGGGCTGCGACGATCCTTCGGGGAGCAGATTTTCAATGAAACAGGTCTCAAAGTTGGGCTATTGGGGCTAGCGGTGAGAAGTGAGGAAGACCAATGAACAATTCTAGCTAGTTTTATAATATTTTTTTTATGCTTTGAATAAAATACTTTTATTTAAGTTTGGATTTATGTTAATGTAATAAGACAGCCTTACACTTGTCCCCGTACAAGTACGGCGGTAACACTTGCCAAAGTAGTTTATTTTGACTTTGAGTAATTAATCTTAAATATTATCGCAGTTTTAAGTTATTATAACTGTTGGAGATTGGGGGTGTTACAATTATAAAACCGCTACAAAACCTAAAAAACCGCTACAAAAGACGCATTATTAACCGTTACTAATTAAAACCGCTACAAAAAGTGAAAACTCTACTGCTACAAACTGATGCACAGATATCAAAATAAATACCCCCACCAAACCACATTTAAAATGCTCCAGTTTCCTTTTCTACACACGTTTTCTCTTCGTCTTCTCTCATATTTTTAGGTTTTCTCAAAGAGGTTAAGTGTTTAAAGGGGTAAGTGCCGTTCAACCGGATCAAATCTAATGATTATCGAAGTATTTTTTTTTCCTTCTACCTTGTTGATACTAACTTTTGTTATTTTATAGTTGCATTATGTATATTTTTTAACTTTCTTTCTACTTTCACATACATTATTCGATCCACTTTCACACATTTTTTTTAGAATTAATTTTATTTTAATTAACTCATTATTAGTTGTTATTATATTTACATATTCTTGTTGTTTTACACCTATATAATAACCTTATATAATCAAATATCATATTTTCACTAAAAATATAAATTATTGATAATATAATATTTACTTAATTACTATAATAATTAAAAAATTAATTTTTTTTTTCAATTTCATTCGTTCGTAGCGGTTAATAAACCACTACAAATACGAACAAAAAGATGAACAATTCGTCAAAACTATTTTGCAAAAAAAATGATGGGCATAATTTCTAGCGGTTTAGAACCGCTACAAATAAAAAAATACTAAAAAAATGGCAGCAAAACTTTTTTTTCCCCAAAAAAATGACGGGATTTATTTGTAGCAGTTAACCATCGCTACAAATATTCTAAAGAATTAAAACCGGTGGCGGCAAAAAAAAATTCCAAAAATTGGTAGGAATATTTGTAGCGGTCATGTAACCACTACAAAATATTTTGAAACTTTTGGTGCTACTTTTTCATATAATTAGTAGCGGTTTGGTAACCGTTACAACTCTGATCAAATTCAATTTGTAGCGATTTGATAACCACGACTAATGTTCAAACAAGAAGTCAACGCAGCCTCATATAGTGGCGGTCATTTGAAACCACTACAGATACAGTAGCAGTCAAGGTATATGTAATAACTAGTTTTTTTAACCGCTACAGATCAGTTTGCCACAGTGGATTTTGCAGCGGTTTATCTAAACACCATAAATGTCATTAGTAGCGTTAAAAACCATTACAAATATGCTATTTTAACCTCTACTAATGGTCTTATTTTTTTTTAGTGTATCCAAGGTCAACCATTGGTTGTGTTCATGAGCAAAAAGCGACACAAAGAAAAAATCTACCATTGAAAATACCACAAGAAGGCATTGGCCGTTGAAGATCACCCACCTAGTGTTTGCGGCCTTCGTATTGCTTAGTTTGAAGTTTGGTGTGGTCGCTCTTACAAAGAAGAAAAGAAGTTTCATACCATGGCACTTGCCTTCCCTTACTAATACTAAATTGCAATCACTCCCTCCCTCACATGCATTTGCAACAGATTATTCTAACTACGATCAGTAATCCCCGGCCATTCTCGGCATCTTCACTAGTAGTCCTTCTTCTCTGCATTCTAACTAAGACTCTACACATTCATTTTACCTCTTTCTAACTTGGTAACAGTTGGCCTTTTCTCTTTCTAGTTCTACATATCTATAGACTGAACCTTTGTAAGAACCTCTTATTATGTAGGTGATGTGGTGCTATTAAGATTGAAGAGCCATCCCTTCATTAGAGCTAAAGGAAAGGCTATGGAGTTTGATTTATCACCAACTCTTGCACGAGACTATCTATCTCCGAACTTTCAAACTGATTACATCCTTATTCTTAGTTCTTCTATTCGTTTTTGCTTTTGTTCCGGCCAAAGTCCATTAGCAAGCAAGTAGGGGGTTTGTAAGTAAGGGAATACAAGCATTATGAGGAGTTTGATAATAGGAATATGACTCTTCCCCAACTCAAGTCAAGCAAAGCGTAGTGAGGAAGAAGGGGAAGAACAACTAGAAATTGGCTAAGAGAAGTACTTCTCGAGACTTCTCTTTAGAGCTTTTTTTGTCCGCAAGGTAAAATGGGCTAGAGCTGTTGCTTCTGCTTCACCTTGCTTGCTTGGGGTTGTATCCTCAATACGGATCGGAACTTATCGATTTCAATAGTTTGCTAACCACTTGGAAAGGTTTTGTAGTAGTTAAGGATATAAGCTAGTTGATTGTTTGTCTCCTAGATCCGGACTGGAATATATGGCTCTTCGATTAGGACTTTTAGCAGCTTTTTGGGACCAGAGAGCAAGGGTAAAGACTAGCAAATGAGCTCACTACTCTTTAGCTCATTGCTAGTCGATGCAGGAAGGAATGTGTTTTTCTGTTTGTTTTGAGTTTGGTTGGTGGAGATCAGTGGTGGACTTATGTTGGTGTCAATGTGGTAAGTACAGACACAAAATATATATAATTTAAAAGAAATTAATAAAAATGTTATAAATGGTGCAGGTGTTCACAATTCACTCTCAAGTCTTCCTCTTAAACAATAAGTCTTGGGTTCAAACCTGCCAAATCACCCTTTCTTTTATTTCCGTCGTTTCCTTGGGCTTGAGCTCCTTTTAAGTTGAACAAAAGTAGCGCCTTTTAAGTTGAACAAAAGTTACTATGCGTGAGAGTGTAAGATTGGATTCCTTTGCTGAATATAATGGTTTCTTATTTTAAATATTAGATCAGGGTAATTTTAAATTATGCAAATTTAATATTTTAAAAAATCATTATTAAGATTTTATTTATTAAGATTTTAAATGATCATGTACTAAAATTAAATTTGAATAGTTTTATGATTGTATTGCAAATTGGATTCCTTTGCTGAATTTAATGGTTTCTTATTTTAAATATTAGATCAGGGTAATTTTAAATTATGCAAATTTAATATTTTAAAAAATCATTATTAAGATTTTAAATGATCATGTACTAAAATTAAATTTGAATAGTTTTATGATTGTATTGCAAATTGGATTCCTTTGCTGAATTTAATGGTTTCTTATTTTAAATATTTGATCAGGGTAATTTTAAATGATGCAAATTTAATATTTTAAAAAATTATTATTAAGATTTTAAATGATCATGTACTAAAATTAAATTTGAATAGTTTTATGATTGTATTGCAAAGAGCCAAAGACTATATATGATTAAAATATTTTTATAAAGTGAATACTGTATTTACTTTATTTCTGTAATTGTAATTTGTTGTAATCAAATTTGAACAAATTAAGCTTATTATTTAATATTTTAATCATAATTTTATAAAATATCAGCTATAACCATTTAAATTTAATGTCGGACTATTAATTATTATTTTTCTATGTTAAGTCGTTGAAGCTTTTTTTATTGTTTATATTCTTTTTTTTTAATGCATTTAAAACTTTCCTTAAAAAAAATTTTCCCCCCCAAATCTCATCACTAATTGTGCACCCACAAACTTAAAAGCCTGGGTCCGCCACTAATAGAGATGGATCCTGGTCTTCAGTTGTTGGGATTTCATCTGCTTCGTCCTCAATTGTCCCACCTGGCTTTCCTCCAAAGGTGGTTGCGGTGCTACAAGATTCAGTTCAACTTCTGTCCCGGATGTAAAAAATGCCAACAAAAACTAAAAACAAGAAGGCCAAGGTAGGAGGAGTTCAACATGTGGAAATGGTAGTAGTATGGGTAACACCTAATTAATTATAGGCAGGAGTCTTTTCTTATTAAGCTGATCACCTTACTCGTTTAAATAACTGAGAGAGATGAGAAAAAAGTTTTGTGACTTCGGAGAGAATATATGTCTGAGAAAGGAATGTAATAAATAATTGCTTGCCTAGTTGTTTCATAGATGACGACTTTGTTCTTTACTCATATCATCACAGAAATATATTATAAGAAACTTATTGAATGCATGCAAAAAAAAAAGATGGTTACCTGCTCTTGCCTGCATGTGCTTGTTCATGTGTCTTTATTTTGATTTTTATCAGAAACTGAGTTGAAAAACCCAATAGTCACAGGGAGGGGTTGGGTTTTTCTCCTCATCATTTTCTCATCATCCCTCATAATTTTTAAATTACATCCATCCAATCAATACAATTCTACTTTCAATACAATTCTACTTTTACTTTTCTCTCACTTTCCAAATTAATGGTCCAAATTTGGCAAATGAGAGAAAATGAGAAAGCAGATAAGGAGAAGATCTTCTTCCCACAGGATACTGTGTGGATCTCCAATACTTTCATATCAGAAAGACACAATCTTCTTGAGCTAACCTTACTGGAGGCTAAGCACTTCTTGCTCTTATGATGGTGACGATGATTGTAATTTTTAGTTGCATAGCATAAGGTTGAAGAAGATTGATTGGCTTTGAAACAGCCAAGAACGAAGCTTTTCAGGAGAAATCTTTTGGCAGGAGGCATAGTGATGTTACTGTTTATTAATTTTGCTATGGCTATGCATGTAGGCTTTTGTGATTCTGATAGCTTTTTATCAGTTTCTGCACAGAAAAAAGTAAGCACTGTGCAGAAACTGATAAAAAACTATCAGAATCACAAAGGCCTGCACGCATAGACACAGCAAAATTAATAAACAGTAACATCATTGTGCCTCTTGCCAAAAGATTTCTCCTGAAAAGTTTCGTTCTTGGCTGTTTCAAAGCCAATCAATCTTCTTCAACCTTATGCTTTGCAACTAAAAATCACAATCATCGTCATCATCATAAGAACAAGAAGTGATTAGCCTCCAGTAAGGTTAACTCAAGAAGATTGTGTCTTTCTCATATGAAAGTATTGGGGATCCACACGATATCCTGATGACTGAAGTGCCAGCAGAAGCAAATCCCCAAAATGACTATAGCTTTGCCTTTAAGATTTCTATGAAAATAAATATAAAATTTAATTTTATTTCTGGGTATTAAATTTTCATCGTTAAATGGCAATGTGTTTTTAAAAAAGCATCACAAATATTGTACATGCAACCTAATACGTCTCATTTTAAATTTTAATGTTTTTTTGAAATATAAATTGCCTGATATTGTGCCAAAGGCTTGGTACAGGACTCCTTCTTGTGACTATTCGGTTTTTTCAACTCAGTTTCTAATAAAAATCAAAATAAAGACACATAAACTGATAAAAATCAAAATAAAGACACATGAACAAGCACATGCAGGCAAGAGCAGGTTACCATCTTTTTCTGCATGCACAAGACAATTCCTGTCATGCATTCAATAAGTTTCTTGTAATATATTTCTACGATGATATGAGTTATGAATAAAGTCGTTGTCTGTGAAACAATGAGGCAGGCAATTATTACATTCCTTTCTTAGGCATTAATTCTCTCCCAAGTCACAAAATTTTTTTTCTCATCTCTCTCAGTTATTTAAAGTTATTTAAACGAGTAAGGTGATGGGCTTAATAAGAAAAGACTCGTGCCTATAATTAATTAGGTGTTACCCATACTACTATCAATCTATCATTACCACATGTTGAACTCCTCCTACCTTGGCCTTCTTGTTTTCAGTTTTTGTTTGCATTTTTTTAAGTAATTAAATTATCTCTCAAGACAGAACCCTGCAAATAGCAGAGGAATAATGGGTTCCTTTTCATTTTTTGTTTTAATAAAATGCATTGATCAAGCTCAATATAAGTTATCCTTTTATTATTTTAAAAACTATAATTTTCTTGTGAGGTTTAGTAATTTTTAGTTTATTAAAATATATTTAAAATCACTAAAATAAGGTAATCTACTGGCGTTATGTATGTCTAAAAGAATAATGCAAATACACAAAAACATGTGTGTGAGAAGGATCGTTTGACTTTGATAAAAAAGGAAAAAGGAAAAAAGGAGCGGTTGGCGAAAAAACAAAAATAAAAGTGAAATAGACGAATGAAAGATTGACGTAGGGAAAAAGGACTTGTCATATAAAGGAAGCACATAGAAGACAAACTAGAATAATGCCTTCTTGTTTTCAGGATAGCCTATTCACATGGCTATCCTCCAATTGCAATGAGAATCATTCTCTTGAAATCTCCCACTCCTTAGATACTTGCTAGGCGAAGACAAGGTTGAGGTTTGGTTTCTTTGAGTTTTTCTCTTTTCAAGAAGATTGTGATTTCTTAGGATTAAGTTAAAGATAGGATGAACAAGGTTGGAACCTTACCTATCACCTTTTCCTCTCTAAACCTTTGGTAAAGACCGAAATTTAGAGAACATAAGGATGTTTGAAAAAAGATCCAACCCTCCCCCTTTTATAGCCTTGGTGGGCTGAAAAATTCTAAGGCAAGTTGAAAATTTCTAGCCCTAATTGCCTTAGAATTTTTCAGCTTATACACTAAGAAAGGGGTTTTAGGTAATAGGTCCATTACTTGTCAACCAAGTCACATTAAATTCACATCTTGATTGATTGATTGAATTTAATATGATGAATCATATTCATATTTTGATTGTTGGATTGAATTTAAGATGATGAATCACTTTTATTTCCCTTTTTCCTCAGAAAACGTCCATAAAAAAGGCACACTAAAAATCATCACTTTATAAGAGTCTAACCCTAATTTAAGTGCTTACAAGAAAAGCACAATCCAAACTTGAATTGTAAAATCCAAATCATAATAAATTATATTCATATCTTGATTGAATAATAATTTGAAGTGTTATATTCCCTTACAATTAACGACCAACACCACTATGGAGAGAGAGGTAGTGGCCGGGAAGCGGAGGAGGAAGAGAGGAAGAGGAGAGAGAAAGAGAAAGAGGACATAATAATAAATTCATTATCATTTTAAAATCTCAATTTGATCTCTATAAGATTCTTTACAAATTTTGATAGACGTTTTGGGATTTTAGAATTTTACATAGTATTTAAATGACATATTCTCAATTTAATAATGGTGTATGGTCCTAGGCTTGATGAGCGTAGTTGGGGTCATTCATAGTTTTCACTCATCATCTTTGGTAATTCCCTACTTTGGATTGGCGTTAGCATAAGTAGCGATGATGTTAAAACATGCTCTAAATTTTAATTCCTTAATATCATCATTTTATAATTTTAATTTTAAAACTAAGTGTTCTAAATGGACATCAAGGTTTAAGAATATATATATATATATATATATATATATATATATACTGGTGATGTTAGAAGAAGACAAATAAATTAACTAACACATGGAGTTGTTCTTACGTTACCAGGAAAAAAAAAGGCCAGATTAGGGACAGAATTACCAACTGAAAACATCTGTTGGAAATTAATTACCGATGGAATTCGTCGGTAATTCAATTTGTGTTAGAAATTACTGATGGAATTCTATCTGTAATGTCTTTTATCACGGTTTTTTTTTTTGCGACGCACTTTTTCTGTCGCAAATCCTATTACTGACGGAATTTTTTAGTGTATAAGGCATTGCTAGATCTTTCTGAGTCTTAAGTTCGAATCTTAGATAAAACACTTATATTAGGAGGGGAAGCCACAAATAGGATACCGAATTATGCTATAAAAAAAATAAGACGAATAAATTAATAATTATTTTTATAAGAAATATCCAAGAAATTTTCACGCATTATATGTCGTTTTCTCGTGCTATATATGCCCACAAGTGGATCACTGTGGTTCTATCAAGAAACCGTGTTTACAAATCATATACTTGTGATTATTAAGAAAAGCATATTGAATTCAAGACATATTGCACTAAGACACTAAATAGTGTCTATATAATATTATATATATATAAACATCCATATCATCATTTGACCTTTTTTTAACACGTCACACTAATTTATAAATTGTTTTACATATACAATTCAATATTTCTGCAATTGGTGTAGAAATATTTTTTCTGCAATACTCACATAAAAGTGGATGGGTCCAACTAATATTTTCTCTCTCTTCTCTTTATAATGGGACCTATTTATTTTTATGTGAATATTGCAGAAAAAATATTTCTACAGCAACTGCAAAAACATTAAACCCTTACAAATAATAATACTCTCTCTAATCCTTATTTGAAGTTATCAACTAGCAAGTTTATTTGATTCTTTTTATAAGGCACTTGCTTATTTCTAAGAAGCATTAATTATATTTTTCATGAACCCAACGCTCTTGTTACATTTGAATGAGTGAATAATAAAGTCATTATTTTGGGAGAACCACTATGAGCTAAAAGAAGGGGTGTGATTAGTTGTAGTCATGATAAGGGCAAGACAAAACTCATTTAAAACTGTTTTAAAATGATTCAAATAAACCTGTAATCACTGAAGAATTGCAGGTAAAATTATTGTCATTTTCTATACCAAGCCTTTGTTTTCTTTTCTTTTTTTTTATGCTGTAGTTTTACGTGTCAACCACTTATTATGAAATTCTCGTTAACCTGTATTTCAGTAATTCTGTCATGTATTTTCTACTACGTAAAGGTGGCTACTATTCATCATGGCCTTATGAGCTCATTTAAATTGCACGATCTACATTAATGGATTGATCGATGTGAAGGAGAGATGTGTGAGCAGAAAAAGATATTACCTACTAAAATATCGCCCGTCTCTGCCCAAGATCCTAGTCTCACAATTCTATTTTTGTCTAAATTTCGAAATAAATGGGCCTTTAGGTGTGAATATTTTATTAATGATTCTTTTAGGAACTAGGCATGTCACATGAGTCTGAATTTCATATTTCCATATGTGAAAAAAAGTATAAATATATTTATCTTAAAATTCTCTATAATTAACACACCAAAGACAACTTCATAAAAGTTTGGATTAATTTATTTTAATTGATTTTATATTATATGGAGTAAATATGTAAAATAAAAAATAAAAAAAATATGACTCATCCTTGCATGCACCTGGCTGGCGCATACTCTATTTTTGTACTCCTATATTCTTGTTTTTTAAAAACATAATATATTAATCTAATCATATTAAAAAAAGAGCACATCTAACAGAGACAAGTTGGTACAAGCATGTTTCTTCAGAAACTGAATCATTCGATACACCCACCTGCAACCAGCACAGCATGATAAAAGATTTAACAATTAATAAAATTTCATGGTTCATTGAAAAGTGCATTAAATCTAAGTTTCAACAACACCACAGGACTAACCTCGTTGGTGACCTGAGTATGTGTATTTCTATGAATGGTTTCTGATGAGGAGCCTCTTTTGCAGAGAAACATGGTTTCACCAATTATCTATGTGATTCGCTGAATTTGAATGTCCTATCCTTGATCTATAAATGTCAGTCAACTCCAACATACTTCTCTCAGATTGAAGGATATATTGACTTGGCATGGGATTACTTCTATTAGTTTGCAGCGTTGTTGGCAGTGTTTGTGTATCGGCCTCCTTTATCCTTGTTCCTAGCTTGCTTGTTGTGAATGGGAACAAATCCAAAATCAATGGAAAAGAAATATGGCCCTGAAGATCCAATTCCACCATCAAGATAACATATCATTGCATAAAATTCAAAGAACACCCTTAAATTATCCTTCTATTCCAGTTTTGGTAACAGTTTAATATAACTACTATGCCAGTCAAAATTCATGTCCATTTTCTTCAAACTAAATGAGTTTTAGGTTATTGGGTTAAGAGTAAGGGTCTGTTTGATTTGAGGGGAGGGAGTAGGAGGAAAGGGAGTGGAAAGAAGAATATTGACCAAATTGCCATTAATAAGAAAAATATCTCTTTTTGTTAAAAGTATATTTTTGAAATATTGAATAATTTCCATATGCTATTTAATAAAGAGGAGAGAAAAAATTTCTCTCTCCCCCTCCCTCTCCCTCAAACCAAATAAGCCCTAACGGGAAGGGCAAAAGAAAAGGGGAAAAAATATTGAAGCCTTTATGTATTAAAATCCAATGTCAAAGATCCAAGTACCTGCATTATGTTTTAACATCACCGCTACTTATGCTAATGCCAATTCAAAGTAGGGAATTACCAAAATTGATGAGTGAAAACTATGAATGACCCCAACTACGCTCATCAAGCCTAGAACCATATAGCATTATAAAATTGAGAATATGTCATTTAAATACTATATGAAATTCTAAAACCTCAAAACGTCTATCAAAATTTGTAAAGAATCTTATAGCTAGAGATCAAATTGAGATTTTAAAATGATAATGAATTTATCATTATGCCCTCTTTCTCTCTTATCTTCCTCTCTTCCTCCTCCGCTTCCCAGCCAGTGCCTCTCTCTCCACGGTGGTGTTGGTCGTTAATTGTAGGGGAATACAACACTTTAAATTATTATTCAATCAAGATGTAAATTTAATTCATTATGATTTAGATTTTTCAATTCAAGTTTGGATTCGGCCTTTCTTATAAGCACTTAAATTAGGATTAAACTCGTGCTGATTTTCAGTATGCCCTTTTGATGGATATTTTTTGAGGAAAAAAAGGAAAAATAAATGTGATCCATCATCTTAAATTCAATCCAACAATCAAGATATGAATATGATTCATCATATTAAATTCAATCAATCAATCAAGATGTGAATTTAATGTGATTTGGTTGTCAAGTAGTGGACATATTGTCTAAAACCCCTTTCTTAGTGTCTGAAAATTCTTAAGGCAATTAGGCATAGGAATTTTCAGCCCACCAAGGTTATAAAAGGGGGAAGGTTGGACCTTTTTTTGAACATCCTTATGCTCTCTAAATTTTAGTCTTTATCAAAGGTTTAGAGAGGAAAAGATGTCATCCATAAAAAGATAAGGTTCCAATCTTTTTCATTCTATCTTTAACTTAATTCTAAGAAACCACAATCTTCTTGAAAAGAGAAAAACTCAAAGAAACCAAATATCAACCTTGTCTTCGCCTCACAAGCATTCAAGGACCGGGAGGTTTCGAAAGAAGAATTCTTGTTGCAATGGGGAATAGCCGTGTGAATCAACGTTAGAGAACATCAACAACATTAAGGTCTTCAAGTGATCAAAGCCAAACGGTCCTTCTCACACACATCTTTTTGAGTTTAGACATACATAACGCAAGTCGATTACCTTATTTTAGTGATTTTAAATATATTTTAATAAACTAAAAATATCTAAAACCCACGGAAAATTATAGTTAAAATAATAAAAGGATAACTTATTGAGCTTGATCAATGCATTTTATTAAAACAAAAAACGAAAAGGAACCCATTATTCTCGTGCTATTTGCAGGGTTCTGTCTTGAGAGATAATTCAATTACTTAAAAAAATGCCAACAAAAACTGAAAACAAGAAGGCCAAGGTAGGAGGAGTTCAACATGTGGAAATGGTAGTGGTATGGGTAACACCTAGTTAATTATAGGCAGGAGTCTTTTCTTATTAAGCGGATCACCTTACTCGTTTAAATAACTGAGAGAGATGAGAAAAAAGTTTTGTGACTTGGGAGTGAATAAATGTCTGAGAAAGGAATATAATAAATAATTGCTTGCCTAGTTATTTCATAGATGACGACTTTGTTCATAACTCGTATCATCACAGAAATATATTATAAGAAACTTATTGAATGCATGACAAGAATCGTTTTGTGCATGCAGAAAAAAGGAAGCGGCTACGGTCCTCTCCCTTAGCATTCACTGCTGTCCACTTCGGCTTATCCGTCGACGTATAAGCCGAAGTGGACGCAATGGTCGTTTTTTTGCCTGTTTTTTTTTCTTTTTTTTTTAAGAAAAAGAGACCAATGCGTCCATTTTGGCTTATCCGCCGACGCATAAGTCGAAGTGGACGTTCAGGGCAGAAGACCATAGCCACTTCCTAGAAAAAGATGGTTACCAGCTCTTGCCTGTATGTGGTTGTTCATGAGTCTTTATTTTGATTTTTATCAAAAACTGAGTTGAAAAACCGAATAGTCAAGGGGAGGAGTCCTGTACTAAGCCTTTGGCACAATATCAGGCAATTTATATTTCTTAAAACATTAAAATTTAAACTGACATGTCTGAAGAGATTAGGATGGATATAAAATATTTGTGATGCTTTTTTAAAAACACATTGCCATTTAACGATGAAAATTTAATACCCAGAAATAAAATTAAATTTCATATTTACTTTTATATAAATCTTAAATCTAGGATATAGGCTCTGTTTGGGTTGGCGGTATGAGCGGTGACTTAAAAGCTACTGACTTTAGAAAAAGCTCGGTAGGAGTGGTAGCTTAAAAGCTATCTGATTTGTGTTTGGATTGATAGTAGTAGAAGTGGCGGGACCCACGTCAAAAAGCTGAGAGCGTTTTGGAAAAAGCTCCATGGTAGAGCTTTTGGCTTAACGGGCTTTTTGAGCATTAGGAGCTTTTTCTTAACGCTCAACCCAAACAAACCAAATAGTGTTGGCAGCGTTAGTAGACCTTTTTTCAAAATTACTGGTTCTAACGCTCCTAACATGGTGCATTCCAAACAGTGCCATAGTCATTTTGGGGATTTGCTTCTCCTAGCACTTCAATCACTAGGATATCGTGTGGACCTCCAATGTCCCCATCGTTCTCATCTTAATCCTTAGTGCTTGTCAAAAGAGAGTTCCTCTCGGTTTCCAATGTCCTTAGAATAGAGAGAAAATCGTAGGTCAACTGTTTATTTGTCCCCCTATATAGAGGTTTGTGTGTGTTTTCAAATTAAAATCGGCTTTGTTTCCTGTCGGTGAATTCTCAGGTCTTTGAAAGTGTCAGAATTCCCTTGAATTCCAAAGGAAAAAAATCAAATAGGTGAAACACGGTATTAAAGGAGTTGTCCTAGTTATAAAAGTGAGTATTAATATCTCTGCTTAATTTAAGAGTTAATTATAAAAATAGTTGTTCTAGTTAATACTCACCGACAAGGAACAGAGCCGATTTTAATTTGAAAACACACACAAACCTCTATATAGGGGGATAAATAAACAGTTGACCTACGATCTTCTCTCTATTTTAAGGACATTGGAAACTGGGAGGAACTCTCTTTTGACAAGCACTAAGGATTAAGCTGAGAGCGATGGGGACATTGGAGGTCCACACGATATCCTGGTAACTGAAGTGCTAGGAGAAGCAAATCCCCAAAATGACTATATCCTAGATTTAAGATTTATCTAAAAGTAAATATAAAATTTTATTTTATTTCTGGGTATTAAGTTTTCATCGTTAAATGGCAATGTGTTTTAAAAAAAGCATCACAAATATTTTACATGCATCCTAATCTCTCCAGACATCTCATTTTAAATTTTAATGTTTTAAGAAATATAAATTGTCTGATATTGTACCAAAGGCTTGGTACAGGACTCCTCCCTGTGACTATTCAATTTTTTTTATTGTAGCTTTTTTCTTGTGGCGCTTTTTACTCATGAACACACCAGAAGTTTATTCTTCATATTAGAGTGTTGTGTTGAGTCACAATCTACAAAATGTTCTTTATGCCACCTTTTAATTTTTCCCTTTGCCATTATGTACTAATGTTTTGCTTGGATTGAGAGAAAATGAGAGAGGAAAGAAAGTGGAATGGAGAACGGGGGAGGAGATAAGTTTTCCTTTACTTTGATAGGAGAGAAAATATGGAAGGAAGGAAGAGTTGGGAAGAAAATGAAGTGAGTACCACACCCCATTTTCCTCCCAAAACTTCTCTCCACAAGTGGGGAGATTTGAGGAGAAAAATATAATACCCAACTTACCCTCAACAGCTCACCTTGCTCCCACTACAAAAAAAGCGGTCATTTGCCGCGGTTACTTTGTAGCGGTTATAGGAAACCGTTACAAATGTACATTTTGGCGCGAATTTGTCACGGTTTTAACCCAAACCGCCACAAATTAGTAACGGAAACATTGGCGCCAAATGGTGACCATTTTGCTTCGATTTTTGTAGTGGTTACACAAAACCAAATCGCCACAAATATGGCATTAGCCTTGGCGTGTTTTGGCACAAAGTTTGTTGCGGTTATTTAGTAGCGGTTTTGTTGAAATTACTGTTACAAAAATTTATCGACACCAGATTTGTAACGGTTTCAACTGTAACTGCTACAACATGTATTCGAAACGACATAGTTTTCTCGCAGTGAGAAGAAACCGACACCTTGACCGCGACTAGATGTTACAATTTGTAGTGGTGTAGGCTGTAACCGCTACAAAATTTATTCTATAAATAGGCATCCGTACAACAACTGTAAATATTAAAAAATATTCTAAGTCAAGATTGTCACTAAAAGAACATTCTCTGCTCTGTTGTCGGGAGATGAGATAAGAGATGCAAAGCTGAGAATGTTCTTTGAGTGAAAATCCAGAAGATATTCCATTCACTTGAAGACGTCTCCTCTTCTGAAGATTGTCCAAGATACCATCGGAGATTGGGTCCAATATAGCCAACATTCTCTCTAGAAAATATTTCTGATCAAATGAGTCAGCGAGTTTTTCTGGAGAGATTGGTGGCTATACTGAATCCAATTTTCAATAAACTTGTTATTATTAACCCTAGCTCTTTTAGGGAAATTAAAGAAATAATTGGAAATGTTTTTATTGTAATAAAGAAAAAAAAATCTAAACTAATTAGTTTGATAAACTAATTAGTTTGGATTTTTTTTAAAAAAAAATTAAATTGGTAGCGGTTCCTATAAAACCGTTACAAAGTGTCAAAGGTTATTGAATTTATAGCGGTTTAGTAACCGCTACAAATTTTCATGAAGAATGAGGCACATTTGTCGCTATTTACGTGGCGGTTATACTCTAAACCGTTACAGAATTTCAGAAGTCATGTTTTTTGTAGCGGTTAGAAGACCGCTACAAATTTCCTCGAAGAACGAGGCACATTCGTCGCGGTGGACGTGGCGGTTTTGATGTAACCGTTACAAAATTCATTATTTTTGTGACGGTTTTTAGGATAACCGCTATAAAGTGCAGCGGTTTTTATACCTTTTTTTTTCACTTTTGAAATTTACACGCGCATTTTAGTTACTATTTACTTCTCAATTTCAACTTTTACCTTTCACCATCATGGTTTCTAACGACAAGGGAAAAGAGAAAGTAGTGGAACCCCCAAGAAGGCCTCTCAAGGGTAGCAATAGTAGAGGTAGGAGAGGGCGTGGGCCTCTAAATATCCCCCTTCAGCCCCCTCAGGTTGGGAATGAGTTTGACAAACTTTTTGCAAATGACCCAATCCCACACCCACAGACCCTAGAGACCGTAGGTGGAGAACGAGGTGCAAGTCTATCGCTTGAGGACATCTTAAATGATGAAGATGAGGAGATCCAGATTGAGATTCCCATAGCGGAAGCGGAGCAGTTCCTCGACCAGGAGAACGAGCGGGACCAAGGGAACCCCCGACCGTCGTCTTCTCGTTCCACCGGATTTACGGTGGATGTTGAAGGTAAGTATAAGTATTTTATTGGCGAAAAATAAAATTTAAATTCTTGACTATAATGATTGTTTATCTAAATACAATGCAACAATTTTGTTATAATTGTGCAGATCCACATGGGAACGTCAGCAGGAGGACGCTGGACGTTCCCACTCTCAATCACGAGAACAACACCTACCGCGTGATAGTCCCCTGGAACATGGACACGGACCAGCCGATCAGCAGCGGTGGTCACTTCTTGAACCGATTCCTGTCACAGCTTGGCGGGAATTGGGGGTTTTTCCCGATCTATTTCCAAAATTGGAAAAAGGTCCCGGATGGCAACAAGGATAAGGCGTTTAGGGACATTATGCAAGTAAGTTATGTTGTGTAATTAAATTTTACATGTTAATAGTTTTAAGTTGTATAAATTGTGGTTAATTTAGTTATTTATTTCTTAAATAATTATTAATTAATTACTAATTATTTAATGATATAGAAAAAGTTTAAACTACGAGCCGAGGCGAAGAGGTATGTAAAGATGAAAATGGGAGAAGCGTGGAAGAGCCGGGGGGTCGTCTCTACGACAAGAAGAATGGAGATGGGACTATGCCTCTGCAGCAACTGATGGAGAATGTCCCAGACGGCGTGGAGCCAAATGACTGGGCAGCTTTTGTCCAATATAGGAGGAGTGCAGATGGACAGGTACGTTTTTTTATTAATCATAGTTTTGTTTTTTAATTAATCATGAAAGTATTGTATAGTTTAAAATTTGTTTTAATTAACTACACTCATTAATTTTGTAGGTTCTATCACAAAGGAACACCAGAAGTAGGGCAGCTCAAAGGATCAATCA
Source organism: Acacia crassicarpa (assembly GCA_034222035.1). NCBI lineage: Eukaryota > Viridiplantae > Streptophyta > Magnoliopsida > Fabales > Fabaceae > Acacia > Acacia crassicarpa. Next base: position 10,545,253 of record JAWXYG010000008.1, on the reverse strand, counting down.
CACGGGAGGATCCAAGACGTTTGCGGTGATGTACAGTGAGATGGTATGTTAAAAGTTGAGTTAATGACACGTTAAATGACTACTGTTTTGTTTTAGACATAACAAAGTTTATATTTTTTTTAGCAAGAGAAGGCTCGGGAGGAGAACCGTCAGACGGATTATGGGCAGTTGTTCACACGCACCCATAGGCACCATGATGGGACGCCGATCTCTGAGGAAGCAGAGGAGATAATAGTAAGTTACAAAAAACTAATTGTATATTTAAATTTAATTAATTTGATTGATTAATGTTTTATGAAATATGTGCGTCAGGCCCGGATTGAGCAGAGTCAGCAGGAGTTGCGAGTGTCGCAGACCCTAGAGTCACAGGTTTCTATTGATCCTACGGCCGCATTGAAAGCTGCTGTGGGCCCAGTCGAGCATCCTGGCCGTGTTAGGGGCTTTGGGCTAGGCGCCAGGCCTAGCATGGTGTACGGCAAGGCCTCCTCCTCTGCCGTCGGGACCTCCCGCTCGAGCATGCCACCACCTGCTGCGGTTGATGCGATGATTGCCGAGAAAGTTGCCGTGCAGGTTGCCGAGCAGCTTGATGAGAAGGTTGCCGAGAAGGTTGCTACAGAGAGGGCCAGGAATGAGGCCAGGACTAGGCGCATGCAGGAGAGTCTCAACAGTTGGTTCGCTACTCAGAGGCATAGCTGGCAGTCACTTTCCGGGGCCTTGACTGAGTTGCTGCCGAACAGACGGTTTCCATCTCCCGAGCCTCCCCTTTCGTTCATCTTTGAGGATTCCCCACCAGCTCCCCCGCCTCCGCGTTCGGAACTTGATGCTGCTGCTGACGAGGACGATGCTACCTCTGGTCGAGCCCGCGTTGCCCTTGAGAGAGACCCCCCTGAGATAGGACCTGATCATCGGGCTCCTGATAGTTAGTTATTATTTTCTACAATATTTCATTTTGTACGCCCCGGATGTTTGTTAACAATTTTATTAAATTTAAATATTTGTTATCTTTTTTTCTTTCATTAGCTTTTTTAAATTTAAATTTTATTAAATAGAGTTTATAATTTGTGATTAAAAATGTATGATTCTTGAGCAAAAAAAATTAAAAATGTATAATTATAAATTTTGTAGCGGTTTACAAGCTAAACCGCTACAAATGTTACTAAATAATATATTTGTCGCGGTTCTTAGATGAAACCGCTACAAATTTGAATTTCAAAAAAAAAATATCCGCCAAAATTTAAAATCAGTAATCATTTGGTACCAGTTGATGTAGTGGTTTTATAACCGCGACAAACTTACGGCGGGATTTTCAATTCAAATTTGTAGCGGTTTCTTAACCGCGACTGTTTGACAATTCGAATTTGTAGCGGTTTCTTAACCGCTACAAAGTTTAATTCTAACAGAGTCGCGGTTGATGTCGCGGTTTTGAACTGCTACAAAGTGTCCAAGATTGCATTTAAAGATCTCAAGTGCTGAGATGAAATTTAATAAACATTGTCTCCACATTGCTATACTTTCCTAGCTTTGTTTGCTACAGATGGATAAGTCATGGATCAAGATGTCGCGCAGTTCTCCTGTATATTTAGCGGGATTGAAAAATTTCTTAGATTTCGCCTTCTCTCACGCTAGCACTAATGGCAAGATCGTGTGTCCTTGTTGTAGATGCAAGTTTAAGAAGTGGCAAACACAAGAAGGTGCTATGGAACATCTTCTTACTAAGCCTTTCCCAGAAGCATATACATTCTGGGGCATTCATGGTGAGGAGCGTGGTATGAGATATGGGGATCATCTTCCTCAAACCTCACAAGTAGGAAATCAACTAGATCAAGATGATCCGGTTAATGAAGCTATTCGCGACGCTTTTGGTGTTCAAGACGACAACTTCACGGCAGAAGTACAAGGTCCTCAACCAGTTTTCTACAGGAATGAAGCAGCTCGGGAATTTTTTAGCCTAATGGATGAGAGCGATCGTCTGTTGTATCAAGGTTGTCAGAAATACTCAAAATTATCCTTTCTGATCAAATTGTACCATATCAAGTGCATGTGTGGGATCACTGATAAGGCGATGTCGATGCTGCTGGAATTATTACGAGTGCTTTCCCTGACGCGGACATTCCCACAACCTTCTACGAGGCCAAGAAGATAATCAACAGATTATGATTGAACTACGAAAAAATCGATGCCTGCCCCAACGACTGCATGCTTTATATGGGGGAGGACGCTCGGAGGGAGACTTGTAAGAAGTGTCACACTTTGAGGTTCAGGATAGTTCAGAAGGGAAAAAAGTAGAAGAAGAAACCCGCAAAGATTCTAAGGTATTTTCCTTTAAAACCTCGCTTACAAAGATTGTTTATGTCGTCTAAGACAGCTGAGCATATGAGGTGGCATGAAGCCGACAAGAACGACGATGGTAAACTCAGACATCCACGTAATGGTGAAGCGTGGAAAGCGTTTGACTCAGACTCTCCTGATTTCGCAGCGGACTCTTGCTTTGGAGACCGATGGTTTTAATCCGTTTGGTAATCTTAGTACAAGTTATAGTATATGGTCAGTTGTTTTGATACCTTACAACTTGCCCCCTTGGATGTGTATGAAACAGAGCTCCTTCATTATGTCCATGATCATTCCGGGCAAAAAGGCACCGGGAAATGACATCGATGTGTATCTACAACCGCTTATCAACGAGTTGGTGGAGTTGTGGAACGTAGGCGTCGAGACGTATGACGCGCACGAGAAGACACTATTCAACTTGCGTGCGGTGTTGATGTGGACTATCATGTTAGTTCTCTATGTGTTTTGATGATAATCAACAATTGTAAACACACTTTGGAGTTTTGTCTTTGGCAAAAACTTACTATCAAAGGGAAACTCGAGTATTGTTATCAATACTCGAGTATTGACTTGACAGAGAGATGCTCAAATCTATTTCAACAATTCAATACTCAAGTATTGGATACAATACTCGAGTATTGGACCTTACAGAGAGCACTCCAAGTTTTCACCATAAGACAATACTCGAGTATTGATATGAATATTCGAGTATTGATATAAATACTCGAGTATTGGACTTATAGAGAGCACTCCAAGTTTTCACCCTGAGACAATACTCAAGTATTGTTATGAATACTCGAGTATTGAATTCACAGAGAGAATTTCAACATTGACTTAAGTTCTCAATACTCAAGTATTCAATTGAATACTCGAGTATTGGTCATACAGAGAGCCATCAAAAGTTTTATACCTTCTGAAAACTCGAGTATTGGTTCTACATACTCGAGTATTGGTTTTTCACAAAGTTTCCATACTTAACGCTTGTTTATGAATACTCAAGTACTCTTTTGAAAACTCAAGTATTGACTTGGAAAAGACTTCACAAAGTTTTTAAATAGATGCATACTCGAGTATTGAATTACACACTCCAGTATTGGGCATACAGAGAGCTTTTCCATTTGTCAATGATTTGGATACTCAAGTATTGAAAGCAATACTCAAGTATTGAGGTTTTGAACTTAAGCTTATTTTCTTACCAAAAGTTCAAAACTCGAGTATGGGTTTACATACTCGAGTATTGTCCTTATTTTTCAAAGTTCAAGTCTCGATGGTTCATCTCTGGAAGAAGAATACTCGAGTATCAAGATGGATACTCAAGTATTGACTTAAGTGCACAGTGACAAACTCGAGTATTGAACGCTAAACTTGAAAATCAAATTTGACGAATTTTTGAAATCATCTTATTTGATCTTAATACTTTTTCTTATCATTCTTCTATATTCTTAGCTATGTTTAACCATCTTTTTGATGAGTTTCAGACAGATTAACGAAAGTTAATTGAAGGTTAGAGGAAAAGCAAAAAGGTAGTTCAGAACATTAAATGCTGAACAAAAAGTTACTCCTTTTTGGCTAATCCAACTGCACATGCCTACAAAGCATTTAAGAATGATTTCTACAACAAGTAAACTCCTCTCCAACGGATTAATTCGCAAAGAGTCAACTCTGATCATCTAGCCAGCTAGATTAAGAGTAAACAAGAGAGAGAAGATGCCTAAGACACTTACTAAACACCTGGAGACTTCTCTCAACGATAATATTGAAGATGCAACGGTCAATTAATGCTTCCTGAGTATAAAAAGGACAGCATTCAAGTCTCTACAACAACAATAACTGCTGAAAACATATTGCATTCAAGTGTTCATTTATTTTCATCAGTTTTCACTTGTAGAGTATCTTTTGATACAAAGAACTTCAGTGATTATCATCATCTACTCTTAGAGAGAGTTTTTCCTTGATTCTTGATCATTTATTGTAAAGAACCATAAGTCAGGGGACTTGGTGGTTGGGTTCATTGATTACAACTTGTAAGGGGGAGTGAGTTCTAGTGAGAGAATCACTTCTTAAGTGCAGAGTGTGTAATTAATGATATAGTGGAAAATCCCAGAGAGTCTGGGGACTGGATGTAGGTCAAGTTGTTAGGACCGAACCAATATAAATCCTTGTGTCCATATATCTCTTCCCTTACTCTGTTCACCCCTGATTTTATTGTTTAAAAACAGAGCACCTAACAAAAATTTTGATAATACCCAATTCACCCCCCTCTTGGGTATTTAGCTCCATTTACATATCAGTGACTTCCCTGGACTAGGAACATTATTCGGGTGGAATGTGCATACCGGCCTTGCATGTCCGGCTTGCAATTTTGACTCTAACGCAGTGCGCCTTCCCCACAGTCGTAAGTGGTGCTTCATGGGTCATCAGAGGTTTCTCGATGGTACACACAGGTTTAGGTTGCAGCGCAATCGTTTCAATGGGCAACAGGAAAGAAGAGGACCTCCTCGGAATTTATTCGGTGCAGATATCATAGAGCAAATTGTGGATGTTGAATTTGAGTATGGGAAAAAAGACGACCCAGCAAAGGCCGGGACAAAGACGACTAGGGCTTCTGGTTCTGCGACCCAGCAATGGCAGAAGATAAGCGTCTTCTTCGCTCTTCCGTATTGGAAAGATAATTTGCTCCGACACAGTTTGGATGTCATGCACATTGAAAAGAATGTGTGCGACAATGTCTTATACACGATTATGAACGAACCAGGCAAGTCAAAAGATCATCTTCAAGCAAGGAAAGATTTACGGGAGATGGGGGTTCGTGCAGACGCGTGGCCGGATGAGCATGACAGATTTCAACCGGCAAAATTCACCCTGACAAAACCGAATAAGGAAATCTTCCTTGCCACTTTGAAGAAAATAAAAGTTCCTGACGGGTATTCAAGCAACATTTCACTATGTGTGGACGTGCAGGCTCGAAAGGTTACTAGGCTGAAGAGTCATGACTCACATGTGCTTATGCAGCAGTTACTTCCACTGGCCATAAAAAATACACTACCTCTCAATGTGTCAATCGTTTTGGTCGAGCTTTGTACTTTCTTTCGGAAGTTGTGTTCCAAGGTGTTGATCGTGGAGGAGCTCGACCAGCTGCAACAGCAAATCATTCTTACACTGTGCCATTTGGAGATGAGCTTTCCTCCTTCATTTTTCACGGTCATGTTTCACCTGACAGTACACCTTGTTCACGAAACAAAGCTTTGTGGCCCGGTTCACTATCAATGGATGTATCCTATTGAGAGGTACTCTTTTAAAATTAATTACTTCAGCATTACATTACTTCCTAGCAAGGACGGACACAGTGGGGGGCTAGGGGTGGCCCCCGCCCCCCCTATTTTTTTTTTAAAAAAATATTAATATGGTTTGTTTACTAATTTTATATATATTCGCAAGTTCATTTTGCTTCATGTATATTCTGATGGTGTTTAGTTATATATTTTAAGAAAACGTAAATAGGTAGGCCCCACAAATTTAAAATATATTTCAAACCTTGTTTTGCACATTTCGTTTGGTTTTGCACGGAAATTCCTAACTTTCAGGCGGTTAGTCCAGCGTTTTATTCCATAGCTTACCTCAATTTTGAGAATCAATAAGCTATTTAAAATTATTTTTTATTAAGTTTTCTTCATAAAATTTATTATACATAATTTTATCTTTCTAATGATACTACTTTTATATCTATTAGAGAATATTTTAGGATTAGTAGTTTAGACAAGTTTTGAGTTTTGTTAACAGATAGTTATGTGAATATTGATGATAACTAATATTTAATTTTAATCTGTTAACTTTTGTTATTAATAATATTTTTAAGATCATATTGGTTATAAAATAATTCATACTCTTTGTAGGTGATTATTATAGGAAAGAGTGCTACCATTGATACTTAATTTTAAAAAAAGAATAGTGAGTCTTTACCCTCGTCTACCTCTAATGTTGAATTGTCAAATACTAAGACTACTTCAAAGTCTCCTAGAATTGAAAATAAAGAGATAAGTAAAGAAGTTTGTCTTGCTTCATTGGAAAGAGATCCTGCACATAAATCAATAAGATGAAATTCGTAGAGTAACAGCTAAGTGAAATAAACTTAATTTCTATAATATATTTCTTTTAATTTTTTATATATTAGGTCTTTATCATATTATAAGTACTTTTATTCATGAAGTAGCAATTTTTATTTTCGCCCCTCGTAGGTAAAATTCCTGGGTCCGTCCCTACTTCCTAGTCACATGTTTAAACATTGATGTATCGACATTTTTCCTCATTACTTTATAGGTTCCTTGGGAAACTGAAATCTTACGTGAGGAATAAGGCGTGGCCTGAAGGTTCAATAGCAGAAGGTTATATTAGGGATGAGGTCTTGTATTTTTGTTCCAAGTACTTTGATGACATTGAGATGTCATTCAACAAACTGCCTCATGTGGACGATTGTCCTGAGCCAGAGCCAGAGCCATCAACTTCAGAGTTGTTATTCCCTCGTGTTGGTAAACCAGTTGGCGAATGTGAGAACTTCAAACTCACGGCACTTGAGAAGTTTCAAACACATAGACATATCTTGATCAATTGTACTAAAGTTGAACCGTACCTTCAGTAAGGATTGCGCACACACACACACACATATATATATATGTTATCCTATATGTTTCATTACATTTTATAGGCACATTTCTTGCTCGTCATCACATGTTTAATTGCAGGGAATTCAGGAGTCATGTGAAGCGTCAGCTGAGGATCCGTACACGAACATCCTCCGAAATTGGTAGAAAGGTCTACAGAGAATTCCAGGGTTGGTTTAGGAGGAGAATAATGAATGACCACAACCCCCACTCACCCGAATTCTGAGCTCTCGCACTCGGCCCACTTGACGATGCCCAAATATTTACAGCATACAATGTCAATGGCTTCAAGTTTTACACGGTTTCCCGAGATCAGGGATCGTTGACCCAAAACTCGAGTGTATACGGCACGTTTAGGACTAGGAGTTATGCGAGCAGCAGTGACGGGAACATGCAGTTCGGTGACGTCCCATATTATGGAAAGCTGTTTGATGTGGTCAAGATAACTTACCAAGGCCTTTTCTCTGTGACGCTTTTCAAGTGTTTGTGGGCGAATACGACAACGTCTTGGGGACTGACGACCGATGACTTAGGCATCACATCCGTGAATTTCTCCCGCCCTATTCACACTGGTCAATCTGAAGATGACGAGCCGTATATTCTTGCCTCAGAGGCCCATCAGGTTTATTACGTCGCCGATGAGAGGCACAGGGATTGGAATATGGTGGTTCACTTAAAGCCTCGGGACTTTTACGACATGGGCGATGGTGAGAACGTCGCCTACGATTGTGAGCCACTCCAGCCCGTCAGTTTCGAAAACTTCTTCCCAGACGGCGATGACACTTTACCTATAGTTCGGTACGTCTTTTAATATCCGCAACATAAAATATAAAAATTTCACTTCAAAAAATTTTTCTATGTCTTATTCTATATTAACTCACACGTAACTTTTTATACAAACTTTCTTTGCAAGGAGGCCGACGAAGATTGAGAAGAAAAATTATCCCTACTCTTCATTTTACTTTAATTTTTTTAAAAAAAAACAAAAAAGTTATTTGTATCCTTACTCTTCATTTTACTTTTATTTTTTAAAAAAATGCCAAAAAAAAATTTTGTCGCGGTTTGAAACCGCCACTAAAAACAAAAAAACCGCTACTAATTAAAAAACCGCTACAAAACATAATAAAACCACTACTAAAAGAAACCGCTACAAAAAACGCAACCTCAACTGCTACAAAATGATACGCTGAGATCAAAATAAATAACCCCACCAAATCACATTTAATATGCTCCCATTTTGATTTCTGCACACGTTTTCTCTCCATCCTCTCTCATATTTTTACGTTTTCTGAACGAGGCAAAGTGTTTGAATCGGGTAAGTGTCACTCAGCTTGATAATATTTGTTTTTTCTTCTACCCTCTTGATATTAACTTCTTTTATTTTACAGGTACATTTTTTTCAATTTTCAACTTCTTTTCTACTTTCATATACTTATTCATCGATCCACTTTCTCACACTTTTGTTTTATAATTCATTTTATTTTTACTAACTCATAAGTTATTGTTATTATACTTAGATATTCTCATTATTTTCCATATCTATACTACCTTATACAATCAAATATTATATTTTAATATCATTTTCTGTAAAAATATAAATGAGATAATAATTTAACATTTTTTTAATTACAATAAGAATTGTGAAATATTTTTTTTAAAATTTCACCAATTTGTAGCAATTGCAAAACCGCTACAAATACCAAAATAATAGCAGGTATAGATCACGTAACCTCAACCGCTACAATATAAAGAACCGCTACTAAGCAAAACCGCTACAAAAACCGCAACCTCAACCGCTACAAAATTGTACGCTAAGATCAAAAAATGGCGCCAAAACTTTTTGTAAAAATCTTGGCGGGAATTATTTGTGGCGGTTACCAACCGCGACAAATATTATGGCGATAAAATTTTTCAGATATTTGGACAAATTTGTAACGGTTATGTAACCGCGACAAATGTAAAATTTTAAAAAAAAAATGCCAAAACTTTTTTCATTTTGTAACGGTTTTTTTACCGCGACAGTTGTGTATATAAGTTATCAGCTTAGCCATATATAGTGGCGGTCAGTTTGAACCGCTACAGTTACAATAGCAGTTTATTTGCATGTAGTAGCAGTTTTTTTTAACCGCGACAAATTGTTTTATTTCATTGGTTTTTGTCGCGGTTTGTCTAACCGCGACTAATGTCATTTGTCGCGCCAATAACCGCCACAAATGGGCGATTTTGACCGCCACAAATCGCCGGTTTCCAGCCATTCGTTCTCCTCCTACATCTCTCTTCTTTTATCTTTTTTTTTTCAAGAGTCGTTCTTTGCATAGTTGTATTTTTTTTTTTTAAGAAATAAATTTAAAAAAAGTTGTTTTATTATTTTTTTCCCAAAAATGATTTTTATTTTTTTTATTACACCTTCATCCTTCTATTTATATGAGATTTTTGTTATTTATCCAGTTTTTATTAGATATTTGTTATTTTTATATTTTATTTTTATTATTTACCAATAATGTTGAATAATGTATAATTTATTTATTTTCTTTTGTTATATTTAATTTTAAATATAATTATCCAGTTTTTATTTCCTACCTTAAAAAAGAGTAACATTTTTTTTTAAATTGTGTTTTAAAATATATATTTATTATTTTAAATTATTTAATGTTATTAATATCAAAATGGTTGTGGCATTATGATATTTAATTTAATTTTAAATGTAATATCTTAATATAGTGGTAAGGGAATTTTATTCATTTTTTTGCTCAAGGATAACTGCATCTATTACCAATAGTAAATAACGCCAGTATAGAGGACAAGCAATACAAAGGAAAGGAAAATACAGTGCACAGAATAAAAACAGACAGAAGCAAAGTGATACCGTGGTACCAATACAAAACAAACACATTGGGAACACAAATAAACCAGGAAAAAAATAAACATCCCCTCATTTACACAAAGGGAAGAGGGTCATCTACCACAACAATATTAGCCTCCATAGCATCCGAGGTTAAAAGAGAAGACAAAGAAGGTGATGATTGTGAAACGCACCCAATCGGGCACACCTCCTTATAAGCACTTGCTACAAGTATGTCAGCAACTCTATTATCCCTTCTAGGGATAAAAGACAAAAGAAACCCAACCTCATTAGATAAGAGATAAATAATATCATGAACGATGCTCCTACTCCGCCATTCACATAAATCTGGAGATTTAGCATCTAAGCAGGAAATCAAAGATAAGCAATCATATTCAAAAATAGCTTTATCAAGTCCTAAATCCTTGGCTAACAGCAAAGCCTTTTTCAGTGCAAGCGCCTCAGTCATAAATGCTGAGATGGACTTAACCTTATCAACATACCCCCATTTAAAAGAGCCGACCAATCACGACAAACTATACCGATAGCAACTAGAACCTTGTCAAAATTAAAGGCTCCATCGGTATTTATCTTCACTATTCCAAGATCAGGAGGGGACCAGCCGACGCACCCAGTATTACTCCTATTCGCCATTCCTTTCTCCGCCTTAGTACGCTCCAAATTACCCCAAAACTCAGTATTGTGTCTCTCTGCAAATTCCACCACAACAAGGAGATTAGGAATAATATGATTAAAAATGAAAGCATTCCTCTGTTTCCAAATAAACCATAACATCCAACAAACAATAGAAATGTAATAAGAGTTTAGCAAATCCAAACCTGAAATTTGAAGCCACCAAACATTAAAATTAGAAATATTTGTAGGATTAAAATGGCCTCCAAGGCTACAGCCAAACCATGCACATCGGGTCCACGGGCACAGAAAGAAGATATGCTCAGTAGTCTCTTTGGCCTCCTCACAAATAGGGCAGGTGTTGACTCGGGCGCGCTTTCTGCTATACTGAGCAGCATTAGTTGCCAATGCATTATTAAAAATGCGCCACATGAAATGTTGCACCCGAGGAGTAACATTCACCTTCCAAATAAATTTCCAACAGGAGAGTGGTAAAATCGATGAAGAACTAGCCTTATTTACATCAGTAGGAGACTTTTCTTTCCTACTAAGGTACCCCAATTTCACCATATAGTCGCCCTTCTTAGCAAAGGTCCACACCAATCTATCTTCTAACCCATTATTGGGGATAGGCAAAGCAAAAATAGCACTCTTCACCTCATCTGATAAGTACTGAGAGATTGGAGCAAGATTCCACAACCCATCAGAAATTAAATCTGACACTCTCCCATTAATGACTATAGGGACCACACACTCAGGGGTTTTTTTTGGAAATGTAACTCTCGAAACCCAATTGTCCCCCCAAATGTGAATATTTCTACCAAAACCCAAGTCCCATCTAAGATCAGCCCATAGGAATTCTTTGTTATCTACAATGCTTGACCAATACTAAGAAGCTCTAGCTCCTTTATCCACATCAAGAAATTTGCTCTTCGGAAAGTACACACTCTTAAAAACTTGTGCCCATAACTCATTAGGCCTCAACATTAGCAGCCAAGCCATTTTTGCCAACAGTGCCTCATTCATAATAATCAAATCTTTAAAACTCGTACCACCTTGATTCTTCCCTCTCGTAAGCAAATCTCAAGCCTTCCAATGAGTTTTATTACCAAAAGCATTCCCATCGCACAAAAAATTAGCAATCAGACCATGGATTTCTTTACAAGTTTTGAGCGAGAATTTAAAACAGTTCATAGGATAAATAGGGATAGCATTGATAACCGCCTTAATCATTACCTCACGCCCAACATAGGAGAGAAAGGAGTGACCCCACCATCTTACTCATAACATGCTCTCGAATATATGCTAAGGCTTGTTGCTTCGTTTTACCCCATATACTCGGTATACCAAGGTACTTTCCAGCCCAGTTGTCGCGAATTTTATTCATTAAATATTTACTTTTTTTCTCTTAGTTATTAAATATTTACTCATTTTCTTTCTTTCAGTTTTCTCTCACTCATCCCAGTAGAGAGAGACACACACAACGTTTTCTCTCTATTTTTCTGAAATTCACATTCCCTGCTCTCTTCTTATCATTTTCTCTCCTTATATTTTCTTTCCACCCAACTTTTCTTCCCATCCTAGTGGAGGGCAAATTGTGAAATGGGTCCTCGTTAGATTCTCTCCATATCTCTGATTCTTTCTGATTCTCGTTAATGCATGTTGCCTTCATTTCTAGGCCTTTTTCCTCTTCTCTCTACTCTCATACTTTGAGAGGAGCGTTTCTGGCCTAGCCCCTTTTCACATTCTTTTTTTTGAATAAACGGGTAATTTCATTAAAAGAAATCAAAGCTGTACAAGCGAAAGCTAAGAAAATTACGTGAGAAGACTAAGCTTATAAAAGCACTGCTGAGAATGAACTACAATGGCATTGATCTGAGCTAAAACACCCTCAGGAGAAAAAAACTCCGTCAGCAAAAATGGATTTGTTCCGGGATTCCCAGAGCTTCCAACAAGTAGTACACGCTCCTATCTTCCACGAAACATCAAGGGAGAGTGAGCGGATGATGAGATTTAGCCAAGACTGGATGCTTAATCTGAAAAAATCAGAGCACATATCAGAGGGTAAGATCTTCTTCCATACCGTAGAAGCTAGGTTGCAGCCTTTGAAGACATGATCAAGATCTTCCTTGCTGTGGTGGCCTTTTTCACATTCTTTCAACGCATATATCTAAAACACAAAGCGGTACGTTCTTTCCCATTCTTTCTTGTCTTTCTTTTATTATTGCTCTTGTTACTTTCTTTCGCTCAGATTTTGGCTCTTTTGAACTCCAACCCCAAAATCCTTGCAGCCAAAACTTGTTGGATTGTCTTTTGTTGTATTGTGAGTGGTGATTCTTTTTCCCTTCCTCAACTTATCTGGTTGTATTTTCCTCTGTTTATTACTGCTTGCTTCTTCATCGGTGTCCTTCTTCTGTCAGATCTCTTTGGATTGGAATGTCCTTTTCTCTAATTCTAACTCACTATATTCTTTTGAGTCACAGTCTGATTCGCCCTCGTGGGTTTTATGTTTTCTGTGTTTTTGTCCATTTCCTATTTTCATGTTCTCTGAATTTTTCCCCCTGGTATTCGAGTGCTTATACTGATTTATTGTAAAATCTTTTCTCTTCCGAGATTATCGTATTTTTTTGGGATAGAATGCATTTTTATTTTTAGAATCATGAAAACTTCGATAATAAAGCCGTGCTTCTTCTTGTTATTTTGCGTACCTCTTTATTTTGGTCTTGCTCTGTTAGAATGTCATGCTGCCTTTGATGATCCGTACAAGAAGCAGCTGATCGGCAAGCACTGACAAATGAATTATGGAATCTTTTCGTATGCGAAGAAATGATTATAGTACTTTATGTTCTTTCGATCTTTCACCCGCTCTTTACTTTTATTGCCCTTCCATCAATAGCCTTTTGCAAGATCTAGTGCTTCGCTTCGCATTTTTCAAGGGCCCTATGCCATGTCAAATTTATAAACGCAAAGTGACATGGAAAGCAAGAAGTGTCGGTAGTGTGTGATTTTTTATTTGCAGCTAAGCCTCGTCATTATGTTGAGTAACTCTTAACAGCTGGAGTTTACCATTTTTTTCTTAAAAAAAATCTTTCCATCTTCTTTCCGAAAACTTGATCTTTCCCGGAAGTTTCTGCCCTGTACATTGATCGCGGTATTGTTAGTTTCTCAGCAATCAACATCCTTTGCTGTTTCTGGATATTGATTAATTGGTCCTTGTTTTTCTTTTCAAAGATGCGATCTAAAATTGCTGAGTCCTTTCTAGTTAGTTGGCAGAACTAGGGTGGTATGGTAATTCAAATACAGTTGATTTCTGAATTTGCAAGAGACCTTAATTAATAATGCCCGCTTGATTGCTGGAAATTTTAGGAAGAAAAAGCCAGAACATCATGACAGATGTAATTATATTCATGTGCTTAGTTTTCAAAAGACTTCTCTTTAATAGAAACTTGAATTCTTATGATGGGTGTATTTGAATGGCTATTACAAAATTCAATTTCTCCTTTGTAAGTGATTGCTGACAATTGTGAATGATGTGTGATTCTGATTTGTAAAAGGCCTATTGGTCATTCTGTCTATAGTTTTGTGTTAAATTTATGAGTGGAGGGATACGACACTGTTGCATTGCAGTAAAGCTGAGTATGTTGCTCTGACTCTTCTAAAGGATCAGCAGTTTCTCCTCTGCAAGTTAAATCCAATAGCTTCCCACTGAATGCAGCATTGACTATCAAGAGTACACCCCATGCACAGATCCAAGGGTATTATCACGAGTTTATTTTTTGGGTTCTGTAGAATTCATAGAAAAAAGTCGCATTGTTGATTAAATTAAGCATGATTTTACGGGGAAGGAGATTCTCTGCTCAGCATCCCTCTACCTATCCCTCATTGTCGCAATCCTGGCCGTCCAAATCTTGATCCAAGGGTCTAGGATTGTTTTCAAAAATACCTCATGCGGTAAACACGCCGCATACGGTATTTTTGAAAACAATCCTGAACCCTTGGATCAAGATTTGGACGGTCAGGATTGCGACAATGAGGGATGGGCAGAGGAGTGCTGGGTAGAGAAACCGGACGCGATTTTACAGAGGTGGGAGAAGTATGGCTACTATCGGCTTACTTTGTTGGAGCGCCATTGCCCTCCAATTTTTCAGAGGAAAGAGTGCTTAATCCCTCCCCCAAATGGGTATAAGCCTCCAATTAGATGGCCAAAAAGAACAGGGATGAATGTTGGTACAGGTACAAATATGCTTTCTTTAGGGATGGATTGTTTTTCAGTTGACTGCAGTTGAATCCAAGCTGTCCATTCCTGCAAGTTTTATGTTACCCTAATTTTAGGAATGTGCCTTATGATTGGATCAATAACAAGCAGAAGCCTCATATTATAGGCTTTGAAAACCATAAGTAAGCTTTGCACCTACTAAAATCTAAATAAATGTAGGTTTTTGGTAGATTTCAAAGCAAATCATATTTACAAGTTGTGCCATACACTTAGAGAAAAAGAACTATATTCATTCAAAATAAAAATGACTATTTTTTTTTTTTTTGGGTATAACATTGGGGCATTTAGCCCATCATCATTCCTGGATCAAAACATACCGTGGGTGTGTAAGACCCTCAAAGTAAATTTTTCACCACCGCCATTAGTCGGTGGTAAAATGCGTACCAGTAGTATACAACAATGTTACTTTCAGTACTAAAAAAGCATCGACCCAACTCTACCTGAACACCTGAGACAAAATAAAATGATAAAGGAACTTCGATCAGTACTATTCCACGCGATAATCATGCTGATCATGCAACTTCAGTCCAAAACCGCATCTGTTATGTAACAACCTGCAATTCCAGGGAAAACATTATTATAACAAGAAAGAAACTGCTACAGCAAAGAACCAGCATCATACATACAGGAATTGCATATTTCTCTTCCCTCCCTCAAGGGCCAAGGCCCTCAAAAAGCTCTGCAAGTCTCTGCACAGTGATCCTTGAATAGTACTTCGACACAACAAGAATGTTCCGTCAAGGGAAAAAAACCATGAATGTTTGCGTGCCAAATAATATGTGGAAATCAAGACAAATGCCACACGTCCCACAATCCCAATCAACCCAAAAGGAAACAATAGGCCTAAAAGCATGTAATAGTGGCAGTCAGATTACATGTTTAATTCTTTCCCTCAGATCTTCTGCTGCCTTGTCACCCAGGTATCCTCCAAGCAAGTTCTCCTCATTCTCAAACTCATTCTTATATGAATCCCAAAGACCTGTCCATTGGATGACTTCCATGGTGACCAGCTGTTTCAACAGCAACCTATGGCATAACATAAATAAAAAATATCAGATGTAAATGGCAAATATATATATATATATATATATATATATATATATATGTATGTATATGTATATCAAGGGGAAAAGCATCAAGGTAGCAACTTTTACCAAAAATTGTACCCAATTAGAGCAAATGGGAAAATGTTTACCAATGTAGGGCAGTCAACGGCGTCAGTTGACCAGACACTATTAATGGCATCACAGGGGGTGACGCCACTGACTAGTGGCGCCACGTGTCGTGATGCCACTAGTAGTGGCGTCAGGCGTTAGCACAGGTATCCTGATGGTACTAATGCGTCAGGCACCACCCTGACACCCCCCCCCACACGACCCGTGACTCCTTCCCTCTCCCTCACCATTTAACTCCTTCCCTCTCCCTCACCATTCACTCCTTCACTCTTCCTCATCTGTGACTCCTTTCCTCTCCCTCTCATCATTCACTCCTTCCTTCATCTGGAAACTCCCTCTGTCCTCCATCTTCTTCATTCTGTTTCTTCATTTCCTTTTTTGCAAAAAATGAATCAAATTCGTTTATTTGTATATTATAATGGTTCTAAAAATATAAGTGCAAACGGGTTAAGCTTTGAAGGTGAAAGAAGAGCGATGTATATTGTTCAAGGCATGTCCGCTGAAGATTTAAATGAAAAGATCCATCGAAAGTTAAAGCTGTAACAAAATCAGGTAATATCTTCAGTGATGGGTAGAGTTCCTTGTGGAAACCGCAAATATGTAGGTTTTGAGATATCCGATGATGAGGATGTGAATGTTTTTGTTCAAACATTCGACGAAAACCCTACGTCCCAATTTGCTGAGTTATATGTGGATATTGAGACGTCAGAGGAGGGTGTACCAATACCGACTCATGGACTCTATCATTCACAAAATATGGCTTATTCTGGTACACCTTAGCCAACACAATCAACCGTTGCACATGGAGAAGAAAGCAACTATATGGTAGATAAACCTAACAATGAGGAGGAGCAAGAGGAAGAAGATGAAGACACTTTATTGGCTAATGACCATGATCAGAATGATAGTGATGCAGATGACGAATATCATGGTAATGACATGTCATAGCAGACTGGTATATTACAATCATCTAGTTATGGAGTTGTATTATTATATAATTTATTTTTTATTAATTACCATGTTTTTGCATAAATTGTGTTATGTGTGAATATGCATATTTACACCGTTTTGGAATGAGATTCCACATTATGAGGCTGTTCATGAAGATTATTCGCATGAGGATATACTGGATGTTGAAGGCTTGGGCCGATGTCTGTGGGCAAGAGGAGATGGATTATATCTAAAACAAGAGTTCGGGTCCAAGAATGATGTGCAAGCCGCAATAAAACATTATTGTAGAAGGAACATCATGAAGTTGTAGTAGTTGAGAGCATGGTTCTTAAAAACTCGTTTTATCACTGCAATTTTACGTTTTTACGATTTTTTTCAATTAAAACGATTTTACTAATTTTCCAAACGCTTTTAAGTTTTTACGATTTTACTACGTTACGATTTTACGTTTTACGATTTTTCATTCTCCTTCCGTTTTCAGGTAAAAACTCGTTTTTAAGAACCTTGGTTGAGAGTAATACAACCAAGTTCTCAATGAAATGTTGGAATCATAAAAAAGGTTGTGATTGGAGAGTAAGAGTAATTAATCTGAAGAATAGCAACACTTGGGTGGTAACTAAATGGGTTGGAAATCATAGTTGTGTGATCGAAATTATCTCCCAAGATCACAAACACAACACATTATTAAGTCACTAATTATTATTCTCTAAATAATTAATTAGTGAATTAATTATATGACTAATTATTATTCTATATTTAAGCTTATCTTATCTATCTTAGGGTACTATAAATAATAATATACAACATATTTCACAAAATCTTTTTATTAATTGACTAATTATTATTCTCACAAAAATTTCTTTAATCAAATTTAGCTAATAATAATATTTTACATTTTATATATCAAATTGTTAATTTACAAAATATTAAATAATTAGTCATCTACCTTAAGGTTTATAATTAACAAACAAAATAAATAATTAATTCACTAATTAGTCTCGTATCCTAAGGTTTATAATAAATTTTAAATATTTTAATTCCCTAAATTATTAATTATAATTGTTATTTACTCTTTTTATTATTTATAATTATTAATAATCTGTAAGTAATTAAGTATCTATTCTACCGTTATACATTTATTAAACATCTATAATAAATAAATGTATATAATTAAAAGTTAAATCAAATTATTAAACAATAAACATAACAAAAAAAATTAAATGTTACCTGTGCAAACATGAAGTCAAGAGTGAGAGAGAGAATTTGGGTCTCTTTCTTCTTCCTTCCAATGATTCTCTCTTCTCTGTGTCTCAAAGTTTCTCAGCCTCTCTTAGCATGTTCTCAGCTTCAGGAAAGGAGGGAATGGATGGAGATTGGAAGGATGAGGTGTATATGTGTGTGACGAGTGGCTGCTGTGGGTGAGAGTGAAAAAGAATGAAGAAAATGGAGGACGGAGGGAGTTTTCAGATGAAGGAAGGAGTGAATGATAAGAGGGAGAGGGAAGGAATCGGATGAGGGAGAGGGAAGCAATGAGGGTGTGTGTGTTTGGGGGGGGGGGGGAGGTTGTGTGTTGGGGGGTGGGGAGAGGGTGTCAGGATGACACCTTTGCGTCAAGATTCCTGACGCCACTGCTTAGTGACGTCACCACTCGTGACACCACTAGTAGCGCACTCCCCTACGATGCCACTAATTGCCCTATATTGGTAAAAAAAAAAATTCCATCTGTTTTAATTAGGTACATTTTTTGGTAAAAATTGCTACTTTGTGCTTTTCTCATATATCAAGAGCTTAAAAAGAGCAGAGAGAAAGATAAGCAAAACAGACTAAGATCAGGATAACATACTTGAACTTTGGAATTTCAGACAGATTCTTATCTTCCAAGGTGGAATTAGAAGGCTGGATTGCATAGGCCTTGAGAGTTTTCCAGGCTTGTGCTTCAAAGCACAATTGCAATATTTCAGTGACGGCTTTTTTGGTGCCGAAAACTTCACCGGCGAGCCTCAGATGCTTCTCTACATTCAACAATTGCTCTATCTTGGCGTCTAAATTTCCCGTGCTCTCCTATCATTTCCAAAAAAAAAAACAATTAGTTCCGGCTATCGAAATCACAAATTAGAGTATCAACAAAGGGAGAAGCAGGCAAGCAGCAACTCCAAGCTTGATGATGCTCACAACTTCAAAGATAGGGCTAGACGAAGAAAAAAGGAACTATCCATTCAAAAAATTTAGATCTCTAGTGGCATGGATCGTTCTTGAATTTCAAATTCATATGGATGAAAAGAGTAACTGTAAAGGAGTCAAAGGAGGAGCCAAACCAGAGGTGCGTACCATTGTTGTGGGCGAGAGATCTCTCCAATTCAGAAACTCGGACGCCGATACTCGACAAAATGAAATGAAACGTGCTTGAGAGGAAACTGGTCGATTCTGGCTTCTCACCTATGCTATCTCTCTCCGCTGCCATCCTTTTTCATTGAACACAATTGTTTTTGTGTCAAATAAACCTCATAAGATTGTGTCAGCGTCAGTGTTTTGAAAACCGGACCGGACCGGCCGGTTCAGACCGAAAACCGGCGAACCGGCCAGAACACCGGTCCGAGTTGAGGGGTGACCCTGAGTTCCGAGTTGATCTGGGGTCAACTCGGTCAACTCGGCCTAACCCGGACGAGTTGACCGAGTCATAGAGCTCTTTCTTAAAAAATAAAAAAAAAGCAGCGGTTCTCCACCAACACTCAAGGAACTCGCCGGTGAGGAAAAAAAAAGACATGGAAGGAGAAGGAGGGGGAGAGATTTGTTGACTTAAGAGTTGCGATCAACTCGCGTGAAGACTGGAGAAGTTTGAACACTCGATCAACCTGCCGATTGAAGGCTCGTGGTCACCGACTGAAAAATCCATTGTTGACGGTTTGGGTTTGAGGGGGAACTGGAGCCTGGAGGAGAGAAGATGAAGAATTGAAGAAGAGAGAAAGAAAGACTGAGTGAAATATTTGCCACCCGTGAGAGAGAGAGATTTCGATGTCCATAGGTGTGTGTGTGTGTGTGTATATATAATGTAGGTAATTGTCTCACCTCGATCTGCGAATTACAATTCTACGCATTATCTGCGTTTCCTTATGAATTGATCCCAACTACTTACATTGGCTTGTGTGCTTCAATTGCAAATATACCTGTACGTTTTTTCTTCTTCTTTCTCCATTGATTAATATTGCCTCACCTGTGCAACGAATTTTTCCCTGTGCGTCAATTTCCTTGTCAATTTCCTTTGGTGATTAATAACCATTGCATCGTCTCGGCCTGCGTGCATGAAGTGCATGCACATACTTAATGCATTGCGTTATATTCTCTTGAATTTTAATATAATTGCTTAGGTCTCTTTTATTCATTTACTTATTTATTAATTGATTTTCTTTTTCTTTATATAATACCTCCTACGCAATAAAATAAGTCATGAACATATTTTAGGTCAAAATATCCTTATATTTATATTTAATTAAAATAATATAAAAATATATATAAGATAAGTAAATAATAGAGATAATTCAGGAGTTTATTATGTGTGTGTTTTAAAACTATTTAATAGTGGGAGGATAGCTTTGGGATGGTACCTCCCATAGTGATGAACACAACTTATGGGCTTTATGCCCTCGATATTTATTTGATGTGAAAATGATAGTATCCGTTCTTCCCAAAGTGGTGTCTGGCAGGTTTCCGAGACACTAGTAGTAACTTTGGGAAGAGGTGTGCACACTAGGAAGATATGTTTATGGCCAATTGATGATTGTGACTGGCAGGTTTCCAGGTCACAGGGTAGACTGGCAGGTTTCCGAGTCTACCATGGTTCTCTTCCCACTAAACTAAATGGACTGGCAGGTTTTCGGGTCCAAATGAAATTAATAAAAATTAATGAATGATATTTGATATTGAAATTAATATTTTAGATTTTATATATCTATGCATATGATATATATATATATATATATATATATATTCATTTTTTATCATGTGAATATTTTATTTATCATTATATTTATTATTATTATTTTCTATATTATCTTTGTTCATTAGGATTACCAGCTTTTGCTGATGTTTGTGTTCATGCGCTGCGACGATCCTTCGGGAGAGCAGATTTTCAGTGAAACAGGTTTCAAAGTTGGGCTGTTGGGACTAGCAGTGAGAAGTGAGGAAGACCAATGAATAATTCTAGCTAGTTTTTTTTTTTATGCTTTGAATAAAATACTTTTATTTAAGTTTGGATTTATGTTAATGTACTAAGACAGCCTTGCACTTGTCCCAATACAAGTGCGGCAGTAACACTCCCTAAGGTTGTTTATTTCGAATTTCATTAATTTATTTATAAAAATTATTTAAATTTTTTTGTTATTATAACTGTTAAAAATTGGGGGTGTTATAAAATTATTATAAAATTAAAAGTTTATAATTAAAAATTCTACAATTTAGTCCAAACATTAAATTATTGTTGAATTTTAATTGCTTATAAATTTTACAAAGTTTCTGGCAAAAAAATAAATATTATAAAGTTGGGACCTCAAATGAAATTTCCCCTTCTATTAATGAATGGCATAAAAGCTGACATAATCCCTATGAAGTTTATTTGAGACAAAAACAACTGTGTTCAATGGAAAAGGATGGTAGCGGAGAGAGATAGCAGAGGATAGAAGCCAACTCTAAACTGGTCACTCTTTATGGTGCCTCGTGTTCTGATGGGCCTAACTACCTCCGCCTAGTGGGCTTTTCTAATTTATGAAATTATATAATATTTTTTTAATAAATTAAATGATAAAATAGGAAAAATGACGAATAAATACCAAATGAAATTCTAAAACCCCTAAATATCTGTTAAAATTTGCAATAGACATAAAGGTGACAGGGATTTAATAAAAGTCGTAATGGAAATAACAAGTTTCT
The DNA here is from genome assembly GCA_034222035.1 of Acacia crassicarpa. Lineage (NCBI taxonomy): Eukaryota > Viridiplantae > Streptophyta > Magnoliopsida > Fabales > Fabaceae > Acacia > Acacia crassicarpa. The sequence goes on along the minus strand of JAWXYG010000008.1, from coordinate 10,523,467 downwards.
TAATAAAATTAACAAGTTCCACCTAATGAATGAACTTGTTAAACTCTCATTAAGGAACTTGTTATTTCCATTACGACTTTTGTTAAATCATACATTTATTATTTACCTTCTTTTTCCTCAAAACCCAGATACTGTACCTCGATCTTTTACCTTGCCTCCCATTGTAAAAACAAGTTCTCAGATTGAGAACTTGTTTTTTTCATCAGAAAACGTATTTTGAGTGCTTTCATCAGATCCATAACCAAGCTATGAGCTTGTTGCCCAAAATCACTCACTCCAAATCAAATACCCATTTTTTTTAAAAAAAAAAAAGAGGTTATGAAAACAGAAAAGGAGATTCTGGGGATTTATCAACAAGTATCCCTTAAGAAAAATCTCACATTTTCGTATACTATTAAGCTAGATGAACAAATTAGAGAGAGAGAAAGAGAGTGTGTGTGTGTGTGTCTACCTTGCCATAATGGAAGAGAAGGAGGAAAAGAGGGAGTGGAGAGAGAAAGAGGAAGGGAGAGTATAATGGTAAATTCATCACCATTTTAAAATTTTAATTTGATCTCTGTCACCTTTATGTTTATTGCAAATTTTAACAGACATTTAAGGTTTTAGAATTTTATGTGGTATTTATTTGTCATTTTTCCTATTTTATTCATTTAATTTATTTAAAATATATTATATCATTTCATAAATTAGAAAAGCCCACTGGGCGGAGGTAGCTAGGCCCATCGGAACGCGAGGAACCATAAAGAGCGACCAATTTCCTCTTGAGCACGTTTCATTTCATTTTGTCGAGTATCGGCGTCCGAGTTTCTGAATTGGAGAGATCTCTCACCCACAACAATGGTACGCTCCTCTGGTGTTGCTCCTCCTTTGACTCCTTTACTGCTTTCAGTTACTCTTTTCATCCATATGACTTTGAAATTCAAGAACGATCCATGCCACTAGAGATCTAAATTTTTTGAATGAATAGTTCCTTTTTTCTTCGTCTAGCCCTATCTTTGAAGTTGTGAACATCGAGCTTGGAGTTGCTGCTTGCCTGCTTCTCCCTTTGTTTATACTCTAATTTGCGATTTCGATAGCCGGAACTGAATGTTTTTTTTTTTTTGGAAATGATAGGAGAGCACGGGAAATTTAGACGCCAAGATAGAGCAATTGTTGAATGTAGAGAAGCAGATGAGGCTCGCCGGTGATGTCTCCGGCACCAAAAAAGCCGTCACGGAAATTTTGCAGCTGTGCTTTGAAGCACGAGCCTGGAAAACTCTCAATGACCAGATTGTTGTCTTGTCGAAACGGCGTGGTCAGCTTAAGCAGGTAAGTACTGGCACTCATTGCTGAATGATCGTCTTAGGGATATATATTAGCTTTATTGAGGTATATATCGTCTAAGGGATTTAGACGCTGCCTGTCCTTGTTTTTTCCGCTTCAAAATTGGTGGTTGTTGATTCGAAATGCTAAGGGATTTAGCTATTTTATCCCAGTTGTCTATTCCAAAATCTTCAGTATCTTAGGGTGGATAGTTTATATGAATTTTGTTGAGAACCAATAGGACACTGTACAAGTGCAATTAGAAAAGCTTTGGATTCTATTATCTTCATCCATCCTTGTGACAAAAAGTTTGCACCTATGGACAATGTCTCTTCATGCTGGAGTCGTAAGCTAGAAGCTTGCTCATTTTGTTGGACTGTGATGATGGTGTAATTTTTAAATCAATAGTCTCCTACTGTTTAGTTCTAGACACAAGCGGGGTATCTTTTAAGCTAGTGCAGCGGACAAGTTATGATTTTATTGTGTAGTTAGATGTTGTCTGCGAGTGTAAGCTGTTTGAGAAAAATGATATGGTCCTTTACTAACAAGGTTATGTCGTTTTTGCACACAGGCTGTAACAGCAATGGTCCAGCAGGCTATGCAGTATATTGAGGAAACACCAGACCTTGATACTCGTATAGAACTCATCAAAACTTTAAATAGTGTATCTGCTGGGAAGGTGAGCATTTTCTGTTTACAATTTTTGTTAATCTAGTTATCCTCCGGTACAAACACGGTGCATACTTTAAGATGTATATTTTATGCATTGTATTTTTTCTTTTTGCTAGATATATGTTGAGATTGAGAGAGCAAGGTTGATAAAGAAACTTGCAAAGATTAAGGAAGAACAAGGACTTATAGCTGAAGCTGCTGATTTGATGCAAGAAGTTGCGGTCAGTAGATTTTTTTTCATGATCTTATGACTTTGGAATCCCCCTGGCATTCGGCAGAAAATAATTGGTACATTTAGCTGTCAGGTGACTTATGTTTGAGAAATCTTTGCAGGTTGAAACTTTTGGTGCGATGGCAAAAACTGAGAAAATTGCATTCATCCTTGAACAAGTATGATGCATTCTTCTCTCTTGCCAAATTAGGATATTAATTTTACACTTCAGTTTCTATTTGCTGCAAGTTTGTTTCAGATTTGACAATCTTTTACATTAAACTTGTAGGTTCGTTTGTGCCTAGATCGCCAGGATTATGTCCGTGCACAAATACTTTCAAGAAAGATTAGTCCAAGAGTTTTTGATGCAGATGCATCTAAGGAGAAGAAAAAACCTAAAGAAGGTGATAATATGGTCGAGGAGCCTGCTGAAGATATACCCTCCCTGTTGGAATTGAAGCGAATTTATTATGAACTAATGATTCGGTATTTGCATCCCTCTAAGCTGTTGTTGTGCTGTAGTGTTCAATCTTGGTTATATTACTTATCAATGCAGTGTCTGAACTTTGGATGTTTGGTGTTTTTGTGATTTCATTTATATATCCTACATTTAAATGTACGTCTGGCACTTACCGTTTGCCTTTTCTCTTCTATTAAGATTTGGGAGTATACTTTTTTATTGGCTTGAACTAAGAAAATTCTGTAAATTTTTCTATTGGATTTAATAAGCGCTCTCAAGAGATACTAGGATAAGGACATTGGCATAGTGACAGTGGCCTTTGCAATCTGTGTATTAATATAGTTTATGAATCAAATGTATATGACAACAACAAAGGCTTATCTCATTAAGTGGGATCGATTACATGTATAACCTCAATTTATATTTGCAATAAACATGCCCAGGTTCGTCCTAGGGTTTTTGCCCCTTGCTTTTATATGTTTGAGTTTTCTGCAATGTACTCTGGAATATAAATGCTCCCAACTCCCTCCCCCCCTTTTCGATTTACAGATTGGTTCTGGCTGTTTGCACTATGTATTTAAGATATTCCTTATGTCTATGCTTTATTTGGCTTGGTGTTATGCAAGTATGAAGCAATAGTACGATGATACTGAAGTGATACTCACAATGTGTCCACATTGCTGTATTGAGTACTAGTTTAGATATCGGTATGTTACAATATACATACTTATTTCCCCACCTCCAGAGAAATCTCCAGCTATAGATTTGGAAGTTTTGAACCTAAAACTTAATGGAAGACAACCATAAAAAGGCCTAGAATAACTAGAGTTGTACGGACACCTCTGATATCATATATACAACTAGTTTTCTATGAACTTTGAATTCATATCTCGGTTGGTATATTATATAGAATGTTCTTAATCAATTATTGTTGTTGAATTTATCAAGTAATGCATATAATTTGCTTGATATATGATATAAGTTGTCATGTTAAAAAATTATCATATACTTGTATGGTTTGAATGTGTGTTAGGCTCCATTTGAAGCATGTTTTTTGCTTCATGATACAATATCCTGCATTCTCTGTTTCTTAACATGCTAATCTTTGTGATTTATAAGCGTGATATCCTGGTTTCTGTTTATCCATGTAGGTATTATTCTCATAACAATGATTACCTTGAGATTTGCCGTTGCTATAAGTCTATATATGAGATTCCAGCTGTCAAAGAAAATCCAGCCCAGTGGATACCAGTAAGTGTTTCTTCATATATTTATCTTTCTTGCAAGTTTCTTTATCTGTTATTGTTAAGCCTTGTTATAATCTGACATTATTTTTTGGTCTAAATTTCCCACTGCCAATTGCCATAGATCCTGAGGAAAATATGTTGGTACTTAGTTTTAGCTCCACATGATCCTATGCAATCCAGCCTTCTCAATTCCACCTTGGAAGATAAGAATCTGTCTGAAATTCCAAAGTTCAAGTATGTTATCCTGATCTTAGTCTGTCTTGCTTATCTCGCTCTCTGCTCTTTTTAAGCACTTAATATATATTTGTCATTTACATCTGATATTTTTTATTTATGTTATGCCATAGGTTGCTGTTGAAACAGCTGGTCACCATGGAAGTCATCCAATGGACAGGTCTTTGGGATTCATATAAGAATGAGTTTGAGAATGAGAAGAACTTGCTTGGAGGATACCTGGGTGACAAGGCAGCAGAAGATCTGAGGGAAAGAATTATTGAACATGTAATCTGACTGCCACTATTACATGCTTTTAGGCCTCTTGTTTCCTTTTAGGTTGATAGGGATTGTAGGACATTTGGCATTTGTCTTAATTTCCACATATTATTTGGCACGCCAACATTCATGGTTTTTTCCCCTTGGCAGAACATTCTTGTTGTGTCGAAGTACTATTCAAGGATCACTGTGCAGAGACTTGCAGAGCTTTTGTGTCTTACAATTCAGGTTTGTTATGATAATTTTTTATTTTGTGCCTAAAGTGTTGTCATGATAAATTATTAGTTTGAATGGCATGTGGATCTTAGGCATATGTGATGTGACTAATATTGCGATAAAATAGACAAATTCATGCACAAAGTAAACTGAGGAAAATGGAGGAGCTGGGGTTGTCAAGGATGAAGAACATGTGTTACTTTGATTATGAAGATGGTCAATTTGCTTATTATTATAGTTTGTCTAGTGGGCATGATTCATTTTCACTCGCATGCTTTGAAATGTTCTGATGCATTCTAATATATTGGTGGATGTACTAATTAATTTTCTTTACAATATTTAGGAGGCCGAGAAGCATCTCTCTGATATGGTTGTATCCAAGGCACTAGTGGCAAAGATTGACAGACCTTCGGGTATAGTTTGTTTCCAAACTGCTAAGGATAGCAACGAAATTCTAAATGCATGGTCAGCAAACTTGGAGAAATTGCTTGATCTTGTGGAGAAGAGCTGTCATCAAATACATAAAGAAACCATGGTGCACAAGACTGTATTGGGGATGACTTAAAAAGGTTCGTGTAAGCAATTCATCGTCTACTCTTGACTTGCTCCAAATTTCCTTCAGGTCATTGTTTTTTTTTTTTTTTTTGAGGGCCATGGCCCTTGAGGAAGGGAAGAGATATGTAATTCATGGAAGTATGATGCAGGTTCTTTGCTGTAGCAGTTTCTTTCTTGTTATAACACTGTTTTCCATGGAATTGCAGGTTGTTAGATAACAGATGCGGTTTTGGACTGAAGTTGCATGATCAGGATGATTATCTGAATTGCCTCTGGTTGGGTCGGCGTGGAATAGCATTGATCGAAGTTCCTTTTTCATTTTATTTTGTCTCAGGTGTTCAGGTAGAGTTGGATAGATGGTTTTTTAGTACTGAAAGTAACATTGTTGTATACTACTGGTACGCATTTTACCACCGACTAATGGCAGGGGTGAAAAATTGAGTGCTTGTCCATTTATATTCTTTTTAGTTAAAATTTGTTTCTTTGTATCCTATTTTCTCTTAACGGTAAGTTGGTTTACCCACACACTGTTGCTCATTTACTGCGCTGATTTGGAGTTCTGATGCAGAATTTTCTGTTCTTTTATGGAAGATGGAATTGAGTTAAATGGTAATAATCTCATTATGAATATGTTTAATTTCTCAAAGCATTTTGAAAATGTGATCTATGTGACCTTACAAAATAGAATAAAGCTTTTTATTGTTGTTGTTGTTATACTTATAACCCGTACCTGAAAATAAGAGATCCTAAAGCACATGCATAAATCTTTTTCTGATTATGTAATCAACTGTTTAGTTACAGATGACATGGCAAATCACTTGCTGATTGATAATGGGACCTCTACAATATTGCGGTCTTTATGCTTTTGTTCAGAGAAATGAAATATTCGCCTATTGTATGAATTTTTTTTTTTTTTTTTATAAAAAGAATTAGAGGGTAAACACCAATTACTTTAGATTATAAACAGGATTGAGCTCATGATGTTCCACCCAAGGTTTTCAGAGTTGGTCGGACCGTCACCTAGTCACAAAAGCGGCTCATATTTTGTCTGGACTTGAAACCCTTTTATAAAAACTGGACAGGCCAACATAAAAAAGGAAGAGAAAGTTTAAAAAAACAAAACATTTTAGCTTTGTTTTTTTATTAATTTTCACCCTTATAATTTTATTATAAGTAGGTTAATCGCCCGTCATATGCTTTGAAATGCAAAATATTTTGATAGTATTCATTTTTTATATTTTTTTTCCAACAATCATTTTTTATATTACAAATGTTATAATTTAATTATAATTTTGTTTAATATCAACAGTGTCAACTAATATAATTGAAAACGTATTTTTGGTATTTAAATTTTATTCAAAATAAGTGATATGTAACTAAGATTTATTTTTTATTTCACCATGTCAGATACATTTTGTGACTTTGTTAATGTTTTTATTAAATTGGATTAAGGCCCCCTATCTGCTTAACGATCTGTTCAATTTTCTTTTCTAATCTGCTATAACTAGTATTTTGTAATATTTCTATTTATTATTAATATCTTTTTTGCCTTATAATTAAAAATATTAAATCGGATTAAGGAATAATTATTTTTTAATTATTATATATTTATATAATATTATTCTAATTTAATTATTACATCACCGACTCAACTGAACGACCCAACTAATCTGACCGATTGAATCATGACCTATTGATCTTCACGGCTCGACGTCCGGTCTGGCCTTTAAAACATTGGCTCCACAACATTGGCTCCACTTACAAGGAGAGAGCTTTAAAGTTGTTGGGCTACAAGTGAGAAAATAACAGTTTGTATTCCTTGGATTCAATTAATCTTACTTTAAAAGCGAAGATTATGGATTGTCAAAATTAATGTTCTGATAACTGATTGCAGTAAACACGAATAACATAGAACTTGTGTTTGTTTATATGAATTGAAAATTATGGGTGGGGGTGGCATTAGAATATTGAGTAATTGTGGGGATTGGATGACCACTGGCCGGTTGCTTGTAAATGACTAAACACGCAACTGAGCTGCGGTGAGTGAAGAGTGCTATCGATATCGATAACGTACTCATCATTTTCACGAGTAAAGGCAAAAAGATGCTTCAAAGAAAAAAACTTGGGAGCTTTCTTTGCTCAAACGCAATATAATGTAGAATTGTCGTCCAAGTCTCTTCTTCTAGAGTTTCATTTCACACTGTCTTGCTTCATTAGTGATCCCTTTTTATAAAATAATCAAATTCCCTCCCACTGTCTTCTTCTGCTAATTAAGAATTAGGGGAAATCACACCAAGTCCCAATTTCAAAAAAAAAAAAATAATACTAGAAAAATCCTATAGTTTGTCAATGATAAGTAAAGGAGCAATAATTAATAAGGATAATGATTGAGAGTAATAATTAATATGATATTATTATTTAATGTAATTAGTAGGGATAATATTGGAAATTACTTAAATTTTAAGAAAAGTTTAATGATTTTAACTGTTTTTATTGATTTTTTAGAATTGTTAGTTGGTGCCTTATAATAAGGACTAATGGGAGTACCATTGATAAGTTATGAGATTTTTCTGAAATCATTTTTCTTAATTGGTACATTGTTGTCATTTTTCCTAAGAATTGGTCGCTTGCGTAGCCAGCCAAACACTCCCTTATATATTTTATATGTGCTCTTTGGTCAGCCTAATGTTCTTCAGGGTCAAACACTTGGGACCACCTGTCTTACGTGGTTGTCTAGTTGGAGTATAGACAAATACTAGTATTTGCATGCATCCAAAATATTAATTAATTATACATTTTGTGTCAATGATTTAAACGTAACTGCAGTACTCTCTTCCAACAAAAAAAAAATTCAGAAGCCAGAAAGATATGATATGTTTTTTAAATTATTACAAAAGGCCAATACTTGAAATTTGAATATAAGTCCTTTTAATTAATAAAATTGTTAAATAGGGATTTTTCGTCAATTTTCTCTATTATTAGGTGATTAGTACTCGTTACATACGAACTATACGCGTTTATATACAATAGCCAACAATAATATTAATTAATGAAAGTGTTCATGGGGAGATGTAAAAAATAATTATATAGAAATACCAATTAATCTTTTGTACATACGTTTAAAATTAGATAATCAATTTTTTTTTTGGAAAGATTCATATACTTGATAATTCATAGGGAAATAATGTAGGTGAAAGTTGACAATTTTTTTAAAAAAATATTTATTCGACTTTGTGAATAATTGGAGATAATTCTCTCAAATATGTTTTTAGCATTTATACAAATTCAAAATCTTGTATTTAAACAGTAAAAACTCGTTCCACTATATTCAAGCTGCCTATGCGTAAATTGAACCTTTTTGTCATGAAAATAAGAAAGTAATAGATACATAGATTTTTCTCCTCAATAAAATATTAGTTCTATATAGAAGGGTTATCATTAGATAAAATTTATTTTTTTTCTCTCAATAATTTATTAAATAATAAAATAATATAACCAATCTTTTACAAAAATATTTTATAAGTATCATAATTAATTGAAAGACTTACCATTTATTAAGATTTAAGAAGAAGATGAACAATGCGTTGGGTTAGAGAAATTTGGTGATGTTGTGGGTAAAATACCACGTTCAAGCTCACATATTTATAGAGAAAAATGTTGGGTTTTGTTCTTGTGTAGAACACATAGGTCCAGCCAAGGGCTGGTGCTTTAGACTTGACTAGGAGCCAAGCCTAGTGCCTACATACCCAGTGATGGGATCAAAGTTCACGTAGTTCAAAGTCCACGAGACTTGGCTAGAAGTTAACCCTAGAGCCTATGTACCCAGTGATGGGATCAAAGTCCACGTAGTTCGAAATACACAACGGCGTTAGCCAGAGAGGTGGTATGTGTTCTCTGTGTAGCAAAAAGTAACGGTGATAAGTTAGAACGTGTGCACCTTGGTGGCTGACCTCTGTATTTATAGAGGTTATTGTGGAGGATATCTCGGCCACGCATGATCTCCGAGGCGAGTATCTAGGGGAATATATTGCGTAGATATAGTCCGGATATTTATATAATACCAATAGGTAAGATGGGGTTATAATATAGAATCTCCCTATATTATTGGTACACTGTAACTTTTGATATATCCTCAATTGGGCCATCTCAACATTAGGCCTTAGGTCAGGTCCGTAACAAGTTTTATTAGCTTGTGTTTGGGAATATGAATATTTCGAGTAAGAAAAGCTTAAACTATGGTGTTTTTTTTTTTTTTTTGATTACAAAGAGGAGGGGAAACCCTCAAACTATTCTACTACAAATATCAGAAAGTAACCTATCCTTATTCAAGAATTTGGCTAAATCACCAAAAGAGGCATGAAATTGATGAACCCCAGGCCATACATCAAAAGCCTGTTTCGCCACATAATCAGCAGCCATATTTATCTCCCTTGGGACCCATTGTACAAGTACCTCCCAGTCTCTGTTTAGGATACATTTAACCTCCCTAACAACCTCCACTTCGGACTGAGATTCCTGGATCGGACCATTTATCAACTCAACAACTTCCCTGGCATCAGATTCCAGCACCACCCTTCGCTCGCCCAAATCCCAGCACATTTTCATCCCAAACAAAACCGCCCATACCTCAGCAGCGAAACTATCAGCAGGCGTCGCCGCTTTAAACATGAACCCCGCCTTAAGAGCACCATACTCGTCTCGGAGCACTCCTCCACCTGTTGCAACTTGGTCTTGTGAACACGCGCCATCCACATTCAACTTGACCCAGCCTTGGCATGGCGGCGACCATGAAATGCTTCTCGGTTGCTCCAGTCTACCATTAAGATTGACCCCTTTTAGCATGAGACTCGCCTTAGACATCGTTTCAACGATAGATCTCGCCCTGTGCATAATGGAATCATTACTCGGGCATGTATTCTCGAAAATTCTGGCATTCCTGCGTTTCCATATAAGCCAACACACCGTCGAAAAGAGCTCGCTCCATCCCTCTTTCCCACGGTTACGACCCCTTTGTATGTTTTTACTAAGCCACGGTTGCCTCTCTAACTGAAAGAACCTACTCATGAGACTAGGACCACCCACCAACATCCATAACTTCCTCGTTTCACTGCAGTCTCGAAGCACATGGATCAAGCTTTCAGAGTCATCACCACACCAGGGGCAGCGACCATCCCCCCCCATGCCCCTGAGAACCCGCACCTCATTAGTGAGGAGTTTATTGTGCAGAGCAAGCCACATAAACGCCTTACATCGAGGCAAGGTGCGCAGCTTCCAGACCCATTGCCACTCCCATGCCACTTCCTCCTGGTTCTCAGATAAAACTCGATATGCTGACTTGACACTAAATTCCCCATTCCTCTCATGCTTCCACCGAACCGTCTGCGACCCAACGTCCACAAGGGAACCCTCCATTACAGCTTCCCATGACTTCTTAATACCCGACCAGGCATTAGATCCCAATCTTGCACAATTGATTGTTGGTACCAAGTCATCTCCACATTTATATTTGCTCCTCAACACCTTCACCCAGAGATCATCTCTCCTTTTCATCATGTTCCATCCCAACTTCATCATATAGGCCTGATTCTGGCGATACAAGTGTTTCAGCCCCAACCCTCCATTCTTCTTTGGTCTACAAACCGTATCCCAATCCACAAGATGCATTTTCCGTTTCTCTTGAGTAGAGCCCCATAAGAAACTCCTGTTTTGCTTTTCAATCTCCTCACACGTCCCTTTCGGTAAAGCTACAGTTTGCATCGTATACCCTGGAATGGCCGACGTAACAGCTGAGACAAGCGTAGCTCTGCCTGCCAGAGACAACGAAGTAACCTTCCAGCTAGACAGTGTATGGCGAACCTTATCCACAATACCCTGGTAGCTCCTCTTAGTGACTCTCTTATGATGGAGAGGGACACCGAGGTATTTTCCTAAGTCCGGAGTTACTTGGAAACCCAACACATTACACACCTCAGTTCTCCTAATATGATTCACATTCTTAGAGAAGAAGACCCGAGTCTTGGTCGTGTTTACTTTCAATCCCGAAGCCATACAAAAGTAGTCCAGACAGTTCCTAACCTCTTCCGCTTGGTTGACTACTGCTTCCACAAATAAGACCACATCATCCGCGAAGAATAGATGAGAAATAGGGGGTCCACCTCTAATCAGGTTAATAGGTCTCCAACCCCCACGACTGATGCGCTCCTGGATTAAATGTGCTAACCTTTCCATACAAATAACAAACAGGTATGGGGAAAGAGGGTCCCCCTGTCGCACCCCTCTAGTTGGTCTTATTTTTCCTGTGCGATCCCCATTCCACAGAAGTTGCATGCTTGGGGACGTGACACAAGAGTAAATAACATCCATTGCCGAATCCGGCATATTCATTTCCTTGAGACAGTCATAAAGAAAATGCCAATTAACACGATCATAAGCTTTCTCCAAGTCAATCTTAATTGCCATAAACCCACGTTTCCCTTGGAGCTTTTGCATTGAATGAATAACCTCCTGAGCAACAACAATGTTATCGGAGCTATGTCTTCCTGGCACAAAACTGCATTGATGAGGACTAATAAGCTTAGGGAGTACCACCTTAAGTCTATTTGCAATAACCTTGGTGAGCGCTTTAAAAATCACATTACATAAGCTAATCGGACGAAAATCCGTAGCAGTCTCTGGGTGATCCTTCTTGGGGATCAACACAATCAATGTATCATTTACCGACTGTATTGTTGATGGAGAGCTCCACATGGATCTAATAGCCTCGCAAACCGATTTTCCCACCTCCGTCCATTGGCTCTGATAAAAAAGAGCGTTTAAACCATCCGGCCCAGGCGCCTTCAAAGCACCCATACTAAACACAGCCTGCTTAATTTCTTCATCAGTAACCATATGTCCAAGTCTTCCTAGCTCCGAAGATCCGATGGCCGGGAAGGAGATAGAGCAACACAAGGGGGGCCTCCTAACTTGTTCCTCCAAAAAAACCACCGATAAATGAGAAGTCATCAATTCCTTAATCTGGTTACAGTCGTAAATCCAAGTGCCCTCCGAGCTCATCAAAGCACCTATGAAGTTTTTCTTCCGCCTCCCATTAGCACGCGAGTGAAAGTAACGGGTGTTCCTATCCCCATCTACCATCCACACACTCCTCGCCTTCTGTGCCCAAATCAGAGATTCCTGTAATAGGACCTCCTCCAGCTGCTTCCAAAGGGAGTGCTGGAGCTCTTCCATTTCAATAGATAACCCAAATCGTGCCTCTGATCTTGTAATCCCATTAAGTCTGCTCAACAGCTTTCTCTTCCTTGCATTAGTATGGCCAAAAACTTGCCTGTTCCAATTACCACAAGCAGTAGTAAATTGTTTTACAGTCTCATTCCATGGCAGCTCCATCCTCCAGTTATCAGTAACAAACGGTGAGAAACGCTCATCCAACACCCATGCTGCAAGAAACCTAAACGGCCGATCCCCATGATCCTTTTTCTTATAACCATCCAACTGAAGGAGGAGAGGTCGATGGTCACTTTTGTACCAGTTAAGGTGAGTCACCAACGCATTTGGAAAAGAATCTTGCCATGCAATAGATCCCAAGATACGGTCAATTCTACTTGCCTTCCCGGTGCATCTCCATGTAAAAGGGGGACCAACAAAACCCAAATCATTAAGATCAGCATCCTCCACGAAACTACAAAATTCCCTATCTGGGCCCCTTGGTACTCCCTGTGAAAACCGTTCATCAGCTTTTAAGGTCACATTTAAGTCACCGCCTAAACACCATGGCACCTGTATACTTTGTTTAAGCTGCAATAAATCCATCCATAAATTACGCCTTTGAACAATATTGGGACTTGCATAAACGAATGTCATCTCGTAGACCTGTAACAGATGATTAGTAATACGAACATGCACAAATTGATTAGATGAAGCCAACACCTCCACCTGTCTAAACTTGTCCGACCAAAGGCACCATATACCACCCCTAAAGCCATCAGCATCAATGATTTTAAAATGAGGAAAACCCATCAAGGAAGCCCGACGCTTAGCTTTTGAGCCACCACATCTAGTCTCAAACATCGCAACAAAATCCACATCCCATGAACGAACCAATTCTTTAATAAGAGACGGGAAGGAGCGAGCCCCGGCACCCCTCACATTCCATAATAAATAGTTCATTATTAAACAGATTGCAATTTAGGGAGCACATCCCCGAGATCATCCACGGCCCCAACAGAGACCTCAACACAAGATACATCCATATCCACATTCGTTCTTGCTTCAACAGGGCCTGACGTCACCATTACAGGCTTCGCCATCTCCCTCAGCCCATTAGGATTTAATTCATCAATTGTTTTCCTCTTCTCCTCAATTGCATCCATCCGTGCTAATTGTACCGGTTCACTGTGATTTTTGAGCCCAGAACGAGAGTCTAGCTCCATAGCATTCCCTTTAATCATCGGCCCAATTGATTCCTTAGGCCCAACCGTGTAGTTTAAATGCATATCACCTAGATCCCCTTTTTTCTCCTTTCCACGTGATGTCAACATATTTCCATTTTTATTCTCCTTTCCTTTTGCTTTGACTTTGGCCCCAGATTTTCTCTTGAACCCCACCTTGATCCACTCCAGATTTGTCTCCTTATTTTGCACCTCCCCCCCAAACTTTCCTGAATTATCCGCCACGTCACCACCCACCTTCCCTTCCTGAAATTGATCCATCCCACTTGTAAACCGAGATTGTTGGGGCTCATTACTCTTACCCTTCTCATTAAATCCCTTCTTATCCGCCACTTCCATCTTGGGAACCTTCAAATCCGTTTTTGATTTCATTTTCCCAAAATCACGCTTAACAAGCATATCCGGGCCATAATCCACTCGTTTACCATTTCCAGATAGTACACCGGACATCCCTGCCGCCGGCCAAGCCTCCTGCTTCCTATCGGGTTCCAGCACCGCCGGTCCCTCCGTGGCAATCAAGCCATCCACCGTTACTACCGTTGATTTTTGCATTGTCGGCCCCACCGTATCCCCAGAAGGCGCTTCATCAGGCTTAGGACCTGGCTTGCTGCAACTGGCCTGGCCTGAGCATTGTTCCATACGATGACCATATTTTCCACAGGAGAAACATACCAGATGGAGACCCTCGAACTGAAAACGTCGTTCCTCGCCAAAATGGATAAACCCTGGTAATAATGGCTTCTGTAAATCTACTTCCACATACATCCTCGCAAAACCACCTTTCTCAGAAAACGCCGTAGTCCGGTCAATTTTAAGCGTTTTTCCTATCATGTTACCAATCCTCCTAATAGACTCCACGTTGTACAATTCATGGGGAAGGTCAGGAATACGTACCCAAACTGCTATACGCTTCTGTGTATCCGCTTTCCAAGGGTTGAAGTTTGGTCTCCATCGTTGCACCAGCAAATAGTGATCAGCAATCATCCATGGCCCTTCTTGTAAGGCAAAGTCTCGATCCGCCGTTGAAGAAAACGAAACCAGGAAATAACCATTGCTCAGAGGAGTAACCCTTAGCGGTCCATGCGAAGCCCACATCCTTTCCATCCGCATCCTCATGAACCCAACATTCACTGTTTTCCCAAGAAGCTTAACAATCAGAGAATTCATGAATGGTTTGCACCACGCCTCATACTCTTCTGCGCTAACATGAAGCTTTGGTAATTTACCAGTCCTTCTCCACAAGTCCAGAGCCTCCTCCTCCTCAACCCCTTCGTCCTCATCCTCCTTTTCCTTCATACACTGCTTCTCATTTGATTTTTTAAAATACTCCTTCCAGCCAGACAAAGCCTTTGAGGCCGAGAAGTGTGGCTCCAATAACCCCGACTCTCCTAGGCAAAGAAGCTTGTCCTTATACGACAAATGAGCCCCACTGGGATGGGAACCGTCTGTACCGGAACCACCCTGCTTCCTGTTTGTCTCCATACCTCCAGTACGAAATGTTAAGAATTGATTGGCACCCTTCAAGCCTTGGTCCCCAACCCCTCTGCTTCCCTTCACACCTTGCAAACTGCCAGTACCATCCCCCACGTTACCTCCGCCGTCACCAACCGTCCTCCCATCACCCACGGTCCTCCCGTCGCCTACAGTGCTTCCTTTCGCCATATCTTTTTCAAGCTGCTAAATTAGCACTTTCATGTACAACACTTCATTGTGCAACGAACAGGAAGATATAGCTTGTTTGACTAACAAGTTGTTAAACTATGGTGTTTTGCGTATGCAACCGCGGCTAGCCCCATGTTTTATTAAAAAAGTTTATAAATCTACTCTAATGAAACAATACCAATTAGATTTTATAAAGAAATAAAATTTAGTATCCTCTCACATTTCACAATTCACACGGTTGATTTGATTGCCTAATGTAATGTAGGAGTTCTATTACCGGCCACTAAACTAGTTTTAGTAGTGGTCAAGCATCAGTAAATCAGATTAGAGTCAAATTGAAGCTAACTCGAAACTGGACTAGTGAGGAAGTAAACTTAAACAATAATGATTTTTACAATAGTTTTAGAATTTGATAATTTTTTATGATCAAATAATAATATTCTTTAGTGATTTTTTTCATTAAAAAATAGACATTTCAAGTTTTTAATATATTACTTGAAAATATTTAAAATTATATATGAGTGTCTAAAATCAGAAAATTTTAAATAAATATTGAATCGGTTAAACTAGTTAAATCTCACCGGTTTTTTTTTTGGTACAAGGCGAGGGGAGGAGGGATTCGAACACGGGACCTGAGGGGAGATATAAGACATCTCAATACCATCAATTATGCCACTGCACTGCTGTCCTCGCCGGTTAGATGACCCATTTGACAGTATCTTGGTCGAGATAGTCGGGTCCATCTGGTTTTTAAAACATGACTATTTTATCTCACATTTTATCAATTTTGTCCAAATTACCCAATTGGATAACAATAACGAATACAGGTGCTCATTCATTAATATGATATCATGATACTGCACTTGACGAGGAAGCCAAACAATACTAAATTGGGTGTATGAGCTAGAAGATCAGAGTCTGTAAGTGAGTGCTCTTTACCATGATCCTTCAAGGTAAAAACTGTGATTTAATGTCACTATGCCTTTTAATTTTCTTAACGTAGTTGAATTGGTTAAGCAATGAAAGTAACAAATGACTCTCAAATACAATTCCGGTGAGTGGCAAGATTGATCGGCCGCCTCTTTCTCTCTCCCTTATAAGAATTAGAGAATGAATATTGAAGGGATTATCAAAATTCATCCCTTGCACGTTCAATAAAACAACACGATATGTAAAATGAATTTATCGTTTATGATTATGGTTAGAAAGATAAAAAGAGATTAATCATGATAATTATACGATCATATAGAGGAAGAAGAACTATGACCCGAAGCTGATGACCATGCTGATGGTATGTATTCGGACCCGCTTTCCGGTATGACCCAACCCGGAAACGGCAATCCTTCTTGCTGAGAGCTAATGGAAGATGCCACCGTCGAAGAAGGCGACGATGACAAAGCTGATGGCGATGCCGACGACTGTAAATGATGAGCCATTGAAGATGACATAACCGTCTGATCATAAAAATTCATCGGGAAATCCGAAAACTGCGGGTAGCCATAAAAATCACCGGTCGCCGCCGCCGTCTGAGGATTCATGAGATGGTGGTGGTGGTGAAGAGATTCCGAATGAACAAACGGCTCCGCCGACGTCGGAATGGACAAAAGGGTAGTTGCAGAACCTGAACCTCGCAAATGGGTCGTCGTCATCGGAGGCGGTGCCGGTGGAGGTGGTTGTCGGAGTCTGACATTTTCAGGGAAATTAAGCTTGGCCTTGTTGCCTCTAAAACGGAGGGCAGCTTCGTCGTATGCCCGGGCTGCCGCCTCCGCAGTGTCGAAAGTGCCCAACCAAACTCGGGCAGCTTTAAAAGGATCTCTGATTTCAGCTGCCCACTTGCCCCATGGCCTCTGTCTCACTCCTCTGTATTTTCTTCTTCCTTCTTCTGAAACTCTCACATTCTCTGTGTTAGAGCTATATTCATACATTTGAACTCTCTCTCCTCTTGAACCTTCTGCAGCAACACAAGCTTATTATTCTTACTTGTTCATTAATCAACAATAATAAAGACAGATTTGTGTGTGGAAGTTATATATATATATTTGCCATTTAATCTTTGTATGCACAACATTCTCGAGATGCAGTCAAATTCAATTAATATATACACCAAAAAAAAACATATTTTAGCTTATTCACAAATAAAATCCATATCAGAATATGTTACTACTGAATTCTCATAACTGACAGAAATATGCAATTATCTTGGTTGCAAGACTTTCTTGTTTCTCTAATATTCAGAATAATTTTGAGGTTCTAAAGAAGGAATGTAACAAAAATTCTCAATTACAGGTGCGCATGGACCTGTTATTTTGTGTATTAAAACTTGTCAAACGCATTTTGTTGGATTTTCCCTTAATTTTTTAAACATTTGTGATCTTCTAAAGTCACTCATGGAAATTGTTCAGGAATTTTCAAACTAGAGGTGAACAAAAGTTGTGTTGTATCTGTAAGAAAACTTTTATTTTTCAATTTCTAAGCATAAAAACAGACACCGAGATATGAACCTCCCATTTTGGAAATTTTTTTTTTCAAAAATATATATATATATATATATATATATATATATATATATATATATATATATCAGAATTTAGGAGTTTAAATAAATAAAAGTAAAAGAATAATATGACCAACCTGTTTGGATAATAGCAGTGGAAGACGAAGAGCCTCTAACGTTATCTTCCCTACTTCTCTTCAAAACAGAGCTACCACCATAAGACGAAGAAGACGAAGATGGCGTCGTCAAATCCGACGGCGAGCTTAATGTAACAGAGCCCCCTCCACCTCCACCGCGACCGTCACCGTCACCGCCACCGCCAGAAATCCCAGCAGAATCATCGGGAATATCTCCAGCGACAACGTGGGTCAAAGCAGAGATCATAGTAGACATCTCTCTGTCCCTATCCATACCAGGGAAGACAATTGTGTTGTGTTCATCAACAACGTTGTTGTGATTGGGAGAGTTATTCGGAGGATTCGCCACCTTTAAGAAGAAACACATGAAACGATGAACGAAGAAGAAGAAGAAGTATGTGTGAGGGATTTGATCACTCTGTTTTATTTTGAGGCAAAATTAAAAATGATGGGAAGAGCAAATCTAGACGCACATGAAGTTTCGATATTTATATACACAGAGGAATTATTACTAAAATGGAAGGTTTCAAATTGGAGACCATCAACTGATTAATAAGAAGAGTCGGCGTCAAAGGGGAGAGAAACAGAAAGCTTGCTTCGTTAGCCTCAAGGAACTTCATTTTTTTAATTATATTTAATTAAATTAGATAAATATCATCCTAGGCGGTTTGAAAAATTCCTTTTCCCTTTCTTTTTCTGTATATATGTATATTGCCTAATTATTATTATAATTATTCAAAAATTTTGAGGAATATTATATGGGATCTGATAAAAAAAGGAAAAGAAATTTATTTATAAAGTTTGAACTCTTTTAAATTTTAATTAGGGGAATTTTTTGAGCCCTTTCCACTTGAGTTAATCATTATTATTGATCCTTTTCTTCAGTTAAAGTGGGCATTATCAAACCCAATTAAATGTAGTTCTTCGGTAAATATCTTTTACATTCACACATATTTGAATTTCATGACGTGCTAATTGATTCTTTCTTTCTCTAAATAAAATAAATGTAAACATTACAAAGAAAAAGAATAGTTTACATCCACATTAGATCTCAAATATTCAGCCTAAACATTTTTTTCAAGAATATAAACATGATACTTATAAGTTAAATTAGTTTTTTTTTTTTTAATTTTTTAAATGTAACACGCCTTCTCGATCTCATAAAGAGGAATGGAGCCCCGCACGTATATCTTGTATGGATAATAAAAGGTATAGACTATAGACTATAGACTATAGAACTTAACCTCTTTTATGAGGGGAGGCATGACTATGAGATGTCAATTGGCACCCTCTAGAATATTATAGGATATGGACCATATACATAGTAAAAAATGAACATAGTTTTCTTTTCAATAAATTTATATCAATATATAATTAAAATTTTAAACAAGCCCTAGTTATTTTCGCTCATTCCCTTTCAAATATGGGTAAATTAAAAAATAATAATAAATATTGGATAAATTATTTAAAAATAGACGGGAGGGATCGGAGTATTAACTAGGAGGAGGAATGTAATGAAAGTGTTGAGAATGAATTAACATAAACAAACAAAATAGAACAAGTTGATGGAGAAGGAAGACAAATGAGAAAAGGTCAAAATCTTAAAAGGTAAGGACGTGCGTGGTGTGGATATAACCAAATTGACGGTCGGTAGTTGTATGAATATCAAGCTTAGCTAACTATATATCTAGTCGGCGTTGATACATTAAGATTTCACGGCCGACATCTTTCCTCTTTTTCTTTTTCTCAATTATATTTTTGTTTTTTTAAAAAATAAAATACTGATATAATACTCCCTCCAATCCTAAATATAGAAGTTAGATAATTAATTTATAAATATTAAAATACTAATTAAGTAATTATTTGAAAATATATATATATACCTCTTCGGTCTTAATTATAAGGCATAGTTGACTTTCTTTGGAGATATTAAGGAAGCTAAATAAGTTACTTAATCATTTCATATGTTGTGTATCTTTAGATTATATATTAGTTAAACTAATTAGTTTGAAGAAAAAAATAAAAATAAAAATAATCTAAAGTTATTTAATTAGCTTCCTTAATTTCTCCAAAAAAGTCAACTATATCTTATAATTAGGACCAGAGAGAGCATCTTGATTTCTCCAAAATATCTCTTTTAATTATTTATATTAAAACTAAATACCTCTACTAGTGGTAACTCTACTTTAATATGTGCAATCAATATATGTATTTTAAAAAAAATTATAAATTTAGAAGGTAAGATTTTATCGAACTCCTACATTTAAGAACAAAACAAACCCATTAATTAACCCATACATTTAATACTAAAAAAATTACCTTACAATTACATAACCACATAAAAGGATACTAGGGTATAATTAGCGGAAATTTTATATAAAGTTGTTTGAATTTTTTTTAAAAAATCTAAATTGGGTTGTTAAACTCAACAAATATATAATTAAGTTATTGACCAAATTTGAGAGTAAATTGACTTTATTGCACCGTCTTAATTTCCTCCATCATCTTTCCTCTTGATTTTTTTTTAATGACTCTATATCTTGGGTTTTTAATAAGTATATGTGTACATTTATTAATATTAATATATAAAAAATATATATATGGTTTATTAAATCAGAGGAAGTTTTGTGTTCTGGAAGAATCATCAAGAATAATTAATGTCAAAAAATATTTTATACATAATCTAATGTTATACATGGTATGGGGGTTAATTTTGATAATAAATATAAGATTTTTTTTTCATTTTATCTCTTATATTTATAATTTATTTCAAACTAATTTGTATAATTTATAAGCTCATATATAATCTAATTTTATACATAAATATTTTATACAGATAATGTCACAAATATTATAATTAAATAATTTTTTAAAATTATATCTCAAATTATACAACTAGGTCCTATATTAATTATTAGAGAAGTATTATGTATGTCTTTTTTTTTTTTTGAAAAATAGCGCATAATTTGACTCTTGACTATTATCTATATGTGTGTGTTAATTTTGAAAAAATAATAATGATATATAATTATGTATTAATTTTGGGTTCTGATTTTCATTTACCCTTCTCTCTCCATTCTGTTTTTGAACTTAAAACTCCACAATATTAAATGAAATAAAAGAATTTTCGATTTGAAGTTTGAGAAATAGTCAACCCAAGCAAATAAATATATAAGTAGACTGTAGAATAGTATGGAGTGGATTTTTTCTTGTTGGTCAAACAATTATTCCTTTTTTGGGGGGTTCCTCTAGTCAAAAACGGTTTTCTGAATAGGAAAGCAAAAACATGGTAATTATGTGGGGTTAACTAGTCTATTGGGAAATTTTTGTATCAAAATAAAAACATTTCCTAAGATTTTCTTTTTCATTACTTGTGAATTTTAATTAAGGGATTCATTCTTTAAGAAAAATAAAATAGGAAAATTATAATAAAGGACCTAAGGAAAATAATATTTATTAAAAAAGATCATAAACATGGTAATTATTTTGAATGACCAAAATTTAAAACATTAAAATAAAAAGACTAAATTACCCTTGGTTTTACAATTTTTGTGTAAAGGTAAGAATCCAAAAAAAAAAATTTACTTTTACAATTCCAAGTCTTCATGCATATTGTACATTATCTCAGGTCTTGAAAAAAGATGACTTCATAAAAATTCATAAATTCATAGAACACAGGGGGAGGAGGCCTGGGAGATCGTTGTCAACGGAATAACCTACAGTTCCTCCACATAGAGATAAAAAAAATTACCAGTAGAGACTCCAACTTACATATTCTAAATTCTGATTTGATCTCTATTTATCATTTTCAATTAATTACTTCAAATTCTGATTTAATTAGATATAATAGAGGAAATCTGACTAAGAGCAATTTAGTCTTTCTATTTTAATGTTTTAAGTTTTGGTCCTTCAAAATAAGTAACATTTTTATAGTCCTTCTTAATAAATATTATTTTCCTTAGGTCTTTTATTATAATTTTCCTAAATAAAAATATGAAATACGTTTGCACTCAACTAAAATTAACATTAACTAAGTTATTATATCTTAACTGATGAAATTATAAATGATGTGAGATGTGACAAAACAGCTCAATACGATAATTTCTTGTTTTAAGGTGGGTAATGTGAATTGAACTAGGTTCTGTTTCAAATTTTGTTGACCACAAAAATGACTATTCACCACATCAATGGCGTGCTGCTTTTTGGAGTTTTAGCCTTCGATATATATCTAAACTTAAACGTTTTAATAATTCAATTTTTTTTTTAATATATTCCAGAATATTTTTATGGTTATTTGTAAAAAAAATCAATAACATTAAATTTTTATTTTGATAAATATTCTTGTTAACTCTATTATAGAAGGAAATGATATGAAAAAAATTAAAGATAGTTAGGATAATTTCATTTTAATCAAAAGGTCAATTTGAAAAATATTAATGATTTTTTACAATTATAATAATATAACTTAATGACTTATATTAAATATTAATTAGAAAAAATATAATGCTTCTTTAGGTTTTTAGATATTTTTCAATTTACACATATTTTAAATATAAAATTAATAAGATTTAATTATACAATTATCACTTGAATTTGTTATATGAGCATTTTCTGTTGACAACGTTAATTGTATTATAATTATAGGAATAAAAGTATATTTTATAAAGTTAAAAGATTAAAAATATATCTTAGATAAACTTAAAAGACTAAAAGTATACTTTATCCTAAATAAAAAGAGAGATAACATATTCAATATTGTTAAATTGAGTTTGAGTTTATTTAATATAAGTTTTTTAATCTACAAAATTTAAATAAAACACTCAATCTTAATTAGAATAAAATTCCTCTCATATAACTCAATCATTGCGGTAAGAAAATAAGTTTTAATTTCTTATATTACAATATGAGCTGTAATCTGTCATTATGCGTGAATTATAAAGAAGAGATGATTGAAAAATGTTAGTCAATATCCTCTCAAGATCTTCCTTTGATAAATCAGATCACTATCATCTCTCAATAGAAAAAAATATATATAAAATCAGTAGTTAATTTTATTTTGCTTCCTTTTTCTTTCCGACCTGATATGGTTTTGATTTCTTTAATTAATATAATTGTGTTAAATTTTTTTATCATATATGTGTGCGTTTCTCTTCACTTGGAATCTTAAATTGGCCTTAAAAAGAAAAATCGAAATTGATATGATGCGTGTTTATACTTTTAATGTAGTTTTAACAATATTTTTTAAAAAAATTGGCCTAGTAATGTAATGTAATTATTTGTAATTTAGGACAATTAATATTTCGTGTTTATTGGGAGAGAAAAAAGGTTTTTTTCCCCCAATTATTTCTGGTGCAACAACTTGCGTGTGACTCTGATCACTATTGGATTATCAGCGGATGGGGAGCTCATATCACTACTACTCAGGATTCTTAGAAATAATTTGTATGAACAAGAGCTTTAATCTGATTTTTTTTTTTATATAATCAATGGGTCATTTAGCAAGAATTAAGGATGGTGTTGTCATATTGTACTAACATTTCCTCTTATTTAGCTTCCCTTCTCTTTTAATTATATTATCATTGATTATGTATGTCCATATTATGAATGAACTCTGTAAACTTGTTGTTTTCTAATATCATTTTGATTTTCATTAAAAATAATTATCTAATTAATTCATTTTTAATGGTCAAGACGGATGGAGGAGGGGGAGAGAGAGCGACGGATGGAGGACAAAAGGGATGGAGGAAAGAGAGAGAGAGAGAGAGAGAGAGACAGATGAAGGACAGAAGGGACAGAGGAGGGAGATAGAGAGGATGATGTGTGATAATGAGTTGAAAACTGAGAGTATATGTGGCTATCTAGTAATCAATTTTGGTTAAAATTAACGGTCAATATAAAAGGTGGTTAAAAAAGAGTTACAATTACTATATTTTAGATCTTTTGGGGTGACATTGTTACATTTTAAGATGACATTGAAACCAAAAAAAAAAATTAGGGTAATATTATCCTTAGACGTATATTTCTAGAACAAATTTACTACATAACCCAATTATTTTAAAAATATAACATTTCTATTGAAAAAAACACACACATATGTTAAGATGAGAAGGGTTGACCAAATTTTTGTAGTCTTGTGGATGGTAGGGCGCAGGACGGCATGGGAAGAACATTTATTAATATAAATCAAAGTCAATGTTCCTTCAGTCAAACTGTCATTTCGTCCACGCGTTATCACATCTTCTTCAATCTTCGATTATATTTATTTCAATTTATGAATTACTATAATATGGATTAATTAATTGGTGTGCCACCACCTTAATCTGTCTTTTCTTTTTGTTTTCACATAATCATATACTACGAATTAAATAAACGTTTAAAATGATTTACATTTTATTAAGATGTGCGTCTTCTTTTTTTAAGAAAATAAAAAGGCTAAAGTATACTTTTAGTCTTTTAAGTTTACATAAGATATATTTTTGGTCCTTTAACTTTATAAAATATACGTTTAGTTCTAAAATTCTAACACCGTTAATTTTGCTAACGGAAAATACAAACTCAAATGATAACAATGTAAACTTAAGTAATGAATGTGTAATTAGATGCTATTAAGTTTAAATTTAAAATATAGGTAAATTAAAGAATTGTATAATTAAATGTTATTAGTCATCATTTGAGTTCGTGTGTAAGCATTTTCCGTTAACAACCTTAACGGTGTTAGAATTTTAGGATCAAAAGTATACTTTATAAAGTTAAAGGACCAAAAGTATATCTTATGTAAAATTTAAAGAACTAAAAGTATACTTTAGTCAAATAAAAAGATAAAACCATAAAATTTGAGGGGGATGAAAAGGTAAAAAGCTTTGTTTTGAAACAAGAATAAATTAAAAGGTGAGTCAATGTACACAAATTGCCCCTCAAAATCAACTAATTTTTATTCCACTTCGGGGCATTGGTAGTGACAGTGACCTTATTTCAGTGTTCTAATTACGCTATTGGAAATTTTCATGCACAACACAAAAAGTGAACCAAAATAAAATAGGAAGAAAAAAAATATGTGAAAAGGCCCTTATTTAATTATTTTGCTAGTCCTTGAGCAAAAAAAAATATATATATATTTTGCTAGTCAGGACTCAGGAGGGGCTGGTATACTTTTATGTACGGAAAAACACAGGTATTCTGTAGGGTTTCATACATAAAAAAAAAAAAAAATAGTATTGTCAAATATTATTAGTCCAGTTGGTACGGAGTTGACTCTTTTGTGAGCCATTAGATCAAATCTAGTAGTCTGTAATAACTTTATATATACACCACTCTGGTCTTATTTATAAGTCCTATTTTGACCAAATCATACATACCAAAGAGAGGTAGTTAGCTCAATGATTATGAGATAAATTTTTAACTTTACCCTTATTTATGATTGGGTGCTTTCAACTTTTTCTTCTCTCTCTATTTTTATTGGTACAATTAATATAGGTAAAATTATCACAATTTTATTTATTTGGTCAAAGAGGATTTAAAAATAAAACCAAATTTTTTTATCAAAATGGACTTATAAATAAGACCAGAGGGGTATTTCTGAATTAAAACAACACAAAACCACTAGGAAGTGCAAAAATATTCAAAGTTTCAACCTTCAACCACAAGTGTAATTAACTCCTCTCGATTCATTGAATTTATACCAAAATTATAACCGTCATTATTTAGAATTACTCAAATGGCCCAATATAAATTTAAACAAAACGCCATAAAAATTTCAACCCTCACATGATTTCTCCTTTGAATATCTTGGAAGAACATATATATATATATATATATATATATATATATATATATATATATAATTATCATATATTATTATTTTTTAATTTAGAGATGAAAAATAAATTTCATATATATATATTCTAAATTAAAAAATAATAATATATGATAATTTTTTTCGTACTACGTGTATTATTTTTTGTATAATAATAAAAAGTGATGTAATTACCAATGATAGTTGGCAAAAAAAAAAAATATTTGGATCAAGTGAAAAAGATTCGATTTTTAAACTCAAAATGGATATCAGATATCATATAGTTGTTTAATAATGTGTTAAAATTAAGCCATTAAATCATGAATATCGTATATGAATTTAATTCACGAAAATAATTAATTCTTTATATTTATATTTTTTTGGGAAAAAAATTGTTATATCCTAAAAGAAAATGCCAGTGAAATTTCCGTTATAGAGATTGCACATTGGATATATAATCAGCATGTCATAATTTTTTTTTTTGAACACTAGCATGTCATAATTGACATATGAGATATAGCAGGCTTGCATATTTCTGTTTATTATAATAAATATCGAATACATAATTAATTCAAATGAAAATTATTAATTTCTTAAAGGTCTCTTAAGATTTCTAACCTGAGAAGATTCTGCATTGTGTAATGAGTCAAGTATACTTATATTCCACAAGTAAAAACAAATGTCCTTATATTTTACCTAATCAAGATTACACTTGCATTATATTCATATTTTAATTATTTTTATTAAAGTAAAATGTACTAGGTTGACCATTCCCTGTAACGAAATAAGACTTCCATGGGGTGGGGTGGGGTCTAACCCTTGTTCTCAATACTTGAGGAGAGGTTTAAATCTTTTTTTTTTTCCCTTTTTAATGAAAGTATCTTCCTTGAGTCTCACAAAAAAAAATGACTTAATTAATATAAAAAATACTTATTTTCATTTAAAACATAAAATAAAATAAAATTCATTTTAAGATTTTTTTTTAATAAGTAATATATCAAACAATTAATATTATTCATTGAAGCATTAACATGCGCTAATAGTAAAGAAAATACAGTTTAAAAGATAGGGTCTTAAGTTTTGACTCGATGCATAAGTGGCGGAGCCATATTATGGTCAGTTGGAGCCTTGGTTCTAACTGATCTTTTTTTATCTTATGTATTTTTATATATGTGTATATAATATTTTATTTTGGTCACTAATTTAGCCTAAGCTAATCTCTTATTTTTTCTATAATCATACCCTTTTTTTTTAAATGTGAGAGGAAAGTAAAATTTTTGTTTGAGATACCTATTGAAATTATTAGTATCATCATATATATGGTGCTGCTGTTCATTTTCATTTTAAAGACTAAATAGGTACTCAAAATCACTTCTTTTCACCCCACTCCTTTTGCGAAAGTTATTCTACGTATTTTTATCTTTCTAATGAGAGTAATATTGTGTGATTAGTGAAAATTTTGGGGTTATGATTTCGAGAGAATCGTGAGTTTTGACAATAAAAGACTATATATATGTAGAATGTGATTAATGGCTAGTTTTAATCGGTTTGGATTTATTATTTGGTTGTCTTATGATTTTATAATAAATTTCTCTTTAAAAAATAGATTATAATAGGTTATTGTTTAGCTGAAATTGAATCAATTTTATATATATTTTTTTCCGAAATATTTTTTGGGTTCATATTATATTTCTTTTATTTTCTTCAATTAATTTGTTTTGAGGTAAGTGAGATGTGCATTTAAGTGTTAATTTTGTGGATTGAGTAGTACTTTAAGAATTAATGTTTAGTGATGTAAGATACTAATTAACACTAACATCAATATATATTTTTGTAGGTTGAAAAAGATAAGTAAAGATAAACAGAAAAGCATAGATGTGTTCTTTAAGAAGAAAATAACTTCAGAAAGTGATATTTTTAAGAAGAAAATTTTTGAAAGTGATGCACTTTCTAATGAGTCACCTTCTAAACATCATATAATTTTATTTACTATGTTATCTTTTAATTTATAATTGTCAATTATCATTTATTTGTATTTTTAATGTTATAAGATATTATTTAGTAAATAGTTCAATATGTTTAGTTTTTTGCCCGGACTAAAATAATTATCTGGTTCCGCCACTGGATACATTTGTTAAAAATTACTTCCAATTGGTCCCGATAATATTTAACTTTATCCCCAATTTAGTCTAACAATATTTAAATATGATATGATTAAATAGCGATATCAAAAGAAATATTATTAGTGAGAGCATTTGGGTCAAAAAAACACTTTACATATACTTTTTATGACCGAGAAAGAGTTTATTTCAATAATTGCAACCTTTGATCAAAAGACCTACATTTAAGTATTAATTATAAAAGTAAATTATATTATGAAGTTTTGAAGGGGAAAGACAGAAAGAAAATACAATAAATCATATTTAAGTATTAATTATGAAAGTAAAATTGATAAATAAGTATTGACTATTTTCCAAGTAATAACTTATATTATAGTAGATTAAAAATTTCTTCTAGGTTATCACTTCTATTCTAAATGGAGAGGGTGTCTAGATATTCATTTGTTAAATAAAGTCGACAAATTTGATTCTGTAAATGGGGAAAAAAACGTCAAAGAACTATTTCCTTTTAGATCCCACAATTAATCTCTGAATATGTTTAAATGTTCAATTATCATAGAAAAATCCATTTATTCAATTTTTTTTTATAACCATTTATTCAATATTTTGTATAGAAGTAGAAGAGCACTAAAAAAAATGAAATAAGTAAAATGACATACTTACTTGCTTCTATGAAAAGATAATGAAACATCACTTGATATAAGTTGTCAATTGACATACTCTTGTAATTAATAATATAATTTTTTTAAGAAAATCCCATATAAATATCATATGAATTTGTAAAACTCTCAAATGTTTGTTGAATTTGTTAAAGGACTTAAAGGTACCAAGGACCATATGGGGATTTATACATTCGGGTGAAATTACCCTTTTGCCTTTAGTTTTAAAAAAATAAACATACCCAACAAAAAAGTCATAAATGGTGATGAAAATTTTGTAAATAGAGTTGGAAAATTTGTAAATGTCGTTGAAAGTTTTGTGATAATGCATTATTTTTTTGTTTTTCCCTCAAAGGCAAGAAAGGAAACCAGCCAAAAACATCATAAACGGTAATGAAAATTGTGTAAATAGTGTTGGAAAATTTGTAAATGCCGTTGAAAGTTTTGTAACTATCGTTGAAAAAATGTTACGAAAAATATATATATATTTATTAATGCATATATATATATATATATATATATCAAAGGAATCAAGTGGCCCAATATGACCGGGAGGGTTTCGAACCCCACCTCCTACACTTTCAATGAATATATTTTTTTTATTTAAAAAAAAACCACTCTCCCCAAAAAAACCCCACCCCCTCGCCAGTGGCTGACGCCTAGCAGCTAGTGGTCCTCCTACGGCCGGCGGCTCTTCGGCGAGAGTATTTTTATTTATTTAAAACTAAGGGTCAAAGGGTAATTTCATCCAAATTTGTAAATTCCCATATGATTCTTGATACCTTTAAAGCCTTTAAAAAATTCAACAGATATTTGGGGGTTTTCCAAATTCATATGGAATTTTCCCTATAAGCAATCGGACTTATTTGGAAATTAGAAATTCAAGTAGTATTTTTGTAAATATATTTTTTTCCTTCTTTTAATGATGATATATTTCAATTTATAAGAGATATTAATGGTATATCTATATTTTTGGTATCGTTTTATTTATTTATTTATTTTTGTCTCCATTATTTATTCGCTAATCTCACAACATTACTTAACCATTTACTCTTCTTCTTTTTTCTCACACTCACTTATTATCTCCATAAATAAGATTATTTTTATACATATTTATTACTTTTAAACAATTTTAATTATTTTTTATCTACATAATTTAACTATTTGTACTTTATAAAAATAATTGGAAAGAATTGGAGCAAAGTCAGAGAAAAGAAAAGAAAAAGAAGAGTGGAGCATTAATTAAAAGAAGAGTATGTCAAAGGTGGAAGTGTAGTGCAGCTTGAGACGGGAAACTAAACAGTATTCCTTATATTTTATTTTATAAGAAACAATTATCAGGCTTATTCCTATTTATAAGGAATTTTTAGAAATTTTCTCAACACTTTTTGTTGGTTTTCTATTTTAATCTCATTTAGCTACTCATTTATCAATATCATTGTATTTTATTCACACACATTCTCTCTTTCACTTAAATCAGGAAATATTTAGCAAGAGAAATTACATATTTAACATCTTTATTTTCTCTAACCAACTTTTATATCTATGCTATTCTGGTGAATGTTTCTCATAAAAATGAATAAAGTGAGTAATATTATTACTATATACTATATATACTTGTCTAATTCTATTTATAAGTCACTTTTAACATGTTTTATATATATTAAGGATAACCTTAATTAAATTTCTTTAGCTTCATTATAAAATTCAACAGCTTTTTAATTTTATCCCTATTTAATACCTGTATATAGCATACATAATGAGAACAGAGTCAACATAATAAAGGTAAAAAGTACTCTCTCAGTCCCTATGTATAAGAGCATTTCAACTGAATCACGAGATTCTAAAAAACGATTAAAAGTAGTTAAATGTAATAATTATGTAGGAAATTTATTTTTTCCTCAAAAAATAACCCTATTTACTACTGGACGAGTATTCTTTGTTTTTGGACAAAACTAGAGGAGTATTCTGCACATTTGAATTGAAATAACACAAAACCACTAGGAAGTGCAACAAAATTCAAAGTTTCAACCTTCAACCTCCAGTGTAATTAATTCCTCTCAGTTCATTGAATTAATACCAAAATTATAACCTTCATTATTTAGAATTACTCAATAATGATTCCAGATATCTAAATGTCAACATCAGCTTGCCTTCAACTTTAATTTAAACAAAACGCCACATGATTCACCGTTGAATAGATACCTTGGAAGAACACACACACACACATATTTATTCAAAATTTTTATTTTTCATCTCTAAATTAAAAAGTATAATATATGATAATTTTTTGGTATTACGTGTATGATTTTTTGTATACTAATAAAAAGTGATGTAATTACCAATGATAGCTGGCCAAAAAAAAACAATAATAATTGGATCAAGTGAAAAAGATTCGATTTTTATACTCAAAATGGAGAGTTCAAAACTTGTAAATAAGAAAATCAAGTTAAGAATGTTATTTTCAATTAAACTAAACCACATTTGAATATGATATAATAATATCGGATATCATATAGTTGTACAATAATGTGTTAAAATTAAGCCATTAAATCATGAATATCGTATATGAATTTAATTCACAAAAATAATTAATTCTTTATATTTATATTTTTTTGAAAAAAAATTTGTTATATCCTAAAAGAAAATGGAAGTTGTGAAACTTCCTTCCATTATAGAGATTGCACATTGGATATATAAACAGCATGTCATAATTGAGTTTTGAGATATCGCAGGCTTGCATATTTCTGTTTATTATAATAAAAATTATTAATTTCTTAAAGGTCTCTTGAGATTTCTAACCTGAGAAGATTCTGCATTGTGTAATGAGTCATGTATACCTAATCAAGATTACACTTGCATTATATTCATATTTTAATTATTGTAATAAAAAAAATTGCACAAAAAAAGGTACTAGGTTGACCATTCCCTGCAACAAAACATGACTTCCCCCTAATTATACGGATCATGCTTTCCTCCTTTACACCTCTTTGCTGCCCTCCGATTCTCAAAGTTATGCCGTTTTGCAGTAAAACTTTGAAGGAGCTTGTGCATTTTTTTTTTTGGAAAAAAAAAAATACTGTCGTTGCTTAAAACATACTTCAGGATACCAATATTTAAAAAAAAAAAATTAAATGATCTTGAAAAATTATTTTTTAATCTTTAAAAAAAGTTTTAGTGAACTAACCAGTACTAAAAATAAAATTCAGGATACTAAATGGTATTGGAAAAATACTTTATGATTTTGAAAAATTATATTAGAATTTTGAAAAAGAAAATATTTTAAAATACTAACTGATACTAAAAATATGCTTCAAAATTTTTTTTTTAAGTCCTAAAATAACTTTTCTAGATCATAAAGTATTTTTTCTCAAGTATATTTTTAGTACCAGTCAGTAACTTAAAATATTTTTTTGAAGATTCTAAAATATTTTTTTAAGATGATGTAGTATTTTTTCAGTACCGGTTAGTATCCTGAAGTATCTTTTTAATATTCGTTAGTGTCCTAAAAGATTTATTGATTTTTTTTTTAAAAAAAAAAAGCACAAGCTTCTTCCTAGTTTTGCTCCAAAATGGCATAGCTTTGAGAATCGGACGGCAGCTGACTGAAAGGCGCAAAGGAGGAAAGCCTCATCCTAATTATATGGGGTGGGGTTTAACCCTTGTGCTCATACGTGAGGAGAGGTTAAAATCTTCTAATTGATTCTGATAATATTTAAATTTATCCTCAATTTAATCTAACAATATTTAAATATGATATGATTAAATAGCGATATCAAAAGAAATATTATTTTTGAACACAAAAGAAATATTATTGGCTAAAGCATTTGGGTCAAAAACAGTTTACATATAGTACTTTTTATGACTGAGAAAGTTGCAACTTTTTATATGATTTATTATTGATGGAAACTTTTGCACTGATTAAAGATATGATTTCATTTCTCGCGTACTTTTCAAGTTTAGCTTCTTTTTTCTGTCTGTATCTTACTAAATATAGTTAAGTCATTTATAAACTCTTGTCACCTATATAAATTCAATTAAACTTATGAATTTATATACCTAGTTTATCGTTTTTACATTCCTATCTTATAAAACTGTGTTAACTCACTTTTAAACTTGTATGAAAAAAATTTCAATTTTGTCGTTTTTAATGGCTTTATATATAAATTTTATAGAAATTTATTTTTTAAAATATAATAAATTAAGAATGCTGATATATTTAATTTTAATTATTTAGATTTAAAATATATTTAAATCAAATTATTGTCATTTTTTATATTTTAATTATGAGTTTAATGTTTCTGTTTTGCTGCAGAACTGTCACACTCACATAAAAATGAGTGGGTCCCACTAATATTTTCTCTCTCTTCCCTTTACAATGGAACCTACCCACTTTTATGTGAATATGACAGAAAAATATTTTTACAGTAAAAGCAGAAACATCAAACCTTTTAATTATTTAATTATACATTTTTAATACCTATTTAATGATAATAGTAAACTCTTATGAAATGAATTTATAATTCAAGTTCATGATATAAGTTTATGTCACTGTCACGAATTTATTTAAACTTTGACAATCTTCTTGAGTGATGATGATGAGTCTTGGGCTCTTGGCCATTGAGTTTGCTCAAGGTTTTGAGGGTTCTTGAGTTTGGTTTTGAGGGTTTTGACATTTGGATTTCAATAGTAGGTAAGACCGTAAGAGAAGAATTAGCCAAAGCCTAAAAACTAGAGGCGGTGATTAATTCTCAAGTGACTCTTCAATTAATTGATTTTGTGTTTATCATGTCAAACTCTCTCCCTTACTTTTAGATTCCGCAATCCTACTCCTCTATGTCTTGATGATATCACACCTATTTTTCTAATTTCTAAATAAGTTATTTAACTATAATGTATGTATGTGTGTGTATCTATATATATGTATATATATATAGTAAGACCATTATTTCAATTAAAAAGTGTATGAAAAAGAAAATTCTATGTTGGAAAGGTATGTGGTAGGGGTTGTTGATTGACTTTTATTTATGTCATTTTAAATTTATATAAGGGTATTTTAGGAAAATGAGTAAAATTAACTAATTTAACTTCTCTCATTAATATTTCCAAAATCGGTTAAATATGTTTTATAATTATGACCATAGGGAGTATTTATAAAGTACGTCATTAAATTTTTCATATGAATTTATAATTTTTTTATTCATTTATTATTCTGTGGATTTTATACCCTTAGAATATAATGTAACGACTATAAGGAGTTTTTTTTTTTTGATACAATATAAGGAGTATTAAATAGGAATAACTTTGTTAAGTAATAAAATTTTGAGATATAATCGGTGAGATTTCAATATTTCAAACTTTTCATGATACTAGTGAAATATATTGAAAATAACTTATAAATAGGGTCTGAGAAGTAATCACTTCATACTTATTTATGGAGTAATATTTAAATTTAAATTTTTGAATTGGTTCGTTCCTTTTTTTTTTCACTATAGTCCTTATTATAAAATATCAATTAACATGTATTCTTAATCTTTTTTATAAGTTACTTGCTAATTTTCAAAGAATATTAAATATATTTTTTTGTCATACATCTTATATTTAATAAGGGTAGTGAGAGAGAGTAATAATTACTTATTTATTTTATTTTATTTATAATTACTTTTAGAATATTTCACACAGACAAAAAAATTTAAACTTCATTCATTGTGTTATAAAATTTGACAATTTTTTAACTTTATTCCTATTTAATATACTATATATATGAGAACAAGGTCAACAAACTAATAAATGAAAGGTAAAATGATATATTTATGCATAAGGTCTATGACTTATAAATAGGATTAAAAAATTTCTTTCATATTATAATTGAGTTATAATAAGGACAAAGAAAGTATAAGAAACACTTTGGATTTATGAACACTAAATTATTCTAAGTGAATTTGATAATGAAAGAATCTCTCTTGCTATTTATGGAAGAAAAAAAGGAATCATCTTAGTTAATACTAAAATTCTTCATTAGGCCGCCTAATTAATTGTAGTTATAACATTCTAGAAGCTACTACTTCTAAAGGGGTAGGCATGCAGGGGTTCGGTGGTGCTTTGAATGAGAGTCAAGGGGCAGAAAAAAGTCAACCAGACTGCCAAATAAATTTTAAAATTAAAATGAGGACTTTTTTAAAAAAATAAAATAAAAGATACTTGTATGTTGTATCTCGCTCATCCGTGCAAGCATGTGTCCGTTGGAGGTAATGAGAGAAGAAGAGGACGAAAAAAATGAAGAATGAAAATTATATATATACTATTGTGCCGGAAAAGAAAAGAAAAGAAATATATACTATAACTATTCAAAGCGGCACCGGAAAAAGATAGAAATTGTGCATCATTAGTATTATCATATTACCGACTAAACAGGTCAGCCTACTGAGTTAAAAGTCAATAAGTTAGATCGAAGTCAGAACGGAGTTAACCCGAAACCAACCCGTAAGAAATTAAAAATTTTCGAACAATTAATATAAAGTCCTGAACAAATATTTAAGAAAGTCGATTTTTTTTCCAAAGAAAAAAAAAAGAAAAACCAGACAGGGTCGATGCATAGACCAATTTACTAACCAGTTTTCGTTCCGGTCCGGGTTCTAAAACAATGCTTCTTTCAATTTTTTTATACCCAAAATCTTAGATGAATTGTGTATCAATTAATGAAATATTAGATAAAGCAAGAAATTCTGCTTGCAAAATTCTTAAAGTTGAGACACATGTTTGAATTAAACTTAGATTAACTATAAGCCTATAACTCCTTATATATTTATTTTCAGTTTAAAAATAAAAATAAAAAAAGTGACAAATGATAAAAGAAAGTAGTGGAGGATGCGGGTTATATATTGTTTAATGATTAATTAATTATCAATGAAGCTTTAATTAAGGAAAGGTCAGCCCAATAAAGTCGGCCGGGCCGGCTCCATTATTAAGAAACTTGACCCAGTAAAGGGATTGAGGCTGAAGGGTCCAATGAAGAACCAATCAAGTCCAAGATTCTTTTCTGCCCAACTTACCTTTTTCAACGTAGCTTGTTATTTTTTCGCATAAAAATAATCACATGTCAACTAACTCATCTTTGTAAGTAAATGGCTTTTCTCTAGGTGTGATCCGGAATGGCAAGGGTGAATGCTTGATGGGATTTTGCAAATCTCTCGGCCTGCACAGTGTTATTGAAGCGGAGATTCAAGCCATCATGCTTGGACTCAAGATTGGTCGCCAGATAGGGCTGCAAAAAATCCTCATCTATTCTGACTCTCTTGATGCCATTAGCATTCTTATGCGGGACTGTCCTACGGACCATCCGCTTAGAAATATAGTTGGGGAGACCAGAGACCTGCTATTCAATGATTGGGATGTTGAGCTTCATCACACGTCAAGGGATAATATCTCCTGCGCTGATTATATGGCAAAGGAAGGACATAATGTTACCGTTGAGGATGGGGTGATTATGACCCCAACAGTTCCACAGGGTTGCCTTCATTTGGCTTTGAGGGATCAGTGGTCCATTCAAGAATAGTTCTGTTGTTTTTGTAATATTAAGGGATAGATTGTCATAATCTAGCCCTTTAACCTTACTCAAGCTTCGGCTTGCCTTTCTTATACAAAAAAAAATGGCTTTTTTCTTTTTCTTTTCTCGTCTCCTCTCATCTTTTACCCCTTCATATCATAGCCCAAAATTTGATTGTCCATATTTAATATTTTATAAAAAATATTTTTATAATGGAGAAAATAATGAAAAAAAAATATTAAATGTGGACTACTCAAAGTTTTATTCCCCCTAAAATACTGATATAGATATAATTTGAATGTCCGGATAGTACATGTATATACTTTATTGCATCTTTAACATCAACTATATTTATATAATTTAATTAAATTAAGAAAGTTAGTTAATTTGCGTAACGTGATATCATCTGACATATTCTAATATTTCATGGCTCATCATAAATCCCCTGTTTCAAAAGTTTTAATAATGCGTCTAGAGTGATAAATTTATATTTAAAATCTCACATTTAAAATTCATGTATTTAAAGTCTTTAGTTACAGCCGGCTTTAATACTAATGGGAAAGATTTTGACAATTTAAACACAAGGTCTTAAATTCTGACAGTTATTATAAATGCAAAACGCGTCTTCAAAAAAGCTATTCTCAATTGAGATTGGCAATATTTAAATGTAACCTGGATGGTCAATAATCCTATTAAAATATATATATATATTTTTTTTGTTGGGGTTGTATGAAAAATTTCAAATTCTAAAACTGGTATTTTAGAATACTTTAATGGGATTCACACTTGAAACAACTAGATTGAAGTGATTCCTAAAATATTTAGGTCAGAGTGAGAATTAATATAATAATAAAATATATTTGGATTTGGATCCACATCTTAAATGAATTTTTCAATATTTGAATCGTTGGCCAAATTCAAAGTTTTCTTAAAAGAATAATAATATACTAAATTGATGCCCATGGATTGCCACCGTCAAACTCTACCGTCGTGCCACCGCCGTCAACTTGCAACAACATCTTCCTAATCCTTATCCTCCAAACAACTTGCTTCCTTCCTACTTTCTATTTGATTTTATACAGAACCTATAATTTTATGAGAAAGTGATAGAAAAAGAATATTAAAATGGCAAAATCCTAATCAAGTTTATTACTAAAATGTGATGAGAAAATAACGAAATTTGATGAACAATTTAGAACTCATTTTTTAGGAAATACATTATTTGAAATTTTGCAGATTTAAAATTCTTTTTCGGTCTTTTTTTCCCCTAATTTTATTGTTATTCCTTCTTATATCATCAAATTATTCAATCAAAATGCAATAAACATTATTCAACTAAAAATTTTGTAGTAATTTTATACATCATGGTAGGGGAGGGGAGCAGGGTTCGAACCCTGGACATGAGGGAGGGAGGGAGGTCAGTTAATAACGAATGGAATTTGTGAAGATTGAAGTTGAAAAGATGAAAAAGACAATGAGGGAGTGGATGGTAGTGAAGGAATTGTTGGGTGGAAAAAGAGAAAGGATAAATGTAGAACTTTATTTCAATAAGGGTTAAGTAGCATTTTGCCCAGTAATGTTGCACTGAAAGCTTTTTTGGGTTTAATTTTGCCCCAGAAGCCTAAAAATGTAGCAATTTTACTCTCCAGTAGCGCACACTCAAGTGTGATGCCTCACACTCGAGTGTGTATGGACGACTTCTTCTTTTTTCCTTTTTTTTTTTTGCGTACACTCAAATGTGTGTGCACAAAAACAAATAATCGATAAAGAATGAATAAATATAAAAGAAATTAAATTAAGATCCTAACCTTTGAAAAGAAAATAATAGATATGGGGTTAGGTTTTATACACACATTTGAAAATCTAAATGACCCTGAAATATGGGGTTAGGGCAAAAAATTGGTGCTGTTACAAGTTATGTCCTTGTGGCATTTTTGAGACTTCATTATGCAAGGGATCAAACTAGAGATAGGAAAACAGGGAAAAACTTTATTTTACCTGAAATTTTCCTTACAGGTTTTCTCAACACACTAACGAAATCCCAAAGTAATCCGACCTGAAAATGGCTGGCATGTGCATGCAAAATGTTAAAATCAATTTTCAGCAATTCGAACAAATATAATAGGAATTGCCTTATAAGTTCCTTAATGTAATACAACTTGTTTGTAGTTTTAACATTGGAGTCATGCATAGGAAGATTCGAGTTACCTTAATACTATTGCTCGTAGGTTAAACAATCAATTCAATTAGGAGATTTGGTGCCGCCAAAAAGAAAAATCAAAACAAAAGGAAAGTGCCACGTCCAGGATCTAATAATTAATCGATAACTAAGAAAACTTGAAATATTAAGCAAAAAAGAAAAGGAAAATAAGCACATAAACTTTCCTAAAGGTTAGACTTATTTAGATCCTTAATAGCCTTAGAAGTCATCTATTTTCTCTTGAAGGTCACGAAAGGATCAACTTTCTCTTTACCAGATTCTTTTCCTTTCATAATCCTAACATGCGCTAGATTTCATTGTTTTTTTATTTATATACAGGGTGAGAATGATTCATTGTTTGAAATTGCAAATATCAAATTGGTATCAGAATCCCCTAAATTAGCATTAGAGTCCCGTCAATTGATACCAAAATTCTATCAATTGGTATCAAACCAATCAATTAGTGTCAAACTCCTATCAATTGGTGTCAAAGTCTTATAGATTGGTATCAGAATCCAATCAATTGGTATCATACCAATCAATTAGTATCATATATAGTATATCAAAATCATAATGATTGGTTTTAAAGTCCCCATGGTTGGTATCAACATCATGTCATTTACAATTCTAAACTAAAGACTAAGATGTGTATAATGCCAAACATATAAATAAGAGAAAACAATTTAACAGCATTTGAAAACAACTTTGGACTAGTTACGTTAATAAAAACCAAAGAAAAGTCTGACTTGGATAAAAATGAGATTTTTTATTTTTAGTGTGACGGGATAAAGATGAGACAAGGTAGATGAGTAGAACTAAAAACCAAACATTTAAAAAGAATCATCCACTGAATAAAAATGAGATTTTTTATTTTTAGTGTGACGGAACAAAGATGAGACAAGGTAGATGAGTAGAACTAAAACCCAAACATTTAAAAAGAATCATCCACTGATCCACAACAGTAAATTTTTCACATACAACTACAAAAATATGGTATACTACACAATGTTAAGTGATATTGTTGCTTCAAATTTGTAGAAAGTAAATTATATTTCGTACAAAAGAAAGTAAAGACTAATGCTACGCACAGTATGCACAAAAGACTGATGCTATGCGTAATATGTAGGTGGATTTGGTTTATCAAAGTCCCCTCAATTAGTATTAGAGTCTCGTCAATTGGTACCAAAATCTTATCAATTGGTCTGGTATCAGACCAATCAATTAATGTCAAACTCCTATCAATTAATATCAAAATCTTATAGATTGATATTAGAATCTAGTGAATTGGTATCGGACTGATCAATTAGTATCATATATAGTCTATCAAAATCCTATCGATTGGTATCAGATTCCCCTTGATTGGTATCAATATCATGTCATTTGGCATCAAAATCTCGTTAACTAGAATAAAAAAAGTTGTCAAATAGTATCAGAGACCTATCAAATGGGAAGCTAATTGAGATAATCATTAATTACTCTTGTGGAGATGTATTTTATTTAAATCTTGCTTCAATATCTTGAGGGACACCTTGAACTTCAGATATATCAGTCATGGTTGGTTTAGGGAGCGTGATAAGTCCAAGTAGCTAGAAGGTACGGGGAAGAAAACAAAGAGTCAACAAATTAAAAAGAAAAAAACGAAAAGGCTGAGATGAGGGGAAAAGAAAAATGTTAATCTTACCTCGATACTTAAAAGTCCTATCTTCTTCCTCGCATGCACTTCAAGTTCTCTCTACCTTCACTTTTGAGTGGGTATGAAAATGAAGAATGGGAGAAGGAAAGTGGTATGAAGAAAGATGAAAGAGATATGGAAACTATGTGAAAGAGAATAAAGAGTAAGGGAGGAATAGTGTTTTGAGGTTCACAAAAGAAAAGACAAGAAAGAGGGAGAGTAATGGAAATAGAGTAATACAACTTACTTGTAGGTTCACCAATGTTAACCACAAGCAAAGGTGGCACCAAAGTTCTTAATTGATTGTTCAACCTACCGGAAGTTAGTTCAGAGTTTAGAGTCAGACAGGGAAGCAATAGCTAGGAGAGTGAAGTTACTGTAGGGAGAAGACTGTCTTCCTTTCCTGTGCTTTCAGATAGGGAAGGAAAGGTAGATCTTAGTTCCTGGCCCACATGGGGACGAAGACCGCTTTCACCCCTTGAAAACACCGGTAATGCCGCATCTGAGATAGCGAGAGCCCTTACGCAGATGTTCTTGCCACTGAGGTGAGTCAAATCTTCCATGTGCATTATTCTAAAGGTAAGGTGCTAGGAAAAAAAAGGGAAAAAAAACAGTTCTAAAGGGACAACCATCATGAGATGTTAACTTAGACAAGAGCAGTAACTATAGTGCAACCATCAACCTAGCACATTGTTTCCAAGCTTTTTAGCCCACCTCCACAGAAACCAAGAGTGAAGATAGTATTCATGATCAAAAAATATCACAAAGTCAAACATCTAAAGGTATTGTATCTAACAAAATATTAAATTGGTATCAAAGTTCCTTCAACTGGTATCAAAGTCCCCTAAATTAGCACAAGAGTCCCATCAGTTGGTACCAAAATCCTATGAATTGGTATCAGACTGATCAATTAGTGGCCAACTCCTATTAATTAATATCAAAATCCTATAGATTGATATCAAAATCCAATTAACTGGTATCAGACTAGTTAATTAGTACCATATATAGTCTATCAAAAATTCTATTGATTGGTATCAAAGTCACCTTGGTTGGTGTCAATATCATGTCATTTAGTATCAAAATCTCGTTAATTGTAATAAAATTTTTGTCAAATAGTATGAAAGACCTATCAAATAAGAAGCTAATTAAAACACTCATTAATTATTCTTGTAGTGATATGTTTCATTTAAATATTGATTCAATAACCTGAACCTCAAATATCTCAGTCATGCCTGGTTTATGATTTAATGCATAATTTAAACATTTTTAGAGAATGTTTTAAAATGAACCATCCATTTGCATTGTAATGGCTAAAGAAAGAGAAGAGGAGGGCATAGGATGGTCCCAACGTCCTCTTATTATATATTCTATTTCAAAATCTTAAGTTCAAAACTTGGAAATGAAACAAAGATATAAAATAAAATATTCATAAAATAAACATATTAGAAATAAGGAGAGATAATAGGAATATGGTTAGAAAATAATATGGTGGTATTTAATAAGAATTAGCCCATGCCAGTGCAATGGGTGGATGATGAGTCATATATTTATTAGTGTGTTATTATATAAAAAATCACTTAGATTTGAAATTATCAAAATATTAAATTAAATATTTACTAAATATTTTGTACCTACCTCTCCCATTATTAATTTACAAAGTATTATGTAACTACCTTCCTCATTATCCATTTTTCATAACCACCTTGTTTTT
The DNA here is from genome assembly GCA_034222035.1 of Acacia crassicarpa. Lineage (NCBI taxonomy): Eukaryota > Viridiplantae > Streptophyta > Magnoliopsida > Fabales > Fabaceae > Acacia > Acacia crassicarpa. The sequence goes on along the minus strand of JAWXYG010000008.1, from coordinate 10,481,872 downwards.
GAAAAATATTTTATATCTATCTCTTATTATTAATTTACAAAATATTATGTAACCATCTTTCACATTATCCATAGTTCATAACCACCTTTTTTCCCCTTAAATTTTTTGTGCCTCCCATTATTAGTTTCCAAAACATTGTGTAACTACCTTCCCTATTTTCCATTTTTTATAACTGCCTTGTTTTTTATTTTAGTATTTTTAGTCTGCCATTTTATTGATGTGTCGACTAGGAAGACACTGCTTTATTTTTATATAATTACACTCGAGTGTGCACTTGGTGTTTAAAAAAAAAAAAAAAAAGACTTGCACACTCGAGTGTGCTAACCCCATTAGGCATCATCGTTAGGAGAGGGCAACATTATTACTTTTTAATACTTCCGAGGCAAAATTGAATAAAAAAACACTTCCAAGGCAACATTACCCCTATACATGTACCTCCAAAACAAAATTACTACTTAACCCTTTCATTAAAAACTAAAGTAGTCATCTCATATGGTTACTTTTATTGTTTGACCCCCAAAAAAAAAAATGGTTACTTTTATTTCACAAAAAATCTCAAGACTTTACTTTTTTCCTAGATGATATTCCCCAATTAATTTCTCATATGAGAATTTATCACCAATTTTCTCTAAATATTATTTTATAAAACATCTTTAAAAAATAAACACTTGAATAGAACAAGATCATAGTTATCCATATAAAAGTATATTCCTTCATTTTCATTTCTAATTAAACAAGATAACATCAAAATTTCTTTTATTTCCCCCCTACTCATTAATCCAATCAAAGTAATACTAAAACACCTTCCTTCCCCTACTTTCCCCTCCTTCAAGCCAAACAAATCCTAAGACAACAAAATAATGGTTAGAATATTTTCCTCTAAAGATAATAGCATCAACCGTATATCATATGCAAAACACCAGTTTGACAGATAATGTTCTGATACATTTGTTTAGCGTGCACAATTCTATTTACTATGAAGAACATAGCACTACACAAAATTATCACACGAAACTAATACTATTTACAAAGTACAGGACAACATTTTAAGCTACAGACAAGTGCATAGTATTTGACTATTGAATCAAATCACGTAAATCCTCGGAGGTTGTAATGCTATTCTTGTAATGATCAAAAGGTAAAACCCCAATGTTCTTCAGATGATGCCATTTCCAAATCTAGTATCTTAACTTCCACAAGCCAAACACTCTTCACGGTTTGTCAGAGAACACACCATTTGTGCCATCTTGGTACCATCATCTTCCTCTTCTTTGTCCTCCACCTTTGGACTTTCCTACATTTCCAACAGAAATCTTTCTTAGCAACATAAACACTACCAAAAAGAAAAAAGAAATTAAACATTAGATTATAACGAACTGTTCATACCTTGAGAGCGGAGGTATCCACAGTGAACTTGATGGCATCTGCTGCAGCTCGGGATCGGAGATAATACATTCCAGTCTTCAAACCCTATCATACAAAGACAATGTCAATAACAATAAAATCTCAACCAGAAATTTGTCATAACTTGAGCCAGATTTCAAAATACTTCTGAAAAATAGAATTACATACCTTGGACCATGCATAAAAGTGCAAGGAAGTAAGCTTTCCAAAATTGGGTTGATCCATGTGAATGTTTAAGCTTTGACTCTGATCTATGTAGCAGCCACGATCAACAGCCATATCAACTAAATTCCTTTGCTTAATCTCCCAAACAGTTCTGAACAATACAAATTAGAAGTCAGTAAGAATGCATCATCACCACATTTGGGTTGGTTAAAAATAAAGTCAGTCTCATACTTGTATATGAGTTTCAGCTCATTGGGTATTTCTGGGATTTTCTGAACTGAACCATTCTCATAGATGATCTGATTCTTGACTGCAGGAGACCACAGTCCCATCTCAGTTAAGTCATGAAGAAGGTGCTTGTTCACCACAACAAATTCACCACTGAGAAATAAACAGGCAGAAGTTAGAAGGCAAGATAGGGCATTAATAAAACTAGACACAATAGTTTGGAAAATTGAGGACACAGACCTTATAACTCTTCGACTATAGATATTAGAAGTATATGGCTCAAAACACTCATTGTTTCCAAGAATCTGGCTGGTAGATGCTGTTGGCATAGGGGCTACAAGAAGTGAATTTCTCACTCCGTTCTTTGATATCATATCCCTGAGTGCATCCCAATCCCAAAGCTTTGAGGGTACCTCACCCCACATGTCCGGCTGAAGAATTCCCTGACCAATGCAAAAATAATTCAAGACAATTGAAAGTTAAAAACTATCTGCCAATGTACGTTTGGTTTAACTCATGACCTTTGATCTGAAAGAGAGAAAATGATTTCAGTTATATATATACCTTGCTAACAGGACTCCCACTATATGTTTCATAGGGACCTTCCTTTGCAGCCAATTCAGAAGAAGTTTTTAAAGCATGATAATATATAGTTGCAAAAATCTCCTTGTTCAACTGCTGAGCCTGCATTCCACATCCAAGTAAAAATATAAAGTTGAAGTACTTCTAACTTAAAGTGGAGACAAAAACCAGCCTCAAGAAAATGATTTACCTCTGGTGATTCAAATGCCATGCCAAGCAGTATGAAAGCATCAGCAAGACCCTGAACTCCTATGCCAATAGGCCTGTGACGCATGTTTGATCTCCTCGCAGTTTCAACTGGATAGTAATTAACATCAATTATTTTATTAAGATTGGTCGTCACCACTGCAGTAACCTGTCATCAGCCAAAAGCCCATACAACCATTAAAAGTCATGTAAAGACGTGTCAGCACAAGAAAAGTACACAGGTTTTTTCTTCTTTTTGCTTGCTTGCCAGCAAAAAGCACCCAGCTCAAAACACCATTAAAGAATTTAAGGAAGACGTGATTTAGTCAACATTAAATGGTACCTCTGCTAGTTTATCAAAGTCAAAATATCGATTCCAAGAGCCTCTGCTTCCAACAACCTTTGATGGATGAGACTCCATTGGCACACCCTACAATATAAGCAAGGTAATGAATTCCAAATTAGGAGAAATATTGATTTTTTTTAAAAAAAAAATAGAAATTAGTCTTATACATAAAGCATGGTAGAGATGCCCTACCTTCTCTCTTACAAACCGAGGCAGGGCAATTGATGCCAGATTGCATACAGCAGTTTCTGTTGGACTGGTATACTCAATTATCTCAGTACACAGGTTTGAAGACTTAATTGTTCCTAGATTTTGCTGGTTACTTTTCCTATTGCAAGAGTCCTACAAAGAAAATAAATGACTTTTAGCAAGAAAATACAAGAGGGATTAAAGCAGAATACTGTGGCAGAAATTTAACGAGTCATGGTAGACCACCTTAAAAAGCATGTAAGGGGTTCCAGTTTCAATCTGGGATTTAAGAATTTCGAACCAAAGATTTTGAGCCTGAACAACCTTTTTTGCTTTTCCCTGTATTGAGGCAAAAGCACATAAGATAAACATCACAGCAATAAGCTGAAAAGGTGCAGTCAAAACATAAAACAAATATCCTACACAAACCAAGAGTGAACTTACTTCTCTTTCATATTGAAGATATAGTTTCTCAAAATCTTGACCCCAGCAATCTGCCAAACCACGTGCTTCATTGGGACAAAACAATGACCATTCTCCATTACTCTGAACTCTCTCCATAAAGAGATCAGGTACCCATAGCGCAAAGAACAAATCTCGAGCACGGTGCTCTTCCTGTAATGATAGAACCAATGCATAAATAATGGTTATTTAAACTAAATCAGTATATGTAGAATAAACAAATAATAATAGCTGGGACCATTTCCTTGATAAAAATGAAAGAATGCCATCCAATTTCTTCTTAGCTCATTCATACCTTTCCATGATTTTTTCGTAACTCCAAAAACTCAAATATATCAGCATGCCATGGCTCCAAGTACACAGCAAACGCACCTACAAGTGCAAAGTTTATAAAGGAAAGGCATTTTTATAAGAACATAAGAAAATCAATTATTTCATAGAAAATATACCTTTCCTCTTGCCACCCCCTTGATCAACATAACGAGCAGTATCATTGAACACACGCAGCATTGGAACAATTCCATTAGATGCCCCATTAGTTCCACGAATATAACTGCCTGTGGCTCGAATATTGTGAACAGAGACCCCAATTCCTCCAGCTGACTTGCTGATGACAGCACACTCTTTCAAAGTATCATATATACCTTCAATGCTATCCTCTTTCATGCACACAAGGAAGCAACTACTCAACTGCCAAAACACATAAAGCCAATGTTAATATTTTATTGCCATGCTTATGAAAGTAAATAACATAAAAAGGGCAACATAACCATAGGTTCAAAGGACAATGAGATAAAATGAATTGATGGAGGACAGAAGTATAAGAACTAATCATACCTGAGGTCTTGGAGTTCCAGCATTGAAAAGAGTAGGAGATGCATGAGTGAACCATCGCTGAGACATCAAGTGGTATGTTTGGACCGCAGAATCCATGTCATCCTTGTGAATTCCAACAGCAACCCTCATCAGCATGTGCTGAGGCCTTTCCACAACCTTCCCTTGAACCTTTAGTAGATAGGATCTCTCAAGGGTTTTGAAACCAAAATAATCATAATCAAAGTCTCTGTCATAGATGATCTCACTGTCTAAACGAGCAGCATTCTGCAGTGAAAAAAGAAACGTCACAAACGGAGGAACACAACATAAATTAAGACATTAAAAACCAGAAACAAGCATAAATTGCGCATAGCAACCAATTATACGTACTGCACATAAACTAGCAGGGATAAGAAAAGATACCTTCATAATCAATTCATAGACATCATCAGCTATAAGAGGAGCCTTCAAACCAGATCTCTCATTGAAATGGTTATACATGATTTTGACCCTGGAAACACCAGATTGACACTACAGTTAACAGATCTGCAAGCCTAAATAAAGGAAATATGAATACCATTTCAACAGATACTTACGTCTCAGAAAATGACTTTCTAGTGTTCTTGTGGAGATTAGAAACAGCAATTCTAGCAGCCAACTGCATAAATGATCATGGAGAGAATCAAAATCGTAGATCAAGTGATATCCAATTGAATGCAAGTATACTGGCAATCAAACACCGAAATCATAAGGAAGGACAAGAAAAACTCACACAAGCATAGTCAGGGTGGTTGGCAGTCATCGCAGCGGCGGTTTCAGCAGCCAGTTCATCGAGTTGACTAGTGGTGACACCCTTATAGACACCAGCGCATACTTTTTGCGCCACCATGACGGGATCACAGTGCTCGATGCTCAATCCATAACTGAGCTTCTTCAATCGCGCAGTTATCTTGTCGAAATGGACCGCTTCTTGACGACCATCTCTCTTCACGACGTACATCATCTCTCACGAAGCACGGATAAGCGTGTTTCTCTGGAGAATTTCTTCGAACAGGTTAAGCGCACAAAGGCACACAAGTCAGGCGAGAAGATTTGGCGCCAATATATAGTAGATAATGGCGGGTGAGGCGTGGTTTTGAAATTTGGAAATTAGGGTTGAGTGCTCGGTTAAGCTTCCTGTGGAAGTTTGCAATTTGAAAATTTCCCGCCAGATTGTCCGTAGTTTCGAATTGGAAGAGCTGGCCCTTATCTTTTTCAGTTTGTCCCCAGCTTTTATTGCGTGGACTGTGGTGGCGGGTAAATGGGGATGAAGCTGCCGATGTACGTCTCCTTTTTAAATAGGTTAATGAATTAAAGAAACAATGAATAAAGTTCCGGGTGTTATAAAAATAAGAAAAATGAAAGATATTGAGATGGATGCTTCCAATCATAAGAAACTTTCAAGAGACTATTTATTTATAGTTTATATTGATTTAATTGGAAAATTTTAAAAGACACCCTTGGAAGGCAATTATATGATAATATTTATAACACTTTTGGATATTTATAAATAAATATTTTGATTTATTAAAACCTTACTAAGAAAAATCTTATGGGATAAAAATCTAGTAAAGGAAAAATACTACACGATATATAGACGATATATATTAAAGTTGTTTTATTAAAAATCTCATGAGAAAAATCAAATTTGACAAAATCTTGATTAAGGAAAAAAGAGTAACATGGTCTCTATGAGCGTATCTATCTTTGAGCGTATCTATCTTTTAGCCATCGAATCATGAATAATGCATTGCCACTAAATGTTTTGTTAAAATATATTCCTCTAACAAGTTTTTTTGAATATATTAAAATATCAGTATATTTTCCACTGTCCTATGCACTATGGAAATAACAGAGAAAACTTATTCTGAAAATCACCAACATGTTGAACTTGCTTTGAACAAAATGTTCTCATGTAATAGCACATAGAGCTACCACACCAAATATCAGTTTCATAGTATCTATAGCGTATCTATATCTGTAGGAACTTCTTCATTAGCATGATGTGAAATATATGGTACTTCTAATCTATTAAATTCAATATATTTTGCAAACAAAAAAACCATGGCAAGAATATGTGATTTTGAGATCATTGAGGCATTCAATAACTTGATTTATAGGTCAAGTGAAATGTAAAATTACTCATTTTTTAATATATTTTTTAATCAATTATATAGGCTCGAATTATTTTCAAACTTGCATAACATCTTATATATAAAATAATTTGCTTGTACATATTTCTAGCGTTTTTTATCCTTCAAAGATTTTCATATAAATTTCACTATTCAATGAAACATATGTATAAAAACAACAACATCTAACATATGCATAACTTTTATTTTCATATGTTGGTAGAATAGTAATATATGCAAAATTATTGTATCCACCACAAAATAATATGTCTCATCATAGTCTTCATTAGCATTTGCGAAAATATTTATTTTAACTTAAATATTTATATATTTCATGTTTTAGTTGGGACTGCAAGTCTATACTTTTCACGTATTGAAATAAATTATATTTTCATTGTGTCTTTTCCTTGTTACTTGTTCTTTTGGCCAATCACCATTTTTCTACCTCACAGATAGATTTATGCATAAGATCATCACTTGATTATGTGAAATTATTATCAAGACCATTGTTGACAATAGAGCCGGCAAAACGAGCCAGGCCTATCGGGCCAGCCCGTTTAAGCCCTGACCCTTTAAGGGCCGGGCTTGGAAATTGGAGGAGTGAGGTGATGTTTGACCTTGGAGGGCCAAGGGCTTACACGGGCCGACCCTAAAGGGCCCTTCAATTTTTTTATTCTTTATTTTTTAAAGTTGAACACTTGTTGAAGTTGGATCCTTTAATAATTTATATGTATTTTTTATTTGTTATAGAGTTATTTATCTATTTAATTACAAATACATAATAACTATACTCTAATTTTATGATTTGATTTATTATTTGTTGTAGATAAAGATTATAGATGTGTTCATGAAGCCGGAAAAGAAATTCATAATATTCTTACTCACGAATCAGAGTTTACTACCTCAAAGTGAATAACAATCAAATGTCGTCAAAATTGATGATAGTGGCGAAGATGACGATAATAATAGTCATTGTACTAATGTCGCTTAGTAGTTAATAGTATGCTTCTTATGTTGTATATGAGTTATTTGTAAACATAGTTTGCTTTTGATTATAAATTAGTGACTGTGTTTATTTGTTAAATGATTTATGTTGTAATTTACAAATTATATTTCTTTGGAAAAAAACGGAAGAAAAATAATTAAAATTTGGAATAGTAATTTCCGGGCCCTGCGGGCTAGCCCTAACCCTGGTGCTCTCGGGCCAGACTTTGAAAAACAGATGTTTTTCGTACTCCGGGCCTTGGAGGGCTAGCCCTGTTAGGCCGACCCTGGTTGACAGCTCTAGCTGACAACTTAAATCTTTCAGTTTTATTTTTCCTATGACATAATTCATTCAGATCTCATTGTTGCTTTCAGTTACCTAAACCTCTTTTGAGGCTTTGCAATTAGCTATGTCTTTGTCTCTTTTAGAATAGCTGCCTCCTCAATATTATCTTCTTGACTATTTGCTCCTTTATGCTTATTAGAGCATTTTCAACTGGAATACAAGATTTAGTAATTCTTTTAGGTTAATAATTGATTCTGGTAGACATTATGAAATATTTAATGAATGCAAAACTTGATAAACTCCTAGTTTCTACTGCCATATTTGAGAATCTATACTTAATAGTAATAATGCATTCATTTTGTTTTCTCTTCTATCAATTCAATTCAATTCATTAGGAAAACTTTGTCAAATGGCAATAGATTAATCATGCAGTATAAGTCTCCTGAATTCATTTCTTCTATTAAAAATATCATTTTATTTCATTTAGAGACAAACAATAAAAAGGAAGTCTTTACCCAACATTTATCCTAACTTTCTTCAAATATTCCTTATGTGCGTTGTTGTGGATAAATAGAAATAAACATTGCACATTCAAACATTTGATATAGAAAATATATGTCTCCTAACTAATAGGGGTGGAAATAGGTCAGACCCCAATCATGTGGTCTACGGCCTGACTTGTTTAGTGCCTGGCTTGGCTTAGCCTAGCCTATTTATTAAAAAGGTCAGGCCAAGACCTATTTATAAAAAAGGTCAGGCCAAGGCCTATTTAAAGGCCTTGATATGTGAATAGGCCAGCCTATTTTGTTAACGCTTGATCTGTTTACATAAAAAATATAATTTTATTTTATTTTATATATATTTATATATATATTATACCCACACAATATTTAATTTATATTTTTTATACCCATATTTATATTTTTTCAATCTTATATTTTAATTTTATTTTTTAACCATTATTATATTGTAATTTGTAATTTAAAGTTATAATAGGTAATTATTGTATTAACCACTAATTTTTGACTATTTTTTTATTCAACATTTTCTCCTCCAACTCATACCCTGACGCTTGCTATTCCAGTATTCTTTTTTTTTTTTTTTGGTTCGAACTATTCCAGTATTCTCTCTCGGCGCTTGCTATTCCACTCCCAATACTCAAACCAGTGATCCGTCACCTCATCCTCACTTTTCCAGTATTATCGTGGCGCTTGCTATTTGTCTGGTCATCCTCTCTTTTCCAGTATCATTGTGGTGCTTGCTACTTGTCTGCTCATTTTGTTGCAACTCAAATTGGGTATGTCATTGTGTTTGTTTGTTTTTTTTTTCACTCAAAATATCTTTCCCTATCTTCTTAGGCTTTCTTTTTGGCCAAATCTTCTTACGTTTTCCACTTGAACTTTTTTCTTTATTTGTTAACCATCACTGTTTGCACTGTTTGTCTTTTTCGCCATCTTAAATAAACTTTGTTTGACCATAAGGGAATTTATTTTATCAGATTATATTCAACTCTTTGCACTTGATGAATTGAATCATCAATTGGTCCACATCAGATCCATTTATACTTGTTGAGGAATTTATTTTTTTCCACGATTTATGTTTAACAATTTTATCCATTTTTTATTTCTATGACCATCAAGGAATTTATTTCTATCCCATCAGAGTGTTTATTTCTTTTACTATTAGATAATTTATGTTAAACTATTTGTTTGTTATTTTATCGGATTGATTTATTTTATCAAGTTATCTATCCAAGTTCAATATTAACAATGAAGGTCTAAGACATTTTTTAAGCAGTATATGTCACATGTTTCTAGTCAAGATTTTGAAGAAAATAGGTCAAGCTCAATGATTGCTTGAGCCTCCATCATTCTATTTATAGAAGTGTACAACCAATGATACAATAACACGTGTCCTTACAAGATTATTCTAGAACATACAATAATATTCTATAATACAAAAGGAATATACAAGATACAATTTATTTCTAACTCCCTCCTTCACTTTGAGCCATCCTCTTCTTCTTACTTCTGATCAAGGTGAGATCTTGCTGATGCCTTTTAGTGGGAGCAACAGTGACTCCTAACTTATCTCTAAGGAAACAAAAACGAGAGCTATGTAATGGTTTAGTAAGACAATCAGCAATCTGAAACTCTGTAGGTACATAAGAGACCTTTAGAGCCTTGGACAAGACTTGATCTCTGACAAAGTGCAATGCACATCTATTTCAATGTGCTTTGTTCTTGCATGATGCACAGGATTGGATGCTAGAGCGGCAGCACTGGTGTTATCACACCATATGGTAGGTATCTGCTTTAGTTTCAAATTCAACTCAGAAAGTAATGATCTAATCCAACTCAGTTCAGATGCAGTGTTAGATAAAGAGCGATATTCAGATTCACAGCTAGAACGAGAAACAACTGATCGCTTCTTAGATGACTAGGTCACGAGAGAGTCACCTAAAAAGACACAATATCCCCCAACAGAACGTCTATCATCCGGGCATGATGCCCAATCTGCATCTGAGTAGGCGGAAATGGCAAGAGCACTAGCTGGTTTCACATGAATACCATAATGAATGGTACCCCTAAGATACCTCAACACTCTCTCTATTGCTTTCCAATGCTCAGTAGTTGGTTGTGACAAAAATTGACTCAACTTTCCAACACTGAAACTAATATCAGGCCTTGTGTTACACAAATATTGAAGAGCACCAACTGCACTTCTATATTCAGAAGGATTAGAAAGTAATTCACCAGAATAGGCAGATAAGGATTTTGTGGCAATCATGGGGGTGATACAAGGTGATGCATTATTCATGTTGAACCTATCAAGCAGGTCACATATATATTTCCTTAAGTTAAGTACAATCATGTGTTGTCTCTATGTGCTTCAATCCCAAGGAAATAGTGAAGAGAACCAAGATCCTTGAGTGAGAAAATAGAGTGAAGTTTGGCAGCGAAGCATTTAAGACTATAAGCATTACTATCAGTCACAAGTATGTCATCCACATATATCAAAATCATCATAATCTAAGTCTTATCAGAATAGACAAACAAAGAGATATCACTCCTGGAATTTGTGAATCCCCAAGTGAGAAGAACATTGCGAAGTGTGTCAAACCAAGCCCTTGGAGCTTGTTTCAAGCCATAGAGTGCTTTAGACAATTTGCATACATAATCAGGCCGAGAGGGGTCGACAAAACCTTCCGGTTGTTTCATAAAGACGGGTTCAGTCAAAAAACCATTGAGAAAGGCATTATTTATATCAAGTTGTTTAATTTCCCAATTCAAAGAAACAGCAAGAGTCAAAACAATGCGAATAGTAGACGCTTTACTAACGGGGCTGAACGTCTCATAGAAATCAATACCTTCGCTTTGTTGATATCCCTTAGCCACAAGTCTGGCTTTTCGCTTGGCTAGGGTACTATCAGAATTAAATTTGGATTTAAAAATCCATTTGTTGTCGACAATGTTCTGAGTCTTGAGTCGAGGGACAAGAGTCCATGTTGCATTTCTTTGAAGAGCTGAAAATTCTTCGATCATGGATTTCTTCCATACAGGTGAAGCTAAAGCTTGCTTTGCTGTTTGTGGTACAGGGTCAGAGGCAATAGTTAGCCCAACATAAGGAAACTTGGGTTTGGAGACCCCAAGCTTGCTCCGGGTGATCATTGGATGATGAGAAGTGACTGTTTGTGGCTACATGGGGGCTGAATCAAAAGCTGATGTGGAATCTGAATGTGCTAATGGTGTAGGTGAAGCGGAGATTGATGGAGGAGCTGATGAAGAGTGGCTGGATATTTGTGATAGAGGAGCTGATGAAAGGTGGCTTGGTGTTTGTGAGGGTGAGGTCGTGGCTGATGTGCTGGCTGATATGGGAGAAGCAAGTTGATTGGGTGATGCTTGAGGAGAAACTAAAGGTGGAGAAGGATCAGGGGAAGGTATAGTTGAAGAGTGATTGGGTGTGACAAGAGGAGAAACAGCTGTGTTGGGCGGATTAGACTGCAGATCAGATTTAGAAACAGAGCTCTGTTCACTAATAAAAGGAGATAGGCTTGAGAAATTAACAATTTCAGCAGCTGCTGGCTTCTGAAAACACAGAAAATTGTTAGCAAATGGGAAATCAGCCTCACTAAACACAACATGTCGTGATATATAGATCCGACCAGTAGAACTTAAGCATTTGTAACCTTTATGAGAGCCACTATAACCCAGAAAAGTGCATTTAGTACTGTGGTATTGCAGTTTATTCTGGTTATAAGGTCGAAGGCAAGGAAAGCAAGCACATCCAAAGATTTTGAAGTTCCTGTAATCAGGTTTTTTTGTTATAGAGCACTTCAAAGGGTGAAACACTCTTTAAAATAGCAGTAGGAAGTCTGTTAATGAGATAAACAGCAGTAGAGAATGCATCCCACCAATAGAATGTAGGCATAGAAGCATGAGCTAAGAGTGTTAGACCTGTCTCAACAATATGACGATGTTTCCTCTCAACTCTACCATTTTGTGCTGAGGTGTGAGGACAAGAGTGTCGAAAGACAATACCATGATCATCAAGAGAACTTTGAAAAATTCTGAATTCACCACCCCAATCACTCTGGAGGACTTTGATTTTCCTTTCAAACATATTCTCAGTCATATTCTTAAAAACTTTAAAAGCAGAGAGAGCTTCACCTTTTGTTTTTAAAGGATAGATCCAAGTATGTCTACTATAGTCATCAAGAAAGCTAATGTAGTATCTATAACCTTCAACATTTTAATAGGGGAGGGACCCCAAAGGTTTGTGTGAATCAGATCTAAAACACAAGTAGCTCGTGAAACAGAGACAGAAAAAGAGAGTTTGTGGGATTTGCCTAGTTGACAAGATTCACAAAATTGAAATTTTTCATTAACCGGTAGACAAACATTACAATCAGTAAGAACTTTTTCTAGAACAACTTTACTAGGATGTCCTAGTCTTCTATGTCAAGATTCTGAAGAAGACAAATTTACAATCAGTAAGACACTATTACTTTTGAAAATTAAGGAAGATTACTCAAGTGAGCACTTGAGTGACATAGTTCTTTTGGCCATCATTAGCTAGTCACTTGATAGTGATGCATTATGTCCACATATTTTGAAAACTAATAGCCAGTGCCTCCTCAGTGACATAGTCTTAGAAGACTATATCACTCAAGTGATAAGGTCTTTGGCTTCAAAACAATGTCTTGGATATTTTTATACTCTTTCAAATCACTCTTAAACATGTTTTTTTTCCCTTCCAATTAATCCAGTACATTACTAATCATCTTTAAGGACAAGTTTTAAGTGATTAAACTCAAAATCACAAAAAATACTTTTGTGTCAGAAACATTAAATGCAAAGCTACCTCATCCAATCTGAATGCATTTTGAACTCCAACGGCTATAACAAGACTCCAACCACTATAATCAAAGCTTCAACAATCATCAAATTATCCCACCTATAAAGACTAAATATAGGTCAAGTGGTTATGCCAAAATAGTATAAATCCCTAGTGTTTTTTTAAAAAAATCTTATTCTCGTTCAATGACATCTTTTTAACTCTAACCTTTTTTATCACTTTGGTTTAAAATTTTAAATTTTTAATATCACTTAATTCACTCCCTCTTAGTTGAAAGGCTTGTCTAACACAAAAGATTTTGGATCTTATACAAATTAACCCTTTGGCCTATAGCAACGCAAGATTCCATCATAGGAATGAAATAGGTTTAAATTCTTACACGTTGTGTTGGTTCATGGGGGTCTACTTTAGGAAGAAGAACAATGTAGTTGTATTTAACCATTCTCTCAAACTTTGTTTCACAAGGTTGCATTTTTTCCCACCAAACAAGTTCCATTGAGAATAGGGGAAATGAGGTTGTAAATCATCTTGGGATATTTTTTTTGGGTATACAAAATTTAGGAAAGGGGATGGACTCACTCACAGTCCAATGGCAGGGTGTTTAGAACCCAGTCCATAGGGAATATTGGCCAAAGAGTACATATGCCTCTACCTCTATTAGCGTTAGCTAGTTGAACCTAAGGACAAGGGGTTCATCTTGGGATTTTGGCGCATTGTCCTTCATAAATGTTGCATTTTTTTTTTTAAAAATTGATAGATATGTGACTTCACTTTGCATATGAGCCTTGTCATGCAAAGTAGGAAGATTGGTAATAATGAAACTTCCATGGCAAGGTTGAGTACCTTTAGGACCCGTTTGTTTCACAGAAAACCGACGCTGGAAAGGGAAGATGGGACATTTCCCACAGGAAAAACGTGTTTGGTTGCTCCATCTTCCTGGATCCAATCTTTCGGCGGCTCAGTATCTTCCTTCATTTATGGGAAGATGGTTTCCCTCAATTTTTGGATGGAAAGTGATCTTCCCTTGGGAAGATTCCCAAATAGCCCTCATCTTCTTCTTCAATCCATCTGTAATCCTTGCCGCTGCCGACGCTGACTCCGACACCGACGCTTCCTCCTTCTGCAAATCCCTCTGTCCCTTCTTCTTCTGTGCGTCATTGTTGTCGGTTGCAAGGATGAAGAAGATCTGAAAATTTTGTGGGTGTGTGTTGATGTCGGGTGTTGTAGGGATGAAGAAGATCTGAAATTTGTGTGTGCGTGGTGTGTTGCAGGGATGAAGAGAAGAAGATCTGAAAATTTTGTGTTTGTGTGTGGTGCACTGTCGACAGGGATGAAGAAGATCTGGAAAAAAAATTGTTTTTAGAGTAAGGGATATTTTGGACATTTCAAAGCTTACATTTTAATTATAGTTTTTTTAAAATCATCATCTTCCATCTCAATTTCCAGTCTACCAAATAGAACACTCCTTTTAAGTTCTCTCCTAATCTTTCTTTCCATTCCTTTCCTTTCTCTAAAGTTCCTTTCCTTCTTTAAATCTTCTTCATAACAAACGGGGCCTTTGGTAAGTTAAGAGCCAAATGTCCTATGAATATCCTTGAGAGTGATATATATATATATATATATATATATATATATATATATATATATATATATATTTTGTGGTTTTATCTCCAAATTCAAGCCAATTAATTTGGAGATATCTGCCTAGCTTTTTCACAAAGTAAAAAAATATTGTTTGAATTAGCATTATGATATAATGACTTATTGGCCAAAAACCCAATTAATATGGAATTTACTTCGGCGGCTTCAACAAAAAAGATGCAAAGAGAAGGGAAAATGGCATTGGAGAAGGAAAGAAGAAAATAGGGCTTTTAAAAAGTATGTCATACATTAATTTTTAGTAAAAGAAAATATAAATTACTCAAAAAGACCCAATAACCTGATGTTTGCAAAAATATCCTAAGGAGAAAAAAAATGTTGACTAATACATTATGTTCATTACATTGGGCATTTTCCACACTGAAAATATTATTGCATGGTTCTGGCTTAAACAATGATGAGGGATATACTTACTGATTACCCACTAACAATATTCTCACATGGGTTGTGAGATTATGAGCCAACTTTTTAAATCTCACATAGGCCATGAGATTTATACTCAACTTCTATGTTTTTATTATTAGGGTTGAATACCACATTTGCCATAAAAGTTTAACTTAAAGGAACACTAGTCACCTAAAAGTTTTTTTGGTCTCATCTTTGCTAAAGAAGTTTAAAAACATAGTAATTTTACCAATTTATTGATTTTGACCATTGAATTGTTGCTCTTCTTTGTTAACTTCCAGGAGCAAATTTGCTCTTAAAAAAACTTCCGGGCCATATTTGCTCTGTTTTCTTAACGTTTAGGATAAAAATGAGACCAACAGAACTTTTGGGTGACCATTGTTCTTTAAGCTAAATTTCCAGATAAAAATGATATTTACCCTTATTATTATTATTATTTTGCTGGTTTCATCTTTTTCACCCTGTTTTTTTTTATATAACTTTTTTTTTTCCACCATGTTGTCTACTAGATATGTATCAACTCTTCTTTTGCTCCTCATTCTTTTATGGGAAAATTCACATACGGGCCTTTTTACAGAAAAAATCTCAAAAAGGCCCTAAGATTATGAAAATCCTAAAAAAGTCCCTCGGACCTTTTCTGGGATTTTCAGAATCTATGTGAGTCGTTAATGGGGCTGATATAGTTGTTAACGGGTAAGTCATTAACAACTAAATCAGTATAATGAACAACAATTTGCTAACAACTAAATCACTCACGTTAACAACTATATCAGCCTAATTAACAAGCCCCAAGATTCTGACAATCCCAGAAAAGACCCTAGGATTGTCAGAATCTTGGGGCATTTTTGGCATTTTTCTGTAAAATGGACCTGCTTTTTCTGAGATTGTCAGAATTTTAGGACATTTTTAAGATTCTTTTGTAAAAAGGGCCCTTATATGAAAGTTCCCTTCTTTTATAAGTTGTTTGGACCGAAACAGGCTCGCTTTAACTCGATCCAGTAATATGATGGGGTACGTTGGGCCTTTGGTCCAGATTTAAATCTCTCAAGAATTATTTTTAAAAAACAAATTAACATTGTACCAAAAAAAAAACATTGTACCCAAAAAAAAAAAAAATTAAGTTGAAGTGTCTGAATTTTTGCTTTAGATTACTAACATGTTTCAAAGCATATCTTATGTGTCCGAGGGAAGGATCTAGACTAGAACGATCCTGAGATAACCCCAAAACCCTAGAATTTCCGAATTCCGAAGCCCACACTGTCTTCATCTCTACCTCTTGCAGTTGGGTGAGCTTGAGATTGCGAGCTTGAACAAATTATGGACTTTGACGAGTACGACTACCTGGAAAAGACAGTGGAGGAGCAGGGAGATCAAGATTTGACGAAGAGCAAGGGGAAAAACGATAAGAGTGAGAGGGCTTACAGGAAGCGTGACGTCGACGACGATGTTGATGGTGAAGATAAGAAGAGCAAGAGGTCCAGGGCCGACGACGAGAATGGGTCGAGGAAAGATCGTGAGGACCGCGAGAAAGAACGTTCTAGTCGAGAAAAGGAACGGCATAGGAGTAGCAGAGACAGAGAGAGGGATAGTGAAAGGGAACGAGAGAGGAGGAGTAGTAGGGATAGAGATAGGGAGAAAGAGAGAGATAAGGAGAAGGAAAGAGAGAGAAGGGAGAAAGAGAGGGATAGGGAGAGAAGAGACAGAGACAAGGAGAGGGAAAGAGAACGGGAGAGAAGGGAGAGAGAGAAGGAGAGGGAAAGAGAGAGAGAAAGGGAGGAGAGAGAGAGGTCCAGGAGAAGCAAAAGTCGTTCTGATCGAGAAAGAGAAAGAGAACGAGAATTGGAGTCTAGAGACAGCCGGTATTTGTCTTTCCTGCCTCATCTTGTTTGTGAATTTTGTTCTCATTGTTACTTTTTTCTTGGTTGGAAGTCCATACGATGCATTTATGTTACTTGCCATCCATCTGATGAGCCCTATTAGCTGACGACGCGAACTGTAAATAACTAGTTCCCGAATTGTTTGTGAAAGCACAGTGAGCAGTTCAGTTACTGTTTTATTTAAGGGAATAACATTTCTGCATTTACTGCAGAAATGTTATTCTGCAGCTACCTAAAAATGGCACTTTTTCTGCTTAAATGTTATTCCCATGATTAAAATCAAATTGCCTTTGCAGCACAGCAAAGGCGGGCAAGCTCTCTCGCAACTGTAATAAACACAAACAATCTGATTTATTCTTTCTCAATCCCTTTCTTCACTTTCATTCTCTCGTTCCGTGTAAGCTATAGTTCTATATACCCTTCTTCCTTTTGTGTCTTCTTTATGTGGTATTCTTGTGCAATAAAAGAAATCGGCTGAGAGGCGTTTGAAGCTGGCATTTACCGACTATATTCCAAGGAGTAACGTGGTTTGGTTTCTCTGTAGGGTCATTTCTCTTAGGTTTTTCTCTGAACCCATCTTTCTCTCTTTCGATGTCAGTGTTTGTTGGGTTTAGTTAATACCCATGGATTTTGTTTTTTGCCGGCAAGATTTCAAGGGAAAATAATATCTTTATCCCAAGGGAAAATATTTATTTCAATGCATTTTCAAGTCGTCGAAGTTTTCTTGCTCAGTTTACTCCTAGACGTTTGACTGATGTTGGTTTTGGAAGCTACTGATGAATCTGAAACTTGCATTTCTCTGACGAGTGTCTGTCCTCTTTGCACATAGGCTAGTTTATTTGATTATTGTTTAGTTAGGTGAGAACTAAGTAGGATGCTAGAGATTTAAATACTGAAATAGTTGAGCTTCTTCCAGGGACATCTTATTTTCTTCAAGTCTTCATCCTTTCCCTGCTCTAGATTAGCTTCCTCTTATTAGTCTGTCCTTGATGATTGATGAGAACTATAGCTTACACGGAGCGAGAGAATGAAAGTGAAGAAAGGGATTGAGAAAGGATAAATCAGATTGTACGTTTGTGTTCATTACAATTGCGAAAGAGCTTGCCCGCCTGTGCTGCAAAGGCAATTTGATTTTAATCATTTGAATAACATTTAAGCAGAAATGGTACCGTTTCTAGGTAGCTGCAGAATAACATTTCTGCAGTAAATGCAGAAATGTTATTCTCTTTATGTAATGGAGTTATCTTTTCCCTATGTCTGTAGTGATTTTAATCTGAAAAATCCCTTAAGGACATCAGTTTAACAAGGAGTCAGATTAGGCTAAATTAACTCGTTCTGAAGTTCTTATTTTTATCGAATGAACGAATGCATCTTTTTACCTGCAGCGCCTTGACTAAACTTTGAAGGCTCTTGGCTAATCAAAGTGAAATTTAGAGTTGCAGCTCTATATAATTTAATTTATGTGATGTGTGTAGACATATATGGGAGGAAATCATCGGTGGTTAACCTAATCTGATCACTAGAATCTCTCCTATAATCAAGGAAACAATAATTTGAAATTTAAACAGATTTGATCACATCACATAACAAATTAGGGAAATTAGGTTTTAAGTGAGAAGGGCTCATAAGTGACGGCTAGGCCCATTTAGACACAAAGCAATGAGTTTGTTCACCCTCCTTGCCTTTCTTGTTTTTTCACAGGTTATAGAGTAATTTTGGATTTAGATTAACAGTTAAAATGTAAAAATGGTACTGCAGATTCCTTGAGTTTTGATTTTTTAATCTATAGCAGCACCCCTTGGCCCCTGTTGTATATTTAATATAATACATAATATATTATATACATATATGTGTGTGTGTGTGAGTCAATCACATTGAAATGGTCATATTCTCGTAAGTAATGCAATAGTAAGCTTGACCCTCAAGCACTACGTTTTTGAAGTTATTTGTTGAGAAATTTATGTTTTAACTTAAACGAATGTTTGTTGCTGTTGAGAACACCCGATTCTTTTGTGTTGCTTGCACTCTCTTGCCATTCTTTCCTTTTAAGAGTATATAATAAATGATCTCTCTATCTGGTTGGAAGAAACACCTTAAAGGGCCTTTTTTGGATTGTATTAGCATCCAAACTTCCTATATCATATTACTTTGTACTCTGCATGAAATTGAAACCTGCATATTATTACCTGAGGATGATGTATATTAACTAATCCATGACATCACTTGGGTAAGTGTTCGTGACCTTCTCTACTTTGTTTGAGACTTATACATTTGTGTTGAAATTTCCTACTATGAACTTATTGTTTAATCAATAACTAGGATTTTTTTTTTTTTCCCATTTGATCTTGATCATTGAGTCTTATTTTGAATAATATGATAGGATTGCAACATGAACAACTCTGAATAAATTTTCACACAAAATTGAGGGGTAAATTCTTGGCCAGAAGCACCGATTGGTATGCATTTATTTGATTGAGTTCTGTTTTGAACTTGAAGTTTGAGCCATTGAGATGTTATAACCTCTTTGATTAAGTGCCATCTTAAAGCATCTGTAGTTTAGAATTTCAACTTTATATCCTTATACTCTATAAATATCAAATTGGCCGACGCTCATTTGTTCTATATAATTTGTTGCATACGCTAAATTTTATTTATATTGCAGGAGATTTAGGGATAAGAAGGAGGCTGTGGAACCTGAGGCAGATCCAGAAAGGGATCAGAGAACTGTTTTTGCATACCAGGTTGAAGGGTTTGCATTCTATCTTTTTATGGTTAACATTTAGATACTTGATATGCACGACTGATGATTTCCATTTTTTTGCTTGTTATAATCATAGATGCCTCTAAAAGCAACAGAGAGAGATGTTTACGAATTCTTCTCAAAAGCTGGCAAGGTTAGATATTAAGTTGTTGTTATATGTACTTTAATGGTGTTCTGTTGTGATGTGTCAATTACTTGCATTGGGAATCCTATTGTTGCTAGCTTGCTGATAAAACTATTGGCGCATCTGATTTCCATACTATTGTTGCTATCATGTTGTTTGAGATGATGTTAAAGTGTAGTAAATGTAAATTATTTAGCTGAATTTGGTTGCTGTTGCATTTATTTTTCCTTTGCATTCAGTTTCTAGATGTATATTCACTTTCCTTGAGTCTCATCATTCTATTTTGGTCTATTGAGTTGGCTCGAATCTCGATTAGTTAGAGTCAAATGTGGCTTTAGATAAAGTTGGTCAGCAACAAGCCTTATCCCACTAGGTAGAGTTGGTTGTATGGATTGCACGACGCTATAGTGCTCTATCAATGACCAAATCTTTAGATGTATTGAGGTTTTGTTTAATGACTTCATTGAGCATTTTCTTCAATTTTCCTTTGCCCCTTTTCAGGGAACTTCATAGCATCTGATCTACCCTCCTTACTAGGGCCTCCAATGGCCTCCTTTGTACATGTTCTAACTACCTCAAATGGTTTCCTACCATTTTCTCTGCAATAGGCACCACACATACGCGTTCTCTGATATAATCATTACAAATCTTATCTTCTGTTTTGTGAATATGAATCCATCTTGACACCCTCATGCTTGTTACCCTACTTTATGCTCTTATCTCTTTAGAGCCCAATATTCACTACCTTAATTATTTGCCACATTATATCTGTGTGAAGAAGTCATAGGTGGATTTCTTTTCTGTACCTCTATATTTGAAAATTTGATGTGGGGGTGTAGAGAAATAGGGGAGAGTAGTATGAAGAAGAAGAGAAAGAAATAGTAGTCAAGAGAGGACACAAGAATGCTTTAGTCTATCAGTCAATCATGCCAGGCCTTACATAGGCATTGTCATGATTAGAATCCGGCCCTTGGCAGCCTTATTGAATTAGTAAGCCACCTTGATTACTAACCTACCCGTACTAACTAATTAGTGACCTTATAGACTTACTAAGCGACCAATTAACTACTCATTATTCCTAATATCTATCATTATTATTACAATAACCATATCTATATCCCCCTAAAGAACCCTTGCCCTTAAGGGTCTTCAACCGCAAATGAAGGATGTTGCTGCTGCTGTTGATAAAGCAGCACCCATGAAGCTTCTTCCTCTGGAAGCTGCTACCATTTTACCAATATTTTGATTACAATTCGTCCCTTACGAAGACCAACTCTTGTTCAAAATCTTTTTTGGTTCTTTAGTTGTAGGCGGCTTTGGCCAATCTAAGGGAGGATGGCGAGGACAAACTGTTGGATCAGGACACATCTTCAACAAAGAAATATGGAAAGTATGGTGGATTTGAACCTCAGGGGGTTGCTTCAACTGATATGCAACAGCACCAATATGTTTGAGCACCTTATAAGGCCCAAAATACCTTGGAACTAACTTCTGATTGCTCCTTGCTGCAACTGAAATCTGCCTAAAAGATTGGAGCGTCAAAAACACCCACTGACCCACTTGAAACTCCCGATCTGTACGATGAGAATTGGCCCTCTGCTTCATCATATTCATAGCCCTAGCCAAATGATGTTTAGCTATCAATAAAGCAGCTTCCTCTCTAGCAACAAATGACCTATCTACCGCATCCACAACAGCAGACTGAGGCAAACAAGGAGCATAGACAAATGGTTTCTGCCCATATAACAATTCATGAGGGGTAACCTTGGTGGAGGAATGGTAGGCAGTGTTGTGCCACTCCTCAGCATGCGGTGACCAGCAGCTCTACTCCTTAGGAAGCTCCCAACACATGCACCGGAGGTAAGTTTCTAAACAATGGTTCACAACCTCCGATTGCTCCTTGATTTGCGGACAGTAAGATGATGTCAATTTCTGATCAATCTTCAGTATCTTAAGGGATTCTTGCCAAAAATTACTAAGGAAGATAGGATCCCGATCACTTATTATTTCTTTAGGAGCTCCATGCAACCAATAAATTCCATCTAAGAACTGTTGAGCCAAACTTGAAGTGGAAAAGGGATGAGAAAGTGCTATGAAATGCGCATGCTTACTCAACCTGTACACAATTACCCATATGGTGTGTTTGCCACCAGATTTAGGTAAACTTTCTATAAAGTCCACTATGACACTCTCCCATGCTCTACTAGGTATAGGAAGAGGTTGCAACAACCCTAGGTAAGTGGCTTTGTCATACTTACAAGTTACAACGAGCACAGACATCACAGTGGCGAATAAAGTCCATAACGTCCTCAAACAGATTTTTCCACCAAAAGAGGGACTTGATTTGTTGATAGGTTGCATGCATATGTAACCACTCCAAAATTGTTCTGTGTAGCAGCACCATTTCCAAATACAATCTGACCACTTTTCTTCAATAACTCATCCCTCCAATTGTATTTTCCTATGCTGCCACTGTGTTCTGCAATTGTTCCAGCAGCCTTTTTCAAATCAGCATTCGCTTCCCAGCTGTGTCTGATTTCCTGCAACAAGTCATCTCAACATGTGGGTAGGGTCAGCTGCATAATCTTCATTTTTTGTTTATGAGATAAGCCATCAACATCATTATTTTTACCCTTATATTGTATCTCATAGTGGGGCCCCATCAACTTAGAGACCTCATACATTTGAAAAAAGGTCTTTAATTTTTTCTTTCATCCAACAAATATTTCAAACTTTGCTGGTTGGATCATATAACAAGCCTCCTCCCCTCTAGGTACTTGTGCCGATGCTCAATGGCTTGCTCCACCGCCAAAAACTCCTTTTTGTAAATTGACAAGCTATGGTGCCTAAGAGCCAAGGCCTTGCTGAAAAATGCAAAAGGCTGTCCCTCCTACATCAAAACAGCACCAATACCTACATTACAAGTGTTAGTGTCAACAATAAAAGGTTTTGAAAAATCAGGCAATACTAATATTGGTGCAGAACTTAAGGTATTCTTCAAATTCTGAAATGCACTAGCAGGCAGCAGCCTCTTGAGACCATGTTAAGCTGTCCTTCAACAAATTGGTCAAGGGCCTTTCTAGCTCACCATACCCCTTGATGAACCTTCTATAACCACCAGTCAAGCCAAGGAAGGGGCGAACTTGCTTAATCGTAGAAGGCTCTGGCCACTCCACAACGGCCCTAATCTTCTGAGGGTTCGTAGCCACTTGACCATTTTGAATAATATGGCCCAAATACTCCACTTGTGTGGCAGCAAAAGTACGTTTACTTTCCTTGACAAAATAGTGGTTCTTCCTCAAAATTTCTAACATAGGTCTCAAATGCTATGCAAAACCATATTAGAGCTATACACTAGAATATCATCGAACACCAAGACAAACCTTCTAAGGTAATCTTTGAATATGCTGTTCATGGCCCCTTGAAATGTTGCCAGCGCATTAGTGAAACCAAATGGCATTACAAGCCATTCTTAGTGACCTGAGTGTGGTTGAAAGGCTTTCTTATGCTCCATATTTATATGATGATAATCGGCTTGGAGGTCAAGTTTAGTACAGCTAGCTTTGCGAAGTTCTTCCAATAACTCACCTGCTACAGGAATTGGATACTTGTTGTTAATGGTTTGCTTGTTGAGTTCCTGGAAATCTTTACACATCCTCCCTTTCCCATCTTTCCCAACGAAACAATAATAGAGGCAAACAGAGAGGAATTTTCTTGGATCACCCCTCTCTCTAACATACCGTTGACATTCGATTTTGTCTTTTTGTATAGTCGAGCAGCGATAGGGACGAAGATTCACTAGATCAGCCCCTTCCTGAAGTACTATTGGATGATTATGTCCTTCCATTAATAGAGGTAAGGACTTAGGTTTTGAAAACACATTGTTAAATTCTTTGAGCAACCCTTGTATCCTTGGCCAACTTCTTGAGGACTGTTATGCAGAACACAACTTGTTTGACTCGGCTCTTCGATTGCTTGGAGGAGGAAGAGCTAACTTCCCTCTTCTACATGATCTACAAGACGTTGAATGAGCTTACAACCCTCTTTAGGTATAGGCTTTAAGGTGCAAATAGACCCATTGTACCAAAACCTCATTGCTTAGTCATCATAGTTCCATGAAGCGTGATGTAGTACTTGTGTAAGCCATTGTAAACCTAATACTAAATCATAAGTTTTAATATCCATCACCTTCAAGTCACATTGAAATTCTTCACATTGTCTGAAGTTCCTTTAAGTACCATGTAGCTTCAATTTGCCACCCTCAACAACTTCAGCTATTGGCGTTGTTTGGTCCTTCCACCCTAACCATTTGGCCATGCATGATCCAAATATCCATGGGAAGCCCTATTATTAATTAAAATTTGCATTGGTCGTTTCCCTACATACCCTTGTATCCGCTCAGAGGTTACTCCAACCTTGCCTCCAACTGCATGAAGAGATATTTGGAGGCGTTCAAAAACCTTGATGATGTCGTCTTCAGGTTGTAGAGGATCCTCCATGCCATAATCATTCGATGCCGTTGAGTCAAGTTCGATTAGTTGAAGTTGAAATCTCTATCATTGGGAACAAGTGTGGCTACAACAATAGGTTGGTGGCAATAAAAATAGAGACTTTTAGCTTTGTATTCTTCAAATTGCTCTAGTAAGATCTTTTAGCCCCATTGGGAATTTTGCTGTGTAGAAGACGCTTGATTTAGAGAAATTATTTCTAGATGAACAAGAATTACCTTTAACCAAAGATGTGGCTCTATTGGAAGTCAATGGGGCCCCACCCGAAAAAGATGCAATCTTAGGGTTGCGCCATGTAGTAGAAAAGCGTGTCACATCGCTATGGAACTCACTCCCTTGTTTTCTCCCATATCATCCTGGAGATTCATCTTGAAAATCTTGCTGATGCTTTGCGCTTCAATCATTGTCCCGAGGATGTAAGGCTGAGGACATAAGCCTGCATAGTGTAATCTCTAGACAAATGGAGTTTGCATCGCAGAGTATCGAAATCACCATTGTAATTGTCTAGTGACTCTTTCTGGTGCAAATGCTTAAACTCGGCCATTGGTGCTTTGTACTGGTTCCCAAAACGAATAGGCAGAGCATGTTTATACTCTGACCAAGAAATTGGCCGACACTGTTCTTCCTCTTCATATGCCCGATGCTAGACATAGCCATAGTCATCAAGATTGATGCTTGCTAACCGCATCTTCCAACATCTCGGAGTGCCGTCGAGTTTGAAATATTGCTCACACTTTTGAATCCAACCTTCAATATCTAACCTTTAGAAGCGTAGGAAATACATTTTGGTTAGTCGTGTTGGAGGATGATACCGGTCGTCGTTTGTGTGAGGTCATTGATACTCCAAATGAGTACATTGTCATGGCTAGTAGGATTCATGGAAATTGTTGTGCCCTTCCTGTGACCCAAATTTAGGGGCCGACCTTGAACGGAGAACACCCCCAAGGCCTCTGCCATGAATTCCTGATTCTTGGTCTTGGCTTAAGAGAGCTAATTCTGTGGTAAGATTTTGAACGACCCTTGGTAAAGAACCCTCGATAAAGAACTCAAATCTTGTATGACTGCCAGTAGACCTCAAAGGCCTTGTCCAAACTCAATTGCTTGTAAAGGAATGTTAGCTTGATCGGCCGTATTGGTGGAGGCATTCTTTGAACGTGTAGATACTATGAGCACTGATGTACTGTCATGATTTCTTTTGGCATTCTTTGATAACCACTGATGTGGGAGTATAGAGAAATAGGAGAGTAGCAGGGAAAGAGGAGAGAAAGAAGAAGTCAGGAGAAGAGAGAAGACAAGAGAATGATTTAGTCTATCATTCAATCAATAGAAGCCTTACACTGGTGTAGCATACCTTATAATAGGCACTGTCATGATTTGAATCCCCCCTCTGCAGCCTTATTGAATTAGTAAGTCACCCTGATTACTAACCTACTCCTACTGACCTTATAGACTTGGTAATCCACCAATTGACTACTAATTATTTCTAATATCAATTATTATTATTATTACAATAACCTTATCAAAATTCTTAAGAAGTCGTTGGTGAATTCTTAATTGTACCTCTATTGTTTGAAAATTCTTAAGTTATATTCTGTTCTAATGTTTTCATGTTCAGGTGAGGGATGTTCGTTTGATCATGGATAGGAATTCAAGGCGGTCTAAAGGAGTTGGGTATGTGCCATCTATTTAATAGATTTAGTTTATATCTGTGCCCTATTATGGTATTAGGATATGAATTTTAAGAATCATATTTAACTGTATTCTTAAATGAACTAGCATTGCGATATGATGAGGGATGATGGGAATACCTTGCTCTCATGTTTAATCAATTCATGCTGCGTGCCCAAGGTAGTATAACATGACCCTTTTTTCCTTTCCCAATTTTTGTCCTCTATGTTTGCCATCCAATGAGGATATCAATCTTATATGATGAGGCTTCTCATTATTTTTGCTTCCCTTATGATTTGAAGGCCGTCTGTGCAAATTATAGGTGGGATTTTGATGAAGTTGATGCTAAATCTCATTGGAGGAGTTCCTTTGTTTTAGTTTTTGCTGGTTTATTGTTGGATGTGTGACCGATGGTAGGTTTTTTGATGATGTGTGTGTGGATTTTATGATGTCGCTGCTGTTTAGCTCTTGGAACTAGTTGACAATTAATTTGTCATACAAGGTCATCTTCATTGACAATTAATTTGTCATCCAAGGCCACTGCCTCTCAATAAGTTGTTTTTTTGGGATTTGATCTGCACGTGAACATAGTCAAATGGAGATGACTTACTACCTA
Source organism: Acacia crassicarpa (assembly GCA_034222035.1). Taxonomy (NCBI): domain Eukaryota; kingdom Viridiplantae; phylum Streptophyta; class Magnoliopsida; order Fabales; family Fabaceae; genus Acacia; species Acacia crassicarpa. The sequence continues at coordinate 10,455,077 of JAWXYG010000008.1, read as the reverse complement.
AGACTTTCTAGTCCTACGGTTATTGTTGCTGTCACCAATCTCAATTATATCACATAATTGAATTATTGTAATTTATGCTTTAGGTTTTTCTACTTTTATTATTTCACTGACTAATACTTTCTCTGCATTAGTCAGATAAACAAAAGAAACTCAGTTAGAACTGTCCGCACTAGAGTTCTTGTTTCTCTGTGCTTTTGTAAGTCTTAATTTCGACTTTATGTGAGTTCTCGGTGTGGAAACTTATGTGAGTTCTCGGTGTGGATGCAGGTATATTGAATTTTATGATGTGATGTCGGTGCCAATGGCAATTGCTCTTTCAGGCCAACTGCTTTTAGGACAACCTGTAATGGTCAAACCTTCAGAGGCTGAAAAAAACCTTGTTCAGTCTAATACTACCAGTGGAGGTGCAGGAGTAGCGGGACCATATGGAGCAGTGGACAGGAAACTGTATGTGGGGAACCTTCACTTTAACATGACTGAGGCTCAGCTGAGAGAGGTAACTGGTTCTGTACATAATTTTCTCTGTACATTGACTTATGAGGGACGGGCAAAGAGATCTATTTGTCATGAATTTTCTTATTGTTAATCAGGAATACAAAGGACCGATGTTTGTGGGACTCTTTTAACACATCAACGTCACACCCTTTCATTACAAACTAATGTTTTCTTGACACTGGAACAGTGGATCTATAATATGTATAAGTAGCATGTTGATGAGTGGAATCTTGATTTATCGCTCATGAAATTTTGTTGTTTCTTGCTGGTTAGATTTTTGAGCCGTTTGGTCCAGTGGAGCTTGTTCAGCTACCCCTTGACATGGAGACAGGACATTGCAAGGGTTTTGGCTTTGTACAAGTTAGTTATCAACTCTCAGACTATTAAAGATGCCTTCATGGATATAGTAGTGTTATTCATCCATTTTATTTATTTGGACAGTTTGCAAATCTCGAACATGCCAAGGCAGCTCAGAGTTTGAATGGAAAATTAGAAATTGCTGGTAGGATTATCAAGGTAGCAATCCTTATCCTTCGTGTGTTCCAATGTGTTGATGATCACATTGCTAGCTCCTGTTTGAGTAATTCTGTCTATCATCGGCAGGTTTCATCGGTAACAGATCACGTTGGAGGCCAAGATACAACTGCAAAATCTGCAGATTTGGATGATGATGAAGGTGGATTGGTAAGTTAAAACTTATTCTCTGAAGTACTGCGAAATTGCATTGCACTGGATGACCATAATTGAAATTTTGCATACAATATTGCTGCCTTAGTTAATACTAAGAAACTAAAAATGTTAGTGAATAGCGAGTAGCTAATTGACACTGCTTGGCTAGTTAATACTGAGAAACTGAAAATGTTGGTGAATAGCGAGTATCTAATTGACACTGCTTGGCTGGGTGGAGTTGGCTTTTAATATTTCTCAATATTTTTCTGTGCTTTCCTGCCATAATCAAATATATCAGACAAATGCTATGAATATTTTCATAGATCAATGTTATTCTCCTGTCTCTTGTTCATCGGGATTAAATTTGATATAGCTAGCATTCGTTCTTCCCTGATCTGCTTACATGTCAGTTTTCCTTGTTCCTTATGTTTTAAGTTCTGTCCCTTAGTAGGAGTCAATTCTCCTGTTTCTTCTTTTCCTCCTCCTGTATTTATTTAACAGTAGCCCGTTTTAAAAAAAAGGTATTTGACTGATGTATTATGCTTTTTATATGCAGTCATTGAACGCTCAATCAAGAGTGATGCTTATGGCGAAGTTGGATCGCTCTGGTATTGCTACAAGGTTTGTCTGTGATATCTATATGTATGCACGCCAGTGTGCGTTTCTATCTGATTATCTTGTTTATCAATTTAACTAATATGAAATGCTGCAGCATTGCCGGGTCTATGGGTAGTGTGCCTCTCGTGAATGGCTCAGCCCCTGCCCAGCAGGCTGTTAGTTTGCCAGTTGGGGGTCCAGGTATAGTACCTGCATCGGCTCTCCCAACAGCCATTGCGCCTACCCCAGGAGCAGAGCCAGTTGGAACCCCCAGCGAGTGTTTGCTGTTGAAGAATATGTTTGATCCAACTACTGAGGTTTGCCTTTTGATGATATGCTGTTCAATTTTGTGTAGTAGTTCTCATACTGATACCTACTTTTATAAACAGACGGAACCGGATTTTGATGACGATATTAAGGAGGATGTTGCAGAAGAATGTTCTAAATTTGGTCGGGTGAAGCATATTCATGTTGACAAGTAAGTTTCCGAATGCATGCTATTCATCCACATATCTGTCCGTGAATCTACTTGGTGGAATGGCAAATGCAAGCTATGTGCAACTTGTTAATTGGTCCATCTTGCATGCAGATATAGCGCTGGTTTTGTGTATCTACGGTTTGAAACGGTGCAAGCTGCAAGTGCTGCTCAACAGGCAATGCACTTGAGATGGTTTGCCCGCAGGTTGATTTCAGCGGTGTTCATGGTAATTCATTTTTTTTCCGTGTTTGGTAACTTAGAAACATTGTGATGTACAACAATATCTAGTAGGGTGTGAGGAAAAAGAAAGTGGGAGGAACAAAAGTAAAGAGAGTGAGGGGGAAGTTGAGGGACAGATCTGAATATTCTAAATGCTGAAAGTTTCTATTCCTGCGAAACATAGATAATAAATAAAGCAGCAGCACTGCCTATTCGAAACAAGTTCTGACTTGGCAGTAAGCCGGCTGTAACTTGGTTTCTTGAGGCGAACTGTTTAACCTTATTCATGGGGGGCCATAATTCATGCTTGGATTGATATACCCATTTATTAGGCGTCTTGATTTTCGTTATATGTGGCTGATCTTTTTGTATAATTTAAAGTTTAAATCAGGCTTTGAAAATCTTGTTACTATGTCTTTTGCAGCAACCTCAGGTATATGAAGCGAAGTTTAGGGGAGAAGCTTGAACAAGTGCTCGATATTTTCATATTATTGAATGACTGCTCAGGAACTGAGTTATAGTTTTGGTAAATTGACTCATGAATTGTATTCGATGTAGCAAATTGTGATTTCTATTGGCCAAGTAAAGAATCAATTGTGTTGTCTATTGGTGACATTAAGAATCGTTTTGGCATGGTCCATCTCTGTATTTTCACTATCTTGCTCGTCATTTTTTTTTCGGCCTTCGAACTTTAGGACTCCGTTATACCTGTTCACGGGATGTTAATTGGCGGGTTTAAGTAATACTCTCCCTCTGGTCCTAATTATATGAATACTTTTATAGTGCAAATTAGAACTGGAGGTAGTGCCTTTTAAGGTTTCTAGTGAGTTTTAATTCTAATTATGATACTCACTCTTGCTTTTAATATAAGAACTAAGACCTAATTTGAGAGAAGATCTTAGTCCTAAATATAATAAATATTTTACATATTGGCAAGGTTTTTAAAGCCAGACTGGTCACTGAATCGGTCGGGGTATTGGGTTAAAGGTTAGTGGGTCAGACCAGAATTAAATCAGGGCTAAACCAGTAAGATATTATTATTATTATTTACCTCATATCCTTTTATGTTTAAATTTTTTTTTTAAAAATGGCACCTCCTCCCTTCTGACTGATATGCCAGATCTCAATTAATATTTTTGATATCCAGATCTCAATTAATATTTTTGATATTATCCATCAGTGATTCAGCTGTTCTTTTGATTTTTCTTTTCTCACTCAGCAATTTCTTCAAGAAGTTTTTCCATGGATGGTATTGATAAGTACATATTTTATAATTAAATAAGTATAGATTTTAGGATATATTGATTGATTTTATTAATATCTTATTCTTATTTAATTATATTTTATATACTTATCTATCTTTTAATTAAATATAGGATAAAATGATATTATAACAGAAAATCTATTGATATCCTATTTTATTTGTGCAGGAAATATTGTGTGATCTAAAAGAGATAAGAAATTGAATTGAAAAGTATATAATATAATATATTAATGTATTATATTATAAAAAGGATATATTATATTATATAATATAATATAATGTACTACTAAATTAACCAAGATTGTGCCAAGAAATCAAGAGATCACGGAAAGAAATTGATGCAATCAGCCAATGTGGACCCCGCGCGAAAAAAAAGGAAATAGATATTTAGATAATGGAGACGTAGGGAGATTTGGAAAAAAGATTACGCAAAGCAATAATTATAAAAGGGACGAACACGCACGGCTGAGCAGAGAACTAGGACATCACGCACAAAAAAAAAGAGAAGAAAAGAACGCAGGAGCACGGGACGGTGAACATCAAGAAGAGTTGGACACTGGACGCAACGCACATTCAGAGACGCAAGGAGAAAACAATTCAGAGATCAGGGACACAGAGCAACAACGCACATCAGCAGAGGAGCAACAAGGAGCATTGAGGGATTCTTTGAGAGTCTTGATTTCTCCTCTCTTGTTTTATGTTCTCTTTTATTTCTCTGAATTTGATTATCATCTTTTCATGGATTTGAGTTTAGCCATGTGTGGCTAATTTTCTTTTTCAACCTAGAGAACCTATGAACTTGTTTGGGTTCTAGATATTATTCCCACTAATTATTTTTGATTAATTTTATTCAGTTTATTTAATCTTGTTTTTCTTGATATTGCTTATTAATTGGCCACTAGTAAGCATGTTCTGGGGATTTAGGATTGAACTTGGAAGAGGGAATCTTAAATTGACCTTGGGATTAAATAATGTGGAATTAGGTTTAATCTAATTTGCGTCTAGGATAGGAATATACCTAGAAGCTCCGCATAATCAAATTAGGGTGAGTTCGATCTAAAACGCATTTTAGTTAATTGTGTGAGGCATTACATAATTAATTAAGATAGGTTTATAAATGGACCGGAAGGCATTTATAAATATTAATACTCTAGATTAGCTGAGTTAGTTAAATCAAAATTAATTTAGTGGGGATAAAATCAAAGACACCAACAAGGGATTAGTGACTCTAGGTTGTCCGTCTTAGTATTGGAATTTATCGTTTTGTGCGAAGTTCTGCTTTTATTAGTTTCTTATTTAATTTCTTTTTAATTATTCAAAGTAAACCTGACTCACTCAACTTAAACGAAATAAGGAAATTTAATATCTAATCACTAGTTTGATTAAGTCCTTGTGAGAACGATACTCTACTCATCTTTTTATTACTTGATATGACCCGTATACTTGCGGAGTCCATAGGCTTTAAATTTTGCCCTATCAAGTTTTTGGCGCCGTTGCCGGGGACTTAAGGCAATTGGTGACTAGTATTAGAAATCCTTTAGTAGTTTTAGTTTGAGTATTTCTTTTTCTTTCTGTTTTTTTCTTTTTATTTATTTTAAAAAAATCTTCTTTATTTTTCTTTTCTTTTCAATTTTTGGTGTTAGCTGGTACTTTGAAATTTATTTGGTTTTGCAGGTACCTCGGTACATGACTCGTAAAACCAAATCTACTAAAACACCACATAAATCAAGGAATATCCAAGGGCTTTTGGAAGCTACAACACCTCAGCACGAAGAGGAGGAATTGATACAGACTGACACCGAAGAAATGGCTGCAGATGAAAATGATCGTTTGTGTATCAATGACTTTCTGGGAAGACAATCGCGAGGATATCAATCAGGAATCAAGGTGCCTGCGTTCCAAGCCAACAATTTCGAAATCAAGCAGACTATGCTCAAGATGCTTGAACTACAGGGTCAGTATGCCGGGAACAATTCAGAAGACCCAAATCGGCATCTGATACAATTTCTTGACGTCTGCGACTCATTCAAGATGAATGGAGTTCCTGATGATGTAATTCGCCTTCGGCTTTTTCCTTACTCTCTACAAGGTAAAGCTAAAGAATGGCTCAACAACTTAGAAGAGGGCAGTATAACCTCTTGGGAGACATTGGAAGAAAAGTTCAGATCGAGATTCTTTCCACATAATAAGATTGTGGACGCACGAGCCGCTCTTACAAATTTCTGTCAACAATATGGAGAACATCTGTATGAGGCTTGGGAGAGGTTCAAGTTACTTGTCCGACAGAGCCCTGGTCACAATCTAGAGAAGTGGGTGTTGCTTCAAATATTCAGTACTCGGTTGACTCCCGAATCTAAATCGGAATTAAATGCTGTCAGTAATGGAGGAATTACAAAGCAACCGATAAATTATGTCTGGAAATGTTTAGATGACTTATCCACTGACTTTCTACAGAACAACTATGAAAGAAGGCCAATGAAGTCAGTTGATAAAATTAATGAAGCTCCCTCTTCACAGTTGATGGCAATGTTAAATACGATCAACAAGAAGATTGATCACTTAGAAGCTCAAGCAAACCGATCAAATGGCGGACACATGATAGTAAATGCTATTCGTGCTCCTTGTGAGTACTGTGGAGATGACCATGATAATGGAGAATGCCTCATAACTCAACCGATAGAATCAGTGAACTATGCAGGAAACTACCGTGGCAACAACCAGAACAATCCTTACTCGAATACCTACAATCCTGGCTGGCGCAAAAATCCTAACCTCTCTTGGAAATATGGTGCAACTCTTAATGAAGCATCAACCTCTAGTACAAGACAAGTGCCGCCTCCTGGATTTCAACAGTCGGAAAAGGAAGTCACTCCTGCCCAAGAGCCTAAATCTGACCTACAAGCAATGATATCTCAGCTCGCAAGTTTTCAACTAAAGAGCGCTCAAGATCAAGCTGCTACTAATGCTAATGTTGCAGGGATGGCCTCATCAATCAAGGATCTTCAGATACAAGTGGGACAACTTGCAAATGCTATGAACGTTTTACAACAGAGAGAACTGCCAAGTAATACTGTGCCTAATCCTGGTAGAGATGAAAGAGCAGATTGTAAAGCCATCACCCTTAGAAGTGGTGAAGAATTACCTGAGGTACAGCAACCAACAAGGAAGCCTCCAAGTCCTAATAGTGAAGAAACTCCAGAGAGCCTTGAAGGAATTGTTAAAGAATCTACACAAAAGGCTAAGGGAGTAGATGGGGATAGTAAATCCCAAAATAAGGAGGTAAAGAAAAAGCAAACAACTGAAGAGAATCCTAAATGGGTACCACCCCTACCATTTCCTCAACGATTTCAGAAAAAAGCTTTAGATGAGCAGTATAAGAAGTTTTTGGGGATTTTCAAGCAGCTACACATTAATATCCCTATCCTCGAAGCATTAGAGCAGATGCCTCATTATGTGAAGTTTCTAAAGGAGATGCTGAGTAAGAAAAGGAGGTTCGGTGACTATGAGACCGTAGCCCTAACTGAAGAATGTAGTGCCATCCTTCTCAACAAGCTACCCCCTAAACAGAAAGATCCAGGAAGTTTTTCCATACCTTGCATAATTGGAGAAAAGTTTCAGGGAGGAGCATTATGTGATCTAGGATCAAGTGTCAACTTGATGCCACTATTTGTGTTCAGAAAATTGCAACTAGGTGAAGCTCAACCAACATCTGTGACACTTCAGCTAGCTGATCGAAGTCTAGCATTTCCAAAGGGTATTATTGAAGACGTGTTGGTGAGAGTTGGCAAGTTTATTTTCCCTGCTGACTTCATTGTCTTAGACTGCGATGAAGATAGAGATCTACCGCTCATTGTGGGAAGGCCTTTCCTCGCCACAGCTCGAACTCTGATTGATGTTGAAAAAGGAGAGATCAAGTTGAGGGTAAATAATGAAGAAGTTATATTTAACATGAACAAGGCATTGAAGTATCCTAGAGACGTTACAGATTGCTTCAGGGTTGACGTGCTCGATGAGGTGATTCAAAAGGCTTTAGAGTCCTTCTCAATAAAAGAACCTTTAGCAGCTGTATTACAAGGGACTGATGAATTTAAAGAAGAAGATACATCCGAATGCAAGAAGTTACTCGACGCCTCACCGTATTACAGTAAACCGCCACAACAGTTTGAGTTACTGGAGATGAAATCAAGGCAAACTACTTCTTTAAAGCCTTCTATTGACCAACCACCGGTTCTAGAGCTTAAACTTTTACCTCCACATCTGGAATATGCATATTTGGGTGAATCGGAGACATTACCTATTATCATCTCGTCTTCCCTATCTGACGACCAAAAAGAACAGCTGTTGAATGTTCTCCGAGGCCACAAAAGCGCTTTAGGGTGGACAATTGCAGACATAAAAGGTATAAGCCCATCACTTGTAATGCACAAAATACTTTTGGAAGAAGATCACAAAAAATCTATCCAGAATCAAAGAAGACTCAATCCGATGATGAAAGAAGTGGTCAAGAAGGAAATTGTTAAGTGGTTAAATGCTGGAATTATTTACCCTATCTCTGATAGCTCGTGGGTTAGCCCAGTGCAATGCGTTCCTAAAAAGGGAGGTATGACGGTGATTACTAATGAGCAAGATGAGCTCATCCCCACTCGTACAGTTACTGGTTGGCGTATTTGCATGGATTATAGAAAATTGAATGATGCCACGAGGAAAGATCATTTTCCACTACCTTTCATTGACCAGATGTTAGACCGATTAGCTGGTAAGGAATTCTTCTGTTTCTTGGATGGTTATTCAGGGTATAATCAAATTGCGGTTGCTCCCGAAGATCAAGAGAAAACAACATTCACCTGCCCGTATGGCACGTTTGCCTTTAGAAGAATGCCGTTTGGTCTATGCAATGCTCCTGCCACCTTCCAAAGATGTATGATGAGTATATTTTCTGATATGATAGAAGAAATAATGGAAGTGTTTATGGACGACTTCACGATATTTGGCGAATCATTTGACAAGTGCTTGATAAATCTGGATAAGGTATTGAAGCGATGTGAGGAAACAAACCTAGTGCTCAACTGGGAAAAGTGTCATTTCATGGTGACCGAAGGAATAGTTTTGGGTCATAAAGTCTCCAAGGAAGGGTTAGAGGTTGATAGGGCCAAGATTTCTGTGATTGAGCAGCTTCCACCCCCTTCGAATGTCAAAGCTGTAAGGAGCTTCTTGGGCCATGCTGGATTCTATCGTCGATTCATTAAGGATTTTTCCAAGATTTCAAAGCCCCTCTCGCAGTTACTTGAGAAAGATACTCCATTTCAATTCAATGAAGAGTGCATGAAGGCTTTTGAAGAACTAAAGAGGAGATTGACTTCAGCTCCTATCATTGTAGCTCCTGAGTGGTCATTACCTTTTGAAGTAATGTGCGATGCAAGTAACCATGCGGTTGGAGCCGTGTTGGGACAAAGGCATGCAAAGATCTTCCATCCTATCTATTACGCAAGCAAGACCCTAGTAGCAGCTCAGGTAAATTACTCAACTACTGAAAAAGAAATGCTAGCTATAGTGTTTGCTTTTGAAAAATTTAGGGTATATTTGATGGGTGCTAAGGTTGTAGTTTACACTGATCATGCTGCAATTAAATATTTGTTGGGAAAGAAAGAGTCTAAACCTAGATTGATTAGATGGGTCTTGTTGCTACAAGAATTTGATGTGCATATAGTTGATAGGAAAGGAATTGAAAATCAAGTTGCTGATCATTTATCTAGGATTGTGAACCCTTCTGATCATGTGAATAATTTGTTGGTGAATGAATGTTTTCCTGATGAACAATTGCTTGCTGTAAGGAGTTATGGGTTGCCATGGTATGCTGATATTGTGAACTATCTCGTGTGTAAAGTATTACCTCCTGATTTAAATTTCTATCAAAGAAAGAAGTTTCTGCATGATATTGCCTACTACATTTGGGAAGAACCGTTTCTTTTTAAGAGATGTGCTGATTTGATTGTTAGAAAATGTGTGCCTGAAATAGAACAAGATGAAATTTTGAATGCATGTCATGCATCTGCATATGGGGGACATTATGGGGGGCAACGAACTGCATCAAAGGTGCTTGAATCTGGTTTTTATTGGCCTACTTTATTTAAAGATGCTCACCAATTTGTTACCAAGTGTGATAGGTGTCAAAGAACAGGTAATATTTCCAAGAGACATGAGATGCCTCAATCAGGAATCTTTGAGGTTGAGTTATTTGATGTATGGGGGATGGATTTCATGGGGCCATTCCCATCTTCAAGAGGAAATAAATACATCCTTGTGGCTGTGGAATATGTGAGTAAATGGGCAGAAGCTATGGCTTGCCAATCTAACGATTCCAACACAGTGATCCGATTCTTGAAGAAGTATATCTTAACAAGATTTGGCACCCCCAGAGCAATAATTACTGATGAAGGGACTCACTTCAACAACAAGAATTTAAAAGCTCTTCCGGCAAAATATGCAGTGCACCACCGGATGTCACTTGCATACCATCCACAAACTAATGGGTTGTGTGAGTTGACTAACAGGGAAATTAAGAGGATTCTTGAGAAAACTGTGGGACCAACTAGAAAAGATTGGTCTGACAAGCTTGATGATGCTTTATGGGCTTATAGGACAGCTTTTCGTACTCCAATTGGCATGTCACCATACCGTTTGGTTTTCGGAAAAGCGTGCCATTTACCACTTGAATTGGAATATAAAGCATGGTGGGCAATCAAGAAGCTAAATATGGACCACAATCAAGCAAGCACAAAAAGGCTACTGCAGTTGAATGAGTTGGAAGAATTTAGACTTCAAGCGTATGAAAGTGCACGATTGTATAAAGAAAGAACAAAGCAATGGCATGATAGTCATATCTTGAAGCGATCTTTTGAGCCAGGGCAGTTGGTGCTTCTCTTCAATTCAAGACTGCAGTTATTTCCGGGGAAGCTTAAATCGAGGTGGTCTGGTCCTTTCAGAGTGGTTTCAGTGTCATCAAAAGGTGCAATTGAGGTTAAAGATGAGAGAACAGGAAACTGCTTTAAAGTAAATGGACAAAGACTGAAGCATTACCATGGTGGTGAAGTGAACCGGCAAACAATAGTTCACCACTTGTCATCACCCACTTAGACTGCTGACATAGTCGGGCTGAAGACTATAAACCAAGCGCTTCTTGGGAGGCAACCCAAGGATTTTTCTTACATTATTTAGTTTTATTTTGTTTTTCTTTTTCTGTTGTTTTTGTTTTTTCTTTAAGTTTTATTTAGGTTTGAAGACAATTGCTCCTCTTGCTGCTGCAAAGTCTTGCGTGTGCACTCTTTCTCTCAAAATTTGAAACCTCATGGATGGTACTAAAGGAAGAACTCCGCATCAGAGTTAGAGACCTAAACCAGGGGAGTACTAGTTCTTTTCCCTCTTTATATTTTTGCAACATCGAGGACAATGTTTGATTTAAGTGTGGGGGAGAGATATTATTTCTTTGGTTATGCTTGTCCTTATGCAATTGAAAAGATTTTTTTTTTTTTGCATTGTTTAGGATTGACCTTAACTTTGAGCTTTCCCCATCTTAGAAAAATATTATCAAATCTTTTTTTTCAAAAAAAAAAAAAAAACTTCTAACTAAGCCTCTAAAGTCTTGAATTTTTTTACAATCTTGAGATTGACTATGAGAATAGAGATTAGTTTGTAATATAATCAACAGATTATTAGTTTATGAATATTTTGCTACATGATTTCTTTAGAGAATTAGATGATAACCTTGCTAACGAAGTAAAACTGTTGTTGGGGAAATGACTCAGGTACTGAAAAAAAAAAAAAGATATCAATCACATACACACACATGCACACAACTCCAATGACTTCTCTAGACCTTACTTAGTAACCGGGGGCACTTCATCACCAATGTTGGCACTCGCGTCAAACGGTAAAGTCAAGGAGGGTTATGAGTTAGGCTAAAAGCCTCTTGAGGTGCCTGTTGGAGTAACTGAGTAACCGGTGCTGCATCACCCATGTGCAGGGTCGCGTCAAAAGGGGACCTACAACGGCTCAAGGAAAAAAGAAAAAAAAAAGGAAAAAAATTGAGTTATTTTCTACCTGAGAATCCTTATTAAATTAAATCAAGAAAAACTTGGTTAGCAAGGGAATTTGAATTTTTTTGGAGAAATTGAGTAGCATAATATTCTTTTTCTAATCTTATTGTTGAGCGTATTGCGTGCCGGTCTTTTGATCATGGGATGTTAAAAGATTGTTACAAATGTTTAAGACTATTGGCTTAGTGATTTATTTTCATAAGACATTAAACTTAAATAAGATTTGATGGTCTGATTTAAGGGTGGTGGTTTATTGCTTTTCATTTAGGAATTTCATGAGCAATGTTCTTTTCAAATAAAGAATTCTCTTTCTTTTGCTTGAGGACAAGCAAACATTTAAGTGTGGGGGAGTTGGTATATAGCCACCTAAGAAGCTTTTCCAAAACCAATGTACGTCTTGATCCCAACAAAACAAAAATGCATTGTCTACGGGGTGGCTCTCTCAATATTTGTTCTCACTTCTCAGTCGGGTATCTCAAGTACCAGAGTCTCATCTCTCTCACACGAACACCGACACACTACCCTTCAAACTACATTTTTAGATCTATCTCTTCCACCATCTTCACCGCTTCAAATCTCTCTCTCCCATGCTTGATTCCTTTTTGTTCTCCTTCCCTCCACAGATCTCCCATTGCTGCTCCTCCTTGGGCCTCCACTCGCTCTTTTCTCACCGTCGGAAGATATAAAGCTCGCCATTAGCACTCTCTCCTTCTCTTGTTCAGCTGTTTTTTTTTTTTTCAAAAAAATCTTTCTGATTCTGACTCAGCCAAGCTCGGCCGGTTTAGGTCGAGTTAGTCCCGGGTCAACTCGGGACTCTGGTTTTGTCCCTAACTTGGACCGGTTTTCCGACCGGTCGCCGGTTTCTAGTCCAAACCGTCCGGTCCGGTCCGAGTTTCAAAACCATGCATATTTATCTATCTTTCACCGATTTATCTCTTGATATGGAGGGAATTAAGGAAAACTATGGTGTTCGATGGAACTTGGGAAAGGGAAAAGGGAAAAGACAAACTAGAGCTTGAATTTAAAACTCTAGGGTAAGATTTAATTTTGAATAATACTTTCATGGATAGCAAATGGGTTTACAATCACTGTTTATATAGATTTACGACTTAACTAATTGATACTAGATAAGGTTATCTTAATAATTGATGTAAACTACAATAAACCAAAGATAGTTGTCCTAGGAAAAAAAAAAAACACAACTAACAACCGCCTTAGTCACATGTTTCCTTCTAGAATAAACTAAAAGAAGACGTGCCCTTCTATCATTACCATGGAAGCTGGATTGGGCCGGTTGGTTTGGATCAAAAACTAGTGAACAGGTCATGGAACCTGTCTGGTCTATCATAGAAAGCGGGGTCAGAGTGTTTTTTTTCTCCCTTCAAAAACGTCGATTGAATATGATTAGAGAGAGAGAGAGGTGGAAAGAAATAGAGCCTATGAAAAACAGATTTGGTGATAACATTACATCCAGCGAAAACATAGCCGGTGTGAACAGATCTGGTGAGAAGAGAGAACACCGAAAGAGGAGAACGACGGTGATAGACTGAGAAGCAAGGAAATGATATGAAGATTGCCCGTGACTTCACCTACATCAATGATGTTGTGAAAGGGTGTGTGGGCGTTGGACACGGCGGAGAAGAGCATTAGAAGTGAGGGAAAGTAGCGATGGGGTTGAAGAAAGAGAAGGAAACAAAAAAAAGGAGGAAGAGAGCAAGAGAAAGTGGTGATGGGTCTAAAGAACGAAGAGAGAAGGAAATAGAAAAAAGAAGGAAGAGAGTGAGAAGGAGCGAAAGCTTTTCAATGGAGTCTCATCCACGTGTACTTGTACTAATTGATATCCTGCTATCAAGTTAGTGTTTATGAACGTATATTTCTTTTGGTCTCCACCATACTCCATGTGTATAGACTATGACTATAGAGTAGTAGGAGCATAACTACAGACTTTGGAATGCTCAGTTTTGGAAATGACAAAATGATGGGGAAAAGATATCTAAAATCAAAAAGTAAAATTTAAAATAGATTGAGTTAATATTAAAATTTCATAAGGTTATTAAAGATAATTATTTTTTTTATAATTTCATATTAATAATTATGAAATTTTCATTTTTTCACCGGTATGGTCTAGGTTTGACTTCGGTCTGACTCACTGATACTTGACCTAATACCCTAACTGGTTCAGTGACCGGTTCAGTTTTAATAACCTTGATCATTACCCCTAGAAAGCAGCCTTTTCCTTGAGGTGAAATGAAGGAAATTTAGTAATAAGACCATAAGGCTCCCAACTGCATTCTTCTGAAGGTCGTCCCTTCCATTTAGCAAGAAGTTCTACTTCGTGCTGGCCAGAAGAATAAGTTGAACTATCTACAATTCTAGATGACAGAATCTGCTCCGTTTCTAGCTGAGCTTCCCAATCAACATTGATAGGCAATGGAGGTATGAAGGATGAATTATAGTCACGTGCCTTCTTGAGCAAAGGAACATTAAAAATTGTTAGTTCTCTATGTGTTTTGATGATAACTGACAATTGTAAACAAGTATGGATGTTTTTGGATAAACTAAATTGATTTTGAAACTTGTTGATTTCAACAAAAAATATCCTATCATCATCAAACTCGAGCCTAGCTTTGGCAAACTCGAGTTTGCTACTGACAGGAAGCCAAACTTGCCAGTTTGCACTTTTAAACTTGAGACTGGATCCTATATGTGAATTTGACATTTTCAGAAATGTTTTCTCATATCAGGAGTAAACTCGAGGCTACCTATGGTAAACTCGAGTTTGCAAGAGACTGAGAGCATTTGGGTTGAGAAACACTTTTAAACTCGAGACTATTGTTTCTAAACCTCAAGTTTGCAACCTCAAGAGAAAAACTTCAAAGAGTTTACAAAACATGTAAACTCAAGTTTGTAATGACAAACTCGAGCTTGCCTCTGGCGGGAAAAATTTTCAAATTAATGCAATTACATAAACTAGACACTACTTCTTTAAGAGTAAAGTGTTCCTCCCATCTGAAAATTCACAAGAGTTTATAAAACATGTAAACTCGAGTTTATTGTCGTAATCAATTACTCTTGGGTGCAGAGTGTATAATCAATTGCTATAGTGAGATTCCCAGAGTGTTTGGGGACTGGACATAGGTCAAGTGGTTGGATCGAACCAATATAAATTTCTGTGTCTAATTGCTCTTCTCCTTACTCTGTTCATCTTTGTTTTGCTGTTTGAAAACAAAGTTATGTTCAAAATTTTTAAAATACCCAATTTACCCCCCCTCTTGGGTATTTGGCTTCACTTTCAAAAATAAGATGGATACGAGGGTTGAGAGGAAGCTTTAATTCGTCTGCCACTAAGCCAATTAGTCGCAACATATGATATGGTCTATTTTGTGTTCGTTTGGAATTACAGTGATAAAAGTGATTTATTCTCAATCTAATTTTTGCATAAGTGACATAGGAATAAAAGTCAGATTATAAATGTAATTTGTGTTTGGAATAATGGTGGGAGAAGTGACTTTTTTCGTGGGAGAAACTGTAATTTGTGGCTCCTTCAAAAGTGACTTTTTTACCATAAACTCATCACAAGCAGAAGTCCTTTAAACACCTATTTTCCCTCATTGGGGTTTTTTTCGTGGCCGTTGGGCTTTTTGAACCCCCCTCAAAAAAAAAAAAAACCGCTATGCCAAACAGACCCAAATCTTTGAACTAGCTTTTCAAATATGTGTTTGGTCAATGAACGCTGCTTGCAGGGATGAAACTTTAGGAATACCATGTCTCCATGTTAAAATTCAATATCCCTTCGGTTAGAATCTGAATAATTTTTCATCCGATCTTGTGCCACGACAGGATTATTGTGAACACCCTATTTTGCCTGGACCAAAACCCAAAAAAAAAAAAAAATCTCATTGATGATGATTGGGTTCCAAATTGGCAATCATTATTTAAGAGGAAAATCAAAAAATAAAAAATGAAAGATGAAAAATGAAAATTCTCTCATTGATGATGATTAGGATCCATATTGGCATTATCATTAATTGAAGGAAAACGAAAAAGCGAAAAATAAAAAATTTATTTAATTAATCCATTTTTTTTTCTTTTCTCTTTTCATATTGTTGTTTTGCTTTCTCTCTCTCACCTCATCTTTAGGTGTTATACACAATGCTAGGGAGCATTTTATTATTTATTTATTAATAGAAGCATGAACATGGGTTGTGTGAGATGACATATAAATATGCTTGTGCTCTTTTTGTAATTTTGCTCACAAAATGTTGAGAAATAATTATCATTGCTTTGTCTTGGTACGATGCTTTTGTTGATGTGTGTCTTATTCACTTTTTATTTATTTATTTTGCTTTCTCGTTTCACCTCTTGAGCCACATCACTTGGAGGTATGTCCCCTTTACATGATCATTTATCAAAAGGCTTGAGTGGTATATTATGCTTATCTTCTATGCTCCTTTCATTTCTATTTTGCATGGAGAGGTATGTGTTCTTGCTTTTTGTTATCTTATTGAATTATCCTCATCTATATTGTTGATGTACGTATTGCATTAGGGATCAAGAGGTATGTGCTTTTGCCATTATCTATACCTAATCATGTTTTTCTTTGTCTTTTGATGGTGATATGTGTCATGCTTAATAGATTTAGGTAATGTGATTGTAATTGCCTCTTGTCTGTTTTGTGGTTGTATCACTTTGTCTTTTGTTGTATAGTGAGATTCAAAGCATTAAAGGTACCATTCTCACCTTGTCTTTATTGATTTTCTTACCATCTTGAACTTTCTGCCATGAATGCTATGATGAGACTACAATTCTTTGTTGGCTTGATGAGTTCTTGTTCTTGTTTTTATTTTTTTACAATAAGAAGTTTCGAAATAAAAAAGGAGGTTCTTTTCTTAAAATAAACACTTTGGTTCCAGATGTTTAAAAAAAAAGTTAACAATACAAACCAAACAAAAATATTTTTCTCAAATAAATTAAATGAAATTTTCTTAAAAAACACAAACTAAGCGTGACGTCTTTCTACCACTAACAAACTATGTGGAGTTTGATTTTTCTAAAGAGTACGTAGTCTCTAGGTTTTTATTCTAGGTCAAGAAAGGTAAAAGAGATGGAAAGTCTCTGCCATAAGCAACTTTAAAAGGAGTGGAACCTAAAGAAGTATGAAATATTGTGTTATATGATCAGCCCAATAAAGAAAAATGACTCCAGTTTTTGGGTTGATTCTATAGAGAAACAACGAAAGTAAGTTTCCAAACAACGGTTAACAACTTTAACTTGGCCATTCGTTTGTGAATGATAGGCTGTACTCATCCTCAATTTAGTTCCACTGAGTTTGAAAAGTTCCTGCTAGAATGCACTAGAAAAAGGGGTGTCCCTAACAAAAATTATAGACCTTGGAAATCCATAGAGACAAACCACTTCTTTGCAAAAAACCATGCGAGTGGCTATGGTCTACTGCAGTGGACCGTCCGTTTCCCTACTTTGCCTAATAATTAAATTTTTACCGCATACAGTATACTAGACCGTAGCCGGATCTAAAAACCATGGCCACTGTCTTGGTCATGAAGTGGTCAGGCACCCAATGAAATTGTAATATTTGCTTAAACGATTAACAACCACCAAAATTGCCTCCCAACCATTGGATGAAATCAAGTGAAACGTCCTCCCAAATTTGTTGTGGAATGTCTAATGGTTGGAGGAGACTTGCACTTGCAGGAGCTTGAGGAATATATTTATTTTGTTGGCAAGTGACGCAGCTAGCGACAAATTTTTTGACTTCATCCTTCATATTTTTCCAAAAGAATTGTTGCTGCAATCTTTTGAGTGTCTTCAACATGTGAGATGTGGGTGCCAAAAGTCCCACATCGAAAGTTTACAAGCGAGGAGGCGGAGGATTTAGTATAAATAGAGGTCCTCCTCCTCCCTTATTCTTCACCCCCTCAAATTGTCTCTTAAGACATTTGTGTTTCTTTCTCTCTTGTAGTATTTCACTTGTAAGTTATTTGGAGTGAATTTAGGATCTGGTATTTCTCTTATTTTTGTCTTATTTATTATTTATTAGCTGCATATAGATATAGTAGTTGGGGCTTATTATATTATTAAATTACGTCTAGAAACTTTGTTTCTAGCTTGGGTAATTTTCTAGTATAATCAGTCACGCTCTATATTGTGCTTCCGCAACAATTGGTATCAGAGCCGAGGTTCTATCTGAGTATGCTCTGTGGTTGCAGCTTAGTCTGAGCTTCCACATCAGAAAAGAATTACTTTTGGGCTTTTGTTTTGGCAGCTATTAAATAATTTTTTGGAGCAGAAATGGCGGACAAAAAGGGTGATGTGTCCACTGCAGGTGCCAGTAATTCGTCGTTCGCATCTTCGTATTTGACAAGAATAGTGTCTAATGCAAAGTTTGCAGTTGAAATCTTTGACGGATCTGGGCATTTTGGCATGTGGCAAGGCGAGGTTCTGGATGTCCTTTTTCAGCAAGGACTAGACTTTGCCCTTGAAGAGAAAAAACCAGACAGAATGGAGGGTCGTCAATCGAGTTGCTTGTGGTACTATTAGATCGTACCTTTCAAGAGAGCAGAAGTATCCATACACAAAGGAAACTTCTGCATGTAGACTGTGGAAGGCACTGGAGGACAAGTTCTTGAAGAAAAACTGTCAGAATAAACTCTATATGAAGAAAAGGCTGTTTCGCTTCACTTATGTTCCTGGTACCACAATGAATGAGCATATCACTAGCTTTAACAAGTTGGTGACGGATTTGCAGAATATGGACGAGACCTTTGGAGATGAAGATCTGGCCCTGATGATGTTGGGATCACTTCCTGATGAGTACGAGCACCTGGAGACTACCCTTCTTCACGGTAAGGAGAAAGTTTCTCTAGAAGAAGTTTGTTCTTCTTTGTACAGCCATGAACAGAGAAGGAAAGAAAAACAAAAGGGTGGAGATGCAGAGGCTCTAGTGGTAAGAGGCCGTACTGAAGACAAGAAGAGATCAAAGAAAGGGCGATCCAAGTCAAGGTCCAGACCCAGCAAAGATGAGTGTGCCTTTTGTCGAGAAAAGGGACACTGGAAGAAGGACTGTCCGAAGCTGAAGAACAAAGCCAAACCTGGAGATGAGAAGGCTGCTATGGACTCCTATGTAGCTGATTATGATGATGAAAATTCAGATTTATCGCTGGCTACAACAACGTCGTCAAAACCATCAAACGAATGGTTGTTGGACTCAGCCTGTAGTCATCATATGTGTCCTAACAGAGACTGGTTCACTGATTTTGAAGAAGCAGAGTGTGGAATTGTTCACACAGCAGATAACTCTTCCCTTACCGCATATGGCATTGGTTCTATTAAACTTAGGAACCATGATGGATTGATTAGAACATTGATAGATGTTCGATACGTACCAGACTTGAAGAAGAATCTCATTTCTGTGGGAACTCTAGATTCAAAAGGGTTCAAGATCACTGCAGAAAATGGAGTAATGAAGATATTCTCTGGTGCATTAGTGGTAATGAAGGGTATTCGGAAGAACAATAACACATACCATTATCATGGTAGTACAGTTATTGGCACGGCAGCAGTGACATCTAGTAGTGAGAAGGATGCAGAAGCAACCAGGTTGTGGCATATGCGCTTGGGACATGCTGGAGGAAAATCCTTGAAAACTTTAGCAAGTCAAGGATTGTTGAAAGGATTGAAGCATTGCATCATGGACTTTTGTGAGCATTGCGTGAAGGGGAAACACACAAGGGTTAAATTCGGTACAGCTATTCACAATACAGAAGGTATTTTGGATTATGTACACTCTGATGTTTGGGGTCCTTCCAAAACAGCTTCGTTGGGAGGAAAGCATTATTTTGTAACCTTTGTTGATGATTTTTCCCGA
This sequence comes from Acacia crassicarpa, assembly GCA_034222035.1. Classification (NCBI taxonomy): domain Eukaryota; kingdom Viridiplantae; phylum Streptophyta; class Magnoliopsida; order Fabales; family Fabaceae; genus Acacia; species Acacia crassicarpa. The sequence goes on along the minus strand of JAWXYG010000008.1, from coordinate 10,435,377 downwards.
AGAGTTTGGGTGTATACGATGAAGACCAAAGATGAAGTTTTGGGAATTTTTCTCAAATGGAAGACGATGATAGAAGCACAAACAGGCAGGAAGATCAAATGTCTTCGCACAGACAATGGTGGAGAGTACAGGAATGATCCTTTCCAGAAGGTTTGTGAAGACAATGGCATCGTCAGACACTTCACCGTGAGAAATACACCACAGCAGAATGGGGTGGCAGAACGCATGAACCGGACTTTGCTGGAGAAGGTTCGGTGTATGTTGTCCAATGTTGGCTTGGGCAAAGAATTTTGGGCTGAGGCGATAACATATGTGAGTCATCTCATTAATCGTCTACCATCTGCTGCTATTGATAGTAAGACACCGTTGGAACAATGGTATGGTAAGCCTGCTAATGATTATGATTCTTTACATGTATTTGGCTCAATTGCATATTATCATGTGAAAGAATCAAAATTGGATCCGAGAGCAAAGAAATCCATTTTCTTGGGGATCACTTCTGGAGTCAAAGGATATCGTTTATGGTGTCCAGAGACGAAGAAGGTTGTGTTTAGCAGGGACGTTACTTTTGATGAGACTGCTATATTTAAAACGGTAACATCTGAAGATACCACACAGACCGATGGTGCTTCAAAGCAGGTGGAGTTTGAAGGAAAGCTAACTTTCCCAATACAGAGAAGTGACGGGGAAACGAGGAAAGACTTTCCTGTAGAAGAAGAGCCAGTTGAAAGGGAGGTTTCAACACAAGAACCTCAGCAGCAACATGAATCAATCGCAACCAGCAGGCCACGACGAATAGTAAGAAAGCCTACTCGCTTTATGGATATGGTGGCTTGTGCAACGTCAATTGCAACTGATGGCATTCCTTCAACTTATCGATGGGCTATCCGGGGCTCAGAAAAGGATGAGTGGATGAATGCGATGAATGAAGAAATGCAGTCCCTTCATCAGAATGGCACGTGGAGATTGGCCAAACTCCCAAAGGGTAAGAAAGCAATTGGTTGCAAATGGGTGTATGCGAAGAAAGAAGGATTTCCTAACCAAGGCGATATTCGCTACAAAGCAAGGTTGGTAGCTAAAGGCTATGCTCAGAAGGAGGGAGTTGATTACAATGAGGTATTTTCTCCAGTTGTAAAACATTCTTCCATTAGAATTCTGTTGGCTTTGGTAGCGCAGTTAGATTTGGAACTAGTTCAGATGGATGTAAAAACTGCATTTCTAAATGGGGACTTGGAAGAGGAAATCTACATGACTCAGCCTGAAGGATTCAAAGTTGCTGGAAAGGAGAATATGGTGTGCAAACTTGAAAGATCGTTATACGGATTGAAGCAGTCTCCAAGACAATGGTATAAACGGTTTGACAAGTTTATGTTGCGGCATAAGTATAGAAGAAGCAAATACGATCATTGTGTGTATTTGCGGAAGCTTGAAGACGGATCCTTTATCTATCTTCTTTTGTATGTTGATGATATGTTGATTGCTTCAAGAAATCAAGCAGAGATTGAGAAGCTAAAGGATCAACTGAAGAAGGAATTCGAGATGAAGGACTTAGGCGAGGCAAGGAAGATACTTGGCATGGAGATAACAAGAGATAGACCTTCGAAGAAGCTCTTCTTATCTCAAAGGGAGTATTTGAAGAAGGTGCTACACCGTTTTGGTATGAATGAAGAAACCAGGTCGGTAAGCATTCCACTTGCACCGCATTTTAAGCTTAATGCTGATATGTCGCCGAAGGATGAAGATGAACGAGCATATATGTCAAGGGTACCATATGCGAACGCTGTTGGTAGCTTGATGTATGCTATGGTTTGTACAAGACCAGACATTTCACAGGCAGTTAGAGTGGTGAGTAGGTATATGCATGATCCCGGAATAGAGCATTGGCAAGCCGTGAAATGGATTCTACGGTATATTTGTAATACTGTAGATGTTGGATTGGTCTTTCAGCAGGATGTTGATCAACAACTAGTTGGATATTGTGACTCAGATTTTGCAGGTGATTTGGACAAACGAAGGTCAACTACTGGTTATGTATTCACTCTTGCAGGTGCACCAGTTAGTTGGAAGTCAACTTTACAGTCAACGGTAGCTTTGTCTACAACAGAGGCAGAGTACATGGCAATTACAAAGGCTGTGAAGGAGGCGATTTGGCTTCAAGGGTTGCTTGGAGAGCTTGGTGTTAGTCAGGAAAGCATCACAGTATTTTGTGATAGCCAGAGTGCTATTCAATTAGCAAAGAACCAAGTCTACCATGCAAGGACGAAGCACATTGACGTCCGATATCACTTTATAAGAGAAATATTGGAAGAAGGTGGAGTCACGATACGGAAGATACGAACAGATGATAATCCTGCTGATATGTTGACAAAGGTGGTGACTTCTATTAAATTTCAACATTGTTTGGATCTGATCAACATTGTTGAACGTTGTATTTTGAATAGAAGTTACAATTAGAATTTGTAAATAGGAGAAATTGAGAATGTGGGAATTTTGTCAAGGTGGAGATTTGTGAGATGTGGGTGCCAAAAGTCCCACATCGAAAGTTTACAAGGGAGGAGGCGGAGGATTTAGTATAAATAGAGGTCCTCCTCCTCCCTTATTCTTCACCCCCTCAAATTGTCTCTTAAGACATTTGTATTTCTTTCTCTCTTGTAGTATTTCACTTGTAAGTTATTTGGAGTGAATTTAGGATCTGGTATTTCTCTTATTTTTGTCTTATTTATTATTTATTAGCTGCATATAGATATAGTAGTTGGGGCTTATTATATTATTAAATTACGTCTAGAAACTTTGTTTCTAGCTTGGGTAATTTTTTAGTATAATCAGTCACGCTCTATATTGTGCTTCCGCAACACAACACACCTCCATGACCTCCTAAAGGTGAAGAATGTACTTCTTTAATAAACAAGGAACTGAAGTAGAAGATGCTGGAATAACCAGCCGATTCTTATATTATTAGCACCCAGAAGAAAGAGCAAAAGGAGGCATCGAAGATGGATCCTTTTGTAAAGCTGTGATAATTGAAGCAGTCTAAAGCATCCTGCTACAACAACAGAGGCAAATTGTGAAAAGAAGCATCATGAGGAACTGCTAACACAAACAAATCAGCAGAATAAGAACATCTTGATAAGGCGTCAGCTCCTTGATTAGATGAACTAGCACGATACAAAATTTTGGAGTCAAATGGAAGAAGTTTCATAATCAACCGCTGCTACTCAGGAGTCGTGATACGCTGGTCCTGCAAATATTCTAAGCTATTATGGTCTATATGAACGTCAAACCGACGTCCCAATAGGTAATCCTTCCACTTTTGCAAATAGGAGACCAAGGCCTGCAATTCTCGATCATATACTGATTTATGCCTTTTACAAGGAGATAACCACTTGCTGTAGAGAGCAATAGGGTGTCCACCTTGCTGCAAAATAACTCCAATTCCTGAGGAAGAAGCATCACACTCTACAACAAACGGTTTAGAAAAATTCTGCAATTGCCGTATAGGAATTAGGAACATTGATTAATGCCTCTTTCAAATATAGGAAAGCTCTCTTGGATAGATCTGTCCAGCATAAAGAATCTTTCTTTGTCATATCAGTCAATGGTTTTGCTCGCAGCCCATAATTTTTGGCAAAGCAACGATAATATCCAGGCAATCCAAGAAAACCACCAACTCAATCATATTAAGAGGAAGAGGCCATTCTGTTGTAGCAATGATTTCATCTGGGTCTACTGCTACTCCCTCTTTCAAAGTAACATGCCCCAGAAAAGAAACTTCAAGTTGCAGAAAATTGCATTTATCGGGATTGGCAAAAAATTGAGATTGATGCAGAGTATAAAGAACAGGTGTAGATGAGACATGTGATCCTCAAAGTTTTTACCATACACCAATATGTCATCGAAGATCAAAATGGATTCATGTCATTGGCAGCTTGAAAAGTGGTTGGAGCCAGGGGCGGATCGGGGCGGGGGGACCATTGATGGGGGATTTGGGGCTGTCCCTGAATTTTTTTTTTAATGAAATAAAAAACAAAAGAAAATATTCATGAAATCAAGGGAATACTAATGATATAACAAGAGAGGAAACTATTTTAGAGACCTGTCATTTATAAAAGTAAGGCTAAGTGTTGTTAGAAATGCAGCTACATAAATTACAATGAAGGGTAGACACTCAATAAGTTCAAGTACATATATTTTAATAAAAAAAATATATTATAATAAATATAATTACAATGCCATCCTTTTAAGCTTTTTTTTTGGAATTCCATCATAATTGTCTTATTATTAGTACTATCAAATACATCTTTTTCAATATAAGGCACTAAACAGTTATTCAACTATTAATCCCCATCCGATTACAAAGTGCAGTTTTAATGTTTTAAAGGTGGGCAATCATTTAAACATGTATTAATTTAAGGAGAAAAAAATCCTCAATTCAAGGGTGGGCACTTGCCCCCCAATCATGTAGGATCCACCTATGGTTGGAGCATTCATAAGTCCAAAAGGCATATCCACAAATTCGTAATATCCTAAATGAGTTTGGAAAGTCTTATGCAAAGGCTTTTTGACCAAAATAAGAACAAATTTATTTATTTTTACCAGATTAAAGCAATTGGGAAACATTTTACTAAAGTAATGCAGTTGGTGGTGTGAGGACAGGGTGCGCCGTCAATGGCGTGAAATAGGTTCACGCCACTGACAAATAAATTTTTTTTTTAAAGACTGAATCAAAGCTTCTGATTGGTCCACGTCACTAGGTGGCGTGGGGCCCCCCTGCGTTACCAGTGGCGTGAACCTTACTTTGGTAAATAGTTTCGATTGTGCATTAATCTAGTTTTTTTTTTGGTTCTTATTTTGGTCAAAAAGCCCTTATGCAAATCATGATGAACATGAATTTGGTGGGATCCATATTTTAAATCAATTTTGGAAAAATATTTGGCTCCATATAACTCATCAATCAACTTATCTATGTTAGGAATCAGATACTTATCTAGGATAGTAATGTGATCAATTCCCTATAGTCAACGCATAGCTCCATGAAGAATCCTTCTTTGGAACAAGGAGAAGTGGGCTAGCAATTGGACTTACACTAGGCTGTATGTTGAAAAGTGCAGCAACTTGTCACCGTATTTCATCCTTCTTGGAATGAAGATAGCAGCGATAGGGACGCATATTAGGAGGGACAACTTCAGGATACAAAGGAATTGCACGACAGTGTGGTTTCTGAAAGGAGGAAGAGTCTGAGGGAGACTTCATGATATTCCTGTAGTAATGCTTCCAACATCTCAAATTGGGGAATGAGGTTGTCACTACAAAGCACGACCAACAATAGATGAATCTGGTTATGGCGATGGGTGAGGAACGTTGGTGCTGCGAAGAGGAGGAGAAGAATCTGGTTGGGGTGTCCCCTGAAGTTTGTATCAGCGCCCATCCACCAAAAAATTATGAACATTTGCTGCCAATTTGCTTCAGCTATGTTTAAAGAAGCCAACCACTTAATTCCCAGAACCATGTCTACTCTTCCAAGTATGAACGGGGAGAAGTCGTCTTGAATTGTTAAATTCTGCACCTTTACTTCCAGTTGTTTGCATATGGCGTCACAAGCGATCATGGAGCCTTGTCCTACCTGAACCCCAAATGGAGGAAACTTGTGACTTTTAATTCCCAATTCTGCTACAACTTTACGAGAAATAAAGTTATGAGTAGAGCAGCTATCAATTAAAATCAGAATCGGCTTCAACCCCAACGTGCCTCGAACCTTCATTTTTGTTGCTGATGAATTTCCGAGAATGGCATGTAAAGATATCTCTGCTATGTTTGTTTCAGGTAATTCGTCTTCTTCATCCTTAAAATTGCGGCCTTCATCAGTGTCGGTTTTCTTTTGTGTCTCCTTCACCTCCTGATCGATCACTATGGCTGTGTTTTTCTGTTTCTTCATCTTCTTCATGTTTGCATCGAGGCTCTGGAGTTTGTTTATTAACAATGAAAGATAATTGTTGTGAAATATCGTCTGGGGTTGAGGATGATTCATGATCATTGGATTTGGAAGATTCTGCTTCCTGGTTAGGAATATCATACCGAAATGATAGAACTTGGGAAAGGAAAATGGGAAAAGATAAAAATGATAAGCCTCCTAAAAATAAATTATTATTTTAGTAAACTAAAAAAATAATTCTGGAGAGCAAAATATTTTCACAAAAGTGCCGGTATCATGTATTACTCGCACGCAGGGGGGAAATCGTCGGATTTTCCCTGCGTTTGCCTTTTGGTGGCCCATTGTTGTATGCGCAAGCCCACTATTCATCTAAGCCTCTTTACAAGCCCAATATTATATTATTCTATACATAGACTTGCACTCTCCTTTTCTCAAACAATGTGAGACTAGTTTTTTTGACACACCCCCAAATTTACTCCCATGTTTACCACATAAACTACCCTCTAATCCTAATCAGATCATAGGAACAAATATAACTAACAACAACCACTTCTAAGCCACATGTTTCCTGGAATAAACCAAAAGAGGACATGGCCTTCTATCATTGTTTTTTTAAAAAAGTTATATTAACTACTTTAATTAATTTCTTGATTTAATTAAATTAGATAAATATGTTTTACATTAAAGATCAAAAGGAGTATAATTTATTTTGGGCTCTACAATAATGTGAATTTTACTGGAGAATGAAAGAGGGAGTTTGAGTTACGTTCAAGAAATATGTTCACGTAAGTCAAGACAAAACTCTTTTACTTCTCTCGTACAATGTAAACCATATTAGAAAAATAGTTTATACCGTTAACCCAAATGTGTATGGTTCAACCATGGTTTAAAGGTCTTCGAGCTCCATGTATAATCCTCATCATTTTTTTTTTGTCAATTTATGAGATTTTATACTTAAACACCACGAAATGTCTCGAATAAGATTACTTTAAAAACAATATCTATGCTTATAAAAAAAAGACCACATGTTTTCCAAACAAATTGACAATGGCTCATACCCATGACAAAAATTTACAAGAAGATTTTTTGTAATATAGATAATAATAAGAAATAAGAAATTACACATGACAAAATTTGGTAATTTGGTTTGTGAATTGGACCTGATTGATGCAAATGGACATAATTTATCCTTTTTATAATTAGATAATTATAAGTTAAACAAGAAAAATAAAATACTTAAAATTATATATTTAATTCAATTATTTTCAAATAAAGCAAAGTAATGAAATTTCAAATTTTAAAATAAGTTAATGATAATTAATTACATGGTAAATAATGGGTAAATAGTTCATTTATTTTAATTTGATTTTAAGAGCCTAAATAAAATTGTGTAACTTATTTTTCGTTTTAAAAATAAAATACAAAAAACCTCCATGAATTTTAGGTGTGTTTCCAATGGCTTCCCTCATCTTTAAAAGAAAATTCCAAATAAATACCGTTTGAATTTGTATAACTCCCAGATGTCCGTTGAATTTGTAAAAGGACTGAGAAGTACCAAAGACCTACCAGAGATAAGCAAATTCAGGTGAAAGTACCTTTTTGCCTTTAGTTTTAAATAAATAAATAAACCCCCCACCCCCACCCCCCCCACCCCCCCCCCCCACCGCCGGCCAACCACCGCCGGCCGCTGGCCACCCACCGGTGGTGGTTGGCCTGGGGTTTTTCCTTTTTTATTTATTTATTTATTTACAATTAAGGACAAAAAGGTAATTTCACCTGAATTTGTATATTCCTCATAGTTCCTTGGTACTTCTCAGTGTTTTTACAAATTCAACGGATTTCTGAGGGTTTTGCAAATTCAAACGGTATTTATTTAAAATTTTCCCAAACTAAACCCTGAAGTTTCATACTTTAACTTTTAACTCTCCTACCATTAAGACTAATAAATTTAACGGTTTGTGTTATCTCACCTTTTTTTTAGTAGAGTAAATTTCCATATCACTATAACAAATGACACTTAGCATTGATATGAAATTTTAAGTATTTACATTTTTTTTAATAAAGAATTAAAAACATGCTAAGGCCATAGTGTCAATTCTTTGCTAGATTAGGTTTTCTCACCATCTCCCCGATTGTCAATTTAGTTTTGTTTCGAGATCTCATTGATCGTGGTGCCCATATCGTTGCGGTGGAGGAAGGCGATTTCCTAATTGATGATGATATGCAACTTACCCTTTATCTTTAGGTTGAACTGTCGGGTCAAAGAGTCGGACACTTTCACCAAAGGAGAAGATTTCATCCTAAAGTTAGTTAAGGTGCTGGAGTAGCATCTTAACTTCTAGATCCCTAGATAAACACCTGAAAATAATAGACAGCTCGTCCTGCTTAATATTGGTATGAGGAAGGGAGATACCGAGATATCTCCTTTCCTTTGGATCGTGGATGAGCCCAACTCTTTTTCTAAAATTTAATGAGCAAAAAATGATGATATGCAGCTTCATACGCTTCTGGAACCATTAAATTCAACAGCAATCTTAATGCAGAGGAGCTAATGATCAGAATATGAAATTTTAGGGGTCTTGGTTTTAAGCTTTTAGGGTTTGTTTGGTTTGACGGAGGGGAGGGGAGGGGGGATTTAAATGGAGAGGAGGGGATATGAGGGATTTTGATATTACCTTGTTTGAATTAAGCAGAAGGAAGGGGAGATGAGAGAATTTAATATTACTTTGTTTGGTTTAGGAGGGGAGGGGAGGGAAATTTTTTTCACATTGATAAGGTTACCCTTATGTTATAAGAGGGATTTAATGATTTGGGGAGATGAGAGGAGGGAAATTATCTTCACATGAACAACTTTACTTATGTTAGATGTGATTTTTTCCAAACTTTATTAAATGTATAATAACATTTAATTATAAATAACATTTTTATGCCTTAAATTGAAAATTAACATTTAAAACATATATATATATATATGTGTGTGTAGAAAATTAAGACAATATTTTATCAAGCTATATAAATCAACTATGAAGCTAAGCATTGGCATGCATATTTGATAATTGAATATTATTATACTTATTTGTATCTCTTGGTGAATAAATTTATGATTGTTTAGTTAATAAATAATGTATTTTATTACTTAATCGAGCTTTGAGCTTTTAATTGGATTTAATTCATTCTTATGATTAAATTCCAGATTTATAGTGATTCAGTATTTTCACCATAACTTTTGATCTAGATATCCGATTGACCTGATTGTTCTTTCATTTTTTAGATGATTCAAAGAGATACAATTGTTATGAAGACTCCGAAGGCTAATTCGGACAAAAAGATGAACGAAATTGGAGCTAAAGATATACATATTTTTTTGGATTTTTATTTTGCTCAAATTTTGTAATAAAAGACCAATTTTTAGAGGTTTCCTTTTTTATAGGGATTTCCTATTGATTAGGAGTTTCCTATTTTTAGTCATCTTTCCTATATAAGGAAAATTATATGGTGGCTACAAACTTATTCTCAATTATGTTGTATGAGATTTTCAGATTAAATTAGAAACTTTTTATTTTCTCTGAGTTGTTCATCATGTTTTTTTTCCCATCTTTTCTTCTTCTGCGTTTTGCTTAGTCGTGCTTGGCTAAGCTTCTTTGATTGATCTATGGATTGAGGATTCCACGAATCTAGAGGACCCATGCTATAATCGGTAACTTAATTTGTTTCTATTTATTTTAATCGGATCCGATTATAATTGCAGATTAGGTATTAGATTTAATACTTAGATTGATATCCCAAGGACATAGGTCGGATCAGGTTCTAAGAGAGCGTTGTGCAATCGCACAGCGAGCTTGCCACGTGTTCGATCAAATGCTAGGTGTTTGTTTAGTCGAGGGAATATCTGGACAATTGTAGAGATTTCGGTTTGTCCAGAATCAATCACGAGTTTGGTTATTATCTTTTTGTCCGATGAAGATTATGGAATCTCAATTCTGGGTTAATCGTTTTTAATCTGATTAATCTCATTTTCTTATATTCTATTTTATCTTTATTTCATTTAAACTGCATTGAAAAACCCCCCATGGTTACTGTTTTACTTGTTTACTGTTGATTTTAGATCCACTATGAATTCCTTGAGAGAAACGATCTAGGTATTTAAATCCTGGTTATTTTGTGAGGGCTCGGCAACTCTCATCAATATGACATTATAAGTTTGACACGTTAGATGTGAAAATAAAGGGAAAAACACTTCTCATACGATAAGAGAAGTGTATTCTCATGTTACACATATATGAAATGGTAGGACCCATATATATATAATTAGCATTATATATATATGTGGGTTCCACCATTTCATGTGTGTAGGAATCTTCTTCTTCTCATGCAACATGATAAATTTAAATCCCAAAAATAAAATACACGATTTATTTTCAAGGGATGTGAAATCTGCCCAAGTTAGAAGCAAACGTTCATAAATTATCGTCAACAGAAAGGAGGTGGTTTGAAATCTAACGTCAGTAGGGATATGGGAAATAATCTGCCAACTTAATTAAGATCATGGACACAGCTGCTAGTGAAAATTTAATGATAAAGCAACAAATTAGAAATGATGAAAAGCTCATAGCTATACAGAGAAAAGAAAGAGGCAGGAAACTCAACTCAATAGGATAAGATAAACATCAAAAGCTAAGGTTTTAGAATCAGTAGTAGGCCAATACCACAAAAAAAGTTAAAAAAAAAAGTTGTTGTTCATAGCCAAAAGAGAACTGATTAAGATTAACCAACCCAAGAAAGAAAGAAACAGAAGAGGGAACCCCGTAGAAAAATCTTCAGTTATTAGAGGCTCAACTTGCAGAAAGTGCTCTCTCTCTCTCTCTCTAGATTTTGATCAATTTTCGAATGAACAGGAAAGAATACCACACTGAAGTTAATTAACCAATTTCGCAACAACGTAATTGCAAAAATCAAAAGGGAAAAAAATAGAGAAGGAAATTCGAAGAGCGAGGGAGTAGGATAATTGACACTGAAGAAAAAGTTGAATTTGCGGTGGAATTGCGAATCAGAAAGATAAAAACGCAGACTATGACCAAGTTGGGGTTTAGATTAGGTGCTATTTCCTTAGGTGCTTTTTAGGTGCTATTCCCTCTAGTTAGAGGGATTAGGAATTTTATTTTATTTTTTAAATTTTTTTTATATATTCTATTTATTTAGATTAGATTATATGCTGCATCTTGAAATTTTTTTTACACCCAATATCTCAATTTAATTAATTTCCAGGATATTGGGGTTACAGGAAAAATATTTTTAAATGCAGAACTGAAAATTAATTAATTTGAGATATTGGGTGCAAAAAAAATTTCAAGATGCAACATATAATCTAATATAAATAAATAGAATATATAAAAAATTTAAAAAAATAAAATAAAATTTCTAATCCCTCTAATTAAAAGGAATAGCACTTAAGAAGCACCTAAGGGAATAGCACCTAATGTGAACTCGACCAAGTTGTCGCAATACACAATAGAGACCAACCAGCGGGAGTTGGCTCAAGTGGAAGGGACTTGGGCCGCTTAAGCAGGGGTCTCGAGTTCGAGTCCTTGTGGATGCAGAAAATTCTCCTGGGAGAGGTCCCCGCATATGCGCCCGACAGAATCTCGATCCGGACTAGGCAGGGCAAAGCTCTGGTGAACCGAGTGCAGTAGCAAAAATACACGATAGAGACCAAACGCCTAAGGAACAAAGCACGACGCACGACAAGAAACTGACCAGCGACGACAGACACAGTGCACAGACAAGACAAACAGATCAGCATAAGGGAATTTTAGGAATAATAGACAAATTTTTAAGGCATTTTAGTCCACTAACACACCAATTTTTATAATCTTTCCTAATCCGTTGGATTTGGGGGGTGAGTTTTTAAAGGGAACTAGGTAGGGAGAGTTTGTCCTTCTAGACCGTCCAGATCTTATTTTTTTTACTTTTTATTTTTTCAAAAAAAATTATTTTAATGCGTACAGAATCTAAAATAAAGATAATTTTTCAACTAATAATTTTTCAAAAAATAATTTTTTAAATTTAAAAAGTAACAATTTTAAAAAAATAAAATATGGACCGTCCAGATCGCATCTGGACGGTCCAGATGCACCAAGATCTTGGTGTCTATCCAAAAGATAGGCACCCAAACCGGTTCCCTTTTTTAAGGGAAGATGGGAAAATTTTTAAAAAATTTTCCTTTCCCTCTTGAAAAATATCACCAGTCAAATGAGGGAAGGGGCTAAAATCCCTCCATCCTTCTCTCCCTTCGGGTCCTTCAAACCAAACACACTCTTAAAACGAGGGAGGGAGGTGATTCGCAACCCAATCAATTTTTTTTTTAAAAAATATTTTTGTTGTAATAGTATGGATGATCTCTCTTCTATTTTTTTTTGGATACAGCCAGTGGGGGAGGGGAAGGTAGGGCTCGAACCCTGGATAAGAGGGAAGGCCAACTCCTAAGGCTGGCCCTAATACCATCGCACTACGAGGCGCTTGGCTCTCTCTTCTAATTTTTGTCTCCTTGAAATATATTACAAATTCATATAAAAATATTCAGATGGTGAAAAATAGCCCAAATGTTTGTGGTAGGTCCATTAGGTGTTTGTGGTAGGTCCATTAGGCCCATCTCTTGTTTTTGCGTTTGGCGGTCCCTTCAGCGATAAGAGCGCGATCTCATAGCCCTACTCCATTGGTGTGGTACGAAGCTTTCGGGGTCTAACTTCAAAATCAACATCGAATCTCATAAGGATCGTTGGAGCGAGTGGTTCTGTTGTCCCCTCTGGTCGAATCTTCAGGCATTCGCTTCCTACTTGCGCACTCAGAAACGGTGAGATTAACTTGTAAGCCCTAGAAGGCATACTTTGATTTTGATTGTGTTTGGAGATTGTTGAACGTTATTAAAACATTATTTCTGAAACTCGGGATTTTGGCTCTGCGAAACAGATGGATAGATATCAGAGAGTGGAGAAGCCCAAGGCTGAGACTCCTATCAACGAGAATGAGATACGCATTACTGCTCAGGGCAGGATGAGAAACTACATTACTTACGCCACCACTCTTCTCCAGGTATTTCCATTATCCACATCCAAATTCAAATAGAAAACTATGAGTTCAGTGTTATTTTCTCGGGGAAGAGCTTCTCTAATGTCGGGGTTTTAAGATACCTATAATTTTATGTGCCGTATTTATGCTTTTGAGTGAGAAATTGAGAGTTGTGCTCTATCTTTCTTTTCCTCTTAGGAGGGCTAGTGCCTCTGTATCAGATTTGATTTATTTTAGACTCTAGAAAACTTACCACCTGCAAATTTATTTTCTTTGTGGGTGCGTGCCTCCCCCACCCTCACAAGCAAAAAGAAATCATTTTTGGGTTGTGTGGCGGATGTATTGATTTATCTAGGTTTAGCCATTATGTTATCTTTCCAACTTATATTCTCTATTTGACTCTTGAATTTTCTGTAGGAGAAAGGATCTGATGAAATTGTTCTAAAAGCAATGGGCAGGGCTATCAATAAGACTGTTATGATCGCTGAACTGATCAAGGTGGGACGGCAGGCATCTCTATATTTATGCTGTTAGTGCTTGGTTCTATGTTTATTGGTTTCTCTTGATTGGAGAGTAATCTGTTTCCTCCTTTCAGCGAAGAATTGTTGGTCTGCACCAAAATAATGCAATTGGTTCAACTGGTATCACGGACACATGGGAGCCTCTTGAAGAAGGCTTACTTCCGTATGAAATTGTTTATTCCCTCTCTTCCTTATTAAATGTATTTTTTGGGTGCAGAGTAACGACCCTTTTGTCTTTCCATTTTCCCACAGTTTGGAGACTACTCGCCAGGTTTCAATGATCACAATTACTTTGTCAAAGAAACAGCTGGACACATCTTCCCCTGGGTAAGAAATTGTTTAATACTCTCTGACATGAGTGATATTATTCTTGGATAATCTGTTTTATGGATAATTTATAATGGCGTAAATGTTTCAATGCTGTAGGCCATACATCATAGGTTAAGATCATCTTAGGTTAAGATTATCTTTGTTAATTTTAGTTATGAATCATGACTTGAGCTTATATATAAAATATCTTTTTGGCTGCTTCTGACGTCTAGTGATGGATGTTGTAATTGCTGATTTGCTTTTTGAGCTTGCAATATGGTTTTTATTGCTTAATTCTTCTGTCATTATGATCGCTGTAGCATGTATGTACTATAGTCCTTGCTGTTGTGTTGTGTTAGTTTTTTCAGAAAATGTATTGAACAAAACAGCAATTCTTGTGCCACTACTTTGTTTCTGAATTGGTAATGTTTGATGCACCAATGTGTTAGCCATATCTTACAATGGATGTGCAATAGCATATGACGGCTGTAAATGGTTTGGCAAGTTGGGGATTTGAGATCAATATTTTTAATATTGTTGAGTAAATTAAATATTTTCCTCCAGTTCAACAAAGTTCATAGTCTTATCTTTTTCAGTATTCATCAGATCTCCAATTTTAATAAATTAGAAATTCTTTGTTTTAAAAATTTTTAGAGCCTTCTGTATTGTCTTTTCAGAAATGACTGAATGTCCCCTTGATTTTATTTTGAAGTTTTAAATATTGGAGGCATGTGTTAGTTATGTAATTATGATTGGTGAGATTTTTCATTTTGACTACTTTTTTCTCTCTCTCTGATGTGGTGTTGGGGACTAGATATGATACGTTAGATATTGACTTTAAGAGGCTGTGAATAAATGGCTGCTATGCTGACACGCCTGTTCATATTTTCTCAATGTCCTCTGGTTCTAACTTCTAAATTTCTTGTAGAAATAAAACACTCAAATTCCAAAAACTTTGCAGTGTTCTGGCTGTTGGTGTTTGTTCACTGTCACTTTACAATGCTGCTTTCTGTTGGTTGATTCCCCTGCTGGATTGTCATGGCTTTTTTATGTCTGAATACAAATTATTTATTTTTTAATCTGTGATGACCAAAGACTTATCCTGTTCGATGAGAAGTTTGATTTCTTATTTTGTTGAGATGTTGGGTTATGCCATTATCATTTTGGGTTTTGTAATTAATTGCTTGAGGTAATTTAGGAAATAAAGAGGGATTTGAACGAAGGCATTTTGCACGGGGATGTTATTCCATATCATTGTATCTCCATAGTTTTCTTGCATCCTTTCTGGTTATGCAGCATTAACACATGATAACTGTTTTTATGAACTTTACTGTTGCCTAACATTAAGGTTCCTCTCTCATGTAGATACCAACCCCCCCTTCCAGCCGATCAAGTAAAACCTTTAAATGAATATGAAGAGGAAGGAGGTGAATGGATAGTTGTTTGATTGAAATTTGAAACTTAGAATGCATATTTGGCTACTATGCCATGAGTTACTTATATTTGATCTCATGCAGAAAGCTCACCAATGATGCGAGGAAGGGGTCGGGGTCGGGGTCGTGGAAGGGGCAGGGGTAGAGGTATTACCAACCACTTCATATGCAGCTATTTTAGGGTAGTTGGCTCATGGTTGTGTTTTTTAGAATTATAAAAACTCTCTCTTGTTTCATGTACTTAGGAAATTACAATGGAGGTGTAGAATATTATGGAGATGGATGGGATGGTGGGCGAGGCTATGGTGGCAGAGGCTACGGTGGCAGAGGACGTGGCCGTGCAAGGGGTCGTGGTAGAGGACGAGGCTATGGGGGCCAGTCTGTTGGGTACTATGATTATGTTGAATATGATGTACCTCCTGCACCACGTGGTAAGCTTACATATTGATGGCATCCAGCCTCCTACATATGGAAGATAAATGTTGTGCCTAGATTGTAATTTTATTGTACTTTCAATGTAACTTTGTTTTATCACCCAAAAAAAAAAAAAAGTTCATGCCTGGGGGGTTTAGCCTAATAAATGGTTGTTTTTGTTTCAATTCTATATCATGATAAATGACCGTGTTTGTTTTAAGTCATTGTCATGTATTTTCACTATTCTGTTTGCTTTACAGGGGTTGTATATCTTAGGTCGTGCTTCTAATGAAAAGGGTTAAAATTTATCTAATCTGATTCCACAAACGTTTTCTTTTCTTTGTTCTCTCACACAAAATGGGACTGCTTATCCTCTCGTAGGGACTTACTGTGCATTGTGGCAAATCTTATTGCAGGTGGTTTTGCAGGGCGTGGCCGTGGAAGGGGAAGGGGCCGTGGACGCGGTCGTAATAGTAGATTAGATGGAGCAGGCCGTGGTGTTGCTGCATGATGAAGCGGGTTGCTTGTTGTCGTGTATATTTTCAGTTGGAAGTTGGTTTTCGTCTGCTTAGTTCCTTCTGAGATTTGCTAATATTTTGTTATTTGTCTGGGGTTTAGTGTTGCAGCCTGGTCTTTTGCAGTTTTTCCCAAGTAATTTATTTTTTCCTTGACCTTCACTTTCGTAATCGCCAAGTCATAAATTTTGTCCCAATTTTTAGTAGGTGGCAGGTTAGGTATATTTCCTTTATATAACATAAAATGGAAAGTGTACAATTTCTAGTTTAATAGGAATTTTGTTAATAAATTCTTTCAATTTTGACATCTGTGGACGTTGCATTGACAAACTGTAGTCTGTACCCATATTGACAGAGTTTTGATCATCTTTGAATTATTATTGGAGTGTTTAATGTGCCTCCCGAATAAAACTTTTAATCAATCACTGGCTTGGACTTCAGATTAGCTATTTGGAAGTGATTTTATGGTGTATTATGTAAAGAGGAGTCTAGGAGTCTTGTTTTGGTGTGCGTAAAAACTATTTATTACTTTTACTATCCCTAGATTTAAATATAAGATCTAGTTGACCTTTTTTTTGAAGAGATTAATGTAGTTAAATGAAATACTTAAATCATATTATGTGTTGTATATAATTGGATTATGTATTAGATAGTAACCTTCGTAGCTTTTGAGGGATGCATGAACAACTGGTAACTGGTAAGATATGAATACCTTGAATGAAAGGTAGAACTAGAAATGAAAGAATTGCACAAAGGGTAAATTACACTACAAGATAGGTTTTACATTTAGAGTCTGACTGAAAAAAAGTACAAAAAAATATTGACTTGACTCCAAGTGACCAGGCTAAAAAGAAAAACCTTCAAATGCGAGTTTGAATTTGAATGAAAGTCACGTTCAACTTAGGGAGCCAAAGCCATGGTGCGTGGTGTGAAAGGTTGCGCTAGCAAATGCTCTAGAAATGTGTTTGATACTTTGATCTATCATCCAATCAAAATTTAATTTGTTAAATTGTTTTTCTTAAAGTATTCAAACATGAATATTAATCTCAATCCTCTCACCTGCTTGACTTTTTCAGTCTCACCTCTCACTTCCCTCCAAAGAATTTGTTGGAAGGTAATTAAATTAAGGGATAATGATTTGTCAAGTCACCAGATATATCAATTTGTCCAGTGAATAGGATCCGAAGACTTCGTTTGGTTTAGTTTAGGAAACAATATTAAGGAAAAAATAAAATTGCAATTGGAATCAACAAACGCAGAGCAGCGCGCAAACTAGAAGCTTAAAAGACAAATTCACAAATTGCTCGTGACACTCACTCACTCTCTTCTTCGTTGTTCGTTTTTAGTCGCTCTCTCTTTCTCCTTCTCCATATGTGAAGATTAGCCTCTTAACTCCGTGATTTACTTGGCATCTGCGAAGGTGAACGATGATATATGCTTCAATCGTTGGGCAAGTTTGCTAATAACTCTATTTATTCAGTCCTTTTGAAGTGGCTAATCTTCAATCGGTTTAAGTTTGCTGCTTCAAAAGGAATCAAACTTGGACCAACATTTCTCTTGAAAAGGTTAGCATTCCTTGACAGTTATGGCGTAAATAGCTGCTATGTTTTTATTCAATATAGTTAAGAGGCATTAAAGAAGAAATGCTTATTGTTATTAAAGAAACAAAGAAAGCTCATTTGTGATGTTAGCCTTAAATAAATACCGTGAATGGGTGATGTATGAGACATGGATTCATCTTGAAATTGTGAAATTTTGCTGGTTCTACAATGTGATTCCGATTGCAATATTTTTTTTTCCTTTTTGGTCTCCAACCCTAAAGTATAGCTAATGGTTAAATTGACTAGTGTCCATATCCTACCTTCTAGCCCCTGATTTTTGCTCCAACTTTGTGACTTTATTTGTATCAAAGCCCTACTGCTCTTGGAGGTTTCCATTCTTCTCCATTTGACAAAGTCAAAAGGAAATCTATATTTTGACTGCCAGCTTTTGGAATCATAATTCTGCCCAATGCATCTTATCCAGCCCTTCTGCTACATGATTTAATGAGTTACAAGTATAGAAATCTCTGTATTTGATTAAAATATCTAATTCTCCTGAATTTTGTTGTTGATCAGGCCATGAATATATGTAGACATTGGTCTCGTCTTTACACAAAAATAAATGGGATGCATGATATATCTGTTTGACTAAACATAATGGCCTTGTCTTTGCTTTTTCCATCACAAAAGCACTCACACACACAGACTTAAATACAAGCATGTAACATGCATCTTTTGAATCTGTCACATTTATCTTTAAATGACCATGCACTAAATTACTTGACTTCTCCCTTGCTGTAGAACAAGATGGTGGAAGATGCTATTTTCTTTGATTGTGGAACTGATTTGGGATCCGGCCATCTTGTACCTGGCGAGTAATATTTTTCTGCTCAGGATACTTGAGAGTGAATTGCAAATTGTCCTTTTATTGAATTGTGATAGCAATTGTCCTGATTTATTTACTATTTCTTGTATAAGGGCTTTTTACTACTAAATTTAAATGAATACTTCTAAATATTAACATGGGGGTTCAATTCTTATAGGCTGTTAAATACGTTAACTATTAGTGGAAGAATATTTGGTCCTCATTTCTGTTTGAAGACTTCAAGGAGATTTTGAGCCAAGTTAGACTTATTGGTTTTAACTTAAACTATTAGTCCTGCCAAATACTAACTCCCAACTTAGGAGTTCATCTTGCATTGTGCTTCTTTGCTGCTTGTCAAATGGAATTTGAGCAAGCTCTGTTCAGGCCATTCATCCAGATAAATGGAATAGCTAAAAAAGATCATTTGTTACTGTTGTCACAAACATTGACCTGTGGGCAAAAGCTGATTACACTGTAGTTATAACTAATTGAAGAGCCCAAAATAGTGCAGCTGAGTGGTGTACACGAATTTATTTGTATACTTTCTTATGTCCAAATCTAGTGCTGGTTGATTGGCTTGTACAATGGAAAATGTTTTAATTAAAAATATTCTATATATTGTCATTAGGAGCCAAAACTAGCCGGCTAGCTAGATTCCAATTAGAATCCAACTCAAGAATGAACTAGTTTGATCATAGGATTTAATTCAATTGAGAATGAACAACTTCAAAGTTAGACAAGGCATCACAGTCTATATACCAAAAAGATTACAGTCGCATGATTATTTGCTATGATTGAAAATTATGATGGCAAAGCATTTGTTGACTCAACCTACGAGGCACTCTCAACTCTATTAATTCAAGATTTATAGAGAAATCCCAGATAGTCTAGTCTATGGTGCATGCTAGCTATCTCACATTGTACAAGCTAGATACATTATTAAAAACATTAGATACTAAGTCTTTAGTTCTTTTTTGGTTAAGCAAATCTTGAGCTTTAGATTGGGCTGCAGTACAATACAATATCTACAGCCCAAAAAAAAAGTTAGATTTAAAAATAAATAAATACATAAGTCAATGCTTACCAAAATGAAACCGTGAAAATATGAATAATAATTTCTACTCCTTTTACTTATCCCTTGCAATATCCATCTGCAAATAAATCATTTAAATTATTCATCAAGTTTAAAGAGTCAAACACAAAACATCAACTTCACACATACCTTTTGCTTCGGACAACCAGTTCTATAATGACCCTTTCCCTGACAATAACTGCAAGTCCTATGTTGTTTTGTCGACATTTCTATGCTTAATTTTATACGTGAAGCAACCCTTGGACGCCCTTTAGTTCTGATTAGTTGGGTGGGATCATGCACATCATTGATGAGAGAAACTTGAGAAACATTACTAAGAATTGGTGAAGGAACAATTTGAGGAGTTGTTTCGTCTTCAATTCTCTTTCTCTTTCTTTCTAGTTGTCGTTGCAAATAATCAGTAATCATAGTGTCAAGCCTTCTAATCTAAAAAATAGAATCTGAGGCTTCAAAAACTATAATGTTGATTTTGCAGTGAACCGACCACAAAGACAATGCACTAACTTCATTTGTAGTTGTTTCTGCATGAACACCTACAAGATTTTCAACCTTATAGCTTGAATTCATTGTCCATCTAGATAGAATATATTTTTCAGGTAAGGTCATGATTTATTTCTTCTTCATGATGTACAAAATATGTTTGCACAAAATCCTCATAGTCTCGAATTTTCCACAAGAACATTGAGCTATGAATATTTCAATCAAATGGTAGTCGACAATGGCCCACATTGTTTATCAACTTCAGGAGACCTCACCCGATACTTGATCACATTTTTGTCTGTTAAAATCTTTTCATGAAAGTAATCATGTATGGCAGCTTTCCACTCTCTTTTAAAGATCTCAAATAATTTTCTTGTATAATGCTCTCCAGCTATTGTTTCAATTGGATGATTAGTCTCCAAAGTTGCTTTTGTATTTCTAGTTTTGAAATCCTCATCTTCTTCTGCATCCCTCCTAGACTTGATTGCTTTGTCATACTAAGGTAACAATGTCATTTAACATCGTCTTAGAGTTGATGTATCCATCAAAAAAATGAATTGATGCTCTCACTTCGGCCACTTGTTGTCATTTCAACAAAAAAAAAGTATCTTTCAAGTATGTCTTTGACCAATGATGACGTGAATTATACATGTTGGACAACCAACTACTTGCTTTAATATCATATTTAGTCCTCAATTCTTCCCACTTGCCTTCAAACTCATCAATGTCTTGACTTTTATACCACTCACGGAAGTCAATATCAAAACTATCTTTAAATTGTGTGCGCAATGCTTGACTATGCTCCATAACATGTTTTTTGATATGCCATGCACAAAAACTATGTCGTGCTTTTGGAAATATATTAGCAATTGCCTTTCCCATAGCTGTCTTGATCTGTGATAATAGCAATAAGAGACTTGTCAAACATACATGTCCGAAATGTTCAAACAATCATGTAAATGTTGCCTTTTTTTTATCTTCTAACAAAGCGGCAGCAAATAAAATTGACTGCCCATGGTGATTAACCCCCATAAAAGAGGCAAAAGAAAACCTAAACTTGTTCGTTTTATAAGTCACGTCAAACATTAGGACTTTGCCAAAATGAGCATATGCAGCTCTCGACCTACCATCTGCCTAAAAAACGCTTCTTATTATACCATCTTCTGCCAAATGCATATCAAAATAAAAAGATCCATCAAGAGCGGACTTCCTTTGAAAGTGTTTGATGATGCCTTGACATTATCGTCCTACATTATTCTTTCTTTGTCCTGATAGAATAGTGCTGACTTGAATAGGAGTAATATCAACTTCTTTGTTCATAGCATTCACCACCTTTGAAATTTTTGAAGACGTTAAACCCTCCTCTAAAAACTTAGTCACAAGTGATTTAGTGAAATTTGAGCGTCGTAAATCACTATGAGAAGGAAACTTCTTCACCTTTGAAGGAGTCATAATCAATGGATGATTATGTGCATCATTAAACTTCTCCACGATCTATAATCCATATACTAACTTTACTTGTAACATTTCTAGACAATTTGTCCTTGAATCTCTTCGCCTTTTGACATTATGATCACCAACTCTTTTGTCATTGTGTTTCTTCACACCTTGCTTTGAGCACACATAATTCCACCTATATATTTGCTGTGTTTTCTTATTCCTGCTAGTATATTGCTTTCGTATTCCAAATCCTTTACCTTGTGCATAATCATTATAGAAACCATAATCTTCTTCTGTTGTCTTAAACACTCTCCCTAAAATAGGGGCATCACTGAATCCACTATCATCATCTCCAACAATTTCTTGCTCATTATCTTCACCATAATCACCATCTTCATCTTCCATGATTTGACACTAATCATCTTCTCTAAATTCATCATCGTCTTTCTCCAAATCAACAATGTCATCAGCATATACTAAACTTCCACTTATGTCAATGTCTTCAATAGTTGTTATTTGGGAGTGATCCATTACAAAGCTGTGAAAAAATTGACTGTTAGCCTATACAATATTTACTACATTAACCAAAATAAGCATAATTAAATGTGATGAAGATATCCAAATCTCAATAAATAGGAAAGATAACCAAGATAAAAACATATATGTAGGTGATCATTGTTTATGGATAAAACCTCTTCATTTTGGTTGTATTTAGTGGGATTTGACCCTCTTTGTTTCAGATTTTATTTAAGTCTTTCATCCTCTTAATGTTAAGATTTGTTGTGTCAGGTCCTTGAAATGTAATTAGCGGCTGAAGAAGGAAGAATCTGTATAAAATCATCTTAGTGCCCAAAACAAAGTTGTATGGTCTATATTGCAAACCTCTTCATTTTGGTTGTATTTAGTGGGATTTGACCCTCTTTGTTTTGGATTTTATTAAAGTCTTTCATCCTCTTAATGTTAAGATTTGTTGTGTCAGGTCCTTGAAATGTAATTAGTGGCTCAAGAAGGAAGAATCTGTATAAAATCATCTTAGTGCCCAAAACAAAGTTGTATGGTCTATATTGCAAATATGAACATGAAGAACTTTCTAATTTCTAATGTTTAAAAGGAAGTGAAGGTCACCGATTAAAGCCTGATCATGAGGAACTTTCATATTGCAAAGTTTAAAAGCAAGTGAAGGTCACTGAACATGAAGAACTTTCATATTGCAAATGTTTAAATTGAGAAGAATCTAACCATGAGGCATCAAAACCAAGTTGTAGCAACACTTTGTCCTGTTTCTCTTGATCGCAGATAAAAGCAAAGAATTAGGAATTAGGTTTTACTTCAATATTGATTTTGTTTCCATAATTAGGAATTAGGTTTTATTTCAATTGTTTCAATGTGAAGGTCATAACAATTTGTCATTAAAGCTGTTCGTTTGCGCACTACTCTGTGTTTGCTCGATAAAAACGTGATTCCAGTCGTGTTGTGTTTACTGGTTCTACAATGTGATTCCAATTGCAATATTTTTTTTTGTTTGTTTGCAGGTTTGGTTTAGTTTGCACGCTGTTATGCGTTTGCTGATCCCAATTGCAAGTTTTTTTTTTTAAAAAAATATTGTTTCCTAAACTAAACAAAACGATGTTGGATCCTATTCACTGGACAAATTGATATATCCGGTGACTTGACAAATCATTATCCCTTAAATTAAATTCATTCAAACATTAAATCTTAGATCAGCATCTCATTTTATACCGGCTTTCACAATATTAATCTTTTTAAAATCTTTTCTCAATGTTAAAAATGTACTTATATGATCTTATTTATAACTTCCAAATATTTTATACAAACTAAGAAAAACCTTAAACTTTATCAAACCTACCTTAAAATAAAACAATTTTCCAATTTCACACATATTTGACTACAACTAAACTATCGACACAATAATAAATGAGTGATAAAACTGTACATTTATAAAAAAAAGAGAATAAAATACTCTAACCACCCTTCTGTTTTATCCCACTTACACAAACTTCTCTTCTATTTTGAAAACATAAACCTGCTAACTTCGCTAAGAATATTTTAAAAATATTTAAAAATATATTTTTTAATTGAAATTTATATAAAAATAAAATTTATTTACTAATTTGCCCTTAATGTTAAGCCTAAATTTTAATTGACAATTTGTAAATATCACAAACTTTTAAAATTTTGAGTAAGCTTTTTAAATATTTGTAGAAAAAAATTTCAAGATATATATTTAAATGACTTAATACAATAAGCTGTCAAACATATATAGTTTATTATATTTGATAGGAAAAAAATATGTTTGATATATATATTTTTAGTCGACTAAAAATAAATAAATTTCAATAAATATGGTAAAAGTTTAAATTATAAATTTTATAATCTTTATATTCATATTTTTTTAACATATTAGAAAACGAAATAATCTATTAGGATACAAATTTGGTGGTATATATATATATATATTGCCCACATACATATATATTTGTTTAAATAATTCTAATATTAAAGAAAGGGGAGTTTTGGTAAAACAAAAGCATAAAAAGACAAAGTTAACGCTCAACGAACAATTTGGGTGGATAGAAAAATAATATTAAAATATAAAGAAGGTTTATGTAAAATATATGAGTTTTAAGGGAATTTATATAAGTTTTCAAAATAAAGGGAAGATTTGTGTAATTAAATCAAAATAAAGGGGTAATTAGAGTATTTTACTCAAAAAATTATTGACGTGCATAAAATCAAATAATATATTCGTTCTATGCCTGATAAATAGGACCACATGAATTAAATTATGGTTTTCATGCATGTAAGAAACATTCTCATGGTATAAAAAACGTGGTGGCATATTATACACCACCATGTTCTCTATTATATAAGTTACTTTCATTACGTTTCGTCAAAATGAAGGAACACCTTACAATTTATTAACTCTATAAAAATGTAATAAAATTTCAACTTTGCCCCTATTAAATTTACACACTTTAAAATTTATTTTTCTAGTTCTATTTAGGATAAGGGAGCAAAAATACATTTATCCTTGGGAGCGCCTAGCACCATATGCTTTTTCTGGGAGCAAAAATATAAATGTGGTTACATTTTATGAGTAAAAATCACATTATCGTTAAAACCTAACTTAACCCATTTGCAATAAAAAATGTCATATTTACAACAACATTTAAACATTTAGATTTTGAACATTGAAAGGTCATTTATAACCAAAAAAAAAAAAAGAGGCTATATTTACAACAGGAGGTGTTGTATTTACAACAAAATTTAAAATCGGGCCATATCTATAACAGAAAATGTCATATTTACAATAACATTTAAACACCTAGATTTTGAACATAGAAATATAATTTACAACAAATAAAGACTAGCATTACAACAGGAAGTGCTGTATTTACAACAAAAATTAAAATTTGGTCATTTACAATAGAAAAAATCATATTTTTAACAGGCTAGATTTACAACAAGAAGTGTTGTATTTAAAACAAAATTTTAACAGTGGTGTGACTTTTGCTCCTAAAATGTAACCACATGTGTATTTTTGCTCCTAAACCCTTCTATTTATAACAATGCTTTTTGGACCGGAACGGATGGTCAAAACTGGTCCAACCGTCGAGCGGAGGAGAGGGCGTTTTCTTTGCTTTAGACTGTTCGAGCAATTAGGCCGGGATAGACCGCCATGAACCAGCTTTTGAGCCGGCGACCAGAACAAGTTGAAGAGAACCGTCCGGCTTTGTTTGAAGGAAAAATCGCCAGGAAAACAATGACCACGGAAGAAGGATGAAAATCAATGAAGACGAGGAACTACAAAGATCAACTCATTAGCTTCAGATCTAAATGTGAAATAAGATTTATTTGAGTTTCGAAACTACGGTGGTGGATGTAGAGAGTAACATCCGTCGTCAGATCAGAACTTTGGAAAACAATGAAAGTAAAGAAGAAAAAGCTTGTTTTGGAGAATGTAAATCATGGATGCTAAAATTGTGGGAATTTTGATTGTGATTATTTCAATTAAGATTTATACATTAAAATATGAGAAAATTACATTTAAGGGTAAAGGACTTCTCCAGTCACTAAAGATAGAGTTATTTTCAGTGACCCCCAAAACTACGTCGTTTTGGATTAATGAAGGGTGTTTATGTAATTTTGTTTATTTTTAATCATATTAATTTTACCGAAATACCCTTCATTAATTAACTTAAAATTACTAACACACTGTCAAGACAATAACCTCCAGTTTCACCGTCGGAGCATTGGAACACCAAAAGAGCACAACCGCGAGCCATCGTCGATGCGTGATCACCACTGCGAGCCATCGTCGAAGATCAATGCAAGAACAGCAAACCATCATAGATTCTTGAACCACCGGGAAGCTCGCGAACCACCGAATCACTATAACCACCGTGGATCTTGACCAAGAAACCATAAGAAGGGCATAGCATTATCGAGCGAAGTAGAACCTATCGCTCATTGTATCTGTCAAGCCCTAATTGTGAAGTCAAGAAGCAACCGGATTGGGAAAAAAAAAACCCGAATTATTGGACCAAAAAATATTGGCTTTGGTGCCATGTAAAAGTAAATGGATCTTTATTATTCAATCACCTAAACCAATGTATAGAGATTGCCTTATATAGGCCCAGGCCATACACACACTTGTAAGGGCCTAACACACAAGGATACAATGCTACTCCACCAATTATATCACTAACTATCAGCACTACTAGTAGAGTGGTGGTATTTGGAGCTAGACTCCTCCCCCCTTGTTCGGGTTCGATCCCCTCTATCGCCTATGTATCAAAAAAATTACATCACTAACTATTAACTAACATTAATAAATGCGATAGAGGGGGTGTATCGAGAGAGAGCCATTTAGTCTCTAATTATTATTTATTTATAAATTCCGATATACAACACTAATTAAAAGGAGTTTTCTTTCACGAGAATGGCTTTGGGTCTATTAACTTAATTTCGGCAATTCTTTTATCAATTAAAATCAATTTCAACTCCTTTACATAGAGTGTGTGTGTGTGTAATAAAGGGAGTATACATCATCTTGTCAATGAAAAAGAAGGCTGCTGAACTTATAGTAAAACTACAGATGTATGAGGAGAACATCAATATTGCACATAGATAGGCCATGGGCAATTTAAATTTGAAATGACTGAGATTGAAATTAGAGGAAAAAAACATATACCTAGTGCCTTTTTATTTGATGGCATAAAATTAAGGCACTGAATTAAATTATCGATCAAAAAATTAAATGAGTATGAATTGAAAAAAAAATCAGATTTGGCTATAAAATGGAGAAGGACCAACATTACCTATTTTAATTTGATAATCAAGGCTTGCCTGTCCAATTTTTAACGAACAACTCAACTTATATTTCAATGACTTCACTACATTATTGTGGGTTGATACTTTAACTCACACGAATCATATAAGCAAGAAAGTGCAGTTCCTGCAAATGAAGAAGTAAGAACGAAAATGGACAACCAAAACTTCATTATAAATCTAAAGAAATTGAGATTGTAATAGAAGCTTGGTAACTTACACAGCAAAATGGAGCTTGGATGAAGTAATAATTGACATACTCCTTTTAGAAATATAGGTGATTAGTTAAGAAGTTACGGCTTAGTCTATGTATAAAGGGTCTTAACTATTGAGATTAGTGTGTGTTGAGTGTGAAGCTCTCACCATATTAGAGAAAGGTTAATTTGAGTCTCTTTCTAGAGAAGGAAATTCCTCATAAATCCCTAGAATTAGGGTTTGTTGTTAATCACCCTTTTGGGGATGGTCATTGTGAAATCCAGGTTGGCTATATTGCATGGACATTTGCTATTTATTGTAAATACAAGATTTTTCAACTTCTTCATATTGATTTTCTAATTGCTTCTTCAATTACATTTTTTTTTAATATTAAAATTTTAGGAAAGGGGTTGGGCTTACCCACAGTCCAAGGGCAAGGCGCTTAGAGTTCATTCCATAGGAGATACTGGCCAGAGAGTACACATTTCTCTACCTCTACCAGTTACCACTGCTTCCTAGACCCTTAGGATACCTCTCCAAGCGCCTTGGCTATCAATATAGTAATATGGTATTAGGGCAAGGCTGATTTTAGGCATTGTTTCCAACCCAATGGTTCAGCCCAGTTTCAAGAAAGGGGCCCAAGATTAAGGCTATTTTTCAAGAATCCAACCATTTTCCAAAAGCTCCGGCCCATGAAGGTGATTCTTGGTTTCCCACCGTCTTCAACGCTGCGTTTTGATAAATCTTGACCAGCCACCAGAATATTCAACGGCGCCTTGGCGTGGTCAAAAGTTCAAGCTCACTGAGATTTGAAACTCCAGCCATCATCAAAGCAAGATTCTGGCCAAACACAGTCAATCAGTGAATCTGTGTTCCCCGCCGATATCGAAGTTTGCGTTTAGTTAGCGGTGGAGCGTTGTTCTCGTCGTTTCCCGTCGAAGTTGTCCGACCCCTGACCTCTGATGAAGAAACTCAGTTACCGGTTCATAATTTCTTTCTTCATCTTCAAGGTTCCTATGATTCGGGGCTATGGAGTTCAAGGACCCTTTTTTGGAGTCAATTCATTTGTATAGCTATAGGAGGAAGAAAGGCGTTGGTCATGTATCATTTACGTTCTCAGCTCTCTTAAAGGCTTGTGGTGCTGTTCTTGATGCAAGTTTGGGGTCACAAGTTCATGCTCAGACGATACTGATAGGTGTGTTTGCATCTGATTTGTATGTTGGCAACTCTAGGATTGATATCTATGTTAAGTGTGCGCTTTTGGACTGTGGGCGTCAAGTGTTCGATGAAATGGCTGAGAGAGATGTTGTTCTTGGACTGAGTTGATTGCTGCATATACAAGAAGTGGCTATATGAAATCTGCAGGGGATTCGTTTGATGAATTGCCGATTAAAAACATGGTGGCATGGACAGCTATGGTTAATGGCTATTCCCAGAATGCCATGCCAAGGAAGGCATTGGATTTTTATTTTTATTTTTTATTTTTGGAGCGAATGCAAGATGCTGGCATTGCGATGATGAAGTTACCTTGGCTGGTGTTATATCTGCTTGTGCTTAATTAGGCGCATCAAATCATGCAAATTGGATTCGGGATATTGCTGAGAGTTCCAGATTTAGGCCAGCCAATAATGTAGTTGTGGGATCAGCATTAATCGACATGTACTCCAAGTATGGTAATGTGGAGGAGGCATACAAAGTTTCTTTTTTTGGCCTGAAGGAAATTGGTTCTGCTGCAATGATTGCAGTCGGACTCATTATGCTCTTCTTAATTGGGTTCTATGTGGGGCTGTTGATGAAGTGCTTCCAGGTTTTGAAAGAAGCAGTGTGTGTTAATGGTGTTCTAGAAAGAATATGGAATATGGTCAACTTGGTTGAAACTACAATTTGTGAGGCAATAAATGATTGCAGAGGCCTACAAAGATTGAGGCTGTTCAAAAGTGAATCAGCAAATGAAAATGGAAGAAGATTGTGAATTGAAGAAATCTTTCTTTTATTTTTGTTTTATTTTTGTTGATTGAAAACTAGTCAATGTAATTCACTTTATCTTTTTTTTTTTTTTTTTGTATTGTTCAAGTTGAACTTAAGGAGTGTTCAACTTGAGAGGCGTGTTAGAAATATAGGTGATTAGTTGATTAGTTAAGAAGTTAGGGCCTAGTTTATATATAGAAAGTCTTAATTATTGAGATTAGTGTGTTGAGTGTGGAGTTTTTACCATGTGAAAGAGAAGCTAATTTGAGTTTCCTTCCCTACAGAGGGAAACCTTTCCTAGATCCCTAGAGTTAAGGTTTGTTATTTATCACTCTCAAGTGAGGGATGAATATCATTGTGAAACCCAAGTGGGTTATATTGTATGAGTATTTACTCTTTATGTATATACAAGATTCTTCAACTTTTTCATATTGATTTTCTAATTGCTTCTTCAATTACATTTGTCAATTAACTCCCTCCTACTCTTAATATAGGACCTCGGAGTTGACCTTGATTCTTGATATAAGAAATATTTTTTATATTTTTCAATCATTTTATAATTTACCTTTATTGATGTTTCCACAATAATAAAGAGAGATTGAAGGAATTAAAGAAGATGACTAATACATTATATTAATTAACTTATCTAACTTCCCTAATTAGGTGTATGTATATATATATAGAGACCAGAGGAAGTAATATTTTACGCTGCTAACCTTATATAGAATCAAAAAAATAGTCACAAATCAAACAAAGCAACAAGCGATAATTACATTGGGATTTTGTTGACGATTCTGGTTTTATCATCTTCAACAATAATAACAGGCATGGTGGCCATGTAAATACTCTCAAGCGATCGATATTTCTTCTGCTTCTTCTTGTGCCTATCAACAACAACCTCGTCATTCCCGAAAATATCCTGAATTATCGTACAAGTCTCATCGTTCAAGCTTCGAGTTTGACCCCCCTCTTCTTTTCCTTCGTCATCGCGAAGCTGCTGGTGAGCCGATACGACGTTGTTGCTCACAGTAGAACCCATCTGGGTTTTGCTTTTGTACGATGAAGCAGAGGACGCTTCAGCCATATGGGCAATTGTCAGTGTTTATGGTTGATAATAATAATTAGTAATGAGAATAATCTGAGACTCTATTGGGAAATTTTGGTGGTCTATTTATATGTGTGTGACTGTGGGAGCGTGTTCTTAAGGGTACGAACGCGTTGATTCAAGAATTGGCTAATAATGAGAAAGTGCGACGCTGGTTCGTTGAACATGCCTGGTCCGTGTGGGTTTCAGAATCATTTATAATTATTATTAAAGCGTTAATTAATTGGCCTCAACAAGTTCTAGATTCTAAGAGAAATAAAATACAAAAAAGATATGGATTTTGGAATTAATTTGTGAAAAAATTCTAGATAAGTTTGAAATAATTTTTTTTGGATAAAAATATATTTTTAATTAATATTTTTATTTTTGAGATGGAGTAGGGATTTTATTCCATTAATAAAAAGAACAATACTTTATTATACTTTCAAGTATTTGGTCCGGTCGTTTTAATTCAATGTCACCAAATTCCTCCTTTAAATTTTTGTTAAGCCTGAGATTAATTATGAGTTTAAATCCTTTATGAGTATAATCCACGCGTGAGCTATGATAAAAAAAAATGTTATTTTTTTTTTGTTAAATTCACTGAATAATAATTTTTTCAATGAAAATATATGGAACTTCGTTAATACGGAGTATAGTAGAGATTCCACACAACCAAGGTTCTCAACTAGTAAAATAAATACACATATTATTGTATACTAAAATTTACATCAAAGTCGCCGTGCTATGCCGGCCTATTCATGATTTTTTTTTAATATAAAAAAAAGTTTTGGAGGGGTTCGGCATCAGTCCCCCACCAAGGCCAGGGCACGGCCCCGGGCTCTATGAACACTTTCTGGGGACTTACGAGATCGCCTACCAAAGGAGTCCCAGCGACGGCAGAAGAGATCGAACCTACGATCCAAGGGCCTAATCCTGGATCCCTTACCATCTATGCCAACACTCATTGATTATTCATGAATTTTAGATAACGTTATTTTTTTTTTAGATTTAATTTCATGCAATGTGGAAAAGCTTGTGCAATTAACATAGAATCTCAATGGCTCAAATATTGGCGGGGCTAAGTATGGATGCTTGTTGCATTAACAAATACTCTCTCCGGTTCTAATTATAGGAGTAAATTACCAGAATTTGGAGGGATTAATAGCCATATAATTTATGAGTAAAGGATTTCTCCGGTCACTGGAGATAGAGTTATCTCCAGTGACCGTAAAACTACGTCGTTTAGAATTAATGAAGGCTATGTTTGTAATTTTAGGTGAATTAATGAAGGGTGCAAAATTACAGAAACATCCTTTATTAATTTACCTGAAATTACAAACACACCCTTCATTAATTCAAAACAACGTAGTTTTAGGGTCACTAGAGATAACTCTATCTTCAGTGACAGAAATTTTTCCCATAATATTTATTGAATATAATTAATTCTGCCTAATATGAATGTAATTAGGCTAGGCGTGATGTTGTTGTCTTTTCTCTTTGACGCTTATTAGTCCATGATTTTTTGTGCCATCTATCAAGCCATGAATCGAAATCATATATGTTTTGTTGTCTTGTATGGAATATATATAACAATTTAAACCCCTTCACATAGACTGTGTCTTCATTATTTCTATCTCTGATTTACGGTTATTTTCAGTTAAGTTTTCAAATTAAATATTAATTGAAATTAAATGATTGTTTTTATTTATTCATATATTACATCTCATCTTTCTTTCTTCCTTTTTCAAGATTGGCCAAGGGTACATACAATTAATCCCTTTTAAGGCTTATAATGCAAACAATTTTTACTTCTTCCAATAAATGCGCTTTTTAAGATTTAAACTTATATTTTCCTTTTTATATAGAGTTGAGGTCATTTATTATTTCAATTAACAACTTATTCACTTTTTCGTTACATCTCATCTTTCTATCCAAGAGAATTTGTTTGGAACTACTTAATTGAAAAAGAAGTATATATGGTGCAAAAAAAAAAAAAAGAAGTATATATATTGTGTTATTGAGCCTATTTGGAGGGTAAATGCGCAGTGGAAGGCAAGCTTTTGAGCGTTGGCTTCTTCCTCTCAACACGAAGGCGTTTGGGTCAGCTTTTTTCTCACCAAGCTTCTTCAAAAAAGCTCCAGTTGGTCATAAGCTTGGTTTTGGAGCGGTGGCCTGCAGCATTGTGATCGTTGCCGTAGACTGTATAGCTTCTCTCTTCTTTCACCGTGCATGATCTCCAAGCTTCTTCCACTTTCGCCCTTCTTATACTCGCTGTGGGCTTCCTCTCTCACCACCGCCGTCGCTAGCTGCCTCTCTTAACCCTAGCTCACCGTGGAAACTTGGAGGATCAGAAAGGAAGAGTGAAGGCCGAAGGCTGCGAGATGCATAGATCACGTCGTAGAGAAAGAAAAAATCTTGACTAGCTTGAGAGAGATCCAGAGTTGGAGAGGAGAGAGACGAGTTACTGTGCGTCTCAACTTCTCATCGATAGGAAGAAGGTGGATTTTGACCAAGGGACCATTCTGAATATTTTAAAAGTTTTCAATGAGGGACTAAATTGAAAATTGTTGAAACATTTTGGAAAAAGTAACTTTTAAATCTAAACAAAAATCATATTTACAATTTGACATTTTTCCTTTCTTATTTTTATAAAAGTTAGATAGAAAATAAGTCACCGCTCCCATTGTTAACCAAAATGGGCCTATGTAAATCATTCTGTGCACATTTATTTTGAGAAAATGAACTACCATAATTTTAGCTATATTTGAAAATATAGAAATACAATAATTCCTGCTATATTAGCCTAATGATTAAAGACATGTGGCTTATATCATAGATAAATTTTAAATATAGCAAAATAATGGGAAAATTCAATACACCCTTTTGTAGCGATTTAACATCAAAGAGCCTAAAACTCTCTAAAATTTCACTATACCCCTTATAAGTAAACTAAAATTGAGTTTTTAGCTGACATTTATATCCTTGTCTTATATGTGACCGAGATGATCTTGTAAATTTCCACGTGTTTCCTAAATACACATATTTGACTTGTAAATTCTCATATATATATTGTTAATAACATGAATTTTTGTGAATATGCTCTTTGTTGTATGATACATAGTCGATATATTCTTGTAATTCACCTATTTATTGTAAATAAGTATGTTTGACTTATAAAATAAGGGTGCCATTGACTTTTCACCAACAAATTTAATTCCAATTTAACCTCAGGGGTGCAATTCAATTTTAGAAAGTTTTATGGACTGTTTGATATTAAATGGCTACTAAGGGGTGCATTGAAATTTTCCCAAAATAATTAGGCCAGCTTTGAGTTCTTTTGAGATCCCTTGGACTAGAAATTTAATCGTAGTCGATCCGTTGGTTAACTTGCAAAATACTTTTACTTTGACTACTTTTGGCGTTGGTATGTATTACTTTGACGTTTACTTTGACTAGTCAAATTAATTAAACAATAGCAACATTCTGTACTTTACAACACACACTACTTTTGCCCCTTAACATAAGAATTAGTTGATGGTTGAGTTTGGTCTTTAATATAATACCCCAATCCACTATGTCTCCTTAATTGATAATTTTTTCTCAAAAGCATTCATTTTAAATGCATAAATTAAGGGGTTTCTATCTATATAGCGTAGTCATAATGAAAGATGTCATTTTAGAAAAATTAACATATATATGTTACAAATCACTAACATAACTAATTTCCTTAATTCACCTAAATTAGCCAACTATCTATTATGTTAAAGATTAGAGGTAATCCGCTTAAGCAAGGGTCTCGAGTTCGAGTCCTTGTGGATGTAGAAAACTGTCCTGGGAGAGGTCCTCGCGTATGCGCTCGACAGAACCTCGATCCGGACTAGGCAGGGTGAAGCTCTGGTGAACCGGGTGCAATAACAAAAAAGGATTAGAGGTAATCCCTCCAATCCTTAATTTAGTATGTATTTTGGGAGTTGACTTTCATTTTAAATATATGACATATTTTTCACATTTATTAACATTTTTCTAATTTACCTTTATAAATGTTCTCTTAACAATAATCAAGGAGGATAGTGAACAAGAGAATTAAAAAAGATGAGTAAGACATTTTTTTTAAAAAAAATATATAGTATGTTATATTAACTAACTTTCTTAATCTAATAAAATTTTAAGAAAATAAGCATTATATTAACGACATGACGGATTGAGTATATAGCTAAATATACTTGGCTTTATTTGGTATTCCAAGGTTGATTAACCAATGGGTTAGTGAGAGAGTCTCCGCCTTCTCTCTAGTTTTCTATCTCTCCGACCATGATGCACCCTGTTCCTTTTGATAGTAGTCTAAAGAACGATCCTCCCCCTCACCCCGGTGAAGACCAATCAGCTAAGCGTGCCAAGATGGAGGAAGCTCCACTGCTCGACACCGTTATGGTCTCTGTTCAGACCTCTGCAACTGATACTCACGTATCTCCGTCCGTGCCTGTTGAGTTCGTCCCTGAGACTCAACCGCCTAAAGACTCTCCCCTCGCTGAGGTCGTCCCCATGGATGATGGGGACATTAACGCTGATCCTAACGTTAAAGTTCCTTCGTTCAAAGACAAACTTTTAAACTTGGATGCTAACTCCGCTGAAGAAGAAGACGAGGACATTATCCTAAAGCAAGGCGATGTCTCTATCGGGCTCAATGGAAATATTCCAACGGTGGATTTTGCTAATCACGTTAAAGAGACCCTTAACAGGAAGATGGGCCTGGCGGTGGTGGTCAAGCTTCTTGGTAGGAAGATTGGATACAGGCAGCTGCTCACTCAACTACAAAATATTTGGAAGCCTGCTGGTCAATTTAAATTGACTGATATGGATGAAGATTGTTTCCTTGTAAGGTTTCAGGATGATTTAGATTATCAAAATGCCATACTGACTGGTCCATGGATGGTATATGGGCACTACCTCTCTGTTCAGCCATGGACTCCTTCATTTAAACCGCAGAACCACACTATTAACCAGGTGATGGGATGGATAAGGCTCCCTAAACTCCCAGCTCGGTACTATCACAAAAGTGTGATTCGATCTATTGGCAGCGTTTTCGGTGAGGTCATTCGTGTGGATTATAACACCGACTCCGGTGAACGTGCAAAATTTGCAAGGATAGCAGTATGTATCGATCTCACAAAACCCCTCACCTCCAAAATCTTGGTTGACGGTGAGCTTATTTACGTGGAGTACGAAGGTCTCCCAACTATCTGTTTCAGTTGCGGCAAATACGGACACCTTCAAAACACATGTCCGGCGAACCTTGCACCGTCCTCCAGTGCCCCCCAGGATGTACCGTTGGCGTCTGAACAAAACGACCCTAAACCTGATCTGCAAGCGCGTGAGTCTGCACAATTTGGTTCGTGGATGCAAGTGCAGCGGCGTCGTCGTTACCCTGTCAGAGCAGACAAGACGAATGAGCCTAAGGGGAACAAGAAAACGGTTAGCGCTTCGAGGTACGAGGTCCTGCATGAAGTTCAGGAGGATGAGGTGCAGCAGGTGCATGTCTCGGTTGGAGATAGTCATTATACAAAGGAGGATTCTGTTACCCGTAAGGAAAAGGCTTCTAAGTCAAAGGCTTCTAAAAAGCAGACAGCTGGTGCTAGAAATAAGGGGAAAGAGACGGCACAACAAAAAGCTGATCAAGATTGCATTTTTCAATCTAAATCTTATGCGGTCAGCAAAGTACCCACAAGCCTTGACCAAAACTTGAATAACGTTATTCAAGTAGTGGACCCGAGAGCTCCCCATCAGCCCAAGGAACCTGGGCCTGTTGGTGAGGCCGCCTCTAAGGCTAAGCCCACACATGGAAATGACCCACTTTCAACGTCTAGAGGCATTAGGCTCTCCACAGGTGTTTCCATCCATAAATTGGGAAGTAAGCCCATGCCTGACAAAGCAGGACCTTCGGCCAGTTTAATGAAACAAATCACGAGGGAACTGCAGAATGCTAATGACGCTGATGAAGCGATGCAGACAGAGGGAGTTGATTTGGATCCTAATCTTTCCTCTTAATTTTTTATGTCAATTATTACATGGAACTGTCAAGGAGCTTCTAAAAGGAAGTTCCTTTCTACATTTAGATCCTTTGTAGATATTTATAAACCTAATATTTTCGTCATAGTTGAGCCAAGAATTTCTGGAATTAAGGCTGATAATGTCATTAAAAAATGTGGTTTCCTTTATTCTCACAGGGTGGAGGCTACTGGTTATTCGGGAGGCATTTGGATTCTTTGGTCTTCAAGGGTATCTCTGCAAATCCTTGTTAACCACTTCCAATTTGTGCATATGGAGGTTTCTTGGTCTGGCATTGATTCAACGTTCCTCTTCACCGCCGTCTATGGGAGTCCAGACCATCAATTCAGGAAGTTCCTTTGGCAGGATCTCGACTGCATTGCCTCTTCTATTTCCTCCCCTTGGATGTTAGCTGGCGATTTTAACGCAATTCTCAGTCATGAAGATAGAAAAGGGGGTTCAGTTCATAGAGCTCATGCTTGCAAACTCTTTAATAATTTTGTCCACTCCAACGAGCTCTTAGATATGGGCTTTAAAGGTCCCAAATATACCTGGAAAAGAGGCTCCTTATTCATGAGGCTTGATCGAGGCATTCATAACCTATCCTGGTTACATTATTTCCACAGAAGCGAGTTGATTCATCTTCCTAAAATCCAATCTGATCATCGCCCTATTATGATTAATTTGGGCATTGGCTTTCAGACCCATTCGCCTACCCACTTCAGATTCCTAGCTCCTTGGATTACGCATGCGGATTTCCCTTCCATTATCCGACGTATCTGGAGCTCCGGAGGGGATCTTTTTTCCTGCATCGATAAGTTCAAGCTGGAGATGAAGAGATGGAATTCAGACACTTTTGGGCATATAGGGAAACGTAAGAGGGTTCTCTTACGGAGAATCAACGGTCTACAAGCAAAATTGGAGGAGCAAATCCATGCGCCTTCGGACTTCCTTATTGATTTGGAAACTTCCCTTAGAGAAGAATTTGAAGAAGTCTGCCTCCAAGAGGAACTACTGTGGATCCAAAAATCATCGTCTGAGTGGTTATGCTTGGGGGATAGAAACACTAATTATTACCACTCGAAAGCCCTATTGAAAAGAAAAAAAAGCTACATCTCTAAGCTCAAGCAAGCGGATGGTTCATGGGTCTCCGATGAACAGCAACTCTCTAACCTTGCAAGACAATTTTTCGTGGATCTCTATTCTATAGAAGACCCTGTGTTCACTCCTCTCTCGCTAAATGGTGTTTTCCCACCCATCTCGGAGCATGAGTCTTTGCTTCTTGATAGGGAAGTGACTATGGATGAAGTTAAGAGAGCGCTTTTTGATATGAAGCCACTTAAATCGCCTGGCTCAGATGGAATCCACGCCCTTTTCTACCAATCTCAATGGGATTCTGTCGGATCTAGTGTGTTTGATTTTGTTCAACGCCACTGGTTAGGTACACCCTTCAATTCTGATCTGAACCACACTTTGATAGCCCTAATTCCCAAGGTTAGTAACCCGTGTTTTATCAGTGAGTTCAGACCCATTAGTCTTTGCTCTGTTCTATACAAGATCATCTCTAAGACCATAGCTAATCGCTTGCGCTCTGTCATGCCCGGGTTGATAAATCATTACCAATCCAGCTTTATCCAAGGGCGTAGCATTATTGATAACATCATAATTGCACAGGAAGCCATTCACTCGATGAGGGGGAAAAAAGGGAAATCTGGATGGATGATCGTCAAAATCGATCTAGAAAAGGCCTTTGATAAACTTAGATGGGATTTCATCGCTGATACTCTCACTGATGCTGGTATTCCAAGTAACTTAGCGCGATTGATTATGGAATGTATAACTTCTCCTACTATGCAGATTCTGTGGAATGGGAAGACGTCCAGTACCTTCTCTCCGGAAAGAGGAGTTAGACAAGGGGATCCCCTCTCCCCTTACATCTTTATTCTCTGTATGGAGCGTCTCTCTCAGTTAATCGAAGCTAAAGTGAATTCCGAGAAATGGCAGTCGATCAAGTTAGGAAGGAATGGTGTTTCCCTTTCTCACCTATTCTTCGCTGATGACTTGATCATTTTTAGTCAGGCCACTCTCCAGCAAGCCAATCTAATCAAAGAGACCCTGAATGAGTTTTGTCTCTCATCCGGCCATCAGGTTAACCATCTTAAATCTAAGGTCCAATTCTCAAGGAACGTGAACCCTGTTGAGAGTAGAAGTCTATGTAATGTTATTGGCTTTCAAAGAACTGATTCTCTTGGCAAATACTTGGGTGTTCCCCTTCTTAGCGGCAGAGTTTCAACGGCTACCTATGATTATATTTATACAAGACTCCAAGCGAAGCTTTCCGGGTGGAAAAGTCACTCCCTCTCCTTGGCCGGAAGAATCACCTTGGCAAAATCTGTCTTAGCTTCCTTGCCTCTCTACACCATGCAAAGCACAACGCTACCAGCCTCTTGTCGTACCAAGCTGGAGAAAGTAATCCGTAAGTTTATTTGGGGTTACTCAAATGATCATAGGGGCGTTCCTCTAGTAAAATGGAAGGACATCTGCCAACCATCTACTCATGGGGGGCTAGGCTTGATTAATCTCGATTCTCAGAATAAGGCTTTTATGATGAAACTGATTTTCAAAATCCACTCCCAACCTGACTCTCTTTGGGTTAGGGTGCTGAAACAAAAGTATGGCATTAAGAACCTGAAGGAAACACCTACTCGCTCTCGCATGTCATATTTTTGGAGAAATCTGTTAAAGTCTTGGGAGGAGACTTCTGTCCATATAAAATGGAATGTGGGTGTTGGTAACCAGATTAAGTTTTGGGATGACTTCTGGGTGGGAGAGCTTGGCCCACTAAAGAACCTATCTTCCTCTCCAATTCCGGCCCAGGATCTCACCAAAACGATCTCTGATTTCGTAAACGAGGATGGCTCCTGGAACTGGGGGCTATTTCAAAACCTCATTCCAGCGGATTTATTGGACACTATCTCATCTACTAAGCTTCATTATGATCCTCAGGGTCCTCCGTGCAATTGGGTTTTAAATCCAAAGGGACATTTCACCACCAAGTCTGCCTACAGCGCGCTTGAGGCTCTGAATTGGAATGATTTCGAGCCCGTTTGGCCCAAGCTTTGGAAATTACCAATGGCTCAGAGAATCAGAACATTTACTTGGCTTCTTCTTAGGGGAAAGTTGCTGTCGAATGAGGAGAGGTTTCGAAGAGGCATGACTTCCGACTCATCATGCTCTCTATGTTTAAACAGTGATGAAAGTTTGGATCACATCTTCAAAAGATGCACGATGGCGTCCAACGTTTGGAGGAAAATCTTGCCTTCTGATATGTTCAATGATTTCTCCAGACTTGACCTTAGGTGTTGGCTGGCCCAAATTATCCAGTCCTCCACTCTTGATGTTTCTTGGAAGATTGGTGTGTGTATCACATTTTGGAAGCTCTGGGATACCCGTAATAAGAGTATCTTCACTGATGCAAGCTTCACTGTAGAAGGGATTTTATCTCATGTTAAGGCCTTAGTTGTTAATTCTCAACTTAGCTTTTCTAGATTACATTTGTTTTTGTAATTTGCTTTCTGATTCACGGCCTTCTTTAAAGGCTTCCTGCTGTATTTGACCATTTCTTTAATGGAATCCTTATTCATTCGAAAACAGCGCAAAAAGGAACAAAAGGTCAACTTGAGAGATCATATGATGACTTGTTCATCTTTCAATCACATTGAACAATCTTTCGTCAGCTTTTTCACCAGAATTATTTGACCATTTTATAGAGAAACGGTCGCGAGTCTTGTGTTAGTCTCAAGTACGTGTGAAGACAAATTTCGAGAATATCCAATTAAAGAAAAGAAAGCAAGTTTCTATGGTATTTCGTCATGTTTTTATATATATACATGTTAGAATATGAAGGATTAGAGTATAGCGAGTAAACAAGAGCCTCTAAATATTATTAAATCCTTCAGTAAAAGAGAGTACGAATGTTAAAGTCTAACCTTATAAACAAATCAAGTCTAATCTAATCAAATATTAAATCTAATAATGTCTCAAATTTATACTTCTAAGATATATAGAATATATTAAATAATATAATATAATATAATATCCATATCAAATATCTAACCCCCTTCAAACTCAAGATCGCTTGATATAGTGGCGGAACCAGACAATTATTTTAGCCCGGGCTAAAAAATAAACATATTGAACTATTTACTAAATAATATCCCATAACATTAAAAATACAAATAAATGATAATTGACAATTATAAATTAAAAGATAACATAGTAAATAAAAATTCTATGATGTTTAGAAGGTGACTCATTAGAAAGTGCATTACTTTTAGAAATTATTTTCTTAAAAATATTACTTTCTGAAGTTATTTTCTTCTTAAAAAACACATCTATGCTTTTCTGTTTATCCTTACTTATCTTTTTCAACTTACAAAAATTTGGTGACCCAGAATATATATTGATGTCAGTGTTAATTTGTATCTTGTGTCACTAAACATTAATTCTTATAGTACTACTCAGTCCACAAAATTAACACTTAAATGCACATCTCACTTACCTCAAAACAAAGTAATTGGAGAAAATAAAAGAAATATAATATGAACCCAAAAAATATTTCAAAAAAAAAAAACAAAATTGATTCAATTTCAGCGAAGCAAATAACCTATTATAATCTATTTTTTAAAGAGAAATTCATTATAAAATCATAAGACAACCAAATAATAAATCCAAACCGATTAAAATTAGCCATTAATCACCTTCTACATATATATAGTCTTCTATTGTCAAAACCCACGATTCTTCCGATATCATAATCCCAAAATTTTCACTAATCACATAATATTACTCTCATTAGAAAGATAAAAATATATAGAATAACTTTTACAAAAGGAGTGGGATGAAAAGAAATGATTTTGAGTACATATTTAGTCTTTAAAATGAACATGAACAGCACCATATATAAGATGATACTAATATTTTCAATAGGTATTTTAAATAAAAATTTTACTTTCCTCTCACATTCCCAAAAAAAAAAAGAATATGATTATAGAAAAAATAAAAGATTAACTAGGGCCAAATTAGTAGCCAAAATAAAATATTATATAACACATATATAAAAATACATAAGATAAAAAAAGACCAGCTGGGGCCAAGGCCCTAGCTGGCCATAACGTGGCTCCGCCCCTGGCTTGATAGAAAGCAGATGCAATTTTTTTTAAAAAAAATCTGGACCGTTGGATCAAGATTTGGACGGTCCAGATGGGATACTGAGGGATTATGAGGAAAGGGGAGAAGGAGAAAATCTGCTTCCCAGATCATCCAGTTCTTCCCAAATCTTTAGACTATTTGGTTTCACCGAAACCCAAAGACTATTTGGTTCCGTCTAGATCACCTCAACGATGTTTCTATTCTATCTAGATCGATGCTTGCTCCAAGTTGTTTTTGTTGCCTGGCTCATCCATATCAGCTCGACGTCGATCTTCTGTTCTATCCATGTAGACGCTTGCTCCAAGATGTTACCTTTAGTCCACCTGCTGCTTGTGGCTTCTAGTTTTAAGTAGCCAAACCTAAGGACGGTTGGATCAAGATTTGGACCGTTGGATCAAGATTTGGACGGTCCAGATGAGATTCTGAGGGGAAAGGACAAGGAGAGAATCTAGATCCGGATGATCTGTAGGTCTAGATAGAACGAGATAGTCTAAAGATTTGGGATGAACTAGATGGTCAAAAGATCTTAATAGAAACAAATGATTAAAAGATATGGATAGATCTCTGGGATGGAATCATATACTCTCCAGAGAATGAGTATGCAAAGGTAAAACACATGCGTAATGGCACCCATTATGCACCGGACGGAGGAAGGTGACCAAAGTCAGGAACTCTCTCATAGGGCGAGATGACCGAGATGTGAAGAAAAGCCAATCTCTTTAATAAAAAGAAGGCTCATGAGTGTTAATCTCAACGTTATAGGAAGTACAACAACTAGATAGTAGATCCGAACGGTCTCCATTCTTCAGCACAAATTGTGATCTCCATGCAGATCGTTCGTATCTAGTGAAAGATATGACTTTGTGAACTTAAAAACTTAGTTGCAAGAATCAAATTTTAATTAACATGAAAGATTATCATGACAAAAAAATATAACATGAAATATTATATCAACAAAAAATTACGCTATTTAATTTTTAAATAAAAACTAACGTTCCCTCCGGTGCTCATTAAAAATACATGATAAAAACTTTACGTTAATCAATGAAATAAGTTAAAATAAGTTATTTCTTATAAAGTATTACAACTACTCACAACAAAAGTCGTTTGTTAGAGAAATTCTCTCATATATGGTTAGTTAGGTATATTAGGTAGAAAAAATTAATGTGTAGAATAAAGCATGTAATTTAATCATACTAGAACTAATTTTAATAACTGCAGAATTGAATATAATTTTTGTTTAAATACACATAACCACATCTTGTTATGCTTGTTAGTTAGGGAGGGGATATTAGGTAGAAAATCAATAGAAACAATCTTAATCTAGAAACCTATTAGGCTAATGACATCAAACTCCACTCATAAGCATGAATCACAAAACGTCATATCTTTTTAACAAATTCGCCTTCATGATTTCCATAGATATGCCTACAAAGCCAGTAGCTATAAAGAGAAAAAGAACCAAAATAAACGTTAAACTCTTATATTCTTTGAGACCAAAATAAATGTTAAACTCTTATATTATTTGAGTTCTTAAGAAAATAAATAGAAACATCGTACTAAAGTGCAATTGCAAGGAAAGGAAGGCCGGAACATCGTCCTTGAGAACACATAAAGGAAGAACTCAATTTAATTTCTCACTAAGGCAGTAAGAAATCATAATAATTTATGAATGCCTCTTCCTCTTCAGAAACTAATATGGAAGGGGAAAAAAAAAGATAAAAACATAAATCTAAGATAATAAATGAAATTTTTTGACTAAGACATAGGGAAATCGAATGCTGTGACGGAATTCGCTGGAAGTGTGACTAGCATTTTGCTGCTTGGATTATCAAGTACGGTCGTTTTTGGTACAACCTACACAAAAAGCGAAAATAAAATAAGTATATATGTATAAATATAAGGATATATAATTTTGAAATGCATTTAATTTATTTACTACTGGTTAAAAAAGAAATGCATCACTAGTATTTTTTTATTATTTATTTTTATGAGGAAAGGAATGCATTTATTGGCATGTAAGTATTCTCACATATATAACAAAATGTCAAGATGAAGAAGTAAATATTGTATACCTTTCTAGGCTTATCAAAACTATTCTCATCCCAAACGCTTCCTGATGTGAGTTCTGTCTTTGTTGCACCACTAAAATGCACGTTCTCGTTCAAACCATTTATTGTCATCTTAAACCTTGATAAGTTATTACTAAAGTTCACCACCTGTATACAGAAAATATCTTAGATTAAGTGAAACATATATACGGCTAGTAAAATCATTTAATTAAATTAAAAACCATATTGTCATTTATACATTACCTTGATTCTTATATAACTCTTCTTAGTCTCTTGATTTTGCCACCTAATTGCAGTTGCAAGAAGTGTAGATGGAGCTTCTAGTTTGGAATTTAAATATGTAGCTCCACTTGATGTGGTAAACATTTGTTGTAACCAATAACTTGGAGTACCATAACTTTGATGAGAGTCAAACATTATTGCATCAGGTAACCAACTGCAAAAGTTCATAAAAATCATCATCTTTCAGTCTTTCCCACACAAAATTAAAAATATATATAATGAAAAGTATATAAAAAAAAAAAATTTACCTTTTAACATTTCTTCTCTCATTTGTATTATAAAAAAGTGGTGCATAACTAACCATTTCCACCAAGTCACTGTATCAAAACGTCAGAAGGATTAATAAAAAGTTTGAATATGGAGTTAAAAAAACAAACACATTAAAGAAATAAGTATTATTATATATAGTTAAAAAAAAATAAACCTGTTCTTTTCTAAACCCATTAGAAATCCAGCTTCACCCAAGGCTGATAAAAGAGTTCCATTCTTAGCATCATGCTTCCAAACTGCATACTCACTAACAAAGGCCTTTGCACCAGTACGATTTTGATGATCAAACCAGTTATGCAGTGAGGAAATATTCTTGGAAGAAGTATATTTATGGTAGTCATAAAAATCCGCAGGCATCTTCAAGGGATGCTGAGTAGCATCACAATTTGTGATGATTTTGATGTCTGGGTAGTAATGTTTGATAGC
The DNA here is from genome assembly GCA_034222035.1 of Acacia crassicarpa. Classification (NCBI taxonomy): domain Eukaryota; kingdom Viridiplantae; phylum Streptophyta; class Magnoliopsida; order Fabales; family Fabaceae; genus Acacia; species Acacia crassicarpa. Next base: position 10,390,864 of record JAWXYG010000008.1, on the reverse strand, counting down.
ATCATAGAACTTAAGGTAATTTTTAAGATAATTAGACTTGTCACAGTCTTCATTTCCAATAGCAACATATCGTAGATTAAAGGGTTTGGGATGTCCGAGTTTTGCTCTTAATTTACCCCACTTTGATGTGAGGGGACCTCTTGCAAACTCTATTCCATCTAAAGCTTCCTACAAAATAAAATAGGGAATGATATTTCCAATAATGAATAAAAAGTGAACTTCATTAAAAAAAGAAAAAAGAAAAAGATCTGGAAAGTCATAATTCATACTTGCACAAAAGGACCGATGAAGGATGGATCCACTTGTTCATGACGACTAATGCCACTATTAAATACCCATATTGGGAGTGCATTAAGATCCTCTGCAAGCTGTTTAAAAATAAAATACAATATATGTGTGTGTAAATAAATATATAAAAGATAGAGAAATCACAATTAGAAAGAATAAAAAACTACATACTTGGAGAAATTCTAAATAGCCAAGGCCATCATCAGTCCAATAACCCCATATATCATTAAAGTGACCAGGTCTTATTTCCCATGGTCCAAGACTATCTTTCCATCTGAATGCATTTCTTAAATGATCTCCTTCAACATAAGTACCACCTAATATATGATTTGAGAAGTGAAAGCAATTATATATGATGAAATCCAAGCCATAGATTGTTTAAAATAATTCTTTATATAAAGATTTTTATACCAGGAAATCTAAAAAATCTTGGCTTTAAGTCTGCAAGCATTTGAAAAAGGTCCTTTCGAAAACCATGTCCCTGAATTAGAAGAAAATAAAACAAGTCATACAACAACATAAAACAACAAAATGTGCTATTTTATAATGTTAAAATCAAATATTTTAAACCTTGTGGGTGTCCATGGGCATAGCTGAGACTTGATCCAACCAAAAAGTTCCTTGTTTGGTTGTTGTTATTTGGAGGTTTGATTTAAAATCTGATGCCTTAGCTTCAAGGATTAGCTCTATCTTGTCCCATTTTGAAAGATGCTTTCTATACGAAAAGAAATGATAAATCAAAATAATGTATGGTATTAAACATAAAAGAAAATAAATATTTTGAAATTAAATTAAAATTTATTATTAATAACCTGATATTAGTAGAAGCCAATTCTTTTCCATTTGCTCCCACAAATGCAACCTTCAAATCAATTGGTTTTGATGCTTGCGCGTATAAAGCTACCTTATATTGCTTTCCCTCCTCAATATTCTGAAGAGATAAAATATAAAAATAAATTGTCAAAATCACCATGCCATGGAAAAATAAAAAGGATATAAAATAAATATTAAAACGATATAATCTCAACATGCCTCCTCAATATTCTGAAGAGATAAAATATAAAAATAAATTGTCAAAATCACCATGCCATGGAAAAAAAAAAAGCAACAAAATAAATATTAAAACGATATAATCTCACCATGCCCCAAAACCCAGGGTTAGAGAGACCAACTCCGGTTGATGAATCTTTGAAGACGTCGAGTCTTACTGCAATTTCATTACGAGGAAAAAGAGAAGATCGTTCTGTCGTGACGCTTATAGTTGATTCATTCCCAATAAGTGACCATGGGAATATGTTTGATGGAAGTTGAGTACCACCGGCTTCAAAACCTTAGTAGAAGTAAGTATAATCAATATATATATATCAGTAATCAGTGAATAATCCCCCCAACAAAAAAAAAAAAACACTGAAAATAATAACAGAAAAACTTTATAGTACCTCTGTTGTTGACGAGCTCAGACCATAATCCTCCTGTCCCAGCATGATTAATCTCCTGAAAAACAAATAATCGGTCATTTAACATTTGTATAAAATTGCATACACAGAAAGAACATATACTCAGCTCAAAAAATATTCCAAAAAATGTATTAAACAGGTATAAAAATGCATACACAGAAAGCACATATATACTCACCTCGAAAAATATTCCAAAAAATGTTTCTGGAATTTTTCTCCCAGATTGAGCGTTGACAATCAGGGAAGGAGTTGGATTATGATCAGCAAAAGCATGAAAAGCAAAAGAAAATAGGACCAGCAAGAGCATTGCAAGTCTATACGATGCCATTTTTCTTAATTACTCTTGGTTTGTTTTGTTCTTAACGGCATCTGACTGTTTATATAGGAAGAAGAAGATCCTCTTAGAATCCTTTCATATTTTTTCTCAAAAAATCCTATCTCTATCTCTATTCTTGGATAAAAATAAATGATTTATATTAAATTTAGTATTTTATAGATTAAATATTTTTTTATTTTGTTAGTACTACAATTATAAATTGTGTAGATAAGATTTAACCGTTTAAAGTTATCTTATTATTTTAATAATAATTTTATACAATATTAAATTTGAGCCATCCATATTTTTGGATATATATATATATATATATATATATATATATATATATATATAAATAAAAGATTATGAGAAAAAAATAGAGAATCCAAGTTCATCATTTATATAGAGATTAGGACCGATAAGATATACATATACGATTATATTTTAAAGATATATTTATTTAATTAACCGGCTTTCAGTAAAAAAAAACTAAACGGCTAAATCTCTCTCTCCAAATATCCCGGTTCAGTACCACAGTAATTCTTGATAGCTTTATATAAAAGTTTAATACTGATGGAGTTAAAAAGGTCAAGAAATATTAAAATTAAAATAAATGTTTTTAATTTTTTTTCTAATAAAATTTTGATAGAGTCCAATATTAAATCTAAGCCTTCTTACAGAATCATTTTTAAGTCCTTTGCATCTGTTTCCATTTTTATATATTGATCATTCTCTTTTAAAATTGTTTGTGTGTTTCATATAATTTTATTTATCATGGTTTCATGAGACTTTCATCCACTTTTTGTTTTATATACACACACATACAAATATATGATTTATTATTATTATTATTTAAACTAATTTAAATTAATATATTTATATTTTATTAAGCTCTTGTAATTCATAAAAATAAAATAAAATACTCTTAATGAGATTTTTTAAAATTAGTAATTGATTGTTCACATCGAATTCACATCACTTGAAGGTAGAGACGTTTTTAAAAACTTATGAAATGAGAGTCACGTTTTAACTTTTCAATTGCTTGACTCAATTTCATGTAGCCATGCAAGTATACCAAGCACTCGTATTAATTTACTTGTAACTCACAGCTCGTTTATCTAAGTTTCTTCCATAAGAAAATCATATTTTCAAATAAATAAATAAATAAATTTTAACATGTTTTTTTAAAATATTAAAAATAATAATCTAAGAAATAAATTTGTAATTAGTTTGAGAAGCTACTCAAATCAAAATAGTTAAATGTGATTGATGAGAAAATTTCATAAGAATATATGAAAGTATATGGAGATATCATAAAATATATAAATAAATAAATAATAATAAATTTTTCTGAACGGGATATGCAAAGATATCAAAATTCTAAAAATCAATAAGTAATAAATTAATTGTTATGATTGTAATAAAATCCAATACAATTTATTGTATCTTTTCTATATATGGTAATATCACCAATAAAATAAGGATAAGATTGCTTCTAATAGGAGGATAAATGTACTTAGAAAAAATAGTTTAAAAAATATAATATATAATATATGTATATCATACCCTCAAATTAATAATAACTTTTAGATCTCATTTATCTAAGTAAATTTCATGTCCAAATCTTAACATGTTTTTTAAAATTCTAAAAATAATAGAATCTGAAAAATAAATTTGTAATTAGGTTGAGAAGCTACTCAAATCAAAATAATTATCTAACATCCCAAATTTTAGGATTTGGAATTATAAATATTGTATGAAAAAATTATATTGGATATTTTATGGAAATTGACTATGAAAGTTTGTTCTAAAATAATTATAAAATTAATTATAAGAAGTAAAGGCTTATTTTCCTTAAACTAATTTGGGAAAAGAATAAATTGCAAATAAGCCTTATATATATATATGATTAATGGGTTCCTCAAGTGAATACAATGTGGACTCCTAATTAAGCCCACACCTTATAAACCATATACACAACAAATCTTCCTTATTAACCAAAAAAAAAAAAATTGGGTTTTGGGCCCAACGTCACAAAATAGGGAAAGAAAAGAGATCACAATAGAATGCATTAAAAAAAAAAAAAAAAAACCAATGGACAGCCCAGTGCAAGGTCTGCGACACAATTTATTTATTTTATTTCATAATCTTATCTGGACCGTCCAAATCCAACGGTCTAGATTTTTTTTAAAAAAAATAGAGTTTTGCCTTTTTTGAAAAAGACAAAAGTAATTTTTTTAAAAAAAAAATTAGACCGTTGAATTAAAATTTGGACGGTCTAAATGAGATTCTAAGAGAAAAGGAGGGAGAGAGAAAAGGAAGGAATCTGGACCGTTGCTCTGCATGTCGCACTTTTAGCGTTGATGCAGATGAAGAGAAACTCATTGTATGAACGGACAGAAGTAATGACTGCTATCATACTTGTGATAGTTTGTTGGAATTTTTTTCCCCTTCTCTAAATGTGGACTATGAGTTGATTCCTAACGGGTGAAATATTAAAGTCACATAAGAGAATAAGCAGAGGAAAATATATTGTTTAGAATTTTTTTAAAAAAAATTTAAAAAATGTAAAATTTAATTTTATCCCCCAAAAAAATTTTTAATACATTTTTTTCCCCTCTTTTGGAGCTTTTGACACTTAGCTCTCATTGATTCTTAAGGATGCTTGTAAAGCTTTCAACACTGATAATATTTGCACTCTTATTGCAAAATACTATCTTGCTGATTTTACTGAGCAAGAAGATAATTTTGAAGCCTTAACTTCAATATTTTGTTATTGATGCTTCTAGTCATTCAAATTTGAACAATATATTAACTCTACCAATCAGAATTATGTTGTGCTTTGATGAAAACAAGAAAATCTAAGGTACTTGATCGATTGATTAGTCTCTTATTAACTCTTCCAGTTTCAACAGCTATCACAAAACGCTTGTTTTCAGTAATGAAAATAATAAACATAAGGTTGCGTAATAAGATGGAAGATGATTTTACGACCGATAATATGGTAATTCATATTGAAAAATAAATAACTGACATTTTCACTACTGATTCAATTATTGATAATTTCAAGTCATTAAAAGAACAAAGAGCATTACTTTAAGTAAAAATAACTTTTAATTATTTCATTTATAATAGTGTTTTGTTAATTTTGTATTATAAATTACATTGTTAACTTTTAATATTTTAATATATTATATAAGAGGCAATCTTCTAAAATTTCATGATATCTTCTCATTTTGTAATTGATATGATATATATACTAGAGATAGGCATGTTATCTTAACATTAGAATTGTTAAAATAATTTTATTATAAATTTGAATATTTTAAAAATGTTATATAATCTTAAAAATTTTAATTAGTTAATGAATATACATTTGGCCCTTTTAAATTTTTATCCCAAGCTCCGCTACTGAGAATAAGCATCAATATGTTGATTTGGTTGTTAAACATCTATTGACAACTACTATTCAACCTCAAATAAATGCTTTCTTGGAGGGATTCAACGAATTAATTCAAAGGAAAAATTATAACAAAGGATCTAAAAAAAAATATTTATTATGAAGGACTATAAAAATGATAATTATTTTAAAGGTCCACAAATTAAAACATTAAAATAAAAAGACTAAATTGTCCTTGATCATATTTCCTATTTTATTTCAACTAAATCAGAATTTAAAGTGATTGATTGAAAATGATAAATAGAGATAAAATCAATATCCGGAATATTTAAGTTAGAGTCTCTACTGTTTTTTTTATATCTCCTTGGAGGAATCGTATCTTGACAAAGATCTCCCAAGCTTCCTCCCCTTCTGTTCTACGATCTTCAAGTTCCTCTCTCTGTTAATTTTTTTTCTCCATTTTCTTTTGGTTTGGTTTTTGTTATCATCATTAAAATTTGATTAATCTTTGTCTCTTTAGTATTGTATTTTTTTCAAACTTCTCTTTTGAATTACCAAAGACAAATTTGCATTGTCCGTCAATTTTTTTCCATAGGATGAAAGGTTCCCATATATTATTGTTAAAAAAAAAAGTTCCCAAATATTCTACTTGAAGACAAATTCACCGTCCGTCATTTTTCTTTCTTTCTTAGGAATGAAAGGTTCCCATATATTATTGTTAAAAAAAAAAGTTCCCAAATATTCACCTCGAAGACAAATTCACATTGTCCATCGTTTTTCTTTCTTTATTAGAAATGAACGGTTCCCATATATTATTGTTCAAAAAAAAAAAAAAGTTCCCAGATATTGACCAGTAAGTTTTTTTTTTTTGGTTAATTAGATATTTCATATGATACTTTTTAATTTTAAAACTTATTTAATATTATTTAGGAAATTGATTCAACGATAATAGAGCCTAGAAAATAATGGATTGTCAGCATTTGTTGGAGATTTTTTGTTACTTTCATATATGTTACTCAAGGGCGCAAGATTTTCAGCTCCATTGAGTATTATTAAAGCCATGCGTGGTTCAGACAAGAGAGGATGACAAACAAATTAAATTGCACTAAATTAATTTAAAGATAGGAAAATGGTGTGCGGGGAGTGTGTAAGGGCATTATTGTATCAAACATTGAAGAAAAAAACTTAGTGAAAGTGAGCTTAGAGGAACTATCTTGTCGAGAGAGAAACGTGGAGCAGCGACGAGGGCACACAATGGACACTAGCATCGATGGTAATGACGAAGAAGTGAGGTGCAAAAGAGGATCGGGGAGCAACGGAGGAGTTAAAAAAAAGGGACAGAGTTTAGAGTTATCGCGACAAGAAGAGAGGTTCAGAGAGTAAAATTTAATTTACGCGCAATGGAGAGAGGATTCAAGGAGCGAGTTTTAATTTGAAGCTAATCTTTTAGATCGGTTATACTCAAAATCATGTCTTAAAAGTTCATCTTTTAGACCAGTTATTTGAAACAATCGATCTTAAAAGTAATAAATATATAATTTTTTTATTTCACATCTTTTAGACTGGTATAAGAAAGATCAGTTCTATTTTTTTTTCCATCTTTTAGATTGGTTATAAGAGACAACTAGTTTAAAAAGTAATCGCCTTTTTATTTATTTTTTATTTTTATCTTTTTAGACCGGGTTTTCAAAAATCCGGTCTAAATAATATCTTTTAGACCTTATATTAAAAGAATCGGTCTAAAAAGTTCTTTACATTTACAAAACCCCACCAGTCATACTTTTTAAACTTGATCCTCTATAATCAGTCTAAATGTGGCAGTCTAAAAGACCTTTTTTTTTTTTTTACCAATGGTTCTTGAAAAGTAAGCAACTGATTCTTGAACAATAATATATATATATATATATGACAAATTTGCCTCTAACTTATATTTTCATTTAACAAAGAGGATAATTAATTTGCTGGTCTTTATAGTTCCAACCAATTTTTAATTTATTCCTTACGGTTTTTATTTTTATTTTTATCAAGTCCTTATACTTTCACCTGTTTTTAATTAGGTTCGTGTAGTTTTTTTTTGTTTTGTTTCATCTAGTCCTTATTATTTCACTAGATTTTTAATTAGATTCTTGTAGGTTTTTGGATTTTCATTTATTAATTTAATTGATAGTAAAAAATGAATAATATTAAAATATTTTTAAGGAAAATTTTGATATTTTACCAAAAATAACTAATTTTAATTAGTTTCATTTGTGTGTGTGAAGTTGTTATATATATATATATATATATATTTGATACGTGTGTGAAGTTGTTATTAGACACAAATTATAAGGATTAAAGGGAGTGTGTGATGGTCATGAAGTGTTGGGCCAGAATAAAGCCCAAACAACAGCTCAAAACCAGAGCAAGAGTGAAGTTTTTTAAGGAAGTGGTGAACTTTCATCCAAAAAAAAAAAAAAAAAGAAGTGGTGAAAGACTTGGAGGGAACCTTGCTGTCTCTCGTGGCTCTCTCCTCCTTCTAAAGCATCTCTTGATTTTCTGTGTTTCTGTCTTCTCCTCCTGTAATTTCCCTTCCATCATTGTTCTCTTATTTTTAGATATTTCTTGATTGTCACAAACTAAGATTATTGGTTATATGCAATATTGGCAGAGCCAATTACATCATAATTATCATATTTGGTATTGTTTGTTTTTTATTCATTACAAATGGTGCTTTCGTTGAGAGTTGAACCTTCTGCCATGGCCCTTGAACTTGATGAAGCCAAACTAGAACAACTAGAGGCTGATATGAAGAAGGCGAATGAATTCCTTGAGGATGCCAAGGGACGATTTGATCGCCTTGAAGGATTGTTAGAAACTATTCTCTAATCGATGGACAATCTAGATTGAAGGGTGGATTCGTCAAGCATAGGGTTCAAGGTTGGGTCACCCTCCTATGTGATTCCAGCGGTACACAATCAACCATATATCCTACAATTATACTCTCCCTAACCATATTAAGGCTACCATGGCTATTATTATCAAGAATCGGGAATTCCCATTGTTCATCGAGATTGAAGATGGCTTTTTCCGGGTTTGTTGGTGGCTCCATCACAAATTCATTCTCAACCCCTACGGTTGAGGATGACTATGGTGAGAGCATTGACTTAATCGTTGAGTTTCAGAACATTGTGCTTGTTCCAAAGTTAGATGTGTCCGATGATCTCTTCGATCCCTTACCTCTAATTATTGGGAGTGAGTGATGGATTCTTAATGATCTTACTATATTTCATATTGTGCTCTTGGCTGGTTGCGATTTAGACTACTATCATAGGAATAATCATGGTTTGGTTCATTGCGTGGAATTTGATCCAGGTATTCCTATTTTACCTAATATTTTCAAGAATTGTAGTTCACAAGCATCTAAGTTTTGGTTTATCGACTTTGGAGAATTCTCATGCCATGGAATTAAGTTGAGTAAGTTCCTTATTCAGTGGCCAAGATTCTCCGCTGAATTGATTGTTCCTTTAATATGTGACCATGGACCTATCACTACCATCTTTTGTCATGTTTTTTTGCCTACGAGATTGGTTGATACTAGGCGAGTTAAAGGAGACTGTTGCTTGAATTTGGTTGCTGAGGTATATCAATTGCCTCTTATATACTGGCATGCTGTTCCATTGGTCCTGGATTTTCTAATATTGTCTTCGATCTTGGAGATGTTAGAACCAATGTGAGTTTGTGATATGTTGATGCCATAATTTTCCCAGTTGGACTCGCAAGAATCTAGTTGATGGGTGTTATTGAGATGGATATCTTGTGTTTGGCAAATTGCATCATTGATCCTTCTGCCTTACAGGTTGAAATTCATGACTCATATATTAGTGTTCCTACATTGCTATCACCTTTTTTTAAGGAATTTTGACCATGGACGTCAAGGGACATTGGTGTTTCAAGTTTATATGGCCACCATTATTTTTAGAAGCAAGTTTGACTCAAGCTTTTCACATTCCACACAGAGGAATTACACTGCTAAAAAAATATTTTCTTGATCCTTTGATACTAAAGCTCTCTCTCTCCAACTTAAAGACCAGTGAAGTGACTCTGTGCAATTTTCGTTGGCAACCTGGTATTGATAACTTATTTTCCCTTTTGGAAGAACAATCAGATATGTTGTGTAAAGCTTGACCTTATCCCCATTAAGATTGTTGCTTCGTATTGCATCTCCAAGTCTTCATTTCAGTCGTTGCAAATTGATGAGACAAGCCATGAACATGATTTCTATTATGCATTCTCATTTGTGGATAATGTAACACCTCATTTTCATCACCCAAAAACTCGGTCAAAATAATAAAAATACCTTCAAAAGGGTTCAACAATATCCAAATCATTTTACAATGTTACCATTTCGAACAAAACCCGTAATACATAATCAGAATAAATTCCAGAAAATACTTCAGAGTTTAATACAAAACGGAAGTCTTAGGTTCATGGCAAATAAAATAACATATCATAATTTATTGGAGATTAAAAGAGCTTCCAGAGCTCACTCCATAGGTGCCTTCCCTTGCTCTCTACTAGAATAATCACCTGAAAAATGTTAATATGGGATGAGATTCCACGTCTCAGTAACTACTGAATATTTCTACCTTACACGAGCAAATTACATATGACAAAAATAAAAGGTAATATAATGTGAATTTAATATACTCAGATATTTTTAGATATACCGTTGTTCACATCAAATGCCTTTACAAAATACTCATCATTCTTTATTGAATAATTCAGAAATGCACTATGCAGTATGCAGCCTCCCTTATATCCCCTTCCAACCGTATACCGTATTTACTATTCATGTTACTATTCACGTATACCGTATTTACTATTCATGTTACTATTCCCATATACCGTATTTACTATTCATGTTACTATTCCCCATATACCGTATTTACTATTCATGTTACTATTCACGTATACCGTATTTACTACTCATTTTACTATTCATGTATATACCGTATTTTACTATTCACAGATACGCATAGTATTTTACTATTCACAGATACGCATAGTATTTTACTATTCACATATACGCATAGTATTTTACTATTCATAAATACGCATATCAATGTATATAATGGTATAATAATGCATTATTTTTTTTAGTAAATACTTTCATCATGGCGGTTGTAATGTGATGGGTGGAGTAAGGAGGGAATTGAATGATAAGAATTGTTTATGCCACCACTCGGTGCACAGTGGATGGTACTTTTCAGGGCCTCATCTTCCATGTTTTCCTCTGGCCGGGATTTCATTGGAGATGTGGGACATGTGACACCTCCTTAGTTGTTATTTTAAAGGAGGGGAGCCATAGTCCAGATTTAAGCTCTATACCTTTGGCCGGGTGTATCTTAAGTTTTGGTGAGCTTGAAACCATCCAGTCAAATGAATGAGTTTCTATTGGACTACACAATTTTAATACCCAAAAACTCGGTCAAAATATTGAAAATACCTTCAAAAGAGTTCAACAATATCCAAATCTTTTCACAATGTTACCATTTCGAATAAAACCCGTAATACATAATCAGAATAAATTCCAGAAAATATTTCAGAGTTTAATACAAAACGGAAGTCTTAGGTTCATGGCAAATATAATAACATAACATAATCTATTGGAGATCAAAAGAGCTTCCAGAGCTCACTCCATAGGTGCCTTCCCTTGCTCTCTACTAGATATTGAACCTCAGCTCTTACTGTAGCTTCAGGATTTTCGGAGTGAACAGAAACAGAAACAGAAACAAGGGTAAGCAGCAGGCAGAAGGACTAGCTGGAGAAAGTCCTGTAGATATGTATAGTCTTTCGAACTCTTTGTATCAGCAAACCAGTACACTACAGTGGTTGAATATCAGTTACTCTGTATTTAAAATCATTTCGTTGCCCTACTCTGGTTAAATTATTTTGAAAATGCTTTAGAAAAGTTGGGGTGTTACAGATAACCATCACAACATAAATAATTGTTAGAGTAAATACCCTTTCTGGTCTCTAACAAAAAATGCAATCCCCATTTTGGTTCCTTACAAAAAAGGTCATTTTTAGTCCATAAAAAGGACGAATAAGGGTTGATTGGTTGGTATTTTGATCCTCACAAATTTCCAAAAGGTCCTTTTTAATCTATAAAAAGGACGAATACGGGTCGATTTTTTTTGTAAGGGACCAAAATAGGATCCGTGTTTTTTGTCAACGACCAAAAGGGTATTTACTCAAATTGTTATATGACTTTTGTTGGTCAAGCTTTTCCATCAATAATTCCGGTCAAAGACTCATGCAAATTTATTTTGGAGCATGAAAATTAATCTACAACTTATCTTGGTTCTGTGCTTTTAGGAGCAAGTACAAGCTTTAGATAGTGCAGCATGCTTGGCACGTAGTATATGCATTTATGATGTTATTTTTCTATTCAGTTAAGCAATTATTTCCAAGTCAAATGGAAATTAACAAGGAAAAGGATCTTTATTATGAATATGTTTTATTTCATCATTATTTTCTCAATGCCTTTAAAAGCTTGGATCAAAATTTGAAAAGGGGTATTGGCTTCTTGGCACTCACACAATAGTTTAATGCCATTATCAAGATTTTGTTATAATTTGGCTTATTGAGTGGCTATATATATATATATTGGTTCTATAAATTTTGGCCAATGAAATGCTTGGATATCTACTAGCCTCAGCAATGTTGTCTTGTTTTTGGCAAGTTACCTTGTGTCAATATCACCCTGGTCATTCCTACCGATTGTTCTGGTGCATCTTAGACTTGAAAAAGTTGATTTTCCGTCATATAATTGGAGCTACCACATTTTCATTTGTTGGAATGGTCTTGACCCACCTACATGTATAACTTGGGCTGCTTTGCAAGTTAATTTCCCAAACTTGGACCTTGAGGACAAGGTCCATTTTAATAGGGGAGGCAGTGTGATGGTCATGAAGTATTGGGTCAGAAGAAAGCCCAAATAGCAACTCAAAACTAGAGCAAGAGTGAAGTTTTTTAGGCTATCTTTGGGTTTGAGGGTAAGGTAGGGGAGGGGAGGGGAGGGGAGGGGAGGATACCTTACCTAGTTTGATTTGAATTTTAGGAGGGGGGAGAGGGAGAGGGAGAGGGAGGGGAGGCACCCTCCCCTCCCTCTCCCTCTCCCCCCTCCTAAAATTCAAATCAAACTAGATAAGGCATCTTTCCCTCCCCTACTTTACCCTCAAACCAAACATAGCCTTAAGGAAGTGGTGAAAGACTTGGAGGGAACCATACTGTCTCTCGTAGCTCTCTCCTCCCTTTGAAGCATCTCTTGCTTTTCTGTATTTCTGTCTTCTCCTTTTGTAATTTCCCTTCCGTCATTGTTCCCCTATTTTGAGATATTTATTGATTGTCACATACTGAGATTATTGGTTATATGCAATATTGGCAGAGCCACTTACGTCATTATTATCATATTTGGCATTGTGTATTTTTTTTAATTCATTACAGAGTGTGTATATATACATATATATAAAAGGCTTGTGTGGATTCGAATTCCAGAACGAATTTGTGCACTCTTTCTTGGAAACTGTATCTTGATCTTACGCGGCCGATCGAGTAAGCTATAAGGCTTCTGATGGATCGTCTGAAATTGGAAGTGTTTACTGGGAGTTTGATCGGTGAAAGATATATATAGAGTCAATGAGATAACCTGAATCTATCTACTTGTATTTATTTATACTAGATCAGGGTAATCGGAGCAAAGATATAAATTTTTCTTTTTTTAAAAGTAAAGATATAGTCATGGGTAGGCATGAAAATCTAAATATGTTGATTTAATGGTTAACATTGTAACACCCCTTGATATATCAATTATTATCAGAGTTGTAGCGCACAACCTAATGAGCATAGTCATTCTAGCATAGTAATACTGATATTAAATTCTGATTACATAACAAAATCCACATAGGGCTATACAAATAAATTTCTAGTCTCTAAAATAGGCTAATAAAAAAAAAAACCTATAGCATTTCTCGGTTTGTCCTAGCATCACTATTCAACAGTGAGTACCGCCTTGCCTTGTGAGCCACATTCTCTAAACTGAACAATCCACAGGTAGCAACAATTACTGGGACCCCGAAGGTTCCCAGAGTAACATGTTAATCTTACATTCTAAGCATAGATCAGTATATGACAGATAATCATCACATATACATTCAGCACATACAGCACAACAATTCATACAGTACATATTTATACATATTGAATGGTACATACAATCATATAAAGACATACAAAGAATGCAAGATTAGAGTTACTACCTGATAGCCTTTCCAAATCCTGATCCGGTTCTCTATCCTCTGGTCATCTCAGATAAATACCGAATCCTATAATTAAATATTCATGGTTGGCAAGTTACTACTTGTCCAAATTCTCTATTTCTCTTATTTCCAAATAAACTCCATAAACTGACAGAATTTCCAATTAAATTTGAAAATTCATATTTAATTACACAAAACTTCAATTGATGTGCTTCCAAAAATCACGTGTTCCTCATTATGTCTATTTTCAGAGGAAAGTACATTTGACTGTCAAATATATGTAAACTATTCCCAGAATTTTCATTCATCATCACTGTTCCAGAAAAACGTCCAGGTTTAATGCTGAACTTGAAAAATCCATATCTGGAGTTCTAGGTGTCCAAATCAGGTGTTTCAAAAATCCATGAACTCCTTGTTAAGTCTAGTTTTTAGGAAAATTGGTTTCAACATTTAATCATATGCCAATAATTCCCAGATTTCAAAAACATAAACACTGTTCTGAAATCATTTCAGAAAACGTCCCAGATTTCATACTTAACTTCAAAAATTCATAACTCTCTGAATATAAATCCAAATAAGGCTTGTGACCTATCAAATTAAAGCTTGATAAGTCTACTTTTATTCTGGAAATTTTCATAGAAAAACTCAAATGTTTACTATTTTAAAAGTCAATCCGAAAAATACTGTTCATTTCTGGAAACCAGCGTTTTTCAGTGTTCAACTTCTAACTTTGAAAAATCATAACTAATTCTATAGAACTCCGATTAAGGTGATTCTAAATTCTATTTGAAGTTCCATAAGTCTAGTTTATAAGAAAAATATTCATCAAGCCAATTAACAGCTGTATAATTCTCAGAAATTCGAAAAGTGAACGTCACTCAAATCTGAATGCAGGATTTTCCAGTTTTTCTGACCAAACTTTGAAAATTCATAACTAGAGTTCTAGACGTCGGATTAATACTTTCTAGCACTCATTTGAAAGATTAAGAAGTTTACTTTCATCTTACCAAATTTCACGGTCAGAGGATATCTTTTGCCTAGTTAAACTGTCACTTGAGCCCAGCTGACTCCATAGATTTTCCATAAGTGACACTGGCTCCTTCTTCCTCTTCCGATGACCTCTTTCTTCTCTTTCATATTCTTTTCTCCAGCTCTCTCTCTCTCTCTCTCTCTTTCACTCTTTCTCTGAGTTCTCATACTCTCATACTACTTCAGCCTTACACCGAGATAAATAAGGGAAAAGTTGTTATTGGGTGATTAGAATTTAGGTGAGAGAGAAGAGGAAATGCACTCCTGTCTAAGCTGCTCAACAAGAGAACGTGAAGCATATATCTATATAAGCATTCAGTGGCTGAGCCAAAACGTGTTCCAGCAATTTTCTACCTTAATTAAATGCTGAAATGATTGAAGAGGAATTGATGTCGTGTGGCTCCCCTTTTGCACTAGCTCAATAATATATAATTGATGGGAAAGTGGGATATGTATTGTCTTCATGATAATAGAGATAAGGAGCATATAAAATATATATTTATATGATGTCTACTTGGCTACTGTGCTTGGGTGAAAGTAGAATGAAGTGGAGAATATTATATTGTACGCTGGACCGTTATGAATATTTATCATGCAATACTATATGTACCATACAATAATGTCTAATTGAATATACAATAAAATAAGGAAATGGTATGCGTCTTTTCAATCTCCCTGCATATACTTTTGTTATTTGATTATGTTTTGTGGAAAACCAAATGCTCACCGTCCATGTGCTTGCTCCTTTGGTGTTGTCGTCCTTTTGCTAATTAAATGGAGAGTGGGGTTGAGTTGTCATATGAATTTTGGCTACATGTGCATGATAATTGGGAGAGTTGTTCATATGTCCATTCAGCCGAATAATGGAGAGAAAGAATGACTATAAGTGTTAGAAATAATCCTTTATATCATATTAGGATTATTCTTTCTCATTTAGCTTTTAAAAGCCATAAAATATTGACTCTAAATTCGCCATCTTTTCAAAAATATGGCCTAGTAGTCTTCCAAAAATAGACTAATTTCCAAGACTTTAGGCCCAAAATTTGGGATATTACAAACATGCTAGGCCTTAGCAAAATAGGTATAGTCTAGCTATATATTTAGGGCCTGTTTTGAATGGGCTTTAAAAAAAAAAATTTTCAGTTTTTTTTAAGCTTCAAATTGAAGCTTAAAAAAGAAAAGGTAGAATTTTAGCATTTTTTTTTGTGACTTTTGCTTTTTTAAAAAAAACTATCATCTTAACACATAAATTAATAAAAAGAGCACCTTTTATCCAAAAAAATGTTTTTTTTTTAATTTTATAAAAAAGCCTATCCAAACGGGCTCTTAGACATTTAAATAGGCTTTAACTTGACCTTTATAACAAACAGGTCAGACTAGACTAGACCCTAATAAGGACGGGTTCGATCCTAGCAGTGTTTATGAAAAAGGTTTCGTGTCTAGCATTGTTTGGCAAGAAGCATTGACTTTTAATGGATTAGGATTGAGACTGAGAGTGGGCACTTATGCCTTCTTTGGCAAGAAGCATTGAATTTTAATGGATTAGGATTGAGACTGAGAGCGTGATTGTGATTGGGATTGATGCTTTAAAGAACAGAACGAATGGTACAAGCATTCAAGTTTTTGAATTTCTATGACTATTTACCTACTTCATTCGTCAGGAATCGAATACTAGTCCATACCAGGATAAAGAAGCTAAATACAATTGCTAGATACAATTGCTACGTTGCTTATGTTTTGAATCAGATTCCTTACCTATCCTTGGATAGGTAGGGGGAGCATTTTAGGAAAAGAACTAATATAAGAGGTTTTTTTTTTTTTTTTTAAATTGCACCTGATTAAAGTAGATGGGAAATATTTTACTAAAGTAATGAGGCGACGCCACTAGTAGCATAGGAAGGATTGACGTCACTGACAACTTTTTGTCAGTGGCATCGGAGGTTGAGATGCCACTCAATTGAGTGGCGTCTCCCTCCATTAATAATAATAATAATAATAGTAATAATAATAATAATAATAAATGATAAATTATGATGATGGTGATGATAAAAAAAGTTTTAAAGCTCTACTTCATTTAATTTAGAGTCAAAAGAAAGAAAGTTGGATGATAAATTATGATGATAATAATGATAAAAAAGTTTTAAAGCTCTACTTCATTTAATTTAGAGTCAAAAAAAAGAAAGCTGGTATACAAACACTTTTACGTGGTACACTTTTTTATACAGATCCCAAAATCAATATTGTTGTTATACAAATATTTGGTGTATAATAAATATATAGATCCCCGTTTGGGGATCTGTTGTTATAACCAAATTGTACCTTTAATTTCTTAAAGTGCGTCCTTAATGAGTTATTTCAGCTTTATACTTTGTTTCTTTTGATCCCAAATTAAATAAAGTAGAGCTTTAAAACTTTTTTTATCATTTATTATTATTATTATTATTATTATTACTACTACTAATATTTTATCATTTATTATTATTGTATTTAATTTTTTTTATTTAATGGAGGGAGATGCCTTGGCGTCTCCTATTGACATGCCACTGCGTCTCAACCTCTGACGTCATTGACAAAAAGTTGTCAGTGGCATCAATTCTTCCTATGCCACTATTGGTGTTGCCTGGTGCGACGCTACTAATTGCATTATTTTAGTAAAATGTTTTCCATATGCCTTAATCAAGTACAATTTTTGCAAAAAAAAAAACTTATATTGGTGTTTTTCCCATAGCATTTCTCATCTCGGCCCAGATTTAATTTATTTTTACTTTTTATTTTTTTTTAAATTTATTTTAATGGGTAGAGAATTTAAAATGAATAATCTATTAACTAATATTTTTTCAAAAAATAATTTTGTAATTTAAAAATCACCAAATAAAAAAATATTAAATTTGGGCCATCCAAATCTCATTTGAATGGTCCAGATCAGATGAGACAAGCTCTCCGGGTCAATCCAAAAAATAGGCTGGGAAACAGTTCCGCTTCTATCGTGGGTACAAGCAAAGTCTACAGAGACAAGCGGGAATCGATCGATGAGCCGGACAAGAAAGGGAATAGCCAGAGATCAGCAGAGTACCTAGCGACTGTATGTGGTGAACAAGGATGAGTCCTAGGTCAAATTGGGAGGGTTATTTTTGTCCAAAAAAAAATATTATAAATAGGAGCACTTTTGTCCCTAAAATTTTCAATCCCGGGATTGAAAACCCAATGCCAGGGGAGGTGGTTTTGCACGAACCCCACTTTTGTGGCACTCTCATAACGAGGGATAATGGGAATATGGTTACAAAATATTTTAAAATCTTAACTTCTAAACATGAAGAATCAAATAAATTTATAAGTCGAAATAATGAGGACAACGTGGTTATTTATTGTTAGTGGTATGGGGAGGTAGTTAATTCGGAAGTCTTAAATAATAAGAGAAATAGAACACATTTATAAAATGAAATATTTTTAAAATAGGTATATCAAAAATAACATCTATTTGATTCATGGAAGTTATCCGTAGGCAAACAGAGAATAGGCAATTGGTGTTACAGTAGTTATCAGCAGGCAATCTTAGAAAGTGCACAAGTTTTTTTAGTAGAGAGAAAATTCAAGGATTACATAGCACGCTGAAGTGCCTGCTTTCGACCAAGCTTTTAACAATAAGATATATTTGGTGTTGAAGGCTTGAAAAGCAGAATCATAATTGAGAATAAAAAAATATAAGTATAGTGCTAAGCAGAGGCGGTTTCAGAAATGTATAGAAGGGGGCACTATTGAGGGAGGTGCTGCCCCGAAATTTTTTTTTTTTTCACTTGTCATCAAAAGCACAAAAAATAATATAGGATTCAAAAAGTTTTCACTTGTTATCAAGTTTTCACTTGTCATCAATTGCAAGTTTGATCATCATTAATAAAAAAAAAAGAAGAAGCAAGTATTAGCCATAAAATACCCATGGCAGAAAATTAGCAACCTACATATACTCCAAGCAATTTTTTGTGCTAGGAATATCCACCTAAAATACAAAGAAAATGCAACAAAATACTAGGAAAGTATCTCAAAAAAGGAAGTAGATTTTTTCCAGTTGAGGTTACAACGCTAAAATATGTCCGCAAGGTGAGCTGTACCCCCTTCTTTGAATAAAATATGTCCGGATCATCTTTGAATTAAAGCTTTGATTTTTTTTTAAAAAAAAATCAAAAATCATGCCCCCCTCTCACATAGGTAGATCCGCCTATGGTGCTAAGAAGGATGGCACCAACTCGATCAAAGACAAGTTACTTGTATGTACAAGTTATCGTTAGATAATGGAAAGAGGTTATAGCTATGTCATCTTCGATTTTAAAATGTAAGATAAAGTTCTAACAGACGCTTTCATCAGAAAAGGTCAAGGTATTAACAAACAAACATATAGTAATAAGAAAGACAGAAAAGAAAAGGTCTTTGCGTTACATACGTTGAAAAATTGTATTCATTATATTGCCGGTTGATATATAACTGCGATTTAATAAAACATTTTAACACTTAACCGTACAATAAGTTCTTAAAAAGTTACAGGGACATAATAAATATTACTACTTCCACGAGCTGTTATACATATGAAGGCAAGAAAGATCACAAGGATGTAAATAAAAGGTCAAAACTAATGAAAGCTTATGATCTATTATCGCCTGCTATTGACAAAAACTTTGATCTCAATTAACTTTGGTGCCTCTCTGCAGAGCATATTTTCGTCTAACAGGACTCCCCCCCGGGACGGCGAGGTCTCTCTCTCTCTCTCAAAAACTCAACTCAGGTCGTGTTTACTAAAGTTTAAGATAAATTGAGACTTTATCTTTACTTTTATTTCTTTATTCTATTTCATTCTCATTCTTTTCAGCAATCAAACGAACTCAATTTTTGGCAATTCAACTACTCATTATTAGAAAATTTTAAATTTGTATGATATCTAGTTTATATGCATTTTATCCATTAAATATATTTAATTAAGTATTTTAGTATTTTCAAGTTTTTCTAAATAATAAATTATTTTTTTCTTAAAATTATCACAATATATACTTAATATATGTATGTGAAATATTTAATAAGATTTGTATCATTTTGTCATTTTCTATCAAAACTTGCTCTTAATAGTCTTCCAAATTTTGAAAAAAAAATCAATTTTACTATCGTCAATCTAAATATAAATCACATTATATTATCTGAATTTTACTCTATTTTACATTTGTAAAAGTCTTGTTAAAAAAAAAAGTCACTTTTAACCAACAGAATTAGTCTAGCGTTATAAGATCCCGTTAAATAACTTTAAGCCTTGAGTTCGAGTTTCAGAGGAGAAACTTATGTTAGAAGAAACAGCCACAAATCCCGAATCAAAGGGTGATAATAAAAAAGAAGCCACTTTTACCATGGTGAATGCAAACACATATGTACTTTGACATATGTAGTACTATTTATTAAGACATTAGTGAACCTTTGTTTTCAAAGAGATTGCTTTTACATTTTGTTACTCAACTTGTCAACTTCCATACTTAACCCGAGCATGAGACATTAACTGAGCCAAAATTTTTGTTACACACTGCACTTAATGTGTTAACTATGCTTTTAAAGATTGCAAGATTCAACTACTGTACGAGGGTTTGATAAGAGTTAGATTTAAAAAAAAATATAGAGTTGAGGTTAAAAAATACTATTAATGAATTTTTCTTATTATTTTATCTTACATCTTTCCTTTATTAAAATTTTATAACCCCACTTCTCTAATTATTTTAAATCCGTGCCCTTAAAAACTATAGAGTCATATATTTTATATTTACACAACTAAATACTCAACTTTTATTCAACGTACATGATCATATATTATTACTACTTTGCAAAGTTTATCTGACGTCTCCTAGCTAGACATACAAATCATACAAGCACATAAATAACCCATTTAAAATCATGGGTAGTGAATTTTATGAAAAATTCTAATTCCCTTCCAACGAGACTCCATATAGAAAGTAGGATCGTTTTGTGTGTAGACTCCAAATTTGAAGTAATAAGAATGACCTCCATGACCAGGGGCTTCATAAGCCAAAACCCTATCTATATAAACCCTCACAATCGAAGCTTCCACATCATGAATCACATTCAACTGAAACTATTTGTTCCATATACATGGAACTAGAACTGGCCCCCTGTAATACGTAAGCGAATCATTGTAGGTCCTAACCATCAAAGTCGACCCGCCTGGAGGATACCCGAACACTTGCATTATGCAAAACCCTGAAGTACCAGTAGGGACGTATCCATGCCCTTCAAATTGCCACACTCCTGAAGAATAATCGTAACCCTAAAAAAACATAGCTAGAACATCACCTTCTGGACCCTTTGTATTGATTAAGTCATATATAGTCAAAAAGAGAATTATACAAATGTGATTTTATATATATATATATATATATTTGAGGCTTACCTGGATTTTAATTTCGGATCGAGACCTACTAGGGCTGTTTTTGCTGAGAGGTTTGTCATTAGAGTATACCCAAAATTTGTGTACTCCATCATGGAAGCAGTACCTTGAGCTTACTGGTAAGTCATAAGGCTTGTGATGCTTGAAATTGGAAGTGTTGAGAGGGAGTTCAGTGAAACCTAGGGTTAGGTCAACAAGATGGGAGGTTCTAACAATCACGAAATAAGAACAAACAAAAAGTAAGCTCAACAAAGTACTCTGATAAATAGATCCCATGTTTAAAAGCAGATAGATATAAGGTGGTATTAGGTAGTGAGAATAATGCGTTATAGCGGGTGCAAATATGTGCCCAGTGGCGGAGCCACACTAGAGCCTATGGGGGCAAGTGCACCCACAAAAATGTAGAAAAAATATATAATTTAACAAAACTTAGTGACAACATGTCTGGATGGTGTGGTTGGTTAAAGCTCATCCCTTTTTGTTCCAGGTAGATGGTTTGAACCTCCCCTATCTCTTTTTCTTTCTTTTTTTTCTTTCTCATTTCATTATCATCTCACTCTCTGCTATCCCTTTTTCTTTCTTTTTTTTCATTCTCATCTCACTCTCCGCTCTCACCTGCCAACTCTCCAAAGCCCTTCGTTCGCTGTAGCTCTCCATTCCAGGCCATTCCAGATCCCCGTCTCGATGGTTCTCCAATCGTGCAACCACGCTCTCCGCTCTTGTCTCCCAAAATTTCCCTCCACTCGTCGTCGCTCTCCGTTCCAGATCCCTCGTCTCAACGGCTCAACCTCGCACAGCAAGAACAGCTCAATCGCTCCTGTCTCAAGGTAATTTTCATTTATCTCTTCTCTTCCACCGGCTCAATCGATTCTGTTTGGGATGAATTTATTATTACTGAATTTATGGCTTCTCGATTCTGTAATGTTTGTTTTCTTGCTTGCATGATGGATTAAGGCTTTGGGCAGGATGATTTTCGATTTGGGTCACTATTCCAGAGATGGTTCTATTGAAATTTTTTATGAGAACCCATGACAATGCTGAATTGTTTACAAAGTTAACTACTATAAATGTTGTTTAGGGTATGATAGTGAAGATTTATTATGGGTATGAATTCGTAAGGCCGAAAATTGACAAGAGACTCATTGTTTGGTGCTTTCCCATATTAAATAACTACTTTAGATACTTAAACCATGTTTAGAGGTATTGAAATGATGGATTAATAACCAATGCTAAAGCTGGGAATTTTGAGAATCTTAAATATGATACTTTGAAATGTTTATTAGATAATAGAATGATTTATTGAAAGTATGAATTGGAGCATTATTACTTTTTACAAGCCGTCTTCAATTCAATCATGAGACCAAGATATCGGTTTTCTTTTGGAAGATTTTTTACTCATGTCTTAATTGATAATCTAGAGTTTAAGACTGTTGTGATCCATGTTTGTGGATAGATTAATTTAGCAACAAAAGTAAGTGGTTATTCTGAGCGGTTGACATATCTTCGTGACAATGCAAAAGTTGTGCAGGTTGATGCTTCAAATATTAGAGAAAGTGTCGAGAAAAGCCTCAGGCACCTTGGCACTGATTACATTGATTTGTTGCAAATTCACTGGTAAGTATACCAATTGTAAGTGCTTAAATCATGCTTTTATAATATGTATTCTTGACAATAAGTACGTGGTGGCTGCTATTTTCTTTCAATGTGTATGAATTGGTTTTTTTTATCATATTGGAAAATTTTCTAGTTGTTTAACAGCATCTTGATGAATAAAGTCAACTTTCATTTGTAAGACTGGGGTAGACAAGAGGGAGTAACTTTTGGTCTACTTACTCATGTTTGAATGCTGGACTTGAGCACTAGAGGAGTATAGGTTTTATTTGTACGATAGGCAAACATCAATTCATCATTCTTCAAAGGAGTGTTTTAAACTATTAAGTTATGTGTTAAAGCTTCAAAAATATTGTTTGGAGCAATGTTATGAAAGCTGTAATTGTTTTAAAAATCTGGAATTTATGGACTTAAAGTTAATGCCATATGAAGTTTATATGGGTCAATAGGGTATATAGTTTCAAGGATTATAAATCGGTAGCAAATGGGTTTTAAGTTGTTTGATGTTAAATGAATATCCTAGATAAGTTGAGGTTTTCTTGAAGACTCTTAAATCAATGTTTTTGAAGTTGGAACTTATGTTATTATAGTGATGATGCTATTCGTGAGATTAATGTCTTTAAAGCTAGAGAAATTTTCTAGAATTATAAAGAGCTTTTGTACAAAACTTTGTCAAGGAGATGTGTTTTTGTCTTGAACTATATGGTATCATTTATGTCATTTAGGCTATGGGAATTTAGTTACAGTAAATTTGAGGTTAGAAACTGCTTAATAGTTCTGTTTTATGTCTCAAAATTGTAAAGTAATTGTTTTCGATAACTATATCACAATTGTAGAAGTTGGAATGATAATTTAAACATTGTTTCAAGTTTTGGCATCAGTTTTAGCAACAAATGAAGGGGTTGTATTCTTAATTATGTGTTAGAGTTGATTTGTCAATGTGTACATTCTAATTTATATATGTCCTTTCCTTTAAAAAAAAATAAAAATCATCGAGGGCAGCACCCCCGAATCCCCCTACTAATTGTGCACCCACAAACTTAAAATCCTGGCTCCTCCACTGTATGTGCCTATTGATAAATCCATATTTTTGGATATTTTATCCCGCCTTATCCATTTATTTTGAGAATTATTTTAGGCTAATTTGGATATATTAGATAATATTTAGATTATTAGCCAATTTTAAGAAATAATATAAATATGAATTAATTATGAGATATTGGGCTTAAATTATTAATATTCTGATTGATATCTTGTTATTAAATAATATCTCTTAATATATGATATATCATGATTTTATCATATTAGACGATCCGATGGTGCAAACCTTTTCAGGAAAACTAAAAGGAAATCCAATGGTGAAATTTTATTGGGCTACTTGAATTTTATTGGACCCAAATTGGTACCCAAAATTTCTTCTTCCCCATTTATTTAACCTAGCCGTACACAGACGTTCAGAAGACGCTAAGCCGTAGATAGACGCACAGAGAGAGCCGAAAAGACGCATCAAGCAGAGCATCAATTTGATTCATTCATCACGTTGTGCGCACGCTGGAACAAATTGTGAATTGTTTTTGGCATCATTCTCTCACCACGGGACCCACAACATTAAATCAATTGACAATCAACGGGTTTGCAAACAAAAATCCCAGCAAATATGTTCAAATCCAAATTATCAAATAAATCTGAAATAAATGATGTGTTTACAATCTAAAACTAGATTGTTCTCAAGAAAGCAATTCAAAACTATCTAAAACTAAATAATTTCAAAGTCTTCAAACAATTCGATAAAAGGAAAAACACTCCCTTGTGGTCTTCAAATGTAAAACCTTAGGCTCTAGCTTTCTCCATGCTCCTCCTAAGTTGCCTCCTAAAAGTGCTTAAGCTTCCATGAATTCAAATTCTCCACCAAACATCACGCAGCTCCCAGCCATTTGAATTGTTGAATTGATGATTCAATTGATTTAAGGTTGTCGGTCCCGTGGTGAGAGAATGATGCCAAAAACAATTCACAATTTGTTCCAGCGTGCGCATAACGTGATGAATGAATCAAATTGATGCTCTACTTGATGCGTCTTTTTGGCTCTCTCTGTGTGTCTATCTTCAGCTTAGCGTCTTCTGAACGTCCGTGTGCGGCTAGGTTAAATAAATGGGGAAGAAGAAATTTTGGGTACCAATTTGGGTCCAATAAAATTCAAGTAGCCCAATAAAATTTCACCATTGGATTTCCTTTTAGTTTTCCTAAAAAGGTCTGCACCATCGGATCGTCTAATATGATAAAATCATGATATATCATATATTAAGAGATATTATTTAATAACAAGATATCAATCAGAATATTAATAATTTAAGCCCAATATCTCATAATTAATTCAGATTTATATTATTTCTTAAAATTGGCTAATAATCTAAATATTATCTAATATATCCAAATTAGCCTAAAATAATCCCCAAAATAAATGGATAAGGCGGGATAAAATATCCAAAAATATGGATTTATCAACTCCCCCACACTTATCATTTGCACTCCTGGGCAAAACAACTCAAGACCAAGGGAGAATAAACAAAAACAAAAGCTAACCTAAACTAAACTAAAACAAAACTTCAATGAATGTTCCAATCACAAGCAATAAGTAAATAAAAGCATTTCAGCACCCTCTCATGTCCAAGTGATCTTCTCATAAATAAAAAAAAAACAAATATCATGGCAATTTACTTGACAAAGGGGAACATAAGCTAGAAATCCCTTACCAAGGATAATGTGTATGTCACTCATCACTCAAAAGTGTATAGGTTTGTATTTACGCTCAAATTCATTCCTATCCAATACTCTTTCCATAGGCTTGACTAGAATCTAAGTTCTCCACCGCTAATAAAGCAAGTGTATTCATAAATCCAAAGGACTTTTATTAGGTTGTAATGGGGCTAAGGTTGAGAAAGAAAGGGTACGGTGTTTGGAAAAACAAAGTTGAATATCTTAAAAGATGAAGAGAATGATACAATAGGGAATATGGGATGCAAGAAACTAAACTAAATCTGAACTGAGTCATCATTCTTTTCTCCTTCTTTTTTTTCTACTATTTTTTCATTCTTTTGCACCTTTTCTTCTCAATTTTTTTTTTCTTTTCTCTTCCTCTTTTTCTTTCCATTTTTTTTCTTTTTCAAAATAACATACCATATTTTTCACAATGACCCAATTCCTAACTTTATGCATGTTCTTCCATCCAAAAGAGATAATGTAATGCTCTTCAACTCCCAAGATATTCAAAAGGGCAGAGTGTTTTTTTTTTTTTGGCTATGGGTGTAGACAAAATGGAAAAAATAAATAAATAAATAGGCTCAAAGGGTTAAACAAAGGATATATGTATGAAAAAGGTAGGCTTTCTGGCTTATCTGGCTCAAATGAAATGAATGTCTTTATCATTTTTATGAATACTCATGCATAAAATGTAGCCTCAAATAAGATTCAAGTCAAGTTCTAGATCAAGTAAAGAGATAGGGGTACATACTAAAAAAATATATATGTATTAGGCTCAAAATCTTACTAGGAATATGATCACTAGCCTAAATTCACCAAAGTCAAATTCATTGCCACTAGGTTCACCAACTCAAAACATGATCAATCACTTTTCAAATCAAGAATGCATCATACTAAAGTTACTCAAAACTTGCAATTTTAGCATTCAAAACAGTTGATCCCTCCCCCACACTTAAACAATGCAGTGTCCTTAATGCATAACAGTCATAATAGATCACGAAGTCAAGTAATACGTAGCACTACACAACTCAGTAATATGACACTAAATAATATGACAAAGCAAAATAAAAGAGTGAAGGAAGGAATACAACCAACGTCTACGTGGTGTCATGCAGTGCAGTAACCTCCATTGTCTCAGTGGAGAATCCATCAAAGAACGGCTTTAAGCGATGTCCATTGACAGTGAAGTATTTTCCATGTGGCTCCCTTTTGATCTTCACAGCACCATAGGGGAAAACATCAATGACAACGAAAGGTCCCTCCCATCAAGAACGGAGCTTTCCAGGCATGAGTTTCAAGCGGGAAACATAGAGTAGAACCTTTTGGCCCACTTGAAAGTCTCTCTTTATAATAAGTTTGTCATGGGCTGCCTTAGTTCTTTCCTTATAAATTCTAGCATTCTCATAAGCTTCTCTTCTTAATTCTTCAAGCTCTTGCAATTGCAACTTCCTTTCAACACCGGCACTAGCAAGATCGAGGTTGCACCTTTTAATTGCCCAGTATGCCTTATGCTCTATCTCCACTGGTAAATGACATGCTTTGCCGTAGACAATCCTGTATGGAGACATGCCAATAGGACTTTTATATGCGGTGTGATATGCCCAAAGTGCATCATCAAGCCGTTTACTCCAATCCTTCCGGTTGGGTTGCACTGTCTTTTCCAAAATGAGCTTGATTTCTTGATTAGAGAGTTCTGCTTGACCATTCGTCTGGGGGTGGTATGGGGTGGCCACCTTATGCATTACCCCATACTTACCAAGCAAGCTCTGTAGACTTCGATTGCAAAAATGAGTCCCTTGATCGCTAATGATGGCTCTAGGAATGCCAAATCTGCAAAGAATGTGAGAGCGAACAAAGGAAACCACTACAGAAGAGTCATTAGTACGAGTGGGGATTGCCTCAACCCACTTTGACACATAATCCATGAAAATGCGGCTGAATCACCAAGAGGGGGGGTGAATTGGGGATTCTTAAAATTCTTTAGAAATATACTCTGTTTTTGCCAGAAATCCGATGGAACCGAAAGTAAGGGAGTAAGAAGGGAAGAAAAGCAGAACACAGAGAAATTATCCTGGTTCGGTCCAATCTAATGACCTATGTCCAGTCCCCAGTCACTCTGGGATTTCCACTATCTCTCTAGACAATTACAGACTCTGCAAACAAAGGGTGTTTCACAACCTTGAACACACTCCCCCTTACAAGTTGTAATTGAATAACCCAATCTCAAGGTCCTTCTACTTTAAGATCCTTACAGAAAATTTGATTACAGAAAAGAACTCTCTTCTAAGAGTGGATATTGTTAATCACTGAAGTACAACAATTCAAGATAACAACTCTTTCACTGATATTGTTGAGTAATAATGTAGAATTTCAGTTCTCTATCTTTTCTCCTTCGAATCTTCATCTATATATAGTGCTTTGAGGCTTGTGAACGTTATAGATTCGTTGGAGCTATTTCCTTTCTGAAAATATAGCTGTTGCAGGTGTTATGTCTTGATCTTGTTTTGCTGAAATCACTCTTTGTCCAAAATATGGCTGTTGAGAGTTTATTTTACAGACTTCCTTGATTCTGGTCTTCTTTTTAAGGTATATATCCGTTGGAGATGTTGCACAACGGCTATATGATCTCCTCTAACGGCTAGATGATCTTGAGTAATAGCTTTCCTTAGTTTTCGAAAGTTTCCGAAAATAACTTTCTTTTTGAATCTCAGACCAAACAGAAGATCTTTTGTAATCTCATGAATAAATGTGTTAGAAAAGTTCAGTTACACTGATGAGAGATAGATATAACAAGTAGATTGAATGGGTAACTTAAAAACATGAAGATAGAATCAGATTTGGAATTCTGAGTTCATCTGCGTTTTTCAGATCTGGAGCTTCAAACTCGAGTTCATGATGTTAGGCTCGAGTTTGTCCTTCATTTAATTCTGGGAATTTGTCTCTGCCAAAATCAAACTGGAGGTTTGTGTTGTAAACTTGAGGTTTGTAAGAAAGATTTATGATTGATCTCGAGTTCAGGCTCAGTGAACTTGAGTTTGCTCTTAAACCATCGTGAAAGCATTTTGAAATTCATTTGAACAGACCATCAAACTCGAGTTTGTTAGTGATGAACTCGAGTTTGACACTTTATGTCAAAATTCATTTTAAGAGACAAACTTGAGGTTTGAAATGCAAACTGGAAGTTCTTCTGATATACTATCTTTTAGAGACACATGAACTCGAGTTCATTAGTGTGAACTCGAGTTCTCCTCTCAAAGAGAACTTCTGGGAAAACTTAATAAATCAAAATTGGAGGTTTAGCAAAAGGGCTCGAGTTTAAAAGGCTTGAGAAACAGCTCTAGCTCTCTGGAACTTTTGAACTTGAGTTTGAGGCTTCCAGGCTCGAGTTCATACTTCTAAAAATTTCTTTGAACTTTTACAAACTTGAGGTTTGAGTAGAAGTTTTGAATTTGAATCAGATTTTCAAAAAAAAAAAAAACAAGAAGCTCTCTGGAACTAATGAACTTGAGTTTGTCACAGATAGGCTCGAGTTCAAGCAAACTACCAAAGGTTTGATTTTAAACTTGAGGTTCAGTCTCGAGTTTGAATTTTGGCTAGGCAAGTTTGTCTTTTCTGTCAAATCCAGGCTTGAGTTTAACATTGTCAGGCTCAAGTTTGATATTGACAAAAGGAAAGACACAAGTTTTAAAATATCTTTGACTTGCCAAATCATTCCAATATTGTTTACAATTGTTAGTGATCATCAAAACACTTCTGAGAACTAACAATCCACAGCCAGTAGGATGTACAAATAACCAAATGAAGTGGGAAAGGGTCCCATGAAATCAATCCCCCAAACATCAAAGACTTCACAAAATAATAAGGGTTGTTGGGGCATCTCATGCTTCCTAGAAATATTACCCACAAATTGGCACCTAGAACACTTCTTACAAATTCATGGACATTGCGAAATAAACTTGGCCAAAACAATCCACTTTCCAAAACTTTCCTAGCAGTACGTTTGGCACTAAAATGTCCCCCACATGCAAGAGTATGGCAAAAAGTCAAGACAGACTCAAATTCAACATCAGGAATGCATCGCCTAATAATTTGATCACTACAAATGTGCCACAAGTAGGGATCATCCCATATATAGAATTTAGCATCTCTCTTAAACTTATTCAATTGATGTTTATTCATGTCATTAGGCAAAACAGATGCCACTAGATAATTAGCAATACTAGCATACCAAGGGATAGAAACAACAACCTCAGAGCCTTTGATCCGGGAAGTCATCTAAGGGTAAAGATGTTACCGTAGGTGGTGTTTCAATCCTACTCAAATGATCAGCTACCATATTCTCTGCACCACTCTTATCTCGAATCTCCACATCAAACTCTTGTATCAGAAGCACCCAACGAATAAGGCGAGGTTTGGAGTCCGGTTTCTTAAATAAGTATTTGGTAGCTGAGTGATCGGTAAACACAGTCACCTTCGTGTGAAGGATGTAGGATCAAAATTTCTCTAGCCCAAAGACAATTGCAAATAACTCTTTCTCTGTGGTAGTGTAGTTAGCTTGAGTAGCATCTAAAGTTCTAGATGCATAGGCGATGATACGTTGTCTCTTTTCTACTCTTTGGGCAAGAACGGCACCTAGTGCATAGTCAGAAGCATCACACAAGAGCTCAAATGGAAGGCTCCAATTAGGTAGCTAAATGATAGGGGGTGTAGTGAGTCTTTTCTTTAACTCATCCCATGCTTACTTGCAAGCATTATCAAAAACAAAACCCACATCGTTCTGCAATAAATGAGACAATGGCAATGCTGTCTTACTAAAAACCTGGATGAATCTTCTATAAAATCCAGCATGCCCAAGAAAAGAACGTACATCTTTCACACATGAAGGATATGGAAGAGAGGAAATAATATCAACTTTAGCTTTATCAATCTCAATACCATCATGCGAAACAACATGGCCCAAAACAATTCCTTTCTTAACCATGAAATGACATTTTTCAAAATTCAACACAAGATTATATTGAATGCATAGTTCCAAAACCATGTCCAAACTAGCTAAGCATGCATCAAAAGAATCACCGTAAACAGTGAAATCATCCATGAAAACTTCCATGCAATGCTCAAGAAAATAAGAGAATATGGAAACCATGCAACGCTGAAAAGTACCTAGTGCATTACATAAACCAAATGGCATGCGTCTATATGCAAAGGTTCCAAATGGACATGTGAATGTGGTTTTATCCTGGTCCTCAGGTGCAATAGAAATTTGAAAATAACCAGAGAAACCAACCAAAAAGCTGTAATGTGATTTACCGGCCAGTCTTTCTAACATTTGATCTATGAAGGGAAGGGATCCTTTCTAGTCACTGAATTCAATCTTCTATAGTCAATACATACCCTCCAACTGTTTTGAACTCTAGTCGGAACTAGCTCACCTTCATCATTACGAACCACAGTAATACCAATTTTCTTAGGTACTACCTGAACTGGACTTACCCAACGACTGTCAGAAATAGGGTAGATTATACCTACAGACAGAAGTTTAGAGACCTCTTTCTTTATCACATCAAGGATCATTGGGTTGAGTCGTCGTTGTGGCTGTCGCACAGCTTTGGCACCATCTTCCAGTAAGATCCAGTGCATGCACACATTTGGGCTGATTCCAGGGATATCAGCAAGAGTCCATCCAATAGCTTTCATCTGTCGCCTAAGTACCTCTAGCAGGCGGGTCTCCTCATCAGCAGCTATGTCACTAGCTACAATCACAGGAAGTGTCTCATCTTTCCCCAAATAGGCATACTTCAATGAGTCAGGAA
Source organism: Acacia crassicarpa (assembly GCA_034222035.1). Lineage (NCBI taxonomy): Eukaryota > Viridiplantae > Streptophyta > Magnoliopsida > Fabales > Fabaceae > Acacia > Acacia crassicarpa. The sequence goes on along the minus strand of JAWXYG010000008.1, from coordinate 10,359,462 downwards.
GTGGCTTTAACTCCAAAGATGGAGCTTGTTGAATTGAAGGTATGAGCGGCTTTAATTCAACATTAGTCAAACTAGAAACCTGCACAACAGACTCACAAACAGAAGAGCAAACTTTCCCACCTTGGGGAGAATTAGTAGACACTGCAAGAGCAAAAGAATCAACAGACACATCACAATCAACTTCAATAGTGCCATCAGTAGCACTCATGTCAGAGATAGAATCAGAATCAGAGATCTCCCCATCAGGAACATGATCGATGCTAATCAATAACTTGGAATCAGATAGTGAAGATAAATGGGTTAAAGGCCATTTTTGCCACGGAAGTTTCCCAAATGGAGCGCCCAGCACCTAGAAGTTTTTTGGGTACCAAATTTGCCCCGGAAGTATGAAAAAGGTAGCAAATTTGCCCCGGAAGTATGAAAAAGGTAGCAAATTTGCCCATCCGTTAATTTTGACCGTTAAGTTTGACTAACTGTCCACGTGGCATGCCACCTCATCAACCAATAAAAGTTAAGTATCATTTTTGCCCTGGAAATTTTCATTCAGGAGCAATTTTGCCCCGAAAGTTTTCATTGAGGAGCAATTTTGCCCCAGAAGTTTACAAAAGTAGCAATTTTGCCCTTCTTTCTTCTAATATTAAATTTGACTATTAAATCAGTCAAAGACCACACATGTCATGCATTGAAAAAGTCGAACTTGGAGTAAGAGAATGAGATCCTTGAGATGTTGAGCTCAAGGTAGTCAGAATTTGTGAAGCCGAACTGGTCACAGGAAGCATCACTTATGATCTAAGCAAATGATCAGTCTATACAAATTGCAGGGCCAGCCTAATTAAGCCCGAGGCCCTCCAGGGCCGACCCTGCAGGTCCAACTTCAAATTTATGGCTTATTTTTCAAGGCCGAGCCCTGCAGGGCCAGGGCTTAAACGGGTCTGGTCCGATTTCCCGGCTCTAGTCCCTGTGACCAGTTCGGCTTTACAAATTCTGACTGCCTTGAGCTCAACATCTCAAGGATCTCCTTCTCTGACTCCAAGTTCCACCTTTTCAAGGCATGACATGTGTGGTCTTTGACTGATTTAATAGTCAAATTTAAAAGAAGGGCAAAATTGCTACTTTTGTAAACTTCTGGGGCAAAATTGCTCCTCAATGAAAACTTCCGGGGCAAAATTGCTCCTTAATGAAAACTTTTAGGGTAAAAATGATACTTTTGATTGATGAGGTGGCATGCCACGTGTGATGACGTGGCACCTACGTGGACTTCCGTCACTTTTGGGTAAATTTGATACCTTTTCAATACTTCCGGGGCAAATTTGGTACCCAAAAAACTTCCGGGTGCTGGGCGCTCCATTTGGGAAACTTCCATGGCAAATTTGATATTTAACCCAAGATAAATCAATTTTATCCATGGCATCAATCACACTTAGTAACTGAGAAAGTCCATCAGAATCAAGAGTAGTATCGGATACATGACTACTAGAATCCCTAATGCTACAAATAGGCACAGGAATATCATGTCTAGAATGTCTCATAATCTCAATAACATCAGTGAATATATCAATATCAGTATCATCAAGGTCAGAACATGTATCACAATTACCAATTTTAGCACATGAGCAAGAGATAATATCATCTAAACCAGCAATATCACAGGATCTACTAAGCATACTCTCTTTAAGATTTACAACAGAATCATCTATAATAGCATCAATAGCATTAACATCTATCTCTGCACAATCATCAAGGGGATGTCTCATAGATTCAAGCACATTAAATTTAATAGTTTCACCAGCAAACTCTAGAGTAAGGCTACCAGCATGCACATCTATCATAGCTCTAGCAGTTTTAAGGAAGGGTCTACCTAAGATTAAAGATGAATGTCCTTTCTGCCTAAACCGACCATCATCCATATCAAGAACATAGAAGTCTGCAGGGAATATGAAATCTTTTACCTTAACCAAGATGTCCTCCAGGACGCCTTCTGGGACTGTGCAACGTCTATCAGCAAGGGATGCAATAAGATTTGTGGGCTTAAGCTCTACACCCTTGAGTTGATCAAAGACTGATTTTGGCATAACATTAATAGCGGCTCCCAAATCTGCTAAGGCATCGGAGAATTCAACATCACCAATAGTGCAAGGTATGAGAAAACTACCAGGATCTTTGCACTTCATTGGCATTGGCATTTGATAAAGAGAGGAGACAACTGCCCCTAAGTCAACCTTGCCTTCATGCTTCAATTGTCTCTTTGTAGTACACAATTCTTTCAAGAATTTTGCATATTTGGGCACTTGTGTGACTAAGTCAACTAGTGGAACATTAATCACCACCTTCTTGAATATATCGTAGATTTCATTGAACATCTCAGCTTCCTTCTTTTTCTTTTGAGCCTTAGCTACCATAGTAGGAAAAGGTAAGGCCAGCTTGTACACTTGCTGTCCTTCATCCTCCTTTTCTTGTTCTTCATTAGGCACCACATGTGTTTTTGGTAAGGTGGACAGATCCTGTGATGTAGAAGTAGAAAGAGAGTCATCAGCAACTTCCTTCTCTTTTGAAGCATTGTTGGTAACAGGATCTGCAAAGGGGGTTATCTTCCCACGTCGGAGAGATATAGCATTGACTCCACCTATATTCGGATTTTGCTGAGTTCCAACGTTTGGATTTGTTACCACTTGAGACGGAAGTCTTCCTGAACCTTGATTCTGTTCATTACCATGTACATTAGACAATGGACTAATCTGTGTTTGAAGATTGTCGATTTGTTGTTGTTGCTTCATTATGATTTTCATCATAGCATCCATCTTGCTATCCCACTTTGAACCTTCATCTTGCACTGGCACTGATTGTCTAACTTGTTGAAACATTTTGCCACTAGAATTTCCACTTTGATTAAATGGTGCTTGCTGAGATTGGCCATTTCCATATCGAAGATCTGGATGGTCACGCCATCCAGGATTATATGTATTGGAGTAAGGATCATATTTTTGGCCACCTTAAGTCATGGGTCTAGATGGATATATTGCATTGCAAGATTCAGCTCCGTCATTCAAGTAGGGGCAAGAGTCAGTAGCATGAGTGGCTAGAGAGCAAATAGAACAGAGTGGCCCTATTAAAGCAGAAGAGGTAGGCTGTGGAGTAAAAGAAGTAGAGGGGCCCATAGGATTGACCATATTAGAAGAGTTTTGCATATGGGACATAGCCATTTTTTCCACAGCAGTTGTAAGCCTATCAATTTTACCCTCCAGGCGAGACTCAGAATTAGAAGAAAGCAATCCCACCTCGTTAACTTTCACTGGTTGTCTAGAACCAAATTGTTGGCTGTTCTTGGCTTTCTTTTCAATCAATTCCCAATCATCATTGACAGTCAGGTCAATAAGACCACCACCGGCGGTTGAATCTAACAAATCTCTCTCTAAAGGCAAGAGCCCTTCATGGAAGTATTCGATCAATAATGTATCCGCAATTTGATGGTGAGGGCAGCTAGCACATAGTGTTTTAAAACGCTCCAAATACTCATATAAGGTTTCCCCAACAATTTGTTGACATCTACTTATGTCTTTCCTGATAGATGAGGTGCGAGAGGCTGGGAAATACCTTTCCAAGAATAGTTTCTTTAGTTGATTCCATGAAGTAATAAATCCAGGGGTAAACGAAGCAACCAGATTTTAGCAGATCCTTCCAAAGAGAATGGGAAGGCACGCATCTTAATTTGATCGTCAGTCACATTAACTGGTTTCATAGCAGTACAAACCATGTGAAACATCTTCAAGTGATTGTATGCTTCCTCCCCTGAAAGGCCATTAAATTTTGGAAGTAATTGTATCAATCCAAATTTCAACTCAAAATTCACATTAACATCAGGATAATTTATGCACCAATTTTGAAAATGCAAATCAGGTGAACCCAATTCATTAATGGTCATAACAGGATTAACAATATGAGCATTTGGAATTGCATTATCACCAGCATTAACAATAGTGTGAGCATTTGGAATTGCATTATCACCAGCATTAACAACAATATTATCACCGTCCATATTGACCTTAGAATCAAAGGCTTCAATAATGGGCTTAACAGAGGAACTATTGCCTACAAGAGTACTAGCTCTAGTTCTTCGTTGGTGAAATGTTGTAACACCTCATTTTCATCACCAAAAACTCGGTCAAAATATTGAAAATACCTTCAAAAGAGTTCAACAATATCCAAATCCTTTTACAATGTTACCATTTCGAATAAAACCCGTAATACATAATCAGAATAAATTTCAGAAAATATTTCAGAGTTCAATACAAAACGGAAGTCTTAGGTTCATGGCAAATAAAATAACATAACATAATCTATTGGAGATCAAAAGAGCTTCCAGAGCTCACTCCATAGGTGCCTTCCCTTGCTCTCTACTAGAACAATCACCTGAAAAATGTTAATATGGGATGAGATTCCACGTCTCAGTAACTACTGAATATTTCTACCTTACACGAGCAAATTACATATGACAAAAATAAAAGGTAATATAATGTGAATTTAATATACTCAGATATTTTTAGATATACCGTTGTTCACATCAAATGCCTTTACAAAATACTCATCATTCTTTATTGAATAATTCAGAAATGCACTATGCAGTATGCAGCCTCCCTTATATCCCCTTCCAACCGTATACCGCTGACTGGAACCATAGGCTAACATATAGTCCAATAGAAACTCATTCATTTGACTGGATGGTTTCAAGCTCACCAAAACTTAAGATACACCCGGCCAAAGGTATAGAGCTTAAATCTGGACTATGGCTCCCCTCCTTTAAAATAACAACTAAGGAGGTGTCACATGTCCCACATCTCCAATGAAATCCCGGCCAGAGGAAAACATGGAAGATGGGGCCCTGAAAAGTACCATCCACTGTGCACCGAGTGGTGGCATAAACAATTCTTATCATTCAATTCCCTCCTTACTCCACCCATCACATTACAACCGCCATGATGAATGTATTTACTCAAAAATAATGCATTATTATACCATTATATACATTGATATGCGTATTTATGAATAGTAAAATACTATGCGTATCTGTGAATAGTAAAATACGGTATATACATGAATAGTAAAATGAATAGTAAATACGGTATACGTGAATAGTAACATGAATAGTAAATACGGTATACGTGAATAGTAACATGAATAGTAAATACGGTATACGTGAATAGTAAAAATGAATAGTAAATACGGTATATGTGAATAGTAAAATGAATAGTAAATACGGTATATGTGAATAGTAACGTACGTATAAATAGTACCTCTACAGATTTGCAAGTCAAAGTTCCCACACCAGATCTTAAAACCATAAATATTTTCTAAATATTCTTGCCAAAATAGTAAACAAACAAATTTATAATCATACATAATTCACAAGTATAAGGAAGAATATTCAGAGTTACCTGTTACTTGCTAATACCCGAATCACCAACCAGCTATTATAACTCTCAAGCAAATATCTCTACTCTCTCTCTCTCTACCTCTCTCTATGGCTCTTAGAAGTTGTGAAGAATGAAATGAAATGGAAGGTCTATTTATAGTTGGAAAATGGGTCTTTAAGTGTAATTTTCGTCTCTGGGTCGTTTTACGTAATTTTCCTAAAATTATAAAATGAAAACTTTCCCGTGACTTCTTCAGCCGCCCCGTGAACAAATTTTAAAAATTTTTAATAATATTTTAATATTTTAATAATATAATATAATATTATTTAAATAATAAATTATTATTGAGTGGGTCTCGCGGCCATTTTTTTCAAACTTCACGAGAAAGTTTGCAGAGAATTATTTTTTTTGCCGTGGGTCCCGCAAAATACTGATTTCAAATTTATCACTTTCTGAAAATAGAGCCTACTAGTCTTCCCAAGATAGGTTTATGTTCAAGATATTAGATTCAAAATTCAGGATGTTACATTTCTCCCCTCCTAAAAGAAAATTTTGTCCTCAAAATTTCGCCATAATAAGAATTCTAACCTATTTAAATAATTGAGGATAGGTTTGTCGCATGCTCTCCTCCGTTTCCCAAGTAGCATCTCCGGGAACCATTCCTTTCCACTCGACCTTTACAAGTCTAATGGTCTTGTTTCTTAATTTCTTGTCCCTTGCATCAACAATCCGCTCCGGCTCGGCTTTATACGTCATGTTATCCTTGAGTTCTACCTCTTCTACTTCTATAATGTGGGAAGGATCCGGTTGGTATTTCTTCAGTTGCGATACATGAAAGACATCATGAAGGTTCGCAAGCTGTGGAGGTAATGCAATTCTGTAAGCTACCGGTCCAATTTTCTCCAAAATCTCATAAGGACCCATAAAACGAGGTGAAAGCTTCTTTGCTCGTATTGCTCTACCAATGCCAGTCATTGGTGTGACTCTTAAGAATACATGTTCGCCCACCATGAACTCCAACGGTCGTCTTCTCTTGTCAGCATAACTCTTCTGTCGACTCTGAGCAGTGAGAAGTTTCTGTTGAATCACCTTAATCTTTTGAGTCGTCTCGTCCACAAGTTCTGGACCTATTAAAATTCGCTCATTCAATTCCGTCCAGCAAATAGGAGATCTACATTTTCTTCCATACAAAGCCTCATAAGGTGCCATCTCAATGCTGGAGTGATAACTATTGTTATATGCAAACTCCGCAAGATGAAGATGATCGTCCCAACTTCCTTTTAGTTCGATTGCACAAGCCCGCAACATGTCTTCCAGAGTTTGAATAGTCCTCTCAGTCTGCCCGTCAGTTTGAGGATGATAAGCGGTACTATAACTCATCCGAGTTCCCATAGCATTCTGCAATGCTTTCCAAAATCGTGAAGTGAATCGTGGATCACGATCAGATACGATGCTATTCGGTATCCCATGCAATCTGACAATCTCCTTCATGTAGATCTTTGCTAGTCTCTCCAATGAGTATTCTGCTGCAATTGCTAGAAAATGAGCTGACTTAGTTAACCTATCGACAATTACCCAAATGGCATTATGTCCGGATGTCGTTAGAGGAAGCCCCATGATGAAATCCATAGAGATGCTGTCCCATTTCCACTCTGGGATATCCAAATTCTTTAATAATCCAGGAGGTTTCCGATGTTCGATCTTGACTTTCTGACAAGTCAAACAACAAGTGACAAAGTCAGTCACATCTTTCTTTATGCCCCGCCACCACCAATTCCGCTTGAGATCATGATACATCTTGGTTGCTCCGGGATGGATAGTGTATTTACTCCGATGTGCCTCCTCTAGTATGAGCTTTTTTATTTCTCCATCATTAGGTATGCACACTTTTCCTTTATACCTTAATATCCCATCTCTATCGATCCCAAATTTCGATTCTTTTCCTTCTTCAATATCTTCCCTCACGTTTAATAGATACTCATCTTCGAGCTGAGCGAATTTAATCTCTTTCCAAATTGTGCTTTCAATAGTTAATGCTTCCATGGTAGCGACCAAACCTGACATTACATCAATAGATGTACTCGGTATCTCCTCGAGCAATTTATATTCTCTGATCATCATCTGGGCTACATGGATTGTCTTTCTGCTTAAGGCATCTGCTACAACGTTCGCCTTTCCTGGATGATACTTCAATTCGAAGTCGTAGTCCTTGATAAACTCCATCCATCTCCTCTGTCGCATGTTGAGCTCCTTTTGGTCGAACAGGTACTTCAGACTTTTGTGGTCACTATAAACTTCGAACTTTGAACCGTAGAGGTGATGCCTCCAAATCTTCAGAGCGAACACTACTGCTGCCAGTTCTAAGTCGTGAGTAGGATAATTCCCTTCATGTGGCCTTAACTGTCGAGAAGCATAAGCTACTACCCTACCATTTTGCATTAATACACACCCAAGACCTTTCTTGGAAGCATCTGTGTACAAAGTAAAGGTCTGAGCAGGATCTGGAATTATAAGTACTGGTGCCGTAGTCAACTTAGTCTTCAAATTTTGGAAAGCTGCTTCACACTTTTCGTCCCATACAAATGGTTGACCCTTCCTTGTTAACTTAGTCAAAGGCATAGCTATCTGTGAAAAGCCCTTGATAAATCTCCTATAATAGCCAGCTAGACCTAGAAAACTCCTGATCTCAGTCACGGACTTTGGTCGTTCCCATTGGAGAACTGCTTCAACTTTAGTATGGTCCACTGCAACACCTTCAGCCGATACGACATGGCCTAGGAATTTTACTTCCTTCAACCAAAATTCGCACTTAGACAGTTTCGCATAGAGCTTGTGCTCCTTCAACACTTGTAGCACGATTCTAAGGTGCTCTTTATGCTCTTCTTCATCCTTAGAGTAGATAAGGATGTCGTCAATGAAAACCACTACAAATTTATCTAGATATGGTCGGAAAATTCTATTCATGTAATCCATGAATACTGCTGGAGCATTTGTTAGCCCAAATGGCATAACAAGAAATTCATAATGGCCATATCTAGTTCTGAATGCAGTTTTTGAGACATCTTCAACTTTGACTCTCAGTTGGTGATAACCTGATCTGAGGTCGATCTTGGAGAATATGGATGCTCCCTTCAACTGATCAAGTAGATCGTCGATCCTGGGTAAAGGATATTTATTCTTTATAGTCACTTTATTCAACTGGCGATAGTCAATGCATAGTCTCAGGCTCCCATCTTTCTTCTTCACAAAGAGTACGGGCGATCCCCAAGGAGATACACTGGGTCTGATAAAACCCTTTTCTAACAATTCCTCGATCTGCCTCTTCAATTCTGCTAGTTCCGATGGAGACATTCGGTAAGGAGCTTTAGATATAGGTTCTGTTCCAGGTACAAGATCAATAGAAAATTCTACTTCTCTCTCTGGGGGTAAACCTGTCATTTCTTTCGGGAATACCTCCGGAAACTCGTTTACCACTTCGATATCTTCTATCCCTTCCTCTACTTCTGCTTGAATGGAGAAAAACACCATGTACGCAAGACAACCATGATGAACAGGCTTTTCATCTTGTACTATAGACAATAATTGTGGTCTACTATGACTCATAGAGTCATCCGCAAGAGAGATAGTCTTCCTCTTGCAGTCAAGGATGATGTCATTAGCTGACAACCAATCCATTCCTATTATTACATCGATACCCTTCGTGGGTAAACAAACAAGGTCTATATTTGAGATCCTATTATCAATCTCAATCGTACAATTTAAGCAAGCCCTAGAAGTTTTTACTGAAGCTCCCGCCAGTGTAGAAATAATCATATAATAAGGCAATTCACTCACTCTTAAATTCAATCGAGGCACACAGTCGTATGATATAAAAGAGTGTGTGGCACCAGAATCAAATAAGGCTTCTACTTCAAGACCTTGGAGTTTGAGGATACCTTTAATCAGATTTGGTGAAGCACTTGCCTCCTGATGTGATAGTGCAAACACTTTCCCTGGCACTGCAATTCTAGCATCCTTGGCTCCTCGAGGCTCCTCCTCACAAAATCTGGAAATGTGTCCTGGCTTTCCACAGTTGAAACACGTCACACATGGTCCTTGGTGTATTCTTCCACACTTGGCACACATCTGATTGTTAGCGGTGCTTGCAACAGGAGCTGTGGATCCCCTATATGAACTCTGACCTCCACTGAAGTGACTCCTTTGAGGTCCTTTGAATTGACTCCTCGGTGGTCTGCTGAAATGACTTCTTTGGGGTCCAGTAAAATAACTCCTCGATGGTCCACCAAAGTGATTTCTGGATGGTTGGCTAAACCGCGTATTCACATTACTGAAGTTGTGACTCTGCTTCTTAGTAACTCCTCCCGTTGGTCTCATGAGGTGTGTAGATCTGGCCTGAAAACCCTTCATCTTCTCAGCTTCCTCTTCTCGTTTGTTCCTTGCTATCGTGCGCAGTTTGTCGCATATTTCTTCAAAATCCCTTGTTTCATCAAGGAACGGTGATAGAGCTGTTTTTAGGTCTGGTCTAGCTTTTTCAACCAATCGAGCACTCAACCATTTAGAGTTGTTCTGTGAATATCCGCAGAATTTAGACAACTCTAAAAAGCGAGTAATAAATTCGTCTTCATGTAATTCCCCTTGCCTGAATGTGAGGAATTCAGTTTCTTTCTCTATTCTGATTGAAGGGGAAAAGTAATAATTTTCGAACTTTTCCTTAAACTCTTCCCACGTCATCTCAGCATTTCCTTTTGTTTTGGTGCTTTCCCACCATTCTTCAGCTGCTTTCTGCAACAATTGTTCAGCAACCATCACCTTTTGTTGTGAGCTAATCTCGATAACTCTGAAAATCTTTTCTACACGCTTCAGCCACTCCAGTGCTGCAATCGGATCTAGCTTCCCCTCGAACATCGGTGGAGTAAACTTCCGAAATTTTTCCCAAACCTCAGTAATAGGTAAAGGATGATACTGAGAATGAGAACCGCTACTACCTCCATCTTCAGTGCGAGAATGACTTCCTCCCCTAGATTGATGGTCAGAAGGTGTGACTTCCAGAGCCTTCTCCTTTCCTTCCTTACCACCTTGGCCTCTTCCTTTTGCTAGTTCATCCTCGTGTCTATTCACTTTCTCTCTCATCTCCAAGATGACGTCTCGTAACTCTGCCAAAAGGGCATTGTTATCCTGAGGATAGGGACCATCTTGATGCGGAGGGAGACCTCTTTGGGATGGAGCAGGGGTTGAATTAGTTCTTCGAGTTCTTGCCATTATCTCCTCCTATGATTAATACTATAAGGACACTAAAAAAAATAAAAATAGCTAAATAAATTCTAAATCTAACAAAGGGAAGTGCTCATGCTATGATATTTAATTTGCCACGAACCTTTAAAATTTTTTTTTTTTTTAAGAAATCACTTTAGAAAATAAACAAAATTGCCATGGAACCTTTAACTCTGATACCAAAAATGTAACACCTCATTTTCATCACCAAAAACTCGGTCAAAATATTGAAAATACCTTCAAAAGAGTTCAACAATATCCAAATCCTTTTACAATGTTACCATTTCGAATAAAACCCGTAATACATAATCAGAATAAATTTCAGAAAATATTTCAGAGTTCAATACAAAACGGAAGTCTTAGGTTCATGGCAAATAAAATAACATAACATAATCTATTGGAGATCAAAAGAGCTTCCAGAGCTCACTCCATAGGTGCCTTCCCTTGCTCTCTACTAGAACAATCACCTGAAAAATGTTAATATGGGATGAGATTCCACGTCTCAGTAACTACTGAATATTTCTACCTTACACGAGCAAATTACATATGACAAAAATAAAAGGTAATATAATGTGAATTTAATATACTCAGATATTTTTAGATATACCGTTGTTCACATCAAATGCCTTTACAAAATACTCATCATTCTTTATTGAATAATTCAGAAATGCACTATGCAGTATGCAGCCTCCCTTATATCCCCTTCCAACCGTATACCGCTGACTGGAACCATAGGCTAACATATAGTCCAATAGAAACTCATTCATTTGACTGGATGGTTTCAAGCTCACCAAAACTTAAGATACACCCGGCCAAAGGTATAGAGCTTAAATCTGGACTATGGCTCCCCTCCTTTAAAATAACAACTAAGGAGGTGTCACATGTCCCACATCTCCAATGAAATCCCGGCCAGAGGAAAACATGGAAGATGGGGCCCTGAAAAGTACCATCCACTGTGCACCGAGTGGTGGCATAAACAATTCTTATCATTCAATTCCCTCCTTACTCCACCCATCACATTACAACCGCCATGATGAATGTATTTACTCAAAAATAATGCATTATTATACCATTATATACATTGATATGCGTATTTATGAATAGTAAAATACTATGCGTATCTGTGAATAGTAAAATACGGTATATACATGAATAGTAAAATGAATAGTAAATACGGTATACGTGAATAGTAACATGAATAGTAAATACGGTATACGTGAATAGTAACATGAATAGTAAATACGGTATACGTGAATAGTAAAAATGAATAGTAAATACGGTATATGTGAATAGTAAAATGAATAGTAAATACGGTATATGTGAATAGTAACGTACGTATAAATAGTACCTCTACAGATTTGCAAGTCAAAGTTCCCACACCAGATCTTAAAACCATAAATATTTTCTAAATATTCTTGCCAAAATAGTAAACAAACAAATTTATAATCATACATAATTCACAAGTATAAGGAAGAATATTCAGAGTTACCTGTTACTTGCTAATACCCGAATCACCAACCAGCTATTATAACTCTCAAGCAAATATCTCTACTCTCTCTCTCTCTCTACCTCTCTCTATGGCTCTTAAAAGTTGTGAAGAATGAAATGAAATGGAAGGTCTATTTATAGTTGGAAAATGGGTCTTTAAGTGTAATTTTCGTCTCTGGGTCGTTTTACGTAATTTTCCTAAAATTATAAAATGAAAACTTTCCCGTGACTTCTTCAGCCGCCCCGTGAACAAATTTTAAAAATTTTTAATAATATTTTAATATTTTAATAATATAATATAATATTATTTAAATAATAAATTATTATTGAGTGGGTCCCGCGGCCATTTTTTTCAAACTTCACGAGAAAGTTTGCAGAGAATTATTTTTTTTGCCGTGGGTCCCGCAAAATACTGATTTCAAATTTATCACTTTCTGAAAATAGAGCCTACTAGTCTTCCCAAGATAGGTTTATGTTCAAGATATTAGATTCAAAATTCAGGATGTTACAAATGTCCTCTCAATCTCAGGATCAAATTCAAACAATTTGTTAGAAGAAGATCGGGTCATGCAATAAACAACTACCTATGAAGTCACCTAAAAACTCAAACCTAAAGCCTAACCGTTGCTCCCCGGCAACGGCGCCAAAATTGATGGTGCTTGCTTTCATCGCTAAAGTAGTCAATTAAACTAGGTCCTAATTAATTATGCAATATAGGGTCAACCTAGGTCATTTTCCCAAGGAGCAAGTTGTGGGTTTTTCTTCAGGTTGAATTAAGGTGATAAAAAATGCAAATAAAATAAAACTCAACTAACTAAATGCAAGATGATAATGATTCTAAAACCTATATGAGAATGGAACTAATCTAGATGAGAATGCAAATTTGGGGGTTTTTGTTTTGAGAAAATAATCAAAATTTAAAAAGAATGTTAAATAAAAGTAAATCAACCAAATTATGAGGATGAAGGGGACAACTTAGGAATTGCATGGAGTTAACTTTCTTAGCCTAACCAATTAATTAGACCAAAGGAGGTAATGAAAGATTGGAATTAATGATTTTAATCAATTAATTGAAACATGGGAAACCCTCAAGTTCAATAACACCTAATCCATTAGAAAACTCATAATGGAATAAGTGCTAGTTAATTAAACTCATTAAAACCTACTCACAATTAATTTCTAAATAATTTTGGAATCTTGTTCACAATCGTCCAATTAAACAACTAAACAATTTATCAATCTAATCAAACAATTAAATCGATAAACCCAATTGACAATCAAATTAATAATGAAAACTCAATTATTAAATCAATTGACAGTCAACGGGTTTGCAAACAAAAATCTTAGCAAATATGTTCAAATCCAAATTATCAAATAAATATGAAATAAATGATGTGTTTACAATCTAAAACTAGATTTTTCTCAAGAAAGCAATTCGAAACTATCTAAAACTAAATAATTTCAAAGTCTTCAAGTAATTTGATAAAAGGAAAAACACTCCCTTGTGGTCTTCAAATGTAAAACCCTAGGCTCTAGCTTCCTCCATGCTCCTCCCAAGTTGCCTCCTAAAAGTGCTTAAGCTTCCATGAATTCAAATTCTCCACCAAACATCACGCAGCTCCCAGCCATTTGAATTGTTGAATTGATGATTCAATTGATTTAAGATTGTGGGTCCTGTGGTGAGAGAATGATGCCAAAAACAATTCACAATTTGTTCCAGCGTGCGCACAGCGTGATGAATGAATCAAATTGATGCTCTGCTTGATGCGTCTTTTCGGCTCTCTCTGTGCGTCTATCTACTGCTTAGCGTCTTCTGAACGTCCGTGTGCGGCTAGGTTAAATAAATGGGGAAGAAGAAATTTTGGGTACCAATTTGGGTCCAATAAAATTCAAGTAGCCCAATAAAATTTCACCATTGGATTTCCTTTTAGTTTTCCTGAAAAGGTCTGCACCATCGGATCGTCTCATATGATAAAATCATGATATATCATATATTAAGAGATATTATTTAATAACAAGATATCAATCAGAATATTAATAATTTAAGCCCAATATCTCATAATTAATTCAGATTTATATTATTTTTTAAAATTGGCTAATAATCTAAATATTATCTAATATATCCAAATTAGCCTAAAATAATCCCCAAAATAAATGGATAAGGCGGGATAAAATATCCAAAAATATGGATTTATCACCTATATATCTTAGGTGTTGAAGGTCAGAAGCATCAGCATAATTGAGAATATTCCAGGATTTAGAAATATTATATTCAGCCATAATTGGGGTTCAAGAATAATATAGTTAAGGCGAGGTTGGTTGAAATTTAGACAAGTTTCATTTAGAAATATTATTATCATGAGTAAAAGTGTGGTTTGTAATGTCATCTTCAATAATTAGATTTAATAAACATTAAAACTTCACCTGAATAATCTTTTAGACAAGTTTCGTTGATAAAAGAAATACTACATCCGGTCCTAATTATAAGAGCTAGTTGACTTTCTTTGGAGAAATTAAGAAAGCTAAATAAGTTATTTAATCATCTTATATGTTAAATATTCTTAGATTATATATTAGTTTATTAGTCAAACTAATAAGTTTGAAGAAAAAAAAAAGAAAAAGAAAAATATTTTAAAGTAATTTAATTAGCTTCCTTAATCTCTCCAAAAAAGTCAACTAGCTCTTATAATTAGGACCGGATGTAGTATTTCTTTTATCAACGAAACTTGTCTAAAAGATTATTCAGGTGAAGTTTAACTAATGAGAGCTTAACCTAGCCAACTGGCTTGGCCTGCTCACTGGGTATTTAGTTTATTGTAAAGGCTAAAGAGTTCTTTCTTATCCAAATTATTTATTTAAAGCGTTGGTATCATATTGTTCAGCATCTGATTTTGTTTTTGGTTTTTGGGAGTGACAGCTTTTATTAACGGTTGTTATGATGAAAAAGCCGTTTCATAAGCATTCAACCAACTGAAAAATTCAAGTAAAAAAAAAAAACAAATGAAAAATAGTTTTTTACTCAGAATTTTGATGCATCCATTACAGTTCAGATTTGAGAATGACGACGATTCGACCAAATATAGAACAGCGTCTGAATTTGCGAGGACTACTATGTCTTCGACGGTGGCAGAACTAGAGAATATTTTTAGCCCGGACTAAAAAAATAAACATGTTGAACTATTTATTAAATAATATCGCATAACATTAAAAATATAAATATATAATAATCGATAATTATAAATCAAAACAAGATATAAGATGATAACATTTTCAATAAATATCTCAAACAAGAATTTTATTTTCCTCTTACAGCTTAATGAGTAATAAACCAAATATTATCCTAAAGATATCAAAAACACAATCATTATAATAATATGTATAATGAAATTTAATAAAATTAACACTTAAATACGTATTCCACCTACCTCAAGATAATGTAATTGCAGAAAATAAAAGAAATATAATAAAACCCCAAAAAATATTTAGAAAAAAAAATATAAAGATCTAATTCAATTTCAGTTAAGTATATAACCTATTATAATCTATTTTTTCAAAGATAAATTCATTATAAAATCATACAACAATCAAATAATAAATCCAAACAGATTAAAATTAGCCATTAATCATCATCTATATATATATATATATATATATAGTAATATATTATCAAAACTCAAGACTCTTCCAAAATCATAATCCCAAAATTTTCAATAATCAATACAATATTACCCTCATTAGAAAGAGTAAAATATGTAGAATAAAATACTTAGCTGGGGCCAAATTATTAGCCAAAATAAAATATTATATGATACATATATATAAATACATAAGATAAGGGCCACAACGTGGTCCCGCCATTGGTCTTCGGAGTTATTTTAAATTTCTTTTAAACACAAACAGAAAAGCACATATTATTGTGGAAAAGCACATATTATATCAAAAAAATGAATAGGAAAATACGATAAAAACGAAGATGGAATATTTGAATGTGGAAATCTAATTTGTCCTTTATTTTAATTTACAGTAACTACCAATAAAAACGCTAAAAATAACTAATGACGTTATATAGCTTAGTGACATGAAACTTTTTATTAAAGATTTCAGGTTCGGTCTTGAGATCTCTAGTGAAGAGGTGAAGGACTTCGAAGAAGCAAAGTGACAACTGTAACATCTCAAATTTTGAGATTTGAAATAAGGAATAATTTAAGCCTAAAATTTATAGAAATTATATTTTTTGCCTAGAAAAATTAATCAAAAAGGAAAAATCCTTATAGGAAATTAAGGATTTATTTTTTTTATGATAATTGCAATTAAATAAATAAAGGACATAATTGTAAATAAAGTCTTACAGAAGAGCAATTGGTTTCCCAAGTAATACCATACTGATTTCTAAATTCCTACATACTCTCCTCCCTTTAATAACCACACATGCAATTACCATACTTCCTCATTCCTCTGATGGTCACGTGCTCCCATATATGATATATGGGTAAACACTTCAATTCATTTATCAACCCAACACGTGACTGATGACAGCAAAGCAAGCCCATGTCTCATTCTCATTCACATCTCACGACCCATGAATTAAAACCCAACCCATTATCTAATTTATTCATCTAACCTATCATCACAGCAAAAAAAAAAAAAAAACACACACACACACACACACATATCCACCATGATATCTTTCGGCCACAACACGTTAAGCAGAGACACAGGAAAGAATATCAGCAAACGTAGATCACGCCTTGTCAGCATATCTCGTCTCAGCCTCCACTGTACACGCAAACTCAGGCGCCATACTTCTTGAGCCCAACGTTCTGCAAGTATGCTCCTTCTCATTATAACCATCGGTCCTTATATACTTCCCTTCATTCATTTAACAAAGGGGAACAGAGGTAGAGAACCGAGAGGGAACAAGAAAGAGAAAGAAGGAAGGCTGAGAGAGAGTGTGTGTGCTGAAAACTCTGTGTGTGTGTGTGCTCTGTTTTAACTCTCAAAGAACAGAGAAAGAAAGAGAGTGAACGAGGAAGGTGAGTGAGAGTCAAAACGTGGTCCAATCTTTCTCTGCGTTTTGGTTCTGAAACAGAGGTAAGTCCTTAGTTCCCTTTCCTTCTTGTTCCCTTGATGAACTAAAACATACTGATAAAAAAAAAGGGGGGGAGGGGTGTTGATGCCAACCATATCTTTATATGCATGGTTTTTTTTTTTATATATAGGAAAGAAAGAATGAGACTAAATATATATCTATATGCTTGTCGGTTTGTAGCTACTTTTGGAAAGAAAAAAAAAATGGCATCTGATATATTCCTGCACTTGGAAGCTAATGAAAATCTTTTTGTATGATATAAGTGTGTATATATGTATAGCTATTCATATGTAGTTACGTTGGAAGAAACCATAGGCAAATGATAAGATAATACATATGTAACTACATTTAAGAAGACTTTATTTATCTGATATATGTGGCACTAAGTTTATAGAGTCAAAACAATTATATCTTAAATCCAAAGCTAGTTAAATATTATAGAATCTGGAGTTAAGTTACCTTGATGAGCTTGTTCAATGGAAGGTATGCTAATAATCACAACAATGGCGAGACCATGCATGCAGTGAGCGACAAGAAATGAAAAAAAAGAAAAGAAAAGAAAGTTGCACACATAATGAGTAACCAACGCTGCATATTATAAGAAAAGAAAGGAAAAGTTACTATTATATTCATAGGCGTTGAGGAGTTTCATTGTACATTAAAGATGATTTTATCTGGTGTTTATATAAATATAAGTTACTACCCTTAAAACCATGGGAAACATTAGAAGTATCAATAAAGCATATTTTTATGTGGTGGCAATATTTATTAAACTAATTGTGGTAAAATAATAATAATAGTAATAAACAGAACAAAACAAATTATTGTTACCATTATTATTATTATTAAGAAAGGAAATAAATAATAATAGGAATTATTAATAATTAAAAAAAGGGGCATTATTAATTAGTAATGTTTTAATATTCGAATGTGTTTTTTTTTTTTGAAGTTATAGGAAATTATAAGTTATAATTGTGATAATGTAGAGTCTTCTTGTAAGCGGCGACTGGGCGGGTTGTGTTCCTCGAGCTAAGGTTAAGCTTGGAGTTGAGGTAATCGGGATTAATTTATTTTATATGTTTGTTTTGGACTGTAAAGTATTTTTCTAAGCTTAATTTTTATATATACTACTTGTGTGTGTTTTGAAAAATTATTTGTTTGTTTGAATATGAGATCAATTCAGAGAAGCAGTGTATTTCCAATCTATTTATTTAAGATTATTATTATTATTATTATTATTGAAATTGTTATTGTTTTGATGGTTATAATGTTGTTGTGAGATGTTGTGAATGGAGTGGTAATTTAATAAATTATTGTTGAAAATTTTAGTATTATATTATTTCTTCTGTTGGGATATGTTGGGTTGTGTGGAAGAGATTGAGGGTGAAATTGTGCTCATCGGCTCTCTCATTCCTGGCCCGGAATTTGAGTTGAGTGTTTTGAGCGGACACCTCTCTGTTACGGTATATTGGTGGTTGTTTGTGGGAAAAATTTTGTACCCTGGACCCCTAGGTGGTAGCATGGGAGGGGACAGTATTCTTGAAGTGACTAGCTAACCTTGGCCGGGTATACTAGCACTGATAGGCTGATCCACGTCCACGAGGAAATAAGGAGGAGCAGGATGGATGAGTGGGGATGGTTTTAATTATTGTCACTTATATATGTGTATAGATATATTAACTGTTTTGGGATTTATTACACTTATGGAAAGTGGATTTGGAATTGTATATTTTTATATTGACAAGAATGGATGTTCTGTAAGGGTTGGTGGACGGAAATTGTACTCTGGACTCCGAGCTTGTAGGCGGTATTTGTGCCTTGGACTCTGAGTTTGTGGGCTGAAGCTGTGTCCTCGACTCTGTTAAGGATGATCTATGCATCAATGTTGTACGAAATATATGTGAGATCTTTTGCTAAATGTTGGAGAATAAATTATGATGTTTTGGAACCCTTTTTGGTAACCAAGTCGAGAATTATTCTGTGAAAGGTTTTATGTAGATGATTATATATATTTTGATTATTGTGGATTTTCAATTTAATTAGTATTGATACTAGAATTATGTTAATAAACCTGCTTCTTTGACTTGCAATCCATTCCTGCATATTTGATAAATTAATTTCGGTTACAGGGACTTTATGTCTCACCCTGTCATTATTATATTTTTTTCAGACAAGACCTCTAACCCTATTAGAGGACAAGGGAAGCAGCTAGAGGCATAAACGTCGTGGAACTTGTAGGCCTCTTTTTGGTACTAATGTTGTATTGGTTTATATATTGCCATCATAGGGCCCTCATATTTTTGAAATACTACTTAACCACTTTTGGATGACTGTTAAGTTTCCGAAGGCCTGATTTTATACGTTATCATATCATCGTGGATCCACTATTATATCTATGTGACCACTGTTTGTGTAGACCCCTTTCTTGTGGGTTCTTGTTGTATGATTCGTGAGCTATAAATCTCCTGTTTGATAATTGTGCCCTGAGTTATGGATTTTTCTGTTATGGGTTTGTGGGCGAGATTTGTGCCCTAGACCGAGGTGTGTGTATTTGAAAAGAAATGTTGTCCTATAATTACCTACTAATCCAGTTTTGAGAAAACATTATGGTTAATTGTTATTTATGAGAAAGGGTCTTTTCAACTACTATTGGTTGCAACAGTCAAAAGATGCCACATCATATTCTACTTCAATCAAGACCCTTTCACTTTTT
Source organism: Acacia crassicarpa (assembly GCA_034222035.1). Lineage (NCBI taxonomy): Eukaryota > Viridiplantae > Streptophyta > Magnoliopsida > Fabales > Fabaceae > Acacia > Acacia crassicarpa. Next base: position 10,339,493 of record JAWXYG010000008.1, on the reverse strand, counting down.
ATATTTGTTTCGGAAGCTCAAGACTCAGGATATTCTTCGTAATTAATTCTTTATGAAATTTCTTTGGGGTTTAAACTTAAATTAATTGAACCACATAGGTTCAATAAGATTGGGGTATTTCTCACGTCTTAATGAACATTGCGTAAATACCTCTAAATTGTTTACCTCTGGAATAAGCCTTTACGTACGCCCAGAATAAAATTTGAACTCACACATTTAGGACATGAGGACTTAATTAGATAAATCTTTGTTACTTTAGCACTTTTTTGGAATTTTTTAACTTGTATAAACTTCAGAAGGCTTGATCCTAAGGCTCACCTTTCTACTCTCTCCCAATATTCATGGAATATAATTTCAAATATGCTGAGTTACAGAGTTAGATTAATATCAATGCAGATAATGTCACGTAAGTAATATTTTTAGGAAAAAATATTATGCAAATCCTTATAATCTCATCTTATTTTTAATTAGGTTGTTTTAGGTTTTTTCTTATATTATTGGGTCCTATAGTTTCTTCAATTATATATATTAGCCCCTCCCAACACCGATAATTTATTACCAGCTTCAGTTCTTAATATAAGACATATTTAGAAAGTTGTTATCAGTTCTAAATATAAAATACGATTTTTATATTTGTCAATCTTTTTTTAATTTATCCTTATTGATACTCCCTCAACAATAATCAAGGAGGAGAGAGAATGTAGGAATTAAAGAAGATGATTCGGGTGTTTTAAAAAATACATGTTATATTAACAAACTCAAATAACTTCCTTAATCAAATTAAATTAGGTAAATATATCTTCTATTAAGAACTAAATTAAGGGAGTAATATGTAAGAACTGATTTTAGTAACTGATGACGTGATGACTCTTACTCAGCATAAATATATCTTGATTAAAATCAACCAGATTATACACTATATATATAGATGCAAAATTAACGAGATGATAATAAGCAATTTTTTATGTTGGTAATATATATATGTGTGTGTGTGTATTCCATCACTTTATTTTAAAGTTTTGTACTTTGTGGCAACTTACATATCGTTTAGTAAGCATCTACATCAACCCTAATTAATAGATTACTTCTGAGTCTAAGGATTATACCTATAAATGAGAAAATTATAAGGGCTCAATCAAAACAGAAATTACAAATCAAGTAAAATTATAAGGAGTTACAAATTACCAGTTGAGAGAAAAAATACCAACTTTTTATCCATTGAATCCTATCATTACTTTCAAATTAATATATCAATTTTCTTTTTATATATATATATAGTCCCAAAGGGATAACACAATCATTGCCATAAAAATAATTTCTCACATTTATTTCACTCAATTTTTTAAAAAATGACACACGAGGGCATGCATATATAAATCAGCCAGCTCACAGAACAATCATGAATGGGGAAGTTTACGAAGAACTTTAATTCCCTTCCAACGAGACTCCATGTAGTGAGAAGGATCGTTTTGTTTATAGACTCCAAATTTGAAGTAATGAGAATGACCTCCATCGCCAGGAGCTTCTTAAACCAAAACCCTATCTATATAAACCCTCACAATCGAAGCTTCCACATCATGAATCACATTCAACTGAAACATCTGTCCCATATATTAATATATATGGAACTAGAACTGGCCTCCTGTAATACGCAAGTGACCAATTGTAAGTTCTTATCATCAAAGTCGACGCTGTTGGAGGATCCGACCCGAACAGTTGCATAATGCACACTCCTGTACTTCCACTAGGTACGTATCCATGTCCTTCAAATTGCCATACCCCTAAAGAATAATCGTAACCCTAAAAACAAATCGCAAAACATCACATTGTATCTTATACACATATACTCCTCTTAGTAAAGTTTTTAGACCATGCCTTAGCCGGGGAAGAAGTATTAAGCAAGGTTGACAATGGGTTGAAGTGAGAACAAAACCTATTAGAAGAAATAGTAGAAGTGAGATAGCATTTTCATATGTTTTACTGCATACTATAACACCATCACCATAGGGTCATTGTGAATAGATTGACGAAGACAACCTATTTCTTTTCTTTTTTCTTTTTTTGGTCTGTATCAAAGATAGCTTATTAGAGAGAGACTAGCTCAGTTTAGGTGGATTGGATTGTTAGATTGCATGGTATAACTATTGAAATTGTGTTATATAGTGATCCAAGGATTACATCAAATTTGTGAAAGGTATTACGAAAGAGCTATAGGTGGCGTAGACCTTTAGAGTATGGAGTTGGTGACCATGTGTTCCTTAAGGTTTTACCGGTAATTGGTATTGGCAAATCCATAAAAGCCAAGAATTTGACTCCTCGATTTATTACTTCATATGGGATTTTGAAGCAAATTGAACTAGTTACTTATCTGATTGTCTTGTTGCAGTACCTGTCAAGTGTGTACAACGTGTTTCACGTGTCACAACATTTTATATATATATATATATATATATATATATATATATATATATATATATATATAATATTCAAATCCTTCTTAGGGAATTGAACTTGAAGAGGTCGAATTGAGAGAAAATTTCATCTATTTGCTTGAGCCAGAAAGGATCCTTGATGTGGAGAACAAGCAATTGCGTAATGGAACATTTTGTTTCCTAAAAGTTTTTTAGATGGGTATGTCCTTCGCCAATGATATCAAAGAAACTGAAGAGTAAATGAGGAGTGATTTTCTATGTTTTGTTGTTTAGGTATGTTTGTAGTAGTATTGATATTTATGGTTGAGATGTGTTATGATCGAATGTGTGATACTGGAATTATGTTTGTGTTGGTGATCCTTGTTTTGTTTTGCCGGTGTGCCTTGTATTTTAATAGCGTTACTTTGACTCTAATGTTTTAGTATTGGAATTTGGTATTGTGAATTTTATTATTTAATGATTTGTTGAGAATTCTGGGGACAAAATTGTATTTAGGTGGAGAGAATTGTAACATTCTAATTTTTATATTAGATTTATCACAAGTAAGAATGAATTAATCATGATACATCAATTTCTCATGTAATTATCATGATAAAAGTTTTTATTTAAAATGTAATTTATTAGAAGGAAAATAGAAGAGATAATAATATTTTGTTATTATTATTGTTGTTTATATAGAGAGGGGGGTGCATGGTAACGCTCTCAGAATGAGTTTTTTTAAAATTTCTGTTCCCAGGAATAGAAATAGATAGGAATTGTATTTGGTAAATTCAGTTTTTTTTTTTTCAGATGAACCAGTTTATTTTTTTTGTGTTGGGGAATAAAAAAAAAACAGAAAGTTTCGGCTTTTTTTGTTCCATGGCACAAAATAAAAATATATTTTTCCCTTTTCCTCTAGTATCGATTACTCTGCCCATCTCGTTCCGAAAAATCTGGTATTCTTCTTTTTTTGTTACTGCTCAAATCTAGAGCGCGAGTAGCCGAGTATCATTATGTTCGATTTTGAAATGTTAGTCATTTGATTTCTTCATTAATCTGAGCCTTGATGACCTTGCCATCAATATTCAAGCTCTTGGCAGCAAACTCAACACCTATAGTAGATTTGAACTCCAAATTAAACTCATTGCTAGTGAATCTGGAGAGCAAGTTGGATTTACCCACTCCCGAATCACCAATCAGAACAAGCTTGAACAGGTAATCATACTCATCATCAGCCTGTACGCAGCCATAAGAGCATAAATATTTTTGCCCTACTTGTCGTTCTTCGGTTAGAAATCCAAAAAAGGGATGGTTACAGCGGAGAAAAAGGGGCGTGATTTTAAAATATGATCGTGGGATTTCGCCGTTATAGAAAAATATTTGTTGGTTGGATCATCGAAAATTTCACTGATGAAATAAAATTAGGGTGAGTATAAAGGGAAAAATAGAACTTACAACTGTCGTGCGATGTGCGTTAGATTCTGGGAACCATTCTAATTCTGACTCTAAGAGCGTTAACAAACATAATTATGATTTTCGTAGTAAAAATAAAATGAGTTAACAAACGTAATTATGATTCTTAGAACTCTTTCAAAGCATAGGATCAGAAAAAACTATTTCATCTTAGAAATAGTGTTAGAGAACAAAATGGTTGTTATGCACACCCAGAGAGAGAAGAAGAAGAAAGATGAGAAAAAAAAAGTAGATTGTTGTGTACTTGGAGGGTGGGTATTTCCATCGCCCTCTTCTCTTTCTATATATATAGGGTGTTGTGTGCGTGTGTCCGTGGAAGAGGCGAGAACAAGTGAGAACGCAGGCGAGTGGAGAGCAAGAGTGTTGGGATGTTTTTTTAATGTAAGTTATTTTTCTTATAAGATTATTTTGGTAGCATAAATAACTTCTTTTCAATAAACCTCCCTCATAAAATTTATTCTACGTTTTTTTCTCTTTCGAATGATGGTAATATAGTACTAATTAGTGAGCATTTTGGGGTTAGAATTTGAAAGACCTGGCTAACACTCAAGAGGGGGTGAATTGGGTGTTTGATAAAACTTTAGGAACTTTGAAAATCTTTTCACAACTTACTAAAAACAGTTTGAATGACAATAATAATTGATAAAACAATACTCTGTCATTCAAACATGTATGAACATTCAAATATATTTGCTAGAAATATAAGAGATAAGGGAAGAGAATATGCAAACAGTGATTTATACTGGTTCGGCCCAATCCTTGACCTACGTCCAGTCCCCAAGCTCCACTTGAGATTTTCAATCCACTATCCTCTTGTTTAATCGGGCACAAGAGAAGCCTATACAAACGCACAAGTTCACGTAGGCACTTGTGAAGCCACCGAGATACACCTTTCAATTAGTTACACACTTTGTACTCGAAGTTATCCTCTCACTAGGATATACTCCCCCTTATTTGTTGTAAACTGATAACCCAATCTCCAAGTCCCACGACTTGAGATTCTTACAATGATTTAATAATCAGAAATGTTCTCTCCAGAAGAGAAGATGAATAAACACTAAAGTACAATACTAATCATTTTTCTCTCTATGCTGAACTATATAAGCATTGAGAACAAAGAGCGTATGAGATAGAAGTTGAATTCAGAATATCAGCATTTCAACAGTATAAGCTATTCTCTTCCATGTCTCCATTTTGAATGGTTGTTCTTTTATAGTTAGTGAAAAACATTGAGCAATTCTTCCAGGTTTGAATATGACTGTTGGGAGTGTATATGACCGTTGGAACTATTCGACCGTTGGAGAATATTACCGTTGTAAGCTCTGACATAATCATCTGCTTTTTGTAATCTGATGTTAATCCTTCATATAATCATCTAAAACTCATTAACAAACTGACTAAATATAGTTAGGAATAGTAATGAGTGATGATAAGAAGTAACAAAATCATAATCAATAATTTTGTGATTTCCGACACGGTGATTTTCTGATGCAGGGAGGTTGACTCGAGTTGTTTTAAGTCCCAGATGCTCTTTGTTTGGATTCTGACTCGAGTTGGCGTACGTAACCAAGTTCGAAAATGATTTTGCAGAAATAGGGAACCTGGGTCGTTTCCTCGATGAATTCGCAGCGGGTTTGATTAAAGGTAACAGCGAAACAGAAACAATAAAGATGGGGGTTTTGTTGATTCAAACAGATTAAAAACGAAAGTAAATAGAGACAGAACGAAATGCAAACAAACAGAACGAAATGTAGAAACAGAATGGATTAAACAGAAACAGATTAAAAACGATCAACCCAACGTTTAGATTCTAGAAACTTCCATCATTGAACGAAGAATGAACGAACTCGCATTTGGTTCTAGATGAATCGAAATCTCTGCGTTCGTCTAGAGAATCCCTCGACTAGATGATCGCCTAGCATTTGCTCGAACAGTGGTGTCTCACTGTGCAATCGTACAGCAACATTGGAACCCAGTTCGGGCTTAGTCCTTGGGATGAACCAAACTGAATATTAAATCTAATATTCAAACTATTTCCAAAAATCGAATCCGAAAGATGAAAACAGAAATGAGTAACGATACCGATTAAGCACAAGCTCTCTGGATGAATCATGGAATCATCAATGTTGAGTTAATCACAAACGTTTAGCCGAACCTGGCTGGGAAAAACAAAGAACAGATGAAAAACGCAAAGAACATTTCAGAGAATTTGAAAGCTTCTGTTTTGATCCACAAAATGTCTAAAAACGTGAATGAATCATGTTTGTGGCTGCTGCCTTACCTAAATAAAACCTAAAATGGAAAATGGGCTTTAATTAAAAGTGGGCTTTAATTACAAAATTCGAGCCCAAATAAAATCCAGAAATAAACATCGACTTCAGCTCCAAAATCGACCGCCCTCTTGTCCGAATTTGCCCTTCATATCTTCATAACAATTGTAGCTCTCTTAATCATCTGAAATATGAGACAAAAATATGAGGCAAATCCGATATTTGGTTCAAGAGTTATGGTAAAAATAGCGAAGCAATGTAAAACTGGAATTTTACTATTAAAAATGGCTAAAATAAAAACAAAGACTCAAAGTCCAAATAAGTATAAAAGCCATTATTTATTAGCTAAAGAGTCCTAAATTATTAATCAAGAGACAAAAAGTAGTGTATGAAATATTCAATTATCAACGTATGTAACTCGAATTGCCCATTTGTTCCAAACTTCTGGTTACTTTCTGTCTGAATGGTGACTCGAGTTATCCTACATAACTCGGGTTGTCAAGGTGATTGATTGCTCTTTGTCTTCTTGAGTGACTCGAGTTGGTGGACTTGACTCGAGTTATGTTTGTGCGCCAAAGTTCTGATTGCTTTCTGTCTAAGATATGACTTGAGTTGCCAAGTATGACTCAAGTTAAAATATGTTCATCTGACAGTGGCTCACTTATGCTTGCTAGCATTGTCATTGATCCTCAATTCGAGCTTTTGATCAATTGAAACTTGCTCATAAAGATTATTAATAACATTTAGAAGCATAACAAGTAGTAATCAATTGATAACAATAACTTCAGAATTCTCGGAGACGTTGTGAACAGTGCTCTGCTATTTTGTTGATTCGACTTGAAATATCTTCTCAATATTCATTCTTCTCTGTTTGCCTCTTTGATTGTTGTTGAATCAAGTTTCCAATCCTAACTTGAGTTATCCAAGCCTAGTTAACAACTCATTCCAAACTCATTATATGTTGAGCGCTTTTGAACCATCTTCAACTGACTGTAACTTTCGAAGGTCATATCTCCATGGTCTAAACTCCGTCTTGGCTAGTTCAAATCTTGATGGAAATCATTTTGAGTCTAATTTCAAATGGCACCGATTTCAGCTCAATCCGATTTGTAGTTTGTGAGTTACGCTCAAAACATCGAAGCTTGGTCTGCTGTGTGGCGTGAATTTCACTGTCAACTTCCACAATTCATAGCTCCTTGATTTGAACTCCTTTGGGCTTGAATTTTATATCAAAATGATGCATTCGAAGTCTATTTTCATATGCCACTGGTTTCACCTCAATCCGATCTTTGGTTTGTGAGATATCATCGAAATACCAGACCTCGCTAGCTGAAACGCGAAACAGACTATAACAGAGATGGCTGAAAAACACTTTGACTCGAGTTACAGCAGTCCAGAAACGCTGGGAACACTTCTTGACTCGAGTTACTCATACATGACTCAAGTTGGACCAGTCCAGAAACCCAAAAACATTGTAGCAAAGTATTTAACTCGAGTTGTAACCTCATGACTCGAGTTGGATCATCTGAACCTTATATTTGCTTGTTTTTAACTCTGAATTGAGTCATTCCAACTTCCATTTGATCATGGAAACTTCTAGAATCAATCTTGGAACTTGTATAATGATATTCTCATTCCATTCATCAAGTTCTTCCTTCTTCCATATCTCATTTTAATCATTCACTACAAAAAACTCCGGAATTGCCACGGAATTTATTCGCGGGTAATTTGGGACACATTTGCCACGGAAATTCTGTGCCAAAATTCACAGACGGAATTTGCCACGGAAAGGCCTGGCAAATTATCAACGGAAGATTTTCGTGTTTTGCTTATTTGAGACGAAAATTTCACACACAAATTATCCGTGGCTAAAATCATAGCGCATCCATTAGAAGAAATCACTTACGGCCGAGTCATTCGATGCATTTGGAGAAAACTTGGAGCCCTAACTAGCTAACTGATTCTGACGATAGTCCAGTCGCGGTGGATTCCAACGATCGCTGCTCCTCTGCTCATCTTCCTGAAGTAAGCATTAATGGGAGATTCGTCAGCTCAAGCTATCTAATCCTGAAACTCACTGGATCTTGGGTCGATTTGCATCATCTCTGGTGATTTCTTCTTTCAATATGTTTTTTTTTGCTGGAGATTTGTGTTCTGTGATTTGCATCAACTAATGCCTGAGGTGATTCCTAGAAGGTTAGGTCAGTTGAAGTAATGCATACCGTAAGCTTTATTCCTTCTATAGTATCGCTGATCAATCTGATTAATTTCTTTTCTTTGTTTTCCAAAAGCAAATCGATTCCGTCAAGAATTAAAACCTAACCCCCCTTTTTTCTGATCAAGAACTCGAGAACGCAAGAAGTGTCCACCTTCGCTAACTTCCATGTAGCTTTGGGACTTCAATCGGCCACTATCTTTCTTTGATCGGCTAAGTGAAGGTCGATTTGGCTATGTTGCTCATTTGGTCACCACTCCAGCGGCGAAGAAAAATTTAGTTAATTGATTAAGCCTCTCCTTGCATTTTCTTTGTTGAGTATTCTTTGAACTTATATATTGAATATATAAAAGTATTTTTCTGAATTTACCTAGTTCAAGCTTTGCATTCATTTGCGTTCTGCTTGGTTTCCTAGAAACCAATGGCAAACATCTATGTTGGTTAATTTGTTCTCAGTTGTGAGTTTCTGTGATATTTTCAATTTGATTTATTCTGCAAAATTCATGTCATTATAAAATTGAGGATACAAAATATGATGTTGAGGTTCTCAAATTGGGTTATTTCCTTTCTTTGCTTTCTATATAGTCAAACAGAGCTCTGATCGGATAATGTTTATCTGTTTTCTTCTTTTGCTTCTAAATTTCTGGCGTAGGTCTCAACAGCTTTTGGTACGGACTGGGCAGTGCTTTCTCTTAAATGGTTTTATTTTCTTAGGAAGGTAATTTCTCTTTGTCTAAAAGCATATTTTTTGTTTTTGAAATGTTTATCCAAATTTAGTTCTAGTAAACCTGTTAGTAATATGCATGATGAGCTTATTCCAATCTTGCTAATTATTTTGTTGATTTTGGAAAGACTTAACTATATCGAATTGAGCTTTTACATTATAAATGAAATCCTACTGTCATTCAGGCTGCAAGTCGTATTTTACCTTTTTCCAATGCTAATGTTTATTAAATGAGAGCAATTGAGGTTCTAAGCATTTGTAAGGGAAAAAGGGCGAGTCCATTTGACTTAGAATGGTAATGTTTCTCCTCTGTTCCATGTTAAAATAAGGTGGAGGGTCTGGCTTCCATAAATTAGATGAAAGCTTAAATTACATGATAAGTGATATATTTCTAGCTAGTAAATATGTATAAACTTTATATTATAATAGTTTGACGATGGCTGGAACTTCATAGGAATCAGTTTACCTTTAGATAATTGTAGTAATTGGATAACTGAGTGAGTGTGGTCATCAACCAAGTGTTGTTGAGAACACCAAGCCACTGCAATAGGAATTCTCGTGTTGTTTAAATGTAGTGCAATATTCTTGTTGTGGGAATTTGTTTGTTTGGAGAGTCTTTAGATTTAATTAGATTGATAAGCAAATAGCAAACAAATTCAATCAGAGTTATTACTCTTTTCCCATTGCACTTGTAGAAATCACGCATCAATACCAATCACAGTATTGATATACCACTTAATTAGAGTTATTACTCTTTTCCCATTGCACTTGTAGAAATCTTGCCTGATAAGAATTAATATTGTAATGGATCCATATGTACCCTGTCATTTATGTGGTTAAGCAGCTAAAAGAAGGATTTCAGATGAATAATCTGGAGTTTCAGTTTCCTTTATGTAGAGATCATTTTTGACATCTAACCTAGGGCTTTTGTTAAATGAGAGGCATAATCGTTCCAGGCGGCATATCCAGAGACCTAGACCCAGCATACATCGATCTAACTTCACATCTTCACTCACATACTGTTGGTGTGGTTCTCCTGCTAGAAATCAAAGAGGCGTAATCGTGAATTAGAGGCGGATGCAGGGTTTTAAAATCGGACCTTCTTCTTCTTCACCGTTCACCATTCATCGTGAGTTTTGCTTTTATTGTTTAGTTTTCACGGTTCAAGTTTATTATGCTTTTTGCGTTCTGTAAAACACACCTAGAGTTCACTCTGCTTTTGTTTTGCCGTTCGCCATGCTGCCCGTGCACTCTGCTCTGTTCTATGGTGTTTTTACATTTGTAAGCAATTTAAATTTTGAACTGCAGAGAATGTGAACAATTTGAACTTCTGGAACTTGATTGATCATCTGAAATTATTGAGTTGCATTAGCATCTTCTCATAAATGAATTCGTTTTCCCCCCTTTTCTTGTGAAGTGGAGACAATGTTGCATGATTGGTTTTCTGAGAAATTTTTTGTTACCAGACAAATATGTAAAATCATTCTTGGCATGCTCTTTTCATAAGTTTTAAGTGTTGCTATACATCTTTTGAATAGATTTTTTTTTAAAATTTATCATAGCTTTAATCTTATATCGATTATTTAGTTTCAATAATTAAACTTGATCAATTGCTCAGTCTTAAATCAGAAATTCTCGTTTTCTATTTTTTTTAGCTGAAGAATATGGATGTATAAATCTTTTTAAAGTTTCTTGATTGTTATAAGTAGTCTGATGAATCTTTCATATCCTTATTTGACGTAACAGACTGATGCAGCTATATTTGAATGTATTAATGTTGTTTCAAATTTCATGTCATTTTGCTGTCTTTGTTGTGCAATATACAAGACGTGTATGATGAGTCTTTATCCAATTTTCATAGTCCTATATCCCTATGGAATCTATGTAGTATGTTTCACTTTGACCCCAAAAAAAAAATGTAGTGTGTTTCATGGTTAAGGCAACATTATGGGACCTCCTTTATGAATACCATACAAATTCAAAAAAGATATCAATAGTATGATTAAAACTTAAAATCAAATAAATTTATATGTATACTGATATATCTCTATTTTGACTTGAATTTTTATTGTGTGGAGTATTTATTAAAAGTAATAACCTTTTAAATTTAAAGGCAAGCAACCCCACACAAATTTTATCAACAAATTGAATTTTGATGCTTCTAACTGGTTAATCATAGAGATTCGTATTTTTTGAATAAACCTTTATCTCTCCCAAATTTTATCAACCTTTCATGCTACGGTAACATAAACCTTTATCTCTCCTAACCTGTTGTTTCGCATTTGACATCGGATGATTGAGCCAGAGATTCGTATTTTTTGAATATCCTGAATATACCATTGAAATTGTTGGATGTTGCCGCTCCGGATAAGTTGCATAACTGACGGAATTTCTTGAAGAGCTTGGCGCTAAAATCTGATTCGCATCTCTCGATGCATTATAATGCTGACGTCGCATAAAATCTCAGTTATCACTTAAATTGTTATTCCAGTGGTTATTTTTGGAATATGTCGCACGCTGTGGAGGTCATAATATTGGCTGGTTTTGTAATTTTGAATCAAACTCAAGAGCAATACTTGCGGCTTTATAAACTGTTCTAGGTTTTTGGATTTTAACATCTGCCTTCAATTCTTCCTTCAACCCATGAATAAAAATTGCCAATAAACAATGCTCTGGCCTGCCTTGAACACTCGACAAACGTTGAATAAATTCTTTTCTATATTCTTCCACCCTATCAGATTGTGTGATGCCACACAAAAAGATATCGGGATTTTGGAATTCTTTGCCTTCTTGTTCTTCTATAAAAATTGGTTTTGTCTGTTGCTTCATCTCCTTCATCTCAGTTTCAATATTCTGGATTTTACTCACAAGAAATGCCATTTGTTGAGCCAAATTCTCTAGTGGAAGAGGCTTCTCTTGGTCCTTCGATGATTTGGCTTCCAAACTCATATTTGGATGATCTATTGACTGTTGTTTCTTACGATTGTTGCCCATAACGCACAAAAATTGGCCTAGGGATTGAACACGCTCTATTACCAAAATGATAGAACTTAAGGAAATTAAGAGAGAAAAAAAGGAAAAATAGACTCAAAATCTGAAACTCTAAGAGTATATTCAAGAACCAGAATTTGAATTCTGTGAGAGTGTGTGTGTGTGTGTGTGTGTTAGTATTAAGATTGAAACCGTAATTTTTGAGGGCAGGACAACTTCCCCCTTATTTACTAATTGGGATATCTTGATCAATGAATCTTCTGTGATGTTGGTTGTTTAGGCTTTGTGTTCTTTTTCTTTTGATTTGAACTATCTGACTTTGCCCTTTTTGAGGTCATTTGAACTATTTGACTTTGCCCTTTTTGAGGTCATTTGATCAGTTTAGTATCACACAATGCTATTGAAGTCAATTTTGTTGTTGTGATCTCGTCATGGTCTGGTGCCTACTATATGTTGTTATTTTGGTAGGGATTGTTATATGTGTGGAAAATGAAAATATAGAGAAAGGGTCAGGTGAATGGGATTCCCATTTAACTTTTAAAATCCCAAAGGTTTTGTTGTTATTTTGTGATTTATTGGGTTTGCTATTAATAGCTTGAACCTTGGTGAATGTTTCCATTGTTGTTACTTCATAACCTTGTTAATAGCTTGAACCTAAATTGGAATTCCTTTTTGTTAAAATAGAAGTCCTAGAACATCGAAGATGGATGTATAACAGAATTAATCTAAGTACTAAATGGGTGACAATAGAGTTCAAGCAAGGTGTTGATGGGTTTCTTGCATATGCATATCAATCAACTTATTCTCAAAAATGGGGAGAGCTTAGGTGTCCATATGTGAAATATAAAAGTAGGTATTATCTACCTTTTGATGAGGTGAAGGTACACCTTTATAGTAGGGGTTTCATGCCAGACTATTATTATGGATTAGTCATGGTGAAACAGGAGTGGAAAACCATTGGTCCTTGTCTCCAATACCAGGTGCCCTACAAGCCTCACCTGGGGCACTTGAAAACCATCTAAGTCAATATGAGATGATGGTGATGGATGCGGCTGGGCTGGGTTTCAGGGGTAACTATAATGAAGGTGTTGAAGAGATGCCAAATACTAACACAAGAATTTTATGACATGTTACATGCTGCACAACAACTGTTGTGGGAAGGTTATGAAGAATCTCAGCTTTCAACAATGTTGCAGTTATTAAGTATTAAAGCAACAACTAACATGTCTTAGTATGCCTTTAATTTAGTTCCCCAACTCATGGTGAGGGCCCAACCGAAAGACACCCTTATGCTTCCAGCCTTGTACCAAACAAAGAAGTTAGTGTCGAAGCTAGGTCTAGATTACAAGAAGATTGATTGTTGTGTGAATGGGTGTAGTATTATAAAGATGACGTTGATGCCATAGAATGTAAGTTTCGTTGTGAGGATAGATATTCTTCTAATAAGTCTTGTGGAAGAAAAAATAAAGTTGCAAGGAAGCATTTCCTTCCCCCCCCCCCCCCCCCCCCCACCTCTCATTCTAAGGTTGCAAAGGGAATGAGATGGCATTGTGCTCTCTCACCCATCTGATGGTGAAGCATGTAAAGTTTTCTTCCTATAGCCTTTCTAACATTTATACTGGTATTTTTACAATTTTAATTGGTCCAATCTTGTTGTTTGTTTTGTTTGGCAAATACTTCCTGTTATTCAAGGGAAAATTGACTATCCATGTTCTAGTTGGAAAGTTACACTTAACAGTAATAGAAAAATGTGGTTTGAAGAATGGCGGTATATCTTAACTCGTGTTTGTTAAATTTCTAATTGTTTCCTTATTATGTTTTTATTCTATTATCTTTTTTCTTTCCCAATAACGCAAAGAAAATATAAATGGCTGCCTGAATTTGAAGATGCTGTACATGTCAAGCAAATATGGAATGCAAAGTGTTTAGAAATCTTAAGAGGAACAATGCAAAGAATTAGGCATCACTTGTTTCACAAGCAAGTTAGGCCTAAGTGGATTTCACACGAAGTGATGAATGAATTAGAGAGACTGTGGACATCACCAAAATATTTGAGCTAGTGTGAGATAGCAAAGACCAATCAAGCTTCTAGCAAAGGAGGAACTCAACACAAAGGGGGGAGTATTGCTCATGCTGAGCATAAGAGGAGGATGGTAAGACTTTATCTTCAAATTTTTATTATTTATTTAATGCTTCGTATAATATATCTTTATAAATACTTGTAGGCAGAAGATTTGGGAAGGGAGCCTTCAATTTTTGAATTGTTCAAAAATACTCATTATAATGAGAAAATGAATTTGCAGACCACCATAAGGCTGTAACTCATATAAGTATCAGTTTTTAATAATTTTGATTAGAATAGATTGAAATAAAGTTAGTCAGAACTTAATATATGGCTACTGATGCAAGCTGTATATTCTACGTGCCTCAATTTTCCATCTTTCACCTGCCATCCGAACTTTTTAAATAGGCTGAAGCTTCTCTACGTTGGTTAGGTGTTGTGAAAAATGTCTCCAAGAAGGAAGCTCAAATAATCTAAAGCACTTAGTTACATAATTATGCTTTTTTAATTAAGAGTTGACGAGAGAAATTTGAATGCATTCCTCAGACACAAACATTTTTTAACATAAAAAACAAGCGGATATTTATCCTGTAACAGCCATTAAATTGTAATCATGAACATCCTTTTCCGTCTTATACATGGGTGGGAGTGCCATTGTCACTAATTAAGAATTTAAGATTTTGTATCAACTGTGAATTATTTTATGGGGTCCTTGTGCTTTGTTCAGCGGAACAACTTCTGCATTTGCTTTTTGCCAAGATTAATTAAAGCTTACTCAATATGATAACCTGAATTGGAGTGGTAATGGCAATGTAAACTGGGATCTTTAGATGTTTTAAAGGCGTTAATGGAACCTGGAAACTCCATGAATTCAATGATCTATTTGGCATTGTCTGAATGGAGGGGCTTTTTTGGTCTACTTGTTATGGAAGTGACTTGTATGGAAGAGGCTTCTTGTATGAAATTTCAAATTTCAAATTCCTGTGGGGATCATTTTAATTAGTATTTGCTATACCATTGATGCTATGGTGATTCATGGTAAAACTTCCTTGCTGACGATTTTCATTTTTGTGGAACAAGCCCTGTTTGATTATTTTGTCTTTGTTGGAAGTTCTCTACCTAGTCTTTCATTGTAGCTACACTCTCTTTGATATATGAATTTAATTTACGCTTGTTGTTTAATCTTTCTCATGTTTTACCTTTCCTGATTAGAATACTTTGTCCTATGTTGCATTAGTTTTTTGAAACGGTAAATGTATTTGTATGTGATACACTTCACTTCAAGATACATGTAACATATTCTAACATTCGTAACTGAAATGTTCTAAATTAACCAACTTAATTTTTTTAATCAAAATTTAATTTTTGGTTGCTTGTTATGAATATGATTATATTACTTATTAAACTATTAAATACTTTTTTTTTGGTCAAGCAATACTTAAAATTCAAAACATTTTTTGTTCTTTGTTTTTAATTTAGCTTTTCAATTAATATATCTACATACATGCGTGAATTTGTGGATCATTAGCTAATTTTGTTGTTAACATTTGTGTATGTGCGTGTGGATAAAAAGCAGTAGTGGGTGAAAGTATGAGAAAACTGAAAAGTACAGGAACCAGAAAGGAACATAATTGAGGGATTACATGAGCAAAATATAGAATGAAAGGGAAGAGGCAGAGAAGATACATGTCAGGAGGGACATTCAACATGTTGTGAAAATGATGGCATAATTCTCAGATTTTTTTTTTTTTTTAAAATCTGTCAAGCACAGAAGACAAGGAGAGAACAGAGAGAAGAAAAGGGTCACAGAGAGAGAAAGAGAGAAATGCTGAATCTGCTGCTATAGGTATTGAGCTTTTACAGGAATAGGCATAGCAACCTGAATTGCTTTTATGCTTTGTCCATAGTCATAATTCAAAGTATAGGAGTTGTAGGAGTTTAAGTGATGTGAGGCTTATATACCATGATGCCCTTACCAGAACAAGAACTTCAGTGTATGAGGCAGTACCCACCAAAACAGGCTAATGTTTGCCTCTCTCATTTTTATTGATGCGCAAAAGTCAGTACTGTGAATTGGTTATTAGGGGGAGTTGGGAAAAAAAAGAAAAAGAAAAGAAAAGTGTGTGTTCAAGATGGATATATAGGTGTCCAACATAATGCCGTCTGTTATTATATATTTATTTTATGTACTTTGTTTATAGAATGAATTTCTGAGATCACAGATATATGCTTGTTTTGAGGGAGGTAGTGTCCAATCTAATCAAGATGAACTTAGTTTGTGGTTAGATGTTCCTCATGGTAAGAACAAAAAGGGCCAACTCTATGGGCTTGGATTTGAAACTCAACATATTGTTTTTTCTGCCTCACCTCCTTCCATCAATTCTATGGGAATTCTAACGTTCAACAATTGCGAACATAGATAATACAAATCACACAAGATTATCAACACCTGAAACAAGAGATTGAACACCTTAAATAAGCAACCAACCTGATTCTGCCAACAATGCAAGAAATGGGGATTCAGTTACCTAATCTCTCTGACCCTGCCAATGATGAGGCTCCCTCTGCTACCAATGCAAATAAAGATATTGAAAATGATAGTTGACAATTTTCATTGTTTCCATACACTTGTGACTTTGAACATAAATTCGGCCTTCTTTTAGCGTTTTAATGACTTCCAACTTGTGACATTTATCCTTGTTCAATATTTTAGTTACTTGGAACTTGTTAATTTCTCTAGTTAAATGAACTGGCTAATTTCTTCATTTAAGCGCGTTAAATTATAAAAAAATGTTTAAAAAATGAAATGAGAACATTTAGACCTTGGAAAAGCACGAAACCACGGAAATTTAGGATGGAATGATTTTGCAGATGAATTATCCCTGGAATTCTGTCTCAAATTCCGTTATTTACACACGGAAGTTTGGGATGGAATGCATCTATGGGTAATTTTCCATTGAATTATATTCTGTGGAAAATTTCCCACGGAATTTTGTTGGCAATTCCAGATGGAATTATTTTGTCACAAAATTCCATGGGAAATTTGAGACGGAAAACTATTCCACTGTTAATTGTCTTTGCCACAGTTTTTTCTTCAACCAAATGTTTTTCGTGGGAATTCCGTGAATTTTTTTACCCACGTAATTCTATTGCAAATGAAATTACTGACAGAATTCTGTTGGTAAATAATTCTGTCAGTAAATTCTGTGTCTTCTTGTAGTGCCTAATTAATAGATTACTTGAGTCTAAGACTGATACCTATAAATGAGAAAATTATAAGGGCTCAATTAAAACAAAAATTACGAATCAAGTAATATTATAAGGAATTATACATTTAAAATCTAAAAATATGTTTGGTATGGAGTAAGAGTAAGAGGGAATGGTTTCATTAATTTTATATTGTAAAAGGCCAGTAATTTTAAAAGAACCAAATATCCATGCCCTAAATCCCAAACTTGATCTACAACCAAATATAAATTTTATATAGAAACCAAATATAAAGAATAGAACGTATGGTAGAAGCATTCGAGTTTTGAGTTTCGATGACTATTTCCTACTTCATTCGTCGAGAATCAAATAGTACATACCAAGATAAAAAAGCTAAATACAATTGCTAGGTTGCGTCCGTTGTGGGTACAAGCAAAGTCTGCGGAGATTCAAGAAGAGTGTAGAACAGTGGACGGAAGAGACGCCGCTGGATCAGAGTCAAAAACAAGCAGGAATGGAGCGATGAGCCGGACAAGAAAGGGAATGGCCAGAGGTTAGAGTACCTAGCGATTGTATTTGGTGAAGAAGGATGAGTCCTAGGTCAAATTGGGAGGGTTATTTTTGTCCAACAAATATTATAAACAGTGGCTCTTTTGTCCCTAAAAATTTTCAATCCCTGCATTGCAAACCCAATGCTAGGGGAGGTGATTTTGCACAAATCCCACTTTCTGTGGTACTCCCAATCCAAATGTATCCTCAATTCCTAATACCAAACAATACAATTTGGCTTAATCCCTGACTCAATCCCAATCCTTATCATACTTAGCCACTTAGGGATTAGTCACTCCTACTGACATTAGATACCTGAGCCTAAAAAAAGATATAAAATACATAAAAAATTCACAAAATAAATATATCATAAATACGGAGAGATAACATGAAGAATCAAATAAAGTTATGAAACAAAATATTATTAAAATAAGTCGAAATAATGAGGACAGCGTGTCTATTGTTAGAGATATGGGGAGGTAGTTAATTCGGGTATCTTAACGATAGAAGAGGGATAGAATAAATTTATAAAATAAAATCATTTTAAAATAGTTATATCAAAAATAAAATCTAGGGAAAATGACAGTCAGGTCTCAAGGACGATAAAAAATAGCAAAAAAAAAAAAAAAAGAAAAAAAAATCTCAACAAAAATTCACATATTAACAAAAATAGAGACTTTTTTGATATTATTTGTATTGACAACATGAAGTGCTATATTTGCAACAGGAACTGCTATATTCACAACAAAATTTAAAAATATGGCCATTCACAAAATTTAAATACTTGAATTTTGTTTCAAATTTTGTACTTGTTTAATTATCTTTTATATACTTTTCTATTATTTAATTAAATATAGGAAAAGAGATATTTAAAAATAAAATCTATTCATATCCTATCATGTAAGAGATATTATATGTAGAAAGAGATAAAGAAACAAAAAGGAATCTAATAATATATATATGGGGTTTACTTTTCTCATGTTGCATGAGAAAAAGAAGATTCTTACACACACATAAAATAGTGGGACTCGCATATATATATAATTAGCATTAATTATATATATATATATATATATATATATATATATATATATATATATAATTAATGCTAATTATATATATATGCGAGTCCCACCATTTTATGTGTGTGTGGCATGAGAAAACATTTCTCCTACAACATGAGAAATGTTTTTTCATATATATATATATATATATATATATTAAAAGATAAAACAGAAAAGATTGAGGCGTGTACCCCATAAGAAACAATTCTTGGGCAGTCGGTCATTGAAGAGATTATATTGTGATAATATAATATCTAATAAAAGAGAAAACAATCAGAAACGGATAACCTGAGTGATATATAATATAAAGATTACGCAAGCAAAGTAATATATATGAAGAATATAATCAAGATGGATAGAAAGGGGAGAAGCACGCACAAGAAAATACCACGCACGGCACAGCAGCGCAGCAGCGAACGGCTGAAGCAAAATTCAAGAAGCATCAAACATCAGCATAGAGCAGTAACGAAACGAGAACGGATCAGCAGTGCGCAACAGCCAGGAGCAGTAAAGAGACGAAGCTCCACAGCCAGGAGTAGTAAAGAGACGAAGCTCCATAGTAGTGGTGTCATCTCTTCCTTATTCTTTTCTTTTATTTCTTGATTCTGAGTTTCATCTTCTTATTATGGATTGTATTATATAGCCGTGTGTGGCTAATTTTTCTTTTCAACCTAGAGAACCTATAAATTTATTTGAGTTCTAGAGATTATTACCCTTGATTAATTTTATTTTAGTTTATTTAATCTTGCATTTATTGTTATTGCTTAGTAATTTAATCTTTTGCATTTATTATTATTGCTTAGTAATTGACCACTATTAAGCATGTTTTGGGATTTAAGGTTGAACTTGGAGGAAAGAATCTTAAATTAACCTTGAGATTAAATAATGTGGAAGTAGGTTTTAACCTAATTTGCGTCTAGGATAGGCATATACCTAGAGGTTCCGCATAATCAAATTAGGGTGAGTTCGATCTAGAATGCATCTTATTAATTATGTAATGCCTATCTTAGACGCAAATTAGATTAAAACCCAATTCCACATTATTTAATCTCAAGGTCAATTTAAATTTCCCTCTTCCAAGTTCAACCTTAAATCCCAAACATGCTGCCAATTACTAAGCAATAACCATAAATGCAAGATTCCCAAACAAGTTTATAGGTTCTCTAGGTTGAAAAGAAAAATTAGCCACATATGGCTATAATAAAATCCATGATAAGAAGATGAAACTCAGAATCAAGAAATAAAAGAAAGAACATGGAAGAGATGACACCACTACTGTGGAGCTTCGTCTCTTTACTGCTCGTGGCTTTTGCACACTACTGATTTGTTCTCGTTTCACTGCTGCATCTATGCTGATGTTCGATGCTTCTTGAATTTTGGTTCAGCCATTCGCTGCTGCCGTGCGTGGTATTTTCTTGCGTCTCTGTGTGTGCTTCTCCCCTTTCTATGCATCTTTGATTATATTCTTAATATATATTACTTTGCTTGCCTAATCTTTATTAGGGCTGTACACCAACAAGACTAGACCGGGCAGGTCATTAACCCCTGGTCTGGTCTGAAAGGTTGATCGGGCTGGACATTCCAGCCCGAAGCCCAGTCCTACTCGGGAAAAAACCCGCTGGCTTCCGGGTTGGACAGACTGGGTCAGACTGCATCGGGTTAGTGGTCTGGCCCAGTTTTAGGCATTATTTCATTTTTCCAAAAATATTCACAGTAATAAATGCCAAGTCCGTTGAAATATTTCAAGCACCTTGACAGATGAGGTAACTTAATTTTTAGGGCGAAATAAACCACAGACATTTGAAGATAATTTTTACTATGAAGAAAGATTGGGGATTAGAGAAGATGCACTTAAATAAGGCATGTTCATGCTTGTAAGTGGAGCTAAATACCCAAGAGGGGGAGGGGGTGAATTGGGTATTCTTAAAATTTTTCGGCAGATGCTCTGTTTTGAAACAATAAAAACAGAGATGAACAGAGTAAGGGAAGAAGTAGCTGGACACAAAGATTTATACTGGTTCGGTCCTAACAACTTGACCTACATCCAGTCTCCAAACTCTCTGGGATTTTCCACTATATCAAAGATTACACACTCTGCACTCAAGAAGTAGTTCTATTTCTAGAATTCACTCCCCCTTACAAGTTGTAATCAATGAACTCCCAAATCACCAAGTCCCCTTGACTTGTGATTCTTTACAATAAATGATATTCAGAAAGAAACTCTCTCTAAGAGCAGATATTGATAAACACTGAAGCTCTTTGTATCAGAAGATACTATACAAGTGAAAACTGAAGAAAATAAATGTAGACTTGAATGCAATTTGTTTTCAATGGTTGTGGTTGTTGTGAAGATTTGAATGCAACTCTATTTATACTCAGGAAGCATTAAATGACCGTTGCATCTTCAATCTAACCGTTGGCAGAAGTCTTCAGAGGTTAGCAAGTAGTTTAAACATTCTTCTCTCTCTAATCTCCACTTAATTTAGCTGTCCAAGTGTTCAGAGTTGACTTCCTTAGGATTAATCCGTTGGAGAAGAAGTTGCTTGTTGTAGAAATCATTCTTTAATGCTTTGCAACCATGTGCAAATGGATTAGCTAAAAAGGTGCAACTTTCTGGACATAGCATTTAATGTGCTGAACTACTTTTTGATTTTTGCCTTAACCCTTCAATAAACATTCTTTAAATCATCTGAAATTCACTAATAAAGTCATTAAACATAGCTAGGAATATCAGAGAATAATATTGGAAAGTATTAAGATCAAAAAAGAATGTTTTCCAAAATCGTCAGATTTGAATTTCTGAATCACCGCTGTGAACTCGAGCTTAGTTCATGTGAACTCGAGTTTGGTGCTTCAGTTTGTGAAAACGTTTCAAGTTCAAAACTTATAAACTGGAGGTTTGAAATCAGAACCTGAGGTTTTCAACATATTGTAAAGTCAGATTGCTCTCAGGTTGATTTGAACTCGAGTTTGCAAGTCTGAACTCGAGGTTCCTTCATCCAGAGAGGAATGTCACGATTTTGAGTTCTGGAGAGTTTATGATTAAGAGGCAAACTCGAGTCTATTAGTA
Organism: Acacia crassicarpa; assembly: GCA_034222035.1. NCBI lineage: Eukaryota > Viridiplantae > Streptophyta > Magnoliopsida > Fabales > Fabaceae > Acacia > Acacia crassicarpa. Next base: position 10,317,457 of record JAWXYG010000008.1, on the reverse strand, counting down.
GACAGGCTCGAGTTTGACACTGTTCAAGTCAAAACTTTGTTTAAGCTTTCAAAACGCAAACATGAGGTTTCCAATGCAAACTCTAGAGTTTTCTCAAGTTGAAAAGTTCATTGCTCTTTGTAAGGTTTGAACTCGAGTTTGCAATGTTAGGCTCGAGTTTGTTCAACTTTGAAAAACTCTGAATATTCTTAGCATGAAGTAAACTGGAGGTTTAAGAACTTAGTCTCAAGTTTACTTTGGTTGAAAAATCTTGAAAGCTCTCGGCCAAGTGTGAACTCGAGTTTACATGTTTTCTAAACTCTTGAGATTTTTGAAACTGGAAAAACTTTGCTTAGAATGAAACAGTGCAGAGTTTGTGAAAATCTCTTAATTTGAAAAATTCTTCCCGTCAGAGGTAAACTCGAGTTTGTCATAACAGGCTCGAGTTTACAAGTCATGTAAACTATTGAAGATTTTCTCTGGAGGTTGCAAACTTGAGGTTTGAAGAAAGAAGTGTCGAGTTTAAAAATGTTTTTAAGTAAGAAACCTCTCTGCCTCTGGCAAACTCAAGGTTGCAAGTGTGACCTCGAGTTCACACAAGGTTTTTGAAAAACTTTGGAAAACTCTTAAGTTCAAACTTTTGGTTCAGTCTCGAGTTTGAGGATTAAACTGGCGAGTTTACACCTTCTGTCAATGACAAACTCGAGGTTGCAAATAATAGGCTCGAGTCTGTCGCAGACAAAGTGTTTTTGCTTGAAATTGACAGGTTTTAATCCACTCTAATCTTGATCAAAAACATCTCCACTTTGTTTACAATTGTTAGTAATCATCAAAACACATAGGGAACTAACATTCTCCCTCTTTTTGATGATGACAACACTTGTAAACAACCAATGATTCTTAAAATCCAGTTTTGTGCATGTTTGAGAGAAAATTTTCAAGTTATTTGTAAATGGTGAAGTTCAATCAGAAATATTTGCAAACAGTGAAATTTAATCAGAGACTTAGCAGTAGAAACAAAGAGAGTAACAACAAGACATGAATTTAATAGAACTTGAACATTCATTAGAGTTTCGAAAGCAAATATTTACAATAAAACATAAAACATACAACTGAAGAACTGAAAAACAAGATTCTCCTCATTACTCATCACTCTTCTCCCCCTTTGTCATCAGCAAAAGAGGGAGGAGTAGTAGTGGTCTGGGCAGGCTCGAGTTCAGGGACAAGTTTAGGCTTAGGTTTAGGAATCACAGGTCCAGCAACTGGTTCAGAGGCTGAGGTGGATGCTGCCATGGACTGATTCTTCAATATCTTGTCCATCTTGTCACTAGCACCCATCATAGTGACTAAGAGAGTTGAAATGCTTGCAAAATGGTCACTGAGCTGGTTCTTTAGAGCCTCTTGCTCTACTCTGAAACCCTCTTGAACGTTTATCAGCTCATTGTGTGCTTGGGTCACCTCAGAAACCAGCTTTCCAACAGCTACTTCCACACTGTCAGTCAAATTTGAGATTGCCTTATCTATAATCTCCTTCACACGAGTGTCAAAGTCAGCAGGTAGAGACTGGGATGGAGGAGGAGCACTTTGAGCTTCCTGTGCTCGAGAATAAGTACCTCTGGACCTTGTTGTCCTTGATCTAGGAAGAGCTCTGGACTGGTCTGATCTCTCCTCAGGGTTGATCCCCATCAAGTTTTGGATGTGTCTACCAAATTCTTGAGGCTTGACTGGAGGATCATTAGCTGCTAGGTGCCATATCTTCTCATGGAACAGAATGACAGAGACAAGGCTGGGGAAAGGAATCTGAGAAGTTTGCCTAGAGGTGAAGGCAAACTTGGACATCTCATGATAAATCCAGTGGCCAACATTTTGGGGCTGTTTGTCCAAGATAGAGGCAAAGATGGGGAAGTTTTTCTTGGTAAAATGAGTGAAATTGCCTCCTCTCTGCAGTAAATCCCTAGTGTAGATGTACCATATAGCTCGGTTTCTAGGGGGCATAGCTGCAGGGGTGAAATTCAAGATCTGTAGACCCTCAAGAACAGGCTCATTGGGTCTAAGCAGCCTAAAAATAGCTTGTTGGGTATAATTGTGTGTTTCTAGAGTTGAGGGATTGACAATTTGTAGGATAGAGTTCAAATAGGAAGGGGAAATGGTGATTTTCTGGCCCCTCACCTTGGTTGTAATCCTCTCCTCCAATAAATTCCCATCTTCATCCAAACGGTTGTCAGATTGCATGTGAAAGTAGAAGACTTTCACAAGCTTGGGACTATATGGAGCTCTAATGGAGATTAGGGACTCAAATTGATTCAGCCAAGGACTCAAATCCAAATTACAGTCTTCCTTAAGCTTGTCTAAATCAATAGAAACAATTGGGCAGAAGGATTTCTCATCAAACTTTTCCCTAAACTTAGATCCTTCCTCAGCAGACATGCGACATAGTTCCTCAGAAAAGCCATTAGGTATCCTAGAATGATTATAAATCTCAATTATAGTTGGATTGTTCTGGGATACCTGAGAAGCATCTTGCTCTGGTCGTTGAGGTGCAGAATGGGCTTGAGAACTAGCTTGCCCAGCGGTGGGAACAGAGTGTTCAGCCGTCCTCTTCCTCTTGAAAGGTCGTTTCTCCCTCTGAGGTGCGACAGACTGAGGTGCTTTCCCTTTTCCTTGAGGTACTGGCTCAGGGTCGTGTCTTTTCTTTGTGCGTTCCTCGTTGATCGTGACTCCCTTGGGTCTAGGCGGCTGAGTCTCTGTGTTTTCCCCTGGAACCCCTTTGATTGATTTGTCAATCCCATAGCGTAGAAGAGTGGAACGAGTTTTTGTTCTCACTGGACGTTCTGGACGAGCCTGGGAGGAGGATTGGGTTACTTTAGGGTTTGATTCTGTGGAGATTGATTGCTTGGAAGCCATTTTCGCAGAGATTGGAAGAAGGAGAAGAGAGGTTTTTGGGAAAGATTAGGTCAGAACTTGAGGTTTGAGTGAAGTGAGGAGGAAAAATCAAGTTTCAGAATATATAGCAATCGCAGCAAACTCGAGGTTACACTAGTAGGCTTGAGTTTGCCATAAATTTTACTAACCTGGACTTCAAGAGTGTATCTGAGAACTCTTGAACTTCACCTATAAACCTGAGGTTCATACTTAGAGGCTCGAGTTTGTGACAATCTTTGAACTTGGTTGCTCTCTGTATCCCGTGAACTCGAGGTTACTAGTTGTAGGGTCGAGTTCCCTCATGTTGTTGAGTTCAAGATTGCTCTCTGTCTGAAATGAACTTGAGGTTGCCCACTTATAGGCTCGAGTTTGGCTATCATCAAATCCCCATTTCTTCTCTGCCTCTCTCGAGCTCGAGTTCATAATTGGTAGGCTCGAGTTTGCTCCCCTTTTCAGCAAACTTCATGAATAAACATCCTGCATAAAACATATCTTGACACTTCGATGCTTAAGTTAGTAACAATTAATCATTAAAACCTAAACTAACATTGGGTAAAAGAGAGCTTACAACTCATTGGGATTTACCATTCCCAATTCTCTTATGAAATTAAATTGCTCTTTGGCCAATGGCTTTGTGAAGATATCAGCGAGTTGAAGATGTGTTGGGATGAACATGACCTTGACATCTCTTTTCTAAACATGATCCCTTATAAAATGATGTCTCACATCAATATGCTTGGTCCGAGTATGTTGAACTAGATTCTTGGCCAAGCTTATTGTGCTTGTGTTGTCACACAATATCGGGATCTCCTTCAGATTGACTCCTAAGTCTGCAAGTTGTTGCTTGAGCCAAAGTACTTGAGCACAACAACTTGAGGCAGCTACATATTCAGCTTCTGTGGAAGACACAGCCACACTGGTTTGCTTCTTGCTAAACCAAGACACAAGTGAATTTCCAAAGAATTCACATTGACCACTCATGCTCTTTCTATCAGTCTTGTATCCGGCATGGTCTGAATCTGAATATGCCACCAAATGTTCGGGTTGACCTTTGGGAAGCCACAATCCAAGTGTTTTCGTGTCAGCAAGGTATCTGAAAATCCTCTTCACATGCTCAGCATGAGATTCCTTTGGAGCATATTGGAACCTTGCACACATCCCCACACTGAATTGGATGTTTGGCCGACTTACAGTCAAATAGAGCAATGATCCAATCATTCCTCTATACTTGGTGATGTTGAAGTCTTTGCCCTTTTCATCTGCATCCAATGATGTTGTTGTACTCATTGGAGTGTCAGCTCCATTGAATTGTCCATCTCAAACTTCTTCAGCAGATCATTGAGATACTTTGTTTGGGAGATGAAGATTCCATCCTTTCTTTGCTTGATTTGCAGCCCAAGAAAGTAGTTGAGCTCTCCCATCATGGACATCTCAAATTCTCCCTACATAATCTTTGCAAACTCCTCACACAAAGCATCATTAGTAGCACCAAAGATTATGTCATCAACATAAATTTGCACAATCAAAGTTTCATTCAACTTATTTCTTTTAATGAATAATGTTGTGTCAGCTTTGCCTTTGATAAACCCTTGATCAAGAAGAAATTGACTTAATCTCTCATACCAAGCTCTTGGAGCTTGCTTGAGACCATATAAAGCCTTTTTAAGTCGATAAACATGATCAGGATGCTGTTCGTTTTCAAAACCAGGAGGTTGCTCAACATAAACCTCCTCTTGAATAAAACCATTCAAAAATGCACTTTTAGGATTCAAGTTTGAAATGAGTAATTGTTATCTTATTAGCTTATATGAATGTATTTCATGTATGACTGATTATGGTTACTAAATAATTTGCATGCGTGTATCCTAGCTATGGATTGAGACTACGTGTTCCATAGGGCTGCGTGTCCTAAGAATGGAGTTGCGTGTTCCATAAAGGGCTGCGGTCCTTAGCTGTTAATTGCGGTTACAGTGCGACTTGTTTACTGTGAATTATTCTATGCTTATACATGTGTTATATTGTCATTTACATTTCATACTTGCATATGAGAATAACTGTTACCCCTGGGATTCATTCATTTGAACTCCAGACCGCATAAGAGAAACAGGCAGTGGATCGGGATCGAAAAGGAAGACGCAGGTGTAAGGATTACAGCTAAATGAGCTTTTTGGTGAATTTTGAATAGTTGGACAATATTAGTTCGTTTATCATTTGTCTATTTTTAGATTATTGTAGTAAGATACCCCTATGGGATAGATATTGTTCGCGAAAAATTTATCCTCATATTTTTGAACTAAGTTATTTTATGAAAGATTTATTCTGCAATTAAGTTGTCCAAATCATTTCGATGCTTGTCCACTATAACTCTGATAAATAAAGGCGCATTTAGGACGGGCGTTACAAGAAGAGCTGTTTTCATAGGAAGAGAATCATGTGAGATCCACTTCAGAGAAGTATAAAGGCCAAAACTCTTAATAGAGTAAATGCTCTTATCATTAGTCTAGAAGAGGACAATGGTTACCCTAAAAGTGTCTGAGAAGCACTAACAGGACCTACAATGGCATAAAGCAATACAAGAGGATATGGATTCCTTTTAGCACCAACTAAAAACGGGAAATCATTGATTTGTCACCTATAGCTTAAGGAAATTGGGAACAAGTGGGTTCACAAGTACAAAGGAAAATAAATCAATTGATAAACCTATGGCACACTTAGTGGCCGAGGGGTACATGCGATAGAAAACATTGTATGTTTTAACTCTGAAAGGCTAATATTGGCTATGACAAAAGTGTAGGCTTGAAATTACATCAAACAAATGCAATGATTGTGTTTCAAAATTGGAAATGCTAGATGAGAATCTCTATCTAAAGAAACTAAAAGGCTTCATAGAAACAACCATTTAGGTAGTAATGCTCGAGGTTTCATAGAGTGAACACCTGATCAACTTTGAAGTGATCAAAGAACACCACTACATACATGTCATATGATCTCGGGATGATATTGTGATATTATCCTCATATCAATGGCACATTATTAGCCATAATAAGTGCTTATTTGGATCCTCTTATTTTTAGCTTCTCTTTTCCTTATAAGCAGAAGCTAGGTCAAGTAGGTTTTTACACAAGCTCTAATAATAAAAAGACTTTTTTTACAATGAAGAAAAAAGTCAAAAGCCAAAAGCTGCTGGGGAGGAGCTTTTTTTTAAGCTCTTATTTCATAAGCAAAGGAGGAGAAAGGGAAAACAACTGAAAGATATTAACTTTCGATGCAAAATATAGATCATCACAGACAAAAACTTGTCACCAAGAACTTTTGTATTAGCTTTTAGAAGAGCAGCAATATTATGATATGTATCATTTTGAAGCAAGGACTGTTGCAGCGTTTTCATGGCCACTATGCCTTCAACAAACTAGATCAACAGAAAAAGCCCCAAATCTTCAGATATCTTTAGATGCTTATGGTGGAGTTCGCCAATCTTGAGTGTTCGGATCAGATTGTTTTTGGCAAAGTGCTATCTTGTTGCTGTCTTTTGTGCTGCCTCTACCAATTCCCAACCATCAAGCCACTAATTGCTTCCACCCGACCCCAATCATCATCACACTCTTCTTTGATTTAGTTGAAGATATGAAATCAATCACTAATTCAAACTTGATATATATACATATTCAATTCTTTTCAGTAGTTGCGCAAAACACAGTGGGTTTGATTTGATTGAGCGCATTCTTGCTGAAATGTCATATCTGGGCATTGAAAATAATAATGTGATATACAGTCAATATGTGCTTATGACAAAAATTTTGCCAAACAACTTATTTATAATTTGAGCTTTTAAGTAACTTTTAAATTAAAAAATTTATACAAGTATCAAACAACTTTTAGCTTTTTCTAAAATGCTATTTTTTTTAAATCTTTAACTTAAAAGTAGCTTTTAGCGTAAAAAATAGAGGATCCAAACAGGCGCCAAGTCTTAGAAGGTTAAGACAATTAGGGATTAGTCACCCTTGAAATTTTGAGTTGGAAGGAATTACGCAAATCGTAACATATCTTGAAAGACAAGATAAACAGAGATTCCACAATGAGACTATATTGTGTTTGTCACAAAAAAGAGTCACACAAGTATAATCCTTAAGCATCTCATTGTCAAAGTATGTGGACCCAAAATGCCCTTGCAACAAAAAGATGTAACCTAAGTGAAAGTATGTGTCCTGCAAAGGAATCTAACATATAGTGCATGAAAAGAGTCTCATACTCTAGTGTAATTGGTAGCTTCATATACACATTACTATACACAAGACCAAATACATGGTAAATGGTTGGACTTTCAAACTTTCTTTCTTTTTTTTTTTTTAATCAAACCCATATATGAGCACTACTACAGAAATTGGTTTTAACGTCCCAGATTGGCATCCTATTATTAGAAAAGGAAGTAAAACAAAACGCGGTGGCATTTTTATAATTAGCAGGTGACTTTTAGAGTCTAATTTTATTTCTTAAATGCCAAAAGTAACGAAAAGGAGTCTAAGTCCAAGAATTAAACTCCCTAGGTCGAAAAAAGCAAACCATTTGGAGTCTAAGTCTATGAATTAGACTCCCTACATTAAAATTTGGAGTCTAAGTTTAAGAATTAGACTCCTTAGCCCCCCCCCCCAAAAAAAAAAACCCATTCTCGCGGGCCATCGCTTCTCATTCTCTGGGAGCCATCGATTCTCATTCTCTCATTCTCAACCCTGGTTTGCCTTGTCTCTGTCCTCACTCCGTCGTTGCTCCGTCGTCCCCCTCTCCACCGTAGGTCCTCCGATCTTCATCTCTTCCGCGTATTCATTTCGGTTTTCCAATTCTCAACAGTCAAGTAGGCAAAAGGTACTTTCTTCTCTTCTAAATCTCCTAATCTAGGATTCCTTCATTATTGATTCTGCTCGTTCCTTCAAACCAAGTGCAGTCTTGCCCTAACCCCTGAATCTCCATCATTTCTATTTGTGATTTTGCGTTTTTTCTCCAGCTAATTGAGTTACATTAGAGCCAAAAACACAAACCCAGTGGAATTGCCAAAAACATAGCCATTACATGCAAAATCGCATTGTTTTTTCATAAAGCGGAAAAAAAATCTTGCCGTCTTGCCCTAACCCCTGAATCTCTTTCATTTCTATTTACGAAAAAACACTCCAGAGGCAGAGGCGTAGCGCATAGCTCTTCAATTTTCATCTCTACTGGCTTCTGATCGTCTGCTCCTCTCTGACTATCGTCTGACGCCTCCGATCGTCTTCCTCTCTTCGATTAGCAACAATCTGATAGACTCACACCTCGTCTCTTTGTTTGAGGAATTAGAATTTTTAGGTTGGGATTGTGTAGGAACTTGTGTAGGAAACAAGTTTGAATTGCTGTTGACTCCTGGATTATATATTTCATCTTGGGTCGTTTGAGGAATTAGAATTTATTCACTGTCGTTTGAGCTTATATACTAACTTGTGTTGGAATTAGAATTTTGAAGTTGGAATTGTTGTTAACTTCTCGACTAATTGCATTAAGTTGAAATTAGAATTTTTATTCAGAACTTGTGTAGGAAACAAGAAAACAATAATCTTTGATGTTATTTGCTGATATTCTGAACTTCTCGACTATTATTTAGATGAACTAATTTCTTTGCTGCTATTCTGAACTTCTCGACTATTATTCTTTGCTGATATTCTGAACAAGGAAACAAGAAAACAAAATTCTTTGCTACTATTCTGATATTCTTGACTATTATTTAGATGAACTAATTTCAAAGAAGGTTCTGAATCTCATCTCTCAAGGCCTTGTTTAATAAGCTATATGCTGATAAAAAAAATCTCCTTTAAAAATGAAGGAATTTGAGTTGTCATCTTCATGTGTGTTTAATAAGCTATTTATTGTTCTTGACTTTCATGATGACAAAAAAGATTGAATTTTTGGTTGGAAGAATAATAATGTGAAAAATCTGGGTACATAGTTTATAGTGATGAATGTGTATGTGTCTCTTTTTTTTTTTTTGGAAATAGAGATATATGTGTTTTGGGTTTGGGATAACAATGCATTGAACAGAGGATAATAATGAAATTACTTATTAGTTTTTCAGAAATCTGAATTGACTATAATCAAAGGTAATGAAATTAATTTATGAGATTATTGTAATCGTATTTCTCTTGCTATTTATGCAAAACACCAAAAAGACTTCTAACAATTGATCTCGCATCTGTTTTATATGCTGTTCAGCTTCAAAATATGCTGGTTATGTCCTATCTGTCCATATGTGTAGCATGGTAAGCTCCTAAACCTTTGCCTCATTTTCATTTTCATATGCTGCTTAATTTGTTGATTTAAAGTTATAAACTTTGCATTCTAACTGCTTATTTGGATCAAGATTCTTCGGTATTGGGAAAAATTTTATTCGATTTTTTTTCTTTCAAATACTTCTGTTGAATGGTACTGTTGCAGATGGGCCCAAGATTCCCTTTTTCAATACAATCCTTATCAAGAGTAGCTGATAGTTACAAGTCTCTGAATCTAATATAATGTGGCCTGGGGCAACTGCAGGCTTCTAGCATCAATCTTAGTTTTGATCAACATATTTTGGATTTTCTTTACTTTTCATGTTGTCATCATTGATTCTATAAGGTTGCTTAATGCCCTGTGTTATATGTGACAATTGATAAACTAGACTTCCATTTTTGGCATATTGTGTAAGCTCATAGCATGTTAGGCTTTTATGGTAGTTTCAGAATTACCCCTTTGGAAATATTTAGTCAGGATTAAAAGCAATTTAAAGGGAGAAGCCTAACTTATTGAATCTTGCAGTTTTGGCTATCTGATAATCCATTCTTGGGGCACGGATACTATCACAAATAAAATTTTCTTGGTTGCTTGTTATCCTATTTTTGAGAGTCATGTCTTTAAGTTGGGCTTGGAGTAGTAGGCTACTCTCTCTATTTTCTTACGTTTTAATAAAATAAATTTAGAGGATCACTAGCCCTGCATTTCTGCATTTGGGTATTCTTTATTCTCTTTCATCATCGTGTTTGTATAGCCTTTAGAGGCATATTATTAGAGTGGTCTTGTGAAGAAGTAAAAGCTTAGTTATTATTAGTGAAAGGAAATACCTGTTGGTCAATGACAGCAAAACTTATAGCTTAAAATTGGGTTATCAAGCTTTTTGCCTGGTATAATATTCTATAAAATATACTTCAATGAGATGTATTAGTTTACCTAATGATGGATTTCTGTTGCATATATCTTTGATTAGTCAGAAGTTAGGATGATAGACATATGCAGAGTGTGCATCAGGGTTCTTAAACCCGAACCGGACCAGACCGGCCAATTTGGACCGGAAATCGGCGAACCGGCCGGAAAACCGGTCCGAGTTAGGGTCAAACTGGGGTTCCGAGTTGACCCGAAGTCAACTCGGTCAACCCGGCCTGAATCGGCCAAGTTGGCCAAGTCACTGATTTAAAAAAAAAAAAACTGTCGCCTGAAGAGAGAAGGCAGTGTTGATGTTTACAGAGATAGGGAGATGGAGATAGAGAATGGACGTAGCTGTAGATCCATCCATGGCTGTGAGTTATGCAGTGTTTGTCGACAGCAATGCTTTATATTTGCTGAAAAAGGTGACAAAGGTGAGGATGGTGCCTCATATTCACCGATGAAAGAAAGAAGCAAGAATAAGGATGGATCTGCAGTTCAGCTTCCTTCTTCTACTCATCGCCATGGATGGATTTTATCCACTGTGTCCACAAGCAGCAGCAAGATAATATTGTGATAGACACAGAGTGTATGCCGAAATATTGGAGGGCTTAAAGTTTTAGTGCAGGAACTGAGGCACACAAGTAAAACGATACTGAAGCCCCTTTCTTCTTCTTTGATTTGCTCATGTCTTTAAGCTTGGAAAGCCACACATTTGATAATTGGTATCTGACAACACGCTTCCCCTATCATAGCATCAGAAAAGCTACCTTGGCTCTATAATCAAAATCCCGTGACTTGCGAATAAAAGAGAAATATCTCTGACATGTGATCTCTTTTTTCAAACAAATCCAGATGGTATTACACTTCTTCCCATATTACACATCCTCCGATGTTTATAAAAAAATATTTTTTTATTATTAAAATATAAATACTTTTATCTATTTTAATTAAATTATATTTTTTAATTAATACCGGTTTGACTCTGATCTGACCCACTGACCCTTAACCCAGTATCCTCACTGTTTCAATGACCGGTCCGATTTTCAGAACCTTGGTGTGCATATTTTTGGATGGATTGTAGCCTAGAACTAAATACTTTGGTTGGCCAAGGAATTTTCACTTTAACATTTTTGCCAGCTTCTCCTCTAAGAACAACGTTGTAGGAAAAGGTTTGTTAGCTACTAAATCTAATAAATACATCCATTTGTTTTTATACTTTAACATAACCAGTTTTCTAGTAATTCAGCTGAACAATATTATAAAATACTTCCAATCACAATTTTATCAGTGGCTTTCCTGTCATCTGCTTTATTTATTTTTTCTTAATGTTCACATGGTTGATTTTTGTTTCCTTTTTTACTTCACTATCTTTATTGTTATCACTGGTTGTTTATTGTCTAATTCATACTATTAAATCATTAGTGATTCTGCATTTGTAGATTGTGACATTTCTCATCCTTCTTCTTGATGATAAATTTCCCCTAATACGAAGCATTTCATACTTGACACTCTCTTGTTTTAAAGCTTAATTTATAATACTTGATCTTTGACTCATTATTTAATGATTACATTTTTCAGGTTTTCTATGTCTGGTTTGATGCACCAATTGGATATATCTCAATCACTTCATATTACACATCTGATTGGGAGAAATGGTGGAAGAACTAAGAGAAAGTGGAGTCGTATCAGTTTATGGGCAAAGACAATGTGCCATTCCACACTATAAGTATGATTTTTTTTTAAATATATTTTTAGATGGGTTAAAATCGAAGTAGTTCATTTATTATTCTTAATTGAAGGGGCTTTTTTTTTTGGCTATTAAGAGCTCTTTTTGTTTTGCTTGGGGTTAATTATATCTTTAATGTATTATGGAAGTGGATCTCTACAACTTATTACCATCTCCGCATAGTAGCTATTTTCTTGGTGGAGTTCTGGGAGGAATTAACATTGACATGGATATGGCAACATGACATAAAATGAAGTGTCCATATGTAATTTAAAGTGAAATGTTGCATCTAATATGGATGTCTAACATGTGTTATTTGAGCTACCTTTGCTTGATAGGTGGTATTAATAATTGATGCACTAAGTTCAAGCATAGTTTAGGCAAATAGTTGTAACACATATATTAAATCTTGTTCTTCAGGTGATGTTCCCCTCTACTTGGAACTGGTGAAAATTGGACTCTAATGAAGACTATTAGTGTTACTGAATACTTGAACTATGAAGCAGGTAAGCAATCTGAATTATGATAGCTTTCATTTTTTAGTTGAAGCTGATGAATAAATATGTGTGGTTGAACTTCTTTAAAAGTGTTTATCATTTTGTGCCTGCTGATATGTAAAAAAGTGTGAGCAGTGCATATACGAAGCAAATATTTTGTTTACAAAAAAGAACACTTAAGGAGTCTAATTTTTGGAATTGGACTTCTAAAGTGAGACTTAAGGAGTCTAAGTATTGGAATTAGACTTCTTAAGTCATGACTTAAGGAGTCTAATTCTATAACTTAGACGCCTTATATTAGGCATCTAATTTTAAAATAGGACTCCTTAAGTTTTCCCTACGGCGTTGCCTAGATATACGTCCCCCCGGAAAAGGACGTCAAAAGTACAAAAAATAGGACTTCATATCCCTGTTTTGTAATAGTGGAAATACTGTGATGTTGTGAGGATAGCTATGAGATAGCTTAAAAGAATCATGAATTACAAGTTGTCATCAAGTAACAACTCACATTTGCAAATATACTCCAACGTAAAATGGACTGGAGAATTGGAAAAGTGACATTCAGTTTTAGGAAAGGCATTCCTGCTGAATAGTAAAGTTGGTGAAGTAACAAATAGACATGTGTATCTTTGTTTTTTATGGAATCACAATACATAAGGTGTTATGCCATCGTCCAAAAGGGCATGAGGAATAAATGTTGAAAAGAAGGGTTCAATCTAATATGCTATGATGAACAAGCAACAATCGCTTATGCTAAGAACCCTCACCAACACAGCAAGACTAAAGGAACTTAAGTTGAGGGAAATAAAATGTTTGGTAAAAACAAAAAACAGTTGGTTTACTGGGAAGAAGAGGTAAAATACCCATAACACCCATTAAAAAAAGAAAAAACCAAAGCATGCTTTCCTCACTCTCGTCTCCGCCTTTACTTCTGTCACCGGTGTCCTCTCAACTCCTATAAACTCATACTTATATTCAACTCCTATCAAATCATACTTACATGGGGACAAACACTTGTCAACTCATACTCAACATAAGCTTGTTTTGAAATTATGACTATGTTTTATAAAATGAAATTTTCAAGATACACATGTCGTAAACAATTCCAATTGACTGATACATGAACAGTAACTTCATTCTTGAATTCACTATTCACATACTCTGTTTGACTCAATTATGTGTTTTACATGGATGAAGTTCAATAATTTGATCATATCTCTCAAACCACAGATCTGATTGACGTGTAACTTGTTTCATATAAGACTAGACTCCCAATGTATCACACAGACACTAAAAGCAAGCTTAAAGGAGTTTGGATGAAAGAGATATGGACTTTGGAAGTTGACATTGGAATTCTCACTTTGTTTTCAAAACATTTGTCATTTATCAGAATATAACTGTTAGAATACAATGATTTTGGAGCTGATTCTTTTTTCATTAGAAAGAAGACTTAAAGAGCTTTATAGGGATAGGTCATTTGCTAAATTTAGATTTATATTTGAAGAGTTATCGCCACTGGAAGTTAACATCTATTCTAACTTGGTTGGAACAAAGTTGACAAGTTCGAACATAACACTCACCTAAGAGTCTGAGTTCGAATGCGTAAACTGACAGCAACTGAAACTATGCTACAATTAATTTCAGTATATGGGAGGAGAAGGCTGGTTTTGAGAAATGGAAATAAGTGGCAGAAATTGAAAGTGGTGAAACTAAGTTAATAATAGTAAAAGTAATGGAAATAACTTCGTCACATTTAAATACAGAATCCTTGGACATTGTTTGTTACATAACAAAGTTTAGAAAGCTTTACAACCAAATTTTGCAGTCCAATAGAAACAAAAGACAAACTTGTGTCCAACTTTAACTTAACTAAACTACCTACTGCGCCAAAAGATCTAAAAACTGTCTCTTGCAAAACCTTAATAAGGATTTTGAAGTTTTTCAAGCGTTGATTCTTCTTTGTACAAAATGATGCATCACTTGCGTTCAATGTTGTGGGTCTAGTTTCCCTTGCCTTAAACTTGTCATTCGCATCGAACTTCAACTATCGTCACTCCCACCTTCAGCTGATCGGTCATTGGTACTTAAAGATGGACTATACACAATGCCTTTTTCATTCCTTAAATTGTCTGTCCTAAGAAGATTTCAAAGCCTGCCGATTTCGATGGGATTTCACTTTCCCACGTTCAAGGGAACTTGACGCCAGGCGAAAACTCAGTTTGAATGAAACTTCATGCACTAAGCATTTTTTTTCGTGAGAACCCTGTCGTTTTTCCATTCCCTCTCGTCACTTCCTTGTAACAAACAAACCCTAAATACATGACCTGACTTGTAAAGGCAAGGTCCATGATTGGATAGAAAGGATAGTTATTGTCTAAATATAGAGATAGTGGTTTAATAAGATTTTGATCTCGATTTTGAAGAGAGAATATCACCTAGAGGGGGGTGTATAAGAGATTTTAAAAAAATTCAGATTAAAGACGATTAGCAATGTGAACAGAGGAGAGACAGAGAAAGATGACACAGAGAATTTATACTGGTTTGGTCTAACTCCTCGACCTACATCCAATCCCCAAACACGGTTACAATTACACGCTCTATACTTGAGATGATCCTCACTACAAAAAAACCATTAATTACCCACAGAATCTGAGACGGAAAATAATCCGTCAGTAATTAGAGATGGAATACCCACGGAAATCTGTCGATAATATTATCGGTTTTCTTTTTTTTTTAAAAAAAAAATTACCCATGAAATTCTGTAGGTAATTCCATGGGTAACTTAACGTATTATTTTTAAATAAATAAAGAAAAAATTACCCATGAAACTCCGTAGGTAATTTTACGGATTTGTTTTTTAATAAAGAAATTATCACCCACGAAGTAATTTAAGGTTCCTAATAAAACAAAATCAAGTCTCTCTTCGTTGCCACGCGACTTTCTAACTTTCCCTCCTCTGTGAAAAATTCCATTCGGTCGTCCGAAAGCCCTTGGGCTCTTCCAACTTCCAGGCTCAACTCTCCTCACTCTCCTCTCAGTCTCTAACTCTCCTCTCAGTCTCTAAGTCTCATCTTTAGTCACCATTTGACTCACCCTACTTCCACTATTCGAAGCTTGTGACTCACAGTACTCGATGCCTACATATCAGGGTTTCCTCAGCGATTTTTTTCTCTGAAACGGTGCTTAATCACTTCCATTATTAGGTAATGCTTGTTCTTCTTCTTTGATTTCCCACTTCTTCTTTTCACTTTGTGATTCATCGATTCCGAGGATCTTGTTCTTTTCTGCGGATTGGGATTCTTGAAAGGGATTACAGTCGGTTTAGCTTTGATTACTCCCTGTCGTTCGACTTTTAAGATCTTTATGTTTAGAAATGTCTTATTTTTACCAGCAGGAGTTGACTCAAGTGGAAGGGACTTGGGCTGCTTAAGCAGGGGTCTCAAGTTTGAGTCCTTGTGGATGCAGAAAACTCCCCTAGGAGAGGCCCCCGCATATGCGCCCGACAGAACCTCGATCTGGACTAGGCAGGGCAAAGCTCTGTTGAACCGGGTGCAATAGCAAAAAAAAAGAAATGTCTTATTTTTTGGTTCGGATCCAATTCGACCGTAGACTTTTAATTGATGGATGTTTGTTATGTTACAAACCTAATATTTAGCAAAATTTTACAAGCAACGGTTTTGATGTAGGTTAAACCTTGAAGGAAAAATGTTCTCTATTTGTTTATTTATTTTTTCCCGTGGCTGAGGGTGAAAACCTAGTGATTGTATTGACTGAGTTCGAATCTTCTTATGTCGGCAAAAGAAGGGTATTCAATTTAGTTTTAAGTTGTGAAATTATGGAAAGCAAATCTTCTTTTGCAGGCTGGTACACTACACTTCAAGTGTTGTTTTGCATGGAATTTGAGAAAACGACGCAATGAACTATATTTATATATTTAATGATTCAAAGTGTAAAGGATACAAAACTCATATTTCTCAATTCATTTCCCTAATTTTTATTTGTACACATGTCTGTGATGAGTTTGGCCTCTCTCTTACCAAGCCATTCTCTTTTTTCCATTTTTTTTATTCTTAATTTGTAGAGAACAAAGCTTGCAGATGAAAAAAGATAAGCTCGATATCGTCTTCCAAACTCACAAGTCACAATAACATGGCCATTTTAACAGCTTTGAATTTATGGTGTCTATGTTACGGTTCCCCCCCCCCCCCAAAAAAAAAAAAACTTTACTTTTTGTTACTTGTTTCAATCTGGGTTGTTGATGTGTTTCAGTTCGGACTTTATGTTTTGTGAGTTTTGGGCTTCTATGGTTAGAAGTGTCTTTTCTTAGGGTGTGTTTGGTTTGAAGGGAGAAAAAATAGAGGTTACCTTATTTGGTTTGATTTCACACATGGTGTTGGTGAAATTGTATAGAAGAGAAATTTAGTTAAACTAAGATTGTTGAAGCTTATGAGTTGATTTTGCATAATGCATATGAAATAAGTAAAGAACAATAATATTTTTTTATATTGTATTCTCTTCTTGAGTTTTCTAAATAATTTTTTCTTGAACTTTAAATTTAATTAATATGTGAAGTATTTCATAATTGTGGTTCATGCATGGAGATGGTGAAATGATTGTTTCTAAATGGACAAAATGTTGAATCTGTCAAGTATCATTCATTTGTCAACTTCTTGGCAAAGCCTCATGCTGAAATCACATAAACATGAAATTCTTTGTTTGGATGTGGTATCATTGTTGGGATCCGTAAATGCAAAAAAAAAAAAATTTACAAATCCCATCTGAAGATCTATCAACAGCGTTTAAATCAAGTTCGTTTGAAAGAAACCGAACCTATATCGAACTGGTGTACGTCTCGTTCTATTTGAACTCATGGGCTACTTACTCGATCAACAGAAGTCGACTCTACGAATCTCCTCCCTCTACCGATATCCACACGAATAGCACTTGAACATGGACGGTAGCGTGCTAGTGCCTTCAAACCCTGCATCTCTCCTTTCTCTCTCTAGGGTTTCTCGCGTCTTTTCTAATACGTCTGGCAAAATGTCCCGTAGGTTTTTCTAAACCCCATGGGCATATTATATATACAAAATTAATCCTTATTAATCTTGAAATATGAATTTATATTAAAATAATATATTAATTAAATCCATCCAATAGATCTAATCTAATCTATTTATTTAATCAAAATTAAAAGTCTTATGATTTAATTTATCGCTATAAATTAAATCTGAGATATGATATTTATCTATTAAATTAAATCTGAGATACTATATCTCAATTGTAATTAAATCAGATATATGATATCTTTATTTGAAAATTAAATCTGAGATACAATATTCCTATTTGTTTTAGATATTTAATTTATCAAATAAATTAAATATAAAAATATTATATAATGATATTATAATCTCTATTAAATAATATTATTATATTATTTTTGAATTTAATAAGATATATATATATATATATATATATATATATATATATTCATCCTAGATGAAATACAATATTCATTAAATCTTAGACATATCTAAGATTCAATGAATGTGGACACTTTTGCTCGTGTTGGGCTATTCTTGTGTGCGACCCTGTAGGCCCAAATGAGATTGGTAGCGGGCCAATACTGTACCAGCCCACAAGTCGCAAGTGGCCTCTAACAAGACATTGTGACTACCCAATTCATATGGGGATCAATGATACAATACAATATATCGTACAACAATGTCAGGTCCCTTTTATCAAGCGATAATTTGGCCAAGAATGAGGCATGGATAATGTCAACTTCTTGCTCTTAACCATTACTTTCTCGATTCTTAAGTAGTCTAATAGAAATGGAAACTCCTTTCCATGGTAGTATGGCCATGATAATTGAATATTTCATACACTACGTTTTGTCTCTTGATTAGTAATTTAGGACTCTTTAGCTAATAAATAATGACTTTTATATCTATTTGGGCTTTGGGCCTTTGATTATATTTTAGCCATTTTTAATAGTAAAATTCCAGTTTTACATTGCTTCGCTATTTTTACCATAACTCTTGAACCAGACATAGGATTTGCCTCATTTTTGTCTCATATTTCA
This sequence comes from Acacia crassicarpa, assembly GCA_034222035.1. Classification (NCBI taxonomy): domain Eukaryota; kingdom Viridiplantae; phylum Streptophyta; class Magnoliopsida; order Fabales; family Fabaceae; genus Acacia; species Acacia crassicarpa. The sequence continues at coordinate 10,299,054 of JAWXYG010000008.1, read as the reverse complement.
GATGATTCAGAGAGCTACAATTGTTATAAAGACATGAAGAGAAAATTCGGACAAGAGGGAGGTTGATTTTTGAGCCGAAGTCATATGTTTATTTCTGGATTTTTATTTGTAATTAAAGCCCATTTTTAGTATTTTCTATTTTGGGCCTGAATTGTGGATTGGAGCCCCATTTTCGTTTTGCCATTTAGGGTTAAGTGTGGCAGCAGTAGAAAACACCTATTCATTCATGTTTTGTTAAACTTGTGGATCAAAATAGAAGCTTTTATTTTCTCTCAAATGTTCTTCATATGTTCTTCGTGTTCTTGGCGTTCTTCATCTATTCTTCGTTTTTCCTAGTTATGTTCGGCAAAATCTCTGTGATTAGCCCAAGGATTAAGGATTCTACTGTCCAGAGGATTCGCACTTAACCGGTAACCGTCTAACTCGTTTCTGTATTCTCTGATCGGATTCGATTTTTGGATTTGGATTGAGTTTTTGATTAAAAACCCAGATCGATATTTCCAAGGACGTAGTTCGAACTAGGTTAAAGTATTATTGTGCGATTGTACAGTTATACGCCACTGATTCGAACAAATTATGAATGATTGTTCAGTTGAGGGAAATTCTGGATAAATGCAGAGGTCTCGGTTTATCTAGAGTCGATCACGAGTTTGGTTGTGAATCTGTTTCGTCCGAGGAAGGAAAGTGAATCCGTAATCCTGGGTTAATCTCTGTAAACTGTTTAACCTCTGTTTGATTTGTTATGTTTCTGCTTGTTTCATTTTGTCTCTGTTTAGTTTCGTTTTTATTCTGTTCACATCAAAAACCCCCTATTTTACTGTTGTGTTTCACTATTATCAATCGAACCCGTTGCAAATTCATCGAGAAAACGACCCAGGTTCCCTATTTCTGCAAAAATCTTATTTGAACTTGGTTATTTTGGGAGATATGGCAAATCTCTGTCAGGACATACGTTTCTCAGACTCACTTATCGAAGGGCCCAATATTATCTCTCTACAATTGTGAGGGACAAATTGTAAGTGGAGCTTAAATACCCAAGTGGGGGGTGAATTGGGTATTCTTAAATTTTTTTTGACTAAAGCTCTGTTTTGACTCAATAAAACAGGGGTGAACAGAGTAAGGGATAGAATAGCTGGACATAGAGATTTATACTGGTTTAGTCCTAACAACTTGACCTACATCCAGTCCCCAGACTCTCTGGGATTTCCACTATATCAAAGATTACACACTCTGCACTCAAGAAGTAGTTCTCTCTCTAGAACTCACTCCCCCTTACAAGTTATAATCAATGAACTCCTAAATCACCAAGTCCCCTTGACTTGTGATTCTTTACAATAAATGATATTCAGAAAGAAACTCTCTCTAAGAACAGATATTGATAAACACTGAAGCTCTTTGTATCCGAAGATACTATACAAGTGAAAATTGAAGAAAATAAGTGTAGACTTGAATGCAATTCGTTTTCAGTAGTTGTGGTTGTTGAGAAGACTTGAATGCAACCCTATTTATAGTCAGGAAGCTTTAAATGACCGTTGCTTTCCCAATAGATCCGTTGGAGAAGTTCAGCAGTGGTTAGCAAGTGGTTTAAGTCTTCTTTTCTCTCTAATCTTCACTTAATCCAGTTGTCCAAGTGTTCAGAGTTGACTTGCTCTGGATTAATCCGTAGCAGTTGCTTGTTGTAGAAATCATTCTTAAATGCTTTGTAATCGTGTGCAGATGGATTAGCCAAAAAGGTGCAACTTTCAGGACATAGTATTTAATGTTCTGAACTGCTTTTTGCTTGTTGTCTTAACCCTTCAATAAACATTCTTTAAAACATCTGAAATTCACTAATAAAGTCATTAAACATAGCTAGGAATATCAGAGAATAATATTGGAAAGTATTAAGATCAAACAAGAATCTTTTCCAAAAATCGTTAGATTTGAATTTCTGAATCACCGCTGTAAACTCGAGTTCAGTTCATATGAACTCGAGTTTGGAGCTTCAGTTTGTAAAAGCGTTTTATGTTTAAAACATAAACTGGAGGTTTGAGATCAAAACATAAGGTTCTTAACTCATTGAAAAGTCACATTGCTCTCGGGTTGATTTGAACCCGTGTTTGCAAATATGAACTCGAGGTTTCTTCATCTAGAGAGGAATGTTGCGATTTTTGAGTTTTGGAGAGTTTTTGATTAAGAGGCAAACTTAAGGCTATTATTGACAGGCTCGAGTTTGACACTGTTCAAGACAAAACTTAGTTTTTGCTTTCAAAACGCATACCTGAGGTTTCCAGTGCAAACTCTAGAGTTTTCTTAAGTTGAAAAGTTCTTTACTCTCTGTAAGGTTTGAACTCGGGTTTGCAATGTTAGGCTCAAGTTTGTTCAACTTAGAAAAACTCTGAATGTTTTTGACCTGAAGTAAACTGGAGGTTTATGAAATGAGTCTCAAGTTTACTTTGGTTAAAAGAACCTTGAAAGCTCTCTGCCAAGTGTAAACTCAAGTTTGCAATGATGAACTCGAGTTTACATGTTTTGTAAACTCTTGAGATTTTTCAAACTGGGAAAACTTTACTCAGAATGAAACAGTGCTGAGTTTGTGAAAATCTCTCAATTTGAAAAATTTTTCCCGCCAGAGGTAAACTTGAGTTTGTCATAATAGCCTTGTGTTTACAAGTTATGTAAACTATTGAAGATTTTCTCTGGAGGTTGCAAACTTGAGGTTTGAAGGAAGAGGTGTCGAGTTTAAAAATGTTTTCAAGTCAGGAATCTTTCTGCCTCTGGCAAACTCGAGGTTGCAAAGTTAACCTCGAGTTCACACAAAGTTTTTGAAAACTTTGGAAATCTCTTAAGTTCAAACTTTTAGTTCAGTCTCGAGTTTGAGGATTAAATTGGCGAGTTTGCACCCTCTGTCAATGGCAAACTCGAGTTTGCACATAATAGGCTCGAGTTTGTCGCAGACAGAGTGTTTTGCTTGAAATTGACAATTTTTAATCCACTCTAAACTTGATCAAAAACATCTCCACATTGTTTACAATTGTTAGTACTCATCAAAACACGTAGGGAACTAACACAAATTTCATTTTGACCATTCACATTCTTCTACATGAAAATCACTGATCTCGATCATGACCTTTATCATCACTCGGTCAAAGGTAACTTTTGACTAGGTCAAAGATTAGCGACTCATCATGTAGGAATCCATGATGATCTCAGGTTAAAGGGAGTTGTGACGCGGTTATACATGTATAAGCTTATGACTAAATCCACGCAGCTTTCTCATAGTGGGTCAATCTAGCACTTTATACTCTTACAAGTGCCTATAACTTTGATTCGTATCTCCATATCTCATCAAAGTCATATTGGTTTTATTTCATCTTTGCTCTTGTGTAGATGACCGACCAGGGACATTTAAGATAATCTATAAGATATATCCAAGAATACAGTTATCACTATGAACATGCAAATGAAATGATAACAAAATGGAGAATACTTTAAATGACATAGTTTAAAGTATAATGACTTGCCCCTAGGATATAATTTCCAACAATCATAGCCTTATTTTTTGCCGCTGAAATTTAGGAACTGGATTACGTTCTTGCGTCTATAATTCTGCTATGAAAATGGCTTTGTTTCTACACTAATTTGGTTGTGTGCAATATTATATTTGCTGCTGTGTTGTGTGCACTTGAGAAATTGCTGAAACTGTGTTTGAATTGAGTTTTACTAAACTACCACATTGTGGATTATCGAACTTAGTTGTGATTTATTGGGTTTGCTATTAATAGCTTGAACCTTGTTGAATGTTTCAGCACAATAACCAGCCCCCTTTGACTATTAATTAGTTAAGTACTCCATCAAGTAGCTCATACTATTAGTTATAGGACTTAAACACCTCATCCTGAATTCAACCATATCACCCAAAAAAAATGTCCAACCTTGTGTAAAGACAAGTTTTAAGGATTTTTCTGTGCTTCTGGACAAAAATTGGTTTCTTGTATTGATTTTAATTCATAAACATTCCGACTTGCACATTCTGATTTTAATTCATGATTTGTTTGGTTTCCTTGTTTTTTAAGGTTGAGTTTAATTAAGAATGTCTTCATCAAAATACAATTTTGTTGGGTGTTAATAGATGGGCATACCAGGTAGCATTTGATGACATTTTGCGAATATTCTGAAGTTTGATGGTCTGATCTTTACCATTTGAAATGAAATAGCGTCCATATATGTGATTCCTTCAAGGTGTCCCGTCAAAACTCCGGCTAGCTTGCCTTTATTATTTAAGCAACGTCGATTCAATGCCTAAATTAAACTTCTCTTTTAGAATGTGTCAATTAAAAATACAAAAAAGGACAAAAATAAACTTGTTACCTTTGGACAAAAAGGACAAAAGAGTAACTGTCATGAATCTCCTGCATGCCAATTGCCATAAGAACTGGAACACATTATTTATGATAAAAATACTATTCTTTTTTCTAACATTCATCAGTACTGATTGGCGCAAATGTCTAATGCTTTGACTTTGTAATCTTTGATGGTGAAATTGTGTTTGAGATTGATTGAAATTTTGATATGATGCTTCTAATTTATTAATCATAGATATAGGCAGTTGTCCTTCAAATAGCTTGAACAGCAGGATAGAATTCTTGCTATGACTATATTGTTGAATGAATTTTGTTTTTGTTCATCATCTTGTAAGGATTAATATTCTGTTGTCTTTATTTTTATGTACTTCATTTGCATGATGAATTTCAGAGATGAAAGGAATCTATCAATTCTGAGGGAGTTATCCTATCTAATCATGATGAAGACATTGAAAATGATAGTTGAATATTTTCATTGTTGTTGTAAAAACTAACTTGATGACTGTTTATATCTAGTTGCCCTTCTAGTGACTTTAAATTGTGACATTTATATGAACATGTGCTTTGAACTTGTTCAGCTTTATATCTATATGAACATGCTTATTTTCTTGTTTCAATGCATTTTAATTATTAAAAAAAACTGCCTAAGAAACGTAGGTGTTTTTGCTGAAAGTAAAAAACAAAAACAAAAAATTGAAAAATGGAACATACATGTGAAAATTTGGTCAAATTACCCACAAAATTTACTAGCAAAATTCCGTCTCAGATCTCCCACAGAATTTATCCATGGAATTCTGTCCCAGATCTCCCACGGAATTCCATCCCAGATTACCCACAGAATTTACCTACGAAATTCCGTCCCAGATCTCCCACAAAATATTTCCGTGGCTAATTACCGACTGAATAATTTTGTCCCTAGTCCGTCGGTTATTTTCTGATGGAATAATATTTTGTCTATAATATGATTAGCCACGATATTTTCACTGACGCTTTTTGTTCTGTCAGAAATTATTTACCCACGGAATTCCGTGGGTAATCTCGTCGGTAAATGGAATTACCCATGGAGTTCTGTGGGTAATATGGTGTTTTTTTGTAAGTTGTAATCGTACACCCATACTTGAGATTCCTTAACCTTAAGATTTACAAATAAACAAATAATCAAATAGGTGTTTAAACTTCTCACTGAGTAGATAAAATGATAAACACTGAAGTACAAGAAAATATCTGATGATATTAAATGAAGCTAATGAAACAATTGATCGCAATAATACAAAATTGAATGCGCAGAGTTTCGGTGGTTGGCGGAATTGAATGAGTTGAGCTTTTATATCATTCGTCCATTAATGCCGTTGGGAAGCTTTGAATATAACCGTTGTGTCTCTTCGTAATTCCATTAGGCACAGATGATTTCCATTGAGTTTAATTGACCGTTGCTTTATTAAATGCATTCATCGTCGAAGAACTTTGGGCAGAAGTTGACTTGGAATAATTGTCAGAATAAGTACGCCTCAAAGCAATGTATTCGTTTGCTCAGAGCATTTATTCCATTTATAGTCTCTGCTTACGGCAAGCATTAAATGCTAATTATACATCGGATGCTTTTCGGCTAAACATAACTTAAGCATTTCGTTAGTCAACTGAAAGTCACTCAAAAAGATGATTTGAAGTAATAGAAATGAGTTTGAGAGTGATTAAGAGTAGTTAGATAATAACCCATAATGATTAGAACAGAGATTAAAACATATCGATCGTTTCTGGAATTTTGAATATACTTACTCAGGTAGCTTAATAAATTACTTGAGTAACATCACACATTTTCAAAATAAAATCCCACTGGAAAGATATTACTTGTGTAACAACACTTGTTACTTGAGTAATATCGAAAAGTGTCCAAAAAATAGAAGCCCCTGTAGTGTTTTAGCAAAATTATTTGTGGAGCAGGTGACTATTACTTGAGTAAAGTCCAAAAGTAATATCAAATAGTTCTTTGAAAATGAGCAACTGTATTAAAATTACTTGAGTAACATCTTATGTTACTTGAGTAATATCTGAATATTACTTGAGTAACGTTTTGTGTTACTTGAGTAATTTCGAGAGGCTTCTTGCGATAGTGATGTCTTGAACCAAAAATTAGTTGAGTAACAATATTCTTGAGTAACATCTAAATATTACTTGAGTAACAATATTTGTTACTTGAGTAATATCCAATATTAATTGAGTAACATATTGGCTACTTGAATAATTTCGTGGGTATTCAAAATAGTAGCCGCTGAAGCGAAATTACATGAGTAACAAATATTGGTTACTTTAGTAATTTCGTGGGTATTCAAAATAGTAGCCAGTTAAGCGAAATTACTTGAGTAACAAATTAAATATTGGTTACTTGAGTAATTTTGTGGATATTCAAAATAGTAGCCACTGAAGCGAAATTACTTGAGTAAAAAATATTGGTTACTTGAGTAATTTCGTGGGTATTCAAAAAAGTAGCGACTGAGGCGAAATTACTTGAGTAACAAATATTGTTACTTGAGTAATTTCGCATAAGTAAAAAAAAATGATTGTCCCATTAGCAACATTACTTGAGTAATTAATTGAACTTGCTTGAGTAACAATATTTGACAACCTCTGAACTTATCTTTGAAGTCGACATTACTGCGAGTAATACCAAGAATTACTGAGTAATTTTCTAATGAATCCTCAAATTATATTTTGCATTTCTGCCAACACGTAACAGTTCCATTATATTAGATGATAATTACTTGAGTAACTAAAACAACTTACTCGAGTAATTATATTATCAACATAATTAATATTTACTGATTTAAAAACACAATTTCTTTTCAACAAAAGACTTCAATCAATTAAGTCTTGTTATCATCAAAACTCCTAGAACCAACAAATTTTGCTTTGTGGTAAAAGCCCATATGTTTTCAATAACAAAGATATATAAATATTTTTTTTTTTTACTTGAAAGTTTAAGTGGGATTAGATATGGGTAACCCACAAGGGCTAGGGCAAGCCACCAGCTAGGCTAGCTCAAAAAGCATTTATAAAGGTACTTACAAATCGCCCACCAACAAGACCCTCACATTAACCAGCTGGTATCGAAACTCCTCTGTTTTAAAGTCAAAGTAGGCGCCTTAACCAACTATGTGACTCCTCATTTGCGGATATATAAATATTAATTTCCCAAGTTGTTGTCTCTCAAATTTATACTCCTTATAATATAGGACTCACTTTATTTTTTATTTTTGGGGGGGGGGGGGGGGGAGGGGATTAAAGTACAAAGCGGGCCTCATTGGCAAAAACAAAAAACAAAGTAGGACTCATATTAAGTACAGGAGGTAGTAATAACTTTTTTGCTGGATGATTCTCTCTATCAATTACACATATTTCGGATGGTTTTCCATCTTTAAAGAGGAACGTTTAGGGAAACCAATAGTGATGTTCCACAAAGAATTAATTCAGCCAATTTTCTTAATATCTACAAACTTATTATCTAGCTCCTGCAGTTACAACTGAAAAGGATCACAAGGAAAATGAAGTATAGAGAAATTGGATTGGTCGTAGCCTATCCAAATTATTTATTGAAAGAGAGGCACTATTCATATTATGATATGATAAGAACAACTCATTGAAAAAAAAAAAAAAAGAACTACTTTTTGAAAAGCTTGATATCTTTCCAACGAGATTCCATGTAATGGGAAGGATCATTCTGTGTATAAACCCCAAACTTGAAGTAGTGAGAGGCCTGTCCGCGACCAGCTCCGTTGTATTTGAGAACTCCGTCAATATAAACATTAACATTGGAGGCAGCCACGTCATGGATGACGTTGAGCCTAAACCACCTGTCGTACATGTTTTGGAGCAACACAGGAGATCTGTAATATGTGAGAGAAGCATTATAAACCCTAATCTGAAGGGTTGTTGCAGAAGAGCTTCCTCCAAACACTTGCATTATGCATACCCCACTTGTTCCACTTGGCACGTATCCATACCCTTCAAATTGCCACACCCCACTCGTGTAATCGTGTCCCTTCAAATTTCCAAAATTAAAGCAAATTTTAGATTCATATATATATCAGTTATTGATGATATATCATCTACTTTCATTATAATAATACAGTTTTAATTTGAGTTATTTTCCCCTTTTAAATAGTTGCAGCTTAGTCGCAAAGTGTTGATCAAGCCATTGGTTGGTTGCTCAAAGTGACCAAAGTGTTATAAAAAATATATATTATAACATTTATATCTCATTTTATTACATCTTCTATTTAAATAAGCTTTAGTTTGTCAAAATAATTTCTTTTATAAAAATCTATGTAAACATAAGTCATATCTAATTACTAACTGACCTTTACTCCAACTTCATAACTCAGTTAAAGTAAAATTTATTTTTACCAACGCTAGTCCAAACAAATACAGAAGCTCTCATATCTTGCTTTTAAAGTGGCTTCTCCAAACTAAGAAAAGAGCGTATTATTTATCTCCAATGCTAAAATACAGTTGAGTCATTTGCCCCTCTCAAATACTTGCAAACTTGGAAAGATATTTTACCTTTATAATCACACAAAAAAGAAAAATATATAATACTCTATCCCTTTCATATTATAAGACATTTTACAAAATTATAAGGCCAAAATAATTAATATCTCTTTATCTGTTCTCTTATTTCCCTCTATCTCTTCGTCCCGCACAAATTCGCTAATAATACTCAAGAAGATTCCCTCAAGTAAGAGTTTTCGACCATAGAAACAATATCCGATTTGCCCCAAGTGCATTTAGATAGGGATAGATAGATTGTTATATATATATATATATATATATATAGAGAGAGAGAGAGAGAGAGAGAGAGAGAGAAGGGGGAGACATAAAATAGTGATGATGAGCTTACTGTAATTCGGATCTCAGTCCGAGGCAGAGTGTCGCTGCTGGGGGTAAAAGGCTTGTCTGTGGAGTAGACCCATAACCTGTGAACTCCATTGGAGAAGCTGTAACGCTGGTTCACTGCCACATCATAGGGCTTTTGTACCTTAAAATTTGAACTGTCTAAAGCAACAGCACTGAATCCTTGTGTTGGATCCACTGCTTCGCAACAAACACAAGCTTGAAGGATCATTAGTTTGAAAACAATCACATACAACTTCCATAATTCCACCATTGTTATTATTGTTTCAGCTTGCAGTACACATATATATCACAATACTTTTAGCTTAGCTTCTTCAATCTTCATCACTTGTGCATATATATATATATATATATAGAATAATAATAGATGTAGTCAAATAGAGTGGCCACATTATTGTTGTCAATTAATTGTGTTGAATTCAGAGCATTGAACAGATATTTACGCAGTGATTTCTGACTTTCTTTCTCACATGATAAATGTAATATATGTGTGTCTGAACACGAAGACGAAGTCAAAAAGAGGGAGGATTTTTGTTTAGTCCCACAACACCAAATTTATTTCAGTCAATCCCCATAACATTCTGAAATTTCACTACACACTCAATGGCCAGAATGAAAATAAGTTTTGTGAGTAAAAAGAAAATAATGGCCCTTATGTTTTTTAAAAAAGAAACTAAAAATAAGTTTTATGATTAAAATTGAAAAAAAAAAAGTGTTATCTATAGAGTATATTTATCTATCAAACTATCTATCCCTATCTAAATGAACTTATGGTATTGGATATTGTTTCTCTGGTCAAAAACTCTTTGTTGAGGGAATCTTCGTGAGTATTATTAGCGAATTTGTGTGGGACACTTACGGGGTAGCAGAGAGAGGGAAAGAGGAGAACAGAGAAAGAGATATTAATTATATTGCGCTTATAATTTTGTAAAATGTCTTGCAATATGAAAGGGATAGAGTATTACTCTCTCCGGTTTTAATTATAAGAGCTAGTTGACTTTTTTAGAGAAATTAAGAAAGCTAATTAAATTACTTTAGGATACTTTTATTTTTATTTCTTTCTTCAAACTAATTAGTTTAACTAATAAACTAATATATAATCTAAGGATACACAACATATGAAATGATTAAGTAACTTATTTAGCTTCCTTAACTTCTCCAAAGAAAGTCAACTAGCTCTTATAATTAGGACCAAAGGTAGTATTTTTTTTTTTCTTTTTCCTTTTATGAATACAAAGGTAAAATATCTTTCCAAGTTTGCAAGTATTTGAAAGGGGAAAATATCACAGCTGTATTTTGGCATTGGAGGTACATTAGTACAAAAAAGGCTTTTAGACTACCTCATTTAGACCAAAGTATAGAGGCTCCAATCTAAAAAATATGATTGGTGACAATTTCGTAAATAGGAAAAAAATTTTTGGACCGGATCCTTTAATCATAGGTCTAAAATATATTGTTTAGACATGTTTCCAAAACAAACAGTCCAAAAAGTTTTCTTTAAAACAAATTGAAATCTCGATTACTTTTTAGAGTAAACTCTTAAGACCAGACGTATATAGTAGCCGATCTAAAAGATAAGGAAACAATTAAATAAAAATGTTATTACCAAGGTTCTAAAACCGAACTAGCTACTAAACTGGTGGAGGTACTGGGTCAAGGTTTAGTGGGTCAGATCGAAGTTAAACCAGTATTAATTTAAAAAAAATATAATTTAATTAAGATAGGTAAAAATATTCATTTTTAATTATAAAAATATTTTGTGGTCAAAACATGAGAGCATGCGATATGATGATAGATAATATGGGAAGATATGTAATATTATATATATATATTTAAAAAAAACAGAGAACGTAGTGAAGTAGGTTCACTTCAGATCTCTCATCTCTCTCTTACACGATTCTATGTACATCAGATCTCTCATCTCTCTCTCACACACGAAAAGAGATCTGAAGCACCCAAACGTCGTAGAAGCTTGTAGGAGTTGAGTCACAGGTTCACTAGGCATATCTCTCTTCACTCTCTCACACGGTTCATAGGCAGAAGCTTGCCGTCGAAGACCATTGCTGGCCGATTATAAGATGGACCCCTCAATTGCTTCTCAGATCCTCTCGAAAGCCACCGACACACCTTTTTCAAACTTCATTTTTAGATCTCTCCCTCTCACCCTCTTCACTACTTCAAATCTCTCTCTCTCTCTCTCTCTCTCCCTCCTCTCCTTATCTTCTTCTCTTTTCTCCTTCCCTCCATAAATCGTTGCTCCTCCTTTGGCCTCCACAGCACCATCACTGGCGTCTTCCTTACTGGTGGAGAGCCTCAACATTGAGAAGCACAGAGGTATGAAACTCATGGCCACTTTCCCCTCCTTCTTGTTCATCGAATTTTTTTCTTTAAGAAAAAGCAATCTTTTTTATTCTGACTTCGCCAACTCGACCGGTTCAGGCCGAGTTGACCAAGTTGACTCTAGGTCAACCCAACCCCAATTTTGCCCCTAACTTGGATCGATTTTTCTGCCCGGTTTTTGGTCAAAACCGATCAGTCCGATCCGGGTTTTAGAATATTGTTTATTACTTTTAAGACTGGATGTGAATGCATAACGGTCTAAGAGGTTCACTTTTAAGACCTGCGTTTAAGAATATCTGGCTAAAGGATTAGCGCAAAAAAAAAAAAAAAGCTCAGTATATCCTTTGTTCTTCGTATTGAAACATGAAGTTGTTCTCTCTACACCTCTTTTCTTGTTTTGAAACCTCTATTACTGTTGCATTCCTTCTCTTCCTCGTCCACCACTACCAACCTCTATTACTCTCTCTTTCACTTAGGCATTCGCCTCTCCTACCACCTATCTCAACCTCTCTTCCTGTCATGAAAATGAACAGAGAAAGTGAGTCTAGACTTGTTCAAGGCTTGCCAGTTACTAGTATGAATCAAAGAGAACCTTTCAGATCACAAAATAAGCCTCATAGTCAGCCTTCATCGGCCCTAATAAAAGCAGATATAGGAGTTATGTCAGTCTCTTAACACGCAACAAGCCTAGCATCTTGACATATGAGTGGAAAAATGTTGACTAGAAAAAAAAAGTAAAGAATCATATTTGGGACTCTATCCAGCTGACCTACGATGTTCCCGACAATGAGACGTGTGCAGATATGTTATATGTTCTTGTGTTCATCTAATCCTGTTGTGAGATGGTTTGGCGTATGAATAGAAGAAAAAAAATATTTATAATTGTTAATTCCAGCTTCATGCAATTATAGAAGGACATTTCTATCCTCTATCCTACATTAGATCATGTCTTAGTTCTTATGTGAATATGACTGTAGATAGAGAAATATAGTGAAAGTTTGTCATTGTTCTATACAAGTCTTGAAACTTGATAAAGTGAATTTAACTAGTGTTTGAGGTTCATATCAAGCAAAAGTTCTCTAGTTTCTATTAGTGAGAAGGTGTGGAATTCATAATTAATAATTGTTTTGAATTCTTGTTCACAGCAAAAAAGAGAAAAAGCAAAAGAGATTGGTAGAAAGAGTGATTGCCCTCAAACAATGTCTCGTGGCGGTTATGAAAAGTTTGAAAAAGAGTTGATGACGGGCAAGCAAAAGAGATTGGAAGAAGAAGCTCAACCCAATCCATCTGTGATATGTGATCCACCATCTCCATTACGTCACAAGGAGTTGTGGTTGTATGCTCGCTAAAAAAGAAGCGGGTCTTATACGAGGGAACAAACTCGTATAGTTGCTGAAAAAAATTATAAGTATCATCATTGTTATTTTTTAGTTACTAAACAAGTTTCATTACTAAGCTTCTCATTATCTGTATCTTACAGGACAAACTTAAAAAAAGTAGAGGACCATTTTTGTTTGACGAGAGGAATATATTATGATCGCTACGATGGGAAAACCCAATCATGCAAGGTGTGTTAGGGGAATTAGAGGATGATAGGCCTAAGGCAATACTTTGGATCATCCGAATGTCATAAACAACATATCGTGGCCACCGTGATTGAGCAAGTAGCAAGCTTCATTCCCTACAATGTTTCAAGCCCAGATGAGCAAGATGAAGGAGGAAATGATGATGATTGTGAGCTCATGTACTGAGACCAATGTTCCTATAGCACATTCATCTATACCTGTGCAGCAAAGCAGTAAAGGGAGTTGTTGGGTTAAGGACATCCAAAGGGTCCTGAACCTTGTTACCTTTATTTAGAGGATCCTGATAGCCGATTAGTTGCACGTGGGACTATCCACAACTTGGGATCAACTATATCCACCAACAAATGGCTGATAATCAAGTCAAAGTGTTAGTTGAAGAAGCGATCATTGCTAATACACCTCTCCCTCTACCAACTAGTGATTTGAAGATTATGAGTGATATCAAGGGAACCTTCATCTCGTGCCCAAAGAAGCATGTACATGTTTCTAATCCACATGAGGAAATTCTAATCAAAACCTGTCCTGAAGCTCCACCCCCTATAGTTGTTGAGAAGCCTATGTTGGATGCCAAGCAACAAATTATCCTTATGGCATTTGATCCATCTTTTTAAATAAGATTTGGGACTGCCAATGAAGTTGTAGGCATCCCTAATAGGCTATCAATTTTGATTGAAAGAGGGGATTTACTATCCCTTATTGCTTCTAAACAGGAGCTTACTAATTCAATGGTGGCCTTATTTTTAAAGTATCTTCTTTTATGAGTACCTAATTTAAAATATTATAAGCCATTATAATTTGTGTGCTTGCATTATTTTAGGTGCATGCATCTTAGGTTGGTTGAATTAGGTAGAGGCGATGATTTTGGATTCTTGTTCCTAGCTTGTATAAGTTCGACCACTATAACTTCAAGACACGCATACATATCACAAAGGATTTGTGAAACCAACAAAAAGTGTTACTTGGCACCATATGTGCATAGGTACATATAACATGTCTTGTTTGCAATCCACTTAATTTTGCTACATATCACTGAGTTCTTGTCTGTGTTGAATTCTTAGTCGCCATTGGAAGTTGGTCCTCTTTTGCATGTCAAATTATAAAGTGCTCTTCTTATGCTTCCTTCACAACCAACTAGGGGTTGAATTGAAGGAGACCATGAACCCTTAAGCAAGTCATTTTGATTGTTTTGACTGAAATATCTGCTGTGAATTTTCAGTGATCATTATGGATGAATTTGTGATTTTGATGATAGGGCTATGAAGACATATTGAAAGAATGTTGGTTGTAAGCATTCTTATAAGATCAAAGACCATGAATGGATCACACCAAAGGTTAGTACATATTTGGATAATGCCTTATGAACTTGGTCAATAATCTATATATGCTCTATTCGGTTTTAATTATGTCATGTTCTTTTTTAGACTCATAGGTAACCATCAAGATCCAACTTATATGGCCATTATGTCTTAAGGCACATATATATAATGTTATCATGCAAGGCATGATTAAATTCATAGCACATGTAAATATATTTGATGTTATAATATTTCTAGTTGAATTCAGTTTCTGTCTTAATGTTGCAAATACACAATAAAAAAATTACATATTAAAAAAAACTTCAATCTTCCATCTCATCGCCGAAGGCAAAGGAGGAAGAAGGAGAAGAGGCAGAGGAGGGGTCGTCAAAAATATTGCACTTGACATCATTAGTGTCGAGTATAAGATTGAACTTGCAGTTTACAATGTGCATCATCTCGAGCAATTTTCCCAGGCATCGGTCAATGTGATTGACCCTCTCATGTAGATGCTTAAGCATATGCTTAGCTGAAGTTTGTGGAGGCGGTAGAGGAGGAGGGGGAAAAGGATGACGAATAGAATTAGACATTATAGTGATATTCTATGGAAAGAGGAAGTGGCTTGAGAAGAATATGAATAAACTAAAGTAACGAGGAGCTTAAATACATCAAGACAGTTGAAGATCAATTAATAACATTTATTGAAGTGGCATCAGATTTTGAGGAGATGTATAGTTGGGAAGTTTACTTAGAAGCCAAAGAGACTCTGAAGCATTGAACATAGAGTATAAGGAAATGACAATATTTGAAGAGACTATTAAACTAAAATGACGAAACTTTTAAGAATGGATATTGTAAAAGAACTAGTCTTAAAACTATTAATTTTTTATCACAAAAAATTCTTACTTTCCAAAAAAAATTAGGGATAGACTTTTAGGACCAGATATTTGAAACTTTCGGTCTTAAAAGTATTTTTAGGACTAGATAGGATAAATAACCAGTCTAAAATGCCTTACTTTTAAAAAAGAAAAGAAAAAGAAATTAAGGTTAGACTTTAAGGACCGAATATTTGAAACATCCAGTCTCATAGTATTTACAGATTAATCCTTAAATACCCACACTACTCCCATTCATTCTCACATTTACCCTATTTCGCACCTCTCAGGCCTAACTCTCACTCCATCCCTGATAATCCTCTCTGCTCCAAACCCCTAATCGTCATTCTAGTCAAACAATGTTGAGGTACAAGACAACTACTCACAGGGGTACTTTTGATGTTCGAGCCTTCCGTAGGTCGATATCCAGTGCGCCTGAAATGAGCGTGCCTTCTATTCTATCAACAAAGTCCTGTGTCATTGGACCTATTGTTATTTGAGACGATGATAAGATGCCCGTGCCTCTCTCTAGCCTTCAGCCGATATTCGCCAACCTCCTCACCCTAATGCGCCTACCGTTATCCCTTCTCCTCTTTCCTCCTATGAGGCTCATGTCGCCTCTCTTACACAGCGAGTTGATGATCTCCGGCAGGACATTAATGTTGCTCTTGCCATAGCCAAGGCATTAACCAATGAGCGTAAGGATTTTAGTTTCGTTCTTCTTGTTGTTCATTTTCAGTTTATTTTTCTTTTGTTCATATTCTCCAGTAATATATGAAGCATAAAGAACTAAACTATTTATTTTTGTTTTGTTCATATTCTCCAAAAATGAAAGAAGCATATTCTCTAGCTTTCTTTATTTTCATTTTCAATTGCTGCTTTCGCCAAAGCCAAGTCTCATTTTCATAAAGGACAAACATATATATATATATATATATATATATATATATATATATAAATTTGAAGCAAGAATTTTAAGACCGGATATTGTAAAACAATGGTCTCAAAAGTATTACATTATTTTAAAAAAAAATTAACTTTAGAATTTTAGGACTAAATATTAAGATGCTTGTATCAATAAAGGACTTGAAATTAGTAGGTGAAAAGTCTCATGATTGTCATGTCTCAATGTAATAGCTACTGTAAGTAGCTATTCGAGGCATTGTCGAATATGATCTTCAATGTATTTTGACTAGACTTTTTTTCTTCTTCAATGTCGTTTGTAGTAAGGTTTTTTACATCGGAAAATTGGATGAATTGGAAAATGAATGATATTTTATCTTGTGCTAGCTTGAAAAGCTTTTTTATTCCTACATTTTTTGACATCACGGTTTATTTAATTGTTCATCTAGTGAGGGAGATAAAGTTGTGTGGCTCTATCCATTTACTATGGATGTACCTAATTGAAAGATCAATAAAGTTACTAAGGGGGTATGTGATGAACATAAACCGGCCAAAAGCATCAATTGTTCAGAAATATGTTTTTGAAGAAGCCATAAAATTTTGTCAAAATTATTTGGCCAAAGTAAGACATATTGGGCTTCCTAAATGTCATCATGATGAATGGGGTAGATGTGGGGCTTCAGTAAAGAGTGTAGATCCTGATGAATTGCTACAAGTCCACTTATATATCTTGAATAATGTTGATGAAGTTCAAGACAACATATATGCACATAAAGAAGCTGTAAAGAAAGAAAATAGTCGAATGACTGAACAAGGTTAATAGGGAGCATAACAAAACTTTTACAAATTAGTTTAAATAAAAGGTCGAGGGAGAGGAATGTGTTTATGATATAATAAAATGGTTTGACGTGATCCTGAGGTTGATGTCATAACTTGGAATTCATATGTGATCAATGGTTATAACTTTTAAACGAAGTCCTTAGATGATAGGAGCACCGTCCAAAACAGTGGTGTTATGTTAGAGGCTGAATACATGCACTTTTCCAGTTCAAAAAATAAGAAGCCTAAATTGCCGGTCATGACTTATTATGGGGTTATTGAAGAGATTTGGGAGGTGGACTATGCTAAAGTTAAATTTCTCATTTTCAAATCCAAGTGGGTTAATGTCAAGAATGGTATTCAGATCGATTGGCTAGGATTCACATTAGTCTATATAAATAGTAGAAGTTTTGGAGATGAACATTTTATTATGGCAGACCATGCGAAACCAGTGTTCTATATCACCGATAAGGAAAATAAAATGTAGTCTGTAACTCTCCAAGGAAAAATATTCATTGATATTGATGAGAAAATTCATTCAAATTATTATCTTCTTGAGACTACTCCTTCTTTTTCAAGGGGTCTCCCAGAATTGAATGAAGAAGATGAAGAGGATAATGAATCTGGCATAAGAAATGAGCATCATGAAAGAATGGGAGGATATCCCTTTATAAAAGAGACAATTCATCATGTAATATTCATATGCAAAATTGTTTGAAAACTTTAAGGTTTTAATTATATTCTTCCTTTGTTCTTAAACAATGTCATTGACTGTGAAGCTTTTGTTTTTATTTTTGCTTATCCTTCACATCAACAATCCGCTCCGACTTAGCTTTATATGTCATGTTATCTCTGAGTTCTATCTCTTCCACTTCAATAATATGGGAAGGATCTAGTTGGTATTTTTTCAATTGTAATACATGAAAGGCATCATGAAGATTTGCAAATTTTGGAGGTAATGCAATTTTGTAAGCCACCAATCCTATTCTCTCCAAGATCTTATAAGGACCCATGAAATGAAGTGAGAGCTTCTTTGCTCGAATTGCTCTACCAATGCCAGTCATTGGTGTGACTTTTAGAAATACATGTTCACCCACCATGAACTCCAATGGCCGTCTTCTCTTGTTGGCATAACTCTTCTGTATACTCTTACCGGTGAGAAGTTTCTACTGAATCACCTTAATCTTTTGAGTTGTCTCATCCACTGATTCCAGATCTAGTAAACTTCGCTCATTCAATTTCATCCAGCAAATAGGAGATCTACATTTCCTTTCGTACAAAGCCTCATAAGGTGTCATTTCAATGCTTGAGTAATAACTGTTGTTATATGCAAACTCTGCCAAAAGAAGATGATTGTCCCAACTTCCTATCAACTCAATCGCACATGCTCGCAACATGTCTTCCAGAGTCTGTATAGTCCTTGAAAGAGGAGCTTTATACCCAAGAGGGGGGTGAATTGGGTATATTAAAAATTTTCGAGACTTGTTCTGTTTTTAAACACTTAGAACAGAGCAGAACAGAGGAGATAGGGAGGAAAGCTTTGCACACAATGATTTATACTGGTTCGGTCCTTTCTCTGACCTACATCCAGTCCCCAAGCCTCACTTGGGATTTTCAATCCACTAAATTCACAACAACTGATTACAATCTCAGTACTCAGAGTAGTTCTCTCTCTAGAACTCACTCCCCCTTACAAGATGTAATCAATACACCCAACCACCAAGTCCCCTGACTTGTGGTTATCACAATCAATGAATGATTTTACAATAAAGAACTCTCTCACAGAGTAGATAAAATAATCACTAAAGTGCTTGTATCAAGTATGATACTTTACAAGTAAAAGCTAATACACAATAAATGAACTTAGTAAATTTTCACTCTGAGTTGGTGTGTCAGCCGAAGATGAAGTTAATGTTCTCTATTTATAGGTAGAGAACATTAAATGACCGTTGTGAACTTGATAGAGCCGTTGGAAATCATCTGCAGAACATTGGTGCATGTTTAAGCATCTTCTCTCTCTCCAAACTTCTGCTAATCCATGTCTTTAATGGAGTCTGATTAGGCTCTCTGAGAATTTGCCCATTGGAATTGACTTTACTTGATGTAGTAAACATTCTTTAACGTTAGCAAGGCGTGCTCAGGTGGATTAACCAAAAGTAGGTGAGATTGCAGAAGAGCATTTAATGCACTGTTCACTTTTGCTTTGACTTTCCAATTCTTCAATAATCCTTCGTTAAACTGTCTGAAACTCACTAGAAAGATGGTTAAACACATCTAGAATCAATATAGAATAATCATGGAAAGCATTGAGATCAAACAAGAAGGTATTGCAGATTTCCCAAATTTGAAATTGCAGCAACGGCTACAAACCTTGAGGTTTGTTCATCCAACCTCGAGGTTTGCTTATGCAAAATCAATTCTGAACACATGTAACCTCGAGGTTTACATGTGAACCTCGAGGTTTCTTTTGAAAAGAAACCTTTTTGAAAATCTCAGAAGATTACAGATCTTGAGGTTCCAAAGGTAACCTCAAGGTTTGAAACTTGTTTCAAAATTTCATTTTTCACTGGAGCCCGATAACCTCAAGGTTTAAAATCCATACTCGAGGTTTGCTTTTGAAATTGCAAAGTTTAGTTTTTGAACATATGGTTCAACCTCGAGGTTTCAAACTGAACCTCGAGGTTTTCAATACTTTGAAAACCAATTTGCTCTCTGTGTGGTGGAAAACTCGAGGTTGCAAAATAAAACTCGAGGTTTGAGTATTCCTTTGAAAGCCTTGAGTTTCAAGCAAGGTGCCAAACCTCGAGGTTTCAATATGAACCTCGAGGTTTTCATTCTTGATAAAAACCTTGACCTCTCTGGATGAGTCAAAACTCGAGGTTTGTTTCTAATACTCGAGGTTTTCAGTGTTGATGCAAAACTTGGGTTTTTCTAAGAAGATCAGAACCTCGAGGTTATCATTCCAACCTCGAGGTTTCACATAGTTTTTGTGAAACCAAGTTTTGAAACATGAAAGCACTTGGATTTAAAACCTTTTGTAAGGCCAAACCTCGAGGTTTCCAAACCAACCTCGAGGTTTGCTCTCACTGAAGGTTTTCCAACCTTAAAGAGCAAAACCTCTATCATTGTTTGTAGTTGTTGACAATCATCAAAACCATTAGAGAACTAACATTCTCCCCCTTTTTGATGATGACAACATCTACAAGCAATTCCTTTTTCAACTTTAAGACATTTTTGAAAAACTTGAGAGGATTATCAGAGAGATTAAAGCACTGAAATTTTGGACAGTTAAAGTGATGGAATTTAAAGCATAAGACATTGTCAGAGATAGGCAGAAGCATGAAATAAGTACTGATATTCCATTCCAATAGGGTTAAACAGTCAAAGTACAATGGAAGGCAAAAAAAAAATTACATACAAGTGAAATGCAAACAACAATGCAAAAATATATCAGAAACAAGCACATATACATGCTGTTGCACAATCCTAAAATCCTAAATACCCTAAGATCTTCTAGTCCTCATTGCTTGTCTCTCCCCCTTTGTCATCATCAGAAGCATACTCCGGGTCAAGAATCACAAGGGGAAGAGTGTAAGGGACAATGGCTGTGGTGGGATCAAATGTGGGATCTAAGGTGGGATCAAGAAGAGAAGGATGGGCATAGGGAGAAGGTGTAGGGAAGACTTCAGTAGAAGGGGTAGGTGGAGATGGAAAGGGTTGAGGGAGAACTGCTGTGGCAGGTGTGACAGGGGAAAGCTGGACCACAGCGGTTGGAGTAGTATGAGAGGAAGGAGAAGATGGTGTGGTATCAATAGGAGAAGTGTGTGGTGGACTAGGAAACGAGAAAGAGTGAGAGATTGGTGAGTGGATAGGTGAATGGACAGGAGACTCAGTGGCTGGTTGAGGTGAAGATGGGTCAGGTACAGGATATGATGAACTAGGGCCATCATGAGTATCAGGACAGGGATCAGAAGCTGCATCAGTAGAAGGGAAGTCAGAGGCCATATCAGGAGCTGGAACAGATGAGGGACCAGGAGTGGATGAAGAAGCGTCAAGACCAAAATGTCTGATAAGCTTGTCTGCTCTGTCTCTGGCATCAGAAGCAGCTGAGAGTGTGACAGCTAAGGAAGAATCCAACTCAGTAAACTTTTGATCTGTTTCCTCCTTTATCTTAGTCAAGTGGGACATCACCTCAGTTTGAGCAACAATAACATCCATCAGTCCCAACTTGATGTCAGCCCGCAATATGTCAACTTCATTCTTCATGATTGCTCGATGTGAAATTAATGCAGCATCCACAATATGTTTGATCTGAGACACAAGATCATCTGGCAAGGGTGCTTGTGGAGGTGGAGGAGCAGATTGTGCTTCTTCATTGGCTTGAGAGGCCAGAGACTGAGCTGCTCCCTCATCATCAAACCTGATCTTCATGAGGTTCATCTGATTCTTGCCGAAGAACACAGGATACTCAAGAGTATCAGTAGAACCCACATACCAAATCTTGTGATAATATAAGATTACTGAAACCAGAGAAGGGTAGGGTATGTGTGTTAGCTGTTTCTTGGCAAATCTGAATCCTTTCATCCCTTGAAGCAACCAATCCCCAATGTTGAAAGGAACCTTCTTTACAAAAGCAGTGAAGGGTCTGTAATCTAGTTGAGTGAAATGTGTATAATTTCCAGCTTTAGGAATGAAATTCCTAGAGTATACATACCACAGAACCCGATTCTCCTTAGGCATATCCCTAGGCTTGAAGGTAAGCTTGAGCTGTTGATCAGGTGGGAAAGGTTTGCCAGGAATGAGAGTTTCATACACCTCTTGATTGGTATAGGAAAAATCAGGAACAGGAGGTGGGTTTTCTACTTTCAAGATTTTATTCAAAGTATCAGCAGAAAAGGTAAACTTGACTCCCCTCACAGTGGTTGTAACTCTCTCTTCCATCAACTCACCATCCTCATTCAATATACTATCATCCACCATTTTGAAATAGAACATTCTAACAAGACTGGGAGTATATGGACAGGCTATAGAGACAAAAGATTGATATTGTTTGATCCAAGGAGATAGGTCAAAGTGACACTCTCTATGAAATTCATCTATGTTTATAGCAACAGAAGGACAAAATACTTTTGACAGGTAAGTCTCCCTATACTTATCATTTTCTTCTTTGGTTGTGAAGGAGGAGACAGTAGTAATGAATCCTTCTGGAGGTGAGATCACTCGTTGAATATCTTCAACAGCATTATCAGCAACCAGAGACAGCTTTGCTTTACCTTTTTGCTTTTTGGTTTGAGAGGGAGATTGACCCTGAGAGGTTTGAGAGTTTGAGGCTCTCTTGGATCTTGCCTTGGTAGGAGGTTTCTTTGCTTTCTCTCCAACCTTCTCTTTGCCTTTACCCTTTGGTTCAGGCTCCTTCCTCTTCTTGGATTGACCTTGGCTAGGCTCATTGAAGGAAATGCCCTTTGACTTGCCCTTGGGAGGTGGTGAAGGATCAATAGGAACACCTGGGATATGTTTATCAATCCCTTGCCGCAAACGAGTGGACCTTGTCTTCTTCCTCACAGGTTTACCAGACTTAGTTTCAGGTGGAGGTTGACGTTTGGGTGGTGGAGGAGGAGACCAAGATTGGGTCTCTTCGTTGGATTGAGTGGTTGTTTTGGAGTGGGAAGGTGATTTCGATTCCATTTATGGACTTAGAATGAGAGAAATTGACAGAGAATGAAGAATCGACAGAGAGAGAGACGAGAGAAAACGTGAAAACTCGAGGCTAGGGTTGTGGAAAAATGGAAATGCACAGCACATATATATATAGAAGTGCGTCAAACCTCGAGGTTGACATCCAAACCTCGAGGTTTGATGAACAAAAAAATCACTAACCTTTGAACTTCTTACCTCAAACCTCGAGGTTGTGTCCAGAACCTCGAGGTTTTACTGTCTGTTTGATGAGGTGCCTTCTCTGTCTGCCACAAAACTCGAGGTTCACTCTTGAACCTCGAGGTTCCATCCTTCAGAAACCTTGAATTCTTGTCTGGCACCCCGACAACCTTGAGGTTGGCTATTGAACCTCGAGGTTTTGCCCTTTGACAGCAAAAACCATACCTGCACAAAATCATCTATGTACTCCGATGCTTAAGTTAGTGACACGTGTTCATCAAAACCATAATTTATCATTGAAATGAACAGAAAATACTTACAACTCATTGGGATTTACCATTCCCAATTCTCTCCTTATGAAGGTGAAAGGTTCCTTGGCTAGTGGCTTGGTGAAGATGTCTGCCAATTGAAGGTGAGTTGGGATGAACATCACTTTCACATCTCTCTTCTGGACATGATCCCTGATGAAGTGATGTCTCACATCAATGTGCTTGGTCCTTGTATGTTGTACAGGATTTTTGGCCAAGCTTATTGTGCTGGTATTGTCACACAATATGGGGATTTCCTTCAAGTGCACTCCAAGGTCAGCAAGTTGTTGCTTCAACCACAGCACTTGGGCACAGCAACTTGAGGCAACTACATACTCAGCTTCGGTTGATGATACAGCCACGGTTGTTTGCTTCTTGCTAAACCAAGATACAAGTGAGTTGCCAAAGAACTCGCATTGCCCACTTGTACTCTTTCTATCCGTCTTATAGCCAACATGGTCCGAGTCTGAATATGCCACCAAGTGCTCCAGCTGACCTTTGGGAAACCACAGTCCAAGAGTCTTCGTATCAGATAAATATCTGAATATTCTTTTTACGTGCTCAGCATGTGACTCTTTTGGTGCGGATTGGAACCGAGCACACATCCTAACACTAAATTGGATGTCCGGGCGGCTTGCAGTGAGGTAGAGCAATGATCCAATCATTCCTCTATACTTGGTGATGTTGAAATCCTTGCCCTCTTCATCAGCATCCAATGAAGTGGTTGTGCTCATTGGGGTGTCAGCTCCATTGCACTTGTCCATCCCAAACTTCTTCAACAAATCATTTAAATACTTGGTCTGGGATATGAATATCCCATCTTTCCGTTGCTTGATTTGTAGTCCGAGGAAATAATTCAGCTTACCCATCATTGACATTTCAAATTCTCCCTGCATAGTCTTAGAGAATTCTTCACACAAGGAGTCATTAGTAGCACCAAAAATAATGTCATCAACATAAATTTGAACAATTAAGATTTCATTCAACTTATTTCTCTTAATGAATAATGTTGTATCAGTTTTTCCTCTAATAAACCCCTGATTGAGCGAGAATTGACTCAATCTTTCATACCAAGCTCTAGGAGCTTGCTTAAGACCATACAAAGCCTTTTTGAGTTTGAAAACATAATCAGGGAAATGTTCATTTTCAAAGCCTGGAGGTTGTTCAACATACACCTCCTCTTGAATGAAACCATTTAGGAAAGCACTTTTGACATCCATTTGAAATAGCTTGAAACCTTTCACACAAGCAAAAGCAAGAAGAACTCTTATGGCTTCCAATCTTGCCACTGGAGCATAAGTTTCTTCATAATCAATTCCTTCTTCTTGATTGTAACCTTTGGCCACTAATCTAGCCTTGTTACGCACAATAATAGCAGACTCATCACGTTTGTTCTTGAATACCCATTTTGTCCCAATAAACGGATGATCTTTAGGCCTAGGTACCAAATCCCAAACTTGATTTCTGTCAAATTGATGTAGTTCCTCTTGCATAGCAATCATCCAATCATTGTCTGAAAGGGCTTCTTCTATCTTAGAGGGTTCAATGTGTGAAATGAATGTAGAAAAAGTCACTTCATTTAAGGTACTATTTTTGGTCCTTACTCCTTGGTTTACATCACCTATAATTTGGTCTAAAGGATGATTCCTTATAAATCTCCAAGCTCTAGGTTGGGACTGATCAGGATTTTCAAGATTATTTTCTGGATCAGCCTCAAAAATATTTTCAGAATTTTCAGAAGGAGTAGGAGCATTTTTCGAAAAGAATTTGTTTTTGAAAATAGTTTCCTCTTCATCATCCAAGGATTTATCAGATTCAGATTCATAGAATACAACATGTATAGATTCTTCAACAATTTTAGTTCTAGTATTAAACACCCTATATGCCTTACTTCTATTTGAATAACCGATAAAGATAGCTAAATCAGATTTAGGATCGAATTTACCGAGATTATCTTTACCATTATTGTGCACATAGCACTTGCACCCGAAGACATGAAGATG
This sequence comes from Acacia crassicarpa, assembly GCA_034222035.1. Lineage (NCBI taxonomy): Eukaryota > Viridiplantae > Streptophyta > Magnoliopsida > Fabales > Fabaceae > Acacia > Acacia crassicarpa. Next base: position 10,273,800 of record JAWXYG010000008.1, on the reverse strand, counting down.
ACTGAGGTTCGGTTTTCTTCCTTTGTAGAGTTCATACGGGGTCTTGTTCAGCTTCTTTCTCACATAGGCTCTGTTGGAGATGTAACAGGCCGTACTCATGGCATCCGCCCAAAATACTTGGGAAGTGTTGTATTCATTCAGCATTGCTCTTGCCATCTCAATGAGTACTCTGTTCTTTCTCTCCACTACTCCATTTTGTTGAGGGGTTCTAGGCGCTGAGAAGTTGTGGTCAATTCCCATACTATCGCAGAACTCAGCAAAGGCATGATTTTCAAACTCTCCACCATGATCAGTCCGTATTCCTGAAATTGAGAACCCTTTCTCGTTTTGGATCTTCTTGGCAAAGGAAACAAACTGATCATAAGTTTCATCTTTAGAAGATAAAAATATTGTCCAAGTAAATCTAGAAAAATCATCAACAATGACCAAAGTGTATAAATTTCCACCAAGACTTTTCACTCTAGCTAGTCCAACTAGATCCATGTGAAGAAGTTGAAGAGGTCTATTTGTTGAAATCTCATTTTTAGCTTTAAAAGAAGATTTGGTCTGTTTTCCCTTTTGACAAGCATCACAAATCATATCATTTTTGAAATTCAATTTGGGAATGCCAATAACCAAATCCTTTTTCAATAACTTGTCAAGTTGATACATATTGACATGAGCTAATCGCTTATGCCATAGCCAACTCTCACTCAAGTTACTTACAAAACAATTTTCAGAAATAAAAGCATTGCTAGAGAGGTTCAAAGTATAACAATTTCCATCTCTAGGTGCTCTAAATAGAGCTTTATTTTTCAAATCATTTATGGAGATCAACTCCTTTTTAACAATAAAGCATTCATCAGAGTCAAATATTACCAAATTACCCTTATCGGTGCTTTGGCTCACACTTAAGAGGTTGTGACACAACCCCTCTACCAGGTAGACGTCTTTGATGAGTGGTCCTTCATGATTGCCAATCTCACCAATGCCAGCGATTTTCCTGGATGGTCACCTCCAAATGTGACTCTACCTCCATCTTTTGGCTTTATTGACAAAAATTTTGATTTGTCTCCAGTCATATGCCTTGAGCATCCACTATCAATGTACCATTTGTTAGGCCTTGATGCTCTAAGACAAACCTGCAATTCATGAAGGATCAAGTCTTAGGTACCCATCTTTTCTTGGGTCCTTTGGGGTTAGCATGTACCTTGGGAACATATGTTCCTTTTGGTACCCATTGATAATTTCTTACAGGTTTATCCTTTCTTTCTTTCCTATGAAAGCAAGATGAAGTAGAATGACCCTTCCTATTACAATAGTTACAATAAGCAAAAGGGTTTGAGGAATGAACAGACTTTGTGAAATAATTCATATACGACCTTTGTCCATTCTTTTTATCAAAATTAGGTTTGTATCCAATGCCGATCGATCGTTTATAAAACGTTGTTGTTTTAGAATCACATTGAGCATTTCACTTCCCTTAGTGAATTTCTCAAGTGCCTTTGTAAGTTGTAAGTTCTTTTTCTCTAAAACAAGGCATTCATCACAAACCAGAGATTGAGGAGAAGAAATGTTTTCAATTTGCAATTCAAGAAAGGAGTTTTTCCTTTTTAAAGACATATATTTATCTGCTAATTTCTCAAACTCCTTTTGAACAACATTATATTCAGCAAATAATTCATCATAGGAGGGTAAAGATTCGTATACCTCATTGCTCTCATTGTGTTGCTCTTCTTCTGCAACAACCAGGCATATATTGGCCTTTTCGCTTTCATCCTCTTCAGCTTCATCTTCATCCGATGAGCTGTCACCCCATATGGCTGACACATATGCCTTCTTTTTGAATTTCTTGAACTTCTTCTTCTCTTTCTCTTGGTTCTTCAGCTGAGGGCAATCTGCCTTGATGTATTCGGGCTTCTCGCATTCATAGCAAATGATAGGCTTCTTCGATTCATAGCTCGAACTTCCCTTCTGAAATCTCTTGAAGCCTTGATCCTTCTTGTAAAACTTCTTGAATCTCTGGACCATCATGCCAATTTCTTCATCCTCATCTTCATCTTCCACATCCTTTTCCACATTCAGAGCCACTCCTTTGTTGCGATTGTTGCCACCATTGACATCTTCTAACTCCTTCTTGAACTTCAGTTTGCTCTCATACTCAGATAGGCTTCCAAACAATGCGACAACTAAAGTCATTGATTCTCCACGAGCTTCTTCAATGGCGGTAACTTTAGCTTCCCAATCCTTTGTCAGAATATTGAGGATTTTCCTCACTTGAGCTCCTTGATCAAAAAGTTTTCCTAAGGCCGCTAGCTGATTGGTCAGATGAGTATATCTCAACTGAAATTCTCCAATACTCTCGCCTTGCTTCATCCGCAACAGGTCATATTCAGTGGTTAGAATGTTGATGCGGTTCTCCTTGATTCCAGAGGTTCCTTCATAAGCTATTTCCAGAGCCTTCCACATCTCCTTAGCTGTTGACAAATTGCAGATACGAAAGTACTCCTTTTGACTAAGAGCACTCTGAAGCATCAGGATAGCCTTGCTATTGAGGGTGATGTTCTTCTTATCGTCATCATTAAACTTAGCTTCTGTCTTAGGGACAGTGATACCTCCTTCTACCTTAACTGGAACGTAATCACTAGTCTCAAAGACTCTCCATAGACCATATTTGTTGCCATCATGAACACACGAAACTTGGCTTTCCAGAAAGAGTAGTGTTCACCATCGAAACCGGGAGGTCGGTTGATTGAAGCTCCATCTGGAAGAATTCCTTCCATAATGATCCTTCTCGAGTGGTTAAACTCTTCTGAGAAGACCTCGCTCTGATACCAAATGAAAGAGGAGCTTTATACCCAAGAGGGGGGTGAATTGGGTATATTAAAAATTTTCGAGACTTGTTCTGTTTTTAAACACTTGCAGAACAGAGGAGATAGGGAGGAAAACTTTGCACACAATGATTTATACTGGTTCGGTCCTTTCTCTGACCTACATCCAGTCCCCAAGCCTCACTTGGGATTTTCAATCCACTAAATTCACAACAACTGATTACAATCTCTGTACTCAGAGTAGTTTTCTCTCTAGAACTCACTCCCCCTTACAAGATGTAATCAATAAACCCAACCACCAAGTCCCCTGACTTGTGGTTATCACAATCAATGAGTGATTTTACAATAAAGAACTCACTCACAGAGTAGATAAAATAATCACTAAAGTGCTTGTATCAAGTATGATACTTTACAAGTAAAAGCTAATACACAATAAATGAACTTAGTAAATTTTCACTCTGAGTTGGTGTGTCAGCCGAAGATGAAGTTAATGTTCTCTATTTATAGGTAGAGAACATTAAATGACCGTTGTGAACTTGATAGAGCCGTTGGAAATCATCTGCAGAACATTGGTGCATGTTTAAGCATCTTCTCTCTCTCCAAACTTCTACTAATCCATGTCTTTAATGGAGTCTGATTAGGCTCTCTGAGAATTTGCCCGTTGGAATTGACTTTACTTGATGTAGTAAACATTCTTTAACATTAGCAAGGCGTGCTCAGGTGGATTAACCAAAAGTAGGTGAGATTGCAGAAGAGCATTTAATGCACTGTTCACTTTTTGCTTTGACTTTTCAATTCTTCAATAATCCTTCGTTAAACTGTTTGAAACTCATTAGAAAGATGGTTAAACACATCTAGAATCAATATAGAATAATCATGGAAAGCATTGAGATCAAACAAGAAGGTATTGCAGATTTCCCAAATTTGAAATTGCAGCAACGGCTACAAACCTTGAGGTTTGTTCATCCAACCTCGAGGTTTGCTTATGCAAACTCAATTCTGAACACATGTAACCTCGAGGTTACCTAGAGGTTTACATGTGAACCTCGAGGTTTCTTTTGAAAAGAAACCTTTTTGAAAATCTCAGAAGATTACAGACCTTGAGGTTCCAAAGGTAACCTCGAGGTTTGAAACTTGTTTCAAAATTTCATTTTTCACTGGAGACCGATAACCTCGAGGTTTAAAATCCATACTCGAGGTTTGCTTTTGAAATTGCAAAGTTTAGTTTTTGAACACAAGGTTCAACCTCGAGGTTTCAAACTGAACCTCGAGGTTTTCAATACTTTGAAAACCAGTTTGCTCTCTGTGTGGTGGAAAAATCGAGGTTGCAAAATAAAACTCGAGGTTTGAGTATTCCTTTGAAAGCCTTGAGTTTCAAGCAAGGTGCCAAACCTCGAGGTTTTCATTCTTGATGAAAACCTTGACCTCTCTGGATGAGTCAAAACTCAAGGTTTGTTTCTAATACTCGAGGTTTTCAGTGTTGATGCAAAACTTGGGTTTTTCTAAGAAGATCAGAACCTTGAGGTTATCATTCCAACCTCAAGGTTTCACATAGTTTTTGTGAAACCAAGTTTTGAAACATGAAAGCACTTGGATTTAAAACCTTTTGTAAGGCCAAACCTCGAGGTTTCCAAACCAACCTCGAGGTTTGCTCTCACTGAAGGTTTTCCAACCTTAAAGAGCAAAACCTCTATCATTGTTTGTAGTTGTTGGCAATTATCAAAACCATCAGAGAACTAACAGTCCTCTCAGTCTGCCTGTCAGTTTCAAGATAGTAAGCAGTACTAAACCTCAATCTAGTTCCCATAGCATCCTATAATGCTCTCCAAAATCATGAAGTAAATCGCGAATCACGATCAAATACGATGCTTCTCGATATCTCATTCAATCTGACAATCTCCCTCATAGATTTTTGCTAGTCTCTCAAGGGAGTACTCTGCTGCGATAGCTAGAAAATGAGCTGACTTAGTCAATCTATCGATAATTACCCAAATGGTATTGTTCCTAAACGTAGTTGAAGGAAGACCCATAATGAAATCCATAGAGATGTTCTATTTCTACTCTAGGATCTCCAAATTCTGTAATAAACCAAGAGGCTTCCAATGTTCAATTTTGACTTTCTGGCAAGTCAAACAACAAGTAACAAACTCCGTCACATCTTTCTTCATGCCACACTACCACCAATTCCACTTGAGATCATGATACATCTTGATTGCTCTAGGATGAATAGTATATTTTCTCCGATGAGCTTCCTCTAACATGAGCTTTCTTATTTCTCCGTCATCAGATAAACACACTCTTCCCTTATATCTTAATATCCCATCTTCGCCAATCCCAAATTCTAGCTCTCTTTCTTCTTCAATATCTTTCTTGACACTCAACAGATACTCATCTTCAAGCTAAGCGAATTTAATCTCTTTCCAAGTAGTACTTTCAATAGTTAACGCTTCCATAGTAGCAACTAGTCCTTACATTACATCAATAGATGTACTCTATACATCCTCTAGCAATTTATGTTCCCTGAACATCAATTGGGCTACATGGATTGTCTTTCTGCTTAAGGCATCTGATACAACGTTTGCCTTTCCTAGAAGATACTTCAATTCATAGTTGTAGTCCTTGAGAAACTCCATCCACTTCCTTTGCTACATGTTGAGTTCTTTTTCGTCAAACAGGTACTTCAGACTCTTATGGTCACTAAAAACCTCAAATTGTGAACCATAGAGATGGTACCTCCAAATCTTCAAAGAAAACACCACTCCTGCCAATTCCAAGTCATGAGTAGGATAGTTCCCTTCATGTGGCCTTAACTGTCAAGAAGCATAAGCTACTACCCTACCATTTTGCATTAGTACATAACTAAGACCTTCCTTGAAAGCATCAGTGTACAAGGTGAAGGTCTGAATAAGATCTGGAATTATAAGTACTAGTGTCGTAATCAACTTAGTCTTCAAATTTTCAAAAGCTGCTTCACACTTCTTGTCCCATACATATGGTTGACCCTTTTTAGTTAACTTTGTTTAGGGCATAGCTATTGTGAAATGCCCTTAATGAATCTCCTATAATAGCTAACCAATCCTAGAAAACTGTTAATCTCAGTCACAGACTTTGGTTGTTTCCATTGAAGGACTGCATCAACTTTGGTAGGATCCACCGCAACCCCTTCAGCTGATACGACATGGCCTAGGAATTTTACTTCTTTTAAACAAAATTCGCACTTAGGCAGTTTCGCATAGAGCTCATGTTCTCTCAACACCTGTAACACAATTCTGAGATGCTCTTTATGCTCTTTTTCATCTTTAGAGTATATAAGGATGTCGTTAATGAAGACCACTACAAATTTATCTAAATATGGCCTGAAAATTCTATTCATGTAATCCATGAATACAGCTGGAGCGTTTGTTAGCCCAAACATCGCATAACAAGAAATTCATGGTGGCCATATCTAGTTTTGAATGCAGTTTTCGGAATATCTTCAGCTTTGACCTTTAACTGGTGATAGTCTGATCTGAGATCAATCTTGGAGAATATGAATGCTCCAATCAAGTAATCAAGTAGATCATCAATCCTGGGTAAAGGATATTTGTTCTTTATAGTCACCTTATTCAACTGGCAATAGTCAATGCATAGTCTCAAGCTCCCATCTTTCTTCTTCACAGAGAGTATAGGCAATCCCCAAGGAGATACGTTGGGCCCAATGAATCCTTTTTCCATCGACTCTTCAATTTGCTTCTTCAATTCTGCTAGTTCCAATGGAAACATTCGGTAAGGAGCTTTAGAAATAGGTCCTGTCCCAAGTACAAGATCAATAGAAAATTCTACTTCTCTCTTTTAGGGTAACCTATCATTTCGTTTGGAAATACTTCCGGAACTTCATTCACCACTTTAATGTCTCATATCCCTTCTTCCACTTCTGCTTGAATGGAGAAGAACACTATGTACGTGGGACAACCCTTACAAATAGACTTTTCAACTTACACTGCAAACAACAATTGTGGTCTACTATGACTCATAGAGTCATCCACAAGAGAAATAGTCTTCCTCTTACAACCAAGGATGACGTCATTTGCTGACAACCAATCCATTCCTATTATCACGTCAATACCCTTCATGGGTAGGCAAACAAGATCTATAATTGAGGTTTTACTATCAAACTCAATTATACAATTCAAGCAAGCCCTAGAAGTTTTCACCAAAGCTCCTGCCAGTGTAGAAATAATCATATCAAAAGGCAATTCAAATATACTTAAATTCAATCGAGCCATACAAGCGTACAATATAAAAGAGTGTGTAGCACCCAAATGAAATAAAGCTTCAACTTCAAGGCCTTGGAGTTTAAGGATACCTTTAATCAGATTTGGTGAAGTACTAACTTCCTAGTGTGATAGTGCGACCACTTTGCCTGGAATTGCAGCTCTAGCATCATTGGCTCCTCGAGACTCTTCCTCAAGAACTTGGAGATGTGTCCTGGCTTTCCACACTTGAAACAGATCAAACAATGTCCTTGGTGTACCTTTCCATACTTGGCACACTTCTGACTATTAGTTGTGCTAGCAACAGGAGCTGTGGATCCCTTATAAGAGTTCTGACCTCCACTAAATGGACTCCTCTGAGATCCACTGTAATGACTCCTTAATAGTCCACCAGGATGATTTCTTGATGGGTGACTAAATCGCATCCCTACACCACCGAAGCTTTGACTACGCATCTTAGTAATTCCTCCTACAGGTCTCATAGAAGGTGTAGCTTTGGATTGAATTCCCTTCGTTTTCTTAACTTCCTCTTCTTCCCACTTGCTTCTGGCTATTATGCGTAATTTGTCACACATCCCACGCATCTTTTCAAAATCCTTAATCTCATCAATGAATGGTGACAAAGTTGTTTTTTAATCCAGCCTAACTTTTTCTACTAAGCGATCACACATCCATTTAGAATTGTTTTGTGAATATTTTTAAAATTTAGACAGTTCCAGAAAACGAACGATGAATTATTCTTCGTGTAAGTCCCCTTGCTTGAACGTACAGAATTTGGTCTCCTTTGCTACTCTGATGGAAGTAGGCAAATAATACTTCTCGAACTTTTCCCTAAACTCCTCCCAAGTCATCTCAAAATCATCAATGATTTTTGTTACTTCATTTCGTATTGCAGCCTGTAGAGAAATATCCACATATATTCTCTAAAGGCTGTAAGCAGATTATTATGATATAATCTGCTGTATGGTTGCTCGAATTGACCCTGCATTTAGTTTTGATTGCACAAGCTGAAATTTTTTTTCAAAACTCTTGAAGAGCAGGAATAGAATCTTGTAGCCATGGAATGAATGCCTGTATGAGTAAGCATAGCACAAGGGCCGAAGGGAACTGAACCTTTAGGCTTGGGAAATTGACGGTGCTAGCCAACCTAATGTGGGGTAGAGTAATAATGATGATGTTAAAAGGGAAGAACCCCCATGGAAGAATTGATTTGAGCCTTAGTTTTTTATCTTGTGTGTATGTCTGCTAGCCTAGTGTTTGTTTTCAAGCTTTCTGTTTTCTTTTCGTTTACTTTGTATTTCACTCATGGGTCGTTCTGTTAATGTTTGTTTTGCGTCTTCCTCGTCAGTCATGAACTAACTTTCATATGGCTGGACGAGGATGAATCTTTAATTGTCGAATGAACCCAGTTGCATGTTTTTAATTCAATAAATTTGGTTTGTGTATCGGTGTTTCAATTACTAGTTGGTTAACAGAAGTTAAGGGCTAGATCTATGGCTTCACTTACTGGCAAGGAATGGAGTTAGACCTCCAAGAAACAGATGCTTGTTAGGCGGCCCGTGCACGGCATGGCCTATATTGTAGACTACAGGAATTGGTCTACCTCTCATAACCATAACACCCTGTGCATAGCAAAGATCTACACTAGAAAGTTACCATAGAAATATGGAAGGAGTATAGGTAGTATCCTACGTATCGAACGCGGAAGCTTCGGTAGACTATAGAGGTGGGTTAACTAAATAGCTTTGTGAGTAGCAGCTATTCTGTAGCAATTGCGGAAGCTGTACAGTATAGATGCCGTAGCATTGTGTAAGACAACTGGGGGATTGACGCACTTAAGGATGACTTTGAGTCCAGTCTAACTTATCACTGATATCTTCTCTCATTTATTGTTATTTTATCTAGTAGCATAATCACCAAAACCTCTCAACCCGATTTTATTTTCTATTTCACGACTATCATAGCAACCGAGCGTCACTCTTTGGTATCATAGTCTCTGTGGGACGATACTCTACTTTCACTTTATTACTTGTTCGACTGGTTCGCTTGCCATAAGGGAATTTGACCAACAATAATCAACCCAAATTCTTGCCTAAAGCCTTTCACAATAAGATGTGCTTTATATTTGTCTATTTCATCATCTTTGTTCAGCTTTATTTTTTAAATCCATTTGAGTCCAATGGATTTTGGCCCTTTTAGGAGATCCACCAATTCCCATGTATTATTTTTTTTCTATTAATTTGAACTCCTCATCCATGGAAATTTGACCAATATGAGATTCCTCCACTATTGTAGTGGTTGGTGCTATTGCATGATTTGGAGAATTTTCAAGAGTAGCAATCACAAGATTTTCTAGTTGTGGTAGTTGCTCACTTTCATATTCACTATAATCATCAGAAATAACTTAAGAAGGCTGTTGTCTATTCCAATTCCAAGTACTTTGTTCATCAAAAATAACGTCCCTACTAATAAAAGTTTTATTGGTTAGCATATTAAATAATCTATAAGCTTTATCACGCGTACACCTAGAAAAACACATTTTCACCCTTATAATCAAGCTTCTTTCTTTTCTCATATGGAACATGAGCATTTACAATGGAACCAAAAATTCTAAAGTGATCTATGATGAGAACTATTTATGTCATGTTTTCCCTATATTTTATGACTAAATTGTATGGTGAATATGAGCTTAAATGCATTTAATCTAAGTAAAAAGGCATTAATTCATTGTACAGGGAACTTAAGGATAATTCCACATACATCCTAACCATGTGCTAAGAAAAGAACAAGTTTTGAGGTTTTATGAGAAAGTTGCATAACATAGCCGATACTATGCTATAGCATCAGGACAGCTTTATTGAAGCACAATACGATGCATCTCTGACACTATAGTAGAGTAAATGACACAATGTTATGCGGCATAAGTTCTAATCTTTTATGAAGGTTGTTTCAGGAAATATAGTGTAGGTCAAGAACAAAAGGTAGATTGCTGACGTATTGGAATAGAATATGTAAAGGATCAAAACTAAAGATTTGAAGAATCCCGCAGGATCATCAAAATCAATCTACCAAGATTGGAAAAAAAAGATACAATTGGACCTCGAAAGATTAGGAAAGGCCCAGTTTGTTAGACGTTCGCTACAATTAGACCAGACTATATAAGGAAGCAAGAGCCAACCCTAACGGTCGTGAAGTCGTCGAGGGTAAAAAGACCAATCCTATACGGACAGACTCGAAATAAGAGTGAGAGAAGTTACAAAGCATGAGGGCTCAAAGAGAACCCAACACCCTTCCTTGCAATGAGACAGAGTAAAGAAGACGTGGAGTTGTGACGTAACAGGACTTCTTCCACGCCGTCGGAACCTCCATCAAGCTTTTTGTTCTTTTTCTTTGTTTTAATTCCAGTCAATCTTTTTGTCATGGGCTCTTCTGTAGTACTCTGTTTAGTAATTCCCTCATTAGTCATGAACTAAACTTCCTATAGCTGAGCGAGGATGATTTCCTAAGTTTGGAATGAACCCAGTTATTAGTTCTTAATTAAATACATTCAATTTGCTTATCAGTGAGTTAATTTCTTGTCAATTAGTGAGAGCTAAGGGCCAGATCAGTGACCTCGGCTTACTAAGAGGGAGTCGGGGTTAGACATCTAAGAAACAGTGATTGCTAGGCAGGCTGGTGCAAGGCTTGACCTATTATTGTAGGCTTTAGGAATGAGTCTACCGCTCATGACCATAACACCTTGATTTGTAATGATAATCCAACTAGAAAAATAGCCATAAACATATGGGAGAAGTACAAATAAGGATTGTACGTATCAGACGCAAGAGCTTTGATAGATTAGCGTGGTGGGTTAACTGAATAACATTGTAATGGGTGTTTATGTTGTAGCATTGTGAGAGCTGTGCAGCATAAATGTAATAGCAATGTGTATAGGTGTTAACCCTTAGAAATTGACAACATTCCAACACATTTTCTATCTCTTCTTACCTATTTTTGGTTCAAAATGTGTATAGGAATGAAGTGTATAGAGGAAAATTGTGCATATCAAAGTATAAGGCAAAAATCAAAGAAATTCTTGTTATATTCTATAAAGTTTGTGATTTAATTGAGAATTGAGAATTCCTTTCTCTTTTGTAGGAAGATGAAGACAAGTTTTGAAGCTCTATAAGAACCAAGAAACAAGGAAAGAAATAAAGGAGGTGAAGTAGTGCAAAGTTAGAACAAACCTATACAACTGGCCATGACAAGTTGACAGACTGGCTGTAGCAAGTAGCTCTTTGTGTAATTGGCCACGGCAAGTTAACAAACTGGTTATAGCCAGTCGTGAAAAAGTACAGAAAGTACAACTACACGTTTTTCATTTCAGAAACAGAAAAACCCTATTTAACCTAAAGGGAAGGGCCGAAAAACGGACTCTTAGCACAAGGAAACACTAGAGCACGAAAGGGAAGAGCTTGAGAAAGAGATTTAGAGCATTTTGGAGGCTAGGGTACTCCTCTCAAGAGAGATTTTAGGATTTCTGCCTTGGTTCTTCCTCTTTTCTACTTAGCTTCTTCATGTATCCAATAGCTTTGCTTAGACTCTCTTTGTACTTGAACATGAGTAGCTAAATCTTTCATTCTAGGGTTCTTCTTACCCTTTGTATGAATTAATACTTGAATATTCCTCTCTTTTGGTAGATAAATATGTGTGTGTGTGTGTATGTGTGTGTGTTTTGATTTCATCCTTGGCTTAATACTTCTAAGTGATTGGCCTCCATTTAGATGATTTATTCACTTGGGTTTGACTTGAGAGAGCTAATCTAAGTGTAGAGCTTGATTGAGATCATGCTTGTCTTGAAGTTTACTTGATAAATGGATGGTTTATTGGTAAAATAGAGATATATTTACTAATCTTGCATTGTCACATTAGGGTTGTTGCTTAAAGATTGATTCTCATTAATTGTAGCAAGAGATTGTGCATTTTAATGAGAAGAGAAACTTGACTTTGACTTGAGAGAGCATGTCAAGTGTTTTAGAACCTTAGACTAATACATATATGTATTGAAATGCTACTAGAGAGGAAATTAACCAAGTTTTATAAAGTGCAAAAGGGGAAGAAAAACCCTAGGCTCCATTATCCTTGAAGCCAAAGAATCATTTGCCTTTATTAATTTTAAGTTTTAGAAATAGTCTTTAAAAATTCTCATTCCACATCAAACTTTGTTCTAGCTCAACTTGATGAAATTCACTAAGCCTCTTGCTAGACCAATTTGTTAAACAAATCCTCATAAGAACGATACTTTACTTATCACTTTATTACTTGTGAAACTCGTGTTTAGGAAAGATTCTGAGCTCAGCCTATCTTTTACTGACATCTTCTTATGACTACGATCATTTGGTTATTTTCCTGTTTATTAGTATAACTATCAAAACTCTTAAACTAATCAGATTTTACTTCCTGTTAAACACAACTATTTCTGTATTTCAGTGTCATCATTCGGTATCTCAGTCTCTGTGGGACGATACTCTACTTACTCTTTATTACTTGTTCGACTGGTTCATTTGCCATTAAGGAAATCGACCAACAATCTACAATAGGCTTTTGTTTGCTCCAAGCTTCTTGTGGAGTCATGTTTTGAATAGTAAAAGTAGGCTTCTGTTCATGACTTGAATGCATGAATTTACTACTTCAAGCCAAAAAAATCTTTGGAACATTTTGTTTTTCCAGCAAGCTTCTCACCATGTTAAGAATGGTTTGATTCTTCCTTTCTGGTACAACATTTTGATATGGTATATAAGCAGTTGTAAGCTCTCTTCGAATGCCAAATTGCTCAAAAAAATTTACAAATTCCTTTGAACAATATTCTCCACCATGATTCGTACGGAGACTTTTAATCATCTTTTCTATTTCCTTTTCAACTTGAGCTTTAAAGCTTTTTAATATATTAAAGCTTCACTTTTCTCCTACAAAAAATAGACCCAAGTTTTCCTGATCAAATCATCATAAATGTAATAAAATATTTTTTACCATATTTTTCTAAGGAAGAGTTTTCAATCTTTCAAAGTTCAAATAGCCATAGCGATAATGCCAAAGCCATGAGACATCCTTCTCAATAGTCAACAAGCAAGATTGAACACTTTTAATATGCAATGGGAATAACCTGGTTGAACTCATTGGAACAACAACAATAACACCTCGTGAATGATTATATATATCACAAGTCCCTTTTTGAATAGTAATAGTACTTTCCTTTTAATTTATTGCAATTGACTAACACTCAACAAATTGTTTTTTAAGTCATGAACATAAAGAACATTGGAGATACTTTCTATACATCTATTTTTATTTTTAATTTTAACATTGCCTTTTCCCATCACTTAAAGAACATTGGAGATACTTTCTATACATCTATTTTTATTTTTAATTTTAACATTGCCTTTTCCCATCACTTTAACAGTAGAACAATCACTAAAACTTACAGTGGAATGAAAAGTCCTCATCAAGAGAAGAAAATAAAAATTTTCTTCCATACATGTGGTTGTTGCAGCTTGTATTCACATACCAAATATTTGATTGCAGTTCTTTGGTGACTTGATAAACCATCAATAAGGTATCTTCAACCTTTTCTTTTTTTTTTGCAAAATTTCTCTTTTCTCCTTTTTTTTCTTATTATTTGGCAGCTTGGCATAACACTCAGAACAATAATGACCAAATTTATGACATCTATAGTCTTCTACCTTAGATTTGTCAAATTGTTGATTTCATTCTTCACATTTGCCTTAAAACCCATCATCCTCCTCTTTGGCATCTCTATGGCCTCGATCTCCTTTACCTCTGCCACGGCCTCAACCTCTACCTCTTCCTCTAGAGTTTGAGGAACGAGTGGAAGTGGAAGCTTTCAAGGCTTGCTCCTCTATAGCTAAACTACAATTCATTTTCTACTCATGAACTTAAAAAGAGCTTTTGAAAAAAAAATGGTGGATCACTTTAATTTTGATCAACCCCCTACAAAATTACCTATAAAAACAAGATACACGAGTGGAAGTGGAAGCTTTTAAGGCTTGCGCCTCTATAGCTAAACTACAGTTCATTTTCTGGTCATGAACTAACAAATAGCCACTAGTGCAAAAAAGGCTTTTAAGACCGGACAAAAGAGGCTCGTAAGACTGGACGGACGACCGGTCTTGTTCCAGCCGGTATTAAAAGTCTACCATATAAGACTGGACATGAACCAGCCTTAAAGAAAATCTTTTAGACCGGACGTTTAAAACATTGGGTCTTAAAAGTTGTACTAAATGAACATGAAATAGTTTTTTTTCGGTCCAAAAACTCAACTTTTAAGATTGGCCTAAAATAGGCCGCTCTTAAAATATCAGACTTTTAAGACCGGAGAAAACACATACGGTTTAAAAAATAGCGGCTTCTAATACCAGACGACTAATTATACGCGGTCTTAAAGGACTGACTTTCAAGACTGGATGATAATTACCTCCGGTCTTAAAAATTTTCACTTAAGACCGGACGTCTAAATATAACATAACGGTCTTAAAAGACCAACTTTTAAGACCGGCTTAATATGACCTTTAAGACCTGTCATATAATTACATCCGGTCTTAAAAGTTAAACATATAAGAGTGGCTTATTTATTTCCAGTCTAAATTTTCCCGAATTTTTCCCTGCTGTTGTTCCTGCTACTATATATATATACACAAATCCACTACCCAATCCAGCACATAAAAGTCGATACTTTAAGCTACAAGCTATGAATAATTATTTGAATAAATTGAATTGGAAAAATGATACAAATATTATTCACCATGAGTTATTTGGCCTCTTAATTAATGATTATACTATGTCTACAACACCTAAATTAATTCATACAATAAGATAACTTACTTACAAATACAATAAGTTACAGATACAACATACATGCGCCTAAAATAATATTCACCATACCTTCATCTGATTCCTACCCAACAACGTAACATCCTCTTTTATGACATGTCCCTTTAGATCGTATCCTACCACAAAAATAAAACAAGGAACAAACTTCATAGTCAAAGACATTTTATGAACATAGAAGGAATAATATATATAGTTAAAGCCTTAAAGTTTTCAAAGAAATCTGCATATATATGAATATTACCTTATGAATTGACTCTTTTATAAAGTGATATCTTCCCATATCCCTTCTTGATGATCACTTCTTATGCTGGGTTCATTATCCGCTTCATCTTCTTCGTTCATGTCCGATAGACCCCTTGAAAAAGGAGTACTCTCAGGAATATCATAATTTGAATTCATTTCCTCATCAATATCAATGACCCTCTTTCCTTGGAGAGCTACAGACCACATTTTATTTTCTTGATCGGTGATATAGAACACTTGTTTCGCCTGGTCTGCCATAATAAAAGGTTCATCTCCAAAACTTCTACCATTGACATCGACTAATGTAAATCCTAGCCGATCGATCCGAACACCATTATTGACATTAACCCACTTGCATTTGAAAATGGGAAATCTAATTTTCACATAGTCCACCTCCCATATCTCTTCAATAACCCCATAATATGGCATAACTGCCAATGAAGGGCTCTTGTCTTTCAAACTGGAGAAGTGCATAGATTCAGCCTCTAACATAACACCACTATTCTAGACAGTGCTCCTATCATCTAGGGACTTTGTGTAAAATGTATAACTATTGATCACATACGAATTCCAACTTATGACATCAACCTCAGGACCACGTGCTAACCATTTGAGGATATCAGAAACACATTCCTCCCCCTCGACCTTTTGTTTGAACCAGTGTGCAAAAGTTCTGTTATGCTCCCTAATCAACTTTTGTTCAGTCATTCGATGATTTTCTTTCCTCACAGCTTCTTTATGTGCAACTATGCTGGCTTGAACTTCATCAACATTATTCAAGATGTATAAGTGGACTTGTGACAATTCATCAAGATCCACAGTCTTTACTGAAGCCCCTCGCCTACCCCCTTCAGCATGATGACATTTTGGAAGCCCAATATGTCTTACTTTGGCCAAATAATTTTGACAAAATTTCATGGCTTCTTCAGAAACATATTTCTGAATAATCGATGCTTCTGGACGGTATGCATTCTTCACGTACCCTTTAAGGAATTTCATAGATCTTTCAATTGGGTACATCCACCGTAAATGGATAGGGCCGCACAACTTTATCTCCCTCACTAGATGGACAATTAGATGAACCATGATATCAAAAAATGTAGTACAAAAAGCATCTCAAGGTGGTACAAGATAAGATATCCTTCATTCTCCAATTCATCCAACTTTTCAATGTCGAAAACTTTACCACAAACCGCATTGAAGAAGACACAAAGTCTAGTCAAAACGACCCGAAGGTCATATTCGGTGATGCCTCGAATAGCTATTGGGAGTAGCTGTTGCATCAAGACATGACAATCATGCGATTTTTGGCCTACTAATTTCAAGTCCTTCATCGATACAAGCCTCTTAAAATTTGAAGAATACCCCGAGGGAACTTTTGTGCCATGTAAACACTCACAAAAACTTCGTTTCTCATCCTTAGACAAAGTATGAGAAGCCGGGGGACAATAAGTTCTCGTCCCATACGGCCTTGGATGTAACTCTTCATGTATTCCCATTGCTTGCAAATCCAATCTTGCCTTCACACCATCCTTGGAACTACCTTGTATGTTGAGAAGCGTGCCAACAATACTATCACATACGTTTTTCTCCACATACATGACATCGATACAGTGTCTCACATCAAGATTGCGCCAATAGGGAAGATCGAAGAATACAGATCTCTTTTTCCATATATTTGTATATTTTCTACTCTTGATTGTCTTACCGAAGATGACACCCAGTCAATGGCACCGGAGCATCTTCATATTCTTGGCCACCAAAGAAGGCTTTCTTTAATCGACAATATGGGTGGCCCCATCTAAGAAATCTCCTATGTCCAAGATAAACCATCTTTCTTCCATGTTGGAGTTGATGGTAGCATGTGCCTTCTTCACAAACCGGACATGCTTTATGGCCCTTTACACTATACCCTGACAAGTTACCATATGCTGGGAAGTCGTTTATAGTACAGAATATCATGGCTCACAATTTGAATACCTCCTTCTTGAAAGAGTCAAAAACATCAACACCTTCTTCCCATAACTCCTTCAAGTCTTCAATCAAGGGCTGAAGGTAAACATCAATGTCATTTCCGGGTTGTTTTGGTCCCGAAATCAACATAGACAGCATCATGTACTTTCGTTTCATGCATAACATTGGGGGTAAGTTGTAAATAATGAGGAGTACAGGCCATGAACTATGTACGCTGCTAAGGCTTCCATATGGATTCATGCCATCCGTGCTAAGGGCAAGCCTAAGGTTCCTAGGTTCTTCGCCGAAGTTGGGAAATAATTGATCAATTTTCTTCCATTGAGAAGAATCGGCTGGATGACGAAGCTTTCCATCAGAAATCCTCTCATCTGCATGCCACCGCAAATTTTTTGCATCATTTTCATTCGCAAACAACCACTTGAACCTTGGTATGATTGGAAGATACCACAATACTTTTACAAGCCCCTTATTTGACTTATACCTTGGGGTTTCACATATCCGACAATTCTACTTCTCTTCAAACTCTTTTCTATACAATACGCAGTCATTCGGGCATGCATGGATCTTTTTGTACTCCATCCCCAGTGGACAAAGTATTTTCTTAGCATCATAGTATCGATGCGGCAACACATTATCATCCGGAAGCATGTCCTTAAAAGCCTCAAGCATTTCAGAAAAACTCTTGTTGCTCTATCCATGACGTGCCTTCAAGTTTACCAATTTCAATACAGCGTTCAACAATTGGTATTTTTGACACCCAGGGTATAGCGGGGTCTCTGCATCACTGCGCATATTACCATATGCATGTGATTGTTGAAAGGTCTCTTCTCCTACATCACGAATAATGTCCTCTATGCGATCGTCCATATCCGTGTCATTATCAGCAAAGGTCACTTCCCCATGTTGAGACCCACTTGGTATTTTTTCACCATGTCATACCCATACTGTATAAGTCTTACAAAATCCATGACAAATTAAGTGTGTGCGTACAACTTCAGGACTTAGTCGCCTCTCATTCAAGCATTTTACACAAGGGCAATAAAACTTCCCACTATCATCATTGGCATTTTGTTTAGCAAATTCAATAAAGTCCCTCACCCCATTCTGATATTCAACGCTCGTCCGTAAAACATTTATCCAACTGTGATCCATAGTAGAATTCCTATGGACGGAAAGATTTAACATACGTAAAATAAGGCAAAATAAATGCATAACGAATAATCACTTTTGGTCATGAATATCACAGTGAAGCCAAACTAAAATACTCCCAAAGCAAAATAAATGCATGACGAGGAAATTAAAAGCTTCGCATGAAGGTCTTATGGACTCACCTGTAGCATATAATGCCAAATAAGAGTCTTTCTTCTCCCGCCACGAACGTTGATGTTGGAGATAGCAAGAGTACCCTAAAAACATTTGTTGATCAATTGGGCAGGTCTCAAGTGCAAATATAATCTTCAAAATAGAATATTCATTAACAACAGAGAAACCCACAAGAGCATTTCATCGATTTCGTTCAACCCAAGCAAAACCCAGAACGATAAGTAGGAAAACCATGAAGTTATATAACCAAAACACCTCTTATAGCTTGGTCTAAGTTTAGCTGAGGAACGAAAAAGTGATTGTCGAGAGAGCAACGCGAAGCACCGATGGAGCAACACACAAACACTGGAGACAAAACCTCCTCAGTAATCACTTTTGGCACGACAAGAGAAATTCAGAGAGGGAAATTTAATTTTCCACGCGACAGAGACATGTTTTTGTATTTGGAATTTTTTAAGACCGATTAATTATAAAGCATCCGGTCCTAAATATTTTATATTAAATTTTTAAGTATTAATTTTAAGACCGAATTATTATCCTGTCCGGTCCTAAATATTTAAGACCACAGTTTTATAATACTCCGGATCTAAGTTCTTATTATTCATTCGTAGATTTTATTAAGACTGGTTAATTATTAGTAGACGGTCCTAAATATATAACTTTATCTGAAAACTAAGAAAATAAATTCCCAATTATCTTTTTCAAGAAAAAAGTATTGGCTTTGGCGAGCGCAAAAAATTATCAATGTTATTAATTAATGCTATTATTTATTACTTGAACAAAAAATTAAAAAGAGACAAGCTTATGGTTCTTAATTAATGCTATTATTAATTACTAATAATATTGCCGTACACATTGCAATTAAAAAAAAAAGCAGAAAATTATCAAAGCTTATTATCCTTCAAAGCCCAGGCAATATCGGCTTGAGCAGCATTCATTTCCCGCCGGATATCAGCAAGTTCCCATCTTATTCGTATCAGGTGATTAGAGGAAAGAGGACGAGGGTCAGCGGTAGGCGCGCTGGGGCCAACTGGTTGGAGAGGTGGAGCAGGAACCTCTTCATGGTCGGAAGGCTAGAGGGAGGGTGCGGCAATCTCTTCATCATCGAAAATAACAATGGGTCCAATGACCCGAGACTCTTCTGTTTCAATAAAACTCACTCTCGATGGAGGAGGCGCACCATATAACGATCGACGGAAGGCATGAGCATCACGAGTAAGAGCACCCCCTACGAACGGTTATCTTGTATCTAACCATGGTTTGAGCAGTTGGCGCAAAGAGGTCTGAGGAGTTTATTAATAAAGGCAAAGCTAAAGGTAGTTTGGAGTTACAAGGTAGTGCGGAGTTAATAAGGAGTATTAAGGACAGATAAGTATGAGGACTGAGGAGTTAATAAAGGTAAAGAGCAGACGAATGGTCTACTTTACGAGTGAGTTTTATAAATATTATTTATTTTTTTAAATGCATTAATTTTAAGACTGACCTTTTATCATTTCTCCGGTCCTAAAAGTATATTATTTATTTTTTTAATCAATTAAATTACTTTGAAGACCGATCTTTTATCAGTTTTCCGGTCCTAAAATTTATTTACTTTTTTAATCAATTAAATTACTTTTAAGACCGACCTTTTATTATTTCTCCGGTCCTAAAAGTATATTATTTATTTTTTAATCAATTAAATTACTTTTAAGACCGATCTTTTATCAGTTTTCTGGTCCAAAAATTCATTTACTTTTTTAATCAATTAAATTACTTTTAAGACCGACCTTTTATCATTTCTCTGGTCCTAAAAGTATATTATTTATTTTTTAATCAATTAAATTACTTTTAAGACCGATCTTTTATCAGTTTTCCGGTCTTAAAATTCATTTATTTTTTTCCTATTTTTTAAAGTAAGATTTAATTTCGTAAAAAAAGTTCATTGTTTCAAATTCCGATAGCAGAGTCGTATCCTTACACTCTATCAGAGGATCTCTTCGGCTTCCAGATAAACTTCCCAACGTAACTAGGCGTCTCCTCGTATTCTAATGAACTATGCGTCTGCTCATTAAAGGTTCCGGCGTTTCACTCCGGATGGGTTCTCTATTTAAACCCGTTGTTACTTTACTTTCTTTACATTCTTCATCATCACTTCTACAATGGCTGCTCCACCACCCCAAGGTCCTCCACCACCACCAGGTCCTCCTTTTCCTCCTCCCGCTGGGCTAAACAATCCTTACCCTCCTCTGCCTCCGAACCCGACCACCAAACAGCTGCTACACCACCTCCTGGCCCGCGTCAATCATATAGATCGACGACAGGGCCAGCCTTTTCAAGTCTACAATGCCGTCAACAACAAGAACAACACGATACTCGACGCCCAGGACGTTGAGTACAATTCATTCAATGACGACGTCACCGACCTCTCCGACGACTCCCTCCCTTCCGACAACGATGGGGAGGAGTAAATATTTTTATGTTTTTTTTATCATGTATTGCGCTGCCCTCCACGGGGCAGCATTAAAAAATCTATAATAAATTTGTTACTTTCCTATTTCAATCGCCCTTGTCCTTCTCAGTACATTCTTTCTTTTTCTGACAAGGAGGAAAAAAACAACACATTGTCCTCATGTGTATGATCAACATTAAAAACTCGTACATTAAAAAATCCAACGATATACAGTTAAGATCCAACAAAAGATTCTTTCTATTTCCGACAAGAAGGAAGAAAACAAAACATTGTCCTCGTGTATTTGATCAACATTAAAAACTCGCACATTAAAAAATCCAACAATATACAGCTAAGATCATATCAACAAAACAAAAAACATTGTTTACCTTATTCAAATAAAAACAAACATAGTGACAATTCTTCTCAAGGTTGGACCGTCATTGTCGTCGGTTTTGCCTCGCCCTGATTAGAAACAAAGTGTCCTTTTCTTTGTCTCTTTTCTTTTTCCGACAAAAACAAAAGAGACAAAGAAAAGGGACAATAATGTCGCTACTCAACATCAGGAGAGGTAAAAACAACGACAATGAAGGACCTAGCTTGAGCAGAACGCCAGAACCTTGGTTGCCTTGAACCCTAATGATTTGTCTGAAAAGCGAGTCAACATATCTATTTAAATGAAGACTATTAGGAGCGGACAGTAAAATAATAGACGGTCCTAAAAGTCTCGAATACTTTTAGGACCAGAAGTTTACCCATATACGGTCCTAAAAGTCTCACAATATTTAGGTTGAATACTTTTAGGACCGAAAGTTTACAATATACGGTCCTAAAAGACTCATATTATTTAACCGAATACTTTTAGGACCGGAAGTTTAAAATATGCAGTCCTAAAAGTCTCATATTATTTAAACCGAATACTTTTAGGACCGGAAGTTTACCCATATACAGTCCTAAAGTTGCGAACTCTTGCTTGTTTACAGCATACTGAACCTCAAATTTCAAGCACTAAATAGCTATATCCACCATCCAATTTTAGATACCCAAAATGGACACAAGAAAATTGTTCGAAAAATTAAACAAATTTATCTGTTGAATTTTACATTGCCTGTGTATTACTTACAAATTGTTCGAAAAAATAATCAAATTTACAGAAGATTATTATTGCTACAGGATATTTATAAATGAATGACATCATTAATTATTGTCCCTGACTTAAGATCAGGTCATACAGATATTGACAAAACAAATTGCGTATGTGCTCGAGTTCAGCATCCGAAAAGGGGGCAGGGCTGTGAAACATCTATAACATCAAAGATAGAAACTGAATTAACTTACGTGCATAATATGTAACATCAAATATTTACCTTTGCATATAATTTAGTATTTCCTTTAGTGACAATATTATACATGTGTTTCATGACGTATTGGCCACATAGGTTGGACGCCAGTGGTTGCAGACAAGTCTAAAAAGAACAAGAAATATATATAAGTAAATATATATCTTACTGACCAAGTTCACAAGGCAGTGTGCCAAGTGTACAAATATTGTACCAACCTCTGGTCTGAGCCATTTAGGCTCTTTGGCCTGAGAAGGACGCCTTTGGAGTGCGTCGATTTGGAAGGTCCTCATGGCACTATCTTCAAAAATGCATATTTATCAATGTTCACTGAAAATGCACAGCAAAGATTTCTGACAAGAGAATCAAAATGACATGCTTACTCGTTGATGGTCTGCATCAACGTGGGCACTGGCTTGCTGTGAGTGGAGCATAATAAGATAACTTTATTAACTTCCATGCACATGAGGACCAACTGCCAGTGGCGGCTGAAAATTCACAACAGTAAATTATACTCAGTGATATATGTAGCAGAATTAAGTGAATTGTAGACAAGATTTGTGATATGTACCTGTGGAAGAATGGCAAAAAGTACACCTTTCTTCTTACTTAACACAACCTCCTTGATATGTACTCTTGTCTTTCCTCCATGGTTGTTTGACTTGAATACTGTGGGCACAAGAATCCAAAATCGTTGCTCCTGCCCTTATTCTCCAATTCTTGATGCAAGAACCTACAATAATTACATCTATCAGGGAATTAGTATATGTATGTGTGTCTAAACGATGCATTTAAATTATGTACTGATAGAAGAACATACTTACTTCATCCAAATTTGAATAATTGCATCACTAAGCTCATGTCTAGGAAGCAGCAGGGAGTCAATATCAACAATGTCAACTTGGACTAGTAGGGGATGAGGGACGCCTACTACTTCATTGACAGGCCACGATTTATCTTTAAAACCTCCACTTTTCACCATATCGATTATTTTTTCGCGGCCAGTCAACTTAGCAATAGGGAATTGAGCCTAAGGAGGGGATTGAACCTGAGGAGGGGATTGAGCTTGAGGAGGGGATGGAGCTTGAAGAGGGGACAGAGCTTGAAGAGGGGATGGAACTTGAGGACGAGGGGTTGAAGCTTCAGGAGGAGTACAGACATGTACAAGCTTCACTGGCCAAGAGATGAAGGTTCCCTTGACATCACTCACAATCTTCATCTCATCAGTTGGGAGAGGGAGAGGTGCATCAATGATCACATTTTCAACTGACACTCTAACTTCATCATTAGACATTTGTTGGTGGTGTACAGTTGATCCCAAAAGTTGTGGACAGTCCCTTTTGCAACCAATAGTAGTCTATCATGATGATCAGGATCCTCCACATAAAGGTCACAAGGTTGCTCTGACTGTCCAACAATACAGCTCCCTCCAATGCTCTGCTGCACAGTTGCAGGTGAGTGTGTGAAGGGAACACTGGTCTCTGGACGAGAGCTCAAAAGCAGCTTCATCTGATTCAGTTTCTCCCTCAACTAGCTCATATCGGATTGATACCTTGCTTCTTTAGCCGCTGCTTCCTCATTTAATTTGGTCACTGTCTCTTCCATCTCCTCCCGGGTAACCACCTCTTTCCTATGGCGTTTGGCTGATGAACCAAAGAATTCCTTCAGGCCTACCCGTCCTCCAATCCCCCTTACACGCCCACTATGGTCCGATTTTTCGATGGCAACAGTGAGAACATCACTCCTCCCGGCTAACACAAAAGATCCCTCTGCTTCTTTCTTTTAAAGATCTTCCTGTAAGGTACAGATAACGAGAAGCTTAGTAATGAAACATGTTTAGTAACTAAAAAATAACAATAATAACGATACTTACAATTTTTTCAGCAACTAAACAAGTTTGTTCACTCGTGTAGGCGCCGCTTGGCTTTTGCCGGATGTGCAACCACAAGTCCTCGCGACGTATTGGAGATGGCGGACCATGTATCGCAGAAGGATTGGATTCTGCTTCATCCTCCAATCTCTTCCGCTTGGCCGCCATCAATTCTTTTTCAGCCTTTTCATATCCGCCGCGAGAAGCCCTATGCGGGAAATCATTCTTTCTCCCTATCTCCTGTGCTTTTCCCCTTCTTTCCTATGAATCAGAATTGAAAACAACTTTTAATTATGAATTCCAGCCATCTCACTAACAGAAATTAGAGTACTTCTGCTTGATATAAACCTCAAACACTAGTCAAATTCACTTGATCAAGTTTCAACATTTTATTTAAGGAAGATGTAGATAGGTTAAGAAACAAAAGAGAATTATGCTTACAAAAGAGCTATGTTTTGTACTGCTAGGTAGATAAGTTAAGAAACAAAAGAGAATTATGCTTACAGAATAATACAAACTTGATCCTTTTTAAGGCATCCAGTGGAATCATTAGTCCACATTAGATAGTAACAATTGGGTATATAAAGTTTCCCCCTTTTAAGACTATTCATTTCCTCCTTTGCAAGACAAACCATTACACAATTACCTCCTTAGTATTTTACCTTTTCAGGGTTTACATATCAGACTTGCATAGACAAAGGTAGGAAATGTATACTTCTATTCACACACCAAACAATTTAACTAACAGGATTAGATGAACAAATATATGCTCACAGGTTATATAAACAAACAAAACTAAATATAGACTCACCAGAGCTTCAGAAGTGGTCCGCAGCAGAACAAATTGTCGCCAAATTCGTTCATCAATAAATGTGTACTGTTCCCAAGGCTGTTTGGCAGGCCCAACCTCAGCAAAAATATACGTGTTAGCGAGAGAGGTCTTAAACTTCCTCCACCGATCAGCACAATAAGACAATGTCTTGTCTTTCAACGCCTCAGAGTCAGGGACAGTGTATGTAAGACGGATAGTGTCCCAAATAGGTTGCTTTACTTTGTCGAAGTCAACACTTTTCCACTCATCTATCAAGATGCTAACCTTGCTGCGTGCAAAAGAGCCGACAAAACTATTATATTTGGTTTTATTAGGACCGTAAGGCCGCAACTTTTCATCGAACTGAATCTCGAGCCTTGACCCAGAAGTCCGACTTAGAGATACATCCATCATTCGTGTGCCTCTCTACCACGGCATACAGGGCGGTTACGAGGCACATTGTCAAATGAAGAGGGTTCGTTCTGACTCACACCATTAACTGGCGTTCCCGGAACACGAATGGAATCGTCTTCACCATTCATTTTCGAGACAGTAAGAGAGGAATGCCTGAGCAAATGAGAGAGTAAGAGAGGCTAATGGTACGTCAGCGAGCAAAAGTGGTGATGCAATAGGAAGAGTGGCTTCACAACAAGAAGAGGGGTTTCAGAGTTCAGAGGGACAACGTAAGTCTTAAGGTAACGTTTCGCGCGAAGATATATTTGGCGCTTTATTTTTAAGACCGGATGAACAACAATGACGGTCTTAAAGGTTAAGTTTTAAGACCGTCCTTTGTTAAACTCCGGTCTTAAAAGTAATAAACTATTTAGTACCGGGCACGATTTATGTCCGGTCTTAAAAGTATAATCTTTAAGACCTCTTGTTATACATATCCGGTCTTAAAAGTTTATATTTAATTTTTTTCCTTATTATGTTGGACCGCAGAAAATATAAGTCGGCCTGTTCGAGATTTCTCTATAAAGAAATTTGATATTTCAATTTTTTTAATAACATTTTTAAGACCGGTTGTTTTTTTAAGCGGTCTAAATAATATATATTTAAGACCCATCACTAAAGGATCCGGTCCAAGAAGTTCTTTATATTTACAAAACTGCCACTGGTCATACCTTTAAAGTTCTTTATATTTACAAAACTGCCACCGGTCATACCTTTAAGACCGGGGCGTCGATAGTCCACTCTAAATGAGGCAGTTTTAAAAGCCTTTCTTGCACTAGTGAGCTTTTTAAAAAAGATTGGGGGGCTCACTTTAATTTTGATCAGCCCCTTGCAAAATTACCTACAAAAACAAGACACGCACACCAAATACCCAAACAAACCTAGTTCTAGTCGGAGATATCATAATATACGAAATAACCAATTACGGCCAACAAGTACCAATAAATTAAAACAAGGGATAAGGGTCTTAAATGCCATGGAAGTTTTCACTCAGGAGCACTGGTAAGACGGAAGTTTTTTTTGGACCAAAAATGCCACAGAAGTTTTCGCTAAGGAGCAATTTTGCCCCGGAAGTTTTTACTAAGGAGCAATTTTGCCCTGAAAGTTTACTAAACATAGCAATTTCGCCCTTCTATCCCCAAATATTAAATTTGACTATTAAATCAATCAAAGACCACACATGTTATGCCTTGGAAAGGTCAAACTTGGATCCAAAGAAGGAGGTCATTGAGATGTTGAGCTTAAGGCGGCCAGAATTTGTGAAGCCGAACTGGTCAAAGGGACTGAAAGGTCGACTGTCACAAAACCCAAAGGAAACATCACTTATGATCTAAACAAATGATCAGTCTATACAAACGTAAATATTATCACTATTGATTTGTTTTATTGAACCAATTTTTGGAACAATTCATTTCTCGTTTTGCGTTTCATTTGCGTTTTGTTACAGACCTTTCAGTCCCTTTGACCAGTTCAGCTTCACAAATTCTGGCCGCCTTGAGTTCAACATCTGAGGATCTCCTTCTCTGACTCCAAGTTTGACCTTTTCAAGGCATGACATGTGTGGTCTTTGACTGATTTAATAGTCAAATTTAATATTTGGGGACAAAAGGGTAAAATTACTATGTTTTGTAAACTTCCGGAGCAAAATTGCTCCTCAGCAAAAACTTCCGTGGCAAAAATGATACTTTCGGGGCAAAATTGATACTTCCTGTAAACTTTCGTGGCATTTTTGGTCCCAAAAACAAATCATCGAATACTATCTATACAATTATAAGTACATCAAAGGTAAGGGAATTTCATGATCAAGTGTCCATTTTTATTTTCTTAGTCTTAATACTTTTAATGCTCTTTTTAGTAATTATTTTCTTTAATTTGCGAAGCAACTTCCCCTTCTCTGATATCCAAATTATTTTATTGTGGTCATGCCTAACGTACAAAGCATCTTCCTCATTGAATTGAGTTTCAAGTGAAGACCTTTGGAAAAGATCATCCTCATCGAATTCACCTCCTACATCCTCATTTGTTTTGTTTGATAACAAAACAATAAACCATTCTTTATTGACAGAATCAAGAACATAGAACACTTGTTTAGCTTAAAAAATCAAAATGAAAGGTCTTCTTTACACTGGCTTGTTCAAATTCAATTGTATCATGTTGGTTAAATTTGGTCTAAGCTTGATGTTCAAGCGTGAACTCATGAGTAAGGAAAACAAAAAATTTTGTCTTTCCTTAATTGCAATGGAAACTTTAATCAATAACCATAACTCTTTACAGTTATCATAACTTACACACTTTGATCACATTTGTGAGTTTTTATAAGAGCTCATGAGAATACACAACTCTTATGGTATTCATGAGTTAAAACCCAAAATTGAACAATAAAGTAAATACTCATGGGTTCCTTTTCAGGTTATCATGAGAAATTCCCATGACCATCAATTAAACTCGTGGTTTACAAAGTTGTCCCTTTTAATCTTTACTTCCTATGAGGTTATCATGAGAACTTATAACTCTTATGGTACTCATGATCACAAATACCATTTAATGTTTTCAGTCTTCTAATCATGTGATTGAAAAATTGGTTCTCATGATAACCCATAATTAAACACATTCTCATGCATTAAAAAGTTAATCCCATGAGTTATAATCTAAGGCTTTAAACCAAGGAGTTAATATTTTCTCATGAGTTATAATCCGTATCTCTTTATGGTGCTCATGAGTTATAACCAAGGTTATTAAAACTGGACCAGTCAGTGAACCGGATGGGATACGGGGTTAAGGGTTAGTGGGTTAAACCAGAGGCAAATCGGAGCTAAACCAGGGTTAAACCAGTTAGAAAGTGAAAATTTTAGGTTATTAATATGAAATTATAAAAAATAATTTATTTTTTTCGTTGTCACCCTCTACCTTTCTAGTCGAAAATAAAGTCCACCACACTTAAATATCCATTGAATAATGAGTTCAAGTATGTTGAGTACTCTTTGGATAAAAACATGTCTCATACTAGTCACTACACTTAAATATCCATTGAACAATGAGTTAAAAATATGTTGAATACCCTCTGGTCAAAAACGCGTCCCAGTAAACTTAATGGATATAATGAGTTCAAGAATATTGGGTTAGCCATTTTGAATTCGTCTGACAAAGTTTCTCTGTGTGTGTCTCTCTCTCGTTCAACAAAGCATTTCTCTTCTTCTTCTTCACCAGAATGACTTCGACCTCTGATGATGGAGTTTCTTCATCGGAACATTTCTCTTTGGCTTTTTAGCATTTCAACATTTCTTGTGTTCGATCTGTTGGGTGTCTAGTATATGCTCAGCGTCTCTAGATCTGACTGGATCTGTTCGTATCGGAAGTTTCACACAACCGATGCACCGGATCTATTCACACAGCCTATGCACCAGATCTGTTTCTCTCCATCTCTCTTTTTCTTGTTTTGTAAAGTCTTCAATCAATGTTTTTGGAAGAAGAAGAAGAAGAAAGGGCCGGCCCCTATTTCTATGATATACCAGGCTGGGATCCCGGCCGGTTCACCGGTTTCTAGTCTGAACCAGCTGGTCTAGTCTAGGTTTAAATACAATGGTTATAACCCAATACTCATGGGATATTCCCAAGAATATTGATCATGTGATTCCCATAACTTTTACAAGAGTCATGAGATATTCCCAGGAAAGATCTACTCATTAAAATACATGATGGATTTTGGGATTACATTAGATCACTGAAGACCTCAAATGTATGGCATCCTTTAATGTTAATCCACATGGCTATCTCCCAATTGCCTGAAGAACTCCTTCTCTTTGATTCCTCTCTTTCTTTGGATGCTTGCTAGGCGATGCAAGGTTGAGGAGTCAAGGTTCTTGGGTTTTCTTTATCTCAAGAAGATTAGGTTTCTTGAGTTAGGTTTAGGATAAGAATGTTGGTTCTCTATGTGTTTTGATGATAACTGACAATTGTAAATCCAAAAGATTGTAATTGATTCAAGCCCAAGTGTTTTATTTTGAAAGATAAACTTGGTTCAATAGTAATATGTCTTTCTGTGTTGATATGAACTCAAGTCATAACTCTCTGTGTCAAAAGCAAAATAATCTTTGAACTAAGTGACTCGAGTCAGCCTCATATGACCCAAGTCATGGTTTTGCTAAAACATCTTTTGAAAGGCTTTTGACTCGAGTCAAGCAAGTGTGACTCGAGTCAGGTGAGTGTGCTTCAAACTTAGCTTTATTCAAATATTAAGAATGACTCGAATCAAATCATTTAATGACTCGAGTCAATGAGTTTTCCAAGCTTTTTCAAGGCCAATCTTGATAGCTCTATCTTTTAAAAGAATGAAGTGACTTGAGTTGAGTCCTTATTGTTGGGATCCGTACACACAGCGGAAGCAATTCATCCAAAAAATTTAGGAAGCCTATCAGAGAGGATCTGTCAATGGTGTTCAAATCAGATTAGTCAGAACCGTACCTTTAGTATGCGTGTGTGTCTTGCTCGATCAGTAGAAGCCGATTCAATGATAATTGAATATTTCATACACTACTTTTTGTCTCTTGATTGATAATTTAGGACTTTTTAACTAATAAATGATGGCTTTTATACTTATTTGGGCTTTGGGCCTTTTATTATATTTTAGCCATTATTTAATAATAAATTCCAGTTTTACATTGCTTCACTATTTTCACCATAACTCTTGAACCAAACATCGGATTTGCCTCATTTTTGTCTCATATTTCAGATGATTCAGAGAGCTACAATTATTATGAAGACATGAAGAGCAAATCCAGACAAGAGGGCGGTTGATTTTGGAGCTGAAGTTATATGTTAATT
The DNA here is from genome assembly GCA_034222035.1 of Acacia crassicarpa. Classification (NCBI taxonomy): domain Eukaryota; kingdom Viridiplantae; phylum Streptophyta; class Magnoliopsida; order Fabales; family Fabaceae; genus Acacia; species Acacia crassicarpa. The sequence continues at coordinate 10,243,587 of JAWXYG010000008.1, read as the reverse complement.
TCTGGATTTTTATTTGTAATCAAAGCCCATTTTTAGTATTTTCCATTTTGGGCCTGAATTGTGGGTTGGAGCCCCATTTTCGTTTTTCCATTTTAGGTCAAGTGTGGCAGCAGCCACAAACACCTATTCATTCATGTTTTGTATGTTTTAGTGGATCAAAACAGAAGCTTTCATTTTCTTTCAACTGTTCTTCAATGTTCTTCACGTTCATCATCTTTTCTTCATCTTTTCCAGCCATGCTTGGCTAAATATCTGTGATTAACCCAACGTTGAAGATTCCATGACTCGTTCAGAGAGCTTGTGCTTAATCGGTAAGGTTACTCATTTTTGTTTTCATCTATCGGATTCGATTTCTGAAAATAGTTCGAATATTAGATTAAATATTCGGTTGGGTTCATCCCAAGGACTGAGTTCGAACTAGGTTTAAAGTTTGCTGTGCGATTGCATAGTGGGATGCCACTGTTCGGACATATTCTAGGCGATCGTCTAGTCGAGGGATTTCTGGATGAACGCAAAGATTTCGGTTCATCCAGAGCCAAACGCGAGTTCATTTATTTTTCGCTCAATGATGAACGTTTCTGGAATCGAAATGTTAGGTTGATCGTTGTTAATCTGTTTCTGTTTAATCCTCTAATCCTCTGTTTGGTCTCTGTTTAGTTTTGTTTTGTCTCTGTTTAGTTACGTTTTTATTCCTTTCGAATTAAACCCCCCCCATTTTACCATTCTGTTTCTGTTTCGTTGTCGCCAATCAAACCCATTGTGAATTCATTGGAGAAACGACCCAAGTTACACTATACTACAAAATCTTTAAATCCTGGTTATTTTGGGAGAACACGGCAAAATCTCTGTCACTCAACAAACAAACTCCCTCTACCGATATCCATACCAAACAGCACTCCAACACCGACAGCAGCGTGCTAGCACCTTCAATATTTTGTGTCTCTCCTCTAGGGTTTTTCTTTTTGCAGCTCATCTCTTATATTTTAATACAACTAGATCATTATCTTATAGGGTTTCTAAAACCCTAAAGGGCCATATTAAAATATTCAAAATTAATCTTAATTAATCTTGAAATTCGAATTCAAAATTAAAATAATATTAATTAAATCTGTCCAATAGATCCAATCTAATTTATTTATTTTAATCCGAATTAAAAGCCTGCTGACTTAATTTATCTTTATAAATTAAATCTGAGATAAGATATCTATCTAGTTAATTAAATCTGAGATACGATATCTCAATTCAAATTAAATTTGAGATACAATATCTCTATTTATTTTAGTTATTTAATTTATTTCATAAATTAAATACTACATAAAAATGTTATTATCTATATAAATAATATTATTATTATTTTTGAATTAATATTACCCACACACACATACATACATACATCCTAGATTAAATATTGTATTCATTAAATCTTAGATATATATAAGATTCAATTAATCTGGACATTATTGCTTGTATTTGGCTATTCTTATGTGCGACCCTGCAGGCCCACATGAGATTGACAGCGGGCCAATACTATACCAGCCCACAAGTTGCAAGCGGTCTTTAACAAGACATTGTGACTACCCAACTCATATGAGGATCGATGATACGATACAACCTATCATACAACCATGCCACGTCCCTTTTGTCACGCAATTATTTGGTCAAGGATAAAGTATGGATAATGTCATCCTCTTACTCTTGACCATTACTTTCTCGATTCTTGAGTAGTCTAACAATTGATATGGAAACTCCTTTGCCTCGTAATATAGTCATACATTTCTCAGACTCACTCATCGAGGGGCCTAGTATTATCTCTCTACAAATGTGAGGGACAAATTCCATCTTGACCATTCACATTCCTCCGCATGAAAACCAATGATCCCGATCCAAGCCTTTATCATCACCTGGTCAAAGGTGACTTTTGACTAGGTCAAAGATCAGCGACTCTCATGTAGGAATCCATGATGATCTCAGGTCAAAGGGCATTATGGTGCGGTTATACATGAGATAAGTTAATGACTTAATCCATACAGCTTTCTCATAGTAGGTCAGTCCAGCACCTTGTACTCTTGCAAGTGCCTATGACTTTGATTCGTATCCCCATACCTCATCAAAGTCATACGGGTCTTATTTCATCTTCGCTCCCACGTAGATGACTGACCAAGGACATTCAGGATAATCTTTATAATACATCCAAGGAACAGTTATCATAATAGACATGCAAATGAATGATAACTAAATAGAGAATACTTTAAATAACATTAATGTTCAAAGTACAATGATTAGCCCGTAGGGCATAATTTCCAACACTTATGACTTGAGTTAAGTGTGTTACAGAGAGCTCTTTATAAAAACTTGAAAAAGGTGACTCAAGTTAAGTCTTTATGACTTGATTCAATTTATGCTAAAACTCTTCTCTGGTTTTCTCCATCTAACGCAATTGAATTAATGACTCGAGGCAACTGTGTATGACTCGAGTCATGCACCTCGAGTCAACGGTATACGACTCGAGTTAAGTTCTGGAAAAATGAATTCCTCATCTTTGTAATTTGAAAATCATTGATTATATTATGGGTACTTCATATTATTGCTTATTAGTATATCTAACATTGTTTAATCAGTTTGCTAATGAGTTTCAGATGTTTTTAACATGTTTTAAACACCAAATTAGTTTAAAGTAAATTTGTATCAAAAGTGCATTTAATGCTAAGCAGAAACAAAGCACAAATATGGTAATCCATCTTCTAAGCAGACATAAAGCATCCCGGCCATTTCCATTGAACATTCTAATTGAGTCTCAACGGACAATTGGAATGAAGAATGTCAATGTGGAACAACGGCGAGCTTCTAGAGAATGTGAAGAGCCTGAATAATGTTTGAATTCAACAAATATATTCATTTGACTCAACAACTCCTTGAATAGCTTTCAATGGTCTTTATTGTCATCAACTATAAAAGCTAGAAGTATTCAATTCTCCATCTACCAAAACTCTACGCATTCAATTCGAGATTATTAGCATTTATTGTTTCATCGCTAAAGCAATATCTTCAAATATCTATAATCTTCAGTGTTTATACATGTACTCTTTTAGAAAGTTCATTATTGATTATCAATCTTTGTAAGAATCTCAAAATATTGGGACTTTGAGATTGGGTCATTCAATTACAACTTGTAAGGGAAAGTAAGTTCTAGTGAAAGAATTACTCGAGAGCTACAGAGTGTGTAATCAAGTTTTGACTTGGTGAAAATCCCAGAGTCTCTGGGGATTGGACTTAGGTCAAAGATTTGGACTGAACCAGTATAAATTTCTTATGTCCTATCTTTCTCTCTTAACCTTTGTTAATCCCTGTTTTTAAGAGTATGAATCATAGTAGTGTGAGAAATTTTTAAATCGCCTGATTCGGCCCCCCTTCTTGGTGATATTCCTACTTTGAAAGAAGAACAAGATTGGATTTACACTTTCTTGGATGGAACCTTGGAGGCCACCCTCTATCTTAGATAAGCCATACGTATAACTCTCTAAGACTACACGGCCATCTTCCAAAAACGTCCAAAATTAGGTGGCCTAATTTCAGCCACTTAATTAAGGTTAAACCCTAATTAAATTAATTAGAAGAAAAGCCCATTACAAGGTTTAATCCGAAAAATTCAAGATAATGGATTTTATCCTTCTCTTGAAATATTTCTTGAATTTAAAATTCAAGATAATAAATCACATCCATATATTTAATTATTTCTTGAATTAATAATTCAAGATAATGGATCACATCCATATCTCTAAATATTTCATGAATTAAAAAATTCAAGATAATGAATCACATCCATATCTTTAAATATTTCATGAATTAAAAAATTCAAGATAATGAATCACATCCATATCTTTAATCATTTCTTTATCCTTTATTTATCCAATCTTTATTAGAAATTCATTTATATACATATATATATAAATATTTTAGATAATTTAAAATTATCTTTTTTAACCTAATCTCTTGAATTTAAAATTGAAATTTAAATCAAAAAATTAAATTCCAAATTCCAAATTCAAATTAGCCTAAGACCTTGATTGGTCTTGTAACATATTTCAGCCTATTAGTGGAGAAATTAATCTCCCACTAAGGAATCATAATATGGCGCCATTTTGTATATTGGGCTTAGAATTTCACTCCAACCCAAATACACATATTATCTCGGGAAAGCCCAATAACAATTATTGGCCCAAGTTTGCTAATTTTAAGTAATCAAGAATAACCTTTGTGTGTGACCCATTATGCCCGATTAATCACTAACATAAATAACCTTGGACTAATCAAATTCCTTTAATGGGCCCAAGTCATATAATGACCACATAAAACACTAGCAATGCTCTGTGAGCCCAGAATTAATTGAGTTGATCAAGTGATCTACCTTTTTCCAATTTGGATATTGTGCCGACTTCATCGCTCGCATCGTCATTCACATTTAGTCAAGAGCAAAGATAGAGTATCATCTCTCTTGGTTGACTAAATGTAGCTTTTCATAAAATTAGGAATCTTCTTCTATTGACTCTAAGATGGATCATGACTCTTCATGATCTCTTACTATGCTCAGATTCTAGAGTCAACTAGAAGTCATTCAAGCCCTACCGGTTTTGCGAACGACTAATCCCTTTTAGGGGACTGTGAGTCCTTTCGGTATGTCAATCTACACTTATGTATTCGAGTTATATCCAAAAGTACATTATTCTCCCTATTCTCAGGTGGATAAAGTTGTACAGTCAAAGTATAAACCTAGGACATAGTGTTTGATGACATCCTTAAGTCTAGGATGATTCGCACTACCAAATGTTGAGAGATTTTTATATCCAACGATACTTTCTACAAATCTTTGTGAAGTCTCTCAACAGGTCATTTCGGTGCTATTTGTTCTCCAATAGATTCACCCACGACATCAGCTAAGATATCACATGCACGTATTCCATGAGGTCCCTACCTTATATCTATATACAAGTAGATGATGTCGTAATAGTTTTATTGAGATCATCAATACCCCTTCTTGGTGATTCAAAACTAGGAATAAGTTTCTGAAAATAGACATTCAATGTTCTTGAGTCCTCATGATCATGATCCCTATCATAGATCCTCCAATAAATACATGTTCTATTCCTAGGATTTTTATCTTTAAACGCATATTTACTTAAAAAAGAGACATAAATATGATAAAGATAAAAAAATGATGATCAATTGTATTAATCATGAAATACTAAATAGAAAAAAAGTGTTCCTCTATCAAAATATATTATCTTTAGAACACCTATTTACTTACATATCAACCCTGACTCATCCCCTTTCAAAACATTATTATTGCCAACCCTCTTACACCCCTAAAACCGGAACCTAAAATCCTACGTATTCCAACTCTCACATGTGCTCAACCACTACAAAGTATGTATGACATATTCGTACAGACAAGATTCTTATCTTTTGCACTTAATTAATACACACACGGTGTTAGCCCAAAATTATTGATAGGAATGCTCAGACCACCGAAGCTCCTTATGGGATATTGTGTTCGTAGTTTGTAGTAATTCCTCGTCACTATTTACAAGTCTAATATTTTAGATTTATTTTGCGTCTTTATTCATGAATCTCAATTTATTTTGGTGTAATTAATACTTCTCCCAGTCCTAAATTTAGGATCCAATTGATGGATGTATATTGGTGCCCGAAATTCAATTTATTTTGTCTCTCCATTTAAATTGGGTTCAGTCACAGGGTGCATAAAAAATTCTCGCTGGCTGCCTAGGAGAGATACCCCTACCCTTTTTAAGCCACCTCAGTTAGGTCCCGGCGAATAAGTTTTTTTAGTACTCTCCAGTTTTTTTTTTTAAATAAAAACTCAAAATTTAAATTAACTTGATTTTTTTATAAGAGTCCAGTCGATCAGAGTTATCAATTAATAAAGGTTTTTAAAAAATTTTCCTAATTAATTATATATATTGCATTAATTAAAAAGATAGTAATACTTATATTAACTTTATTTCTCTTACTTGTTTCTCATAAATAAAAGTATCCTTAGTAAAGAAAAAATCATGTATTTTATATATTTTTAACTAATTTTAATCAATTTTTTAAATTACATAATTATTTATTAAACTCTTATAAATAAAAGAAAATGAAATAATTCCTCAGGTCCTAATTATAGGACATATTTATCTTATTTTGGAGAGATTAAGGATAATAGTTAAATTAATTAATTATATTTTTTCTCAAAATGCCCTTATTTAAAATTTAGAGTAAACTCTATTTGGTCCCTGAAAAAAAAAACACGGACCCCTTTTTCGTCCCTAAGGACTAAAATGAGACATTTTTATGGACTAAAAATGGGGTTTTGGAAATTTTCGAGGGACCAGAATGGGGTCCTTTTTTTGGAAATTCATCCTTTTCAGAGACTAAAAAGGGGTTTCGTTGTTTGAAAGACCAAAATGGGATCCGTGTTTTTTTTCAGGAACCAAATAGAGTATTTACTCTAGAATTTAAAATGACATCAAGTTACTCTAATTCTCTATTCTTTGCCGGACATCTCCTACCCACACACGACTTCTTCAAGCTCTCAAACAATCTGATGTCGTCGATCTCTCTCAACAACTTTTGGGTTACTCTTGGAGTTTGGAAGTGTAATTTAATAGTCATGTCATTATTAAATATGACCAAAATTGCTCAAAACTATTTTATTAAACAAATAAGAAAAATAGTATAATTGAGGTGTATATAACATTAATGAGTTGCAAGTATTCCTCACTCTATAGAATATATAGATGTATTATTAAATTATTGTGGTGTTTAATTATTATTAAAAAAGTATTAATAAGGGTATTTTGAGGGAAAAATGGACAAAATTCAGAACTTTATCATTTAATTAGGACCAAAATTAACTTAAAAATATTACTTCTTCCGGTCCTAATTATAGTAGCTGATAATTAAGATCCGAGGGAGTAATGCGTTTATCGGTGGTTCCCCGTGTAATCCCAAAAAAATTGAGGTCTTTATCCTGAAACGGAGAAGGAGGAACTAGTAAAGTGAATGATTATTGGCTTTGTTGAAAGTCAGAAAAGGGAGGCTGTGCCTTTAATGGATGTGGCCAAATTGTGGGTAGACAAACAGTTATTACGTTGGTAACGTGTCGGCGTTGAACCCAGTCATTGGGGCCAGCACATTCTCCGTCGGCGTTGAACCCAGTCATTGGGGCCAGCACATTCTCCGTCATCAACCCCAATGCGGATAAATACTTTCTCTGATCTGTATTATAAGATATTACTACCCCGGTCCTAATTATAAGGCATAGTTGACTTTTTTGGAAAAATTAAGGAAGCCAATTAAATTACTTTAGAGTATTTTTATTTTTATTTTTTTCTTCAAAGTAATTAGTTTGACTAATAAACTAATATATAATATAAAGATATACAACATATAAAGTGATTAAGTAACTTATTTAGCTTCCTTAATCTCTCCAAACAAAGTCAACTATGCCTTATAATTAGGACCGGAGGGAGTATTAATTAGTAAGTTTATTTAGTCTTTTTTTATAAAGTACGTGCTGATTCCTAATGACATTAATTATTTTTTTATATCTACCCATAATTAATAAGAATAATTTGTGAGAGTAATAATTAATATTATATTAGCGTTTAAGATAATTAATAGAGGTAATATTGGAAATTATTTAGATCTTATGACAACTTTATTGACTTTAACTACTTTTATTGGTTTGTAAAAAAAATTAGTTGGTGCCTTATAATAAAGAATAGAGGGAGTACTTTAATTTTCATATTTTAGATTTTCACTTTATTTATACTCCCACTAATTAAAATATAATATATCATCTTATTTTAATACTATATATATATATATAAGTTAGATGTAGAAATTCAATTTTTATGATTTTAAGAATGATGTGAGAGAATTCTGTTTTTTTTTTTCTAATTAAGAAGTTTATGTATTTTAAAATTATAAAATTTAAATTTCTCGAAATGATTTATGTGGCATATAAGATTGATATAAGATACTCTAGATTGTTATACTTTAATTAGTCGGTGTATATATGATATGCCGATCTTTAAGTATGTAAGTATTTATCATATGATGTCATTATTACATCATACTTTTGGCGCCTAGAAAAAAAATGCTCCGTGCATCTCACTCGCTGACATTAAAAAAATTGGCAGGCAAATTCACCAAACAATATAGTCCTTTTGATCTACTACCTCTAGTTTTAATTATAAAAGCTAGTTGACTTTTTTTGGAGAAATTAAGGAAGTTAAATAAGTTACTTAATCATTTCATATATTAAATATTCTTAGATTATATATTAGTTTATTAGTCAAACTAATAAGTTTGAAGAAAAAAATAAAAATAAAAATAATTTAAAGTAATTTCGTTAGCTTCCTTAATCTTTCTAAAAAAGTCAACTAGCTCTTATAATTAGGACCAGAGAGAGTATAAAATAAGAAGTCTTCTAGGAAAAAATTTTGATTCAAGATATAAGAGGTTAACAAAGTAATTGAATATATTGTTTTTCACTTTTACTTATGGAAAAAGAGAGAAAGAGATAACAAATATTAAATACATATTTTTAAATTATATTTTTAAATAAGGGTAAAATAAAGAAATTTCATCTATTTAAGACAAATTAAGTGACTTAATTAACAAACATTTTTTAGTTTGTGTGAATTAGTTAACAATGAATTGTATTTTGGATCAATGGTTCTTTTAGTGCTAAATTTATTTAAAAAATTAAATCTCTTATATTTTCTTTTTAAAGGTAAAAGTTTGTAAAATAAATGGAAAAATAATAATAATAATACCGCCACTACTTTCCGCAAATTATCCATATTAAAGGATATAATAAGAAAGTCTTGATATATAGTTACCATGTATCATGTAATTAAAAATGGTAAAAAATACAACACATATTGGTGAAAAATAATTAATTTAGCTAATTTTATTAATTAAATTAATATTCATAAATTAATAATCTAACTATCATAGGTGTATGATCATTTAATGTATTTTTACCATTTTTGTCCCAGAATAATTTTATTTTCTCTCTTCTTTTTCTTAGACTACAACCTCTTTCATACTTTCTTTCACTATTATTCTATTTTTCTCTTTTACTTGTCTCCCAATAAATAGAAGTATACTTAAAAAAAAAAAAGAAATTCATATCTTATATATTTACTATTTTTAACTAATTTTATCTCTTTTCTTAAACTATCAAGGTTTTCTGAAATGTTCTGGTACGTTGACCCTTTTTTTGAAGGCATATCAACTTGGGGAATACGTAATTGAAAGTCCAGCTTAGCTTGAAGATTTGGTGGCGCTGAGAATTAGGCCACATTACTATATCGTGGTAAGGCCACATTTTAACATTCAACAATTTTGAAAGTACACCACTTTGATGCACCGATTAAAAAACTGAACTAGATCCTCTTTCGAGAGGGATTGGAAAGTGGTTCTGAACCTTCGAAAGAGATGCTAATGAAGCTGCATATCATAGTAAAGCAAGCTTTGGTTGGTGTTAATAGATGACAATAAGTTAATAACTATAAATAATAGTAGTAGTTTTATTAGTTAGTTAGCAGCAGTTAACTAATTCAGTTGGAAACTAACTAATAAAAGCATTATTTAAATTTAATTATTACTCCTTCAGTCCTTAATGTAAGATATATTTAAAAACTTAATCTTGATTCTAAATATAAGACATATTTTTTCATATTGGATCATTTTTCTAATTGACCTCTATTGATACTCACTCAACAATAATCAAGGAGAAGGAAGAATATAGGGAATTAAGAAAGATGACTTAGCTATTTTAGAAAATATATGTATATTAACCAACATAGCTAATTTTTTTTAGGGCAAAGGAGCAAAAATGCACATGAAGTTTGTCCTTGGGAGCGTCCAGCACCACCAAGTTTCAAAAGTAGCAAAAGTAGACACAAAGTTATGTTTTAGGGAGCGGAAGTCACACAATCCGTTTGGGGGAGGGAAAGTTGGTTAACTTGCCGTTATGTTGTGCCACATAGGCGTGGGAAATGCTGACTGGGAATTTTTTTTTTTAATATTAAAAAACCCACAGCACAGCACGCTGAAACTGAAGAAATCCCGATCGGGATTGAGCCGAAGTCCAGAACTCTGAACCCATCCTGGCAAACCGATCGAGGAAACTCACCTTGGCTCACCGAGGAAGCTAGGGTTCTGGCAGCGAGGATACCGTGGAAGAGATTTAGTTAGTGAAGAAGAAAATCAGAAGCTATGGTTGTTCATGTCCGGTGGGTGAAGGTCGATCGATTCGGTAGAGAATGGTGAGCTAGGGTTTTGGACAGCGAGGATAGCGATGGCTTTAATCGACGGAGGCTTAGGTGGGTAGCTTCCATTGTTCGATTATTCATTGCTTTATTCATTGTTGTGTATCATACTGGAGGTGGAAACCAGCGACCATAAATTGAAGCAGACCTACTAGAGGTGCCCAACTCCGACGGCAAAACCTGTAAGTGACCCTATAAGATTAAACACAAAATCGTTTTTTTCAAACACAAAAAACTAACGATATGAAGGCAAGTCTCTGCATATTGTTCACAGATTCAAAGCTATAATGTTTCTCTAATATCCTCTATTCAAGTGTGATGTGTGTGGAAGAAAAAATAAACTTGGGGGAGGGAAGAAGCAGATTCGGGAACTCTTTGAAGGTTGAAAATATTCAATGTTTCCTCTTTAACTTTTTATTATGCTTCTTCTTCAAACCAAGTGAAGACATGACAATTTCTTCGAATTCCCTCTGTTCTTTACTCTGCTTTTGGAGTTTAATACAGAGATTTGATTAAATTCCAATTCATCCACTTTTCATGAAGTGCTTCTCTGGACGTTACAGTTTGCAAATTATTTCTGACGTGTCCTTATTAGCAAGGCTAAGTATTAATTTAGGATTTTCTGTGTGACATATTTGTCTTCTATATGGTGATCAAACTTGTACATAAATTCAAAATAGCCATATGTCCCACAACATTCATGATAAAGTTGAAGGTTAAAGAGGGTTGTCCTCCCTTGAAAGTTGCTTCAATGATTTAGCGCTGAGGAATTGGTACTAGAAGTGGTTTTCTTTTTTAATTGAACAATCAGAGGGGAATGAATACTTCAATTGAAAAGGAAAGAATCAATTTAATGCTTTCATAAACCTTTTTGTACAACCGTATGCTAGTATAACATTAACCCCAATGAGGCAGCTATGTAGGAGAAACAGGGCACCCCTTATTAGTAGGGCCACGTTTGGATTGAAGTAAAAGTACATCGCTTTTTCCCACCTCACCAATTTTCATCTAAGAAAACCCAAATGCTTCAAACAACAGATTCTTCTAAAGTGGCAGTGGATAGATCCTTTATGCGAGGATAAGCAGCTTGCTCATCTAGCTGTTTTTGAGCCCATATCAGCATCTTCAACAAGCTTTTAAACTCTTATAGGACTTTGATATAATAGCAAAGCACAGTTTGAAACCATTATTTTACCTTTACATTTGCTGTTATCACTTTTAAATTCTCAATATAGACTTTGATATATAGGACTTTGATTTAGCGCTGTGGAATTGGTGCTGTTATCTTCAGTTGATTTTTGTGTTAATTGATATATAGGACTTTGAAATCAAGCAGGAGCTGGATGGCTTCATCCTCAACATCGACAGGGAGGGCACAGAAAGCAAGGAGGAAGGTGGTTTTGTTGAGAAGACAAAGTCGCGAGGAGCAGTACGAAGGTCCGAGGCGGTATTGTCATCACAATTTGTTAGCCCCCAGGTGGACATCATGGTCGGAAGGAAACCCAGGCAGGAGGTTTTATGGGTGCCCAAATTACTACCAGGTTAGATTTGTTAGATGTGAGATGAGTTTTTGAAATGTGTGGATTGTTGATTTCTAACGTTGGGTGATGAAATTTCATAGGATGGAGGGTGTGGATATTTTGAATGGCATGACGGTGGGTTTGGGGCGAGGGCAAATGAAGTGATCAAAGAGCTACTCAACGACATAGACAATCTATATGAGGAAAACAACCATCTTCGAAGAGGGGATGCATGTGCAAAGTGGTACGAAGAGCTTGTTGCACTTGAACGTGAGGTCATGAAGATGAAATCTGACTTTTTAGTGAAAGAAAGTGAACAGAAGAATGTGCAAGCAATGCAAGTTCAAACTAGCATTAGCAACATTGTTACTAACTTGGGTGTTGTTATTATTAATGTGTTTGTAACGGTAGATGTTTACTTTTGTTGTAGTTATGACTGTCTGACAAAGTTTCATAGCGATATGTAGTGTCATCCTTGTGTAAATGTAGTCCAAGCTACATGTATTGTGAAAGGATTGTAATGTATTTGTGCATGTGAATGTAATTGTAAGGGATGGATATCTTTTGTATATGTGAATCGGTTGAGGGTAAGTTTCTTGTGTCGTTATTGTAAACATATTTGTAAATTGTAATTTTGTTCAAATACTAGTGATATTGATCACAGGAATGGGTTGAAGTGTAAATAGAATCTTTACTCAATTGTTAAACACAAAAAGTACAAGTATAGGCACCAACAGTAAAGGATCAGAGGCAACAAAGCACAAAAAACTGTCATACAACATATGAATAAAAAAGGCCACGATAAGCAATACATTAACATGAAAGTCAGTGTGCATCCCTGAACATTTCTTAATAAGCAAACTTGGGCATGAGTAACACTATTTAATAGGCACCAAAAAAGCCTATTTAATAGGTAGCATGTTGTTACATTGGCTATACAAAATAAGCAAAATAATTACTCAACCCAATCCCTTTTACATATACCCAAAGACTATTTAATTACAAGGCTTTTTTCCTTTGTCCTTGTTAGTGCGAATACGTGATAAAAGCTGTGAACTTGTCACACAAGGTTGTCCTCTCCATTGTAGACCACGTGGCTGAAATGGAAGGTCAGAAGGTGGACCAATAGTGACTGTCTATGGTTGAAACTGAATGGTTCTTGAACCTGTTGCCTCGTTGGGATGATTGCCTCTAGTCAATCTCATTTCCCTTTCATTTGGAATGGAAAATTGAGTTTGTGGATCTGCATTCCTTCGCATATATTCATGTGATGTCCCCTCATCGATCACAACTTCCGAATTTTGACCAGGCTGTGCAATAAAGGACCAGAAGTAATTAAATATCATCCGTCACGCCAAAATTAGTGGAAAAGCAAACAATTCAGCAAAGACATTTTGTTAGTTTTGTTATGTAGCAAAGTATTTTTTACAAAAGGAACAAACCAAAAGAGGACTCCCAAGAAACCACAAGAATCCTCCGACTACATCAAAATTCATACCCAGCAATCATGATGCAGATGATGCATTAAGAGGCTAGTTTAGCCAAAGCGAATTCACACAGAAAGAAAACATGTTTCCTGCAACTAAAAGACCAGCAATTCAGCATAAATGGAATCAACACCAGTAAATATAAGGAAATCCAGAGATGTGTGCTGAATAGCTATGAAGCACCGATGCAAGACAGCTGCAAAACTCAGCTGAACAAGACAAGGATTTGATAAAAGTACTGAAAATAAGTTCCATTTCCATAATCACTCATGGCCACACTCCCAGGTTCAATATAATTTTTCCAAAAAAAATGGGATAAAAGAAACCAAATCAGGATAAAGCAAAATAATTTGAGGCACACAGGGCGCTGCCTCATATAAATTGGCATTAGAGAATTTGAGGCACAGAACATTGAGGCAATTTAGTAGCTCCCGGAGTCCCCATGAGGGCCACAACTTAAAACTTGCGATTTAATTCTATTTAACATGAAAACACCAGCGTAGGCCTACAATGTCTGATCAAGAAAAGAATCCAAAGTCTCCATCTGCATCTCACTGTTTCTGCTAATTTTAATGTTTCCTAATGAAAACAAGAGCCTTCCCACATCATAGGAGACCACTAAAAAAAATACTAGTAGTAGTAGTAAATTAATTATGGATCGACCTAGATAGTTTTCCCATGAATAAACAAATATAAAAAAAAAACACATATAGAGGCCAATGCCAAATATTATTGCACAAGGAATATCATCAGAAATAAGAATATCACAATCAAAAGGGATGCAACACTAGACCAGAATGTGAAACAATTGTGCTAAACAAATTGTTTTTAGTGGTTCTGGCTCTAATGGAGATTGGAAGTCAGATGCTAAGATGACAACTTCTTGATCCTAACATGTATAGTCAAGGCAATGCCTAGTAATGTAATTCAAAAAATGATTGAGAGGTAAGGTGACAGTAAATACTTTCAGGAAGGAAAAGAAAAGAGGGAATTCGCTCTTGAAAATGCTTTCAAGCCATTAGGTCCAAAATTTATCAAGTGGGCTGTACTCATTCCAAATAAATGTGTATGAAAAATCTTGGATCCACTAGAAAGGAAGCTCAAGAGCTCAGCATTTCAACCCTGAAAAGTTAGTAACTACCTCCTACAATGTCTTATTTGCTAACTGACGGGACTGCTTACAAACATTTATTACCAAAAGCATTGGCAGATTGAAGCAACACGCATTCAAAAAAAAAAATTAAAGCAAGCTTCATTCGTCAATCATTTCATGGATGGAGTGCTTCAACCTATTACAACGTTGAGTCTTTTGGCTACTCCACAGAATGATGTTTACAGGATGACTTCACTTTCTTTTTTTCTTCAACCTATTATATTATTCTGAGTTATCAGACCAAGTGAATTCCACTAATTTCCTATGTTTCATCATTGTTTCCTTCTAAGTTATCAGTTATTAAGCAATTATAATGAAGTTTCGAAGAATTTGAACAATTATACAATCTCATAAACTTTATAATTCCACAAGCATTGAATCATGACTCAAGGAAACACGACTTTGGTGAATGACTTTAATTGGTTATATGACTGTTTGGAAACTTGCAGTTGTTGGAAGGTATCTTCTGATGAATGATAGATGAGATGAGTGGTAATAAATTCTAGATGCAACTTGATTTGTTTGATTAAGTAAATAATGAAACACTAGAACGATAAAACGCTATTTCATATATCATCTAGCCACAACATATTTTCCCAATAGAACTATACTATCACAGCAGAAACAAAGCATCATCAGCAAATTAAAATAGTGTTTAACCATCTTGATTTACAGATATTATAATAGTGTTTAACCATCTTGATTTACACACACACACACTAGCAAATTTAAATTTATCTACAGTGTATATATATATATAATTCTATTTTTTCTCTCTTCATTTTGGTATATATCTCTCATGACAGATGATTTTCCAGTGTAAATAGATAAGGGAGACGCACATGGATGCGTAAATCACATATATTAGATCGCGGTCAAGCTTCTTTTCAAGTTTTTGAAAAGAAAACCTTAAAACCTTCTGAGATAGTATGACGATTTGAGCTAGAAGTACAAGCAAGTTCAACTATAAAATTCCAAAAATGCATCTTCTTATATGTATTACTCTCTCCTCTCCCAAATAACCTATACTATCACAGCAGAAGCAAAGCATCATCGATTCAAAAAGCAAAAGGAACAGAGGATCTTTCACCTTGTATTGTTGATGATTATGACAAATCGCTCGTCCCTATGTTAGGCTGAGATGAAAAAACCTCTCTTCCCTCCTCTGGATTCAACAAAACAAAGCGGTTTAGCGATGGGTGCGAAACCCTATTCTCTTCGCGGTACTGACTCACGGATTTCAGTTTCCCTGCCACCCCTTCCCCTTCTCAGTTCGCCGGAAATAACAATGGTGGTCAGGTGATTGTCGGTGACGGCCGACGGAGGAGAGGTACGGTGATGGAAGAGCGGTGGTCGGCAAGGTGGTGGTCGGAGCTGATGAACAACGATGCGACAAGATTTTAGGTTTTCAGATTTTCCTAATTCGATCCCAGCTCCCAGCTTTTTAGGTGTTTATCGTTTTTTGGGTGTTTATGGTTTTTTTTTAATTATTTACTTTACAGTCAATCCAGTCAGTATCCAATCATCATTTTATCTGCTTAGTTGGCTTCTTGTCAGTCCTATTCAGCGTCCACATCATCACATCTGCCACATTTCTGTTGACCGTTGGTCAACTAACCGGATTGTGTGACTTCCGCTCCCCAAAACATAACTTTGTGTCTACTTTTGCTACTTTTAAAACTTGGTGGTGCTGGACGCTCCCAAGGACAAACTTCATGTGCATTTTTGCTCCTTTGCCCTTTTTTTTAATATAATCAAATTAAAAAATATTCTTATATTAAAAAAGGTGAGCTATGTTCATCATGTTTTTCATCTTTTTACTATAGTTTTACGGAATTTGATAGGCTGTCTAATAAAGACGTGTGTCCCTCAGCCTCCTTAGTAGTAGTTTGGGGGTGCCCTTCTTGCATTACAAAAAAATGATGGAAAAAAAAATAGCTTACTCTTACCCTAAATACACAAATCTGGTTTAGGTCTGTTGCGGACTTACGTCCCGCTGCGTGAAACTGTACCATCTTGGCGCAGTTTCACACACCCTAATCCCTTTCTTTAAAAAAAAAAAAAAAATTTAGACACTGCTAGGTAGTAAAAAGATAATTCAGTATACTGAATGGTACTTTAAAAAAAAAAAAAAACTCTTCATGATCTTGAAAATTATTTTATGATCGGGAATATTTCAAGGTATTGAAAAAAATATTTAAGGGTACTAAAAGGATACTGAATGATACTTACAAAATAATTCATGATCTTGAAAAATTATTTTAGAATCTTGAGAATATATTTCAGAGTATTAACTAATACTAAAATAATATTTCAGGATAATGACAGGTACTTAAAAAATTATTCATGATCTTAAAAAAATTATTTTAGTATCTTGAAAAAATATCCTAAAGCATATTTTTAGTAGGAGTCAATATCTAAATTATTTTTTTAAGATCCAAAAATAATTTTTTCAAAAATCATGAATTATTTTTTCAATATCATGAAATATCTTTAATTTTTAGTACCAGTCAGTACTCTGAAATATTTTTTCAAAATCTTAAAATAATTTTTAGTACCAATTAGTACTTTGAAATATTTTTTCAAAATCCTAAATAAGAATTCTTTCAATACCATTCAGTGTCAAATCATGAATTATTTTTTCATTATCATGAAATATCCTTTTAGTACTAGTCAATAGTCTAAAATATTTTTTTCAAAATCCTAAAATAAGTTTTCAAGACCATGAAGAATTGTTTTAGTACCATTCGGTATCAAATCATGAATTATTTTTTCAGTATCATGAAATATCCTTTTAATACCGGTAAGTACTTTGAAATATTTTTTTAAAATCCTAAAATAATTTTTCAAGACCATAAAGAATTTTTTAAAGTACCATTCAGTATCCTGAATTATCTTTTTACTCCTAGAAATGCCTGAAATTTTCTAAAAAGAGGGATCAGGTTGTGTGAAACAACGCCAAAAGGGCGCAATTTCACACAACGGTCACTACTACAAAAAACACTTTTAACATCCGTTTTTAAGATCATTAGATGACTGTTTTCAAGGGCCTAAAAAAAATCGTTGAAAATTTATAACATAAACGACTGCTGTTAAAAAAATATTCGTTGAATTTCAATTACTGTTATTTAAATTATAGTCGTTGTATGTCTACAAATCCACGAGCCGCACACATGCTAGGTATTCCATAAAACCATCTAAAACACAATATATGGCACAATTTGAACAAGCTAAAGCCTCGTGAGAAAAAGAATGGATTGAAAATGGACAATAAACAACACCATTCAAGATTCGACATAAGAAATAAAGCATTTCATGTCCAACGAAGCACAAAATAAGAAGAAAAGAAAGCACATGGTGTTGTTTTTACAGACAAAAGAAAGCATGAGGAAATAGAGTAGAAAAACACTACAATGGAACTATCCATTCAGAATATCAACAAAATAAAGCACCAGAAAATAAAGCTCTGGAATCCTCATAATCGCCTACGTACCGGGGGGTTTAGTAAGGAGGGAGAGGGGGATGCAGATCTGCAACCTAGATCTATAATCAGTGGTGAACGACAAATCTGGAGGCTGTGAAGCATGCTCGTAGTTCACGACAGAAGATGAGTTGAAGTCGCTCACGCCGCGATAGTGAATCTCCTTGGTGACAAGGGTGGGGCCGTTGAGTGCGGCGACGAAGATGGGTAGGTCTCGAGACTCTTATATCTGTTTAGGATGAATTTGAGGAAGGCTTTCTGTATACTGTTGGGTTCTAAAGAGAAAACTTTATATTTTTATAGAAAAGAGGGGATAACAAAATGTCGAAGGCACGAGATTGAAGTTGAAATATTTAAAAAATTTGAATTTTAATGACTGGTTTTGTAAGTTAAAATAAAAATAAAAATAAAATGGCGTAAGGGAGGCTCGACGGTTTTTTTAACGTGTATCAACGACAAACAGTTGTTTGTTTTACTTCTTTCAACTATCGAAATTATAAGTTACATACTAGTAAATAGGTATCAATATAAGATAAAATCACAACGGTCATGTAATCTTTAAGGCTTTTATTCTAACAACAAGTAGTACTAATTTTTTGCTTGTTGATTAAATTTAATGCATATTGATATATTTCTTTTACAAATATATTGATTGAAATCACAACGATCATGTAATCTTTAGATTTACATATTAAAATCACAACAATCATGTACCATTCTACATAACTGCATCAATTTTTCCTCATCAACACTATCCACCAACCGTTTCCTATCAATATGAAGAGAGGGACAATCACTTGCATTTATCATGTTAGATGTAACAGCCCCATTAGGTTCTTTAGTGTTCTTGTTGCAAAAGCTGCAATCCCTCCAACCAGTTTCTTCACGGTGGAATTTACTACAGAAAATGGATGCCTCATAGGCAGATATGGAATCAAGAGTGTCAAGCTTGCATTCGGTCGGAATTCCGCAGATGTTACAATATTAAGCAAATCCACGCCAGGATATATTCTGAGTGCATGTCGAGATGTACTCTCAGCTAGAATTTGTATTTCCCTTTTCCGGATCTAGTTGTTTCCCGGCAGGGCAAAAGAGCAAATGGAGAACTTCGTCAAGCATTTATTGAGCAAAAGCGTCATGCTGTAGTAAATCCCTAAGCTACATCCAAATGAGTATCACCCTCTTTATCTCATAGATGATCAATCTTTGCTTATTATCAATTATCTATAAACATGTATGAAGTTGGACCCGGTTAACTGAATCTAGTTAACGTTCGGGATCCGCGTAAAGTTTTAAAGGCGACCGGCTACACCAAATCTAGTTAAACTGGGATCTGTGTAAATTCTTGGGACCAAGAAGAAAAGGCAGACCTTATTACACCGAATCTAGTTAAAATCCAGGTACCATGGAAATACAAATCAAGGGTTACGACACCCGTAATGGAAGAAAGGGTTATGACACCTATAATGGAATCTCGGGATACGACACCCCTCTCGGATAAACAAATTCTGGGTTACGACACCTATCATGGATAAACAAATTCAGGAAAAATTTTGCAGAAGAGTCCACCTCTAAAAGAAAAAGAAGACGGACCCGGTTACACTTAATACAATTAAAACCCGGGCTCCGTGTGAAGTTTTGCGAGAAGCAAAAAGAAGGCGGACCTCGGTTACACTTAATACGTAATACAGTTAAAACCTGGGCTCCGTTTAAAGTTTTGCGAGAAGAAAAAAAAAAGGCAGACCTCGGTTACAATTAATACTTAATACAGTTAAAAACCAGGCTCCATGCGAAATACAGTTGAATCCACGCTCCTTAATTGGACCCCGGATAAACTGAAAACTATCCAATTAACTCTGCGCTCCTTAATTGGAGCCTAGATTAACTGAAAATTACACAGTCAACTCCGCGCGCGCTCCTTAAACGGACCCTGAATAAAGAATTCCTTAGTGGAAACTCAAATGCTTTACTATCGATAGCCAAAGATACTACACCGAGGTCATTACACCTGGTCATAAGTATTACACTGAGGTCCCTAAACCCGGTTTGAAAAAGAACCCATCTAGATGGCTGACACTAGAGCTAATAAGCCCAGGTTAAGAGCTCGGCGAAATTGCCATTACTGGCCTTCTCGAAATTGACGTGTCAATGCTCGCCTGAAATAAGAAGATGAATTGTCATTCCGACCCTGATCAGGTCAAAATGTTTAAGCGTTGTGTTTCAAACACCATGGCTGAACATGTGGCAGTTTGTCCTTATCTCAGTTATGATCCCGGACAATGGCACCGGAACTCGGTAGTGCGGTTAAAATGAAAACCCTGCGCGGTTGAAATAAACACCCTTTGCGGTTAAAATAGACAACTCTACCACAAATTCTTAGACTTTAAATCTGGAAGAAAACAAGCAAATTTGCATTACTAAAGACCTTGACTCGGTCATTCAAAAGAACTTTGAACAGTTCATATAATCAATTTATAGTTGAAGTGAAGATTAACCTCGGACATGAGATCCAAGTTAAATAGTCAATGCACCCCGGAAGCCCAGAGCCCTTGATTGCCAGGCTACGGGGCAACAAGACAAGTGTGGCACTAAAAAGCTATCAGCGACATAAGCAAACAAACCTGGAAGCCCAGTCCGTTCCTCTTCAGGATAATTTGGTTTAGGGGAATTCAGTGGTGCAGCACAGTGAACGCGGAGACCCGGATGGTTGGGGAAGAAGAGATCCCAACGATCATGAAAAGGAACAGACGAAGTTTCAAAACAGATTAACCCGGACTACATGTCGGGGGGGGCAATTCAATCAGAATACAAGTAAATCCAAGGTTCGTTGAAACTCGGATAGAAACTTCATCAAAATCCAACAAGTTGTAGCAACTCGGATACGATATCTGGGTTCAAAAATGGCTCCACCCCAGCAGCCCAGAGTCCTTAACTGCCAGGTTGGGGGGCAACTACTATATAGTTGTCAATGGTGTAAGAAGAACTAACGGAAGCCCTCACGGGTTATTTGAATTTTCAAATGCTATCTGAGGCCAACACAAGCAAAAACAAAGAACAAGGGAAAGGCAAATAGATCTCGTCTTGGGAAAAAACCTATCGCCTAAACAAGCAAATTGGTAGTAGAATATGAATGAATCCGAATTCGTCAAGACTCGGACAAAATCAAATTAAGATGGAACAATTCGGATACGAAATTTAGGTTAAACAATAAATGCACCTCGGTAGAGTCAAACAATACATGCACCTCGACAGCCTAGAGACCTCTAAGCCCAAAAAGCAGAGCTGACGTACATGACGTGATGGCTGCATTAAATGCGCACAGAAATTGCAAGCGGCTAGGCGTGGTGGTTGAAACCCTTCGCCAATCCAGGGAAGGCAAGTGTCAATTGGCAGTGATGGCGAATGCATAAGGATCCTAACCTCGAAGTCGAGCGAACTCCTTGATATTACCTCGGATCCTTGAGACGTTACCTCGGATCTTTAAGCAAAGGACATCGGTAACTGGGGTCAATATGACACAACCCGGCACTCCGCGGTAGATAGGCAAGAGGGTAAAGATTCACGGCAATCTAGCCCAAATAACCTGGAGAAAGATCCCAACCTCGAAGTCAAGCAAAACGCCTCGGCATTATCCTAGATCCTGGAGACATTACCTCGGATCTTTGTAGTAGACGACTTTGATAGTCGTGATCAACACCTGGATTCAAATACAAACGAACCATCTCGGCACTACTCAAGATCTTTGAGACAAGACCTCAGATTTTCGAAGTAGGCCACCTTGATAGCCAGGATCAACGTAATTCCACTCGGCAATGTAAGGCCCACAACAACAAAGCTCGGCCAATGAATGAAGTCCGGCAAAGTTCATCTCGGCAACTCAAAAGCTTGAACTACTAGGCTGGGGGCATCTATTACGGATCTGAATAGGGCCCATACTCAATGTAAGGCCCAAGAGGAGATATATTGCATATCTATCGGAATCTATCTATAGCAGGTAAATATCCTAAAATAAAGGGGTATCTTCATATATGATATAGCAGCCTGGATACTCGCGTCGGAGATCGCGCAGGGCCCGGTATCTCCTACCTAAGGTAAACTCTATAAATACAGAGGTCAAGCCTTAAGGTTTTACGCTCTAACTCTGAACTATTTACATACAGTCACATAGAGCACACACCCCACCCCTTTGGCTAAATGCCTGTGTGTGTCTCGAACTACGTGTACTTTGATCCATCTACAGGGTATGTAAGCCCTAGGCATTGCTCCTAGGTCAAGTCCGATAAATCCTGTTCTTGAACAAAACACATCCATTGCAATCTCTACTCACAAAACTGATCGCAACTTCATTGTGAGGAAATTCCTTTGATATTTGGTCAATTATATTTGTATGTTAGAGGGACTATAATACTATTTATCTTGGTTCTTAACGTAAGACCCATTTTCAGTGGTGAAATCAGGCAGCTGCCCCCCACCCCATCCCAACCCAAAAATCTTAGAAAAATTTTGGAAATTTTGAAAAATGCCAACTAAGAACTAGAAATAATGTTAGAGAAGGACCTCAAATTGATAAAAGTCCAACAAGGACCAATTGTCAAAACTCAGTGTTTTGGGCCTATGAAAAATCATATTGCACCTTATGAAAGAAATTATAGGTATTACTGAAGTCCTTTATCAAGTTTTGCAACGAAAGTCTCAAGATATTTCAAACATTTTACATTTGGTTTTAACTACAAAAAAGTTATTTCAGAAATTAAGAGAAACAGGTTGGGATGCTTTCTTAATTTATGTTCAGGAATTTTGCATAAAACATGATATATGAGTGTAAAATATATGGAAGGAGCACATGCTTGAAATGAACAAGGTGATTTTCTACTAAAAAATTTTATAGGGTAAATATCTGTTGTGCAACAATTGATTATCAATTGCAAGAATTAAATTGTTGTTTCAATAATAATATTGTTGAATTACTTGCTTTGAGCATGGTTTTAGATCCAAGAAACAGATACAAGTCATTTAATAGTGATGATATTTGCAAATTTGTTGGTAAATTTTATTATAGAGCTTTCATAAAACAGGAAAATTTGCACTTAAAGATGGAGTTACAACATTTTGAACTTGACATTCCTAAAACATCCCAATTTCATTAATTTATCAACTACATCTAAATTATATTAAGGGCTAGCAAGAAATGAAAAATCCATCATTTACCCTCTTATTAATAGAATGATTAGACTTGTACTCACTCTTCCAAGTTCTACCGCAATTACTAAAAGATCTTTCTTTGTTATGAAGATAATCAAAAACAGACTTCGAAATAAAATGGAAAACAAATTTCTTGATGATTCTTTGATTACATACATTGAAAAAGAAATTGTTTTGAGTTTTAGCACTAATTCAATTATAGATGAGTTTAACAATATAAAAACACGTAGAGTAAGAATCAAATGAAGTTATATTAATTTTTGCAATAGATTTCTTTCAATTTTTTGTATACTAGATCTGTATTGTATTTCAAATACTTTTATTTATGATATAATATTTTTTATTTTCGACTCCCATCATTAAAATTCCTGGGTACGCCACTATCACTTTATAGTTTAAAATTGATACTCCCTCCTTAATAATATAGGACATATCTGATGAGTTGATTTTAATCATAAATATAAGATATATTTTTTATATCTCACGAAAAAAAAAATATTTCAACTTATCAATCTTTTTCTTAATTTATCCATATTGATACATCTTAAATTCAATAATAATCATGGAATAAAGAGAAGAAGGGAATTAAGGATATTACTACAGTGTTTTAGATTAACTAGCTTAACTAACTTTCTTAATCTAATTAAATCATGCTAATATGTTTTATATTAAATATCAAAAAGGAGTATTACATCGACGGAAGATAATACTATTGTATTATATTGAAACTCATAACAGTTCAGTATAATTTGGTCAACGTGGTATGTTGAATAGATCTGAAAGCAGATTGACTATGTTTTCTTCATCTTGGTACCCGAAAATAACGTTCTTTTGGCTCAGTTAATAGCTTCTCTCTCTTTGGGGTAATATGCTGAATTTATGATAAGCTTGAGGTAAGATTATAACTTTCATTATTATAAGTTATTTGATGAGTTATTGTTAAATTATTAGAGTTAAAGATTATGTTTGAATCAATATAAAACATTAAAATGTTATAAGACATATTTACCTAATTTAATTAAAGGGTAAAGGATTTCTCTTGTTACTGGAGATAAAGTTATCTCCAGCAACCCTAAAACTACGTCGTTTTGAATTAATGAAGGGTGTATTTGTAATTTCAGGTGAATTAATGAAGAGTGCAAATACAAAAACATCCTTCATTAATTCACCTAAAATTACAAACACACCCTTCATTAATTCAAAACGACGTAGTTTTAGGATCACTGGAGATAACTCTATCTCCAGTGACAAGAAAAATATTTTTCCCTTAATTAAATTATGAAAACTAGTATTTTTTTCTAAGGAAAAGTTAGAATGAAGGACCTAAAAGAAAATATATATTTATTTATAAGGATCATAAAAATTTTAATTATTTATATGGACCAAAATAGAAAAATAATTGTTGTTAATTAAATAATGTATTTATTACATAAATATGAAACTTGGTGGGGAAAAAGATACGATTATTTGAAATGTGAGTGATGCATGGTTTTAGTTTTGATTTTTTATTATTATTATTATTATGAATACAAGAGATATGGAGAAAGTTTTAGTTAGAGGCAATTTAGTAATTTTCAATTTGTATTATGATTTTTGATCCTTCTAAATAATTACAATTTCTATGGTCCTTTATAATAAATATGATTTTCTCTAGGTCCTTTATTTTAATTTTCCTTTTTTCTAAAACACTCTAATTATCTTTTTTAATTCCCTCAATCTCTCTTTAATTTACTTGATTATAGTTGAGGGAGGTAAATTAGGAAAAATTAACAAATATAGGAAACATACTTTACATTTAGGATTAAAATTAATTCTACAATTATATCCTATTTTAAGAACATGAGAGAGTATATTTGATGGATGAATGCTCAATTTGCTTGATGATTCTGATTTATTTTTAATTTAAATATGAATTTTTATAAGTATAAATTAATTTTTTTTTGTAGATTTTAGTCACAAACAATCTAACCACAGTTTGAATCCAATTGAACCATTTATGATTTAACCTTAAACTAGTATCTTAATCTGTTCCATAACTGATGATCCAATTTTTCAGTATTTTGATTAATACTGTTACATATTCAGATCAAATGAATGGGGACAGAACATCACGAGTCAACCTTGCTTAGCTTTTTTGACTCTTGGACAGTTTCGTGTTCCCTATCACGCGGTTTGACTCTAATTTGATGTTAATATCTATATTTATTAGATATTTGTCAGCTTAGATTGAGGATGTTATAGTGGTCCAAAATAGGAAACACATTTTTCATAAAATAAAATGGCATATGATTGTATCGGGGAAAAAAAAAATAGCATGAAGCAAATATTTATAAAATAGTGTTTAACAAGACCGTTGGCCAAAAAAAAAAATACAAGAAAACAACTTTCAGAGATTGATAAAGTAACAATTATTAATTAAATAGCGTGGTCCCTTTAGTCCTTATTATCAAGCATCTCCAACTACTTTAGGGGAATTAAGAAGGGTTGTTAAATTATTAAATTTGTTTAATTTTTAAATTTATCCCTATTAAAAATACAAATTAAATTTTGAATATAAGCAATTTTTTAGAAAAAATAATTAATATATTATTTTATTGACTTATGATAAGAACCGCTCATATTTTTTTAAAAAGTGTTTATACGTATCTTTTGATGATAAGTATTAATTAAAAATACAACATATTATAATCAATAAATATATAAATTTTTCCTTTTTAGTTTTACATTTTTGGTTCGATCCTTCAATTTAAAATCAGATAACACTTTTTTCCTTTTTTAATATGACTTAATTTTTCCTCTTATATAACATTTATACATAATATAATTGGAGAGTACTTGGGATGGTTTAAAAATGGAATAAAAGAGCATAATATTTAAAAAAATTCAGACTAATAATTGTAAGACTTTTTTATAGGGGTTAATATAATTGTTAGACCTTATAGTTTTTTTCTTCATTTTGATTTTGGTCCCAAAAATTTGAAGCTGATACTTTTAGTTCCTCAACTTTACTCTGTCCAAAACAGTTGGTCCCTCCACTTTAAAAAGAATTTGGAGTCGAAGTTGTTAGTATTTAGGTGTCCTAGAGACAATTTATAAGTACATATCAGCACCATTTCTACGTTATAGTATTTCATTATTAATAAATGAGCATATTTTATCTTTATCATATTTACATCTTGCCTTTATTTTAAAGTAAATATGTGTTTGAAGATAAAAGCTCTAGGAATAGAATATTTGTTAATCTCGAGGATCAATGACAGAGATCATGATCATGAGGACTCGAGAACACTATATATATTACCTAAAAAGTTGTTTCTAGTCTTGAATCACCAAGAAAGAGCATTGATGATCTTAATAAAACTAGTACGACATCATTTACTTGTATAGAAATACAAGCTGTAGAGACCTCATGGCATACAGGCATGGAGATGTCTTAACTGATGTCGTGGGTAGATTTGTTAGATAACAGATAGTACTGAACAGACCCGCCGAGA
The DNA here is from genome assembly GCA_034222035.1 of Acacia crassicarpa. Taxonomy (NCBI): domain Eukaryota; kingdom Viridiplantae; phylum Streptophyta; class Magnoliopsida; order Fabales; family Fabaceae; genus Acacia; species Acacia crassicarpa. Next base: position 10,216,907 of record JAWXYG010000008.1, on the reverse strand, counting down.
GACTCCACAAAGATTCATTGTAGAGAGTATTGTTGGATATGTAAAGTCTCTTATCGTTTGATAGTACGAATTGTCCTAGACTTAAGGATGTCATTGAACACTATGTCCTAGGGTTATACTTTAACTGTACGACTCTATCCACCTGAAAATAGGGAGAATAGTGTACTTTTGAGTGTAACTCAAATACATGAGTATAAATGGACATGCTGGGAGCAAGGACTTTCACAAATAGCTTCTAATTAACTCAAGAGTCTGTGCGCACAACAAGTGATCATAAAGAGTTATGATCCATAATAGAGTTAATATAAGAAGATTCCTAGTTTTGTGAATTGGCTACATTTAGTCAATTAAGAGAGATGATACTCTATCTTTGCTCTCGACTAAATATGAATGACGATGTGAGGAATGATGCCTGCACGGTATCTAAATATGAAAGGTAGATCACTTGATTAACTCAATTAGTTCTGGGGCCGTAGAGCATTGATGGACATGTTGAGAGGACTCACAGTCCCTTACAAGGGATTAGTCATTAACAAGACGGCAGAGCATGGATAGCTTCTAATTAACTCCGGAGTCTGTGCGCACAGCAAATGATCATGAAGAGTTATAATTCATGATAGAGTTAATATAAGAAGATTCTTAATTCTGTGAATTAACTACATTTTGTCAATTAAGAAAGACGATACTCTATCTTTACTCTCGACTAAATGTGAATGACGATATGAGGGATGATGCTAGCACGGTATCCAAATATGGAAGGTAAATCACTTGATCAACTCAATTATTCTGGGGCCGCATAGCATTGCTAATGTCTTATGAGGTCATTAAATAAATTGAGCTCGTTAAAAGAGTTTTAATTGATTCAAGTTTATTTATGTCAATGACTAATTTGGCCTAATGGGTTATACACAAAGGTTATTCCCGATTCTTAAAATTAGCAAACTTGAATCAATAATTGTTAGTGGGCCTTATTAAGAGTAAAGATGTAATTGGTTTAAAGGAGGACTCCAAGCCTAATTAGGAGGAAAATGGCGTCACATATATGATCCCGAGTAGGAAATCAGTTTCTCCACAAAAAGGCCCAAATGTGTTGGAAGACTCAACGGGGTTTTAGGCCAAGTTGAATTTAGAATTCGAATTTTGAATTTAAGTTTGAAATTTAAATTTGAATTTGAATTTAAAAGGTTAGGTTATAGAACATAATTTTGAAATATCATATATATATATTCAATAATGATTAGATAAAGATAGGAGAAATAATAAATGAGAATTGAATTAAAAATGATTTTGAATTTTTGTTTAAGAGACGAATGTGATCCATCATCTTAAATTATTATTCAATTGATCAATTAAGATATAAATGTAATCCATCATCTTAAATGGTTGACTCAATCAATCAATCAAAATAAATGTGATCCATCATCTTAAATGATTGATTCAATCGATCAATCAAGATATGAATGTGATTCATCATCTTAAATTCAATAAATCAATCAATATATGAATTTAATTCATTGCGATTTGGATTTTTCAATTCAAGCTTGGATTTGGCCTTTCTTGTAAGTATTTAAATTAGGGTTAAACTCTTACAAAGTACTGATTTTTGTTGTGCCTCTCTTGCACATTTTTCTAGAAAAAAACAAGAGGCTTTTGTACTCTCAAAATTTTGGTCTTCACCAAGGTTTAGAGAGAAAAGGGCGCCATCCATAAGGGCAAGGTTTCAATGATTTTGCTTCTCCTATCTTTAACCTAATCCTAAGAAACCATCATCTTCTTGAAAAGAGAAAAACCCAAAGAAACCAAACTTCAACCTTGTCTTCACCTAGTAAACATCCAAGGAGCGGAAGGTTTCAAGAGAAAGAGTTTTCATTGCAATTGGGGGATAGCTATGTGGATCAACGTTAGAGGACATCAACAACATTGAGGTCTTTAAGTGATCTAAGGTAATCCTAACTCCAATAGTCGTGTTATTAAGCTATTTTAATTCCCAATAGTTATTTTAACAAGTAATCTTGAAGCTCATGAATATTATAAATTGTTATGAATTCTCATGAGCACCGTAAAAAGTTACAGATTAATAATTAATAACTAATTAACGTAATAGTTAAGGTTAATAATTCATGAGGACCATAAGGAGTTACGGGTTTCCGTAACGATTAAACAAAATTTTTCTTTTCAATCTCATGAAACTTTATATGAAGGTCATGTAATAGGAAAAATTAACCGACAGAAATTAATGGTGTCAAGTTTTCTTATCTATGTGGCTCTAACATTGTTGATATTGCTTCCACGGGGTGCTGAGTTCTCTCCCCAATACAACTTGTTTTTGTACACTGATCATCTCCCCATCCTTGCTTTTTTATTTCTCATCGACCGCTGTTGATTGAGAAGATGACAAAAAAGTTAAAGTAGTATTATAACCTTTCGATTGAACAGACATAATTTAAAGATTATGAGGAAAGATTAAAAAAATAATGATAAAAGAAACCAACGTAACCCATGGATACGAAAATCTTAGTATAGACACTCCCTTTCCCAGCACCAATCCAGCTCCCTGTACCGAACTAAAACACCACAGACATCTGGAAGAAAATAAAAGGAAGGTGATTATATCACTCTAAACACCATGTATGGAATTTTAAGAGATTAACCAGAGAAAACAGACTTCGTTCCCAGGATGACCACTCCATTCTATAATATCCTTAACAGACATCAGATGAAACATGGCGAGGAATATACATATCAATTGATATGATTGTCGAAAGAAAAAGGATGATTGGATCAACTAGGAATGGAATTTCGCACCAGCAACTCAGCCTCCAACGCATCCTGAAAGAACGGAATGTATCTCACGCTACAGACCTCGGATTTGAGTGCTTCCAAAACGAGGTGAAAGATGGCTTTCTAAAACACGGTTTTGACTCAAAAATACCGAAAAAGGATAAGGGAATCTGGAGATACGAAACCAAGAAATTTAGAACGAAAACTGCAGTTTATGTATCATAGGTAGGCACCACAATTCCAAAGAATTGATAAGCCCAAGAACGCCACAAGGATTGATGCCCTTGATAAGTTCAGAGAATTCTCAAAAGAACCCTAGAGAAGCTTGTCTCCCACCAAAAAGGTTAACCTTCAATTCAAATCTGCCGTCACAAAAGCCATGGTGTTTCCTTATATAATGGGCAACATCCATATTAAGTTTAACCTAATTATGCTTACACACAAAGGAAAATAAGATAGCCCAATAAGCCTTATTACAAATGTTTAACTAAATGTAAGAAAAATAAAACTAAGTGCAGAACTTGGGCCAAGTAAAATGAAGCCTTCATGCATATCCATTGAGGCTTATTCTTCAAGGTCTTCAATCTGAATTAAATGTATCATTTCGGTCTCTTCTTCCTTCTTGGGTTTGTCTCAAGTAAGGTGGTCACCAAGAGATTTTAGGCATCTTTAGCCTTTTTAGCTTTTGCTCTTGTCATTGGGCCTCCAAGACTTTGTATGTCCTCCAAGTTTGTTGCCTTGGTCATGCCGCCTCCTATGTCCTCATCATTCCCTCCTTCTTCAGAAGAATTTGTCCTCAAATTGTAATCCTCGTCTCCTGCATCAAAAAGGGATAAATCAGCCACATTAAAAGTAGCACTTACACCATACTCACCAGGGAGATCTATTTTATAGGCATTATCATTAATCTTGGATAGCACTTGGAAAGAATCATCTCCCCTTTGTTGGAGCTTAGATTTCCTTTGGATAGGAAACCTCTCTTTTCTCAAATGAACCCAAACCCAATCACTTGGTTCAAACACTACCTTTTTCCTTCCTTTGTTCGCTTGCTTGACATAACTCTCTTCCTTTTTTTCAATATTTGCTTTTACCTTCTCATGTAGTTTCCGCACATATTCAGCCTTACTCTTACCGTCTTTATGCTCGCTTGCGTTCTTAGGAGTTGGCCACTCTTGAATAGCTTTCACCTTCTCTTGATCAACCTGCACTCCTTGTGAGCTAACAACAAAACCAAGAAAAACTACATGGTCTATGCATAACACACATTTTTCCACGTTGGCATACAATTTCTCATGCCTAAGAGATTCCAGAACACACCTCAAATGCACAAGATGATCATCATAGGATTCGCTATAAATCAGAATATCATCAAAATACACCACAACAAACTTCCCTAAAAATTCCCTTAATACATGATTCATTAATCTCAAGAAGGTACTAGGAGCATTAGTTAAGCCAAATGGCATAACCAACCATTCATACAGCCCATATTTAGTTTTAAAAGTTGTTTTCCATTCATCCCCTTCTCTAATCCTAATTTGATGGTATTCACTCTTTCAGTCAATTTTAGAGAAGAAACAAGTACCATGCAATTCATCCAATAAATCATCCAATCTAGGAATGGGATGTCTATACTTTACCGTGATGTTATTGATGGCTCTACAATCAGTGCACATCCTCCATGTTCCATCTTTCTTAGGTACTAGAATGACTGGAACTGCACATGGACTTAAGCTTTCTTGCACCCACCCTTTTTGCATCAAGTCTCCAACTTATCTTTGAATCTCCTTGGTATCTTGGGGGTTACTCCTATAGGCTGGCCTGTTAGGCAATGAAGCTCCTAGAATGAGATCAATTTAATGTTTTATGCCTCTTAGAGGTGGTAGTCCGTTAGGTACCTCTTTAAGAAAAACATCTTTAAATTCCTGCAACAAATTAAAAACCTCATTTGGAAGAGAGTTAGTAGGACTTGCATCTGTAAAATTATTCTCTTTATTCAAAAGTAAGAGCATTGGCTTTTTCAAATGCATTGTCTTTTTCACCTCTTTTTCTTTTATAAACAAGTTTGGTGCTTTTCTCTCTTTTTCTCTTTTTTTTTTCTTGCTCTCTTCCACTCTCTTTTCTCTCTTGCTTTCTTTTTTCTCTCATTTTTAAATTATCCTCACTAACTTCTCTTGGTGTCAAAGATGCAAGAATAGTCTTGCGTTCTTTATGAACAAAAGAGAACTTGTTGGTGTAACCATCATGCATAACTTTGCCAAGGTCTCCCAATTAGCAAATGACAAGCCTCCATTGGTACCACATCACATAAAACTGTATCATCATACTTTCCTATGGAGAAGTTCACCTCCACTTGTGTGCTTACGGTCACTTCACCATCCTCACTAAACCATTGAAGCTTGTATGGCAGCGGGTGAGATTCGGTTTCCATGACCAATTTAGACACCATTCTAGCACTTGCAACATTGGTACAACTCCCTCCATCAATAATTAAAGAACATACCTTCCCTTGGATAAGGCATCTAGTATGAAAGATGTTCTCTCTTTGACTATCATCCATGTCTTTTGCTTGGCTACCCAACATCCTTCTTACCATAAACAAATCTCCTTCTGGAATTATTTCTTCAATATACTAATCTTCATCATCTTGTGAGGCAAAATCTGAAGAAGACTTACTAGTAAGCTCTCCATCCTCTTTAAGTAACATAGTCTTCTTAGTTGGACATTCTGAAGCTATGTGACCTCTTCCCAAACATTTAAGCATTTTATTTCACTACTCCTTATCTTTTTAGGGATCTCATTGGATTTAGTTTGAGTCCTTTGAGGTGTAGCAGTGGGATTACTTAATGAAGTACCTCCCTCCTTCTTATGTCTATCCTTCCAGCTTGAAAATTAAAATTTGAAGAGTTTTTCCTCATGACACCCTTTCTCTTGAGTTGTTGTTCTATCTTACTAGCTTGTTGCACTAAATCCTCCAACTCCACATAATTTTACAACTCCACAACATCCCTTATATCACTATTCATCCCATGCAAGAAACGTGCCATAGTAGCCTCCCATTCTTCACTAATATTTGCTCTAATCAAGGACACCTCCATCCCTTTATAATACTCATCTACACTCTTGTTATCTTGTGTGAGTCTTTGAAGTTTATTGTGAAGGTCCCGATGATAATAGGAAGGAACATATCTTCTTCTCATTAGCCTTTTCATCTCCACCCAACTATCCACTAATGGTTCTTCATATCTCGCCCTCTCCTTTTGCAATCGATCCCACCAAATGAGAGCATAATCACTAAACTCCATGGCTGCCACCTTCATTTTCTTCTCTTCAGTATAATTGTGACATGCAAAAAAGTGCTCAATCTTCATTTCCCACTTTAAATAGGCTTCCGAATCACTTTTTCCCTTAAAAGATGGTATATTAAGCTTTACTCCCTTAATTCTATCCTCTCTAGCATCATTCTCATTATCTCTTCTTCTCCTTCTTTCATCCCTCCCTCTCTGTCTATCTTCATCATGATTCCCCTGATTTTCTATTCTCTTAATTCTCTCATATAACTCCTCTATGTGTTTCCTCATCATCCTTTGCATTTGAGTTGTAATGGCTTCAATTAGCAATCTGTTATCTCCTATAGGAGGAGGAACACCTTCACCACCTGCACCTGCAATAATTCAAGGAAAAGAACAAAAGTAATAGGACCTCACCACTCGCTTACGTGTTTACACTCTTAAAAATATATCACTCGTGTTTGTTGCTCTCTATAAGGCTTTTGTGTAGTGTTCTCTCTTGCCTTTTACCACTCAATAGCTTTCTTCAAGTTCTTCTTAACAGAATCTCCAAGAACACTCAAGAGTACAATCCCAAACTCTGGAATTGGTGGTGACTCACAATACAAATTGGAAAAGATGTCAAAGAAGACAATACAAAGAAAATCCAAAATAATTTGAAGGAATTATTCAAAGAAGACACTTTGGACTTGATTCACACGTAGTAGTGTGTGTAATTGAATAGCAAGGTGCTGTCAAGTTTTTTTTTTCTTTTTCTTTTCTTTTCTTTTCTTTTTCTTTCTTTTTCTTTTCTTTTTTTTTTATAACACCTGATTCTTCAACAAAAGGAATTTGTGATTTTGGAATCAAACTTTGAAATTGTACTTATTCAAAACTAAATTAGAAAGAATTTCCCACAAACTGAGCTATTACTTAACACACTAACAACACACTACTCAAGAAACATGAATCAAAAGGATTAAAATTCAAGAACAATGATGAACAAGGGATGAACACCAAGAACAAAGTGCAGAAATATGTGAATTGAACAAGAAATTGAAAGGAAAAACAACCAGAAGATTGAAAAAACAAATTAGAAACAAAGAACGACGGCTAAAACAGAATTTCACAATTCAAAAATCAAAACACAAATTTTAGGGACTAGGGTTACCAAATGTGTGACTAGATTGGATGTAAACAATCAAGAAAAGATAACTCAATTCCAATCCTAGAACCGTGCTTTGATACCAAATGATATGATTGCCGAAAGAAAAAGGATGATTGGATCATTTTGTAGTCAAAGAAAGTGTGGAGTGAATGTTGATTATTTTGTAACTTTTGTAGTCATTTTGGGGTCTTAAAGCTTATCTCTAATAATTTGGTTAAGTCTCTGAAAATCTGCAAAACCTATGTTTCACAAAACAAATCCTTGATATTCTGCTTCTGATATATGTTTTCTGTCAATTTGATCAAATCTCTGAAATTATTTTTTTTCTCACAAGCTGAATTTCAAAATAAATTTCAAACTAAGTTTCCCAATCAATTGCTTACAAGTGTTGTCATCATCAAAAAGGGGGAGAATGTTAGTTCTCAGAGTGTTTTGATGATCACTGACAATTGTAAACAATAGTGGAAAGATTTGACAAGTCAAGGATGTTTAAAACTCATGATTTTTCTATCTGTCAAAATCAAACTCAAGCCTATGAGTGATGAACTCGAGCCTGTATTTAACAGAAAGCATGAACTTGCAAAACCAAAGTTCAAACTTGAGACTAAACCTGAAGTTTATAATTAAGCCTTTGAAAGTTCGCATGAACTCGAGCCTATAACTGTTGAACTCGAGCCTATGTTTAACAGAAAGCATAAACCTGTCAAACCAAAGATCAAACTTGAGACTGAACCTGAAGTTCAAAATTAAATCCTTGAAAGTTTGAGTGAACTCGAGCCTACCATTTAATGAACTCGAGTTCGCCATTGACAAAGTTTTTTTTTAACTTTTGAAAACCTATTACAAACTCTAAACCTCTACTCAAACCTCAAGTTTGAAAAAGTTCAAAGAAGATATTAAGTAAAAGAACTCGAGCCTGTCATGATGAACTCGAGTTCATCCTTGGCAGGACAAGTTTGTTTAAACTTGAAAACAGAACATTGTCCTTAAACTGGAGCCTAAACTCTTCAGACTCGAGCCTAGTTTTGACCGAGAGCCTTCAGAATATTTTAGAGAGAACTAAACTCGAGCCCAAGCTTCTCAAACTCCAGTTCAAAAGTTCCAGAGAGTAATTAGCCATTTTCAAAAGTTTCAAACTCGAGCCCACTTGTCTTAAACCTCCAGTTTGTTTTATGTTAACCCTTTTTGAAGTTCTCTAAGAAAAGAGAACTCGAGTTCATCATTAATGAACTCGAGTTCGTGTTCTTACAAACCTCAGGTTTACACACAAACCTCCAGTTTGATTTTGACAGAACCGAATTCTCAAAATGAATAAAGGCCGAACTCGAGCCTAACATTATGAACTCGAGTTCAGACCTCCAGAACAGAAAAACGCATTTAAACTCTGATATGTCAAATTTGATTCTTTCTTCATGTTTCAAATTACCCATTGAATCTAATCATTATATCTATCTCTTATATATGTAAGTGATCTGTTCTAACAAGTTTATTTATGAGATAACAGAAAGAATTTGAATTAGACAGAGATTCAATTGGAGCAACACTTTATGCAACTTGGATTATTTTATCTTATCCTTCAAGACAAGATTAAATGAAGTCCAGGTTGGCATTACAGACAGTACAATCACCTCTGAAGAAAGCCAAACGTGATTATTCTAAAAACAGAATGTCATGGGCCACCAATATTCAAATGCAAAAGCTACAAACACCCAAATCTGGAAAGTAGCAACAGAATATTACCCATCAGCTTCTGCAGTACCTTTACACATGGAAGAACACTCACAACAGTCACATTTTCGAATGGGAACAAGCTTCAGTGGATTAATAACGTTCAAATGGTTCAAACAATTATAAATGACTGAGGAACTGAAGCCAAAGAGACACAACCAATGAACAACTACTCTACTCGAAAATAATCATCCTGAGTTGTTCTTTTCATTAGGCTGTATCTTTGATACATTGTACTTCAGTATTTATCTTATCTACTCTTTGAGAGAGTCTTTCTTGTAATCATTCATTGATTGAGATAACCACAAGTCAGGGGACTTGGTGGTTGGGAGTATTGATTGCATCTTGTAAGGGGGAGTGAGTTCTAGTGAGAGAACTACTCTGAGTACAGAGATTGTAATCAAGTCTTGTGAAGTTAGTGGATTGAAAATCCCAAGTGAGGCTTGGGGACTGGATGTAGGTCAGAGAAAAGGCCGAACCAGTATAAATTGATCCGTGCAAAGCTTCTCTACTCCTCTCTTCATTTATCCTCTGCTTTAACTTACCCAAAACAGAGCCAAGTCTTTAAAATTTTATTGATACCCAATTCACCCCCCCTCTTGGGTATCAAGGTCCATTCTTTCAGCTTGTCTCCCACCAAAAAGGTTAACCTTCAATTCAAATCTGCCGTCACAAAAGTCATGGTGTTCCCTTATATAGTGGGCAACATCCATATTAAGTTTAACCTAATTATGCCTACACACAAAGGAAAATAAGATAGCCCAATAAGCCAGCCCAATAAGCCTTATTACAAATGTTTAACTAAATGTAAGAAAGATAAAACTAAGTGCAGAATTTGGACCAAGAAAAATGAAGCCTTCATGCATATCCATTGAGGCTTATTCTTCAAGGTCTTCAATCTGAATTAAGTGTAACATTTCGATCTCTTCTTCCTTCTTGGGTTTGTCTCAAGTAAGGTGGTCACCAAGAGATTTTGGGCATCTTTAGCTTTTTTAGTTTTTGCTCTTGTCATTAAGCCTCCAAGACTTTGTATGTTCTCCAAGTTTGTTGCCTTAGTCATGCCGCTTCCTATGTCCTCATCATCAATCTTCTCAACGACGCTGTCATGTGTCATGATTATATATGGTACTCCCTGTGAAAGCCCTCACCACCACCAGTGCCTATGGCAAATGATTACAAAGAAAGGTATTTCCACTCACGCAGAACATTCGAGAATCATGGAATAACATTATCACCACTTAACCTCACAAACATCCTTGTCCGCTACATTAAACATCAATTTCCACCGTTAAATATCAATAAACATAGAAAATATCAAATAAAGAAACAGGAGACAAAATATGAGCAAATATTCAATATACGCTTCACTTCCATCTACCTTCTCATCAAAAACTACGATATATATGGAGTATATGCTTAGCAGCATCATGTCGTATCCATTGTTGTGGTCGAAAACGTCAAAATCCGTTCAATAAAACTGCTTGTCTTCATGCATCAGAAGTTGGATTTATGTCATTAAGCCAAACCCTTTGATCAGCCATTGTCAAACTCAGAGAACAAAGGGAGAAGAAACGAAAAGAGAGAAAGCACTTCCAGATAACTCGGCATGGCAAATGTAGGGCAAGCAAAATAGATATAAAGACTTAACACTCTAATCGAAAACCTTTCAGGACAATCCTGAACCTCGTTGGAAATGTTGTATCCCATTAATTATCCCAAAACGTCGTCGACCCATCAAAAGAAAACACTAATATATTCGTATGCCACATTTGCCTTTCATTTAACCAGAGTCGCATCGGATGCCCCTAACCCTAGAAATATAGGCACGCTCCATGCCTATACCACGCACTTTTGATAATAACCTAACCTAACTATTAACTCTAGGCTATCAAAGATAATAAAAGTACTCTGATCTTTTTTTTTTTCCTTTTTTATAAGGAATGAAATATATTTAGTCTTTTTTATAAGGTACTTATTTGTTCCCAAATTACATTAATTATTTTTTTATATATATCCATAATTAATAAGGGTAGTGGGTGAGAATAATAATTAATATAAAATTAGAGTTTAGTGTAATTAATAGGAGTAATATTGAAATTATTTAAATAATAGGATACCTTTATCGACTTTAAGTGTTTTTATTGGTTTATGAGAATTAGTAGTTGGTGCCTTAAATTAAGGACCAGAAAGAGTATAAAATAAAAGGGGCCCAGCCCAACTCAAAGCCCATAGTCAGCGTTAGGAATTTAAAAGCCCAACGGCCATTGGGAAAAAAAAAACAAAGCAAAGTGATGAGTTCTAGGTGTTTGGGATGACTTTTATTTATAAAGAGTTTAGGGTAAAAAAGTCACTTCTGATAGAAGTTACAAATTGCAACTTCTCTCATCAAAAAGTCACTTATCTTATTGGCATTTCAAACATAAATCAAATGTATAATATAACGTTTATTCTTATCTTACTTGTTTATTCTTATCTTACTTTTATAAAAGTTAGATTGAAAATAAGTCACTTCTACCACTACTATTTCAGATGGCACTTGTCAGTTTATGGGCAGTAGAAAATTGAGAGGGGCCGACCAAAGAAACAGCTATTTGAACAGTAACAACCCCAATAGATTTATAGGAAAAATATTTCTCCTGTCACTGGAGATAGAGTTATCTCCAGTGATCCTGAAACTACGTCGTTTTGAATTAATGAAGGGTGTGTTTGTAATTTCAGGTGAATTAATGAAGGGTGTTTCTGTATCTGCACTCTTCATTTAATTCACCTGAAATTACAAATAAACCCTTCATTAATTCACCTGAAATTACAAATATACCCTTCATTAATTCAAAACGACGTAGTTTTAGGGTTACTGGAGATAAATATATCTCCAGTGACCGGAGAAATCATTTACCCTAGATTTATGTGTTATATTGATGTTAGTTAATGAGGCTAGTTAAATAAATAATGTATAATCCACAAATTATTAAATTTAATGCTAAATTTTGTATAAAGTATTATCCTACAAATAAATGGAAGGGAAAATATTAAGTAAAGCTCCTTTTTTTTGTTTTTGAGCTGATTTCTAAACTTCTACATAATTTTCGGGTTTGAGTTATCTCATGAATATTTTGTCTTATTTTATTTTCAAAAATCTTATATCCACCCTTAATTTTTTTTTTAAAAAAAAAAAAGAATGATTCAACTTTTATATTTTATAAAACTACTATTTTAAACATAAAATAAATAAATTTAAACAGTCAAAATCTTATCTATATATATAATAAGTTTATCGTTTGTCATGTCACTTGACTGTTCAAGTCACCCCAAAACTATAGAAGTTAAGGGAATTAATGAATGATACTTTGGTCAAATTCATATAATAAATACAAAAATAAAAATATCAAAAACCCTTCATTAATTCCCCTAACTCCTAAAACGACATAGTTTTGGGGTTAGGGGAATTAATGAATGATCTTTTGATAAAATTAATATAATAAATATCAAAATAAAAATATCAAAACACCCTTCATTAATTCCCTTAATCTCAAAAAGACGTAGTTTTGTGATGACTTGACATAACCTTATGTCAAGTGACGTAACAAACGATAAACCCATTATAATTCATAAATGTAACCTAAACAAAATTTTGAAAAATTAATTATAAATACAATAATAATTATTTTTAAAAATATTAAATCTAAATCCTCTTTTTTATTTGAAAATGAAGAAGAGATTTTGAGAGGGGAAAAAAAAAGAAGAAAAATAATCCTAAAAGCATCCCCTAGAATTCCTTCACCTAACTGTTTGTTTCAGACTCCTTGAGAGAGAGCACTAAAAAAGGAAATAAATGGGGAGTTTCCTTCCCGGCATGTACGTACCACGCGCATCACCAATACTACTAGTATTTCCTAATTCTAAAACAAAATTAGGAATTTGGGTTTTGGAATATACTTTTTCCTTTTCCCATTATTCACCCATCAATCGCCTACCTCCAACTTTTCCAATTTCCCCCCAAGATTCTCACGTATTTTCCCCGGAAATTTGTACTCTCAATTTCATTTTTATCGGATTCTTCTGCTTCACAGTTCATCCTTGTTTTTTTCTCCATAACCTCAGATCTACGCCCTTTTCTGGCTTCATTTGGCGCGTATTCCTTTTGCCAATCACTGTTCTTGCCGTTTTTTTGATCCGTACCTCTTCATTACTTCGTCAACGCCATTCAATTTTAAGATCAGATGGTGTAGCATCAAGACAGAACCCTACTGTTTCAAAAGCTGAAGGAACCTGGAATTGTTATAGATTTTTGTGCGATTCTTTTTTTGCGTAAAATTCTTCTTTGCTCGTTTTCAAAAGCTGTGAACCTGGAATTTTCTTAGATTTAGTGTTCGGGAACAGGTATGGACTTGGACGATTTCCGATCAATATTGGAGACGGCCGGTGTGGATGTGTGGATGTTCATCGACACCGCAATCGACGTCGCTTCCATTGAGTACAACAACGAGTTAAAGCGTCGAAGGGATGGAATCGTTCAGCGTCTCTTTGAAGCCACTTCAGCTCCTGGACTGTGTCGGAATTGCGAAGCGATTCGGTTTAAGTCCAATGGCCACCAAGTAAGCTCTCCAATTGAGAAACAGAGCACTCCTGAACTGAAAAGAGATGCCTCGCCGGTAACGCCGCACTCTAACGGTCAAGATGACGACGATTTCGGTCTTTATGGAGGCCTTCTTGATGATGAGCAAAAGAAGATTCAACAGATTAAAGAGCAACTTGAGGATCCTGACCAGGTTGAGCTGCTTGTTTCTTTTCATGTCAATCACCCTCTAAATATTCCATTTACACTTGATTAACATGTTAGTTTGTTCAATTGTTTCATCAGCCTGAAGATTATGTGGTGGAGTTGCTACAGAATCTAGCGGACATGGATATTACATTCCAAGCGCTGAAGGTAACTTTGTGGCGGCACCGAGTTTTCTATTCCTCTTCGCATAACCTTTTTGTTTTGTCGATGTCGGTTAGTTTTTACTTAATCATTTGGACTTCTGTAGGAGACTGATATTGGGAGGCACGTTAATCGGTTGCGCAAGCATTCATCCAATGATGTTCGGAGATTGGTGAAGCTACTTGTCAGGTTTTTCGAAGATCCTAAAATTATTTGATAAAGCAAAAAAAAAAATACAGAAGTTGAAATTTCACTATCTGAGGGATTAATTGCAACTATTCCTCTGTTCCTGACCAGGAAATGGAAGGAGATTGTAGATGAATGGGTGAAGGTAAATCAACCAGGCAATGTTGCTTCTGTCATAGGTAATCTATTTGAATCTCCTTTTGTAAAAATTTGAGTCAAAATTACTATGTCTAGAGTCCACACTAAAACAAACTTGTGATTAACGCTTTTGGCAGCTAATGGAGATTCGCCTATGCAGAAAAACACCCCAAACGGGCACAGTCAGGTTAAAAAATATCTCTTCATTTATGTTTTTTCCCAGGGAAAGATGCCCCAAAAAAATTATGCTTTGTTTGTTTTAGCTTTCCAATACTCCAATTCACCTTGCAGATTCCTGATTTTGCATACTCGCCTAATCCGCACTGTAAGTATGGTATTTGTCTGATTCAAAGCTTATACAATTCAATCTCTTGCACTTGATTGTTAATTACCAATCTGTTTGTGTTTCCTGCTCTTACAGATGGGAGTTCTAGTTCAGAGCGGAACTATTCAGAAGCTGAACCAAAGCCAAAGACAATTTCTCGAAGAGTGCCACCAAAACCCGCAACCCCAGTGCCTATTCCTGCTTCTGCTTCTCAAAACGTATGATTATGAATTATAACCATTTTGGAGTCTGACTCTAAATTTGGTTACTGTACATACGGAGGATGAAAATAGAAATTTGGAGCTCATGCAATCATAATACTAAAAACTTAACAGAAAAGCAATATGTGTCGAGTTTGGCTCAGTTGAGTAGCAAGCATGATTTTGATCAATGTTTTAGATAATGTGAGAGCCTAAGTAGAGCTACTTTCTTGGGGATTTTTTTTCCCCTTCTTTTTAAAAGAAGTTTGGAACGTGTAGCGAGTCTGCTGACCCAAAGCTAAATAATTGCAGAGAAAGAGAGAAGAGAGAGATAGCAATTTTGAAGCGGACAGACTTGCTTCAGCGAGAAGGCGGCTTCAAGAGAACTACAAAGAGGCTGAAAATGGTGGAACCACTGTTCCTAATTTAACGTGATTTTTGTATATAGTCATTCTTAACCTACCAGTTTTGGCAATGGCTATACAGAGTGCTGACTTGTGATTGGTGAATGTTTTTGCATAGCCAAAAGACAAAGAACGATCCAGGTGATGGACCTCCATGAGATCCCTAGACCCAAGAAAAATGCCTTCTTTGCAAAGAACAAGTGTGGCGGCGGTTCTCAGGCTAGGCAATGGTAACGGTACACAAAGCACTGTATTGATCGTTGCAAGTGGCAAATTACGTGTATTATACAGCAAAAGGAAAAAGGGGGAAAAAAGGGAAAAAAAAAACAGAGAACATTCGGGTGTTGCCGGGAAAACATAATCTATCCGGTTGATAACTATCTATCTCAGGATCGATCTCTCTTTTTTTTTCCCCCCTCTTTTTTAAATACCCTTTTACTCTGATGGTGTTTTTATTTGGTGAAAATATAAATATTTTTTGAAGGGATAGATGAGAGCGACATTTGCATTATTATTTTAGTATTTGTTGGAGACAGGGGATAGTGGCTTAGAATGCGGCTGGAGCGTTTTGGATCTTTGGTAAAGTGAAGGGACGTGATAGGGGAGTTGAAAAAATAGTCTCTTTTTGAAAACTCAGTCTCCTAAGCAATTGGAAGCAAGGTGGGTCTGATTTGATGAGATTCCTGCATGTGCACCACGCTCCCAACCACATGGCCTTTACCTAAGGCCTAAGGGATTACGTTTTCGTTTTGTTTTCCAACTTTTCTTTGCCTGAAGGGAAGCCAAGGATGACCTATGATTTTTTGTGCAACCCAAAAAAAAAAACTTTGTTATTTTTTATTTTTATATTAAGGCCACTGTTTTCCCCTTGTTTTTTTTTAAAGTATAGTTAAAAACTTAAAATCAAACTTTTGCTAAAAAGTAAAAATAAAATAGTATTAATTAAAGTAAAATAGTATTTATTAAAATTAATCACTAAAGAAACAATATATTGAATTACTATTATATATATATACACACACATATTATCTTCAGATTTTTGTTTTTTGAAACATTGATGCGACAAAAATATTTTTTTGGGAACATGTAATTTCTTTGGAGGGTTGTAAGAGAAATTCTTGCAAGGAAATTTGTGTAGTTTATTTCTTATAAACAACATCTATGATTTCTATGTGTATCCCTAGCGCAAGGGGGAAAAAATAACTTCTATATGTAAGTGGGGAAAGCCCTCAGCATCATGTGAAGAATGTCAAACCAAACAATTGATGTATAATTGTTTTCATGCTTGTTGAGATATATTTTATATTGATATTTGATGTATTTCTGTAAATTTATATATGAGATATTATTGGATTTAATTATTATTAGATTTTAGGTTAGACTATTAGCTAGGGGTGAGCATGGATTGAGCAGGACGAGACTCTTGCCCGATGCCCAGCCCAAAAAATGAACGGGCTATATTTTACAGTCTGATGCCCAACCTTGCTCGATAAAAGCTCTAATCATTTTTGGATTGGGCAGGGCGGGCTTCCCCTGCCTAAGTAGTGACGCCCTACTCTACTCCATAAAGATTCTAGTTCTGGCAAGGTGATCCCCCAAACCAGTCCTGCAACTGGGATCTGACGAAGAATGGGATATTTACCACCAAATCAGCCTACAGAGCTTTGTAATCGCCTAAATGGAACGTGCGTAGAGCTATATGACCCCGGCTTTGGAAGCTTCCTATGGCCCAACGAGTTCGTACTTTCACCTGGCTGCTTCTGAAAGGCAAACTCCTAACAAACAAGGAACGATTCTGAAGGGGCATGACTACTGACCAATCCTGTTCCCTGTGCCTTAACAGCAAGGAATGTCTAGATCACATATTCAAAGGGTGCCAAATCGCCTCCAATGTATGGAAGAAAATTCTGCCTTCGGACATGGTATCTGATTTCTTCCAGTTGAGCATCAGTTACTAGCTCTCTCGGCTAATTAACTCTCCTTCCCTGGACACCACTTGGAAAGTGGGGGCATGTCTTACCTGTTGGAAGCTTTGGGAAAATGAAGATTGGAGCTTGATACCCAAGAGAGGGGGTGAATTGGGTATCTTTAAAAATTTAAAGATCTAACTCTGTTTTGCACAACTAAGAACAGGGTATAATAGAGATGGAGAGAAAAGAAGCTTTGCACAATATGATTTATACTGGTTCGATCCTTTCCCTGACCTACATCCAATCCCCAAGCCTCACTTGGGATTTTCAATCCACTAACTTCACAAACTTGATTATAATCTCTGTACTCAGAGTAGTTCTCTCTCTAGAACTCACTCCTCCTTACAAGATGTAATCAATACACCCAACTACCAAGTCCCCTGACTTGTAGTTATCACAATCGATAAATGTTTTACAGAAAATACTCTCTCACAGAGCAGATAGAATGAATATTGAAGCACAAGTATCAAATTGATACTATACAGATGAAAGCTAATACACAATAAATGAACTCAATAAATTTTCGCTCTAGGTTGGTGTATCAGCTTGAGAAGAAATTAATGCACTCTATTTATAGGTAGAGAACATTAAATGACCATTGCAAGATGGATTCAACCGTTGTAGGTGATTAGCTTAAGGTCTGGTCATCTTCTCTCTCTAAACTTTTGCTAATCCAAGTGTTAATTTGATCTGATGTGGCTCTCTGAGGATTTGCCCGTTGGGAATGACTTTGCTTGTTGTAGTAAGCATTCTTTAACGTTTAGAAGGCGTGCTCAGATGGATTAGCTGAAAGTAGGTTGATTTGCAGAAGTGCATTAAATGCACTGTACACTTTTTGCTTTATGGCTTTGACCTTCAATAATCTTCACCTGATCTTACTGAAATTCACTCAACAGACTTGTTAAACATAGCTAGGAATATGATTGAATGAATTATGGAAGCAATAAGAACAAACAACAGTGATTTGCAAATTCGTGTAATTCAAAAATCAGATTTTACCGTTGGATACTCAAGTAAGTTCTTCTATACTCGAGTATGGCACTGTGTGTAAGTGTCCATACTGCAGTATCCAAAGGTATACTGGAGTATGCAACTTTCAGAGGCAAACCATCGTGACTTGTGTTTGAAAAATCAAGACCTATACTCGAGTATGTAAGTGTGTACTCGAGTATAACACTGTGTGTGTGAAAAATTTTAAGTTCAAAATGCCTCTATACTGGAGTATGCATGTGTATACTGGAGTATGCAACTTGACAAATTGAGTGACCTCTCTGTGTGGTCCCATACTCGAGTATGCAACACTATTTTCAAGATATGTGAAGTCTTTTCATTTGTCTATACTGGAGTATACAAATCCATACTGAAGTATACATGATCAGGTGTCAAGTTGAAAACAAGTTTAAGAGCCCAATACTCGTGTATGCAAACCTTTACTCGAGTATGCATCAGTTATGAAATTTTGGGAGCTCTCAGTATAAGCCTATACTCGGGTATGCATACCTATACTCGAGTATGCAACCCATTTTGAAAACCATTTGCTCTCTGTAAGTTCAATACTCGAGTATGGCTCTCCATACTGCAGTATTGACTTACCTTGAAAAGTTTGGTTGCTCTCTGGATGACTTATACTCGAGTATGCATTCTCATACTCGAGTATGCATCACATTTTGAAAACTTGATTGCTCTCTGGAACTTCAATACTCGAGTATGGCTCCCCATACTGCAGTATTAACTTATAAAATTCAATTTGAGCAATCCTTCAACAGTCCTATACTCAAGTATGCAAACCTATACTCGAGTATGCAACTGTCAAATTGTTTTTAACTGATTTTGTAGACTTCAAAACATGTTTACACTTGTTGTTAATCATCAAAACACATTGAGAACTAACAGTCCGTAATAAGCGGGTATAATTTGCTTAGGAATCGTTTACTCAGGAGAGGGTCTTAATTCAAATTAGAGCCTCAGCTATTCATACCCAACTCTGCTTTTCTAATTTAAATTTGCAGTTGTAATTTGTTCAGGCACATTTTGTATCTTCTCTGATTATTCTTTAATGAATTTCCATTCCATTAAAAAAAAAGATTCTAGTTCATAATTTACACAATTTCAAAACTTTAGAAATACCTAAAGTATAATATAATATATTTAGACATAATAATATATTATATTTTAAATAAAATAGTATATATAGAATAATATTTATTTAAATAGATTTAATTTTCTGGGCAGGGCCAAGGCAGGACCCCCTGCCCGATGCCTGACCCTACCCAGTTATTGGCCCAGCCCAAAACTGTCCAAATGTTTATCAGGCCACCTTTTTAGGGCTGGGCAGAGTAATTTTTTACTGGGTTTGGGCGGACATACAGGGCATTTGGGTACCATGGTCACCCCTACTATTTGCATATAGTAGTTTGCTTGTATAATGGCTTATTTCACTTTTCCTCAATCTAAGGATTAATGATATTTATAGCACATTTGGTTTGATTACATGAGAGAAAATTACATAGAATTATAACACAACAAATTGATGAGGATTACATCATTTGATGTAATCAAGATTACATTACTTGGACGGATAAATATGGATGCTGACATCCTATAATCAAGTGAAAAGGTTACTATTGTCATCATAATTTTTAAATTGACTAAAGTGCCCACTTATAAACGTTGCAAAATATTAAATAGGTTAAAGTATACGTGTAGTTCTTCATATTTGTTTCTGGTATCATTTTAGTCCTTTAAGTTTGTAAAGTACACGTTTGGTCCCTTAATGTTAACACCGTTAGTCTGACTTAACGGAAAATATTGACCCACCAATTTTTAAGCGATAATTGTGAAATCAAATGGTGATCAAGTATGCTTATAGGTTAGTATTTTAATAAATTAACATTCTAAATCCTATTAATTGAAAAATATTTAATTTTCTTCAACAACAAAAAAAATATTTAATCTTCACAAACCGTGAAAAACCGTAAAATAGCCTAGGAAGATTAAATATTTTTTTAATTAATAGGTTTTAAAATATTAATTTATTAAAATACTAATATATAAGCATACTTGATTAGTATTTAATTGCATAGTTATCGCTTAAAATTGTTGAGACAGTATTTTTCATTAAGTCACACTAATAGTGTTAACATTAAGGGACTAAATGTGCACTTTATAAACTTAAGGGACTAAAATGATACCAGGGACAAATATGAAGGACCAAACGTATACTTTAGCCTATTAAATAATTACAACCACTAAATATTAAAAAAAATTAATTAATAATATAAATATTTTTAAGAAAAATATCCTCCCATTAAAATATTAAAAAAAACTATATTCCATCATTGAAAAAATGTTAAAATATCCCATTAAATAATATAACCACCATTAAATATTTTTTTAAAAAAAAAACCACGAACGCAAGCTACTGCATAATATTTTCACCATTAAATATTAAAAATTATTATGAACTCAATTTATACACTGTATAATATTTTCACCATTAAGTATTAAGAAATTACTATGAATCCAACTTTTACAATGCACAAATTGAAAAAATTGCCATGAAGTTGATGTGTATATTATACATATAAAATATTAAAAAAATTAATTAATAATATAAATATTTTTAAGAAAAATATCCTCCCATTAAAATATTTTTTAAAAAAAACTATATTCCATCATCGAAAAAATGTTAAAATATCCCATTAAATAATATAACCACCATAAAATATTTTTAAAAAAAACCACGAACGCAAGCTACTACATAATATTTTCACCATTAAATATTAAAAATTATTATGAACTCAATTTATACACTGTATAATATTTTCACCATTAAGTATTAAGAAATTACTATGAATCCAACTTTTACAATGCACAAATTGAAAAAATTGCCATGAAATTGATGTGTATATTATACATATATGTATAGACAAAGTAATTTTGTCTCTTGTTATATTGTTCTCATATATTCTCATGTTCGATGTAATCCAACTAAATATTTTTATGCATATGCATCATCTTTCCTTGATGATGATCCAAGCAAGTTCATGTAATCATCATTACATTACATTCCTTTCCATTACCTCTAATTCTGTGATCCAAATGGGCACTTAGAGGCTCTTGTTTCACATATCATGTCAAAGTTCTCCCATGCCTAAGAAGACTCTCATCTTCCCACTACTATAAAAAGAGGCTTTTAAACTACCACATTTAAATCGAATATAGATGAACAAGTCTAAAAAATTATAACCAGTGGCAGTTTCGTAAATATAAGAAACTTTTTAGACTAGATTCTTTAGTATGAAGTCTAAAAAATATTATTAGATTGGTTTTTAAACAACCAATTTAAAAAGTATAACCGATGACAGTTTTGTAAATATAACAACCTTTTAAGACCAGATGTTTAAAAAGTTCAATCTAAAAAGTCTACTTTTAAGATCAAATATTTAAAAAGTCCAAACAACCGGTTTAAAAAATATGACTAGTTTCAGTGTTGTAAATGTAAAAAACTTTTAAGATCAAATATTTAAACTATCATGCCTAAACAATCTACTTTTTTAAGACTGGATAAAGTTCGATCTAAAAAATTTAAAAGATGAATCTTCATTTTTTTTTTGCATCGAAAATTAAATTTTCGCTTTATGAACCTCTCTTCCCATTCCAGATACAAACAAAGGTGCTTGGACCAGAGACGGAGGCACGTTGGTGCCTATGGGGCCAAGTGCACACATAAAAAACTCAAAAAATATATATATTGTGAAGCACTTTTAATACGAGAAGTCAAATTTGAGGACGGTGGTGAAGTCGAAGCGGAAGCCATGGCAGTTTTCGAAGAACAAATGAAATGTTCAGAGAAAGGGAGAAGGTTTCGAAGAAAGAGAAAAGGGAATAGTGATCAAATGGGTTAAAAAGGTAACAGGGGAAAGAGAAGGAAAGGTGAAAAAGACGAGAGAGAGAAAAAAAAATTGTCAAAGATGAAAGGGAAAGAATGGAATAATATTATTGATGAGGTAAAGTGTATATATACACAATCAAAGGATGACTAGCGTATGTCTGAGTGAGTGGGGGAGTTATCCAGTATATTACTATCAAGTAAGGAGCTTTTTACTTCCTAAATTTTGTATTATCCAGCATTTAAAACTTTCCTTTAAAAAAAGCACCCCCGAACCCCTAAATTCCTAAATCCTACCACTAATTGTGCACCCATAAACCTAAATTTCTAGCTCCGTCCCTGGCTTGGACCAAGGAGGAAGATCAAAACCTTATCGATTATATTCGCCTCCATGGTGAAGGCTCCTGGCGTTCTCTCCCTAAAGCTGCTGGTACTCATGCATTGATTCATTCCTAATGTCATTATTCCTCTTTCATTTTGATTTTGAATTTCTCTTTTGATTCATTTTTACCCTCTTTCTTTTGATTTGCTTTGTGTATAGGATTACTCTGTACCGTGATACTAGGAACCCATAAAATCTTGGATTGATAGTGAAAATCTTAGAGACGTTTTGGAGACTAGAAGTAGGTCAAGAAATTAAGACTAAACCTGTATAATCTATTGCGTATACTTCGGTGATATTTCTCTAACTCCTTCTCTTTGATTTAAGTGTTTGTCATTCTCGTTTTAAATTTTTAATATCATCCAATTCACCCTCTTTTATGTAAAATGTTGGTACTAACATGTAGTACAACATGTAGTACATGAGATAACATGTACATCCTCAAAGTTAGTTGTTGTGGATTTGTTCTGTTAGTGAGATTTTAATATGGAAGTTCAATAAGTGTTGTTATTTTTATACAAATGTTTGTGCTAGAGTCGGCATACTTTGTTTAAGACTTACTAAACTAGGAGGGATTATTTGGCACGCGCTGATCAGGGGCGGAGGCAGGGGGTGCTAGGGGTGGCCCCCGCCCCCCCCCCCCCCAAATACAGATGATGACCCAGATTTTTATATAATTATATTTCAGCCTGATAAAAGTTCTACTGTTTTCATTTTAGTCCTTATTATTTCTATAGTTTAGGGACTAAAATAGAAATATTAAAATATTTGCAAGGCTGAAATGTAATTTCATAAACATTTAAGTTTTATTCTATAAAATTCGTCCCCCCTAACTATAATTTCTGGCTCTGCCTCTGGCGCTGATCACAACTCAGATTTTGGGTTATGACAGGGAACCACGACACTATTAGTAAGAGTAGCAACAGAATCTCTTCCTGAAAACATCTAAAAATTAAATTCGTGGATGGCTGAGGTTTCTTGAAAAATGACTCCTCCTCCCCAATCTTCTATGATGAAGGCGATAAACAAGACACAAAGAGCCAGAGTGAAATCTAAAATCTTAGGGAGTACGCAAGCTAAGTCAGCACTTAGCAATGCACATGCCTAAGGGCGACGACCTTAATGGTTTGCCCAATTTATTTGGATTTGGCTTTGGTCCTATACTCCTTATCATCTTTTTCCTTCCTTTTCTTTTTTCTACCGTTGGATTAAGATCTCAACAATCTAGATTTATCATCATTTTTTACCATCTTTTTCCCTCCTTTTCCTTTATAATAATATTTTTATCATATGATAAATCTAAGCCGTTGAGATCTTAATCCAACAGTAGAAAAAAGAAAAGGAGGAAAAATGATAGTAAGGGGTATAAGACCAAAACCAAGTCCAGTTTATTTACACTCTTATTCATTATAAGCATTAATAATATTCATAGGCTCTTATTTTACCTCTACTTCAGTCTCTACTTCAATGCATTAAATTTCTACCGTGCTTAATAAGAACAATAATTACTTTTTATTGGGTCCCAAAAGTGCTTATTCTCATAAATTAAGATAAAATTCTTTTTACATACTTAACTCATATGTAGTAAATCACAATTGAAAAACTACTTTAAAAGGTTTTAATCATTATTTCAAACAAGTACATAAACCTTCTTCGCCTTTTTTCTTTTTAAATAATACCTTAAGAACTCTTTTCAAAAATTGCTTATAAAGAGTGGGTCTATATATATCATTGATAATTTCTGCTAGAGCAGCATGTAGTTTGCTGAGGTAAAGTAAAAATCTGTTATGTCATTTTCTTACAAGCTATATGCAAGGTTTTGAAATCCGCACCAGCTACTGAACTTATGGGGGATATTGGGTCAAGGGTCAGACCAGAGTTAGACTATTATTAATTAAAAAATATAATTTAATTAAAATAGGTAAAAATATTCATATTTTAAAAATAAAAAATATTTTGTGGACAAAACATTGGAGGATGTGATATAATGATGGACAACTTTAAACATGGAAGGATGTGCAATATTATCTTGATTCTTTTATATTAAAAAAAAAATTTATATCAATTCACAAGCTTGGCCGTTTATTTACAGCATGAAGATCGATCTCCCCCCCCTCCCTCCCCCCCCCCCCCCTCCTTCTCATTCTCTGTCTCAGTATCCCACAAAGAAGGTGGAGAGCCTTCAACCACCACAAATCATTGCTCCTCCTTCGGCTTCCACATCACCATCGCCGGCATCTTCCCCATTGGAAAAAAAATGGACAGTTGAGATTTAATATTTTCTAAAATAATTATGATAGTGTTTTATAAATTAATTTTTTTATTAATTTTGTTTGTATTACGAATATAAATTGTGTAGATCATGATTTAATAGTTTAAGTTTATTTTTTCATGTTCAAAATAATAGTTTTATAAAATATTAAATCTGAACCATCTATTTGTTTAAATCTAAGGGCGAAGATCAGATACTGAGAAGAAAATGAGAGAAGAGATACTGAGAGAATCCAAGCCCCACACATGAATTGTATATTCCATAAAATTACTCCCAAAAATCTAATTGTGATTAGATTTTTGTTATTCAATTCGTTGTACAAATTGTCTCTTACCTCGTTTTTAAATCAAATTATAAATTCTTCAGTTCATAATCCGTCAAAAAAAATGTGAAGCCAAATATATAATGAGATCTTTTAATTGATTGGGACAGGAACGTGTTTGACAAAAATAGTTTTAGAAGACTTATTGATTGGAACGTGTTTGCTTAAACAAAAAACAAAAAAAAAACAAAAAGAAACTCCTAATTGTTTAAAAGTATTTTTTGAAATATATAATACTTTAATAATGAATTAAAAAATTGTGTTTTAAATTTATATATAACATAAAAGTAATTCTTTTTATAAACTTTAATATAAAAGCTCTAACAAATTTAATGCCCCACATTATTGCATATTATAGATACTCCATCTATATTCCACGATCTAAGTCATTTAGATATTAATTAATACTTATTTATCAATTTTACTCATAAATAAAGTTAACATTTTTAATTTAAAACATATTTAAAGCGCTAATTTTTTTTTTTTTACTTTGATGAGTTATTTGAAGCTATAGACTAAAGAGAGAATATATTGGATAAGATTTGAATATTAAAAATAAATTTAAAAATTTCAAAGTATTATTATTACTCCCCTACTACTATTTTTTGTTATAATTTTTTTAAGAAAAATTATTTTTTAAAAAAATAAAAATTAATAACGGAATCCAATTCCGTCGCAAATCCCAGAATTTGCGAAGGAAATAATTTTCCATCCCAAATTTTGGGATTTGCGGCTGAAATTTGAGTTTCCGTCGTAATTGCTATAAGGGTTTTTTTGTGATGGACAAAATTGGTCATAAATTCCGTCGCAAACAAATTTTGTGACGTAAAATCCCTTTTTTGTGACGGATTGTTTCCGTCGCAAAAACTATTTTTTTTTTATAGTGATTTTAGAACTTGACTATATGTTATGAGATAATTGAGAAATTATCTTTGATGTGACTAGAGTGCCAGCTGAACTCTTTGTTGCTGTCAGTATCATTGAGGAAAGTTTTTTGAGTATTTGAGCGTTGTGTTTGCTCTGGTTTTGAGATTGTTGTAGAGAAGTTTGGTCTACTTTGAAATTCACTGCTACTGCATATATAAGAGCTTACTAAAAATTTGTTGTTGTCAATCTTGTTGTAGGTACATATGTTGAGAATTGTCGGCTTTGATATAGTAGAGAAGATGGAGAGAGAAGGGTAAAGAGGGAAAGAAAATAGAGAAAAGAGAAACTGTAAACTGTGTTGTATATTCATATTCTAAAGCATTTAGCACAATTGAGAGGTAATGCTTAACGGCTAAATACTGACTCTTATAACTCTCATGAACTCGGTACCAGATAAACTCTTTTTTTTAAAAAAAAAAAATTAGTATTATCATATTTTGCCGCTTCATATCATGATGTAATAGAACCAACATCGTTATTGGCCTCATCGTCCTAACAAAAACACGTGCTTTACTTTGAAAATGTCTGGCGATAACTGTGAGCTGTTTGACATCAAGATGGAAGCTCTAAAAGTGACTTTTACACCATGGAAGTTTATTTTAACTCTTAAGATACCATTTGAATTAGCGATTGGCCAGATATGCTTCTGGTTGAAAAGCTATTGTTAAGAAAAAATAGGAATTTGTAGCTTTTACATTTTGTAATGAGGAGAGAAAAATGTAACAAGCATTGGAGAGCGGAGGGAGGAGAGAGCAAAGTGATGCATAGAAGGAAGGGAAAATAAGATAACATCATGTGTCCCATTATAATTCAACAGAAAAAGATAAAATTATTTTAAAAAACCAATAACCTGGTACAAGAAAATATCAAATTATTCAAATGAGCCCAATAATAAATGTATCTAAAAGGGAAAAAAAATAAATAACAAAATTGAGGAAATATTCTCATATCAAAAATTTAATTGGTAAGAATTTTCTAAGAATTTTTTTTCAATTCATAGAGAATAATAAATATATTTAATTAAGTATTTTAGTGTTTTCAAGTTTTTTCAATGATTAATGAACTATTTTGTACTTTATATAATTAAATTTTAATTTTTTTTTAAATTATCACTATATATATATATATATATATATATATATAATATTTATATCTTTTTCAGTCATTTTCGATCTAAACTTGCTTTTTAAATTATCATCCAAACAAGTTTTAGTTGAAAAAAAAAAATCATTTCTATCACCGTCAATCCAAACATAAATCATATTTACAATCTGACTTTTATCCTATTATAAGTTTACAAAAGTCAAATTATTAAAAAAAAATTAAAAAAAACACACACACACACTTCTATCATTGTTAATTCAAACGGGTCATACCTCTATCATAAATAGCCTGTTATCATGTTGATTTAAAATTGTCAGGCACTAAAACTTTTTTATTAACCTTGTACTACATAAATCTTCTAGCTAGTCATATCAGAACTTTATTCGTCCTAAATGAATTAGTATAAAAAATAAGTCCATCTTACAAAAAATAAGTCCAGCTTATTCCTCTTATATGTTAATGAGCACTTAGTCCCAACTTCACCATCTTATATCAACTTAATCTTTCCAAACAAATTCTTTTACTACCCTAGTTAACTTATTAAGACACAATGAATGACAAGCATGTAATTATATTGAATTTAGTTTAATTAAGCTTCTTGTAAATACTCATTAAATAAATTAAGTTGTCCTACAAGTTGAAATTATCAGCCGAAAGTCATTTTAATTGGTTTAATAAATAATAAATCAGAAAGGAGACATACAATCTACTCGGTTCTATGAATCGTAACTAACAATACTTATTTAAGATATATCAGTCCGTTCCTATTTTTAAATCCATTTTGACCAAATTTCATATATCAAGGAAAGATAATTAATTCAATGATTATGGGATAAATTTTCAACTTTGCCCTTATTTATAATTTGGCATTTTTCAACTGTTTCTTCTCTCTTTATCTTTATAAATACAATTAATATGGATAAAATTGTCACAATCTCACTTATTACATTAAACTGGACTTATAAATAAGACCAAATTTTTTTGATCAAAATAAACTTATAAATAGAATCAAAGTGGTATGGTATAGATTAGTATAAGAACCAAGTTCTTCCTACATCAATTTGTCCAAAAGTCTAATTCAACCTACATCACTCAGTATCCGAGTCTAGTTCGTTTACTATCATAATATATGTCATAAATGTGTTGTCAATATCTTACGGTTACACATATAATCAACTCATTGATGTCTTCTAGAAGTACTACACCTCTTTATTTTTGCCAAATCAATGCCACTTAAAATAAGCATTTATAACGAACATGCTTCTTCAAGTGAACGCGCAAAGGAAACATAATCATATGAAATTGCCAAACTCTTTAAGTATGCAATTTTTGTATAAAAAAAGCAATTAACATAGGCATTAAACTCTTTAATTACTATCGTAAAAACTGGCTGAAATGACCTGCAACTTTCTTAAACTTTGTAGCTAGATCTTGTACATTCACATTCTATTGATTTTCGAATGCAGTTCATCAACTCATCAAGAGGTTGTAAATTAGTCATTTTAAACATTGCTAATGATGACATTTTCAAATGATTTGTACCAGATAAGTTCTGACATTCAAGATTTGACCAACAATTCTAGGCCACACACTAAAGAATGCATGCGACTCAGTTTTTTTTTTCAAATTAGACACAGAATTATGCAAAAACTCAATGCTGGTACAAGACAAATAAAGTATCTTAATTAAAAGCATGCATATTGCTGAAAAAAAATATAAAATCCGTTCATGATTATAATTACAAAGTACTCCCTCCGGTCCTAATTATAAGAGCTAGCTGACTTTTTTGGAGAGATTAAGGAAGCTAACTAAATTACTTTAGAGTATTTTTATTTTTATTTTTTTCTTCAAACTAATTAATTTAACTAATAAACTAATATATAATCCAAGAATATACAACATATGAAATGATTAAGTAACTTATTTAGCTTCCTTAATCTCTCCAAAGAAAGTCAACTAGCTCTTATAATTAGGATCGGAAGTAGTACCAGAAATGTGGAAAGTACGTCCAGAGAACTTGGTAGATACGTTCTAAACTTTCCACAAAACATTTCCTCAACCCACTCCCCTACGTTACAAAATATTTGAAAATTTATTATTGTAGTAATTTTCATTGAAGCTTTGTGAAGGTGGTCAACTCACGTCACGCTGAATTCACTAACACCGTAAAAAGAGGCTGCCACATGGCACGCTATGGTGCATTCTTTAGTCTCTGCATTTAGCAATATAAACTAAAATACATAAAACCCTCCTTAAAATTGACACGCCATTTAAAAAACAACCTTGACAATTGATATATAATTTTAATTATTCTATAATCATACATGCATGTGTCCTATTTTTTTATTTGTTTATAGTTAAATAATAATAATTTAAAAATAAGACATATGGTGATATATAATTGGAGAACTTAACGAAATAGATGTAAGAAATTTGACATCAACATTTTCTTTAAAATATTTATCAAACCATGCCTTTTTTGAATAAAAAGGCCTTTAAAAATATAAAAGCCTTAAAAGGGCATTTTAAAAATTTATTTGACCGTTTCTTTTTCAAATAAGAAATATAGAACATACTTAAAACTATATGTCAAACGTCGAGTGTCATTTTTTAAATGACATGTATGATAAAAATATATATAAATTGTGACATAGTAAAAACCGTTTATTTGAATGCTACTTTTAACAGTAGGGGGCTTGGAGTTAAAACAGGAAATATTAAAGTTCTTAATTTAAACTTCTAAAAATTAATGAGGTTTTGTGGAATTAACCCAAAGTTGATCACGTTATTCTTTCGTTCCCTTTATTTTTTTGCTTCATATTAAACATCCAATGCAACAAAAGGGTAGAAACATGATTTCTTCAACATTCCAAACACGCTTTTCAACTCAAAATTCACCCTTTTCAATGAAGCATCTCATCATCATCTCTCTCTCTACCCCTAAAAAATATTCTATCCTCCCAAACAGTTGTAAATAATTAGGAAAAAAAATAAAGGGGATCGTACTCAAGTTACTCAAAAAGTGCCTACTACTTGGTGTTCTTTGTTCCCATTCATAACTTCCTCAGTCTTCATAATTCACACAAGACTCATCCCTGTTCGCCCATTTCATCTAAAGCAGAGGGGCGTGGCGAGAATCGACAAACAATTCTGTCGGGTGGCTCACATGCTGCATACACACAAGTATTTTCTCGGAGTCTGTGAACAAGGCTTTCCCCCCACTTCTTAACGTTAACAGGTTGAACTAGAAACTACCATTATCCACTCTTCCTGATCTAGCAGTAAAACAAGGCCATTGTGGCAAAAATTATCCACTTGAGTTTGTTAGTAATCCTAATTCGCTAGAATCTATGAACGTCAGGAGATTTTCAACTTCGCATCCTCAACTCATCTGATTTCCTCAAATTTTGTAATATTCCATCGATCAGCTCGTCCTTCTTTCGTGAGTCTGGGTCTGCAACAAATGAATAGCTCTTGTGAGGTCTTTGCTTTTCTTTATGCACTGCCCCTGAATGAGTTTTGGAAAGCACTCCTGGAGTGGAGTGCCTGGATGGATTTAAACCACCAGTCAGACCATTGCCTTTGGTGTCAGTGTTTTCTGACTGCACACCACCCTCTTCTTGGCTTCTGTAAAATGACTCCAGAGTTTGCAAAAGAGAACTGTCTTCCACATTATGTTTTGACCGTACCTCCTCTTCTGATTGAGTTAGACAAGAGCTATCTCCTTCAGATTCAGAAGAATCATCATCAGAAACTGAAGGTTCATAATGAGGATGTATTGAGGTCTCCAGCTTTAAAGCCTTTTCCCTTGATTTTGTTTCCAAGTCGCTCTGTTTGGGATTGCTAATTGAGACAGGTCCTAATTCCTCCCATGCAGTGTCTTTGCGATCTTCTTTACGGCATGAATCAGATGATTCTCTATCAGAATCCAACACTACACCACTTGAATTGTTCACTGAAGTATTGAGAGTTGACATTTCCATGTCAGCAGAAAAAGCGGGATGACCAACAGGAAAAATGTAAGAAGACTCAACTTTCACTCCAGGCACAATCTGTAACAAGGTTGCCAACTTTTGATAACCAAGCTTCTGAGCATCAAGAGGATAGCCATACCTCTCCAGAAAAAGTTTTGGTATCATACCCATATTATATCCATCTGAGTGTTCCCTCACTATGTCACTCACAAGTTTCTGAATATCTGCTAATATGTCAGTTCTAGACTTTTCAGTGTGCCTATTTTTAATGGCAGGTGAAGAAACTCCAGCTTGAGGAATACTCTGATATCTTTTATCGATATCACCATCCGATGATTTTTGAAAGTTGTTCTGTGCTTCTTTGATTAGAAAAAGAGATCTTAAACCAGTTGCACCATGTGATAGGCCCACAGCTTTCTTCCTATCTTGTAGACTGACCAGGAAAGGAAGAGTCAGAAAAGGTCTTTCCTCCAACCATTTTTTCTTAGATATCAACATATTCCCCAGTTGAAGGAGATCATTTTCACTGAGCGAACTAAGAACCTGGGGTCCATACTTCTGAATTTTCTGCATCAGATCCTTCCTGTCAAAACAGCATAATGCATATTATTACCTAAACACTCAATCAACACAATACTTAATGCATAGCAACTGTAAAATTCTTCAAATGAGCTGTAAATGGCTATTATTCTCACTAACCTGTTTTTAGAACGCGAGATTAGAGTTGATCCTTTGCCAGAAAAAACAAAAGATTCCATGTCACTCCAAAAGGTGCCACTAGAAAATAACTCGGGCTCTACATAATAATTCACTTTCTGTCTCGGTTCAGATAACTTTGGCTCCTCAGAGTGACTAACTGTTTGTTTCTGTTCAGTGAACTCAGACTCTTCAGAATGACAAACTGTTTGTTTCAGATCTGACGACTCAGACTCTTCAGAATGACAGGTTGTCTGGTTCAGGTTTGAAACCTTGGGCTCTTCAATATTACTAAGCATCTCATTCGGTTGATCAGTCAAATTATTTGAGTTTCTACGATTTTTCCTGATTGGCCACCAGCTGCTAATCCAAGCAAAGAAACTTCGACGTTTGCCAAAATTTTTGCTGTTAGTTTCAATGCTTTCACCAATGCTTTTGTCAGTCACGCAATCATCAACAGGCAAAGAATGAGCAACGTGACAAACTGCATCAGATTCCTTTATTGTGGATTTGTCATACTTGTCCTCAGCTTTTAACTCTCCAGAAATATCATTTGAAGAGGCATTCTTGTCTGAAACTGTTTTGCTTTGTTCGGTAGAGTAATTCTCTGAAGTTGTGTTTTTCTCTGTGGCACTAAGACTTACATCACTAGAGCTAAAAATTTCATTCTCCTTCAGAGGCAATTGACTCTCAGTTGTATATGTACTAACCACATCCACAACCTGTTGGACCTTTTCTGGGACCTGAGATGAATTCATTGAAGGTTTCACATCTGCATCCCCAAACGACTTTTCCACCTCACCACTTAACTTTGAAGTAGCCAGTTGGTTCATCTCAACATCAACAGATACTGTTGATGGCTTCAAATCTGCATCCCCTACCACTTTTTTTACCTCACCACTTGACTTTGAAGGAGCCACCTGGTTCGACTCCTTACCATAATCAGATACTGTTGATGATACAGAACTGCTATCAAAGGGTCCCGTACATTTTTGGGGGATGGGATGAACAAAAAGTGATTTATCAGGTCCAGGCCGAAGTTGTACATCTGCTACTGATAAAAGAAAGCGGGTAAACTTTTTATGACCATGGTAGTTTTTATCCAAGAAAATACCAGCTTTTGCTATCTCTGCTCGAATGTCTGTTACAGAGATACCTGTTGGGTATAAGTTCAATATTTCTCGAACTTGCCTCACAACTGCCTTTGGAACTGTGCGTAATTCCAAATCTGAGATAGGTGCAGACATCTCCTCAACCTGTGACTGCTCACCATCCAAGAAAGGGTCTTCAAGAGTCACCTTATGGTACCCATACCAAGAACCATCCAAACCATCAGGAGGATTATTAAAGTGTTTTCCATCAAGATTTTCTCCCGTAATTAATGAATTCCAGTGCCACATTATAGTAGCTGCATTGCAGAGAACATTAGGAGCCCTTGCTGGTGCTGCGAGCAAGATATTGTAGTTATCCAATCTTAAACGGTGCAACATATCAGCAAAAGCCCTGTTATCAGTAATCAAAAACAGATGTGCTGGTGGAGGATTTTTAGAGACCCAATGCATAAGATCAACAAGAAGAGATCCATGAGCAGGATTTTTACCACCTGAAATCAAGTAGTGAAAGATAAGAATATTTCAAAAAAGCTAACAAGGATCCAACCAACAAACAAGAAACAGAGGAAAGTTATCTAACAGAGATGCACAAGAGGATAACAATTCCCATCAAGCTCCCTGGCTGCCTAAAAAGGACTATTTTGATTAATTACTTTACAAATTCAAACTTATCTTTAGCCTCTTGTTTGTACTAATCTCAATAAGCAATAGCCTTTTAAAAAAAATAAATAAATATAAACTAGAATAAATAGGATGGTTTATAGTTCGAAATAACAACAAGAAGATAAAGGAATATTATGGACATGATGTACACAATATAGAAGATCCATCTCGAGATGCATAAGTTAGGTATGACAACTGCCCTCTTCAGCATAAACACCCAGTAGGAATGCCATAAGATAATCAGCTTTTAATTATTTATGTGATGCGTTAAATAAACAGTTTGAAACAAAAATGTAAACGTTAATAATTTGTTACAGATACAGGATTACAAGACGAACCATCGGGAATGTGGACCAAATTTATTCCAGTGGAAGAGAGAGCTTCCTGATTGGCAGTTGAGAGTCGCAAGACATCACCAAAAGCCTTGATTTGAAGTGGCCCCTTCATCCCTTTGGCCCTAAGAGCTTCTGTTAGCCAGTGTGTGATTCTATAACCATTGACATCAGCAGGTAAATTACAACTATCGAACTCCCACCACACTGAAATTGGTACATTTCGATCATCTCGTGTTTCGTCATCACGGGGTCTCAAGAATGAATGATTATATGACGACGCTGAGAAGTGACAAATTTGGAGGAGAAGAGGCCGAGGTAATGCCGAGGAGGAACAAAAAGATGATATAATAGTGACATTTTTAGGGAAGAGAAGCTTGATCATAGTGGCCGAAATCAGAATGAAAGAGAAGATGAATGTACAATTAATATGGCGGCGGAAATGGCAAAAATTTTGTGTTACGGACACAGCTCGCAAACCTCACCAACTGGGTCACTCGTGTTCCAGTAAAGCTTTATCAATCGCAAAACTCAGAAT
This sequence comes from Acacia crassicarpa, assembly GCA_034222035.1. Classification (NCBI taxonomy): domain Eukaryota; kingdom Viridiplantae; phylum Streptophyta; class Magnoliopsida; order Fabales; family Fabaceae; genus Acacia; species Acacia crassicarpa. The sequence goes on along the minus strand of JAWXYG010000008.1, from coordinate 10,182,601 downwards.
TTGCAGTAAAGGGAACAATTTTCGTATCTGAAGCTCTGTTGCGGAACTTCGACTTCTAAAGCTGAAGTTCGCGGCTGAAGCCCTAACTGAGTTTGCCGCCTTGCAGGTTTGTTCCCAGAGGGGCTGCCAAGAAGCTTTCAGCACTCAAACATGAAACGCGCGTTTTGCTGTCCTAAATTCACATTAATTAATAATCATAGTTATTTTCTTGACAAATTAAAAATAATCATAGTTATACCCCTTGTCTTGGCTCAACTGACAAAGGGGTCAGATACTCCCACTAAAGGGAATGGGTTCGATCCTGAAGTTGGTCAAGGCGCTGCTGGTCTAAGCATCCTAGCTCCTAGGTGCTTAAGTTAACGTTTAAATGTAATAGACGGCTCGCCCTACCCAACATCAGTATCACCTACAAGGAAGGGAGATAGATTGGATTGTGGGTGAACCCAACCTCTTTCTTAAAAATTTGTTATAAAAAATATATATATAATAATCATAGTTATTTTTATTTTAATAGTTAGATATTGGAAAAATTAATTCCTCGTCTTATATATTTACCTGATTCCTATGCCTTCATTATATTTTAACCTGATTATCATGTCCATTTTGAAGATTTCAATATTTTTTTCTTAATTATATGCAGTAGCCCGTAAGTTCTTAGTGGGTTAATTAAGGGTGATATAAAATGAGTTTTCACAAAATAAAAATTGAAGAATTTAAAATAAATAAAATGATAGGATAAAATTATTTATAATGAACTTAATGAAAATATTTTAGGTTCATAACTATTTCTATCTATGAATAATCTGTACACTGATTGTTTTTATTTTATTTGCATCCATTTGCAAAATTAATCAAGACATGTGCTAAGTCTGAATCATGTTACCATTATTGTTCTATTTATGAGTCATTTTTTATTAAAAAATTTGATTCTATTTATAAGTCTAATTTCAAGATAATAAATGAGATTGTGACAATTTTGCTCATATTAATTATACTAATGAGAATACAGAGAGAAAAGAGTTAAAAAATATCATTCATAAATGAGGACAAAATTAAAAATTTAACCATTGAGTAACTATGTTTCCTTAGTATGTGTGATTTAGTTAAAAATAATTTATAAATACGACGGAGTGGTGTTAGTTACTAACATTCTTTTTTGGACAAATTATGAATAAAATGACAAATACTTATAATTAAAGAAAACTATAAAAAATTTATTAAAAATTAAGGAACATAACAGGAAAAATCAACTTAGGGGAAAATCAGCAATGCCCATAGTTAAACAACAGTTTTCTCCTACGGTAGAACTTCCATTCATCCAGAGCAGATAAGCATCCAACTTTTTTTCAGAGATCATAAAGTTGATGATTTAACCTTATGTAAGTATCAATAATTCAATCAGATTTATCTGAACAGTGCAATACATAGAAATACAATAGAGGTGAGTTCATGCATTGACTGAAGAATAAGCCAAACACATATGGTTATATTGCCCTAGTGTCCTCCTTTCCAACTCAAATAAAAAGAGTAGGCCAAATTGCTATGACCCAAGAACTATAAAGAATGGTGATACAAATGATTAAATTGATCCCTCCATCTGCATTTTGATTTCCAAAATCTTTAAGCCTTGCAAATAATCTCTAAACTAATTCATGAATCATCACTTACCAAAAGTCATGCTCCACTAAGAGGAGGGAATGCTGTAGTAATGACCTCAAATAATTCTTCAGAAGAATCATAATCTTTCATGAGAGAAACCGTTTCGCAGACATGAAACCACCCACAATCTTAGTTCCATGATCAGTGAAATTATGCAACGAGCACCATCTGAGTTTGCGGGTAGTAAGCCTAAGTTAAAGGATCCCATAGCTTCTGCTCTGAGGTACTAGGATGCAATCAGAGTGTGTTAGTAATCCTAAATCACAAAATTCCCATAATTTATATTCTGAAGTAAAAGGACCTAGCTTCAAGATATATATGAACTCCAAGAATTGCTCAACTTGGTATCAAGCCGTCAGACATGAAAATGCCAAATTTTGTTATTCTCAAGAGACTTGAAGATACCAAATTTCTTTTCTCACGAGTCCCATAATTTATATTCTCAAGTACTAGGCCTCCACCTGGTTAAGTTAATAATCCTAAGTCACAAGAGTCCCGTAATTTCTATTATGAAGTAATAGGACCCAACCCCACTTCAGACATTCTGAACTCCTGGAATTCCTCAATTTGGCATCTTCACGTCATCTGCCCTTTTCAGGCATCGTAATATCCCTTCAATCAGCTCCTTATTCTGGTGTGATACTGGTTCATCATCAAATGAAGAGTTTTTCTTATGCTTGTGCTTCTCTTTATAGCTCCCTAAATGAATTCCTGAACTGGTAGCAGGAGTGGAAATCCATGGTGCATTTAAACCATCAGCCGGACCAATGCCTTCTGTATTGGCCTTCTTCTGATTCACACTATCCTCTCCTTCTTGACTGCCATAGATTGAGTCCAGATTTTGCAAAGAACTGTCTTCCCCATTGAGTTTCGGCTCACCTTCCCCTTCTGATTGAGTTAAACAGGAATGATCTCCTCCAGAATCAGAAGAATCATCGTCAGAGAGATCAGGTTCATAATCAGGATCTATTGCGGTTTTCAGCTCTAAAGCTTCCTGGCCTGGTTTTGACTCCAGGTCACTCTCATCAGGATTGCTGACAGAAACAGGTCCTGATTCCTCCCATGGGGGGTCTTTCCGATCATCTTCAGAGGATGAATCATAAAATTCATCCTCTGAATAGCGGCACACTACATCATTTAGGTCTGTCTCCTGTGTTTTAAGAATTGAAGTTTCCTTACCAGAATCACGCGTGCCATGATTTGCAGGAAAGACATGATCATACTCTGATTGAGTTAAACAGGAGTTATCTCCTCCTCCCAGTTCGGAATAATCATCCTCAGAGAAATCAGGTTCATAATTTGGATTTACTGCGGTCTTCAGTTCTATTGCTTTCTCACTTGGTTCTAATTCCAGGTCACTCTCATTGGAATTGCTGACAGAAACAGGTCCTAATTCTTCCCATGGGGAGTCTTTTCGATCATCTTCAGAGTGTGAATCATAGAACTCATTCTCTGAATAGTGGTACACTACATCACTTGGTTGTGTCTGTTGAGTTTTGAGAGTTGAAGTTTCCTTACCAGAAATACGTAAGCCATAATTTGCAGGAAAGAAATGAGAATACTCTGTTTTTACCCCAGGCAAGCTCTGTATAAGGAGAGATAACTTAGAATAATCAAGCCTCCCAAGATCTAAAGGATAGCCATACTTCTCCTGAAAGCGAGTTGGTATGAGACCCATATTACAACCATCTGGGAATTCTCTCAACAGCTCACGCACAAGTTTCTTAACATCTGCTAAAATGTCAATTCTAGACTTTTTAGTGTGTCGTTTTCGAGTGGCAGGTGAAGAAACCCCAGCATGAGGAATACTCTGATTTTGATCAACTTCAAATTCTGATGATTTTTGCAAGTTACTTCGTGTTGTTCTACTTGGAATGGCACAGAAAGGAAAAGTCTGAGAAGGCCTTTCCTCCAACCATTTTTTCTCAGATATTAGCAAATCCACCAATAGAAGGAGATCATTTTCACTAAGAGAGTGGAGAACATGGGGTCCATACTTTTTAAAACTGAGCGTCATATCCTTCCTGTCAACAAAACATAATGCATATTATTACTTAGAGACTCTTTCACCGCATGGCTGTAAAAAGAATATCATAAGAAATTGAGAAAGTCTTGCAACTATCTCTGGAAACACTGTTGATTTAGTACATAGCAAATGCAAAAATTTTCAAAATGAGCTATAAAGGACTATTATCCTAACTAACCTGCTTCTTGAGTGGGATACAAGAATTGTTCCTTTAGAGGAGAAAACAAAACATTCCACTTCCTTCCAAAAGGAACTACAAGAAAATATAGCCGGCTCTCCATAATGATTCACCATCTGCCCCAGTTCTGATAACTCAGGCTCCTTAAATTGACTAGCCATTTGTCTCTGTTTTAATGACTGGAGCTCTTCAGAATGACTAACCCTCCGTTTCAGATTTGACAACTCAGGCTCTTTAGCATTGCTAACCATCTCATTCCCATGAGCAGTCAAATTATGAGTGTTTCCAACTTTTTTCCTGAATGGCCACCAACTTTTAATCCAACCCAAGAAAGTCAGAGGTTCCTTTTTTGCTGGCTCAGCATATTTGTCATCAGCATTTAACTTTTCAGAAGTATCATCTAATTCTGTTGAAGTAGCCACATGATTCAACTCCTCATTTTCAACTAATTCTGTGGATGGTACAAAACTGCTTTCAATGGGTTCTGGATATTCTTTGGGGACGTAATGTGCAACAAGTCCTCTATCAGGATGATACTGAAGACATACACACGCCACTGATGAAAGGAACAGGGAAAACCTTTTATATCCATAGTAATCTTCATCCAGGTAGATACCAGCTCTTTCCAACAGAGTTGGAAGAAGTGATAAAGAGATGCCATTTGGATACAATTTCAATATCTGATAAAGCTGCCGCACAACCTCCTTTGGAATTGGGCGCACGTTCCAACCTGAAGTAGGTTTAGGGAATTCCTGAGTTTGTGAACGTGTAAATTGCTTTCCATCTAAGAAATCGTCTTCAACAGTTGCATCATGATGATCACACCAAGAACCATACAAACCATCAGGAGGATGATTGAAATGTTTTCCATCAAGACTGTCTCCTCTAAGTAATGAATTCCAGTGCCACACTATAGTTGCTACATTGCAGAGAAGATAAGAAGTCTCTATACCAGCAATTAGGATGTTGTAGTTATTCATTCTCAGACGGTGCAATACTTCAGCAAAATCCTTATCGCCTGAAATTAGAAACAAATGCGCAGGAGGAGGATTTTGGGACACCCAAAACATGAGGTCAATAAGAAGAGATTTATCAGCACTATTCTTTCCACCTGCAATCATGAAGTTAGAGACGAGATAATTTTGAAATGTGAACAAACAATGAACAATACAATGGCGACATTGCGGTGAGAACTATAAGCATAACAAGAGAGATGCAGGCAAGGACCAAAAATTTCCTCCTATCTTGTTCACTCGCAGCCAAAAGCATGCTTTTTTCATTACTTGTCCAATTCAAATTGGCATTTAGCCTCCACACAGATCAATAAACTTATAGTGGAATCAACCAGCCAGCTACAGAATAGTGGAATATCAAAATGAGGCACCAACTTTTGATTAAATAACAAAAATGTAGTAATATACACGTACTATACGGATAGTCCCATGAAATTATAAGCTTTGAACTACAATGATACTACCTCCGGAGCTAAATATAGGATATAGTTTGTAGTGTGGCAGAGGAGTATGTGTTTTCCTCACCTAAACAGATTCCAACAAACAAAATAGACCAACCTTTAGGAACGTGGATGATTTTGATCCCAGTGGACGCGAGAGCTTCCTGGTGAGCCCTTGGGAGCTGATAAACATCACCAAATGCCCTAATTTTAAGAGGTCCCATGATCCCTTTGGCTCTAACTGCCTCCTTTATGAAGTGATGAATTCTAAAAACATTCGCATCAGAAGGTGGATGGCAATTCTCAAAATCCCACCAAACTGAGACTGGTATATTTCGGGATTCATGATAATGGCGTCTAAGTAATGAGGAGCTATTCAACGAGCTAGGGAAGTGACAAATTTGAAAGATAAGAGGACGAACTGACGATAATGAACAAGAAATGGATGAGAAAATAAAGATATTTTTGGAAAGCACGCGTCTAACCATGGCTGGTTAACTCAGAATCAAAAGCTTCGAAACTCAGATCATAGAGGAGATGAGATTGGAACTGAGAACTGAAAAACCCTGAACCCTGCAAGCGAACATCATTTCAGAGAAGCTCCGCTCTTCTCTTCAGCCGACCAAGGCCGAATCCATTGGGCCTTCTGAGTGACCAGAGCGCAGGTCCTTTTTCTTAGACTAATTTTTTAAGCCGACGTGTGTTCAATAATGATATTAATAAAAGACATCAAAATATATATATATTAATAAAAAGCCAACCGGGAGGGTGGATGTATTACGATCCAAATGACTGTGTTGTGTAAAGAAATTCAGACACAGACACCAACAAAGTCATTGGGACCTTGATCTATCCTATCTAACTGACTGGAAACCCAGAAAGCCTGATAAACTGAAAATGATTATACTGAACAATTACCAGGAAAAACATGCATTGACGAGAAGATACTCGAATCCAGTGGACAGTCCGAGCCTACCGGGACTTATCTCTTGCCCATGCCCAAGGACACTTTAGGATTCAAGCATCTTCCCAATCAAGGCATACAATACAGGAATATTCAGTATCATGATTTTCAGTACTCTCTCATCGTGGATTATGGTCTTGATTCTGTTCTGATGCACAGGATCCTCTAGAAGAGGCAAGTGCAGAGCATACTTGGAATCTAAAGAGCAGATAATACTACCATACTTGGAACTAAGGCTTTCAAAAACAGGAAGGAAGATTTAGAAGGAGGCCATATAAGAAACACTCTGGAAATATTATTGATTCTGCAATCTGATTACAACTGAAAACAAGGCCTGCTTATGTAGAGGTGCAGTGCCGATACAGGACAAGGCCAATCATAAAACGCACTAGTAAAAGTAGTGGATGAAAATAAAAGTGGCAGACAACAGGACAGGATAGTACAGACATTATTACGTAAAACACATGACGCCTGAAAAGTAGTAGACACGTAGTACATATTTCTAAACACATGGGCTAAAACCGGGAACGGGCTAGAAACTGGTTGCCGACAGTGCTAGTTCTGTTCAAGGAGACCCCTTGCAGATGGGCTCGTGACTTGGAGAGAGATTATTGTTATCACTGTCGCTGTCATAATAGTTGGCCTGGATGTAGCTAAGCGAATCAAAATCACTGTAATAAGGATCTGGGCCTGCTGGACCATCATCTGGGCCTTGAGCCTGTGGCTGAGTACAGTGGGCTGGAAAATGAGATGAGCTTGGTATTGAAAGAGATAGCTGTGTGAAATGGTCTTCACAATCATCTTCATATGGGTCTTGAGAATCCTGGAGAATATTTCCCTGAGAGTCAAAGGGAAGCTCTGCTGCTTGTGAGGAAGTGGCTTGGTAAGATGACACATAGTGTGGTTCTGGCTTGTACAGTTCATCATATGCATATGCTTCTTCTTCACTGGGTATTGGGCCAAGAAGGGTGCAGTCTTTTGAAACACATTTATTGTAATTGGCAAGGATGAGGCCAAATTCTTTCCATTGCTCTGGGTCTGGCTGGACCCAATCGAGAGATTAAGGCCAAAGTTGGACATTGGTCTCTAGTTCAACACCATCTGGTTTTTGTGCATGATAAAACCTGCTAAGAAAAAACACACACGAAAATCTTTTTTGTTTTGCCTTTTTAACAGACCAGAGATTATGTTTTTCTATAACATTAAACAGAAAACCTCTCCAAATATGAAGAGGGGCAAAGAGAGTGAGGAGTTTGACAAGGGCTGAGTCTGCATTGTGACTATCACAGATGTGATGATAGACAGAAAGTGGAGCAAGGGCAATGGAGCTGGTATGGAGGATGGTCATTGACCAGACATACCAGAGAAGTTCATCAGGTATGGGACCTTGAATGAATGAGACAGTGGTGTAGGGACAGATAGAGCTGAAATGTTGGACTTTAGGGATGAGGTCAGTTTTATTGAAGAGAAGATGAAGCCAAGAGTAAAGATGCTCATGGGCATATTTCTGGAAGTTTGTGAAGGAATGGAGATCTGAATCAGGGGGAAGGATAGTTGCTTTGCGATAGAAAGGCATGGTGGTAGAAAGATGGGTTTCTGAGAGTGTGAGAATGTAGAGAATTTGTGGATGAGGAAGAGGAGTCTTTTGAGGTCTGAAAAGGAAGTCAACAAGGATGTTTTGTGGTCCTTTGAGGTGTTTAACTGAGAATTTATAGCGTGAAAACCAATCTTTCCACCGGAGTAGCTGGGCATCTGGCAGTAGCTTCTTCTTTAGGTCAAGCATCTTTGGAAAAGACATGTTGTCCATTTCTACTGTAAAGTGATAGGGGCTGAGATGAAAACTGAACTTTTCAATTCCCCGTTTGACAGCAAGAATCTCTTTGTAGGTAGCATGGTAATGCTTTTCAGAGTCCTTAAATTGTCCACTTGCATGTCCACAGTAGTCTTGAACTCCGTTAACTTCCTCAAGAAGTATTGCACCCCAGTAGTCTTCACTAGCATCAGTCTGTAAGATCCTCTGTCCTTGATCTGGGATTTTTAGTGGTGGAGGATTTTGAGCAATCCTTTTGAGGGTAATTATAGCATTTGTTTGAACTTGTGACCATGGTGGTGGATTCTTTTTCAACATTTTGTACAAGTGGGTGGTATGATGGGACAATTGAGGAATGAAATCTCTTAAGAAGTTAACAATTCCGAGAAATTGTTGAACTTGTTTATGGGAGAGATTATCATCAGGAAATTTTAACAATTCTTGAGCAACGTGCGGACCTGGGCTGTATTTACCATTCTTGAAGTGCATCCCAAGGAAATCAACTTCCTTGATTCCAATATCACTCTTTTTAGAAGAGAACATAATCCCATGTTGGGCCACTATTTGGTAAAACTGGGCCAAAAGTAATTGATGTTCTTCTTCAGTTGACGAGAACAGTAGGATATCATCAATATAGATGAGAGCATTATTGATAATGGGCTCAAATATTTTGATCATGGCCTTCTGAAATAGTGACGGAGCTACTTTAAGTCCAAAGGGCATTACAATCAATTGATACTGAGCATTTGGTATGCAAAAAGCTGTCTTGGGCCGGTCTTGTGGTTGGATCCCAAGTTGCAAAAAACCTACTTTAAGATCAAACTTTGAGAAAACATGGGCCGAGCCTTTTAACTGGGCGAACAGAGCTGTGGGCTTAGGAAGAGGAAACTTGTCATCTTGAAGAAAATGATTAAGAGGCTTGTAATCAATGACAAGTCGTTTCTTTCCTCTTTTGATTTCAGATCTTTTTTCAACATAAAATGCTTGGCAAGCCCATTCAAACTTGGTTGGCTCTATAAGACCTTGCTTTAGCAGTGCTGCACATTCTTCTCGGGCTAGCTTTAAGTCATCAGGATTCATTCCCGGATGAGAGGCTTTCGTAGGATTAATATCCTCATTCCTTTTAAAAGGAAGACTGATGAAGAACTCCTTATTTTTCCATAACGGAGAGGGATGTGGAAATTGGTCATGACTGTCAGTGCAGTATTGCAACAATTGATCTTTTATATCAAAATATTGTGGAGATGCATCTTGCAATTCATAGAGAGACGGGATTTCTGTCCAGGGGCTGAAATTAGATTTCCATCTAATTCCTCTGGGGAGTATGGTCAGATTCTTGGTATGGTAGAAAGCATCAAAACCAAGAAGGATATCCTTTCCAGGAAGTTCACTTCCTAGTACCTTGATCTTTAAGGTACATCCTGGGAAGAACTTAATGTTGATCTTTCTTCTGGTAATCAGATCAATTTTGAATATCTTTCCATCAGCAGTAAAAAAAGTATTGGTTATGTGGTACCCATTCTTCAGGAGGGAGAATATGTGGTTTCATTACTGTATGGGATGACCCTGTATCAAAGAAAGCAATTGCAGTAATGGGCTTTGAATACTTTTCTGGTAGAACTTGGACCTGGATATTTGGCAATGGAGTCTTCAAGTTAATTTCAGGATTGGAATTCAAAGAGCCAAGACATCCAATAGATGGAACTTGCTGCACAAGATTAATAACTCCTGGGGAGTAATCTTCTTCTTCTGATTGATAATCATCTTCAGAGTCGGAAAGAGATAAGTCTGTTGATTCTTCAATGCCAGGAACAACATATTGTGTTTCGTCATTCTGTTCATCCTGTTCTTCAAGATAATCCTCAATGTTTGCTGCATCATCTGATATCATCATAATCTTTTGGAGTTTTTGCATCATCTTGATATCACCTTTTGTTTTTCTGGGACAATTTTTTGCAAAATGTCCTGACTTTCTGCAAATGAAGCACTTGGAACCTTTAGAAAAAGGTTTTCTAGACCTAAAAAATCTAGGTTTCCTTCTGAACTTTGATCTTCGAGATTTCTTGTAAGGTTTCTGAGCAAATTGAGAATAATGGCGATAATGAGACTTCTTCTTGGGAGGACAGTTACAATCCTTGTGGTCTTTACATTTAATCTTCAAATACGGTTTCTTGCATGCAGGTTTGAACTTGTAAGCCTTCTTCTGCATATCCTTGAAAAACTTATGTTGTTCACAGAGTTTATCAAGAGCATTGAGAGCAAGTTGGTACAATTCCCCTATAGAAATGTCAGTCATATCTCTCTGGAGAGCATTGATACTTCTGTTAAGCTCTGCTTGAAACTCATCAGGAAGGGAGGCAATAAAAGTATGCCGCAGATTTACATCATTACCACCATTCAACATGTGGTATTTTTTCATCATTTTATGATAATGAGCTTGGAGATCCTTTCTATTGAGAGAGCAACATTTCATCTCAAAGAATTCTTGTTTCTCTCTCTTTCTGATAATGTTGTGATCGCCAATGAATTCCTTATGAATAACTCCAAGGAGAAGGGCAGGATCTTCAACTTGGACTGCCTGAAGTTTTTGATAAGGAGAAAGATTCTGAAACCATGCTCTAAGGGTACCAGTGAATCTTGAAACAAATTCCTGTAATGCTTGTCTAAGGGGAATTTGATTTGCTGTAATCTGCAAATCTATCCAAGCACTGAATTCTTCAAGGTGAAATTTCCATTCATCATAAGGAATGTTGTCAAAAGTGAACCATGGACCATTGGTAGGTCTGTAATCATGGTTTTGTCCCTGAGGTCAATCTTCAGGTTGTTCAACATATGATTCATCAATGTCTTCATCTTCACCAGGTTTAACCATAGCAATTCTTGAGATATCAGCTATGTCAGCTTCAGAGCTGGAATCGGTCTCAGAAAAACTATCTGACTGTGAATTTTCTGAGTCTGATGAGTCCTGTAAAGGAGCAAATTGGTTTGGGCTTTGCAGGATTCCTATATGGGGAGGATTGATGGTTGGTGTGGTGAATGTAGTGGTTTGTGAGGAGGATGAGGTTGCAGTAACAAATGAGTAGGTGGATGACTGGGTAGGTTGAGAATGCTGAGGAGGCTTCTCTGTTTGTGGGGAACTGGAAGATGAGTTATTGATATGGATTCCTTTAGACCCTAAATAAGATCCTGGTTCTTGGGTACGATAAGGATTAAAGTATGGTGGTCTTGGTCTGGGGTAGGTAAAATGAGGTTTTGGTTGGAGTTGAGGTCTATCTTGTGGGGGTTTTTTAGGTGGTAATAGTTGAGCAAACAATGGATAATTGAATTTGAACTGTTTGCTATAATCTGCCTCTTCTGGGTAAGCTGTAGGTGATGAGGGGAGCAAAGGGGCTGGAATGGTTGAAAATGAAGGATAGGCCTCATATATAGCTTGAGACTATTTCTTGGCAATATCTAGCTCGATTCTCTTTAAATCTTGCTGAATAACCTGGAGTTCAATTTCTTTCTGCTTGAACTGGGAACCCATGTATCCTCTTTCGATAAGAGCCTTTAGCTCTGCATCCAACTTGATAGCTTGCTACTTTTGATAGAGGTACAAATTCTTTACCTCTTCAGATATCTGATCAATCTGGTACGCTAGTCCTTCTATCTTGGTAGTCAAAGAGTCAAGCTTGGAATCAATCCTTAGCAAGGTGTGATTTTGACACACAGCATTTTGGGTTTGCCAATTTAAAACTTCTTCAGCTTGCGAGGACTGGAAATTTCCTTGGGCATCAACTGTGCTGGGATTAGCATATGGTTTGGACAAAATCTTGTTGGTTTGATCAACCCTTCTTTCAAGGGGAGGAAATTCTTTTTCATAAGGATTGAGCATAGCAATACAAGAGATAGGTTGAGGAGCGGCTGGAGGTGATGTAACCACAAAGGGTTCTGGTGGAGTATTCAAGACAACATCCGGAAAATATCTTTTAACAAAGTCATGATGACCTATTTCTAACATCAATTCAACAAGAGACATATCTTTTGAAGATTTTGCTGGAAGAGGAGGCGGTTGCCAACGTCGTGTAGAACGTCGGGAAGAAAATAGCTGAGAAGAGCCATAATCATCATCATTATCAAACTTCCTGTGATTGTGGGATCTGCAAGGAGATCTAGAAGCAGACTTGTTTTTTTAATGCCTGCTTGTGGGCATACTTACAAGGATATAATCCTTGTTCATCATCAGAATCTTCCCACCATTCAGGAGTGTCACATTCACATTCTAGAGCACACATTCCTGATCCTGGAGCATCCCATAAGAAATGACCATTGATATGTGAGACATAACAGGGCTTGGCGTCTTGGTTAACCCAAGCAATTGGAGGGTCTTTTCTAGAGGGTGTGTAAGCAGGTGTAAGTGACAAAAGTCTTCCACAAGGATGTGGGTTTGCAGGTCCAGAAGTACTAGGTCTTGTGAAAGTGGTCTTTGATACACCATTTCCAAGGTCTTCAACCTTTGGTGGTGTAAAGGTATGGACATCAGGTTGCTTTTCATGGAAAAGCTTCTCGTAGTTGCTGATCCATTCCATAGGCATGATCTAGGCTAGTTCATCTTTTGGAATCTGCCTGGGGATCTGGATGATGGATGTTTCATCTACTCTGTTCGAAATGGCAACAAGAGCATCTGTAGTAGAGTTGGGAAGTTCAAGATCATAGGCATGATTCTGCAGACGATAGACAATTTGATGATGAAGTGTAGCCATAATGGCTTGGGAGTCTTGCTCGGCTCCTGTAATCTGGACTTGGACTTTTAACCTTCTGGGGAGAGTCTTGTCATCAAGATTGACATTGTAATCTGGCTAGATAGTTAAAATAACACTACCATTGCTAAGAGTGGTAAGAAGAGCACCAATAAGAGCATGAGAATAGTTCTTATAGGTGGAATCTAGAAGAGCCACTTTAGCAGTAACTGGAAGCCCCTTTCTACCATGAAGAGTGAGAGCGAGACGGACAGCACCAAAATGAAGATGGGTGTATCCTTCTGATTTCCACTTTTCAATGAGATCTGGAGAGATCTCAATTGTGGAGTATTGTTCTTGGAGGGTTGCTGGAAGAGTACATTGTTCTAGTCTAGTAGATTGGACAATTTCCTTAACATCTGGCCTTCTCGTTCTGATTAATGACCTGACAGAACTCGTAAAAGAGTTGGTTCTATGATAATAGTTGTATGGGCTGAGAAGTGGTAAATCAGTAGATCCAGAGATACGATCAGAATGATGGCTAACTTCAACGAGATTTTCTATTTTACTGGCAAGAGTTCGTTTCATAGCTGGGGAAAGATTTCTAGGAGCAAAGGGAGTGATGAGAGAGGATGAAGAATCAGAGGTAGATGATCTAGGGGTTTCACTCATGTTTGAGATTTGTTTCCTACTCACCGTCGTCCTGAGTATTTTAGTACTATCTGCGAAATCGTTCTGGCTCTGATACCAACCGAGAGGATGGATGTATCAGGATCCAAATAACTGTGTTGTGTAAAGAAATTCAGACACAGACACCAACAAAGTCATTGGGACCTTAATCTATCCTATCTAACTGACTGGAAACCCAGAAAGCCTGATAAACTGAAAATGATGATACTGAATATTCCAGTATCGTATGCCTTGATTGGGAAGATGCTTGAATCCTAAAATGTCCTTGAGCATGGGCAAGAGATAAGTCCCGGTAGACTCGGACTGTCCACTGGATTTGAGTATCTTCTCGTCAATGCATGTTTTTCCTGGTAATTGTTCCACAAAAATATAATTAAAAATGGGAAAAGATAAATTAATGCTGCTACGAATTTATTAAATCTCATGCCATAACTAGAGTAAGAATGTGATTTTCAATTCTGACTAAATTGACAAGAGTTAAGTTGTGAAACATGAAAGTGAAGTTGTTAATATAAAATCTGATGCTGCTATTAACCTCTGAAACTTGTACTCTCAAAATTATCCTTAATTTCTAGGATATAAATTTGTGAAACATGAAAGTAATGTTGTTAATGTAAAATATGATATTGCTAATTTAGATACAGATATTGTTATTAACCTCTGAAACTTGTGCCCTCAAAATTATCCTTAGTTTTTTGGACATGAAATTGTGAAACATGAAAGTAAAATTGTTAAAGTAAAATATGATGTTATTAATATAGATACAGATATTATTATTGACCTCTGAAACTTGTATTCTCAAAATTATCCCTATCTTTTGGGATATGAAGTTGTCAAACATGAAAGTAAAGTTGTTAATGTAAAATATGATACTATTAATATGGATACAGATGTTATTATTGACATATGAAACTTGTACGCTCAAGTCAGGGCATTTTGGTTATTTAGCCAGAATTGGATCTTATATTCCTACTTTAGTTATAACTTGGGATTTGATAAATTTGTAGTACCAATTTGTCTTTTTCTATTTTCAATTATATTTTTCTAAAATTCCCCTTAATAAAATACATTAATATATTTTAATAATAATAACTAATAGGAAGTGGTGCTGCCAAAAATTGTGTGTCTATAACAAGTTTTCATCTGGATGGAGTCCAAATAAATATCATTCAAACTTAAAAGATCTCAAAAAGTTTGTTAATACATAGAAATGACACATAGATATCAAGAGACTAATATAGGATTTTGAAATGTTGCCCTTTTATCAAAACGTCTCTCTTTTTTTAAAACAGAAACAGAAAGAAAGAACCCTCACCAGTGACAGTGCTCCGCAAGCAGAGTTCTACTAGTCAACGCCACCCTATTAGTGGGCCTCCAATAGCCTCTATTAGAGCTCCAACGACGGCGGCCGAAACTCCACTGACAATCTAAGAAATGTGATTAACTACTTGAAATTTATAAACTCTATCCGTGTGTGACAAGTTCAATAAAGAAAATAACAATTTAAATATAGCGATTCACAACTTCCCCTCCCGAGGTTGTTAATAGCTACACTCAAATTGTCATTACCTACATTGAACTTGCAAACAATGCTTGATAGAACTTAGAGAATTCGAGTAGTCAATCTAATTACTCAAATTGCCATTGGAGTTCTGACTGCCGGCAAAGTGGTAGCAACTGACAAAACTCTGATGGTTGCGACGGAGCTCTGGCACCAACGATGGTTTTTTCTCTTTTAAAAAAATTGAGGGATATTTCAGTAAAAGCACAACATTTCAAAATTCCAAAATAGTTTCTTGAGACATATTTTTCATTTCCATATGTTACCAGACTTTTTGGGATTTTCTTAATTTAAATGGTATTCATATATCTTTTTCCAATAAACCCCCCCCCCAAAAAAAAAAAAAAAAATTGTTCTAGGCTTCTAGCTGATTAGAACAAAATAAGGATAATGTGCATGCTTGGTTTGCACGTTATATGTCCATTTGCAATGTTTTGGTCCATTAGAAAGAGTTGTGACAAAAAAGCCCAACGTAGGCAGTTTGGGTTGGCATTAGACTTAATGGGCTTTTTCCAAAAATGCCCATTAACCTTAAAGCTCTGATCCAAAGCATTTTTGGGCGTTAGTATGGCATGCACGTCGAAATCATGTGGGGCCCATTCTTCTTTGCTTTCTCCTTTATTTTTCTTGCTTTTTTCGTTATCTGACAAAAATGCTATCAGACCCAGTGCTGTGCGAAATGAAAAATTTATTTTGTATATATATTTTATAATAACAATAATAATATTTGATTATTTATTCATTATTCTTTTATTTTCTAAACTTAATTAGAAACTTATATTTTAAGTAGAAATACTATAAATGATGCATGTCTCCTTTCATTGTTTATTAATTTTTTTAATAATCATTTAACTTTTTTCCAAATTAAAATTTTTATTATCCTAATATATACAACTAATATGTATAGTAGTATTCAATATAATTCATGTCCTTTTCAGTCATTTTTCATTTTAACTGACTTTTTAAATAATAATCCAAACACTCATCAGTTAAGAAAAAAGCCATTTCTGCATAAAGCCAAACTGGTGATCCAAATACAAATCACATTTACAACCTGACTTTTTTCCTATCGGGTTTTTACAAAAGTCAAATAGCTTTTAAGCTACTGTTTCTACCGCTAACCCAAATAGACACAATATTCATTACGCATGCATCATGTTACTTGTTATGTGAAATTATACGTCATGATGGTATTCCTCAGAATTAAGGAAGAAGTTGTTGACTATGACCTATTAATTAATAATTTATTTAAAAATTAATTATTGATAGAGCACAATAATGTTATGATGTGGGATATATGTAATGGACTCATCTAATGCCTAATTCGGATAAGGCTGGTTATTATTGTTTATTATATTCATCAAAATAAAAAGAATAAATTATTTGTCTTCTTTAACTTTTTTATTAAATTCAAGAGAATATCAAGAATCGCGTGGAATTTAAATCAAAACATATACACACAAAAGTGCATAATATCCTATAAATATCTTTCCCAAATTTCATTTAATCCTAATAGATCTTAAGGGATTTAATATTTATAAGTCAAACTTTCATATGTTCAAGTTTAGTTGTGTCATTTACTGAACAAATTTTGAAATCTAATTTTTATAAGCCAAACTTCCATATTTACATATTGTAATATAAACTTAATAAATATGGGTTTATCCAGAGGTTCCAGAAGATGGTGAAAGCAGGTGAAGGATAATGTCATGGGCCTTAAATGCTTCCTGTGATTGTTGGCCTTCATAGTCCTCACTTGAATTTGCACGTCTAAGCCTCTGCTTGCATTTGCTTTTCAATTCTATTTCCTTCACATTTCTCTGCTGCCTTGTTACTGTTTTCTGTTTCCTCTGACCATTTGTGCTTAGCCTCTCTCACTTGTGATTCTTGTTTCATTCCTTCATTATTTGATCCCTTCTCTTCCCTTTCTGATGCTTCTTCTTCCTTCAATTTCTCTTCTCCTTCGTTATTCTCACTTACTGTCTTTGCTTTCTCATCTTCACTCTGAGAAATGACATCGCATTGAAAAAACACAATATTCACTTATGACATGTCATATTATAAAAAGTTAATAAATCTTTGTTCTCTTGAGTTTTAAATCATGGATTTTGATCCCTCAAGGAACAAAGTGATGTAAATATTTATTAAATTATATAGACCAATGTTTTAAACAAAATAAAACTGAAGCGACTAAAATCAGAAAGGGAAAATTTGTTTAACCAAAGATTGTATTAGCCCCATCATAAATTAATGTTCTTGGTTATAGTTCTTGGATTTTGGTTATTAAACTCCATAATGAAACATCAAATCATAGGTTTTGAAGGAATTTTGTGTCCATCATAATCATAATCTTTATTGAGCAAGTTACTATTAACAAACATATAAAAACAAGTGTGTGTTGATAGCAATTAACAACTATAAAAATATTCAACATTACCAAAACTACTCCAAATTTGAGTACTACTGATGATATTGGTAACTTTTCTAGTATGCTTTCCCTTTATTCTAGCATACTCAAGCTCTCACTCCGACCATCGTAAAATATACTAATCGGAGCATCGACCAGGTTATTAATATCATACTGAAAGATTCTTGCCTTGTCGAACAAATGAAGAGTGATTCATCATCCATGCTAATTATATAGATAATATTAGGTACTCTCTCTGATTCTTAATATAATTTAATTTTATCTAATTTAGTTATATTGAGAAAGTTAGTTAAGTTAGTTAATATGACATATATTTTCTAAAACATCATAGTCATCTTCTTTAATTCTCCAATTTCCTCTCTTTCTTGATTATTATATTATTGAGGGATCATCAATAAGAGTAAATTAGAAAAATATTGATAAATATGAAAAATATTTCTTATATTTAGAATAAAGATCGACTCCTCAACTCAAATATATACTACTCCCTCTGGTCCTAATTATAAGCTCTAGTTAACTTTTTTAGAGAAATTAAGGAAGCTAATTAAATTACTTTAGAGTATTTTTATTTTTCTCAAAACTAATTAGTTTGACTAATAAACTAATATATATAATCTAAATATACATAATATATGAAATGATTAAGTAATTTATCTAGTCCCATTTGGATCCTCTTATTTTTAGCTTAAAAGTTACTTTTAAGCTAAAGCTAAAAAAAAAAGAGCTTTAAAAAAAAAAACTAAAAGCAGTTTGGTGATTATATAAATTTTTTAGTTTAAAAATTACTTAAAAGCTGAAATTAAAAATAAGCTATTTGACAAAATTTTTGTCATAAGTACTTTTTCTAATAAAAGTTATCATGAAAGGCATATTATAAAAGGGTGGTGGCGGCAATGGTGGAGGCGGTGGCAGTGGTGGTGGTGGCGGTGACAATAATGTTCGATCGAGTGATTACGGATTCTCTTTTCTTTTTCTTTTTTTTGTAAAAAAAAAAAGAGCTTAAAAATAAGCTTCTTACATGAGCTTATTTTTAAGCTCTTTTTTTTCATTATAAAATAAACTCTTATAATTATAAAAGCTTTTGTAAAATCTTGTTGGGTCTAACTTATACTTATAAGTAGAAGATAAGTTAAAAATAAGCTAAACCAAACGGGTACTTAATCTCTCCCAAAAAAGTCAGATAGGTCTTATAATTAAGACCGGAGGTGGTACTCCCTCTAGTCCTTATTATAAGATATCAACTAACTTTTCTCACAAACTAATAAAAACAATTAAAGTTAATAAAGTTGTCCTAGAATCTAAGTAATTTCCAATATTATCCTTACTAATTATACTAAACTCTAATATCATATTCATTATTACTCTCACCAACTACCCTTATTAATTATGGGCAGATATGGAAAAAAATAACAAATATTCATTCAAAACAAGCATAAGCCTTATAAAAAAAACAAAATAAACTTATTAATTGGTGTGTCATAACAAGGATGAGGAGGAGTATATTAAAAGCTAAGCTAGTATTTATAGTGGGTTCTGTGTTTTTATTTTTCCCCGCCATCACAGGGTTGTAGGAAAACGTGCTTCACATACTTGTTTATATTGAATTCAAAAAAGTAATTTCGAGCCAAAAATAAAAAAAGTAATAAAAATGGAACCTTTTTATAATAAAAAGCATTAATAAACATTATATTTTTCATTCTAACAGATCAAACACTTTGTAAGATGTACTACCTTCTGTTATAAATGTATAACCTAATTTGTATTATGTATTGACACATCTATTTTTATTTTTTATGCTTTTTTAATCTTGTAGCCCTGGGGACAAAAATAGTTGATTATATTGGATGATTAACTAGGGCGTCCTAACGTAATGAAAACCACAGATGCATGCATATGCTAGTGTGGTACGTGAAGCCAATGGGATCCAAACAAATAGGGTCCTCCAAATTAAAGGAATCCCCTGCCTGCTCTTCATAAATAAAAGGAAAAAAAAGTTTTGATTTAATGTAATGTTTAGAATGTTCGTAAACAAAGAGAAGCTATTAGCTAACCATCTATCAAAAAGAGACTGAGAATGATAAGCTAACCAAATGTGGTCAAATATATTCAAACACATGAAACCAAGGATCCTTTTGATGCCAAACGCTTTGTAGCTAGTAGAGTGAAAGCTTGCTACAGTGCGGGAGGTGGCAAGTCTAATCGTGTTTATAAACTCATATCGTTAGTGTCTGTCCTCTTTATTAATTCCCAAAAAAAAAAATCCCTTCCTATGGGTTGTGCCACAACCTAGCACCTTAAATCTACATTATAAAGTATGTGGAACTCAATAGCTAGTGCTTATCATAATTATTTTGAGTGTCATGCATGTGATGTAAAACACTCAAATACACACTTACATATAATGTAGAACGGAGGTGATTTGGGAGAGAAACAGACAGAAACAGTGAGGAATAGCAGGGAGAATAGATCAGAAACAAAGTTTGGTTTCTTACATGAGTGATATGAGCTATTTATAGAAGGAGATTTCCTTCTCGTTAACAAAGCTACAAGTTGTAAAAGCTTTCTTTCTCATAAAGGAAAATCCACTCACTTCTACCTTTTCTTTCCCATTAAGAAAATCATCAATTTGCTTGATAAAATATTAATAAAAACATCAACTTGTAACCTACTGAAATAGAAATTAAAAAAATATATAAAAAATCAAGTAGATTTAATTTCCTTCTAAAGAAGGATTCTTCAATATATCTACAGAATACCTCATTCTCATATTTTATCACCATTGTGGTGAAATCTACACTATGCAAATATAGTTTCAAAAGTCTGAATCTAAAATTTTCAGCTAATGAATTTTAAGTAAGAAAAAAATCTTTTTCTTTTTTTTTTTTTAAATATTGACGGTTAAGAGAATATGAAAGTGAAAAAAAAAAAAAATCTGAATCATCTAAATTAGATTTGGACTTAATGGTGATGAGCTCATAAGTTCATAACTCTACTTAGCACTGAAACTCTCGTCCCTCCAAGAGATACAGACAGTAAGCTTATATGTTTGGTTTCAAATAGTTAACAACTAGTGAAACCAAACGCTCAAAAAAAGTGATTTACCAACTTTGGAGATTGAAAGATATTCTCACGTACGTTGCTTTGATCAAAACCATATTTTGACCAAAAATCTAAAAAAGCCATACATAAGAATTAAGATTATGAAAAAACGAAGAACTAAGAAGCAACTAGTAGGTACCTGATGGAAGAAGGAGCTGAGAGAAGGACGTTTGTTGGATTGCTTGTCGAGATCCACGACGTGGATGATCTCATGGAGTACTGAAACTTGACCACCAACTTCATCTTCATGATCCGCTTGAGGTTGATGATGATCAGATTCAGAGATGGCCTCTTCATTACTATTATTATTGTTATGACCAACAACAGCTTCTGGTGCTGTTGTGTTGTGCTGATCATAATATTGCTGGTCTGGTTCCTTTACCACTCTGGGCTTGCTCCTGCAACCTCCCATGTCTTACACTTTAATGGGACTGATGATTAGTAGTAGTATTTATGAACTCAAATAAGAAGATAAGTTGATAATGGACAAGTGGAGCCCACTGTGGTAGGAATAGATTATTTGATTTGATTATTACACACCACCTAATTCTTGGTGGCTTCCTCCATTTCTCCTTCACGTTACTCTTTTTTACGTAATCCTAGGTACTACTCCAATTACATTCTACCCCCTCATTTATTTCATATTCATGTTTGATGACTCCACAAAAGGAACAACCACACTCATCTATATATGTTAATCAATTATATCTATATACTTATCCACTTTTTAATATAAGAATGAGTTGACTTGTTTTTAGAGAGACTAAAAAAACTAAATAAATTATTTAATCGTTTTAAATGTTGCATATCATTAGATTATATATCAATATGGATCGTACAATTTAGTTTCGAGAAAAATCATAATTATAAATTCTTTAATATCATGAGATAGTAAAACATGATAGTTTGTCAATGAAATTAGGCTAAGATCTTAGCAACAAAGTGTTTTTAGATATCCTTTTAGCAAGCCTTGTTTTATTCGTGTTTTTGGTCTAAAGTGGAAAGGCCTTAGACAATTTTGAAAGGATTTTCTTTTTTATGGGGAGATAGTAGGATTTTGAGGTGTACCTCACATTAGATACAGCGATTGAGTTGCCCACATGAATTCAGACTACCACCAGTCTCGGCTCCGATCGCAGGAAAAGAGCTTTTTTTTTTTTAAAAAAAAAAAAGACAAGAAAAGAGGGAGAATTACTTTGAGAGTTACCATGCGTACCCTAATATTGACTCCCATGTTTCCTTATCACCGGAATAACTCCTAATGATTAAAAAAGAAAATTACACCAAGATCTTAATTAAGAAAAATAATATCAAAAAAATCATATAGTTTATCAATGACAAGTAAAAGAGCAACCATTGACAATTGAAAGAGCTATCATTTACAAGTTATCAGACTTTATATATATATATATATATATATACTTTTTTTTTTGTTCGAGAAGGGGGGGATCGAGCCCGCGACATGGGGGAATACCAGCTCTAGGAGCTGGGGCGGCGAGAGCCAGTGCGCTACTAAGCGCAACCCTATATATATACTTTTTAATTGGGACCTTGTTATCATTTTCTCAATTGGAGAGAAACTTTGTTGCCTATTTATTCAAATGGGCTTTGGCTCTAATCCACCAAAAGATGGAATGGGTATAGCCCAAAAGAGATCCAAAAGAAAATGGTTAATATAGAGAAAGGATCTATATCATGAGTGTAAGTGTGTTTGGTTTGAGGGGAAGGGATGAAAGAGAAGCGAAGATATTAACCAAATTGTCATTAATAAGAATAATATTCCTTTATGTTGAGAGTGCATTTTTGAAATATTGAGAATTTTTCATAAGCAGTTTAGTCAATATGAGGTAAAAAATTTATCTCTCATCCCCTCAAACCAAACACAATGTAAGTGAATGTGTATGCCTATAATTTTGTTTTTATTTTTCAAAAAAACAATATTCAAACATTACTTAAGTAAAAAGATACATAAAAGGACAATGCTTTTACAAGCAAAGTAATGCCGATAATTGGAATCTAAATTGAGTAAAACTCTACTATCCTTTAAGTGGATTTCTCCTAGTAAGAACAAATTTGGCAATCTTTTTTTTTTTTCTTTTTTGGGAAGGTTCACAGAAGTGTCTTTAAGACTTTTTTATGCAAGAGATTATGAATTCACACTTCATATGAAGGTATAATAAATGGCAAAGGTGCAAAGATGACAATAAAAATTTGGCAAAAGGGCATATAGCACTATAATAAATTTTTTTTTTTTATGTGTAAAAATATACATCGAGTCCTTCAGAGGTGCAAAATAACATAGTCGCTTATTCATTTTGTGGATCTCATATCATATGCCTTCACATATCCTCTTTCTCTCTCTCTTCAACTTATTCTTCCACCATCTTATCAAAAGAAACTTATTCTTCCACCATTCCCATCTCTCTTCTCCCTAATGTCTATCACTTTTTCCTTTTGTGGGTCCTATCTACCCAAGTCCCTAACAAACCCACCTTCTCTCCCTTATCCTTTTGACAAGTAGGGAGAGGAGAGACGAGAGTGGTTGAACTTGAAGATGAAGTTGAAGAGAGAGAAGGTGGATTTATGAAGGCCTATAGGACCCACAAAAGGAATGAGTGACGAATGTTTATGGTCTTTTTGGTTGGAGGGGAGGGGGATATAGGAATCTCAGCCCTTCCCTTGATTAGCAACATTAAAATTTTAGGAGTAGAGGTAAATTTTCAAAAAAGAAAAAAAAAAAAGAGGAAGGATTTAGAAGGAAAGTGCAATATTTTGCTTAGCCTTGACCACCATACTGATGCTTCTTTTCAATATTCCTAAATAAGGCTGAGCAAGTGACCCGTAACCCGCTCAACCGCCCGCCCTGCAAAATTTTCCCTAGATTAAACCCGCCCAGATTGGGCCCGTCATGGGTACGGGGCTACCCCGTACCCGTTTTCACTATAAGGGCGGGTCACCGGTTGAGGGACGGGGAACCCATGCCCGCCCGTGACCCATTTACTTAACTTTTTTTTTTTTTGGGGTTCCCCTCAACTCAGCCCTAATTGACTCATCACTACTCACCTTCACTGTAGTGAAAAGAGATTCACTATTTTTAATCGATTAATTATTTATTTATGAGTGTAAAGATTCTGACGGGTGCTTCTTTCTGTTGGATCTTTATGACCTGACAAACGATGCTGTGATTCCCTGTGTCATTATGGATCAGTGTATTTGGGTGAGCCATTTAATTTAAATAAATAAATAAAATAGATATATTCATTATGTTTACACTGTGGGGAAAAAAAAAGCTTTTAGAGTAATTTTGTTAGATTCGGATTCTACTCAAGGCTAATCATTTTTGCTAGCTAAAAGATGATTTTGTTTCTTCTTGTGTGTGTGATTGTGTTTTTGTTGTTATGATATTTTCATATGGCTACAAAAAGGAAGAAAAGGTAGCCAGGGCTTATGATCTTGCCACTCTCAAGTACTGGGGTCCGACCACCACCACCAACTTTCCGGTAACCCTAATCACTCAATTAGGGATGGAAATAGGCCGGGCCAGGCTTTAGCTAAATAGTCCTGAGCCTACATGCAAGCTTTTATTTAGGCTTAGGGCTGAGCCTACATGAGGCCTAAGCAAGCCTGAAGCCTTTTTACAGACATACTTACAATGTAGGCCTCTAAAAAGGCCTTATATTGTAAGCCTTACAAACCGGCTTTAAACCTACTAAAAGAAAAAAAACTAGAAGAACACAAATTGTTCATCAAAAGAACGAAAGGTGAAACATAGACAATGGGCAAATTTGAACAAGGAATAGCTCATTGAATTCCTAAAAGCTCGAGGATCTAGGAACCAACAGAAGCACAGTCAAGAATTGTAGATTGAAACCAGTCAAGTATGTTTTTACTAAGCACCCAGTAAAAAAAATAGAAAATGAAAACCGCAATTGAAAGATATGAGATCTTTACACACCAAGCACATAGGTCGTATCCCGCCATAGTTAGAGAATGCCACAACGAATTAATTACTAAATGCCTAAAAGCCCCTCAGTCAACTCAGCAGATCAAAATGAAAGAAAAATAACCTCGGTTTCGACTAGAGATTTGGGAGGAGAGGGACACCTTACCTCGTGGAAGAGGAGAGTGGTGGTGGTTAACGGCGGCGGCTGTAGTCCGACGATGATGGCAGCGACAGTTGGTGTTGAAGAAGGGTGTGTATAATACAAGAAATTAGGAATAGCAAGCGTCTGAGCAGTGATTATGAGCTTGAGACTTTGAGTAGAAAATGTTGAATAAAAAAATAGAAAGAAAAGAGAATGTTGAATAAAAAAAAAGTAGTCAAGAGAATACTGAGGTGTTTGTCAGGTCAGGTGTGGAATAGCAAGCGTCTTTGACAAAAAAGAAAAAAAGAATAGCAAACGTCTAAGTTGAGTACGTGTCTGACTAGAAAATATTGAATAAAAATCAGAGCTTAATATAGTAATTACCATTATAACTTTAAATTACAATATAATAATGATTTTTTTTTTGTAAACAGGTCAGGCCTGAAGGCTTACAGGCCAGGCCTTAACAAAATAGGCCTGGCCTATTTACACATTTAGGCCTTCAAATAGAATCACTCAATTAGGGATGGAAATAGGCCAGGCCAGGCTTTAGCTAAATAGTCCTGAGCCTACATGCAAGCTTTTATTTAGGCTTAGGGCTGAGCCTACATGAGGCCTAAGCAAGCCTGAAGCCTTTTTACAGACATACTTACAATGTAGGCCTCTAAAAAGGCCTTATATTGTAAGCCTTACAAACCGGCTTTAAACCTACTAAAAGAAAAAAAAACTAGAAGAACACAAATTGTTCATCAAAAGAACGAAAGGTGAAACATAGACAATGGGCAAATTTGAACAAGGAATAGCTCATTGAATTCCTAAAAGCTCGAGGATCTAGGAACCAACAGAAGCACAGTCAAGAATTGTAGATTGAAACCAGTCAAGTATGTTTTTACTAAGCACCCAGTAAAAAAAATAGAAAATGAAAACCGCAATTGAAAGATATGAGATCTTTACACACCAAGCACATAGGTCGTATCCCGCCATAGTTAGAGAATGCCACAACGAATTAATTACTAAATGCCTAAAAGCCCCTCAGTCAACTCAGCAGATCAAAATGAAAGAAAAATAACCTCGGTTTCGACTAGAGATTTGGGAGGAGAGGGACACCTTACCTCGTGGAAGAGGAGAGTGGTGGTGGTTAACGGCGGCGGCTGTAGTCCGACGATGATGGCAGCGACAGTTGGTGTTGAAGAAGGGTGTGTATAATACAAGAAATTAGGAATAGCAAGCGTCTGAGCAGTGATTATGAGCTTGAGACTTTGAGTAGAAAATGTTGAATAAAAAAATAGAAAGAAAAGAGAATGTTGAATAAAAAAAAAGTAGTCAAGAGAATACTGAGGTGTTTGTCAGGTCAGGTGTGGAATAGCAAGCGTCTTTGACAAAAAAGAAAAAAAGAATAGCAAACGTCTAAGTTGAGTACGTGTCTGACTAGAAAATATTGAATAAAAATCAGAGCTTAATATAGTAATTACCATTATAACTTTAAATTACAATATAATAATGATTTTTTTTTTGTAAACAGGTCAGGCCTGAAGGCTTACAGGCCAGGCCTTAACAAAATAGGCCTGGCCTATTTACACATTTAGGCCTTCAAATAGGCCTTGGTCTGGCATTTTTAATAAACAGGTCAGGCCAGACCAGGCCTTAAATAGGCTAGGCCGTAGGCCGCCTAATAGGGGCCTGGCCTATTTCCACCCTTACGCTCAATACTCTTAATTATTTTTTGTTTTTTTTTGTTATATATTCTCAATTTTTTGTCTTATTCAATATTTTGTCATATTTGTGTTAGATTTCTAACTACCAAAAGGAACTGGAAGAGATAAAGAGTATGACTAGGCAGGAATTTGTTGCTTCTCTTCAAAGGTAAAAAATTAATGAGCAGGAATTGTAAAAAACACATTAAAAAAAAACTGTTCTAGGCCAAAAAAAATGCAACAAAAAAATCTGTTATGGGCTCAAAAACTGTTCTTGACAAAAAAGTTTCTTTGGGCTAAAAAAACCTATTTAAAAAAAAATAAAAAAGGCCAGATTTGTAAACGGGTTCCTTGGACCCGTTTAACCAGTACCTGTTTTGTACGGGTTACACGGGTTTGACCACAAGTACGGGGTTGTCCTGTATCCGTGGAAAATAAACGGGCGGGTCGTGGGTTACCCTCTGGGGCAGCCCCGCCCGCCTGTTGCTCATCCCTATTCCCAAATAACCTAGTCTCTTTTCTTCTTCCTTACCAACACAGACGCTGCTTTCATCGCTCCCACCACCATGGTTTAATTTTTGGGATAACTATTTTGTCCTCTTCCTTAACTTAACTATCTATACCCTTTAATTCTAATAAAAAACAAGTTCCACTTCGTCTATAGCAACAGTTTATTCATTGCAACTTTTAATTTGGAGCCACACTCTATTCACTATGAACTACAAAACTTCGAGGTATACTTGTGTGAGTACACAGTGATTGTGTGTCTGCATCAAAGCATTAGCTCATTGCAATTTTTTTTTATTGTGTGTCTTTATATTATAATTGTTATGAATATTCTAATATTTGTGTGAATGTCCACAACCTTTTCAAGAAGAGTCTTTTGGAGTTTCTAAAGCTATGTAACCTATGACATGAATGGCATGGGAGTTTTATATGATTAATGTAAATAACTTACAAAACTTCATAATATACCATTATGTAGATTTAATCTCTTGTATGTAACTCTTGTAATGGTGTTAAGGATTCATTGCCTATATTGTAATATCCCGAATTTTGGACCTAAAGTCTTAAACATTAGTCTATTTTTGGAAGACTATTAGGCCCTGTCTTTGGAAGTGACAAATTTAGGAACAATAAGAGCCAAGAGTTGTATCTATGAATATTAAAATAAATACGGTAAAATTGTGGATTAAGGTTGAATTAGAACCTTGTGAATATTGATAAGATCTCCACTGCACTATTTTAGTCAGATTTATTGACTCAATCAATAATGTAGAGGTCCCATGAGGAATTGAGTATGGAAGCAATATGTGTGTGTCATCCGCTGCTTATTATTGTAGGACTAGAAGGAAATCTTTGTGATGTCAAATTAATACCTACTTTGTCTTCCACTCATTACCTTTAGTATTATTTCATACATATTCATTATTAGTCCTTCTTTCTCCGGTGAATGCAAGATGATAAGGGCAAATATGTTCATTATTATTATTTTATTGGGAGTAAAGTAGCACACGTATGCATCTCTTATCTCTAATATTGTTTAGAGCAATAGAGAGACATGTGGGACAGCCGTGTACCTATTCTTTTTCTTTATTATTCCACCTTTCTTATCATGCAATTCTCCTTTAATAATCATGCTCTCTCCCGTGAATGAAAGAAGAGAAAGTCTACAACACAATTGCTCTTATTTTTCATTTCGGATAATGCACTCACTAGTAGCCAAATTGTCTCCCACTATCATCTAACAACTCCACTCATTTCCTCATTCTGCTGGCCCCTCTCCCATTCACATGCACACCTATTATTTCCTCAAATAATCATTCACTTCCTCTTATACATTTACGGGAGAAAATGTAGTGCACTCCTTCCATTCTTTTTTTTGTTCTGTCACCGAAAAGAGAAAGAGAGAGAATGAGAATGGAAAGAGAGAGGGAGGTGAGTGCAGGAGAGGAAGGGAGCTCGGATGAGAGTGAGAGCCGAGAAGGAGAGATCATTTGAGAAGCATCGGTCAACATGTACAACATCGCTATTTCTGGAAATTCAGTGAGGAGGTCATGTTCATGCAATGTTTTGTCTAAACAAATGATTTCCTTTGACCATGAAATTTGGTAAGTTGAAAGTAGACTTCTTAATCTTTCAAATGAGTGCTAGAACGTATTTTTCCGACATCTAGAACTCCAGTTATGAATTTTCAAAGTTAGAAGTTGAACACTGAAAAACGCTGGTTTCCAGAAATGAACAGTGATTTTCGGATTGACTTTTAAAATAGTAAACATTTGAGTTTTTCTATGAAAATTTCCAGAATAAAAGTAGACTTATCAAGCTTTAATTTGATAGGTCACAAGCCTTATTTGGATTTATATTCAGGGAGTTATGAATTTTTGAAGTTAAGTATGAAATCTGGGACGTTTTCTGAAATATTTTCTGAACAGTGTTTATATTTTTGAAATCTGGGAATTATTGGCATATGATTAAATGTTGAAACCAATTTTCCTAGAAACTAGACTTAACGAGGAGTTCATGGATTTTTGAACCAACTGATTTGGATACCTAGAACTCCAGATATGGATTTTTCAAGTTCAACGTTAAACCTGAACGTTTTTCTGAAACAGTAAGGATTTATTGATTAATCTGGAAAAGTGTCTGTCGATTTGGAAATGAAATGTATTTTCCTCTGAAAATAGACATAATAAGGAACACGTGATTTTTGGAAGCACATCAATTGGAGTTTTGTGTAATTAAATATGAATTTTCTAAGTTAATTGAAAATTCTACCGGATTATAGAATTTGTTCAGAAATAAGAAATAGAGAATTTGGACAAGTAGTAACTTGCCAACCATGAATATTTAATTATAGGATTCGGTATTTATCTGAGATGACCAGAGGATAGAGAACCGGATCAGGATTTGGAAAGGCTATCAGGTAGTAACTCTAATCTTGCATTCTTTGTATGTCTTTATATGATTGTATGTACCATTCAATATGTATAAATATGTACTGTATGAATTGTTTGTGCTGTATGTGCTGAATGTATATGTGATGGTTATCTGTCATATACTGATCTATACTTAGAATGTAAGATTAACATGTTACTCTGGGAACCTTCGGGGTCCCAGTATTTGTTGCTACCTGTGGATTGTTCAGTTTAGAGAACGTGGCTCACAAGGCAAGGCGGTACTCACTGTTGAATAGTGATGCTGGGACGGACCGAGAAATGCTATAGGTTATTTTTATTAGCCTATTTTAGAGACTAGAAGTTATTTGTATAATCCTATGTGGATTTTGTTATGTAATTAGAATATAATATCAGTATTACTTTGCCAGAACGGTTATGTTCATTAGGCTGTGCGCTACAACTCTGATAATAATTGATATATCAAGGGGTGTTACAATTTATGGTATCAGAGCAGAGGTTCTGGCATTTTTGGAAGAGTATACTGATATTGGATTACATAAACAAACGAAATAGCACGGAAAAAGAAATTCTGTTGCTAACTCTAGGGTTCTCAATGTTGAATCATAGTATGATTTAGATCCCCAGATTTTATTGAAACTTTGAGGTTAAGCTTGCTTAGGCGAGAAGAATTTCAGGAAGGGTAAATCCTGAGTAGTATTGTGAGAATTTGAAGTCTCTTGATCTATGATGAGAATAGTATCTATGATGATACTTGGTACCAGAATTAAGAGAATAAGGGTGATAGACAAACCCAGAAAATAGATTTTTCCTTGATCACTAGTTGGCATGCTAGTACAAGGGAAAAGGTTGAATTATAGAAAATGAAATGGAGCGTTTGTGAAATATACCCAATTTAAAAATAATAATATATGAGCTCCGGAGAATTTTATGCGAAGTTGGTCTATGACCTAGAATCTAATGGAACCCTGTGATTAAGAGTAAGCAGGTGAGATTAACCCCAGGGTGGGTGAATAGGAATTTGAAATCTCGTGATTTAAGGTTTGAATACCTTGGGATATGTAATATGGTCTTCTTGATAGATGCCATGTGAATGTTAGAATGAATAGGGATAGGCTTGAATCTGATCTAAGCTAAAATATTGCTTATATCAAAAGTATGATTGAAGGTGTTTTAAGTTGCAATACTTGAGAGTAGAAACTTTGAATATTGAATAGTGCTGCATTAGCAATGTGTTTATTTGGGGATGGTTAAATGATACATTTGAGGTAGAAATAGAACCTTGTTATAATAATGACATTGAGAATAGTCTTCGTATGTTTCGAAGATTAGACTAAGAATTGTGAATCACAACCCTACTATGTATAATAGTATTGTTGAGAAAGTATAATTTCTCAGCCAAGCCGGTATTGAAATTTTGTGGATTGAATTATGAATTCGAGGAATGTTATTTGGGATTATCTATTTGACGATAATACATGAATAATATAAGCTATAAATCATAATGATTTTAGCATGATTATTGGGTATGAGTAAGGTTTCAGAATTAGGTTGATGAACCTAAAAATTGATTGGGCATCCAGAGGGTGCTACCAATCGAATCGTGACCTAAGAGTCAGATAATAGTTGAGTGATTCTTTAGGCATTCAAATTGACTTGAATGAATTGTGGTACTAGAGAGTAGAACAGATTGATCTGAATGAATTGAGGTATTATAAAATGATACTTGATTATGATGAGGTATTTTGAGGTTGCTAGCTACAGAATCAACTTAGGGAAGGATCTTGATTATGGAATATTCCCTTTGATTTATGAATGAGAATTAGTTCCTTGATGGAACCGTATGACAGCTAGAACCTTAGTAACTACAGGTTATGTCTTATGATTGGGACAAATAACCGTAGGGTTGTTGGTGGTGGATGGATTCTTTAAGGTATTAGAATGTGGTACCAATGTGTATGAAAGCCACCAATGGAGAATTCTAACCAATCAGAGTGCGCAGCGGAATCGTGGTGAGCACGACAAGAATAGAATGGATTAAATGTCCTATGAATGGCTTGTGTATCCAAGAATGGAATCTGAAATGCAGAATTGATGACCTTCTATTATAGTCGACTGTTCCTGGTTATGTTGAAAATTGAATTTTGTATTTACCAATGCACCTGCAGTATTTGTGGATTTGCGGAATTGAATTTTCGAATTTGTGAATTTTTGAAATAAAGAATTTGAATGAAATATTTTTCAACCGAATTTGAGACCAGTTTGAATGGTCTGTTTGTGAAATGTGTTGTCTCATAAAAGGGGTTTTGTTATAACCCAGAATTTAAAACTGAATTTTCAACTTTGTTGTGGTAGATGCACTACGGAACTGGAAGAGGCCAGAAACTGTTGTAGATGTACGCGGTTTGCTGGGTCTTGCCAGATGAATTTGAAAAATTTTAAAATCGCTGGCCATTGTTGAAAATTCTTTTGAGGGGATTAGTTTGTAGAGCTGACACTCGCACCAGCAGTGTATGTTTCCAATCCAAGTAGTTACGCCTTGTGAGGGCGTGTGTTTTGCCTTGTCTGGTCGGTACCCACGCAGGCGTTTGGAGTAAGGCTCCTGGATTATGGTTCTTGTCCCGGGTATGGGATTCCGGTGGGTGACCCGTTATTTGTGCCAGTGCGGACACTGGGTCTCTTGTGGACGGAAACTCTCCCACATTGACCGACAGGTATGTCACCACTTCAGTGGTTTGCGTATGAAAGGATTGGGATGTGTCGCTGTACTGAAAGGTTGAAATGGTGCCATGTGCTCTCGATTGTGAAAACTTTTTGAAATAAGTTATCCCGCTCAAAAGTGTGTGCCGGTAGTAAATGTTTTCTGAAACCAATCCGGCAGTAAATGTGTTTACATGAATATTTGATCTGGCAGCGACGAAGTTTGAAAATGTGATAGCACTATTACTTTTTGGTATAGTGTGAATTATGAAATGTTTTGCAACCACAAAGATTTTCAAAGTGTGAAAATTTGAATTTGAGACAACATGGATAAATGAAAAGCAGTGATGTAATTAACATTACTGATGTGTTGAAATTAAAGCGGTGCAGTTGGTATTTGTAATAATACCGGAACAGAAACTGTTAGAATGGTCTTGAGATCTGAACCAACTAGGTCAGATAGTACAAGTCAGTTATGGAGCTGAGAAAGAGAAAGTAGTCTGTAAGCGTTAATTGAAGAAGCTCAGACACAAGATAGACGAGTTGAGACTCGAGGATGTAAAACCAAGTATGAAACTTTGCATAAGGGCGATGTCTTTTGGCTGTAAGACTTGTGTTTGTTGCCTAGTACGGTAACATTGAATCAGTAAGACTTGTGATTGAATACTACACTTGGGTATAAGTTGATTAAAAAAAAATGTTGTGTGCAAGTAAGCATACATAGAAAAGGATAGATTGAAAGTCTAGAATGATTTCCCTGAGGTATAAATGTTCAAATTTCGAGGACGAAATTTATTGAACAGGGGGAGAAATGTAATATCCCGAATTTTGGACCTAAAGTCTTAAACATTAGTCTATTTTTGGAAGACTATTAGGCCCTGTCTTTGGAAGTGACAAATTTAGGAACAATAAGAGCCAAGAGTTGTATCTATGAATATTAAAATAAATACGGTAAAATTGTGGATTAAGGTTGAATTAGAACCTTGTGAATATTGATAAGATCTCCACTGCACTATTTTAGTCAGATTTATTGACTCAATCAATAATGTAGAGGTCCCATGAGGAATTGAGTATGGAAGCAATATGTGTGTGTCATCCGCTGCTTATTATTGTAGGACTAGAAGGAAATCTTTGTGATGTCAAATTAATACCTACTTTGTCTTCCACTCATTACCTTTAGTATTATTTCATACATATTCATTATTAGTCCTTCTTTCTCCGGTGAATGCAAGATGATAAGGGCAAATATGTTCATTATTATTATTTTATTGGGAGTAAAGTAGCACACGTATGCATCTCTTATCTCTAATATTGTTTAGAGCAATAGAGAGACATGTGGGACAGCTGTGTACCTATTCTTTTTCTTTATTATTCCACCTTTCTTATCATGCAATTCTCCTTTAATAATCATGCTCTCTCCCGTGAATGAAAGAAGAGAAAGTCTACAACACAATTGCTCTTATTTTTCATTTCGGATAATGCACTCACTAGTAGCCAAATTGTCTCCCACTATCATCTAACAACTCCACTCATTTCCTCATTCTGCTGGCCCCTCTCCCATTCACATGCACACCTATTATTTCCTCAAATAATCATTCACTTCCTCTTATACATTTACGGGAGAAAATGTAGTGCACTCCTTCCATTCTTTTTTTTGTTCTGTCACCGAAAAGAGAAAGAGAGAGAATGAGAATGGAAAGAGAGAGGGAGGTGAGTGCAGGAGAGGAAGGGAGCTCGGATGAGAGTGAGAGCCGAGAAGGAGAGATCATTTGAGAAGCATCGGTCAACATGTACAACATCGCTATTTCTGGAAATTCAGTGAGGAGGTCATGTTCATGCAATGTTTTGTCTAAACAAATGATTTCCTTTGACCATGAAATTTGGTAAGTTGAAAGTAGACTTCTTAATCTTTCAAATGAGTGCTAGAACGTATTTTTCCGACATCTAGAACTCCAGTTATGAATTTTCAAAGTTAGAAGTTGAACACTGAAAAACGCTGGTTTCCAGAAATGAACAGTGATTTTCGGATTGACTTTTAAAATAGTAAACATTTGAGTTTTTCTATGAAAATTTCCAGAATAAAAGTAGACTTATCAAGCTTTAATTTGATAGGTCACAAGCCTTATTTGGATTTATATTCAGGGAGTTATGAATTTTTGAAGTTAAGTATGAAATCTGGGACGTTTTCTGAAATATTTTCTGAACAGTGTTTATATTTTTGAAATCTGGGAATTATTGGCATATGATTAAATGTTGAAACCAATTTTCCTAGAAACTAGACTTAACGAGGAGTTCATGGATTTTTGAACCAACTGATTTGGATACCTAGAACTCCAGATATGGATTTTTCAAGTTCAACGTTAAACCTGAACGTTTTTCTGAAACAGTAAGGATTTATTGATTAATCTGGAAAAGTGTCTGTCGATTTGGAAATGAAATGTATTTTCCTCTGAAAATAGACATAATAAGGAACACGTGATTTTTGGAAGCACATCAATTGGAGTTTTGTGTAATTAAATATGAATTTTCTAAGTTAATTGAAAATTCTACCGGATTATAGAATTTGTTCAGAAATAAGAAATAGAGAATTTGGACAAGTAGTAACTTGCCAACCATGAATATTTAATTATAGGATTCGGTATTTATCTGAGATGACCAGAGGATAGAGAACCGGATCAGGATTTGGAAAGGCTATCAGGTAGTAACTCTAATCTTGCATTCTTTGTATGTCTTTATATGATTGTATGTACCATTCAATATGTATAAATATGTACTGTATGAATTGTTTGTGCTGTATGTGCTGAATGTATATGTGATGGTTATCTGTCATATACTGATCTATACTTAGAATGTAAGATTAACATGTTACTCTGGGAACCTTCGGGGTCCCAGTATTTGTTGCTACCTGTGGATTGTTCAGTTTAGAGAACGTGGCTCACAAGGCAAGGCGGTACTCACTGTTGAATAGTGATGCTGGGACGGACCGAGAAATGCTATAGGTTATTTTTATTAGCCTATTTTAGAGACTAGAAGTTATTTGTATAATCCTATGTGGATTTTGTTATGTAATTAGAATATAATATCAGTATTACTTTGCCAGAACGGTTATGTTCATTAGGCTGTGCGCTACAACTCTGATAATAATTGATATATCAAGGGGTGTTACATATATATAGTAGGCATGTATCAAAGGTTGGAGGAGTACCAATAAAAAGAAGAATTAATCTCTCCTTGCTCTCCATTTTTCCCTTGCATTTCTTTATCTCCTTCATCTTAATCTCTCTTGTGTTTTACTTAATTTCATAACACGTTATCAGCACGATTGCTATAACGAAGGTATAATTTCTTTAACGATTTCATCTACTTTCTCTAATGATTTTATTATATGTTTATTTATATATTTGGGATAATCTAAACCACCATATGGAATTTAAAATTACTCTTTTACCGATTGTTTTTATACATCAGGTTCTATGGTTAAGATTGGAGATTATTTACTATTTTATATAGTACTTTTACTATTTATCGTTATTCATTCATCAATTTTATTCATGCACAGTAATTGTATAGTAATTCACGATTGTTTTACTATTTACATTATTGCATATTGCTTTACTGTTGCACAATATATGTTACTAACTTTAACATAACATAACATTTTACTTTTATTGTTATATTATGTTACTAACATAACATTTATATTATTGTTACTAATATAACATTTAAATTAAGCATTTACTTTTATGTTACTAACATAACATTTTACCTTTATGTTACTAATATAACATTTTACTTTTATTGTTGCTAACATAACATTTTACTTTTATTGTTATGTTATTGTTGCTAACATAACATTTTACTTTTATTATTATGTTATTGTTGCTAACTTTTAATATTATGTTATTTGATATTTAATGCAATCTCTTTTATGTTATTAATATTATTATGGCCAGAAGCTATACACCTCTGTTTTCCTATTCTAAAATTATATGACCAGAAGTCCTATCATTTTAGTTTCTTAATTTTATGGCCAGAAGCCATGTAAATTTAATTTCTCGTTATGAGAACTACATGGCTCGAAGCCATAAAGTTTTAATCCTTATTATTATACTTTACTTATTGTGTTTCTAAATTTCATCTTATTATCATTAGTATTTTTATGTTAATAATTCTTGTTTATTTTTTTTTAATTAGTCTGAGCCATGACAAACACAACAAGAACAAACCTTGCAAAACTTGAATTTTTGGCTCTTGATATTACCGGAAAGAATTATTTATCTTGGATGCTGGATGCGGAAATCCATCTGAATGCCCATGGTTTGGAAGACACAATTAAAGAAGGAAATAAAGCATCTAATCAAGATAAAGCCAAATCCATAATTTTCCTTCGCCACCATTTACATGAAAGTTTAAAAATTGAATATTTGACAGTGAAAGACCCACTGGTTCTTTGGAAGAATATAAAAGAAAGGTATGATCACCAAAAGATGGTCATCCTCCCAAAAGCTCGTTATTGCTGGATGCATCTACGTTTACAAGATTTTAAAACTGTGAGCGAGTATAACTCAGCCATGTTCAGAATTACTTCTCAATTAAAATTATGTGGAGAAAAGATTACTGATGAAAATATGCTAGAGAGAACATTCTCCACATTTCATGCCTCCAATTTGCTCCTGCAGCAGCAATATCGTGAAAAAGGTTTCAAAAAATACGCTGAATTAATTTCTTGTCTCCTTGTAGCTGAGCAAAACAATGAGCTTTTATTGAAAAATCATAAAGCCCGTCCAACAGGTTCAACTCCACTCCCAGAAGTGAATGTAGTAAGTAATAAATATTTTAGTGGCCGAGGATGTGGACGTAAAGGTGGCTACAACCGTGGTCGTGGGCGTGGCCGTGGTCGTGATCCCAATCGTGGTGGATCAAATTCTCACCCTAAAGGGAGGAAGATTGAAAAGAACCGCAGGAGGGAAACTAGTGGAAATAAGAAGCATTCCGAAAATGCATGTTATCGTTGTGGTGGTAAAGGTCATTGGTCTCGTACCTGTCGTACGCCAAGACACTTGGTTGAACTTTATCAAGAATCACTTAAAGTAATGGTAAAGGGTCAAAGATTGAAGTAAATAATGTTGAGAACTCCAAGTTTGAGGATGTTGATTTTACTCATTTGAATATTGATAAGGCTGAGAATTCTGAGTTTGAAGATGTTGATTCTACCCATTTGGATGTTGCTGATTTCTTAGTATAAATTATCTTTTCCTATTTAGAACTGTTTGGTTTTAGTATGTTTAAACTTTCTTCTATCATATGTATTTCTTTTAATTATGTTTTTATTTATTTTCATGTATCCTTTAATGAAGAATGAATCTTATTAGCATCAATCCTGAAGATCTGTGTCTCGTTGATAGGGCAGCAACCCACACTATACTAAAAAATGATAAATATTTTTCTTCCTTGGTAATGCAAGAAGCCAATGTTCAGACTATATCTGGTAATATAAATTTGATTAAAGGCTTCGGAAGAGCTAATATTTTGTTACCTGAAGGAACAAAATTATGTATTGATAATGCATTTTACTTTACCAAATCTAAGAGAAACTTTTTGAGTTTCAAAGATATCTGCAGAAATGGATATCATATAGAAACAACAACTAAAAATGATCAGGAATGTCTTGCTATCACAAATATTGTTTCTGGTAGAAAATGCATGTTAGAAAGTTTTCCTGCTTTCTCTTCTGGTTTGTATTATACATTTATAAGCATAATTGAAACATATGCTATTGTAAACTAGAAGTTTACTAATATAAATCAGAAGTTTACCAATACAAACCAGCAGTTTGCTAATGTAAACCAGAAGTTTACTAATGATTTTAATGTTTGGCATGATCGGTTAGGCCATCCCGGGTCAATTATGATGCGACAAATAATTGAGAATTCATGTGGACATAGAAGTGTAAACAAATACCACAATCTCATGATTTCTCATGTGATGCATGTTCCAAGGGAAATTTAATAATTTGGCCCTCACCAAGCAAAGTAGAAAGTGAATCTCTCACATTTCTAGAACAGATACAGGGAGATATTTGTGGGCCAATACACCCACCATGCGGACCATTTAGGTACTATATGGTTTTAATTGATGCATCAACTAAATGGTTGCATGTTTGCTTACTATCTTCCCGCAACCTGGCGTTTGCGAGATTACTTGCTCAATTGATTAGATTAAGAGCACATTACCCTGATTATCCTATCAAGAAAATACGTCTTTATAATGCTGGTGAATTTACTTCACAAGCTTTTAATGAATATTATATGTCCCTTGAAATAGATGTTGAACATCCTGTAGCTCATGTTCATACGCAAAATTGACTCGCAGAATCATTGATTAAACGATTGCAACTTATTACATGACCTTTACTTATGAGATCTAATCTCCCAATTTCTGCTTGGGGTCATGCCATTTTGCATGCAACAATGTTAATTCGCATCAGGCCAACTAGTTACCTAAAAGTTTCCCCCATACAAATGGTTTTTGGTTAAGAACCTAATATTTCCCATATATGAATTTTTGGATGTGCAGTATATGTGCCAATAGCACCACCACAATGCACCAAAATTGGTCCTCAAAGAAGGATAGGAATATATGTTGGATATGAATCTCCTTCAATCATTAAATATTTAGAACCATCTACAGGAGATTTATTTACTGCAAGATTTGCAGATTGTCATTTTGATGAATCGGTTTTCCCAACATTAGGGGGAGAAAATAAGCAATTGGGTAAAGAGATTAGCTGGAATGAATTATCATTGGCTCATTTTGATCCTCGTACAAAACAATGTGAACTAAAAGTTCAAAAGATAATTCATTTGCAAAATTTAGCTAATTGAATGCCAGAAGCATTTACTGACCCAAAGAAAGTGACAAAGTCACATGTTCCAGCTGCAAATGCTCCTATTCGAATTGATGTCCCTGAAGGACAACCTATTATAAATGAATCTAAAGCACGCTTGAAGCGTGGCAGGCCTATCGGTTCCAAAGATAAAAATCCTTGAATGAGAAAAGGAGCTAAGTATATAGATGGTCAAGTTGAGGATAATCAAGAAAAGTTGGTAGCTCCTGAAGAGTCATTATCTCCAATAGAGATATCTCCAGAAGAGAATGTTATAATCCCAGAAGAGACCCAGGTACCTGAAATATGTGAAAATAATAAGATCTCAATAAATTATTTTATGAATGGTATCCGATGGGACGGAAATGAAGTCAATATTGATGACATCTTTGCTTATCATATAGCATATGATGTAATGAATGATAATGAGGATCATAAGCCAAAATCCATTACGAGTGCCAACAATGAAAGGATTGGCCTTTATGGAAAGATGCTATTAATGCAGAGTTAAATTCACTGGCAAAACGAAAAGTATTTGGACCTGGAGTCCACATACCTGAAGATGTAAAGCCAGTTGGGTACAAATGGGTTTTTGTATGAAAGAGAAATGAAAATGGTGAAATCACAAGATATAAGGCACGTCTTGTAGTCCAATGCTTTACACAAAGACCTGGCATTGATTTTGAAGAAACGTACTCACCGGTAGTGGATGCAACTACTTTTCGTTATTTGATTAGCTTAGCAGTAAATGAAAGACTTGATTTGCGTTTAATGGATGTCGTGACTACCTATTTGTATGGCTCACTTGACAATGATATTTATATGAAAGTCCCTGAAGGA
Organism: Acacia crassicarpa; assembly: GCA_034222035.1. Taxonomy (NCBI): domain Eukaryota; kingdom Viridiplantae; phylum Streptophyta; class Magnoliopsida; order Fabales; family Fabaceae; genus Acacia; species Acacia crassicarpa. The sequence goes on along the minus strand of JAWXYG010000008.1, from coordinate 10,142,892 downwards.
CTCAAGGTGCCAGAAGCATCTAATTCAAATTCTCGAGAACAATACTCGATTAAGTTAAATAAGTCTTTGTATGACTTGAAGCAATCAGGGCGCATGTGGTATAATTTCTCAAGGAATATTTGTTGAAAGAAGGGTACAAAAATGACCCAATATGCCCATGCATTTTTATGAAAAGATCTAGAAACGAATTCGTTATAATTGCTGTTTATGTTGATGATATCAACATCATTGGAACTCCTGAAGAGCTTCAAAAGGCAATTAATTGTTTGAAAAAAGAATTTGAAATGAAAGACTTGGGCAAAACAAAATTCTGTCTTGGACTACAGATCGAGCACCTAAAGAATGGATCTTTGTATATCAAGAAGCTTATACAAAGAAGATCTTAGAGCGATTTTATATGGATAAGTCGCATCCATTATGTACCCCAATGATTGTAAGATCTTTGCAGGTTGATAAAGACCCATTCCTACCTCAAATAATTACTGAAGAAGGTGAGGAAGAACTACTTGGTCCAGAAGTATCATATCTTAGTGCTATTGGAGCACTAATGTATCTTGCTTAACACACACGTCCTGATATATTATTTGTTGTTAATTTATTAGCAAGATATAGTTCTACACCAACACGGAGGCATTGGAATGGAGTAAAACACATTTTTCGTTACCTCAGAGGCACCATGGACATGGGGTTATACTATTCAAATGTATCCAAGCATGAACTGATTGGCTATGCAAACGCTAGATTTTTGTCTGACCCACATGATGGTAAATCACAAACCGGCTATTTGTTTACATGTGGAGGTGTAGCTATTTCATGGCGATCTATGAAACAAACTATATCAGCCACATCATCTAACCATGCAGAAATTCTAGCCATGCATGAAGCAAGTCGAGAATGTGTATGGTTAAGGTCAGTATTACATCATATACGAACAACTTGTCATTTATCTTCAGAAAAAATGGTTCCAACAATTCTATATGAGTATAATGTTGCATGTATTGCCCAACTTAAAGAAGGATATATCAAGGGCGACAGAACGAAGCATATTTCGTCAAAATTCTTCTTCACTCGTGATCTTCAAAAGGATGGTGAAATAGATATCCGGCAAATCAGTTCAAGTAAAAATCTAGCAGATTTATTCACCAAGTCACTTCCAGGAGCAATCTTTGAAAGACTCGTCCATGGTATTGGTCTTCGGAGACTCAAAGATCTCAACTGATGTTGTCAAGAGGGGGAGTCGATACACGTTGTACTCTTTTTCCCTTATCTAGGTTTTATCCCACTGGGTTTTCTTAGAAAGGTTTTTAATGAGGCAGCATTGGACAGTGTATCAATGGATGTTATACTCTTTTCTTTGGCTAGGTTTTTATCCCACTGGGTTTTTCCTAGTTAAAGTTTTTAATGAGGCACATTCATAATGGACATTCAAGGGAGAGTGTTATGAATATTCCAATATTTGTGTGAATGTCCACAACCTTTTCAAGAAGAGTCTTTTGGAGTTTCTAAAGCCATGTAACCTATGACATGAATGGCATGGGATTTTTATATGATTAATGTAAATAACTTACAAAACTTCATAATATACCATTATGTAGATTAAATCTCTTGTATGTAACTCTTGTAATGGTGTTAAGGATTCATTGCCTTTATATAGTAGGCATGTATCAAAGGTTGGAGGAGTACCAATAGAAAGAAGAATCAATCTCTCCTTGCTCTCCATTTTTCCCTTGCATTTTTTCATCTCTTTCATCTTAATCTCTCTTGTGTTTTACTTAATTTCATAACAATAATTATATTATTTCTAATTTTTTTATCAAAATAATATTTATAATATTTATTTTATATATGTGTGTATGTTAAATATAGCTATAATTATTGTATATATTAGCTATTATAATTATATTTACACAACTTTAATAATTATAAAATTATATTTTTGTGTATTAAATGTTATTTCAAATTTAATTTTATTAAATTTCAACAAAAGTATGAAATAAAATACATGCGCAAAGTTGTTTATATAAAAATATTTTCCCTTTACTCATTTTCTGAACCAAACAAGTAACATTAAAACCTTCCCAATTCCCTACCCTCTTATCAATTAAAACGAGATAGTATTAAAATTCTGCACATCCCCTCCCCTCTACTCTATTGAACCAAATAGATTTTTTTTTTTTGGGGGGGGGGATTTAAATTGTTATTTTTGCCCTCTCTTAAAGGCGTGATGTATATTTTTGCATTTAAAAAAGTATAGTGCTAGATGCCCCTTTGTCAAAACTTTATTGTCATATTTACATCTTTACCCAAAAATAAATGTGCTGAGTTGTTGGGGAAAAAAGAAAAGAAAGAATACTTCAAAGTTATAAACTTTTCCTCAACGTCACAAACAAGTTTGGCGATCTATGTCCATATAGTGCCTATTTAGAGTCCTGATTGAACACCTCAAAAGTATTTATTTTACGTAAATTAAGAAAAAACTCTTCTACATATTTACATCTTATATCATAAATCATAATTAAAAAACTATTTTTAAAGGCTTAAACCATCATTTGATAGGATTTTGTAGTCACACATTCGTTATAATCACAAATATTCTCCTATTATTGTTCTTTTTTTTTTTTTTTGAACTTCCCCTATTCTTGTTCTAGGTACTTCTTATAGTGAAGATTCGAACATGGGTTTGGTATACAATGAGGGACTAGCTCGTTCCATTATACTTCTTTCGGTCCTAATTATAAAACATAGTTAATTTTTTTAGAGAAATAAAAAAAGCTAATTAAATTATTTTAAAATATTTTTATTTTTATTTTTTTCTTTAAAGTAATTAGTTTAGCTAATATATAATCTAAGATACACAACATATAAAATAGGGTTTAGGAGCAAAATACATATGTGCTTTATCTTCAGGAGTGCCCAACACCATATGCTTTTTTTGGGAGCAAAAATACACATATGGTTACATTTTAGGAGTAAAAGTCACATCACCGTTAAAATTTTGTTGGAAATACAACACTTCCTGTTGTAAATATGGCTCTTTCTGTTGTAAATGACCAGATTTTAAATTTTGTTGTAAATACAGCATTTCCTGTTGTAAATCTAGTCTTTTTCTGTTGTAAATGATATTTCTATGTTCAAAATCCAAATGTTTAAATATTGTTGTAAATAGGGCATTTTTTGTTGTAAATATGGCCATATTTTCAATTTTGTTGTAAATACAGCACTTCCTGTTATAAATATTTTTTTTTGTCGTAAATGACCTTTCTATGTTCAAAATCTATATGTTTAAATGTTATTGTAAATATGACATTTTCTATTGTAAATATGACATTTTCCATTGTAAATATGATATTTTTTTGTTGTAAATGCACCGTTAAGTTAGATTTTAACGGTGGTGTGATTTTTACTTTTAAAATGTAACTACATGTATATTTTTACTCCCGAAAAAAGCATATAATGCTGGATGCTCCTGAAGATAAAGTACATGTGTATTTTTGCTCTTTTACCCTATAAAATATAAAATAATTAAATAACTTATTTAGCTTTCTTAATCTCTTTAAGCAAAATCGGTTGTATTTTATAATTAGCAAAGGAGCCACTATCTTTCTACGTGGTCGTTTCTGCACAGTTGTCGGTCGTTGTAAAATGATTATAAACAAACTATAAAATGGGCTTGGCGACGGGCAAGGCCCATGTAGAAGAATTTACGGCGCCGGCGGCAACTCCGTCTCCATGTGGCATTTGCTTTGGTGAACGCTAACAAAGCGTGCGGAGACACCCTCGGACTCGGGTTCGCTTCACCTCAAAGTCTGGCATCCATTCCCTTCACTCATTACCCATTTTTATACATGGCTGCCTTCTTCTCTGTCAAACCCTCTAAAGTCAAGCCTTTCTTTGGATCTGCCCGATTCGATATGCAAATATCCCGATGGCGAAACGTGTTATCGCTCAAGACTTACCTGATTCCTTCACCAAAACTAGCATTAACTCATTCTTCCTCAGCGTTTCATTCCACTCCGTTTTCGTCTCAGAAATGGAAGAATAAATCCAACTCCGTGAGTTTTTATCTCTTTCATCGGTTAAGCTGTTATTTTTCTGGCTTGCTTGACTTCAGATTCTCAATTTTGCTTTTCATCACAAAATGGAATCAAATGGATAGACCATGTGAGAAACGGGGGCGCCTCCGAGCAATATGAGCTGAAATTATTATTTTGTGTGTTCAAATTGTCCTTAGGGTGGGGTTTCTGAGTTCAATTTTTGGCTGAAGCTGTTTCTGAGCTATTTTAATGCAGAAATTCAGAGGCCACTTAAGATATTGTTTTCGATTTTGAAAATGTAATTTAAATACAGAAACTTGAGAAAACAAAAGTGATTGCACCTACGAATTGGCCGTTGTTCTAAAGCCATTATTTTCTTGTGCTTTTAATTTTGTTTGCTCGTCGCTCATTTCTTCGTTGATGTGCTGCTACATAACCATTGTCCATTGACCCTGTAACTTTTTCCCCTTCTTCCAAGATCTGTTTGGTAGTTGTCAGAAAGCATGACAATCACAGTATTTTTGCAGAATGCATGAAGTCAACAGACATCTAATGTGCAATTTCTGTATGTAGCTTTAGGGTCTTTCATGAATGTTAAGTTTGATAAGTACAAGTAATGTAGGAGACACCCTGCTTTTGTTACATGATTACATTCATGTAGTTGTGAAGAGTGGTAATTGTTTCTGGCACTTCAATCCTATGAATTCCATGCAATTTAAAATTGATTTTTATCACGGGCCTTAAATTTTGGCTGCTTAAATCATAACTCTTAAACTCAATTTCTCTCTGATGCCAAAATTTTAACTTCAGAATCATGTCAGATTTGTAGTGCGTGAAAAGCGCTCAAATGCAAAGAAAGCTCTGAAAGATCTCCTTTACAATAGTGGATCCTCCCAATTTTCATCTCAGGTATGCTTTTTAAGATTTTCATTATGTTGAGAATTCTTGTTATTCCATGTTTCAGATACCTTTTTATATTGTTTGATTACTGCAAATCTTCAATTGCATTGTTATTCTTCTACACTGCCCTTGGTTGCTCAATTCTCTCGGCGAGGGTGTTTGAGTCTGAGTAAAGTTTGTGGGTTATAGACATGGACTACAAGTCCAGGAAGGAGCTGGTTTTGCAGAAAACAGTTTTCACAACTGAGTTGAATCCTTGATTCTCAACTGGTTGACACTCCCCATATATAGTGTTTGGTTGTAGAAGAAGAGAAGAAAAGAAGCAAGCAAGAGAGAAACCAAAGTAGGCATTGGTCGGATTTTGTTAAAATTCCTTGTGATTCAAAGAATAGACTGTAATACTAAACTTTGTAGTCAGTTTTGATTGCTTAGTAAACTGACTACTAGCTACGTGAAGCTAATCAATCAGATTTTTACTACTGTCAATGGAATTATCCGCTCTGTCAATCATAGAGATGCTGAAGAGCATAGTTTTAGTTGATGTTCTAACAGACTAAGCCCGTCATCTCCACTCATTTGAATTGTGTATATGCTTGGAGCTTAATAGCTTACACTTTTCTGTATACTACAAATGCTACCTATCAACAATTTATCATGTTCACATGTTTTGTTTTGTACTTTTTACCTAGAAGAGAGAAACATGGAAACTTGAAGGAGATCAAAATTGGTGCGGAGATCAAGATAATCCAGGTGACCGTGATAATAAACATCATCCAAAGTCTCGTCGGCGTAATGGAAGATCAAGAAGGAACACAAAAGGTGAGTTGTTTTGTTTGCATCTATATTTCTTCCCTCCCTCACCTGCAGCAAACACATTTGTCAAACAAGTTTCACGTATAAATTGTGGACTAGATGACAAAAGTGCTTTTTGGATATCCTATTGGTTGGGTTTGAGGAACAATACATCCAATGATTTGCATAGTTTTAGAGCATAGTCGTTGTAGTTAAGCATTGAATTTTAAATAATTTGAGCTTGATTCAAGAAGTTAAAATGAACTTTTCAAGTCAAAATTTATGTGCATTTTACTTGCCTAGCCATTGATTAGCATATGCTTTTACCAATTTAGGGAAAATCAGAAGAGAGAGTTTCTGTGAGGACAAGGATGGTCCTGACACAATCTACTGCGCAAGGTTTGGTTATAGATCGTCAACCTGGTCCTTCTGCGATAGGCAGGGGTCTTCATTTGAGGATTCAACATCTGGATTTGATCACAGGAGGGAGAGGGAGCACTCAAGATGGGCAAATAGAAGTAGAACTAGAAAGTGGACCCTTGCAAGTGATGACGAATCTGCAAGTGATGTCGAGTCTGATGACGACATCCATTCATGTCGTGTAGGTTTGCTTTCTGATAGAACTATCCTTGGTCTGCCTCTCACAGGTCCTTTAAAGGTTGAAGATGTTAAAAAAGCGTAAGTGCTCCTTAGCATCATTTAATCCCAAACTCAACACTTAAGGACAATATCTTGCCTCATACTCACACATACGTAAAAGTTATAAATTACTGATATCTTTCTTTGCAACTGTAGTTTCCGATTATCAGCTTTAAAATGGCATCCTGACAGACATGAAGGCCCTTCCCAGGTGAGATTGACATATTTGTGCCTGGCCTTTCTACATCCTTAATAGATGCAATAGTTGGAAATAGAGTTGGAAACTATACCGAACTATAGTTTTGGATGGACCCTTCTGATGAATATTGTTCAATACCAGATGCTAAATTCTTTAGAGTTGGCATTAGAAACCATCAATGATCTATAATGTTTAAGGAAAAGGGGAAAAATCACAACAATATGATGATGATGAATTTGTTTGTCAGTTTTTCTTGCTTTGTTTTATGTGCAACCTGGTCTCTCAAAGAGGGTTGTTTTTTAATTACTTTGTTGCAGGAGATGGCTGAAGAAAAATTTAAACACTGCGTGAATGCGTACAAGTCGTTGTGCAATGCAATCTCCACGGCGTAGTTGGCATGTTCTCATTGCAAGAGAAACAGCTTCTGGGCTACAGTAGCTAACAGCCTAACACTATTGCTGGCCAGAAGTGTGCTAATGTGCTATCAAATTTATTTTTTAAAAAAAACAAAAAAAGAAAAGGAAAAAAGTCCGGAATATTAAACTGTTGTACGTATTTATTGATTCGGTGTACAAATTTCAAATTCAATGTACATTTTTTATTTTTCTTGTAAAGATTTCCAATATTCCGGACTTTGTTTGGGGTCCAGGAGACATCCTTGAAGCTCTTTTTAATGAATTTACATCTCAACCTCTCCAGATAATGTAAGGTGGAATTTTTTTAATGTATAAAAGTGATATAGTTTTTAATATGAATTTTTTTTTCAGGGGAAAAAAAACAATATCAGGAATTCAAGAATTACAATTAAATAATTTAATTTAATATTGTAGAATGACATCATAAGAGCATGCTCCAGTAGGAAGCAGATCCTCTTATGATGTTTTTCCCCCTCATTATCCTTCATGAACTTATAAGTACCATTGTTTGGGAACATTGTTTGGGAATAGGAAAGAAAAGTTAAAGAAGTATCGTGATCTTTCAGATTGATTGACGGATATGATTTAGATATTGTAAGGGATGATGGGCATTGTTGTCAAACTCGCGAGTTGGCTCTCCGAGTTTACCGTCTTTACGTTTCTACCTTACTAAATCGAGTCAAGTCTCTAGCAAACTCGTGTCAACTGTAAACTCATATAAATTCACAGACCAAATTTACCGTTTTTACGTTTGTAGCTTACAAAATTATGTTAATTTTTTTCAATTTTGTCATCCTCAACAACTTTATATATGAATTTTATAAAAATTTCTTTATTAGGTATAATGAATTATGAATGTTGATATATTTAATTTTAATTATTTAGATTTAAATATATTTAAATCAAATTGTTGTTATTTTTATATCATAATTATTTAATTATACATTGTTAATACATGTTTAATGATAAAAGTAAACTCTTACGAGTTTACCGATTCGAGTTTATGATACGAGTTTATATTATTGTCACAAGTTTGCATAAACTCGTGAGTTTGACAACCTTGATGATAGGAGAAATCTAAGCAACACACAAATTGGGGAAGCAGAAGATTCAAGGAAATGATTAATTGCAAGATGGCAAGATACAGATATTACAATTACAAGGGCGTCGGAAAAAAAACTAGAAAGATCTAATTTAAAAAATCAAGTGAAATTGTAGAGACTAACAAATTAATTTCCCATTTTTAAATTATAGAGTAAATACCCTATTTGGTCCCTGGAAAAAAAACATGGACCCTTTTTTCATCCCCAGTGACTAAAATAAGACATTTTTATGAACTAAAAAAGGGTTTTTGGAAATTTTCGAGGGACCAAAATAAGGTTTTTTTTTTTTTATTCATCATTTTTAGGGATTAAAAAAAGATTTCGTTGTTTAAGGGACCAAAATAGGATCCATGTTTTTTTTCAAGGACTTAATAAGATATTTACTCTAAATTATTATTGGGTTAAGGTTCCACAAGAAGTTGTCACGCATAAATAATATTACCTCAAAAGTTTGTTGGGTTCATGGTCACATTAGAATTTTTCAAATCCTAGAAATATCGTCCCAGCCATGATCCATGTTAATGCCTCTTTTCTCTTCTTTTTTTGAATGCGGACGGCAAGCGCAATGTAATATCCTATCGCATATTCCTGTTTTTAGAGTGAATTTTTTTTATATATATAAAAAAATCATTTATCATCATCTTAACATCACTCTTTACCTTCTTTTTCCCTATCTTGATTAGTTTTAGTCTTTCATTCATCCACATACATTGAATCTCAAAAAAATTGGGACAACATTGCTCCCACATCGTCCAATGGTAAAATTGGACCTTGACACATTACTATTTAAATAAAAAATTAAATATCACTAATCACGGTTAAAATTATTGCTCAACTCAAATTATTAACTTATAATCACATAATAAAGATATACTTGAACTTTATTATGAAATTAACAATAACAGTAAATTAGTAAATTAATTGACAAATCGTTTTGTTAGAAAATCACTTGGGATTTTAAAGTTTAGATGATATTTTTTTTTAAAAGGATTTTCCATAAATATAATATAGGTATATTTTCTCTTTTTTTTTACAAGAAAAAGTATACTTGTGTCCTGATACCTGATGATAGGGGCAAGCAAAAAAAAAGCCACCCAACCTAATGGAAAGTGTTCATGTTTGCTCAACTAAAAAAATGTTGTTCCTTTGATCATATGAGTCAAAGAGAAGGAGGAAAGCAGAAAAAGTGAAAAGGTGTGGTAGTGAGAAAGAGAAAGAAAAGTACCTGTCTGTGCTGAAAATAATAATGCTTCCCCTCTCACTTCCACACAAATTCATCACAATCTTAATCTAATGGCTAGATATAATGTTTCCGAATTGGAAATGAAATGACTGGATACAAATTTTAATTCAATTCGGACATATGGATCTTGAGATCTGCCACAGAAGCAGATCTAAAAACAGAGAAGAACAACAGAAGCTGATACCATAAATCCGTAGATCAAGATCAAGAAGCCGAAATGGAGGGCCCAATTTCTCTTGAACTTGCCAAAATAGCTCTCGGGAGGTTCCTGGTAGTGAATCTCGAACTCCTCGTCTCCGACTCCGTCGAACTCATTCCCGCTCTGCAATTTCATCTTCATCTCCCTCAGCTTCTCGGTGGCTAATCCCAGGGTGAGCTTGTGGCATCGGCGCTGGTACTTGAAAGCGTTGATGCAGCGGAGGGTCTGGGCGACGGAGACGTAGAAGATGAGGTGGGAGAGGGAGAGAAGGGAGATAGGGATCCAGCAATGGCGGCACTGGAGGCGAGAGGAACTAGAGAGAGTGAGGAAGACAAGGCTGAGGAAGATGAAGAAAATCTGGAAGAGCTTGTGAAGCTCCTTCTTCTGGAGGTCAATGGCGCGCTTCTTCTCCAGAGTCTTCTCGAAATGAAGCTGGATTATGGTGTTCAAGGCTTGCAATGCCGTCTCCTTATGGTGGTGGTGGCCCTCATAGTCCGCCATGGATAAACGAATGAAGGATCCGCAAGCAGAAGACCGTTGGGGATTTTAGGATATCGAGCTACAGACAATTTTTTTGGGGAAAAAATGGCGGTGGGAGTAGTAGTAAGTAAAAAACAGTGAATCAGAAACGGTGAAAGGTTTGGATTTTGAACTGAGGGGGGAGAGAGATAGAGAGATGCTCGAATCCCGATGCGTTATTCCATGTGGGTGTCAGGAAAATCCAACGGACGAAGAAGGGGACGAAGCTTTTTGGTTTTGGCAGTGAGCAGAAGATGATGATTGAGGTTGAGGAGGAGGAATGAATGAAGAAGGTCTGGTTTTTAAATGGTCTTGTGAGCGCCCTAGTAGACATGTTACTCTCATTTTGTGTGATTGAGACTTCACATTTTTCTTAATTTTACATCCAAAGCTGTCATTCATGTCTGAAGCATTCAATTCTGTTTGGCGGTCTGATAATTGAACCAATGATCATTTAATGAGTCTAGACAATTATTTAGTAATCCAACTATAATTAAAATAATGCTCTCACCTATCCTTAATATAGCAGAAGTAGATTTTGATCTTAAATACTACTATAAGACATATTTTTTTAATTGTTAATCTTTTTCTAAATACCATTATCTAGTAAGAAAAGGAATTAAAGAGGATGATTAATCTATTTTAGAAAAAATATGTTATATTAATTATTCTCTCCAATTCATAATATATGGAACTTTTAGAAGGAATGTATAATTTAAAATATAAGCCACTTTCAGTTTAATCAATTTTATTTTTCTATTTTATCTTTGTGATTAATATGTATTTTATAATTTTGTCCACTCATTATATCTTCTCTCTATAATAATATTTCTCAAGAAGGGTAAAAGTAAAAAAAAAAATGACATATTAAATTATTTAACTGTCATTTCTTGTTTCCCATAATAAAGTTGAACTGTCATATATTTGAACCAGAGAGTACCTTAATTAGCCTTCTTAATCTAGTTAAATTAAGTAAATAGATCTTATATTTAGGATTGAAGGGGTATAATTTAATTAAAATATAGAAAATATTTACATAAAAACTAAAAATGAATAATGTTTAATTAAGAAAGACATTAACACACAAATAAACGGGACATTCGTGTATAAACCATAGGTAATTCAATAAAACAAAGCTATATTAAAGCACCATATGACCGACCGTTATTTTTTCTTTGGACTCAAAATGACATCATTTTAAACTCAACCAGGGGAAACAAAATATAATTTAACTATGATCAATCCGTTTAAAACTTTTGACTGCACCAATTAGATACTGGTTAATCGATTCATTGGTTTGATTGGGCAACCCAAAATCCCAGTTTGCCTCCGAGATTTCGATACTATGTTAAAAACTTCACTTACAAATAAAAACCCAGAAGTGTCAGCTTGAGGGAGGTGCTCGCATATTGATCAGTGCGTACTTCTTGGTCCAGTCTTGAGCTGAACTGAGCTTGATCTTGAGCCTAAAAAGCCCGGTTTCAATATTATTATTTTTTTAAAAAAAATATTCATAACTCACGTACCGTTTATAATCATAAATTATAAATAATTTGAACTCATAACTTCACACTTAATAAAGAATTAAAGGAGTTTGAAGTTATTAAGCTAAAAGATCCTGATTGTTATTGTTTGAATTAGTTTTATAGAAATTAACCATTAGTCAATAACCATTGGAGGCTTAACCTACGATAAGTAATTTCTACTTGCTTTTAAAACCAACCATAGTTTAAAGCTTTCATATCAAAACAAAAATCATATTAATCAATAGATGTTCATGTTAGTCCAATATATTTAATTGGAAGTAAGAAAAATCTTAAACCTCTACCTTAAAACTTGTTAACTTTTCAACTTTACCCTTATTTAATATCTACTAAACTCTTTGATTCTTATTATAAGGCACTAACTACAATTTCTCTTATACTAAGAAAGGGCAATTAAGTCATTAAATTAATGTTCAGTTGATAAATATTTCCATCTTTACACTTATTTTTTTTTTTTTGGGGGGGGGGGGGACATGTTTTGGAAATGCACTTAATTGGGGGGGGGGAGAGAGAAACATGTTGGTTGGATTAGAAATATACAACCTTTTTTTTTTTTTTTGAATACCAGAGGCAAGCCGAAGCTTAAAGTGAAATTAGGAGCTAGACCAAAAAGTCGAAGCCCCAATACAACATAACCAGTACAATACTAAAGGCAACAGACCAATTGGTCCCTCAAAATCATATCATGGCACCCAGCAGGAACATTCGGGATAAGAGTCACATTCGCATCGGCCGAAGCATTGTGCCCTTCCTTAGCTAAATAATCAGCACATGCAATATTGTCTTTTGATGTATGGAACAGCTTCATGTCCCAATCCCGGAAGAGGAGATCTCTGATGTTACCAATGATGTCCCTCAGAGGATGGTCAGCATAGGCTCCGTCTCTCATGAGGATATTGACCACATCCAGGGAATCCGAATAGAGTTGTATCTGTTGAAGCCCCAATCTAGAAGCCACTATTAAACCAAACTCAATAGCATAAAGCTCCGCTTCAATAATCGTCTGAAATCCCAGGGCCTTATAAAATCCCATCAGCCAATTTCCTCGGGAATCTCTAATTACTCCACCGCACGCCGCTTGAGAATGTTGTCGAACCGATCGTCGACGTCTATACGGACAACGTTCTTCGTCGGAGGTGTCCAAGCCTTTTCCTCATTCCTGTGAAGTTGGAAAATTTGATGAATAAGATTATCACTAATATTACTTTCCATTATTAAGTAATTGCATAAATGAATCAACTCCCTCGTATGTCTGAATTCGCCTTGGAATTGGAATTTGCATCTAGAACTCCATAGAATCCAACACCCCAAACTAAAAATTCTCGACCAGGGACAATTATGATACTTTCCCCTCCCCGGCTTGTGCTTGATGTTCCACTTAAGCCAACCCTGCAAGTTACCTGCAAAAAATTGGGAAACATAATTAGGTTTTAAAATATCTTTCCAAAAGCTTCTCGCCCTATCGCAGTCTCTGATGACATGTAGCACAGTTTCTTCCCTGTTACACTGAAAAGGGCAACAATTGTCGTTCGTAAGCCCAATCTTAGCTCTTAATGAATTAGTGGCAAGCCTTTCATGGCCAACCAGCCACATAAAGAACTTAACCTTTTCCGGGACTTGCCACTTCCACATAATGGACCAGAAATGATTGCTGCTATCACTCCCCCGGTCGGACAGATATTGGTAGGCCGATTTAACCGAGAATCCTCCATCCTTCGCCGGTCTCCAAGTGAAGCAGTCAGGGGAATTATTACCTGGAGTTTGCATTTTTGAAATAATACGAATGACGTTCGAAGGAAGAATTCCATGCCACCTAATAGTATCCCATCTTCCATTCGTCAACATTTGGTCCCTCACCGATTCCTCATCGTTGATTCTTGCTGGGTTAATAACAAAAGCTATAAGAGGGCGATCCAAAGGGAGCCAAAGATCACGCCAAAACTTGGTGTCCGCCCCATTGTTAACTTTTCTGCCTACTCCACCTATAAACTTGTCCCACACCTCCACAATGGCTTTCCAAGCCGAAGACGAGCTCCTTTTCTTCGAGATTTTAGGAATAGGTGAATCTCCACAATTATATTTTGCCCTTATACATTGAACCCACAACATCTGCCTTTTAGTCAGGAGGCTCCAACAGAGTTTCATAATGAACGCCCTGTTCTGACGTCTAAGATTTTTAACCCCCAGACCCCCCTGCTTCTTTGCTTGGGTAATTTTATCCCAAGCAATGAGGTGCATTTTCTTAACATCCACATCTTGCGACCATAAGAATTTCCTCGATAACTTATCAATTTCATTAATAGTGCAAATGGGCAAGAGCGTTGATTGCATATAGTAACTAGGTAAAGATGACAGCACAAACCTAATCAAAACCGAACGCCCAGCAGCAGTGAGAAACTTGCTTTTCCACATAGACAACTTAGCATGGGCCTTTTGCACAATCGGGTGATATGTGGCCTTAGTAATTCTTTTATGAATGATCGGCACCCCCAAATATTTGCCCAAATCTGATGTGATAACAATCCCCAGCATCTGGCCAAGCTCAAGAGCTCTATTAAAATTGACATTCGCTGAGCAAAACATCTTAGATTTGTTCAAGTTAATTCTGTGACCAGAGACCTCGCAAAATAATCGCATGACCTCCCGAATCTCAGTCATTTGACTAGATGAAGCTTCCGCAAAAAGAATAAGATCGTCGGCGAAAAACAGATGAGATATGTGAGGGCCTCCTCTTTTGAACACAAATGGTTTCCATCGACGAGCCTGACATTCCGCTCGAATGAGATGCCCAAGACGCTCCATGCACAGAACAAATATATACGGGCTTAAAGGATCCCCCTGCCTAACCCCTCTAGTAGGGGTGAAACTCGGGGTTTCATCCCCATTCCACAGGATAGACATTGAGTTCGTTGATATACAAGCCATAATAAGCTCAATAAAATTCCTTTCCAGATTCAAACAAGTAAGAGTATTTTCAATAAATCCCCAATCAAGTCTATCGAATGCCTTTTCCATGTCAATCTTCACAGCCACATATCCCTTCTTTCTACCCTTTATTCTCATAGAATGAATGATTTCCTGGGCAATAAGGATGTTATCGCACGTGGATCTATCAGCAATAAAACTGCTCTGCTCAGGGCCTATAAGGTACCCCATAACACTTCTGAGTCTATTCGCCAACACCTTCGTAATGATTTTAAAACTAACATTGCACAAGGATATAGGACGAAACTCACGAAGCGATGTCGGATTATCATTCTTCGGTATGAGGACAACCTTGGACTTATTAATATTGGCCATTCTGGATGGGCCGTCAAAGCATTCTTCCACGAACTGGCAGATCTTGTCTCTCACAACATCCCACTGGGTCTGAAAAAAGTGAGCATTAAGACCATCAGGCCCAGGCGCTTTGAAGGCACCCATAGCAAACGTGGCATTTTTTATCTCCACTCTCGTGACTCTAGATGATAATCTGCGCAAATCATGAGGCTCAATGAAGGGAAAGTTGGAGCACAACTCCTCAGGGCTTCTGACCGAAGCATCCCTAGAATAAAGATTAAGAAAGAACTCATGGGCCATATTTTTTGCAGTGTCATGATCTTCAACCCATTGTCCCTCCTCATTGAGAATAGCTCCAACTCTATTCTTCCTCCTTTTGATCATGACAGAAGCATGAAAAAATCTTGTATTTTTATCACCCCTTGGAGCCATTTACTTCTCGATTTCTGGAACCAGGTAATCTCCTATTGAGTAGCTACCTTTTGGTATTCCTCCCAAAGTTTTTTTTCCAATCTAAACAAACCAGTCTGAAGATTCATCCTCCTGGCTCTATCAATCCCCTCCAGACGACGAATCAACTCTTTTTTCTTTTTCAAAAAATTACCAATCTTGTTGTCATTCCATATTGAAGCAGAAGTTTGAAATTTATCAAGACCCTGAAGCCAATTCCTCTCATGCCATGCTTCTTTAGTTACATCCTTGAAATCTTTCTCTAGGGTCCACGCGGCCTGATATGCAAAAGTTTTTCGATAACTCCTCCTTTGAGCTGAAGGATTAACATTCACCACCACCACTCTATGGTCGGATTTAAATTTGAGCTCATGTCGGACAGAGAAATTAGGGAAGCAGCTAATCCAACTGAAATTAGTAAAGACCCAATCAAGTCTTTCTTTTAGCCCATTTTTTCCCAAGTAAACTTTTCTCCCTCCACTTTCGCCTCAATCAAGTTAGTATCCTCAATACAATCCTTGAAGCGTTGCATGGAGGCCCAGGGAGGATCAGCTCCTCCAAGTTTATCATTTATGGACAAAAAAGCATTAAAATCTCCTAAAACCACCCAAGGAAGATTAGGCTCAGCAATGGATCAAAGAGAATTCCATAAAATGTCCCTGCCATTTATAGTAGTCTCACCATAAACAACCGTCATGAGGCTAACATTATTACTTTGCCGATCAGTAACCTGACAATGAAGGATTTGGGTTGTGGAGGTAATATAGCTAATATCATAGGCATTATCGTTCCACAAAATCCAAATACCCCACAAAATCCAAATACCCCCCGAAAACCCAGTAGCCTCGACCTTGATCCAGTGACTAAAACCAAGCTTTCGACACACCTTATCAGCTCTATCACCACTAATTCGAGGTTCCAGAATGCAAAAAATATCAACATAATATTTATTAACAATATCCTTAATATTTAAGGGAAAGGCACGGCTACCGGCTCCCCTACAATTCCATGATGCAACAATCATTAAAAAATAATAAATACAAAAGTTTGGAAGAAATACTTACCTAAGCTATCCGGCTTTACCTTCATGATTTTTCTGAAGTTGAGTCTCTGGCACAACAGCTTCGTTGTCCTCTAAGAATTCCGGAGCAATATCCTCATTCGGATCCCACTGTTCCACCAATTGTTGATTTTGCTCCATGCCCAATTCACCCTGCGTCTGATCCCCTCTAGTGGCATTATTGGGGTCATGATGAACTAGACTGAAAGCATTTCCATGAACAATGGCATGGACTCGTGAGCCCTTGATCTTAGTCTTTCTTCCATTTACTTGTTAGTGATTTGTTTTCAGGCCCATGACACTATTCTCATTGACTATCTCACTTTGCACTTGCTCAATTGGATCTTCCAGATGTTCATTGGATGACCCCATTAATTAAACCACTCCGCTCAGTCTGTTGGAATGATTTCGGCGGCCCAATCTCCCCTTCACCCTCACACAAGCTAGTTTCCTTTCCCACAATTTGCAAACTCTCAATCTTCTTCTCTTGGTCCATTGGCAAGACCGAACTGGGCCCAATTGGCCCTTGCATTTTAACGGGTCCATTTTGCGGAATCAATGTCTTAGGTCTATATTGCTTTTTAGCCTTCACCACATCAGCATTTTGCCCTTTCCCATTGCCAGCTGTCCCCCTCTTTCTCCCGTGATCAAAAGCCTTCTTCACCACCGAGATGTCCCCTCCTAACTCAGCTCCTACTCTCTCCTCGGCTCGTACAGCCCCCTGCTCCCCCATCAAAAACTCACCATCCTCCAAATCTTGGATTGGTGCAAATCTTGTACTGTGACTGGCAACCATGGATTGCCCGATCTTCTTTCCATTTCCCGAAGGATCACACCGCGCCTCCCTAGGTTCTGACCGTTGCCATGTGCGGTTGCGAGCAGATCGTCGAGACACCATCATGCACGGTCCGAAACCTTCTTCCGCCGAGTTCGCCGGCGATTTCGCAGACAATCCACCACTAGCTTGTTTCATCGGATAATTCCTTCCCGATTGCTGCCCTACACAAGCATCTTCACTGGGATTAGAAGCCGAGCCCTTAAAAGGACATTCTTCCCTTCTATGACCGACCCTCCCACAGGCAAAACATATGAGGGTAAATCCCTCATACTCAACATTGAAAATAGATCCAGCTGCTATTATCTTTGGGACAAGTTTCTTCTGTAAATCCAATTCCACACACATCCTCACAAACTTGCCCCTTTGTATTTTTGGATTTGAAGCTTGGCACTCTTGAAGTGTATTTAGATCCACCTTCAATGTACGCCCAATACGATCCCCCAGTCTTGAAATGTAATGTTTATTGTATAAATGCATTGGGACATCTGGAATTCTAACCCAAGTTGCCACCCTTCCCAAAGGATTATGGTAAGGATCAAAATAGGGAGTCCAACGTTGAATCAATACACAGTGTTGTTTAACCACCCAGGGTCCTTTGTAGAGGACTTTTCTGTAATGGGCTCTCCATAGTTCCTGATCTTGGAATCTCACCACAAAATAGCCATTCGGTATATCGATTAGTTCAAAGGTAGAGAAGCCCCACATTTTAATTAGGATCTCCTTTAGCACAAACGGATTAAATCTCATGCCCAACACAGTAAGAATCAAGGCATAGTTCCATGGTTCACACCATACATTAAATTCCTCCTCCGTGCATGGCGCAACAGGGTAGACTTCCATAAGCTTCCTGATCTCCTCAGACTCCTCTGGTAATTTCCAAGATATTTCCTTGTTATCAGTAAAGAGATATTCTTCCTCCATTACAGAATCACTATGTGCAACTCCATTGAAACCCATTAAGGATGCTCTGTATGAAGAAAATTTTGTTGTGTTATTCCCTGTCTTTTCTTGCTTCTCTGTCTGCTTTGTATGCTCATTTTCCTCAGAATGTTGCTCTGAATCATTCTCCAGCATTTTGTCATCCATGATGGTATGAACCGAATCTTCCATCTTTTTCTTCTTCTTTCGATCATCCTGCCCTTCAGCTGGTGGTCTATCAGGTGGGAGTTTTCGTTGCCCGGAATCTGTCACAGAGAGCGCGTTGGGAGAACTTGACAAAGCCATTTACTAAACAGGTTTCTAGAAATATACAACCTTAAACGGGGGGAGATAGAGAAATATGTTGAATAGATTGAGAATGCAAAAGTCAATGAAAAAATATTACCCAATAAATGAAGACATAATGGAAAAAACCCAATAAATCAGCTAGTTGAGAGTCAGTTGTGCTTTATATAATAAGGACAAAAAATTGTTGACAATTGGTGTTTTATAATAAAGACTAGAGGGAATATATCCCATAAGAATACAATCTTGTACACAATAATAAATAGAGGTTGAAAGGAGTAATGATTAACACAAAATGGCTTACAAGCCCATCAACAACCCCAAAATTACCCAATTAATAATCAAGATGGCTTACAATTACATTTTTACATGCCCAAACTTTGTGAAAAATGGACTTTTAGGTGAGTGAACAAAGATTACACGCACACCCAAAATCTCCGATCTCTGGAAGGAAATGGAAGGAAAAGAAGGAAAAAGTTCGACCCTTTTGATCCAATTTTGGAGAAAGAGAATGAAACTTGTCGCGCCTTCATCTGCTGCCATGATTTTAACTTTTAAGCCTCCGACTGATTGGCGCAACGATCGGCGGCGGCGGGTGGCCCATCTCAGAGATTCTGCAAATTTAATAATAGAGTAATATTCAGATATGAATTCACGTGGGTTAAATTGATGGATTTGCCGGTGCCAATAAATAAATAATGTGAATGCAACTTCCAAGTCTCAATATTACAACGACCACCTTCAGCCTGTTCACATCAGCACAAATATCATGGCATTTTTATCAAAATAATATTTTTTAAAAAAAATATTTACCAAATTAAAGCAGTTTTGAAAGTATTTACCGAAATAAGGTTGTTTTGATGGAGTCCCGTCACATAGTATAACGCCACTATTAATAGGGTTAGGCTGTCAGACGCCACTATAAATAGCGTCAGACAGCCTGACACGACAAGAAAAACAATTATAAAAAAGAATATTTTATAAAAAGTGGCGTGAATTGATGTATATATAAAAAAAAATTATAATTATATTAAAAAGAATATTTTATTTGATAAAAAACTATTATTTTATAATTATCTTTTAAAATATTATTTTATTTGATAAAAAAATATAATTATATTTAAAATTATAAATGATAATTCTAATTAATTATAAATAATAAAAAGAGTAAATAATAATTCTAATTAATAATTAAGTGAATTAAAATATTTAAAATTTATTATAAACTTGTGAGGCTGTGACATCTAAGTGATGGACATCTCCCAAAGATTTCTGTGAGGTTCACCTCACCCTCAAAAAATTATAATCTCTTGTGTTACACACAACTTATTAGCAGTTACACCGATCACACAAAGTTGTGTGTAACACAAGAGATTATAAGTTTTTGAGGGTGAGACGAGCCTCACAGAAATTTTTGAGAGATGTCCATCACCTAGATCTCATACGGTGAGATGAGCCTCACAGGTTTATAATAAATTTTAAATATTTTAATTCCCTTAATTATTAATTAGAATTATTATTTACTCTTTTTATTATTTATAATTAATTAGAATCATCATTTATAATTTTAAATATAATTATATTTTTTATCAAATAAAATAATATTTTAAAAGATAATTATAAAATAATAGTTTTTTATCAAATAAAATATTCTTTTTAATATATATATATATATATATATATATATATATATATATATATATATATTATACATCAATTCACACCACTTTTGGGTGGGGCCACACATTTTGTGTGGCGTCAGACAGCCTGATGCTATTTATAGTGGCGTCTGACAGCCTGACGCTATTAATAGTGGTGTTGTACAGTGCGACGGGACTCCATCAAAACAACCCTATTTCGGTAAATACTTTCAAAACTGCTTTAATTTAGTAAATTTTTTTTAAGAAATATATTATTTTGGTAAAAATGCCCAAATATCATGGGCTGACACAATTCAAGGACTTAAATACTGCATCAAGCAATACAGCCTGTGACTTTATTTCACCCCCATACAGCCTGTGACTTTATTTCACCCCATGGCCACACCCAAAAAAAAAAAAAACTTTATTTCACCCCAGCCCCAACAACACTATATCGGGACCCATGCGTCAAAATTAACTAACTGAAATTATAATAATAATGTAATGATATTTAAAAAAAAAGGAAAAAAAAAAAGAAAAAGATGTCTAGGAGGGTTAGATATACACAACCCCACCCCTAAAAAAAAAAAAGGCCGTACCTCTATATCACATTATAGCAATTTTTATCATTACTCTAAAGCTCACTAATAAAAGGGTTAAATAGTTCTGAGCAAAAAAAAAAAAGGGTTAAATAGTAATTTTGCTCTAGAAGTACACCCTAGAAGTAATATTGCCCTGAAAGTTTTTTTTTTTACTTAATTTTTCCTTGGAAGTTTAAGAACGTAGTGATATTACCTTCCATTAACGGTCAGATCTTACGGAATTAGCACACTCAAGTGTGCACGGTTTTTTTTTTTTTTTAATAAATGAGTGTGCACAAATTGCATTATGCACACTCGAGTGTCCACTTGCAAAAAAAAAAAAAAAAAGACCGTGCACACTCGAGTGTAAGGGTATAGATATCACACTCAAGTGTGCTAACTCCATTAGGGTCTCATCGTTAGTAGAGGGTAATATTGTTACGTTTTACGACTTTTGAGGCAAAATTGAGCCTAAAAAACTTCCAGGACAGCATTGCTCTTGGAGGTATACTTTCGGGACAAAATTACTACTTAACCCCTAATAAAAATGTAATGATATACTTATCTGACCATACTCCCCAGAGGAATCAAATGGAAATCTAACTTCAGCCCCTAGACAGAAATTTCGGCTCTGGAAAAAAAAAAAACTAAAACTTTTTCATGTATTTTTTTTAGACAAATTCTCTCTCTCCTCACATAACTTAACGCGTCCGGTTTCTCTCATTTTCTCCCCCTTTCCCATCCCTTCCAGGCGCATCTCGGCCGTCCATTCCGTGATCCAACGGCCGAGATTAAAAAAAAATAAAATTTTTGTTTTTTGTCTTTTTCGAAAAAGACAAAAAATAAAATTTTTTTTTTTTTTTAAATCTCGGCTGTTGGATCACGGAATAGACGGCCTAGATCTGACTGTGAGAGATGGGGAGAAAAAGAGACAATGAGAGGATCCAGTTCCATAACTTAACAGCACAGAGCGCACACTCGAGAAAATCTAATGAAGATATTCAATGATGTACCCAAAAAAAAAACACTGGGCAGGATCAGATTTAGAAAAAATTTCCCATGATTACCACTTCATGATCATGAATATGGGGTAACACACTACTGCCTCCATTATTCTGATCCTCCTTCTCTGTCAGCATCCGCTGATGATGTCTGGGACTGATCCTCCATAAGATGCACGAGTAGCTCCTCAGGTTTCAGTTGATCTTTATCAGAACTGGCTGAATCATCCACCTTTTCATTCCGCAGCAATTTTCAGGACGGTAACATTTTTTTAAAATTTAATTTTCAGGACGGTGATTATGTGCTTTCAAGTTATCAAATTGTTGCACCGCGCAATGCGCAGGGGAGTTGCTGCTTGTTGTCATACAGAGCATCCAGCTGGTGAAAATAAGGACATGTTTTAGAACTCTGAGGCTTTTTCTGGCTTGTCATCTTCATCCTCTTGAAGTATTTGTTCATATTCTCCCATTTCTCTTTGCATCTCCTGGCACTCCGATCGTATCCAAGTTTTTTCATTGCAGAAGATATCTCCTCCCATATAGGAATAAACCCTTTAACCCCATTTACTTCATTCTCCACATTAAAGTTTGTCCTCAATCTAATCAAAGCTTCCACTTCATCTTTGGGCCATCTAGAGGAAGATGGACTAGTCAGTGTGAAATTCCCACCATTTCCACATTCTTGCTTTTCAATAACACTACTTCCTGCATTATCATTTTCTTGGTCGTCC
The DNA here is from genome assembly GCA_034222035.1 of Acacia crassicarpa. Taxonomy (NCBI): domain Eukaryota; kingdom Viridiplantae; phylum Streptophyta; class Magnoliopsida; order Fabales; family Fabaceae; genus Acacia; species Acacia crassicarpa. The sequence continues at coordinate 10,120,500 of JAWXYG010000008.1, read as the reverse complement.
TTATCTAAATCATTTGGAAGCAGGTTCTCAGGTAATTCCATTGTCCCTGTTTGTCCTGTGAACTTCCTCAGAAGGGCAAGCACTGCAGCATCTTTCGCCGCAGCAATTGATCTTTCTTGAGCTAAAAGTTCTCGATCCCTCTTAATCCTTGCTAATTCTTCCATCTTCCATGCTTCCTGTCTTGCAATTCTATCTTGTTCACATTTGATAAAGATCTCCATGAAGTTCTTCTGTTGCTTCTCTTGCTTCTCTAGTACTTTGTTCATCAACCCCTGAAAATACTGCGTCAGTTTCCTTTTCTTCTTTCGAATATCTTCATCCGCTTCTTCGCTCAACGAAGGGGTAGTTAAACTAGAGGGGTCACCAGAGAATCGTATAGAATGTGCAATTGAATCCTGAATAACATTGGACAAAACCATTGGGGTTGTAGTTGTTGCTATGTTTTCCACTTCTTCATCATTCTTTTCGGGGTAAGGATGTTGCATTGCACCTTGAATAACATTGGATAAATCCATTGGGATTGTGGTTGTTGCTGTGTTTCTAGAGGGGTCTCTAGAGAATCGTATAGAATGTGCAATTGAATCTTGTATAAACTTGGAAAAATCCATTGGGATTGCAGTTGTTGCTATGTTTTCCACTAGTTCATCATTCTTTTTGGGGTATGGATGTTGAATTGCACCTTGAATAACATTGGATAAATCCATTGGGATTGTGGTTGCTGCTGTGTTTCTCGGTTGTTCTTCATTCTTTTCAGGGTAAGGAGAGTTCATAAGAGGTTCTAACAACTCAAAGAAACGGTAAGTCTTACCGTTGTGCCGGCCTTCTTTGGTCTTTCTGCAGTACTTGTACACGTTTTCAAACTTCTCCTGGCATTTCTTAGCACTCCTACTATATCCTTGCTCCCCTAATCTCCTGAACACAGTTCCAAAAACCAATCATTACAGTTAAATAAAAAATTTCAACCATTTATAACAGAAAAAAAATCTCAACCATTACAAAAATAACCCAGTTTAAAAGAGTAACACTGTAACAGTCAATGCAAAAACTGGAATTTTAGTGCAAAGGAACTTATTTCTAGATAAATATTTGAGAGAGAAATTGCACTTGCAATTCACATTCACAAATTAACAATTGAAGTACGCAAAACCATAAATTTTTATGAGCTGAAATTTTGTGGCATTCTCTGGGGACTTTTATCGAACAGGAAGCGTATGAATGTGAACTACTGACCTGGAAACTTGTTCCCAAAGATGAACTTTGGGGAATGTGTCCCTGAAAGCAGCGTCCATGTCAGACCTTATCTTGAGCAAAGCTTTAGTTTCTTCCGGAGGCCACCGGCCACCGGTGAAATTCCGTTCAACATCTTCGGCTGAGACTATTACCTGTTCGTGGTGGTGTCCATCAGATACAGGCTTATCACCACCGTCCTCTGGGTGGCGGTATTGAATGGAGCTTTCACGTAAACTCGAATTTTCTAGCATCTGTTTAACCAGATTACAGCCGCGATGAGTTATGAAGTAGTAAAACAATGGGTGAATCGGCGAAAGTGGGATAAAAAGGAAGTGATTTTCACGGTTTAACGGTGAGAAGTTAAATAATAGAATTTACTTTGTACCTGTGATTTTAAAAAAAAAAAAAAAATTTATCTGAACTAAATTATGCTTTCCCATCCTATCATATCAATTTTAATACATGTCCTAAAGAGACACAAATCCCTTATACATCGTACTCTGACAGCCTTGTTTATAAGACATAGAATAAGATTATCACACTCACAAATTTAAGTAAACTAATAAAAAGAATGCAAACATAAAGGGTAAAATGAGTTTACTTTTAGATGTTTAGAATATATAATTAAATGACAAAAAAATTAAAATTTTGATGTAAATATAATTCAAATTAAATCTTTCATTATTTATAGTTTAACATATTCGACAAGAAAAAATTATATGAAATCCATATATAAAGCTATTAAACATGATCAAATTGAAAAAAGCTTACACAAGTTTATAGTGAGTCAACACGGTTCTATACGGTACTCATAGAAATGTAAAAATGATAAACTCGTACATTCATAATACTTAGACTATAGCTTGTACGAGTTTAAGAGCATGTTGATAGGATTTTATAAATTAGAAACATAAATATGGTCAATTCGTAAATTAATTTGCAAATCTGACAATAATGACAAATAGAGTTTTATAATGTCTTATTTATAAGTCATATAATTAAATTTTCACATGAATGTATTATTTTACTAAATTATTATTTTTTTAAAAAATGTTTATACTAAATAGAGGTTGGAAGAAATTCATTAAATTTTAAGGTAGGGATTAGTGAGATTCAAAGTTTTTCTTAATTATTGTGAAACATGTTAGGATCCACTATTGCAACGGACACTTTCTACGTCGGTTCGGAGGCCTTTCTACGTCACTTTTGAGAGACATTAAAAGTGCCATTATGACTAAGCTTATCGGCACCATTTTTCAAATGGACGTGGATAAGACTTTCTACATTTATTCGTTAAGGGTAAGTTTAGTTTGAGGAGAGGGGAGGAGAGGAGAAAATTGTAATAAAATTTAGTCTAGTGAGGCCCCAAAGTTTTTCTCTCCTTCATATTTTTTCCCTCCCCTCAAACCAAACTTATCCTAAATGTGAAAAGTCTGTTTTGAGAAAATTACTGGCATAAAAATTAGACTTTTTGCTACATGTTTACAAATACTTTTACACTAAGTTTAATGATGTTTTAGAGTATATTGGGTAAAGGTTTATAGGTTGATTTGCCCTTTGTACAAAATTAACAAAGTACAACCATTAATAGTGTGGGTCTCCCAGAAAAAATAATGGATGTTATTTTAATAGTTATCCCATTTTTACTCTATTTTTGAACATTTATAAGTATCTTTGCACTTGAGAAAAGTTTATACTTCCTCCTATTTTTAGTATAAGATATATTTACCTAATTTAATTAGATTAAACAACGTAATTGAGTTAGTTAATATGATATATATTTTTTAAAATGTCTTAATTATCTTCCTCAATTCCCCATTTTCTCTTCTCCTTGATTATTATTAGGAGCATCATTAGAGGTAACCTAAAAAAAGGATGACAAATATAAAAACTTTGTATTATTTTTAGAATCAAAATCAATTTCCTAAAATATGCCATTTATTTAGTACAGGAGGGAGTAATATTTGACACACATTGAGTAAAAGTTTGAATACCCCTTTACCATTAAATCTATTACCACTCAATCTACCTGCCATCAGTGATATTTTTTGATTGATGATGATAGCTATTTCAAATTGCCAAATCTTAACCCTTTTACTGCACAAAAATGTTGTTGATTAGCTCAAGGCTTATTTCTTAAAAATAATTAAACAAAGCTATGACATTAGCTTATATAGTACTACGCACCACTATTTTTTTAAAAAAAAAAAAAAAGATAGACATCACAATATAGTCAAATAATTTATTATTGTGTTTCTATCTCTTCAATTATACAATCTGACTACATACATCAGTAATTAAAATTGAAGAAGGAAAAAGAGAAATATATATATTTGAGTTCAAGTAATTTAAGAGTTCTGATCTTGAAATCTCTCCAATACAAAGATATTGCCTTTGTCATCCCTTCCTATCCTCATTGTGTCATCCACATATCTATCACACTTGTCATAGCAAGAAACAAATTCACCTTCAACAACCAATCTCAATGTCAAGCAAATTTAACTTATTTTAATTTTGATAAAATATTTTTAAAAAAATATAAATTGACTAAGTGTCATTTCCCTAATAAATCATCTAAATTCAAGTGAAGCATGAGAAAATAAAAGCAATGTCAGGATACGTGATGTCCAGCCATCCCTGTGGATTGAAGATGCTCAGCAAAACATCATAGTTCTTCTGAAACACATTCATTAACTGTGCATTCACAACATTCCATCAACTGATTAGCAGCAAAACCCCCATATGGTCAAACATCATACTCCTCCGCTCATAGTATAAGAAAAAATTAACTTTTTTGGAGTTATTAAGAAAGTTAATTAAATTACATTAAATATTTATATTTATAATTTTTTCCCCAAATTACTTTGTTTAACTTATAAACTAATATATAATGTAAGGATACACAACATATGATATGATTAAGTAACTTATTTAGTTTCCTTAATCTCTTTGAAAAAAGTTAATTATATCTTATATTTAGAACCGAAGGAAGTATTATTCAACAAACATGTCTTGTAACACAAGATTTCTTCTGGCATACCTGATCTGGAGTGATAATGGAGCTTTCAAAATTAATCTCAACTCTCTGTGAATCATCACATAACATGAACCAAATCAAAAATCAAAATGTAAGTTAATACCATCAGCTAAATAAGTACTATCTTCAGTCAACCAATTTGGGTAGAATAAAAAAATTAGTTAAATTAGTTATTTTACAAAAACTTTGGTTTCTCTAAAATACTATGTAAAACTCTTTAATAACTGCAATCAAAAGGGATAACTTATAAAAAACAATAACTACAGGAAGTAAAGTGGATTGAGATATCATATTTAAGACCAAATTCAATCCCCAACTAGCTTTTTTTATATCAGGACCGAAAATAATAATTTCCAAATCACAACATTCACAAAGAGAAGAAGATCTTAACTGTTGGGGAGGCGATCTTGAAAGAGGCCTCAATACTAAGTTGTCCATTCAACAAACTCAACGCCTTTGCGCTGAACTTGATCACATTCACTGCTTTGCTCTCCAATGTTGCAGTCACACATTTTCATCCTTAGTTAGTTAAATACAAACAAACACTAAAACCAAATGCTTGTGTGTGCGTGTGTGTGTGTGTGTGTGTGTGTGAGATGTATATATACATACCTCAGCTACATCAATAATCTGGAAGAAATCATCCAATGAAATGAAGTCTCTGAGGCCCAACTTTGTTCTCTTCGAACCCAGAATTGAGATTGTGCTATAAACAAGTCTCCAGCACCCAGCCATCTTCCAAAATATAAAACAACCTTTAACAGAAAGCTCGTAATAAATGATTGTGACTGGCACAGTTAAATTGATTCAATTCACCTTGTCCAAATGGAGAGTAGGATCTGGGGTTGGATTCACAGATTCTAGCTGCTTCACTAGAGTTTCAATCTCAGATTTCTTGGCAGAAGTGATTCCAAAAATTCCCCTGTTGATTCCTTCAAACATTGCTTCAATCATATTTCCAACACATTCTCCTTTGTTTACAACAAGAATAATCACAGTGAGTGTAAATACCTTGCACGGCATCGTATAGTGAAGTTTTGGTGCAGGAAATTGCTTCTTCATGATCACCTAGCAAGTCAAAGCTTTGTTCTGCAACTTTTCTGATAGTGATGGGTCTGAATCCAAAACGGGTCTCTGCAAATCTTGATGAAGTGTTTGGTTTTGAACGAGGGCTAGGTGAGACATATCCTTGGAGCTTAGTGATGTTGTTGCTCGTGGTTCTGAAAATGAGAGGGCTCAGATGGGAATCGGCCATTGATGGGTGTAGTAGCTTAGTGGCCATCAAACCGAAAGCTTAGATTCTGAAGTTTGAAATTGAGAATTTGGGAACATGATGATAGTTTCGGTGCAGACATTTATTGGTTAAGTTAGCGGTTGAGGATAAGACCACAAGCCAAGACTTGTGGTTGAGATTTTGCCGTCCTTATCGTGGGGGTGAGGGAGAAAGTGTTCCTGTTACACTTCAGTATTTAATTGCCCACTTCAAAAATTTGCATATTTCGACAATAAAATATGTATGAATCATCACAAAATGGTCTCGCAGAAGGAACAAGCTTCTCGTAATGCGGCAAAGTAATATTTCGGTAATTGAGGCATGAATGAGAGAAAGACATGGTCCTTCAAAGTTCTAACAAATATTTCAAGCCTAAAACAACATTTAGGAATTCTCCAATAAAAGAAGTAAATGTCCACTAATGGTTGATTGACTTAACTGTCATGTGGTGGGAGGATAGATAGAAGACAAGAATATATCAGACAGGCCAATTTTATTGCAAAAGGAGGAGCGCACCAGAGAAGGTTATCCTTTATCAGGCACAAAACCATGATCATGTTTAATTTAATTTACTTATTAAATCATCGCACACATGACTTCAATCCATTAAATCATCGCACAAATGACTTCAATCCAACCAAAATTACCCTTATAAAGGTAAATGACAGCTCAGATTCAAAAGATCGAGGTAATGATGGTCAAATCTCAACAAATTTTTCTAAAAAATGAGTTATAAATATCAATTCAAACCATTGCAAATTTAGAAGTTTCAATTTCGTGTCTGTTTGGGATTAGTAGTAAAAACCGTTTTTTTAATGTCAATTACAATGTACAAGCTAAACGTATAAGAGGAGTTTTGCCTCGGTTTGAATAAACGTACTTTTCCAACGTTAATTCAAACTACAAGGCATTTAAGTTGCAAATATAATTCTGTGTTTTGAATTGATATTCCTATTTGCCACTATTTGAATCAATATTTACAATTCAATTTTTTAGGACCAAACTTTTATTAAAGGTCAAGATGCATTCAACACAACAAATTATTGGTTCAGAAGCGTCCAACACAATTAACTTTTAAAAAGGAGCGCTCAGCACAACAAACTTTTAAAAAGGAGCGCCTAGCACAACGCCGTTAGCAAAAAGTTAACGTCTGTTATCTAAGGTGCGTCCAACATAACAAACTATTACTCCGAAAGCGCCCAACACAAAATTCTAAATTTTACTAAATTAAATAATTTTTTCTCAATTGTCATTATTCAAAACTACTTGTATATATCTATGGACAAAAATTACTCATTCTTCAATTTTGTCAAAATTATAATTTACTAAAATAAACAAAATTTTTAATTAAAAATATAATTATATGATTTAAATAAAACTCAATGTGTTTTATAGTTTTTTATATATGGTAAACAAAAAAATATATATATGACTTATTTTTATTTTAAAAGAAATTTATGTGAGTTAAAAAATTCATTTAATGTTAATAAAATTTAAAAAATCTATTATATCCTTAAAGAAATGAAATAAGTTTAATTTTTATTTTTATAAAAAGAGTTTAATGGATATCAACTTTGATGCTTAATAATATAAATCCGGAAATTTGATCATATATTTGTTAATTAAATGATCTACTGATTATATGCATATGGGACTTGTTGGGGGAAAAAAAAGATAACTTAAGAGACTTGAGTAAGGACAATTTAATAATAGGTTAAAGAACAATTATAATGGGTTGAGGAGCAATTTGGCATACGAAAGTCTCATATCCATATAAGCAATACATCATTTCATTAATAAATAAATCATCAAGTTGCCGAATTTATATTATTAAGTATCAACGTTGATATCCATTAAGCTCTTTTTATAAAAATATAAGGCTAAAGTATATTTTTAGTCCTTTAAGTTTACATGAGGTATACTTTTGGTCCCTTAACTTTATAAAGTATACTTTAGTCCTATAATTCTAACACCGTTAATGTTTACTAACAGAAAATGCAAACTCAAGTGATAATTGTGTAATTAAATGTTACTAAGTTTAAATTTAAAATATGGCTAAATTGAATAAGGGTTAAAGAGCAAATTTACCAATAAACTATTGGTCCAGGAGCATCCAACACAATAAACTCTCATTTGGACCTTAAATACCAACCAACTTTGTAAAATAGTAAGTGAGCACAATGACGTTAACGTCCGTTTGTGGCTTATCTCTCTCCCTCTCTCATTCATTCCCTCTCTCACCTGTCAGAATCAGAAGAAGAACAGAGACAGTAATAACAGGGCACGAAATAGAGCGGTTATGGAGGCTCTTATTGCTAGGCTCTTTGCTAGTGTTTATACCATAAAAGCATCCTACGCAAAGCTCCAAATGGCTCAGAATCCTTACAATAATGAGGCGATTCAAGTTGCTGATCAAGCAATTGTGGAAGAGTTGAGAGCTACTCCCTCCGGTCCTTATTATAAGGCACCAACTAACTTTTCTCATAAATCAATAAAAACAGTTAAAGTCAATAATAAAGTTATCCTACAATTTAAGTAACTTCCAATATTGCCCCTACTAATTGCACTAAACTATAATATTATATTAATTATTACTCTCACACACTACCCTCATTAATTATGGGTAGACATGGAAACAAATAATTAATGCTCATTGGAAACAAGCAAGTGCCTTATAAAAAGGACCAAATAAAGTTGATAGTTGGTGCCTTATAATAAGGACCGGAAGGAGTATCTCAGAATTGAAACGTGCTTTTTTGAAGAAAGAGCTTGATCTTTCACCCCAAGTGACTCTGATGCTTGCAGAGATTCAAGAACAACAGAGCATAATGAAAACTTATGAGATCACCATCAAGAAGCTCGAAGCTGATGTTGACCATAAGCAACTAGACATTGCTTTGCTTAAAAACCAGCTCCATGAGAGTCTTGCGTTTAATAAATCACTTGAGAAGAAGCTAAACTCAAGTGGGGCTTTGTCTCTGTTTAAAAATTTTCAACTCTCAGCGTTGAATCCCACCCATTTCGTTCAGTTTCTTCCCTATACTATGAGATCAGTAAGAAGCTTCATGAAGTTCATGATCAGAGAAATTGAATCTGCCCATTAGGATCTTGAAGCAGCTATTAGATTCATCCACCCAGATGCAATTTTTGCAAAACCAAGTCACAAAAGCTTCACTTTTGAATCATTCGTCTGCATAACGATGTTTGAAGGCTTTAACTACCCAAACTTCAAAGTCCCAAGTGAACCTTTTGAAAATAACCAGCCCCACCGCCATAGCCCGAAGCTCTAAATTGAAAAGTTCAGAAAGCTCAAGTCTTTGCACCCATAACCCAAAACCCAAATTCATCCTTCGCAAAATTCTTAAAGTTTAAATATCTTCAACTCGTTCATGCAAAAATGGAGTGCTGTTTAGGAACTTAAACTAGACGAAGCTGGTGAACTCGGGGATTTCCAGACTCTGTTCATGCAAATCCGTTTCTTTTTATCTTTTTCAGGCGCAATAACGGACGTTACTTTATCACTAACGGATTTGTGCTCACTTACTATTTTACAAAGCTGGTTGGTATTTAAGGTCCAGATGAAAGTTTATTGTGTTAGGTGCTCATGGACCAATAGTTTATTGGTAAATTTGCTCCTTAACCCATTGAATAATATATATAATTTGTGTAATTAAATGCTATTAGTCATCATTTAAGTTCGTTACGTCAACGTTTTCCGTTAACAAAATTAACGGTGTTAGGATTTTAGGACCAAAAGTATACTTTATAAAGCTAAGGGACCAAAAGTATGTCTTATGTAAAACTTAAAAAACTAAAAGCATACTTTAGCCTATCTATAATTAAACTCATTTCATTTCTTTCAGGATATAATATATTTTTAAAATTTTATTAAGATTCAATGGATTTTTTAACTCATATAAATTTCTTCTAAAATAAAAACAAATCATATAATTTTTTTGTTTAACATATATAATAAACTATAAAACACCTTGAGTTTTATTTAAATCATATAATTATATTTTTAATTAAAACTTTTGTTTATTTTAGTAAATTATAATTTTGACAAAATTGAAGAATGAGTAATTTTTGTCCATAGATATGTATACAAGTAGTTTTAAATAATGACAATTGAGAAAAAAAAAATATTTAATTTAGCAAAATTTAGAATTTTGTGTTGGGCGCTCTTGGAGTAATAATTTGTTGTGTTGGACACACCTTAGATAACGGACGTTAACTTTTTGCTAACGACGTTGTACTGGGCGCTTCTTTTTAAAAGTTTGTTTTGCTGAGCGATCCACTTAATAGTTAATTGTGTTAGACGCTCCTGGACTAATAGTTTGTTATGTTGGACACACCTTAACCCCTTTCATTAATTCAATTTTTTGTGCTTAAATATCATTCCCCAAATTATTGAAGGACTAGGGGGAGCAAATGAGTTATTTGGGTGGCAATCTGTTTCCAGCTTATAGCCTAGTGTTATGTGTAATATCCTAAAATTTATTTAGAATAATGATAAGATAGATTAATGATAATTAATTTACCAAGAAAAAGTTAGTATAGAAGTAAAATTTTTTGTTAGTAAAAAAAAAATATAATAATAATAATAATATATATATATATATATAACGTGGTTGGCTTTAGTTAAAAGGGGAAGGAGTAATAAATATTATTTATTACCCCCAACCACTCTCATTTTCACCCGGATTACCTCCCTCCCGAACCACTATAAATACGCACCTTTAGGTGTGTATTCAGGCAGAACAATCGAGCATTAGAAAAATAAATAGAGGAGAGAAAGAAGAAGAGAGGAAAAGTGTAGAGGTAATTATTTGGAGAAACTGATAGTAGCTTTTTGGTGATTACTTCAGAATTAGCAAGTAATCGTTAACTCTGAATATTCTTCCATATACTTGTAATTTGTGTATGATTATGAATTATTTTGTTTTATGGACTGAATTATATGTATATGTATTATAATATTATTATAATAAAAGTTAAAAATTACAATTTGAGCCCAACTAAAATTACAGTTTTGTGCCATAAAAATAACAGCTTAGTACCCATGAAAATTACAGTTTTATATCCATGAAAATTACAATTTGTGCCCAGCAAAAATTACAATTTTGCCCCTGAATTTTAGAAATGACAATCTGGTCTCGAATTTCGGAAATTACAGTTTAGTCCTGAATTTCAAGAATGATAGATTGGTCTGATGAGGTTTTATGATATGTTTGGTTTACCTTTTATGATATTGGATATAAATGGAAGCGTATTTTAATATACTTTATTTTATTGATATAATTGTTATGGTGACTGTATGTGTGATAGGCTGGAGTAAGGTGAAATTTAAATGATAAAATTTCTTTATGCACATAGTGGATGGTACTTATCAAGGCCCCATCTTCCATATTTTCTTTTGGTCGGGATTACATCGGCCCCATCTTCGATGTTTTCCTCTGGCCGGGATTACATTGGAATTGCAGTACACGTGACACCTCCTTAGTTATTATTTTTAAGGAGGGGAGTTGTAATATCCTAAAAAAAAATAAAAAAATAGAAGAAGAAAAAAATATAATAAAAATAAAAAGTTAAAAGAAAAATAAAATGATATTAAAAATACTAAATAAAATAATATTAAAATAATATTTTTAAAAAAATAAAATAAATAATTTGGTGGCAGCCACGCAAATGAATCCACCACAAATATATGACGGTGGGTGGGAGTGATTAATTATCTCCCACCGGCTTTCAACATATATAAATATATGTGTTTGGTGATTTGTGTACAGTGTGTGCGTGTGTCGTGATTACCGAGAGAGACGGAGAGAAAGCGAGTGTGAGAGAGATTAGGGAAAAGAGAAGAAGTGTTGGACTACTCCTGAGTTTTTGAGGTATGTTATTTATTTTATATTATCTTTTTAGTAGCTAAATTAATTTATTTTCAATATACTTTCTTCATAAAAATTATTCTACACATTTTTTTTCTTTCTAATGAGAATAATATAGTATTGATTAGTGAAAATTTTGGATTAGAACTATGATAAAATTTTGAGTTTTGATAATAGATGACTGTATATATCAAGAGCATGATTAACAAGTTATTTTAATCAGTTTAGATTTATTAGTTCGTGGTTGTGGGAATTTAAATTTAATTTTTATCTAAACGAATTTAGGATTTATACTTTATAGGATTTTTTACCAATTAAATGAAGTTTAAGGTATTTATTTGGATTAGTGGAGGTTTTATTGTCAGTTTAATTGGTTGAGTATTGCTAAATCTTGGAATGTATAAAATTATGAGTTGGGATTTGGAATTTAAATTAGAGTATGATATGATTTTGATTATATGGAGATTTGAAAATTTGTTAAATAAGTTGGGTTATACTTATATAAGTTAGTATTAGATTGATAAATTGATATTTGTGGTAATACGTTTTTGTATTCGAATTTATATTTTATTTTTAATTTATTGGAGAGGTTATATTGAGAATTATGTGGATTAGATATGAGGTTTATAAATGAATGTGAATACTTGAATTTTAGGAAAAGGTTTTATTACCTGAAGTTGGGTATTTTGGTTAAATTGAGGATGTAGTGACATTCTGATGATTATAATTTATGAAGGAAAGGATTGAGATTATGACGATAATTTAAGAAATAGATAAATTCTCACTTTTCTAAGAAAAATTTAAAATGAGACAATTATAGTTAAATTAATTATTTATTAGTTGGGATTGTCATTAATTCTTATTAACGCGTAATTATATATTTATTTTTAGAGTGGATTTGATGTCTCTCAAGTTTATTTCTTGTGTCAAGAACTTGAGTAACCACTTTTCACTTATCGTACTTGCTTGTATGATGATTTGTGAGTGATTTTTAATCTATTAAAGCAATGTTTTGACGAAGTTGCCTTGTGGAAATTTATTTTGGAATAATATGTTCTGGAAAATGTACTTTTTATGTTCCTGAGCTGAAATAATATTTATCCTAATGATTATTGTGACGATATATTACTGTCATAAATCTTGTTTGGAATTTCATATATTCATGCCAAAACTATGATGATGTGAAGTGGTGATGAGAGTTATTGTGCATATAATACCACGTGGTATGCCACCACTTGGTGCACAGTGGATGACTTGATATTCTCAGGGCTCTTGGTATCACCCTTATCCTTTGGCCGGGATAAGGGTCAGCCCTTAGGACAGTGACACCTTTCCATATTCGAAGGAAAGGGAACCCATGATCCGATATGAGTTATGTAGTCTTTGGCCGGGCTAAACCTCATCATCGAAGAGTTTGGTGCAGTCTTGTCACAGAGACTAAACCGATTATATTACAGCCTATGCGTTCTGTCAGCGGCTATAAGGGTGGGGGGTGATAAGGATTGTTAGGGTATCGACCTATTTCTTGACATGTTATATATATGAATCGTGATATGATATTTAATTTAAAAATTGTGATATATAAATTGTGATCTGATAATTTTACAAAGTTGATATATAGTACTTTGTTATTTAAATGTTTCACTTGGCACCTCATAAGGACATATTAGCATTTACAATGAGCTGAATTGATAGTTACAAATATTTTTCAAGTGATCGTTCTCGTGTGGGTCAATCAGGGAAGGCTTCAGAAGCTTATGTTACTTCTGCTAACGGTAGTGCTTCCACCTTTTTTTGGTACATATTGAAATATTGTATATTGTCACGTCACTAGGGCTTACTTGGTATATTCTAATATATTTTGGATATTCTAGCAAATTCTAAAGAAATATTTAGTTTTAAGACATGAGCTCAGTAAAATCCAAAGCTTAACTATGTATATAAAATATTTTAATAAATAGTTTAATCAAGTTAGTAATTAATAATTATCCTTTAAAATGGAGGATGTTACAAGAGCTATAGTCTATACTTAAGGTAAGTTTGGAGGGGAGGGGAGGGAAAAAATGTGATGGAGAGGAAAACTTTGTGGGCCCCACTAGACTAAATTTTGGTACAATTTTCTCCTCCCCTCATTTTTTTTTCTCTCCCCTCCCCTCCCATTCCTTCAAACCAAACTTACCCTTAAGCTTTATACATTTGGCCGGGTGTATCTTAGATTTTGGTGAGCTTGAAACCATCCAGTCAAATGAATGAGTTTCTGTCGGACTATATGTTAGCCTATGGCTCCAGTCAACGGTACAAGGGTGGACGGTGATATAAGGAAGGATGCATGTTATATAATTGTATAGTTCACAATTTGACATATTGATGATTACTTTGGCAAAAGAATTTTGTATAAGAAATTATGATATGTATAAATATATATATATATATATATATATATATATATGTATGTATGTAATAAATTTCTATTTTTTTGTCATATATAATTTGCTTGTGTACGGTAGAAACTTTCAGTAGTTACTGAGACGTGAAATTTCATCTATAAATACATTTTTCAGGTGAACATTCTAATAGAGAGCAAGGGAAGGCACATATGGAGTAAGTTTTGAAGGCTCTTTTGTACTTCTATAGCTTATGTTACATTATTTTTATTTGTCATGGTCCTAGAACTTATGCATTGTATATAACTCTAAAACATTTTGGAAACTTAGTTTGACTTTGTATTATAAATTTTATTTGAAATGATTATGTAATTTAAGGATTTGGATAATGATCATCCCTATTTGAGGTATTTCAGATATTTTGGTTAAATTTTCGGATGTTGAATTTGAAGTGTTACGTTATAAAAATTCTTATGTAAGTGCAGCATTACAGGTTCGATCCCGCTTATAATTCAAGGTCTTTAGTGCATAACCCTCTGAATAACAAACCAAAAAGAAATGAGTGACACAAACAGTCAATCCACATAAGCATGATTCCTCAATCAGTTACCTTTTCACCGTCTTAGCTCTCATTTTGTACCATCCTCAATTGTACAAGAAAGTAGCACTATCTCTTACATGTAGTACTATATTCACTCGAGCTCAATTTAAAAAGACAATGCTTAAGTAATCTTTCTCGGGTTAGGTGTGATACTGTACTGCTCATACCATTTAATTTACCAAAAATCAAACATTCTGCAAATTCAAATACTAGTATAGTACTATATTATCCTTGGCAGATAGTAAAGTATTAATGAGGTTCCTCAGAACTAGAAGCCACAAACTTGGGATTCTTATTACAATAACTGACAAGCATGATAAAGCAGCTAGATTTTCATCTTTTCTAATTTATAAAAGCTTAAGCAGCGGCAGCATCAGGTTTGGTGGATTCTTGCTGTTGTTTCCACTGCTCTGGGGTCACAGCTTTCTTAATAGAGAGAGCATGAATCTCTTTCATCTCCTCTTCCAATGCAGCATTCACCATTCGATGCCTCTCGAGCAGTCTCTTCCCTTCAAATTGTTCTGATACAATCTCAATTTCAAAGCTAGCTCCGCACCTGATCGCCACATCAGCTTAATTTCATTGAGAGGTAGAGTAAGAGGCAAAGACAACAATATATATAATAAGTCACACAATTCACAAATACAGGGTCTGAGATATGGTACAAGGTAAATCTTTTAGTTGGAAAGACTTACCCTCCAGAGGTATCAATGACTTCCTGAAACACAAATGGAAAAAGATGAGTTTCGGAGAAAAGGTTTCATGTGGGCATATATGTTAACAAGAAATTTGTGTACAAGATAATCAATTAAAGCAGGTCTATGAATTGCAGATAGATAACGTTTCCATCTTTCTACGACCTCTTATTCTTAGTAATGAGAAATCAATGCAGATAAAGAACAGTCCTATAATTACTGTTTCCATCATCATGATAGTTAGTCCCAGTGAAATCATTCAAGAGTGAACCACAAATTCAAGGTCATTCCTCTAGAAATTTGATCCATGTATAGTTCTTCATAGGAACGTTTTCATCAGGACATCAGATAGACAAGAATAATACCATATAATGGGATAACTAATAATAACCCTCAGAGAAAGGGAGAGAGACCTAAATCAACGTTGCAACGCTACAGTTAAAACTTAACTTACACTTCTATAAAACTATAGGTCATTAAGGAGGGGAAAAACAAGAGAGTGAGCAACCAATATAAATGGCAGACTACAATTGATATTCTCACTTTAATTCTAGATTGCACGTTACATGAGCAAGGGTGGAAGGAGAACATGGCTTTACTTCTTCCTTGGGGCATAGCGTGGGAAATAAAGCACCCCAAATTGAGCAATATGGCTGGCATGATTAGCACTTAACAAACAGACTGGCTAGTTGCAAATTTGCTTTGTGGCGCCATATTGTTCCACAAAGTAAAAACCAGAAGGCCAACTTACAAATAAACCACAACAATATGCCTTCTAAGTGGGTTTGGCTACATGAATCACAAGACACTGCTGTATTCTATCAACAACCAACTCTTCAAATAACATGCAAATGCACAATGCAAAATAATAATAATAATAATAATAATAATAACCATAAGACGAGACGCAAGGCATGTGTGACCAAAGATGCATTAAAACCCAAAGAGTTATAGTAGATTTGGTTGAATCCAACAGTTTCCTCAAGACTGAAAGTAAACACCGATAAGGAATGAAGCGATGAGCGATCCTAACTGAAGTAGTTCTGTTGTGAAGCACCCACACTAGAGCAAGTTTTAAGATTAAGTAAACAAAACCAAGGTGCCTGTGTAACAGTACAGATGCAAATGGAAGACGGTGGGATCCATCATCTTGGTCTCTATGAAGTAGTTAGTACCAGTGTTATGGTTCTAGTAGGCAATGGAGGAAAATTAAATCACTGATTTGATGGTCAACATGGGATACTAGTATTTCCAAACTCAAGGCCCCACTTTCTGATCAGCACATGAAACTTCACTTGTGAAATATAATCTCTCCCTTCTTTATGAGAATCTCCTTGCAATTATAATCTTTAAGCAAGCTGATTTCAGCCAAATACACTGGATTCTATAAAGTATAAACTCCAAACATACCAACCCAACCCATAAATACAATCTCTGTTCCAGGATAAGGGGTACAGATGGAACATTTTTGAAAGGGCATTCACTATTCATTCTTTTTCCTTTACGTCTTCAGGTCCAGAACATCATGCTTAAAATTCTTAGACCGTAAAAGTGCAACGAAGCAGGTTGCTAAATTTAGTTTCACTTGAATATTACGATGGAAGGGGAGGGGAACATGTTTGTGGGATAAAAATGCGGACTCTAGGGACAAAAAATTGGGAATCGCATGGCAAAGACTAGTTCAGAGCAGAATTTGATTACCCATGTTCGTTATAGCTTTGCAGAGACATTTTTTGTGGCATAAAATTGCTTTAAGCATATTAATCAGAAAGAAATAATGAAGAAGACGACAAAGGTGCAGAGAAAGGATTCGGAAAACTTACAATATGTGAGGGATTCAATTTGGCCTTCAAGGAAGCTTCAACTTGGTCCTTTGTTACTCCCATCCCTCTTCCCGTCTTCGGCCTTCTTGTTCAGCAGTAATTCTGATATTCCAATTTGATATTTATACTCTGAAACGGAATCGAATAATAAACTTTCACAACGACAGCAAAAAAGATGAAAATGATGGTACAAATAAGTATATATTCATGCCTATCTATAATTTCATTGCTTAAAATTATAATTCAAATTTATAATATTAAATTGAATAAAAATTAAGACAATACTTCCACTTTTGCCCTAAAAAATATCTGCTTCAATAAAAGATAAAGGGACAAATATACTTGAATATTTAAATTTGTTGAAAAAGTTTCAATTGTAATAGATATAGGCGATTTTTTCCTTAATGTTATAACCCAAACAATTTTGGCAAAATAATAATTGTGATGTAATTTTTTCTGTCAGTGATTTAATTTTCCTCCATTGCCTACTAGAACCATAACACTGGTACTACCTACTTCATAGAGACCAAGATGATGGATCCCACCGTCTTCCATTTGCATTTGTACTGTTACACAGGCACCTTGGTTTTGTTTACTTAATCTTAAAACTTGCTCTAGTGTGGGTGCTTCACAAAAAAAAAAAAAATTGACCAAAAAAAAAAATAATAGAGCTTTCGATGAAAAGAGGAACCCAAAAAAATTAAAAAGAAAACGATAGCCTTATAGAAAATTGAATTAATTTTATAAACCCACAAATCCCACTCTTGTGTGGTAGGGGCAGTGGTTCATTTTTGGTTCGGCATTCCAGCCTTCGTTGAGCTCGCCGTCGAACGCAGTCCACCGTGGTCAGCCCTGCGTAGTTGTTCTCCGGTGATTAGTGAAGAAGGTACGAACCCTAGGGCTTTGTCTTCATTTCTTCAATCTTTCTTACTGAGGCATCTTCGTTTAAGTATCTGGAACAAAAATTTAGCGGGTATGATATCAAATATGCATATCTTAAAGATTTCAGTGGGGGCAGATGCTTCCACTGAGTGTAATATTGGTCCGCCTATTTGAATAGTTCTTTGCAGTTTCGGTATATATGTACTTGCTTCGAGTTCAAAATGCAGTTTCGGTGCATTTATCTTACATAGCATTTGGCTTCTGAGAAAATTCTCTTGACTTTCATTTCATTGTCTGGACTGAGGTTGATCTAATCAAATTGTGATGTAGTTTTTTCTGGGATCAGTATTTTCTTTGCTGCATTTTCTAATTTCCGCCGTCTGAATATGTTTTTTGTTGTTCTCATATTTAATACGGGGAAATGGGTATGAGAAGAGTTTTTTAACCAATTGTGAGGATTAGAGAGGGGGCAGGAACAAGGAATGCACTCTTCTAGTGTCCTGCATGGTGACCATCTCTAAGCTTGTTCCTCTGCAAGACTCTAGATCACGAAACTGATAATTTCTATTGTACTTAAACCCATAATGACAATGATTTTACCAGTAAAAGCAATATGCTGAGAAGGAGACTGTGTATTCTCTCATCAATGTTTGGAAATTCAATTGGTGGCAAATCCGTTCACAGTCATGCTCGCCCATCTGTACAATTTCATCTGCTGAGGCAGCCTCAATCCCTTGGCTCTCATGCAACCTTTAATCATAATGGGTTCATGGATTCTCATGGTCTTAGAGCTTACAGTCTTCTGAGCTTGAATGATCTGAGAGATAAGGTGCCAAGAAAACAGAAAACCAGGAAGGGCCGTGGGATTGGATCTGGAAAGGGTAAGACTGCTGGGAGAGGTCACAAGGGTCAGAAGGCCAGAGGGCATGGCAAATTGGGTTTTGAAGGAGGTCAGACTCCACTTCGACGAAGGTTGCCAAAACGTGGATTCAAGAATCCATTCAGCCTCACTTTTCAGGTACTCATTTTTGTATTTATACATATTTGTTGCCTTTCTTTCGTTTGTAGTGGGACATATGTGATCCAGAATGTGCAGCATTTGTGACACCTTGTAAAGAAAATGCACCATTCCCAACATTTAAATTTCATTCTCTAACGGGAGAGGCATGAAGGATAGTGAGTTATGTTAGGGTTCTGAGGACCAATGATGAATATGTGATTGTAGTGATAAGTCTTTTTCTTCTTTTACTCCCCCTCCCCCTCTTGTCTGTCCGCTGCTTCCCCTATTGTGCTTTCTATTTCCCTTTTCTATGTAAGTTGCGGCCAAATACTATAATTGAACACTGATGGCCATTAAAGCATCTAAATATGCTGTCATGTTTTTTAAACTGAAGGATCTTTCGTGCAGTGATTGTTTGGAGATGTAGAATGTGGATATGGGAAGTCATCTTGGCTATCTTGATGCGTATTTGAATTTTGTAAGACTTGTGTAATTTAATCGTTTGATGTTTCTCTTTCATGGGAAAAGCCAGCCATGGCTAGAGCCATTGACATTGGAATGATTGTATTTTCTATTTGTTTGCTTTCCTGTTTCATTCTCCTGAAATTCTTAGCTATCTGTATAAATTTTAATTTCATCATATATCTTTTCTTGCAGCCAGTGGGTTTAGGAAAAATTGCGAAGCTTATAAATGCAGGGAAGATAGATTCATCTGAACTGATTACAATGAAAACACTCAAGGTCTAGTCACTGTTTCTTCATTTTGAATTAAATTGATTCACTTCACATGCTTCCTCTCATTCTGGTCACAATTATTACCATAGGATACAGGGGCAATTGGAAAGCAGATAAAAGACGGAGTAAGATTGATGGGACGTGGTGCTGAGCAGATCAAGTGGCCAATTCATCTGGAGGTAGACCTAATAAGGACTTTTATTGCTTGAGAAATCATGATCATGCTTTTTGCTTCCTAACTAATAAAATGATTTTACCATTTTTGGCCTAATCACTATCACTGATCACTTATCACCAGTGTTGCTTGTGTTAAGTAGAAGTAGGCAGATTCTAACCTTGGTAACTGGGGTGGTATAGGAAGGGTGTATATGTTTGGTTTCTTAGAAAGTGGAAGAAAAGAAGACTTGAGACTGCATCTAACTGCATACTATTTTTTCAAAGAAAATTGCCGTCGTCATCATTAATATATTTATGAAAGCTGTAAGAAGCCATACAGTTCAGTGTAGCTTATGTCAAGTTTTTTGCAAATTTATAGGCCCTTTCAAGTTGTCCAAATTTTTTTATGGTCTATTTGGTATGAGGAATTTGGAGGGGAGGGAAAATTGTTGAGTTAGATTTTAAAAAATTGGAGAAGTGGGGATAAAATATTTTAATTAATTTTTCTTATTCTTTTGTCTTACATTTTCTCTTCACTAAAATTTTACAACCCCATTTCTCCAATTTTTTTAAATTCACCTCACAAAAATTGTCCCTCCTCTCTCCTCCCCTCCAAATCCCTCAAACCAAACAGTCCCTTAAAGAAATCAGATTGAAGGGTTTTGCATTAATTTTTGTCAGTCATCACAGCGTTCTTTGTTTCTCTCTGAATCCCTCTTGTTCTTTGAACTTTGAAGGAATTTTGAAAACATTGAAGTGTTTTTTGTCTGATAATCAGTTTAGCCTTTTATTTTGCTAGAAGGAATCTAAGATGTGTTCCTTGGTTAGATAAACTCTCAAAAAATACTTGAATATCATGATGGCGCATTGTGCTTTTGTTGATGCACAACAAAAAAGGTTATGCAAAATGTGTCTTGTAATTCTTTGAGTTTACAGGTATCAAGGGTCACTGTAAGGGCCAAGGAAGCAGTTGAAGCAGCTGGTGGGTCTGTTAGAAGGGTATATTACAATAAGCTGGGCTTTCGTGCACTCTTAAAGCCAGAGTGGTTTGAGAAGAAGGGAAGGTTGTTGCCAAAAGCAGCTAGACCTCCTCCCAAACAAAAAGATAAAGTTGACAGCATTGGTCGGCTCCCTGCTCCAACTAAGCCGATTCCATTTTCGGTTGAAGAAAAGGAAGCACCTTTGATTTCATAAGTCAAAATATTAATAATAAATCCCATGAGGTGTGGTTCTTCAGGTTGAAACCATAGCATATCCATCCAAACATCCGATGATGGAACGAGAAGATTTTGTTTGTTGTGATTATTTCAAGGCACAGTTGTTGGTTACTCAGATAATTTAGAGCTTAGTTCTTACTTGTAGTATTTCAGTCGTAATTGGAACTTTGTTAAATGTCTAGGGAAGGAAAAACAGCAAGAACTAGGCCGAGTTTTCATTTTTATTCTGGTCCATTTTCCTTTGAATGCAAATTAAACTTGTCTTTCCCTTTTCTTTTTTTTTTTGGGTGTTTTTTTGTGACACTGACTATGCAAATATTGGCTTTCAAGATGAACTGACCTACTCAGAAATCATCCGGAAGAGCACTCGAATGGATCAAGGGAGAAAAACAGGGTTTTATGGTTTTGAAATATTGTAATTGGCATCAATTCTCACAGATAATCTTGTATTTAAACTTGTATTCAACATGTTCGCATTTGTCAATTGATATGTTCCTCATAATACAGTTTTTGAAGGGATTTGGAGGGGCCTTCTGTTGTGGAGATTTTGGACACTAGTGATAATATGCTAGCATTACTTTTCAGTTGTTTTAAATTGCGTATCTCTAATGAAGACTAATTTATTGTTAATGAATAGTGTGGGATTTTGAATAATGCAACTTTCGCTATATTTTGTATTTAATATATAATTTTTTAAAAAAAATCTTATACAATTTAAACATACACATGGTATGAACATGTCAATGTTAATCTTAACCATTTTTTAATCTTATATGAATAGTTTTTTAAATCTCAAATGGTGATGGTTTGCGAATTTGTGTCCTCCTTTTAGAATGTAATCTATACTCCAATCTTAATAGTTTCCCTCCACTTGATGATCAAACTAGAACAGTGTCACTAGTCTTGGAACAAGTGGGAAGAGTATGCTCTTCTTGTTTGGTTGGACATGTTGCTCAACATTGTAAAGCAGCTTCCAACTTCCAATCTCAGGTATTGGTTTCTATTGTAGGGCATCAATCAATTGGTGTCAAATATGATTATCACTCTTGCTGCTCAGGTGACCGGAGTTAGGATTGATCCACATTGCTTTTCACAAGAGGTCTTGATTGATGATGATGTCAACTAGCGATGTGGGTCACAACATGAGAACATTGTTGATACCTCTCAAGAGAATGCTTCAATTTTTTAGAGGCTCATGTGCAAACGAAAAGTAGAGTTACTTGATTTGGATAGTCGGGTTTATAAACAATCAAAACTTCATGATACAAATGCTCATAAACGCAAACATTGTGAGCAGCCAACTCTTACCATGCTGCATTATAAACGAGCCAAATATTCTTTAGGTGATTTTTCTGTTCCTAATGTCGTGGGCTTCTCAATCAAAGCTCCAGAATTCCTCGACAATTAACCAAGTTTGAGGAGAAAATTCACAAGGATGATGATGTTGATGGTCTGCTAGATAAGAGAGGTATTAAATGACTGGCGAGCGAGGAAGTTAGCGTCTTAGGATGGATTGATGTTTATGGAGCAAAACAGATCTAAGGTTTGTGTGGGTTATCTTACAAGAAAACCTGCAGGAAGCTCCAATGATTTTGAAGAGGGGCCACTATAGTTGGGGTGATACTGTGGTGGCCCCAAGGATTAAAAATTCACCCTTGACTTCTTTTTGTGTGTCTGTTTTTTGTCTTTTGCTTTTTGCTTTTTGCAGGTAATAAAGTCCAATATGTTAGTTTAGATACTCCCCCTTGTGATGAAAGCCCGATTTTTACCCCTTCCAGAGGCGTTAGACAAGGGGATCCGTTAAGCCCGTATATCTTCGTCCTTTGCATGGCGAGATTGGGGCACTATATCAAAGCTGAGTGTGAGGCCGGGTGTTGGAAGCCATTCACCTTCAAAAGAGGAAGCCCCGCTATCTCTCATTTGTTCTTCACCGATGATCTTTTTCTTTTCACTAAAGCCTCAACCCACCAAATGGATGAGGTCCGCAATGTCATGCATAACTTTTGTGAAGTCTCTAGGCACAAAATCAACCTAGCAAAATCCCGAATGTTTTGCTCCAGAAATGTCAGCTTTAAAAGAGCTCTTGAGCTAAGCCAACTTCTTGGCATAGGTATCGCAAATGATCTTGGCAAATATTTGGGAGTCCCAATCATTCACGGGAGGACTACCAAGGCCACATATCACCACATTGTCCAAAAAACTAGGGATAAACTATCCACATGGAAGAGCAAGCTCTTAACTATGGCTGGTTGCACTGTCCTGATTAAATCTGTCCTATCTGCTCTCCCCAGCTACCAAATGCAATCAACCCTTCTCCCTATTTGTATTATTAATGAGCTTGATAAGATCTCAAGGAACTTCCTCTAGTCTCAGCATGTCGATGTGAAAAAGATTCACCTCATTGCTTGGGACAAAGTAACTAAAGCTAAGAAGCAGGGGGTCTCGGATTCAAAAATCTTCGGCGCCAAGACAAAGCTTTTATCATGAAGATTTGTTGGAACCTCCTAACGAAAAAAGATACATTATGGGCCAAATGTCTCTGGTCCAAATATAATTGCGGTCACTCTGCGGTGCCTAAGGTATCTAAAAAGAGGAACTCCTCTTCTGTCTGGAAGGCAGTGGTTGAAGTTTGGGATAAAATTTTGGCAGGTATTGGAAAGAAGGCTAATAATGGTAGGGAAACCAAATTCTGGCAGGACCTTTGGCTCCCTCTTCACCAGCCTCTCATAACCTTTGTTCATGACCCATCTTTGGTTAATGTTGATGAGATAGTTAGAGATCACATATTGAGTAATGGAAGATGGGACATTAATAGATGGCAGGGCATTCTGCCTACTACAATCATAAATATTATCTCCAAAGTGCATCCCCCTTCTAATAACCTCCCTGATTGTTTCACTTGGCGACCTGCTAAAGATGGGTGCTTCTCTGTTAAATCCACGTACACCTATCTCTCCGGGCATGATCAAATGGGTACTCAAACCTTTTGGTCCACAATGTGGAAATGGCAACTTCCTGAAAAAATTAAATATTCATGTGGCAGGTCAGCCATGAAAGACTTGTTACCAATTCTTTAAGATCCAGAACTGGCCTCTCAAATGAGAATCTTTGTCCCTTCCAGTGTAACAATGAGGAAAGTGTGATTCGTGTTATCAGAGATTGTGAAAGAGCAAAGAATTTGTGGAAAGAACTTTTACTACCTAACTATTTTTCTCAGTTTTTCACAGGAAACTTGCAGGCTTGGCTCAACTGGAATACCATTCACCATCCGGGAAACGAACACTTTCAAAATTTCTCTTGGCAAAGAACCCTTAGCTTGGCATGCTGGATCCTTTGGACGACCATATGCAAATTTCTCTTTCAAGGCGAAAACACGGATACCAGGGAGATGCTTCACACTTGTAATTATCTTCTTATGGAAAGTACATCTAATCAAACATTAACGCACCAAGTTTTTAATCTTGGCAGGGATGTGGAAAAAAATTGGACTCCCCCTCCAGCAAACGTGATCCGTATTGACGTTGATGGCTCAGTGCGTTCCCAGCATCAAGCAGCTTGTGGAGGGGTGATGAGGGACTCTCATGGTCATTGGCTGATGGGATTCCATAAAGCTCTTGGCCTTCGTACTGTGATTGAAGCTGAGCTTTACACTATCTTGCTAGGTTTAAAGTTGGGCTTTCAGATGGGTTTTCAGAAAGTCGTCATCTACTCAGATTCCTTGGATGCAGTTAACGTCCTCATGAGGGATTATCATGCGGACCACCCTCTCAAAGAAATTATTGGGGAGACCAGAGACTTACTATTCAGAGATTGGGATGTGGAGCTCCACTATACTCCAAGAGGCAACGTCTCTTACGCCGACTATATGGCCAAACAAGGCCATGACGCTTCTGTTAATGTTGATATCAGCCTGATTCCATCTGTTCCCAGAGGATGTCTAGAAATGTTTTCTAGAGACCGGCTGGTCTGCTTTTGTTAGTTTGTTCTAGTATGATGTATTAAGAACTTGATGTTCAAGATCTAGTCCTTCCATCACCCAAGCTTTAGCTTGCCTGTAATTCTCCAAAAAAAAAAAAAGATACTCCCCCTGTGTATTGTTGATGCTTTGTCTAGAGACGTGGTAGGTGCTTCGCTCCCACGGCATGTTCTGATATAGTAATGCAGATAGGCTGATGGCCTTGTTTATACCCCCAAAAAAAAAAAAAAAAGGTCCAACGTCGTGATTAAGCATAACTTTGGTGGAATTTCAGAATATTCCAAACGAAGCATCATCCGTATGGCCGCCCAACTCAAAGTTGGCCATATGCTTGTTTCTTCCAAACCTAGTTTAGATAGATGCCAGTTATTCCTCTTTTGAGAGTAAAGTTAGTGGAAGGTTGTCCAAAAAACCTGAGGTCTAGTTGGTCCGGTCTGACCCAGTCCAGGAAAAAAAAAGGTCCAAGACAATTTAACCGGACCGGATTAGACCAAACTGCTTGGGTTGGACTGGACTTCGGTCCAGAGGCTTAGACCCCTTGGACTGGTCCGGTCTAACCTGAGGTCTTTTTATTATTATTATTATTTTGTTTTATAAATCGCCACTACACTGAGCCTCTCGCTAAAGTTTGAACATCCTAATGTGCTTTTTTAATTTATAAGAATCATTTTTCACTAAGTCGCTTTTTATTACTTCCGGAAGTTAGGTGAAACTAGAATTAAAATATTATTACCTCCCAAGAAGGCAAAAAAGAAAAGGAAAAAAATTGGAATTAAAAAACTAGATTAGTCCAGGCAGTCCACTGATCTGGTCCGGTCCAACCCGAGTTCGGGCTAGTACCAGCCCTTAGGCTAATTTTTCCAGCCCGATGTCATATCCGGCCAAATTTCGAGTTGACCTCCAATCTAGTCTGGCCCGGTCTTTAGACATCTCTAATTAGTGGTATAAGCTTGTTCATTAATTAACTTCTTATTCATGAATATTTTAAGATGTTCTACTTGTTCATGTAATGTTAATGAATCACAAACCTTTTATTGGTTGTAGTCTTAAGTGTAGTATTGTGTACCTTTTTATTAGTCGGAGTGGTGTGTGATGTCATCTTATCTGTTCTATATTTCGGTAGTCTTTTTTATGTTGAACTAATGTTCTATTAATATATTTGATCTTCGACCAAAAAAATATTAATATATTTGATCTTTTTATAATAATAATAATAATAATAATAATAACAACATGTCAATGTTAGGCTGAGTTGAGTTTCATCCAAAAGTAGCCATGAGACCAGCAAGAGAGAATAATCATATATATGCCACTTGACATGTATATGGTTTATATAGAAACATACATAATAGTTATATAGATATGGCACTTTTTAAATAATCTTGTCAGGGTTATGGTTTTTTCTGAAACCTTTATGAATTTAGGTATTGGTGGGGCTATAAGGCCACCACTTGTGGCCAAGGGAAACTGAATGATTGGAGAGGGACCAGCAAGAAAGAATAATCAGACAACTAGGAGTGAAAGATAGGATAAAAAATATGCTGTAATATTCATTATATTTATAGTGTCATTACTTAAATTTATTTATTTATTTTTATTTATCAAATTTAAAAATAATATTTTATTTATTTTTCTATTTTCTCTCTGTGTCATTATTTTTCAATCAAACACATCAGGGAAAGAAAAACATGAAGAAGAAACACTAAAGCGAAATTTGATTCTTTCTCAGCCAGAGAGGACCAAGAAAAGAGAGGGATGGATGCTCTTATATTAATGGCTTTTGCATTTTTTTTTCAAGTTCTTTAATATATTTTTAACAAAATAATTTATAACACAACAATTTGGAGTTTTTAAAATGATATTTCATCATATTATTCAAATTTATAAAATGAAATAATTTTGGAAAACATATTCTTAATTTTAAAAATTATTGCTCATTACCTTCTCAAACAAAGTAAAAATTGCAAACAAACAACAAGTAATAATGAATTTAAAAATTTAACAATTCAACTGTATATGTTTTCTAGATTAAAAATTAAATAATTTTTTTTTATAAATTAATTCCAATAAAAAAATATATCTTATTTAATTCTTCATCTTAGATCTGGCAAAAGAAAAAGAAAAAAAGATTATTGAGGTTAGATAAGTATTCCATAAAAAAGTAGGCAGTGCAACTTTAAATGAAAGAGAAAAAAAGGTAGAAAATATTTAGGAAAATGACAGTCAAGTCCCTTAAAATATGCAAAATATCAGAAAAAAAAATTCCAATTCAAAATCTCATATCAAGATATTATATATATTGACAGGAAATACTATATTCACAAAAAAATTTAAAAATCCGGCCATTAACAACAAAAAAAGCTATATTCACAATAAGACGTATTATATTCACAACAAAATTTAAACACCTAGAATTTGTTTCAAACTTATGTCTTTAAGCGTAAAGAGGTCATTTATAACTGAAAAAACTAAATTCACAATGGAAGTGTTATATTTACAACAAAATTTAAAACCTGAACATTTACAATAAAAAAAGCTATATTCGCAATAACAAGTGATATATTCAAAATAAAATTTAAACATCTGAATTTTGTTTTAACACAATGGTATGTAATTTTGAAGTGAGACTTTTTTGATATTTTATGTGTTTCTTAGGGTCTTGTTGTCATTTTCCCAAAATATTTCATTTTTGAGAATGACAACAAGGAAAGAAAATACCACTCTGATCCTATTTATAAGTCCAGTTTGACCTTACATACCAAAGAGAGCTAAGTATCTTAATAATTATGGAACAAATTTTCAACTTTACCCTCATTTATGAATGGATACCTTTTAAAATTTATTATCAAATTTCTTTCATCTTTTTTCTTTCTAATATGGCTAATCAATCTCTCTCATCATCATTATCATTACTATAGATAAAATTATCACAATCTCATCAAAAAGAAGTTATAAAAAGCATCAATTTTTTTGGTCGGATGTTTAAATAAGAGGAGAGTAGTAAAAGAAGTACCTCATGAAAGCCGAAATGCGGAGAAATCAAGAAACCTAGCTCACGATTCACATCGGAGCTAGTTGTGGTTTAGTACTAGCGTCAGATATCGAAGTGTTGTTCCGTCTTCTGCTTTCAGTTCTCTGTGTGTGTGCATTGAGTCCGGCTTCCGTCAGAGACCCCGCTCTCATTCCTTTGATTCTCATCCTCGGCCTCGACGCAGAGCCTCTCTTCCCATTCTCTGCTTCGCGTCACCGCCAAACGCCGCTCCTCCCTCCTCACAAGTCTCCTCCTTCGCAAGGTTGCTTTCAGGAGATCCGCTGGTTCGTGCCTCTTCTCTACTTCTCTGTATTTCCTTCGGAGCAATCAGCGACGCTCCAACGCTTCTCTGGATTTAGTTATCTTCTGCTTCAGTCTTGTTCGATTCTCGCTACAACATTCGTGTACTTTGTTTAAATCTAATTTTTGGTATATTTCCTTTTGGTTTGTTAATAGTTTTTTCTAGTACTTTTTTATATTTGTTGTCTGACTTTTGTGATTCTCTGTTGGATTCTTATTTGTCGGTGATTTTTTTTCGTGATTACTTTGTTGGTTTGTATTTTGTTTAAATTTGCCGGGGTTCTTGTTTCCAATCTTTAATCTGAAATATGTAATGAGAGAAAAACTTTATTATTTCTTACTCGTGTTGAAAGCCAGTATTTTATCTATTTCCTCTTCTTCCTTCTACACCTTAGTGAACATCTTTTCTTTTTTTTTCCCTTTTCAGCATCTTGGTTAATTGGGCTAGGGAGGCAATGGCGACAAAGGCTCTGAGTTTTGTTGTTTGTGACTTCACAAGCCGATTTGATTCGAAGTTCTCACCTTATCGTCCAAGGGCTTCCACACTCAGATGCTCTGTCCATTTATCCTCTGACGCTGCCACCACTGGTAAAGCAACCTTCTACCATATATTGTTTTTTGAATATCTGTTTTGAGCCCAGTCGAATCTTGTTCATATATTTTCTTTCTCTGCCTCTTAATCATTTTCTTTCCCTACGATATCCCGTCATTGATAAATTTCTAGATATTAATGAATTGGGTGGTTATTTTACGTTCTATAAACGTAGTTGTGACAGCTTTGAAGTTCAAATTTCCATTTTCTCAACCTGTGTAAAGCCAACTTCTTTACTTTCTCCTATTTTTATCACTGAAAGTGAACTATGCACCACAGTTCCAATTTATTTGGTAAAATGCTTACAATTCCTTTGATTCTAGGAATAGTCCTTTTTCAGTAATATATCCTCTTTTTTCCGTATATTACTACGAAGAGAGTAAAGAAATTTATGCAGTTGTATTGCCTGAAACATAGGTCAGGAACAAAGGCCCTGAGAAAATTCAGATGCTAGTCCTCTGCTGGCGAACTGATTAACCTGGATATAAGCATATTAGTAAAAAGTACGTGCAAATATTTGTCAGTGATGTTTTCAAATTCAGATTCGTTTTTTTTGGTCCAGGTGAAAAATTTGTGCATCAGCAATTGAATTCTATCACTGATGAATTCTGGATCCTGATGCATGTTGTCATCATTTTTATGATCCGTTAACATATTTGCTAGTATCCCAAGTTCAAACTTCAATTTTTCATATATATGTGAACCAAAATTGATGGAATATTACATCAAAAATTTACTTTCTTGTGTTTTTTCTCTGAAACTAAGTTACTCACTTCACTTCCATTTGATTTGTTATAATGAACGGTACAATTCCTTCATTCCCATAATGATCTCTTTCAAGTGAATATCCTTTTTTTTCCCCTCTGTTATGAATGAAAAACAATTCTTATACTATTGCAAAGTATAAAGAAATTGATGTAGCTTTATTACCTGGAACCTAGGCAAGGAACAAAGGCCTTGGAAGAATTCAGATGCTAGACTTGTGCTGGCGGATGGCTCAATCTGGAGAGCCAAGTCATTTGGTGCTTCAGGAACCCAAGTTGGCGAAGTTGTATTTAATACATCATTAACTGGGTGAGATAGGTCATATATCTTAATATGCTGAGCAGCAATTCATTTACCTTTTTTCAGTGGATTAGTTCCTACTTTTAATGATCTGTTATGCATATGCGCTCCAGGTATCAAGAAATTCTGACAGATCCAAGTTACACTGGCCAGTTTGTGCTGATGACAAATCCACATATTGGCAATACTGGCATAAATTTTGGTAAGTCAAATGGTTTATATTCTAAATTTCTTGAATTTTAGATCTTGGAAGACATTTAAATTCTTTTTTTTGCATTTCCTGGCAGACGATGAAGAATCCAGACAGTGCTTCCTTGCTGGTCTAGTAATCAGAAGCTTGAGTATTAGGTTCTTTTCTGCTGCTCTAGATGTATTTCCCTTGACTTAGCTCTACTTAGTGTACTGACACTTTCTTTCTTTCGTGTAAATATTTTTTAGTACTTCAAATTGGAGATGTGCAGAACCTCTGGGCAATTATTTAGCAAAAAGGAATATCATGGGAATTTGTAAGTTTTTATATATTAACTGCAGAAGTGGTTTCGAGAAGATCATTGGTTTGTGCATGATTTCAGATTCTGATATTGATTTTGGTGCTTCCTTTGTGATGAAACAGATGATGTTGATACCCGTGCAATCACACGCAGACTAAGGGAAGATGGAAGTCTTATTGGTGTCTTGAGCACCGACAATTCTAAAACAGACGAGGAACTACTTCAGATGTCTCGTTCTTGGGATATTGTTGGTAAGGATGCAAATCTTTGGGGTTGTAAAAACATTTCCATGAGTAGAAGTTCATCGCTACTGCTTCATATATGCAGGTATTGATCTAATAAGTGGAGTATCATGCAAAGAACCCTATGAATGGGTTGACCAAACAGCTCAAGAATGGGAATTTAATTCCAATGGAAGTTCTAGAGAGACCTTCCATGTAAATATATATATTGCACTGTTAGTTCCACTTATTTATGGTTGACTGAGGTAGTTTAATTTAACCTTCATTCTGCTGACCAAATTGCAGGTTGTTGCGTATGATTTTGGAATCAAGCTTAATATACTTAGGCGCCTAGCATCTTATGGCTGTAAAATCACTGTGGTACCATCTACATGGCCTGCATCAGAAACCTTAAAGTTGAAGCCAGATGGAATTCTTTTCAGCAATGGTCCTGGCGATCCCACTGCTGTTCCCTATGCCATTGAAACTGTGAAGAATATTCTGGGAAAGGTGCCTATTTTTGGAATTTGCATGGGCCATCAATTATTAGGCCAGGCATTGGGAGGTAAAACCTTTAAGATGAAATTTGGCCACCATGGAGGAAATCATCCAGTTCGTAACCTTCAAACGGGCGATGTTGAAATTAGTTCTCAGGTACATAATTGAGTTTTTTCTTGAAAGTAATTGATTTTATGAGATGAGCACATATGGAAAGAAACGAGTCCTAGTTTTTTTATTTTTTGGTTGATTAGTTACTTCCCAAACATATGTAATTCTTTGCCGAGTTATATATTGGCAGCATATGCTTCATTATTATTAACTTGACCATAATAGCATAATTAGACCTTCGGTCTTGATATGAACTATGAAGTAGAAAATCACGAGTGGCAGTGATATTAATGGAAAAACTTCATCCTTTGGCATCCTGTATTTGGTATGATAAACAAATATCTGTGGTCATAAAGTTTGTAGTCAGCTGAAAAATGAAACTTGGTTATTATCTTTCCCTTTCCCAGAAATTTATATATTCTTTTAAAATGACAGAACCACAACTATGCGGTTGACCCTGCAACATTGCCAGAAGGAGTGAAGGTCACTCACGTTAATCTTAATGATGGAAGTTGTGCTGGCCTCGCGTTTCCTGCTCAGAAGATCATGTCGCTTCAATACCACCCTGAAGCATCTCCAGGACCTCATGATTCAGATTATGGTATGAGACTTCTAGTTATTACATTTTATGAAAGACATGTCTATGGGAATCAAAGCTTGTCAATATGCTAATGTATATAGTGATGAAAATTATGCCATACGGTGAAATTTTTGGTTGAGGAGCATATTGAGATTCCTTGCTTGCAAGTCCTCATTAGTGCCATTAATTGATGTCGGGGAAAAAATGCTCACACCATTTATTGATAATGCAGCTTTTAGGGAGTTTGTGGAGCTAATGAAGAAGGAAAGAAACAAGAATCTACACCATCTGTCTGCACTAGCTGTGGATGCTTAGTGCTTTTAAGTGGGCTGCTATCCTAGTGAGGATGAAATGTTTGGCATTAGTCTCAATGATTTTGTAGATGAATTTATCCATCAATGTTCTGCCAAGGTTGATTTAGGTATTTATGGTCCTCCTAATGTACCTGTAGCAAGCTTGCCTGAGATTGTTGTACCTTAACAAGCAAATGTGGATTCATTCTGTCTGGAATTTTTGGATTGAGCATTTGCATAATCATAAGATCAATTAATGGTAGAATTATCTTGTGATCCATTCTTCCTAATAACATTGGTCACTCTCCAACATTAGGCAATCTTTTGGGGAAAAACAGAATTGACATTCTTGCTTTTGGGAGCTTTAGGTTGTGCAGTCCCACCTCTGATATAGTTGTTCGTACCAAAGCAGGTAACATTCGAACAGCACATACAGTAATGTTTCTTTCAGAATAAATTAACCAAACTTGGGGTTTTCCACAGTAGGGTAGCCACCTGTTTATTTTCCAATGCTTGCAAGAGGACTCTGAAATTGTATTTTACAATGACCTTACGTTTTACTTTCTTTTAATGATATTAAGAAAACTAATTAAATCACTTTAAAATATTTATATTTTTTTTTTCAACATATAATATAATTAAGTAACTTATTTAGTTTTTTTAATCTTTGTAAAAAGTCAATTACATCCCATTTAGAACCGGAGAGAATAATTTTTAACAGAGCTGCCACTCTAGTCTTATTTATAAATCTCATTTTGACCAAACCACATATACTAAGAGGTAGTTAGCTCAGAAAGAAGAAGGATGGGAGACCATGGAGACCAGCCGGGCGATGGGAGGACGGAGGGCGATGGGAGGTCGAAGGAGGACCGTGGAAGGAAAGCAACGGATGGCGGTGGAAGTAGACTGAAACCGGTGAGTAGCGAGGGACGCGATGAGCGTGAGAAGGGGCTGAATCAATTCATGACGTTTCGGAGTGGGACCACTGGGAAGCCAAAGATGACTGGGGATGCTGTGAAAGATATGTTTCCACTAAAGGACTCCAACCTGTCGTACAAGGATAAACTTTTGTGCTTGGGGGAGTCTGGGCTTCTGGAACCTCATTTCTCTACTTCAAAAGCTTTATCTGGATGGAAGGACTATTTTACAAGCGCAAATGAGAAACAGAGTTCTCAGGAGATGGAAGAGGCTGATGAGGGGGTGGAGCAGAACGAAGATGCAGTGGACATGTGGCGCCGGACAGGTAAACTCCCAAAACTCCAAGTTAGTGCAGAGGAGTATGATGCTTGGTGCAAACCATACAGGAATTCGCTTATTGTTAAGCTCCTTGGAAAAACTATCAATGTTGGTTTTATGAGGTTTAGATTGGAGCGCATGTGGGCATCAAAAGGGCCATTGAGAGTAACACCACTGAATAATGGGTACTTTCTTGTATCCTTCAGTTCAATGGAGGACAGGGATTATGCTCTGCATGAAGGGCCATGGATGATTGCTGATCACTACATTTTGGTTCAGCGATGGCGACCCAATTTTAACCCCTGGAAAGCAGATCAACAGAAAAGAGTGGCGGTGTGGGTTCGGATTCCCGACCTTCCTCACGAATTGTATAATGTTGAATCGATTAGGAGGATTGGCAACATGATTGGGAAAACTCTGAAAATAGATCGTACTACTGCATTCTCAGAAAAAGGTGGTTTTGCTAGGATGTGTGTTGAAGTTGATCTTCAGAGACCGCTGTTACCGGGATTCAACCACTTTGGAGAGGAACGACGGTTTGAATTTGAAGGGCTTCATCTTGTTTGTTTTTCATGTGGAAGATACGGGCATCGTACGGATCAGTGTTCCACTAAAACTGTGAGCCAAGAACCTATCAGTGAGGTAATGGAGAATCCAACGGTAACCACGGCGGTGCCGGAAAAATTAACACGAAAGGAGGAGGTTACGACGGATGTTCCGAAAAAGAATAATCTACGTGTTGGGTTTGGACCCCAGATGTTGGTCAAGCGAGATTTTGGGAAGAGATCTCCTAAGACAGATTTGACAACTGCTATTTCGGGGAAGGCGAAACTGAAGGCGGGAAAGGCGCAGGAAGGTGTTAATGTTCCCCGAGATTTGAGGGGCCGGATGAATCAGGAGGTTGAATTAGAAGGAAAGAAGACGCAAGTTGTGGAGGTGACCCGCGAATTTGGGGAGGAGATTCAAAACACAATAAAGGGTGATAAACAAGAATGGATTTTGGTGGGGTCCAAGAGAAAAGCATTGTCTAAAAGCAAGGCACGTGGGAAAGAGAATAGAATAGGTATTAAAAGTCAAGCAAGTGGAAAGGGGAAAAGTTGTGTCCAACAAAAGGAAATCACGGGCTCTAGGTTTCCAAAAACAAGTGGGCCTATGGTGGTGGATACAAACAAGGACAAAGGTGAGTGTAGTGGGTCCACGGAGTTGGTGATGATTGCTCCAAAATTAATTATTAATGAAGATGGTGGATCTTTAACTCATCACGCTGATCAAACACGAATGGATGGAGAATTAGTTAATCATGGTGCAAATGAAAATATTGTTGATACTGTTATGGTACCGGAGAGTGATCAGGGGGATAGACTCCCCATGCAAC
This sequence comes from Acacia crassicarpa, assembly GCA_034222035.1. Taxonomy (NCBI): domain Eukaryota; kingdom Viridiplantae; phylum Streptophyta; class Magnoliopsida; order Fabales; family Fabaceae; genus Acacia; species Acacia crassicarpa. The sequence goes on along the minus strand of JAWXYG010000008.1, from coordinate 10,085,810 downwards.
ACACTATGTCCTCATGAATTATCTCCTCTGGAATGTAAGGGAGCTGGGGCTAGGTCTCTACCTTCTTTAATCCGAGGAATAGTAAGGTCTTTTGAGGTGGACTTTGTAGCTTTGTTTGAGACTAGGTGTAGCGGTTTGAAAGCTCAACAGATTGCAACATCAATGGGGTTTCCTCATTTTAAAATAGTTGATGCGGATGGTTTTAAAGGTGGCATTTGGTGCCTATGGTCTGACAGATATAGGCATGTGGAGGTGTTGGAATCAACAAATCAATATGTGCATGTTCAATTTACCAGTCAACGTTTGCAAGTTTGGGAAATGTCATTTGTGTATGGAAGTCCCCATATTGTTCTCCGTCGGTCGCTGTGGCGTGATCTCTTGCGTTTGGCTCTCTCAATACAAGCTCCTTGGTGTGTGGGAGGTGATTTCAATGCGACTTTGGCTAATGACGAACGCTGCTCATGGAGGTCTCCAGGCTGTTTAGATAGGGAGTTTTGTCGGTTTGTTGAGGATGCTAGTCTAAATGATCTAGGCTTCGTTGGACCACCTTTTACTTGGAAACGAACTGGGGTGGAAAGCAGGATAGATCGAGTCTTGGGGTCTAATACTTGGCAAGAAACCTTTCCTGACACGCTGGTGACGCACCTTAATTGGTATAAAAGCGACCATCGACCCCTCCTCCTGCAAACTGAAGGTTTTGCTATGAAGCGTCGAGTGGACAGGCCATTTCGTTTTTTAGCAGCTTGGGTTCTGGATGAGCGGTTCTCTCCTTTTGTTTCCGACAATTGGAGAAATGACATCCCTTGGTCTGAAAATGTTGGTGAATTTACTACAGCCTGCAAGAAATGGAATGCGAAGGTCTTTGGTCACACAAATGCAAGAAAACACCAACTTCTTAGAAGATTGAATGGAATCACTAAAACCGAGGCTCGTTTTGGGCTTTCAGTGGAGTTAGAAGAGCTCCAACGGGCACTTTGGAAACAGTTGGAGGAAGTCCTCTTACAAGAATCACTGATTTGGGCTCAAAAAGCAAGAAGTGACTGGGCGGTGGAGGGCGATCGGAACACTCGGTACTTCCACTCACGTGCTAATGGGAGGAGGAAGAGGAACTTCATTGGAGCATTAAGAGGAGGAGATGATTCATGGGTCTATGATAGCAGGGAAATTAAGCGAATGACAGCAGAATATTTCTTAACAGTGTTTACAGAAGATCAAGTCAGGCGGCCTTCCCTCAACTGTAGCATTTCTTATCCAAGGATTGACCCCACAGAGTTAAACAATCTGGGGAGAAGTATCACTGACATCGAGATTAAACATGCCTTATTTAGTATGGGTGCACTGAAGGCGCCCGGACCCGATGGTTTGAATGCTTTATTCTATCAGAGCCAGTGGCAGGTGGTGGGGGGTTCCGTCTATGATTGCATTTATAAATTTTGGTCCAACCCCTCTTCAATTCAGGAAATTAATGATACTCTATTGGTGCTTATCCCTAAAAAGGACCACCCAGAAGTTGTCAAAGATTTTCGCCCGATTAGTCTATGTAATGTGATCCTTAAGATCATTACAAAAGTTATTGCAAACAGAATTAAGGTGGTATTACCGAGTGTGATTAGCCCTCATCAATGTAGCTTTGTTCCTGGTAGACATAGCTCAGACAATATTATTGTCGCTCAGGAGGTTATTCATTCCATGCGTCAGTTACGGGGTAAACGTGGATATATGGCCATTAAAATAGACTTGGAAAAAGCTTATGATCGGGTGAATTGGCTCTTTCTCCAGGATTGTCTACAGGAGCTTAAGTTGCCAGACTCCTTTATTGATATTATTTTTGCTTGTGTTTCTACACCAACTATGCAGGTGCTATGGAATGGTGAGAAAGCAGGCTCTCTTTCCCCCTCTAGAGGTGTTCGACAAGGGGATCCGATCTCTCCGTACCTGTTTGTTATGTGTATGGAACGTCTGGCACACCTTATTCAGGAGCGTATTGAGAGAAAGGAGTGGAGGCCCATCTGCCTTTCCAAGGGTGGCCCTCCCATATCTCATTTGTTTTTTGCTGACGATATCGTGCTGTTTGTTGAAGCTTCTATGACTCAAGCTGCCGAGGTTAAATCTTGTCTGGACACTTTCTGCATGGCCTCAGGTTTGAAGGTAAGCGAGGCTAAAACTCGTGTGTTCTTCTCCAAAAATGTGAATCACCTACGACGGGCGGAGATTTGTGGATTGTTGGGGTTTCAAGTCACTCCTGACCTTGGTAAATATCTGGGGGTACCTCTTCATCATAAGCGGGTTACTAAGGAGAGCTATCAAAGCATAGTTGATAAGGTGCGTGGCCGACTAGCTAGTTGGAAGTCGGCTTCTCTATCCTTGGCTGGCAGGTCTACTCTGGTAGCGTCTGTTACTTCGGCCATTCCTGGGTACACGATGCAAACAGTTTCTTTGCCTAAAGGAACGTGTGAGGATATTGAGCAGCTTAATAGGAGTTTTCTTTGGGGGTCTACTCCCGATAAAAGGAAAACACATTTGGTGGCTTGGGACACCGTCTGTCAACCAAAGCAGATTGGGGGGCTTGGCTTGAAACATCTTCACCGTCAAAACCAAGCCTACATGATGAAGCTAGGATGGAACCTGATCCAAAGGAGGGATGATTTATGGGCTAAAGTAGTGAGGAGTAAGTACAAGTGTGGGGACGACCTTATACCACTCATTGACTCAAAGCGACAGGGTTCCAATACATGGTCAGGAATTAAGAAGTCCTGGGAGAAAGTATCTGCAGGAACAACGGTTATTAATGATGTGGGGGCTGTTCGTTGGACCCATGATCGTAATGGGGAATTTAGTGTTAGGTCCGCATACCATGTCTTGTCTGAAGGGATGGTAAGGGAGGATCGATCGTGGAAATACATCTGGAAGTTACAAACATTACCTCGGTGCAAAACGTTCCTATGGCTTGCTCTCCATAACAAGCTATTAACCAATATGGAGCGTGTCCGGAGAGGGTTGAGTGGGGATGGGAGCTGTTCTTGGTGTGGGGCGGCGGTAGAAAGCATCAGTCATGTGCTCCGAGATTGCACGGATACAAGGAAGCTATGGGTGGCAATGGTGGATCCAATGTCTGCTAATACTTTCTTCCACTCGGAGCTGCAAACATGGATTAGACATAATATCCATCGAGTCCATGATCGAGGTAAGGGAGGATGGAGTGCGTTCTTCACAACAACATGCTGGCTGCTATGGCAACGACGAAACTCCAGAACTTTTGAGAATAAATCCACTAGCAATGAGTCTATTATCTATAGAGCTCAGTCCATTATTTCTATTGTAGCCAAGGCGAAAGGTTTACTGAAGGGCGTTAATCTCCAAGGCAGACCGGCTCATTCTAGTCATGTAACGTGGGAGCCACCAGGTATCGGTTGGACCAAAATTAACGTGGACGGGGCCTGTGCTCAGAATCAGGTTGCAACCTGTGGGGGTGTTCTGCGTGATACAAGCGGCTCCCTCATGCATGGGTTCATGTTCAGAGCTGGGGAACCTGCAGACTGCATGTTGGCTGAACTATGGGCCGTGCTATTTGGCTTGAAGATGTGCTGGGACTGTGGCGAGCGCAGAGTGTGCATGGAGTCTGATGCGGAGATGGTCGTGTCTCTGATTAATAATCCTCTTCCGATGAGTCATCCAGATGTCGATGTGATCAGAGAGATCAAGGCTATGCTAGGACGAAACTGGGAGGTGCAACTGCGATGGATCCCACGTGAAGCCAACATGGCCGCAGACTATGTTGCAAAGCAAGCTTTTGACGCTTGGCCGGGCTTGCATCAGTTTCACACTGCTTTCGATGGATTAGCTGCTGTTCTGGAAAAGGACAAAGGAGATATAGTGTATTGTAGTGGTATTGCTTGAGGGTTTCCCCTCCTCTTTCTGTATCAAAAAAAAAGAGGTAGTTAGCTCAATGATTGATTATAAAGTGAATTTTTAACTTTACCCTCATTTATAATTGGATATTTTTAACTTTTTCATCTCTCTTTATTTTTATTGGTACAATTAATATAGACAAAATTGTCACAATCTCATTTATTTAGTCAAAAGAAACTTATAAATAGGACCAAAATTTTTTTTATCAAAAAAGATTTATAAATAAGAGAGAGGGATATACAATAGTGTTTCTAATGGTATAGTAATCAATAAAATGCTTCTACAAATGCCCATATAATTGAGGGTGGAAACAATGATATTTTGGTAATTAAGATGCCGGGTTAAATTACTGTCAAAAAAGATGCCCGGTTAAATATATGGTAAAATACTAAAATTCAAAAAAAAAATACAATTATAAATCAGAATAGATAAATTGATGTTGTCAATTTATTTAATCTCAAGTTAAAGTTAAAATAAGTATCTGAAATTTCCAATTTCGACCAAATTATCCTACCTTGAAAGCACAAGTTTAATTGATCAATAACAGATGGGAATTTCTACTGACAACGGAAGGCTTTTAGTAATTTGTGAATATTTCCAAAGCCTTACTACCAACAAAAGTAGCGTTCAAAAATCTGTCACCCTCTTCTGTTCTTCAAAGAATAAATGATACCCTTATTATATCGATTACTAAATCAGGATGCTAAGAGTAAGAGATCAATTTAAATTACAGAATTAACAAAAATCTTCTAATTCGATAAAGAAATCCATAGATCATCACTGAACAGTCTACAACGAGAACAAATCACTGCTCATTTTCTCATATTAGCTGGAGATAGCATTGAAAACCTAGATACAATCCACTTGCATTCTAAGAAGGCAAAAGTAAACGTCATTAGGCTCTCTCGCCTCTAATTCTCCTGGCAAGTTGAATATCCTTAGGCATGATAGTGACCCTCTTCGCATGAATCGCACACAAGTTAGTGTCTTCAAACAACCCAACTAGATACGCCTCGGCGGCTTCCTGGAGAGCGGAGACGGCACTGCTCTGAAACCTTAGATCGGTCTTGAAATCTTGAGCGATTTCTCGAACCAGACGCTGAAATGGAAGTTTGCGAATGAGAAGCTCAGTGCTCTTCTGGTACTTTCTGATTTCTCTCAAGGCCACAGTTCCTGGCCTGAAACGATGAGGCTTCTTGACACCACCGGTAGCCGGAGCAGATTTCCTCGCAGCCTTGGTAGCCAGCTGCTTGCGGGGAGCCTTTCCACCAGTAGACTTACGAGCAGTCTGCTTGGTTCTTGCCATTGTTGAACTGGTATGAAGAGCAGTGCGATGTCAAATTGGAAGAAAAGATGATCGAGTGGCTACGAGGGAAAATCGTGGTGATTTCGGTATTTATAGATGATCGAGTATTGAAATTTTTGGAGGGAGACGGGTTTCGATGAACTGGGGACTCGGATCGAGGGCTGATCTGACGGTGAGGATTTGGTTATGAGGCAGCACACGGATCGCAATCTTTTCGCTTGAGACTGAAATTTTTAATTTTGCTTTTTGAAATTTTCAGGCTTGGCGCCTTAACTTCTAAGCTAGAGAGTTTCGTTTCCGAATTTCAATTATCTTTTGGTTTTATTTTTGCTCCCTCCTCTCAGTGGCGAGTTTCAGCCTGCAAATACCGAATTACACATCCCAAAAAAAAATTTACCATCACAAAAAGGGAATAATGGGAGGAGAAAATTTAATAAATTAAAAACTGCACTAGTAAATATTAAATTAGCACAATGATTTAAAGTTTGACAGTTATGTAGTAATCAATCTTTAAATAATTAATATATTTTAATTATATATTAAGTATTTTTGAAAAAACCTAGGTAAGTTTCATAGCTATATTGTAATCAAACTGAGTAAATTGATATATTTTAATTATATATTAAGTTGATAAAAATAGGGAATATCTCATTAAGAGCTTTTAATCTTGATTCCAAGAGATCAAAGGAGCTCCAGCTATCCCTGACTCATAAGGACAACCCAGCTCGCAAGGCCCAATTGATTCCCAAAGCAACCCAACTCTCAAGAAGGCCCACTATCTCCATTTTCACAAGACCTCTTGAGGCGGTCCATTCTCCCAAGATCATCGTAATACCCAAAAAAAAAAAAATTTATTCGTAATACCTAGAATACTATTTTCAAAGAGTGTCGACACTAGACAACAATATAAACAATCTCATGAGTCTCCTCAGGAATTCTGAGACTCTGTCCAGGATAACTCAAATCTTACTATGTTAAGGTCATCTCAAGGTTCTCTTTAGCTGAACAGAACACATTATGACCTCAATCTGTGAATACCTAGACTAAACCACATAATTCATGAATTTGATCCCCAGGATCATGTCAAGTTCATTCTAATACATAGGATCCTTAAAAGAGACAAGTGTGAAGCATATTAGAATCTCTGAAGAGATAAGAGAGAAGCTATAAGAAGATAGAGTTTTCAGAAGACAAAGAACTCATAAGCAAGTCATACTAGAACACCTCTTTCTTATTGATAGGAGTTCCTTACAACTTTCAATAATCCTTATAGGAGTGTGGAGCACTGTTTTATGGTGACTCAGACTTACAACATAACAAACTATAATTATTACATACTGACTGTAAAGCAAGACAATTATGTATACACATGATTAAAAGTACAATTATTAAAGTAAAAGTAGATACAACTTTAATAAAGTAGACACAGTTTTTTACAATATGATAGACATGAACTCTGTGATGATGTGACAAAGGAATCTTATCAGATTACCATCCAAATTTTCAAATGGGTTAATGACTTGGTGATAAGTTCAAATAATCTTCATCATTTTAGGTGAGAATGTCTATGTTGTTATCTAGTGCCAACACTCCTTAAAAATATGAGTATTGTGAATAAGGGATCTTGGAAAAATGGGTTATTCTATATACAACTTTAAAAAAGTAGACACGGCTTTTTACAATATGGCAGACACGAACCATGTGATGATGTGATAAGGGAATCTTATCAGATTACCATCTAGATTTTCAAATGGGTTAATGACTTAGTGATAAGTTCAAGTAGTCTTCATCATTTTAGGTGGGAATGTCTATGTCGTCATATATAGTGCCAACACTCCTTGAAAATAGGGGTATTGTAAATAGGGATCTTGGGAGAATGGGACACCCCAAGTGTCTTGTGAAAAATGGAGAAGGTAGGTCTTCTTGAGAGTTGGCCTGGTTTTGCGAATCAATCGGGCCATGCGAGCTGTGCTATCCCTATGAGTCAGTTGTGAACAGTTAAAGCTCCTTTGATCTCTTGGAATCAAGAACTGCAAGGACAGCTGGATCAAATTCTTGCCCTCTAGGCCTTGTATACCATTTGTGAGGATCAGTGGGAATGAATGGCTTATAAGGCACAGGGCCTTGTGAAGAACAGGATAGTCACGGATTTCCATTTGGGCAATTGTTTAAGTTGCTGATGAAAATCTTTATTTCATCCCAACTTTGTTTCTTGTATCGTGGCCATTGTATTCGAATATGGCTCGGTAGATCCTAATTTGAAAAGAAGATGGTGGAATAGTTTGAGAAATTTAAAACCTGTGAATGAGACTCCATGGGCTCTTATAGGTGATTTTAATGAGCCTCTATATCACTCTAATAAAGAAGGTTGGAGAGTTTCTGCAGACTGGGAGTTGAAAATATTTAGATCATTTATGATTGTCTGTCATATGATGGAGTTGGAAACCAAACGAGGACATTTTACTTAGAGAAATAATTAGGGAGGGAAAGGATTTTACAAAGCAAAAATTACATAGAATTATCATTAATTGCAGCTGGAAGTTGAAGTTCTCAAAAGGGAAGGGTTCTATTTCGAATGCTTTAGGCTCTGACCATTACCCAATTTTACTGGAATTTGAGCATAAGAGGTCAACGAGTCCTAAGCCCATTACATTTGATTTGAGGACTTGGTTAAACAGAATTGGAGGGGGTGGTGATTATGTGCTAAATGGATTTGTTGGAAATTTGGATCATTTGATCTATATTCTTACTAGGTGAAGTAAGGAGTTCGGAGATAGCTAGAAGATTTTCAACAAGCTTTTGGATCAAGTTAGCTGCTGCCTGTAGAAAGAATGGAATGATATCACTGTGGTGGAACTTGCATTGTTAAAATCAGAGACAGAAAGAAACCAAATGCAAACAATCAATTTTATGATTGCGAGAGTAAAGAAATAAATTCGGGCATGGCAGAGGAATTTTCTTTCTGGAATTGGTAGAGGCACTCGTTAAATATGTGGCCAGTTCTATAAATGTTTATCCCACGTCCCATTTTCTTTTTCCAAAAGCAGCATCGTCTAAGCTAGATCTATTAATTTCTGGTTTTTGGTGGAAAGAAACAGATAATAAAAGTAAAATTCATTGGGTGTCAAGAGAAAAATTTAAATATGATAAGTTGTATGGGGGTTTGGGTTTTAAGGATTTCAAAGCTTTTAATCTTGCACTTATAGCTAAACTGGGATGGAGAATTCTGAATCAAGCAAGCCGTTTGCTTCAGGAGTTCTGGGAGGTTCGTGTTTGAATCTGACAATCTTTGCCCGGTTAAAGGCATAGTATAACCCAGTCGTAATTATAAAGACAGAAAGCTAAGAGTGAAAGATCAATATAATACTAGGACAGGAGGAAATATCATATAATTCGATAAACAAATTCATTGATCAAAGCTAAACAGTCTACAGAGAGAGTAGATCTGTGTTAATTTACTCATTTTCTGGAGATTGAAATTGAAAACCTTAAAAAAAAAAAAAAATCTAATTGCGTTCAAAGAAAGAAGAGTTATTAAGCTCTCTCGCCCCTGATTCTCCTGGCAAGTTGGATATCCTTGGGCATGATAGTGACCCTCTTCGCATGAATAGCGCACAAGTTGGTGTCTTCAAACAACCCTACCAGATAAGCCTCGGCGGCTTCCTGTAGAGCAGCCACGGCACTGCTCTGAAACCTCAGATCGGTCTTGAAATCTTGAGCGATTTCTCGAACCAGACGTTGAAATGGAAGCTTACGGATGAGAAGCTCAGTGCTCTTCTGATACTTCCTGATTTCTCTCAAGGCCACAGTTCCTGGCCTGAATCGATGAGGCTTCTTCACACCACCGGTGGCCGGAGCAGATTTCCTGGCAGCCTTAGTGGCCAGTTGCTTGCGGGGAGCCTTTCCGCCGGTAGACTTACGAGCAGTTTGCTTGGTTCTTGCCATTGTTAAACTGATCTCTAATGAAGATCACTACGATATAGAACTGAATGAAAACGATGAGAGATCGAAATGACAGTGGTGGTGGAGAAAGGTGGGGATTTTGGTATTTATAGATGATTAAGTATTGAAATATTTTTGGAGGGAGATGGGTTTCCATGAACTGAGGACTCGGATTGCGGATTGATCTGACGGTGAGGATTTCGTTATGAGGGAGCACACGGATCGCCATCTTTTCGCTTGAGGCTGCGAGTTTTAATTTTTCTTTTTTAATTTTTCGAGCTTGGCGCCATATATCTCCTGGACGAGAGAGTTTTGACTTTTTGTTTTCAAATTTCAATTATCTTTTAGTTCGTTTTTATTCCCTGCAAATATCGAATTACCGGTATAAATCTGCCCACAAAAAATGAAAATAGATCCTCTCATCATCTTATTTTCTTATCATTTTTTGTGAATTTATTTAGACTGCTGATTTGATTTAATCTTAACAGCCCATTTTTATTCTTAAAACTTATTTTTAACCCCCTCAAATGCTTTGACTGCCCCCCCCCCCCCACCCCCCAAAAAAATACTTAGACTTTCTTTATCAGTTTGACAGGAAATACACAAGGAAGGTAAGATTAAAATAACTATTTTTTTAATAAAAAGATTACATATTTAGATTCGGCCATCTGATCAAATATATGTGTACCTAATTTATTTTATATATATATATATATATAGACAATTGTGGAATTAGTTGCAAAATATGATAAGATAAAAGAGTTACCTACTGAAGTCAAATTTAAACAATCCCGACTTGAGAAACCCATTTTATATGACATAAAAAACGTGTAAATATAAATATATTAATATTAATATTCAAACTGATACATTTTATTCAGTTTTATGCATATTAAAACAAATGAGCAATAAGTAGTGATGGTCGGGCTATTTATTTGGAAAATAAGAAAGCTTTCTCGTTAAATAGGAAATTAAATTCGCATTTAATTCCTTCATTGATGATCGAGGAGCAATGAAGAATCTTTTTTTTTTTTATCAACAAGAGCAATGAAGAATCAGTCTACAATAAAATGAGAGAAATTACCTCATCATTTTTTGTTTGATTTCAACAAGTGTATGTTTGCTATTGAAGACAAATTATAATTTGAAAAAGCTTGGACGTCTCTAATATTATCATTCAATTTGGAAAGCAACTCATAGTTGAAGTCCATATATGAAATCATAGAGAAGTGTGTATGATGTTATATGAAGTACTCTATTAATTTTGGTATGCATGACACACAAATAAGTAAAAGTGTATATTAAGAGTATTACAAATGCAAGTATTAATATTCATGAATTCTTTGAAAGGCTTGAGCAGGTTGCTGCAGATAAGAGGTATAATCACATGAAATGTGACAGATATAATCACATGAAATGTGAGCATGGAGCAAGGGAGAAAAAACCATGACTATAGTCCAAAGTTCACACATACTACAAGAAGTTGTTGAGATTTACACCGCATCAATGTTAGAATTGTTCCAAGAGCAATTGGATCTCTTTTTTGCTACATGTATTTCCTCTTCAGATGAGGAAGGTTCATTGTTTACTCATACTAAAACTATGATTAATGAAGACAAAAAGTGGACATTGACATTTGATCTGAAGGATGATTCTGTATGGTGCAGTTGCAGGTGTTTTGAATCTATTGGGATATTATGTTGTCATGCTTTAAAAATATTAGGTGAATGAAGTGAGGAAACTACCAAAAAAAATATTTTAAAAAGATGGACTAAAGATGCTAGAAATGGTGTGATACATGATATAAGAGGAAATAAAATACAAGTGGGTCCTAAGCTTTAGAGCACTCAAACCTACTGAAAATTTTGTCACTTGATAATAACATTAGCAACTAAAATGTCTTACAATCCAAAGACTTATGCCTTTGTCCGCAACCCTATAATAGAACTTCATAAAGAAGCAAGAGACTTTCGTTCATGGCTAAGAAATTTAAAAGATGAAGACAAAACAGAAGAAGATGGAATTAAGGAAAAATGGAGCACCCAAAAAGGAAGATAGAGTCAAAGGATGAACACCCAGGGGCATTAAAAAGAGAGATGGACTAAGAGACAAAAAAGATTTAAGGGTTGGCAAGAGCGCCTCAGAAAAATAAGCAAGTCCATGTCCAAGGCAAGAAGTGTGAAATCAGAAGCTCCAATTCATGTTATGCACCTACAATATTGCAAGCATTACTTCAAGTGCAATCATTTACTAATATGTTGATGGTGAGCCGTCCCCCCCCCCCCAAAAAAAAAAAAGAAAAGAAAAAAATATATGTCCTTTATGTCTTGTTCTATTAGTGGGATATCAACAAGAGAAATTTTTGTATAAAGTCTTTTCATGTTAATAATGTTTATACTTTTTCTTTGTGATAATTTATAGGCTCTCTTAGATTGTTCAACGTCATCATTGGAAGTCATGAAAGAAGAGTTTTTGTTGTTAGGTACAAAAAAACAAAAGATAGGAATAAGCACATGTTAAGAGAGAATGTCAACTTTGTTTAATTCAATGTATATATTATATCATGATGCTAAATACAACCGTCATTATCAAATAAACTCTCTAGTATAGAAAAAATATTGCATCAGAACTCCTTTTTATGACTCTATACTAACATTAACATTGCTCTTCTATCTTCTTTCTTTTTATTAGGTGAAGGTCCATCTTCTGTAACATATTCAACAATGTCCAGTCAATTCCTAGTAGGTGAAAGTCCATCTTCTATAGTTTCACTAGTATTCAGCTATCATGAAGGATACATCAGCTGCTAGCTGAAATGACAATTCAATATCCAACAGTTCAGTCATTCAATATAGCTGAACTTTCTTTTGATACTTAACTTAAACATAATACATCTATGTTTGATTTCCTTTTGTATAGTAAAACTAGCTATTGTTCAATATGATAGAAAATTGTATTTTGTTTAGTAAGGCAGAAATCAAAAGTTTCTTTTTTCCATCTATTTTGATAGTTTAGTGGCTTTAGACCATATACGGAAGCCTTTCCATTGTTTTGTTTGTTGACCCAATTCTATTCAACCCAGCCCAGAAATAGTAGTTAGAGGGGGAAATGGGAAAATTAATATCATATCTGGTAGTGGCGGAACCAGAAAAAAAAAATAGTCTGGACTAAAAAATAAACATATTGAACTACTCCCTTTAATTTTTATTATAAGGCACCAACTAACAAGTATATTTGGTCCTTTTTATAAAACACTTGTTTGTTTCCAAATAGCATTAAATATTTTTTCCATGTATACCCATAATTAAAAAGATAGTCAGTGAGAGTAATAATTAATAAAATTTAATTATTACTCCTTTTTTAGCCAAAAAAAAAAGAGTTAAAATTAATATGATATTATAGTTTAGGTTAATTAATAAGTATAATATTGAAAATTACTTAAATTTTAAAACAGATTTAATGATTTTCACTGTTTTTATTGACTTGTGGAAATTGTTAGTTGATTCCTTAAATAAAGATTAGAGAGAGTATTCACTAAATAGTATCAAATAACCTGAAAAATATAAACAAATAATAACCGATAATTATAAATCATAACAATATATCTTTTCGATATCTTAAACAAAAATTTTACTTTCCTCTCACAGCCTAATGAGTAATGAAACAAACATTATCCTTACATAGAAGATAAAAAATTAGCTGGGGCTAAATTTGAGGCAAAAAAAAAAATCATATAGTAAATACATATATACTTTAACAAATTTTATAAGATAATTTGGCCCTAGCTGGCCATCACTATGTTCTGCCCTTGATATTTGGTAACATGATGAAGATGGCTTAATCTAGAAAGTAAAAACCAAAAGTAATTCTATAAAAGAGCCATGTAATTGGGACATCTCTGGAGAGCGGGGTCATGTAGTGTCATGTAAGCAAAGCTAAAAAATGAGATTGTGCCACAATCAAACACTAAAAAATAATTTAACTTCTTCTTGTATTGGTCTGTAACATGATCAGCAAAACTAATAATTCATCATACTAATGCCAGTCACTTCAAAAATCAAACGAACCATCATATTAAAGAAATGCAACATCTTAACCATTAGAGTGAATTTTGATAAAAAGGAAACAGAGAAGAGAGCATATGGATTAGAGGTAAGGAAATATAAGACTAAAGTTTGTATTGAGCATAAGCATGAATCAACAACAATCCATAGTGCATCATTGTCAACAAGGCCTCCTACAAAGTATCCATATTTGGAGTCCATACTTATGTTGGACTATTTGATCAATATCCACAAGAAAATATTGTTCTTTCAAATCTTCTGCTGATGTGTTTGTAAAAATATGCGCATTAGCTATCCTTCACCACTTAGAGAGTGCCATTTGCAGTCCATAAAATAAATTAAGGTGCTTAACAACAGAATGCAGGCCCTGCAGAATAAGTTATAGATAAGAAAAAAACAAAGTAGTTAAGCAACGGAACTAGGTAATGTCTCCAATCACAGAAAAGGGAGAAAAAACATCAAAGACTTGGTAGAAACATATCTAATAAATGGAATTTTCTTAAAAAAAATGAGGCTAGAATAGACACTAATCAACATGCAGTGAATTTGTGGGAAAAAAAGCTTTTGCCTTAGGCTAAAGCTTTTACTGGCATAAGTAAAGCCATCAAATGAAACTGCAATGGAAATTTAGAATATTAGCAGATTATTGTATTTCTATCTTTGTAGAAGAAAATAACCTACTTTTTTTTTTTTTGTCAAAGAAAATAAACTACATTGAAAGTTTAGTATATAAGTAAATTAAAGCCATCAAATGACTAGATAAGTAATGGATATAGCCATGGAAGAAAAAAGTAATAGACATTGATTTCTTTGGGTGGAATGGCGAATTATGGTGACACACAGACAAATCTGGTTATGGAAAATAACCCTTTGTAGCAGTAGCAAAAACCCACAATCTCCGTTCCTCTTCAATTTTATTTAAAGCTAGATGATGTGACTTTCTCTAACCAGTCAGATTGAATGTATAAAGATTTAAAGTTTAGGAGGAATAATAATTTTTTAAAAAAGTTAATGAGAGAAACTAGACCCAACAAAAAATATAGGGGTTCTTTGTTTTTGTTTTTTTATTTTCAAAATAGTTTTAATTTTTTTAAAAAAAAACAAAGAAAATGTTTTATAGTTATTTTAAAAAATATGTTTTTGAAGTGTGTGGTAGAGGCCATCGATGACATGATAGTGATCGTCATTAGTAGTATGATATCTAATAAAGGAAGAGGATTCTCTCCTCATCCTTTTTCTCATTTTCTCTTATTAGCCTATCTGGGCCATTGATTGGGAAGATGAGAGAAAAATTAAAGTGGTATTGTGATTGATTGGATGAGATATGATTTAGAGATGATGAGGGATAATGAGAAAGTGATAATGAGAGAAACCCAACCCTCTAATAAGTGGTGGCCTAAAAAAATATAAAATCGAAAAAACACCTAAAACTTTTTTTTTTCTTTTCGTTTTTTAGCTTTTAAAAACAACTTACTATTTTTTCTTTTCAAAAACAACTTGTTGAAAACCTATAAAACCTGCACCCAGCCTTTGAACTAGTGAGACAATGGGTCAAGGGTCAATATGTTGGATCAAAGTCAACTGGGATCAAACTGGTGAGAATTAAACAAAATAAAAAATAATTTTAATTCTCATCATACTATCCGATATTAAATTTAAATTCAATACCTTGAAAAGTAATCATTGTTATAATATAAATGGAATGATAATAAGAGGAAAAAGAATGAATGAAAAATTGAAAAGGAAAGAATAATTATTATTCACAATTGATGATACCAAATGCATATTTATTGGCACAACTTTATAATTTCAAAATAAACTAATTTTATGATTATAGAAGATAATGGAGAGATAATAGGAGATAATTTGGGATATGGACATTCATATAAATATTATATTCATAACAATAATATACTCATGCAAACACTTTTAAATACTAACTCCGATTATAAATATAAAACAAAGTCTGACACTACAAATTTTATCCTATATTTAAGATTGGAGGAGCCTTCAAAACACATATTCTCGTCCCTTCTTTTTGAAAAATCATTGCAACCTTAAAAAAATTGTTCTAGATAACATGGGAATATGCCCAGCTACACTCAACAGTCAACAGCCCTAATTCTCTATTGCTTGATGCATGACACCACACTCATTTTGACAACTCTCTCATTTTCTGGTTCTGAAACAGGGTGTGGTGAAGAACGAAGAAGGAGGGTGTGTGATTTTGATGCTTCACAAGTCTCCGCCTTTGTCTGTCACCTAGCCTCTTCAACGTTATCGATGGGGAAAGTCTCGTAGATCTTGGTCTCATATCTCAGCAAATGTGTTACTTTTTGGCCCATAACGATTATGTTGCTTTTATCCCCCTTTCTTGCTCTTCTCTCCACCTTTATCTTCTCTTCTTTTATCTCTTCGGTCAGTCTGGATCGAAAGGAAAAAAGCTCAACTCAAATTTAGGGCTCAGCCGGGCCGAAGAGTTGACTGGGTCGCTGAATTCCGAGTCAACTCGGCGGGTCTAATCCGAGTTTAATTACTCAGTTTAAAACAATTCTCCGAATAAGTTTTTTACTTTTCTAAAAAAACTGTTTTTAAGAACAAAATCAGACAGACCAATAATTACTATCACAAATAAAGAAATCTATTGAATATACACAACCCCCAATTTTATAATTTTTTTTTTTAAAATGTCCCTACTGTACGCATTAATAAAGAGTTTTTATATATTCAAAGTCGAAGATATCCATGATTAAAGTTGGCAGCATGGTTATTTAACGCAGATTGGACTTACTAGTTCAGCTTGAAACCGGCAATGAAGCCTAACTCAGGGTCACTCTTACTCAACATTGACTCAGCCTACTCAGTGTGACTTGGTCATAACATGGGTGACTCGCGGAGTAGGGCAAGTTGCTCGAGTTATATTTTTTTCCCCAAAAATTAGTTCTATTCTGTTCTGAAATAAATGAGTTCTGTTCTGATTTAGTGTCTTCGGGGGAAAAAAAATCCATTTCAAAATCACCACGTATCCATGCCTCTATTGCTTGAAATAAATTAGTTACATTATGAGCACTTATCTAATTCTCTATTGTTTGATGCACGACACTACACTAATTATGTATCATGTGATAGATTGATAAAATATAACTATAAAACTATTTATTGGTCACCTTAAGCAGCTCATTGTTTGAATCTTATTTTAAAAGACATTACATCTATGCCTCATATATCATACTTTACAAAGAAGACATCCAAAATCATTATATTTGCATACGATCATATGATCTTCTTGTCATAGTTAGGAAAAGACTTGGTTAAAAAGAAATTGAGTGTCCTGATGCAACAAGATTTGCCACCACCTTGCATGGCATATATTTGCACAAACATGACTTACAGTCTTTGGTCTTTGATCAACATTTTATGCACTATAAAATTAGCAAGCACTGAAGCCGAAAAAACTTTCAGTGTAATCATTCTAGATAATCAATTTTGGAATGAATGCTATCAAGCTATGAGGATTGTGTCTCTGTTGATAAAATTGTTGAGGATTGTTGATTCAAATGAGAAGCATTAAATGCCTTATGCCTATGAAGGTATGCAGAGGGCTAAAAATTAAATATAATCAATGACATGTTTTAGAGGAAAAATGAATTATCTAAGCCTTACACGAAATTATTCAAACTCAATGGAATAAGCATTTGAAAAATGAATTTCATGCAACGATACATTTGTTGAATCCTGCATTCTTATATAGTCTTGACTTTATTAGAAAGCACAAATTGTTGGAAGCTGTGGTCAATTTATTTGAGGTAAGCTCACTTGAAAATCCTATCATTATGTTACAATTAATGATGCTACAAATAAGTGTCTATTATGAGTGTAGAGAATCCTTTAATAAGTTTCATGTGAACAAGTAGCCTAAAAACTAGTCCCTCGTAAGTATATTAAATTTCATATTTAAAAATACATGTTATGATATTGATACATAATAAACGTTTTTTATTTTATTATGTAGATGACTTTTGGTTGAACTATGTGGATTCAATACCATAATTGTAACAACAATGTGACATGTGTTGTTAGCCAAACTTCTTTGGTTGTAAAAGAAATTGGAGCTTATTT
This sequence comes from Acacia crassicarpa, assembly GCA_034222035.1. NCBI lineage: Eukaryota > Viridiplantae > Streptophyta > Magnoliopsida > Fabales > Fabaceae > Acacia > Acacia crassicarpa. Next base: position 10,068,470 of record JAWXYG010000008.1, on the reverse strand, counting down.
GAGTGCATAGATAGTAATTACTATAATAACTTGTTGCAAGATTGAGTGTTAATGTCTATTTTCACTAAGTTTGTTACAAGAGATTGAATGAGTTCTTTAAAAATAGATGTTGGATTTGACTTAAGAAAGCTTTTCCAATATTTGCGAATCTTAGACTAACACCTAATTTTTCATTAAAGCTAGTTAAGAGCGAATTAATTGGGCTCAAATAAGTATAAAGGGGAGAGGTGATCCTAGACCGTGGTTTTCTTAAAATTAGAATCAAATTTTATCTTGCTCAATCCAATTTACCTTGTTTTGAACCAAAAAATATTTTTACCAATTGAAATACTCAAAATGACTTTGTCTAACCTAATTAAGAGTAGAATTGTCTAACCTGTATACTTTTGGTGGAAAAACGAAGAACAATATAACTATGCTTTTACATAATTATTATTAATTTAATTTATTTCATGCGTAGGTGATGAAGATATGCATATTCTTGGGGCTCCATCTATGAATGATGATTATGTTGTTCCTAATGCCTTTTCTTTTCCTCTTGCAACTCCGCCTCCTAATATCTCAATACTTAGAGATTTGAATGATGTTAATGCTTATTTTTGTGTTGAAGATTATTAGTTTAGTGATTGAAGGGTTGTTGGCGAGATTTTTTTTTTCCTATGTAGATGTTTTGATATTTTGCTATGATGATTAATGAATATTTGTGATTAGTGATTCTGAAGTCATTTGGTGGTAGTAGATACCATGATCATGATGTCAATTTGTCAAATAAATTGTAAAGAATACTTGATAAGCATATGACTATTTTGTTAGTGATTCAAGATACTGAAATGGTATTTAATACTCCCTCCGCTCTTTAATATAAGACATATTTAGAAAGACGATTTTGATGCTCCTCCAATAATAATCAAAGAGAAAAGGGATGAAGGAATTAATTAAAGAAGATGACAAGGGTGTCTTAAAAAATACATGTAATATATTAATAAATTTAACTAATTTCATTAATCTAATAAAATTAGATAAACATGTCTTTATATTAAGGACTTAGGGAGTATTTGAAAGTTTAGATGGTGTGATGAGAATTTAAATTATTTTATTTCCCACTTGTTTGACCAACTTTGATTTAACTCAGTAACACTTTATTTACTATTTTGATCGGTTTGGAGGCCGATCTAGATTTAACAAACTTGGAATGTAGTATTAGGACCTGTTTGGATCATCATCTAATGAAATAATAAGTTCATCAGATGGGATAATAAATCCATCAAAAAAATTATGAGTGTTTGGGATAGATTTTGGTTTGATGGGCTTCAAACTTTAATGGAGATTTTTTTTTTTTTTGAAGCCACAACTCCTGGCTTGTGATCGCATTACCGGTTTCCCCATCAATTGTATGTGTGGACCCCATTTGTAAAATGACTGTGCCCCGAGGCGTGGGGAAAAAAAAGTCGTTCTTCTCTCTTTCTTCTTCTGTGTTTCTTTCTTTTTCTTTTTTTAAACGCAGTCGCTTAATTCCACTGCCCTCCTTCATGTAATCAATCAGTTTGTGTGTTTATTGAGTGTTTGTTAGGAGGGCATTTAGTATTTACATGATTTAAATATGGTTTCAATAGTTCAAATCATTATTAATATAAAATTAATTTTTTTAAAAAAAATTGACAATTAAAATATTGTTTTATTTTAGGGCGAAGGAGCAATTTTACACACGAAGTTTGCCTGAGGAAGCGCCCAACACCATGAAGTTTTAAGTGGAGCAAAAGTGCACATAAGGTTAAGTTTTTGGGAGCGAAAGTGACACAAACCGTTTGAGAGGGGAATTGCAGTTAACTTGGTGTTAACTTTTGCCACATGTGTGTCTGAAATGCTGACAGGGATTTTTTCTTAAATTAAAAAAACCACAGCACCATGTCGAAAGCTGAAAAGAAAGAACTTCCGATCTTAGTGGGTCACGTCTCTCATCTCTTCTCCAGTCTCAGTGGTTGTCAGAGGTCCGCAGCTCGATCAATATTTCTCCTGCGCTCTGTATCTCTCTCCGGCGGATAGGTGTGGCGGATCTATGCATTTGGCCGAGGTCGAGTTACGACAGCTTGGAGTGTGGATCTGGGCTGCTCATCCGACATTTCAACTGGTTCAGATTCCAAAATGCTCGACTCCATGGCGATTTCAGATGATGGTAACTGCCGAGGAATTTCATTGAGTAGGGGACGAGTGTGGATCATTTCGGATTTTCGCTATTGCATATTGGGGTTTGAAGGCGTCTGTCAGATTCAGAGCTCAACTTACATTTTCTTTTTTAATCTCTTAATATTGACCCCAAAAGCTTTCGGCGACTCTGGTCTAGCTTCTGGAAATTTTTTAATTTTGACCTGAAATTCTTTTTTCTGGATTTTTGAGACTCCGAATTTGTTTTTTCGATTCACATGATTTACCTTCTACCTCACTTTGGGGATTCCATTTATTCCTGATCACTGATACTGCTTGTACTAGAAGCGATATTTCATTTGAGCTTCAGCTAAAGTTTCTCTTTAATTTTATTTCTGAGTGAAAGAAATCAGATGCAATTATTGAATCTTTAAGACCTCGTCAGAATTCAAAATGAATGTTCCTCTAGTTCAGTCTTTCAATTAACAAAAGGACATGGTTTTCAGTTTTCTGGTCTCCGTCTCAAACCCGATCGGAAGTTCTTCCTTTTCAGCCTCGTGCTGTAGCTTTTTTAATTAAACAAAAAAAAAATCCTTGTCAGCATTTCAGACACACATGTGGCAAAAGTTAACACCAAGTTAACTATAGTTCTCCCTCCAAACGGTTTGTGTCACTTTCGCTCCTAAAAACATAACTTTGTGTGACTTTTGCTCCTAAAAAAACTTGGTGGTGCTGGGCGCTCTCTGAGGCAAACTTCATGTGTAAAATTGCTCCTTTGCCCTTTATTTTAAATTATGTACCTATTAACGTACTTTTAAAAAAATTAAATCTAAATAATCTAGATTAAGTTTGGACAATCTTATCACACTGAATCTGTGCTTCCCCTCTCTATCCTTTGTTTCCATCCATTGCGTTCCCAGTCTTTGAAATCCAATCCCTCATCGTTTTAATGATTTGAGAATGTGTATCCAAAAAATGATTTGGAACTGATATATTTTCTTTCTGCCACCCCCCATTTGTAAAACGTAGTCATTTTTTTCTATCTAATTATTATATATCATATCTAATTATATATTTACTTTCTCCATTCCATTCCAATGAATTTTGTCTTCGTGATCAAATCAGAAACTAACTTGTAGGGACTAGGTTTATTTAAGCACTTCATTGTGTTGTAATCTTTTTAATGGTAATTTTACTATTTTATTTAGTAAATTTATATTTATTTTTAATTTTTTATCCAAAATTATCACATTTTATACAATATATATGTGTTTGTGTGTGAATCTGATTCATGCCCTTTTCAGTCATTTTCTATCTCATCTATCTTTTCAAAAGCTATGCCAAATAAGTGCTCATCAGAAATAAAAGATACTTTTGTCACCGCTATCCCAAACACAAATCACATCAAGAAAAGCCTATCAAGAAAAGTCCATCAGAAACAAAAACCACTTCTCCTACAGTTATCTCAAACGGGCCCTTACATCACCAACTCTTCATGGCTAGGTATCCTCCTTCTCTCAATAATCTTTCTCTCTCCAAATTTGAGAAGCAGCCATGAAATAGTTGTTCAAGTTCAATTCGGCTTTTCATGGTGAAGCACTTTTTTTAAACATCGCAATCACAAACATTACCAATTGGCCTGCGATTATTTTTGAGTAGTGGATTGCACGATTGAAGGCCTCATATGTTTCGAGCAAAAAAAAAGGCCTCAAATGTGATGTTAAATAAGCTGCTCACTTTTCTAATTTTTTAGACCCATCATTGATTTGTTTGTGTAGCCACAAATGTTTACAAGTTAATGCACAATCCGTTAAGTGGCAAAGACATGGAGCTTTATTTATTTATTTTTTTGCTATAAAAATTTTAAGAAAGGGGTTGGATTCACTCATAATTCAAGGGCAGGGCGCTTGAAGACTATTTCGCAAGGAATTCAGGACTAAAAGTATACATGCCTTCACCTTAGCCTGGGTTACTATTGCTTCATAGACCCCAAGGATCCAACGCCTTGACCAACTCTAGAATCGAATTCTCTCCCTTTTAGTGAGAGTGTCCGACCCTTTTACAATTGAACCCAATAACCTTTATGATAAAAGGCTGATTTGCAATGCTAGTGGGGACTGGATTATAGACCTCACAAGAAATTTTTTTTTTGATATAAGAAAGTTTTGGAGGGGTTCGGCATCAGTCCCCCACCAAGGCCAGGGCACGGCCCCATGAGCACTTACTGGGGACTTACGAGATCATCTACCAAATGAGTCCCAACAACAGCAGAGGGGATCGAACCCACGATCAAACCTCACAAAAAATTAAGAATGCATTTCTTGACTATCCCAAACTTGGCCCAAACAATCAAAAGATCTCAGCCTACTTATAAACCGGGCCTACAATTTTGCACACCTGGCCCAATTCAATCATTGGAATAAAAATATGCAATGGCCAATTTTCTTTGCAACATACAGAGCGCAACTATTTATAATCATTTATCCAAAAAAAAAAAAAAAACTATTTATAATCACGTTTAGGGGTAAGTATGGTGCTCAAATGTTTGGTATGTCTACTCAAACCCAATAAAAAATTGTCTAGCCCAACCTTTAAAATACGGCCCAAATAAAATTTGGACAATTTTAAATTGGGCCAATAACTGGGCAAGTTATATCAATAAAATAAAATAAAATAACTGGGCAAGGCTAGGCATTGCCCATTTGGCTTTGATTAGAAAATTAAATATATTTAAATAAATATCTCGCCCTAACTATGATCACCTCTAATCGCCCTAACTATGATCACCTCTAATCTCGTTGCTGATGTGAAAGTTTTATTGGTAAGTGATGCTAGCCCCCTTTTAAGCCTCAAACTTGTTCAACCCTTAAGGCCCAAATCACCAAAACTTCTTTCTACAAAAAGGAATGCTGGTCACAATTTCAAACTCAAGATGAATTAGCGAAACATATATAAAAGCCATGCAAATAATTTAAAATAATAAACCTAATATGAAAATTAAAGCCGAACACGGATGAATCTAGGCATGAAAATCCAAAGGTTAACAAATAGAAATAGAACTAAAAATGGTACTAAAGTTGTGTGATTATATTAATAGTTGAACCCAATGAGCAATTACCTTTGCTCTGATCGGTCATATGAGTGACATGATTAGTGTTTGGGAATTGGGACCACGCGGAATATGATTCGCATCGCAGTCACAAGATCCCGAACACCAGCCTTCCAAAGCAAGCACAACAGTCCCATATGACACCAACCATTACCTTTCTTTGTGTTTACTTTTTTCTTTTTAGGACAACCATTTCCTTTATTTTCTCTCAAATATTTCTTTCAAGGACGATTCTTACAACTTTCAACCAATTAGATTTCCCTTTTTTCCCCCTCTTAAGTGTATCTGGGGTCCCAGAACATAAAGGAGAGACACAACAATATGCCCGTAAAATTGCTTTCTTTATAATCTAAAGATTTTAGATATAAGTTTGGCCTAATGATAGGTGCCTAGGCCTTAACTAGCTGGTATTAAGTTCGAGCCCTAGATGCTAGTCATGAAGAAAACTTTTGATGAAACATCTTAGCTCCTTAGGACCCCCTCCCCTATCGCCTTGTATCCAAAAAAAAATCTTGGCTCCTTAGGTGGATCTCTATTATTACCGAGTAGAGTTTGATTAGTGAGTTACTTGAATACCTATAACCTATTAAAAGGATCTAATAAAAGTTACGGAGGTGCATCCATTGGAAAAAAAAAAAATTAATCTAAAGATTTTAAAACCCCAAAAAATGATGCTAGTGCATTAGTAGTGCAGTGGCATGAGAATCAGTATTAACTAGTATTCCTCTCCCATGTTCAGGGTTCGAACCCTATCTCCTCCCCTACCATGATGTATAAAAAAAAAAAAAAAAAACCCCAAAAAACGATTCTAAACATAAGAGCTGGTAATGATATTTATTTTAATCATAAATACAATATCTAAATTCACTTTGTCTCCAAAAAATTATAATTTTTTTTTAAAAATTTCAATTAAGAAATAATTCAAATGAAAATGATTAAAAAAAGTACTTAAAATTGACCAACATGCGTTTTTCACAAATAATTAATTTATCCTATATTTAGAACCAGAAGGGGGCATTTACTTTGTTGTTGCATATTATGTTTCATGGATCAATGCCGCCGCGGCTTCATTTGCAACGCAACTTTACCAATTCACATTACGAACTTACAGATCAGAAGATTTCAAATTTTACAGACCATATGCAGTTATGCACCCTAATTGATCTCCCGATAATAACTGATTCATAAAAGCCCAGAGTTTATGAAAGCAAATAGACCATAAAATAGAATTTCTCCATACATTTAACTACTAAAATTAATGTTCCAAGGCCAAAAACACCTTCAAATATGCAAATTTAAGCCAAAAAATCAGAAGCAAATATTAAAAAATACATCACTCCTTTGCTACGAATAAGCTCTTGGAAAAGGCATCGATGAACAAAGGCAAGAAATGCCTCTTAAAACAACTTACTGCCCACCACTATGAACCAGAGTACCATACAATCAAAGCTCAGACTACCTGCCAATGACCGACACCAAAAACAGACTAAAGAAGATAATAATTCGCCATTGAAGCATCTTCAGAACTTAGAAGCACTTCCTGTGGACAATGGATGGGCCAGACTCATCATATTCACCCTTGGATATCCACATCTGCAAGAGCACCATGTGTTCGAGATCAACTGATATGACTCAGATTGTTAAGAGATGAGTTAATTGATGAGATAAATGTTTACCTGCTGGAAGGTGCTGAGGGATGCAAGAATTGAACCTCCGATCCAGACACTGTACTTTCTCTCTGGTGGAGCCACCACCTTAATCTTCATGCTGCTTGGAGCAAGTGCAGTGATTTCCTTGCTCATTCGGTCAGCGATACCTGGGAACATGGTTGAGCCACCACTGAGAACAATGTTGCCATAAAGATCCTTTCTGATATCCACATCACACTTCATGATAGAATTGTAAGTGGTTTCGTGGATTCCGGCAGCTTCCATTCCAATCATAGATGGCTGGAACAGAACTTCTGGGCAGCGGAATCTCTCAGCTCCAATTGTAATAACTTGTCCATCAGGAAGCTCATAATTTTTCTCCACTGAAGAGCTAGTCTTTGCAGTCTCAAGTTCTTGCTCATAGTCTAAAGCAACATATGCAAGTTTCTCCTTCATGTCACGGACAATTTCCCGCTCGGCAGAGGTAGTGAACATATACCCCCTTTCAGTGAGGATCTTCATCAACGAATCAGTCAGATCACGACCGGCAAGATCCAAACGGAGAATAGCATGAGGAAGCGCATATCCCTCATAAATTGGCACAGTGTGGCTCACACCATCACCAGAGTCCAAAACAATACCGGTTGTACGACCACTAGCATATAGAGAGAGAACAGCCTGGATGGCTACATACATGGCAGGGACATTGAAGGTCTCAAACATGATTTGAGTCATCTTCTCTCTGTTGGCCTTTGGGTTGAGAGGAGCCTCAGTGAGAAGCACAGGGTGTTCCTCAGGAGCAACACGAAGCTCGTTGTAAAATGTGTGATGCCAAATCTTCTCCATGTCATCCCAGTTACTGACTATACCATGCTCAATGGGGTACTTCAAAGTAAGGATACCTCTTTTTGACTGGGCTTCATCACCTACATATGCATCTTTCTGACCCATCCCAACCATAACACCAGTATGCCGGGGTCTGCCAACAATACTGGGAAACACGGCTCTGGGAGCATCATCACCAGCAAATCCAGCCTGCAGATAGATTTGGACCATATTTTAGAATAATTGTTGAACTATGAAACCAAAATTCATTGATATGTAGATGCAAACAAGTAAATAGAGATGCTCACCTTCACCATTCCGGTTCCATTGTCACAAACAAGGGGTTGAATATCCTCAGCATCGGCCATCTTTTACTAACCTGGAAAAGATATATGATGGAATCAAACAAAGTCACTAGTTCACAGACACGGAGACATCCACAGCATTTGGAGATCAGTTTTACACAGAACATTAACATATTTAGGTCAGAACCCGAGGAAAATCGTCAATATATTATAATTTCTGAATTGGAATATAATTCCGTCTAAAAGCAGCTTTCGAAACAGGAATATCACTTTCCAGAAGTTCTTAACTTTCAAATCGACCATGGTTTATGTCAAAGGAAGCTCAATGATCAAATAGTAACAGAGATTCCACTCCAATAAATAAATCGGAACACCGAAGTCAGTGATCAAACCAAAATCCTTTCGAATGTATCAAAATGAACCACTTTTATGCAGAATAGAAGCAATCGGCAGCAAGATAAAGCTATCTGCAAAGAAAAAATTCACTATTCCGACAGGATAGTAGATCTCAAGTCTCAGCTCTAATAGATCATGCAAAATGATAAGCATCGCTTAAAAATTGCAGATCAACTACATCTAATCGATAATCGAAGTCGATTTTAACAATCAGATCAGACGATTTACGATAATAGAGAGAAAGAAAAGAAAATCTGCCCTGATTCGGCAAAGATAAGAAGCAATTTGAGCAGAAACAACATCTAATGGAAAAAAAAACTATCACCAGGCAAGGAATCTGTTTAAAACAATGGGCGAAATGAAACGCATTTCGTACTAGTCAATCATTTGAAACTAAAATGGAAAAGGGAAAAAAAAGTACAATAATGAATCAAAGAGGGGAAAAAAGACTGAGATATAAAGAAAAATCACCTTAATTAGAGAGAAAACAAACGCAGAAGATGTTGATGGAGTATAACTGGAAGCAAACTTCAGAAAACGTTGGGATGAGACTCTGGGTGCGTCTGCTCAGTGTAGACTGAGAAATAGAATGAAGAATGAGAGAGGAGAGGGAAACGGGGGTATATATATATATAAATAAAGAGAAAGAGGATGGTGTGCGTGATAAATAAAATAAAATAAAATTGAATACAGATTTGAAATTGAAATTGGGTTGGGACCAAATTTGAACAATTTCAGATTTCAGAGTAAAATCATTGGCACCACCAGCAAGGACAGGCCTCGCTGCCTCATGGCCTTTTTTTACCTCTTCATCAGATCATCCCATAATGATGTCGGCTTAATCTGAGCGCCCTGTGAGTGGCTTTTCTCATCGGCTCGGCTCAGCCTACTCGGCTTCGAACCATAACATTTCAAATGAAGCTTTGGGGAGGGCCAATGCTATTACGGGTTGATTTCTCTCATGGTAATTTTTTTTTCATATTTTTATAAAATAATAGTTCAAATTCAATTTTTTATAAAATTATTTCTATAAACATAAATAAATAAATTTAAACTATTACAATTTGATATATGCCATTCATAATTGGATTCCATAAAAAAATAAAATAAAATATTATAATAATAAAGTTATAAAATATTAATTTTACACCATTCATTTCATAATCTAAAGGTGCAGATGAGAAAGAGGACAATGAGAATGTCCTCTTTAAATTTTTACCATTTAGCTTAATGTAAATAGAATCATTTTTTGAATTTAGTCAGAATGAGGCGATGCATGTTGATCCCAATAGGGTGGTAGTTGCTAGTTTTTTTTTTTTTTTTTTAAATTCCAAGTTAATAAAATAATAATAATAATAATAACCACCATCCAAGTGGTAAGAGAAAAGTAGGATGTAAATGATCTTTCAGAATTCTTACACTTATAATTTTGAAAAAATATAACTTCTTGAAGTGATATTAATTCATGGTTAATGTCAAAAATAGCATTAAGCTAATATCTCACGTTCACTGATGCTCGTGTCCTCCCCGGTTGTAAGATTTCAAAGTCTATTTTTAAATTTAAATATAATGATTTCACACTTTTCCAATATTGCATGATGTATAAAGTTTGAAAATAAATTGATTTGATATATATTTTAGGGGAATAACAATAAAGTTCCAAGTAAAGAACTTAATTATTGAGAAATCTCAATAACAAATAACAAATAACAAATAAAGTGTGGTCATTTTCTACTTTAAAATTTGTCATTACTTATTCCTCGATTGTCATTAGAACTTAATGGTAATTAAATCATATTCTTACAGTCTCATTGCAATTTTCTCTATATTTTATGGTATGGATGTGTCGGTATCATGATACGTTTGTATTTTTTGTTGTTCCAATTCTATTTTTCATTATTAATTTTAGATGTCTGTTAAAACAAAACTAGGGGAATTTTCGGATTTAGTGTCTTATTTATTTACTTAGTAAACTTCTTCATTCTTGGAGTTCATATATGCTGAGCATTTTTTTTTTGTTTAAAAAAAATAGTGACCCGGCAGGTCAACCCACATCACATCGAATTACTCCTAGGTCTAACCAAGTCATCCTTTTCCACCCCTCGTTTTTGGGTTCAACTGGCGAAGGGGTCGAACTTCCTTACCCAAAGTGAGGCGGTTCGATCCTGGAGATAGTTAAGGCGCTAGGGGAGGCATCCTAGGGGTCTACGAAGCAATGAAAACGCTGGTGGAGGAAGAGGCATGTGTACTCTCTGGCCAGTATGTCCTATGGACTGATTTCCAAGCGCCCTGCCCTTAGACTATGGGTGAGCTCAACTCCTCTTCCTCATTTTGCTCTCCACCCTGACTACAAGTGAGTGGGTCTACTCGGCCAGTCCAGTTCTTTGTACTTTGTACTATGCTTCGAACACCTCATCATAAGTGAAGGGGGGAAAAAATTGAGGAAAATATTTAAGTTGTTTAATTTAGGAAAAATGCCATTAAAATACTATTTGAATTTCCAAAATCCCCAGAAGTCTCTCGAATTTGTAAAAGGATTGAGAGGTACCAAGGACCTATAAAGGATATGCAAATTCGGGTGAAATTATCCTTTTGCCCTTAATTTTAAATATTAAAAAAACTGATAAAATAGCCACACCGCCAGCGGCCGGCTGGTCGATCACCCCCCTGGCGGTCACCGGCCGGCTACCCCATCGGGGGGTGGCCGCCAGTGGCCGGCCAGCCACTGGAGGGCCGCCACTGGCGATGGGGTTATTTTATCTTTTTTTTTTTAAAAAAAATTAAAACTAAAATTAAGGGTAAACAGGTAATTTCACCCGAATTTGCATATCTCTCATAAGTCCTTAATACCTATCAGTCTTTTTATAAATTCGAGAGACTTCTGAAGGTTTTACAAATTCAAATGGTATTTAATTGAAATTTTCCCTTTAATTTAAGAAAAATATTTAAAAAATACCACTTAAACTTTAAAAGCGTGCTGATAAAAATAATAATGAAATTAATAAGAACAGTAAAACAATTGATAATTGTTTTATTAAAAAATCACCTATTTTAAATTTTGAAACTCAAGTATAGTATTTTCTTAAAATTTTCTGTTTAATTTATCTGAAAATATTTATTTTTATAAAAGCTCTCATATTTAAAATCATAAATTACATATTAAAAATTATAAAATATTGACACAGACTTTAAATAGAGAGGATGTCGAAAAAATATATAACCTCATTGTTAAAAAAGACTTAACAGAGGAATTTAGTGTTACTTCTTTCTAAAAAGCGACTTATAATAAAAATAATTCATTTTTTTTAAAGCGTCTTGTAATAAACACATATTTGATACACATACCCATATTAATGTTGTATGGCTAATGGCATCTTCAGAAAGGTTCATGGTTATTATGGTCCAGCCACTTAGACCAACAATTGAACAAGTAGTGTAATAATTACATAAAAATCTAATAAAAAATGATTTTATACAATATAATATATTGTTATTTCTAATATATTGAGTAGGTAGAAATTGAATATATAGTAAATAAAATAGCATAACAAGAATCTGTATTAACTAAAAAGAATATACAGAGAACATACAATAAGTCTGTATAATATGAAAAGCTATAAACGAACTCATAAGACTGACGAAAAAGGTAATGAACAATGTAGAAACCCGGGCCCAAATTTCGTTGTATCTTTAAGACAATTTTGCTCCCTCAATAGGGATGCTGAAGGTTTATGAGCAATTGCCTCCTAGGATAGAGCGGATTATTTGTCTCCAAAAAGATAGCTCTGTCTGTCTGAAGCCCAAACAAATCCAAGGAGTCTGCTTTCGGAATGCATAGAATGTATATGCAATATGCAGAGAGAGAGATAGTATGTAGAAAAATTGGGGTATGATTATATGACTAGGGCGCCCTATTTATAGACTTTGGAAAAACGCGATCAGATGGAATGACTCAGAGAGGTACAACGAGATTATTTAAATAATCGGAAATTCAAAAAAAAATGTTTAATAAAAAAATTATTTTTATCCAAAAATTAATTTAATAAAAAAATAATTTTTATTTCACACACGACCGGATCGACGGCGGTGCGCGTGTGTGGTGGACCAAGGGTTGGCACAAGGGCCCAATTAATAAAAGCCAAGTTGAGGCTTATATACACTCCAATTTCTTTTCAACTAAGTAATATAGGACTCTTATCCACACACACATTTCTTCTTACTTTTTCCTCTTCTTTTCCATCCTTCTTCTTATTCATAACCCATGGAATTTTCTCCTAAATTCTAACATATATAAGAAATAAATACATAAAAAGTCTAATTGTCAACATATTAACATCACAACATTTGAAATTTTCAATTAAATAGCACCATATAATTGTGAATGGTATTAAAATATATTTGATTTTTTTGAGATAATCAATTTTTTTAATTTTTCTCAATTGTGTTTCATCTAATCCAAAAAATTGTGTGGTTTTCTGAAATCCATTTCAATCCTTGGTCTAATTTCGGTTTCAAGCTCGATAACAGCTCGACTCTTGTCTAATCCAGCTCAACCATAAAAACAATTATTTATTCAGAACCAAGTCACTGACGAGTTCAGATGACGATCCTATCAATTAGATAGTCTAGTCTGGTTATTAAATCCATGTCTACATGGTAAATGAAAAGGAAGCATTTGGTGTCAACAATATGAAGAAATTATACTTCCAAGATTTTTGGGCAGAAATTGTTGATGAGGTGAATAAAATTCATAAACAAGTTGTTAATAATAAAATATAATAATAAAGCTAAAAGGGAAAAGAGAATATATATATATATATATATATATTAAAAAAAAAGACTTTTGAAAAAGGGGGAGAAATTTTGAGCTGGCAATATTCGGAATTGAGACACATGCTTGGTTGGCTAAAATTGATGGATGTTGTTGATGATGGCCGGAAGTCTCTGATGATTCCTTTGCCTTTAAAAAGCTTTGCATGTGCCTGCACGTGCTGCTCTTGCTATTCTCACAACCATGTCCATGCCCCTTCTCTTCTGCCTCACCTCCCTAAATCTAACTCTTCCCTTCCTCTCTCAATGATTTGTTGGCCTTTTGTTGGCATTTACTACCTTCGATCCTAATTATAAGAGCTAGTTGACTTTCTTTGGAGAGATTAAGGAAGTTAAATAAGTTACTTAATCATTTCATTTGTTGTATATTCTTAGATTATATATTAGTTTATTAGTTAAATTAATTAGTTTGAAGAAACAAATAAAAATAAAAATACTCTAAAATAATTTAATTAGTTTCCTTAATCTCTCCAAAATAGTCAACTAGCTCTTATAATTATGACTGGAAGGAGTATAATTTATAAATCATTCACTTAAGATCTTCTTTTTTTTTTTTTTTTTTAAATTTCTTTATCCATTTCAACATTGAATTGTGACACACACATACCACTCTTGATCATGTATCCCAATTTACTTTGAACTTTAAAAATAATTTCTTTTGATATTCAGTGCGTAAAAAAGTTTTATCTCTCCTAATAAAAATGCTTTTTAAGATATTTGAACTTGTGTTATACTTCTTGGAAGGATAAGAAGACTTATTATGTCAGTGGACAACTTATTGATTATTCTTGTTCTTATTATAAGTTCACTGCGACAAAATTTTTTTGTTCTATAGACAATAGTCCACTTATAGAATTATTAATTATTGTTTTCTAATTTTACCTTATTTAATTCTTGATGGAAAAAGAGAGAGACGAGAGAGAAGGGTGATAACGATTTATAAATGTAGAAAAGAGAGAAAGAAACTTTATTTTGGTGACGTATGAGAAATATATAATTATGCATGGAATTCACCTATCATATTTCTTCTTATATTTTTTTCAATAATTTCAGATATATTATATTATGTACCTATGTTTTTGTGAATATGGAGGAGACTTCAATTGATAAAAATTGGTGGTTAATTAGTAAAGATGGATTGCACACCTTACATATGCTTGGACTCGACACTAGTGCAAAAAAGAGTTTTAAGACCGTTTCATTTAGACCAGACTATAGAGAATCAGGTCTTAAAAGTATGACCGGTGGCAGTTTTATAAATATAAAGAACTTTTTGGTATAACCGGTGGCACTTTCGTAAATATATAGAACATTTTTAAGATCGGATTATAAAAGATCCGGTCTTAAAAGTATGATCGGTGGCAATTTCGTAAATATATAAAATACTTTTAAGACCGGACTATAAAATATGCGGTCTTAAAAGTATGACCGGTGGCAATTTCATAAATATATAGAACACTTTTAAGACCGGACTATAAAATATGCGGTCTCAAAAGTATGACCGGTGGCAATTTCGTAAATATTGTGAGAAGATGCCGATGAGTCCGAGAATGCGATGATTTATTCCTTCACTTAATTGGAATTATATACAGATGCTAATAAATAAATAATCTTCTGACCTGGGCAGTTCCTATAATCTAAGGATTACAATCAGGAATATAATTATAAAATTAAAAAAACCATGATCTACTAACTTAATTCTTAAAATCTCTCTAACAACTTAATTAAAATGATTACAATCAGGAATATAATTATGAAATTCAAAAAACCATGATCTGCTCATTTAATTCCTAAAATTTTTCTAACAACTGAATTAAGATAATTGCACAATATAATCATATATGCTAACTAATTAAATCTGAATTTCCAACAAATATATAAAACACTTTTAAGACCGGATGTTTGTAAAAATAGGTCTTAAAAGTATATTTTTCAGACCGGACCATTTATAGTCCGGTCTTAAAAGTATGACCGGTTGCAATTCGTAAATATATAAAACACTTTGATTTTGGTTGCAATTTCCTCTTCGATCTATGGCTCCTCCCACACCATCTTTGCATAGATCTGGCTTAAAATCAAACTCAGATCTCTTCTTGCTTAAGTTTGTTTCCTCCTACCTTGACCACTCCTGCTTAGATATGAACTTTGATTTTGGTTGCTTGAAGCTTTGCCAGCATCAACAAGAGGATCCTGCTCAGATTTGGTTGCTTTAAGTTTGTGATTTTTTTGTAGATCTAGACTTCAATTTCACTTCTGATTTTATATTGATTCAAATTCGATTTCCATGGTGAATGATTTCTATTTCTTGTTATATTTTCTTATTTCTGGACGTTGTATTCATCTTTTTTGTTTTTCTTGTTGGTGTTGCTTTTAATCTTCTCTTCTTTTTTGTTTTTCTTATTGGTGTTGCTTCCAATCTTCTCTTGGTTCTCCATCACTGATGATGGAGGAACATTCAAAATGTTACCAGATCTGGTGATTTGTGACCGATTGTTTCATTTGGGTTTTTTCTTTTTTTTTTTAAATTATTTTGAAATACTTTTAAGACCGGATATTTCAAAAGTTCGGTCTAAATTTTTAAGACCGGTCGTTCATCCGGTCTTAAAAGTTACACTTTTAAGACCGCCTGGAACAAGACCGGTCGCAGATCCAGTCTTACATATCTCTTTCGTCCGGTCTTAAAGCCATTTTTTGCACTCGGTCTCATTATCATTAGTAATGCTCTCTCAATCCTTGTTTATTTCTCCTTTAGTATTTGGATTTCTGGCTCATTTCTACTTACTCGTCCTAAATATATGATAAAGTTTATAGTACAATATTATAAACTTTATCATAGATTTAGGACCAGAAGTAGTATTAAAAATGAGGTAAATTTGGAAATTTATTGAATTTTAAAACAAAATTAATAAAGTTTGAAGTTTTTCTTGATTTATATGAAAAATGATGGAGATACCTTATAAATAAGATCAAATGGGTAGTTAAGATTTAAGTGCCATTACGGAGGATAAATCTTAAGAAAATCACTTATTATAGTCATTAATATAAGACATAGTTGACTCTTATTCTTTTTGCAAATCATTTCTTTTTCTTGTAATACTTTTAACTAGTATCCGGCACCTCTTCTGCATCATATTATAATGTATCCAAGGAGCTGACTACTCTTGTTTTGTGATTCATGATTTCCCCTTCTAACATATGTATCTTCTATAGGATTTAAATTCAAAACCTAAAGGAATCTAGCTGGGCTTCACACGGTTAGACCAAAGATATGGTGGTCATATGTAAATCACTTCTACCTTATTTTTGCATATCAAGACATCTATCAAATTGATAAAATCTTTTACATTTACCCCTATTAAAAATTTTGGCTAAATTATACAAAACCTCTTGTACTTTGGATTAGTTGAATATAACCTCTTGACATTTCAAAGTTTAAATTAAACCCCTCTGACCTTTTATTTTTTAACCATTAAACCCCTTCCGTTAGATGACCGTTATCTTTTCAATGGAAATTGACACGTTAGATTATGAGATGACAAGTGGCATCTTGTATAAATTAATAATTTCATAAAACCATCCTGAGCTTTGAACAATTGTAGCTAATCCCCCTAAACTTCAATCAGTTATAAATAACCCCCTTAACATTTCAAAATTTAAATTTAACTCCCTTAAAGTTTTGATTTATGATAAATAAACCTAATGTTGTTACTTTAATCATCTTAATAAATTTATCAAGTTTTTTACTATCATTTTTTAATTAAAATAGTTTTCTTATACGACAAAATTAGAAGAATAATATTTAAAATATATAAAAATAAAAATGTCATCATTTATATAACATTTACTTATTTTTTTTTGGGTTAATCGAGCTTTGATAGTATAATATTATCAATATTTGTGTTAAATAGATTCTTGGACGATTGAGTATTGATAGTTTATATATTATATTTTTGTTAGAAGATAGCTCTTGCCCTGATTAATTTTTTATTAGTAATGCATTTTTTGTTTGAATTAGAAGTTCAACATTTATTTTATATTTTTCTAAATATATATTATTCTTATAATTTTTGTCATACAAAAGAACTATTTTAATTGACAAATGATAGTAACATTTTTAATAAATTTATCAAAATGATGTATAGTAACGACATGCGGTTTAATATTATAATCAAAATTTTTAAGGAATCAAATTTAAATTTTGAAATGTTAGGGGGTTATTTTTAATTGATTAAAGTTCAGGGGTTTTCTACAATTGTTCAAAGTTTAAAGGATTTTATAAAATTAGTAATTTATACAAGATGCCATGTAGCATGACACATGTCATCCTATAACCTAACGTGGCATTTTCTGTTAAGAACATAACGGTCACTTAATGGTAGAGGGTTAATAATTAAAAGATAAAAGATCAGGAGGGTTAAATTTAAACTTTGAAATATCAGAGGGGTTAGATGCAATTGATACATAATTTAGGAGGGTTTTGTATAATGTATAGCCTAAAAATTTGTATCCCTCCCTACCTTTAATTATATAACTAATATATAATTAAGTAATTTATTTATCTTTTTAATCTTCCTAATAAAAAACTGAAGACATTCCAAAAGTGGATCTAGTTTTTTTTTTAATTTAAAAAATCCTACTAAAAAATATGATAACTAACATGGATTAAAAGGGTCTAGTTTTTTTTTTTAATTTAAAAAATCCTACTAAAAAATATGATAACTAACATGGATTAAAAGGGTCCGGTGGATGTAATATAGGTATGTCACCTTTGCATATTTGATAAATAAATATTGATTGTTAAGGCTAGTTAATAGATGGATAAAACTGTCCCCTTTTTAAATTTACAAGGCATACTTGCTCTCTCAAAAAACTTTCAAGTGCTCAATGCCTACATATAAAAACTTCTGGAGCATTTAAGCCCTTTTATGTAATATCCTGATTTATTTTTAGGATTTAAATAAGAAAAAAAAATAGACATTATCCATTATTATTATTATTATTATTATTATTATTATTATTCAATCTCCAGCTCACCAAAACGCAATAGGGATATTGAAGAGATAATGTTAGTGAAAAGTTGAACACAATATCCTTCCACCATGCTTCTCCAGCACCACGCCATAAACTTTTGTGTATTCCCATCTCGGACTGGACCCTTTTATAAGCTATACTCTGTTTAAGGAACCATTAAACAGGGAGAGAGAGGAACCGAGAGACTGAAAAGTAAGAGGAGGATCCAAGCTCAAGAGTCGCAGCCTCCATCGGTGTTCTCCTTCTGAACCAAAACGACGTCGAGAGAGAGAGAGAGAGAGAGAGAGAGCGTGAAAGGGAAGGAGAGAGAGAGCCTGTTCCTTGCTCTGCATAGCGTTGCTGTAACAGGGGGTGGTTCCAACTGGACTTTCACCGTAAAAGCAGCAAACAGAGGTAATCACCGGACCTAGTTTTTCCTCTTAGCTCCATGAGTCTCCTAAGTAGAACGCCACACACTTAGAAAAGAGAAACAGAAACTTGCTGTTAAGAAAATACATGAGTTTTGCTTTATATATTGCTGCATGTTATTCTGAATATTGAACATATGAAGTTTCATGTTGCATACGCAAATATTAAACGGTACAGATTGGTTATGGCTGAACATAAGAAATCGTTGTTTCAGTATGCCACGTTAAAAACGCATGTTTCGGATGACTTCATGTGTTTTTTTCAATCTGGTTGGATCATAACCTGAACCTACAGACTCCCTTTAAAAGTGTTAGAGTCTAGTTAAAGAATGAAAAGAGCTTAGGGAAGTTTAAATGAAGTGCAAAACGTGAATGATAAACTGCTGTCATTTGCTGAAAATGAATTTTAGCTACTGGAACAGTGATTTTCGAGTAAGGAAAAATTAGGGCAAATGAACTCATTTGAATCTGAATTTTTGTGGACATATAGTACACATAATAATCTGTACATCAAGCTTTGGAACACCTAAAACGGACGTGTAGAATGGGAGTTATGATTTTTCAAAGTTGGATTAAAAACCTGCAAAATTTTCGGTAGGGTTCTGAAACATCAAAATGACGAAGCAGTTCGGACCCAGTAAAAATTTGAGTTTTGATCTGAAATTTTTACAGTAGAAAATAGACTCCTTAAGGTTTAAAATAAGCTTTGGTTCACCCTAAACGGAGATCTACAACTCCAGTTATGAATTTTGGAAGTTGAGTCAAAAATCTGCAGAATTTCTGGTTTGTTTCTGGTGTCAGTGGATGGCGTTGGATTTCGAACTGAACAAACAAAATCATAAAATTGTGATATTTTCCAGTTAAATAGTAGACACATAGAGGTTTAATTTGATAGGTAATTCGTCAAATTCCGATGAGAATCGAGGGAGATATAATTTTCCAAATTTTAGCCAAAATCTGAAATGTTTTCTCCAACTTTTGGTGACCAGCGATTTTTGAGCTTGATTTTGAAATGGCAAACGTTTGAGTTTAATCTTGAAATTTTTATAGTAAATAGTAGACATCTCAACCTTTCCAAAAAGCCAAAGAACACCTGAATCGGACGTGTAGATGGGGAGATATGATTTTCCGAAGTTTAACCAAAAATCTGGACGAATTTTGTGTTCCAGGAATGGTGATCATCTTATAGCATGTGTTTGAACTTTTGAATTAGGAGCGGCGTAATAATAATTAGCTTTGGCGAGAGGTAACCACTTTCCACTTTTTATGGATATTGATATGTTGCTTGTGAGTGTTTGTGAAATGATTGTAAATATTTTAATAGAAATTGCCTTGTGGAACTTTATGATTTGAATTATGAATATAAATACATAATTACTTATTCATGTATAAGAATTGTTCATTTTAATATCATGATATTTATCATATCTACTATTTCATGTATAAGAATGGTTCATTTTAATATCATGATATTTATTCTGATAATTATGGTAAGGGTTGAATTGGGAAGATGGAGTATTTTATTCCACCACGTGGTGAGGCCTCCATTAATGCATGATGGTTGGCTTTCTATTGTCTCATATGTTCAGAAAGGGACGGGCCCACTAATTCAATAAGGGCATACGACACCCCACATGTTCATTAAGGGGAAAAGGCCCATGGTCTGGGACATGTGCTCTGAGGATTTTGGCCGGTCCTCATCACATGATCAGAGAGCTTTTTGAGTTACCAGTAACATGGATGTAACTTAGCCCATGGGTCTAGTCGGAGGAAATAAGGCGGTTCGGTTGGATTGGTGGGAGGCAATTTGGGAATTGTTTTAATGAGACCTATGATACATAATTTCGATATAGTATTTAAAATATAAATTTTGTGACATTATATTGATAATTTATACTTTTAATACCTGGTTATATAAACTGTTCCACTTGGCACCTCATTAGTACATATTAGTATTCGTAATAAGTTGGATTGATGGTTACCCACATTTTTCAGGTGATAGCTCTCGTCCAGGTCCATCAGGGAAGACGCAAGAAGCTTAAACTACTTCTGCTGGAAGTAGTACTTCTGTCTTTTTGGTTTATGTGGGATGAAAGTATATTGCCACGTTAGGGCTCATACTGCATACTCTGATTTACATTTGCATATTTTAATTCAATAATGGACATTACTTCGTTGTTAATGAACCTTTAATTACTTATTATGTTAAGTAAATTTTTGGGATGTTACAAATTTGGTATCAGAGCGTATGATTCTGATAACAATCATGCATGCACTACACTTAGTGGCAATATACAACATTCACATATGCCTTCCCTGTTTAGTGTTCTGTTGTGTTGTTTTATCACTCACTTAATATGGTGGGTTTCATCCTTTGGTGGGGAGAATGGTAGATACACGAAGGATCATTTCGCCGTTTATTCACCTCCAGACGCTCCTGAGACACTACTGTCTCAAGAAAACGAAGCTCTTTTACATCGATACACCAATGTCTCAAGATGACGAGACTCTTTTCTTTGGTTCAAAGATACGTTAATGACTGTCATGGATGCACGGTTTCAACAGCTGAGGAGGATTTTCAAGAGAAGATAAGAGAGAAAGGAGGTATTCCCATGCCAATGAATAATGACGTACTCGAGTCTAGTATAGAGGTATCACAAAGAGCTGAGCCGGGTGGCTCAATTGATCATGAAGAAGCTATTAAGAGTAATGGGGGTAAAGCATCATCGCAACTCAACCTTGAAGACCTAGCTAACAACAAGGTTTGAAAGGATGTTCATTAGCACAATCCTGAGAAATTTAATGGAGAATTGGATCCATTGAAGGTTGAGGCTTAAGAGATAGATAAAGTGGCAGAATAAGGATTATAATGCTAACTTTAGGGCTTCTGATATGGAGATAGGATATAATTTAATTCCCTACTTTGTGTTATGGGAATATATAGGAAGTTGGTATAGTATGGTCTAAATCCTATTAGGATTCTGAGGATAAGTGTGCTTAAGGAAGATAAATCTCGGGATGGGCGACCTCCTGGGAAGTATTATAAGAATTTAAGATTCCTTTGATTTAAGGTCTTAGTACTTTAAGGTACGACATAGAGATGCTGTGAGGATGCTAGGTTGAATAAGGAAATGATTGAGACTGGACTTGAACCTAATACAAAATTGAAATAGTGCCTAGGTCAAAGTGTGAATGAGGTTGCATTAAGGTTCCAATACATGAGAATAGGAATCCTATTAATATTGAATGGTGAATTAGATCGAAATGTGATTAAGGTTGTCTTAAGGTTTTAGTACTCGAAGGTAGAAACCCTGTAAGTATTGATTGATATGGTGCTATGAGCAATGCTTTGGGTATGATTGAGGGTTGTCGATTAGATGAAAGAATAATGTTAGAATAGGCTCTTGTGATATTGAGGACTGAAATGGATTTAGAACCTTGTGTGTTGTGTTTTGGTTATGAAGATGACATTTGAATGTTTCAAGGTTTAAACTAGAAATGAGAATTGTAATCCTAGTTTGTATATTGGGTATTATTGAGGTAATATGATTTCTTGGTCCAAACTATGTTCTGGATTGTGAATCTGATAATTACGTTGTTTGGGGTTATTTGAGGATCAAACTATGAATTGTGATATAAAGATCTAACTTGACAGTTGAATGATTCTTACATGTGTGAATCGACCCGAATGAATTGAGGTATTAGGATATGGTGCCAAGTGAATTGAATCACTTAAGGTAGTAGAGTGTGGCACCAACGTATATGAGGTATCTAGAGGTTACTAGCTGCTAGGGGATGATTTTAATATCTAAAAAAAAAAGAAAAAAAAAGAAAAAAAAATGATTGAGAGTAGAAACCCTGATAATAATGACTGATGTTGTGTCATTAGCACGTTATTGGAGGTATGTTTGAGGATAAGCACCTATTTGATATGGGGTATTTTGAGGTTGTTGGTTGCTGTATCAGCTTAGGGAAAGATCTCGAATATAGAATATTCCCTTAAAGTTATAAATGAGAGTTAGTTCCTTAATAGAACCGTATGATAGCTATAACCTGAGAGGTGTTATACATGATGACCTTCTAAGGACAATTGTCTAATTCTTGGTTATGTTTGAAAACTAGAATGTTGAATTTGCCAATGCACCTGCTAATTTTGTGAAAAACTTTTGAAATAGAGTTTTCTAAAAAAAAAAAAAAATGCTTTCAACCGAAATTGAGACTAGGGTAGTGGTCGCTATTGGAATTATGCCTCATAAAAGGTTTTGGTGGGGCTCAGGTTTAAAATTGAATTTTGAACTATGTGGTGTAAGGCAATACGAAACTGGAAGAGGTCAAAAACTGTTGTAGAAATACTCAGTTTGTTGGGTCTTGCCAGCTATGTTTAAAAATATTTGAAATTTTGGGCTAGTTATAAAGCTCATTTAAATTGAAAATTTGTTGGATGTGACATGAGAGGTTGACACTTGCACCTATGGTGAATATTCCCAATCTAAGTAGTTCCACCTTAGAGGGGCGTGCATTTTGTTTTATGGAACTGGCACTAGCCGTGATTAAGAACTGGTCAGCTGGGAAAGCGGTGCACAGTGGTGGCCGTGATTATGGACTGGCTTGACTGGGAAAGCGGTAAGGAGCCTTTATTGGAAATGTTAGTATGGATACTGGGTCCCTTATAGGGGGATGGAAATTCTCCCATATCGGTCAGCAGACACGTTGCCACTTCAGTGGTTTGGGTATGAAAGGATTGGGATATGCCGTTGTACTAAAAGGTTGAAGTGGTGGTGAGAATTTTCAAATGTTGAATTTTGTGAAATGAATTATTCCATTGTGTGTTACCGGCAGAAAATGTGTTTCTTGAATTTAGGCTGGAAAAGGATGTATTTTCTCAAAATTGGGCTGGCAGCGATTATGGTTTATTGAAAATGAAAAAAAAAAATGTTTTGTGCAATTATAAAAATGTACTGTGACCACTGAAATTTTTTTTTTAATATTTGAAAATTTTGAAGTTTATGTAATAACATAGGGAAATAAAAAGCAATGGCGTCATTGCCATTTGCTAATGTATTGAAATGAAAAGCGGTGCAGTTGGCAATTGGGTTGAAACAGGGACAGAAACTGTTAGAATGGTCTAGAGATTTGAACCGGGTAGATAAGAAATGCTAGCATGCTAAGCAAAGGTGGTATGAGAGCCGAAGATGAGGAAGCGCAGACACGGAGTAAATGAACAGAGATTCAAGGCAATAAGACCCGGTATGCAAGTTTGCACGGGGCCGTATCCCTGTGTTGTGAGACCTATGTGTTTAGTGCTGTGTGAAATGTTGATTGCATAGTGACTTTAAATAAATATGTCTAGGATACATTTTGAGGTTGGCAAAACATTCAATCTGTACCAAGTGATAGATAAGGAACGTTAGCTTGAGGGTAATTCCTTAGGTAGTAAGTTTAGAAATCCAGTGTTGTGGTAGTAAAATGCGTCGAAAGGCTAGCAAATGATAAGCCGAGAAGACTATTCAGACACTCAAGGACATGTTAAGAGCTTGCGCCATCGAGTTCTCAGGTAGCTGGAACAAGCACTTGCCATTGGCAGAATATGCATACAATAATAGTTACCATGCCAGTATTCAAATGGCACCTTTTGAGGCTTTGTATGGCCGGAAGTGCAGATCGCCATTGTGTTGGACCGAATTGAGCGAAAGAACTATCATCGGACCAGATTTGGTGGATAAAACATCACGGAAGATTGAGACGATACGACAGAAATTGTTGACAGCTCAGAGCCGACAGAAGAGTTATGCGGATCGTCGGAGAAGGCCATTAGAGTTTAGCGTGGGAGATCATGTTTTCTTGAAGGTTTCACCCTTGACAGGTATAGGGAGGTCTATTAAGGCAAAGAAGTTGACTCCACGGTTCATAGGGCCGTATGAGATTTTGGAGCGAATTGGGCCTGTTGCCTACCGGATCGCCTTGCCTCCACACTTATCTCAAGTGCACGATGTGTTCCATGTGTCACAGTTGAAGAAGTATCATCCAGATCCGTCTCATGTCATTGAACCTGAGGAAGTCGAGTTGAGAGAGAACTTGACTTATATAGCAAAACCAGAGAGAATCTTAGATGTCCGGGACAAGCAACTGAGGAAGAAAACCATTCGACTTGTGAAAGTCTTATGGAGGGGTATGACACCCGGAGATGCAACTTGGGAAACAGAGGAAAGAATGCGTCGAGACTTTCCGAACTTGTTTGCTTAGGTGTGTAGTTGTACTTGTCTTGATCGAATTAGTGCATTTATGGTTGTGTTAAGTCAATGTTTGAATTTGTGTGACATAGTGATATTTTGTTTTGATGTGTCTCATGCCAAATTATATTGGTAGTGTTGTCTTGACTTTGTTGATATATGATAAAAGCTTAAAATATGGATTAGCTTCCATAATGACTTGTTAGGAATTTTGGGGACAAAATTCTATTTAGGTGGGGAGAAATGTAATATCCTGATTTATTTTTAGGATTTAAATAAGAAAAAAAAATAGACATTATCCATTATTATTATTATTATTATTATTATTATTATTATTCAATCTCCAGCTCACCAAAACGCAATAGGGATATTGAAGAGATAATGTTAGTGAAAAGTTGAACACAATATCCTTCCACCATGCTTCTCCAGCACCACGCCATAAACTTTTGTGTATTCCCATCTCGGACTGGACCCTTTTATAAGCTATACTCTGTTTAAGGAACCATTAAACAGGGAGAGAGAGGAACCGAGAGACTGAAAAGTAAGAGGAGGATCCAAGCTCAAGAGTCGCAGCCTCCATCGGTGTTCTCCTTCTGAACCAAAACGACGTCGAGAGAGAGAGAGAGAGAGAGAGAGAGCGTGAAAGGGAAGGAGAGAGAGAGCCTGTTCCTTGCTCTGCATAGCGTTGCTGTAACAGGGGGTGGTTCCAACTGGACTTTCACCGTAAAAGCAGCAAACAGAGGTAATCACCGGACCTAGTTTTTCCTCTTAGCTCCATGAGTCTCCTAAGTAGAACGCCACACACTTAGAAAAGAGAAACAGAAACTTGCTGTTAAGAAAATACATGAGTTTTGCTTTATATATTGCTGCATGTTATTCTGAATATTGAACATATGAAGTTTCATGTTGCATACGCAAATATTAAACGGTACAGATTGGTTATGGCTGAACATAAGAAATCGTTGTTTCAGTATGCCACGTTAAAAACGCATGTTTCGGATGACTTCATGTGTTTTTTCAATCTGGTTGGATCATAACCTGAACCTACAGACTCCCTTTAAAAGTGTTAGAGTCTAGTTAAAGAATGAAAAGAGCTTAGGGAAGTTTAAATGAAGTGCAAAACGTGAATGATAAACTGCTGTCATTTGCTGAAAATGAATTTTAGCTACTGGAACAGTGATTTTCGAGTAAGGAAAAATTAGGGCAAATGAACTCATTTGAATCTGAATTTTTGTGGACATATAGTACACATAATAATCTGTACATCAAGCTTTGGAACACCTAAAACGGACGTGTAGAATGGGAGTTATGATTTTTCAAAGTTGGATTAAAAACCTGCAAAATTTTCGGTAGGGTTCTGAAACATCAAAATGACGAAGCAGTTCGGACCCAGTAAAAATTTGAGTTTTGATCTGAAATTTTTACAGTAGAAAATAGACTCCTTAAGGTTTAAAATAAGCTTTGGTTCACCCTAAACGGAGATCTACAACTCCAGTTATGAATTTTGGAAGTTGAGTCAAAAATCTGCAGAATTTCTGGTTTGTTTCTGGTGTCAGTGGATGGCGTTGGATTTCGAACTGAACAAACAAAATCATAAAATTGTGATATTTTCCAGTTAAATAGTAGACACATAGAGGTTTAATTTGATAGGTAATTCGTCAAATTCCGATGAGAATCGAGGGAGATATAATTTTCCAAATTTTAGCCAAAATCTGAAATGTTTTCTCCAACTTTTGGTGACCAGCGATTTTTGAGCTTGATTTTGAAATGGCAAACGTTTGAGTTTAATCTTGAAATTTTTATAGTAAATAGTAGACATCTCAACCTTTCCAAAAAGCCAAAGAACACCTGAATCGGACGTGTAGATGGGGAGATATGATTTTCCGAAGTTTAACCAAAAATCTGGACGAATTTTGTGTTCCAGGAATGGTGATCATCTTATAGCATGTGTTTGAACTTTTGAATTAGGAGCGGTGTAATAATAATTAGCTTTGGCGAGAGGTAACCACTTTCCACTTTTTATGGATATTGATATGTTGCTTGTGAGTGTTTGTGAAATGATTGTAAATATTTTAATAGAAATTGCCTTGTGGAACTTTATGATTTGAATTATGAATATAAATACATAATTACTTATTCATGTATAAGAATTGTTCATTTTAATATCATGATATTTATCATATCTACTATTTCATGTATAAGAATGGTTCATTTTAATATCATGATATTTATTCTGATAATTATGGTAAGGGTTGAATTGGGAAGATGGAGTATTTTATTCCACCACGTGGTGAGGCCTCCATTAATGCATGATGGTTGGCTTTCTATTGTCTCATATGTTCAGAAAGGGACGGGCCCACTAATTCAATAAGGGCATACGACACCCCACATGTTCATTAAGGGGAAAAGGCCCATGGTCTGGGACATGTGCTCTGAGGATTTTGGCCGGTCCTCATCACATGATCAGAGAGCTTTTTGAGTTACCAGTAACATGGATGTAACTTAGCCCATGGGTCTAGTCGGAGGAAATAAGGCGGTTCGGTTGGATTGGTGGGAGGCAATTTGGGAATTGTTTTAATGAGACCTATGATACATAATTTCGATATAGTATTTAAAATATAAATTTTGTGACATTATATTGATAATTTATACTTTTAATACCTGGTTATATAAACTGTTCCACTTGGCACCTCATTAGTACATATTAGTATTCGTAATAAGTTGGATTGATGGTTACCCACATTTTTCAGGTGATAGCTCTCGTCCAGGTCCATCAGGGAAGACGCAAGAAGCTTAAACTACTTCTGCTGGAAGTAGTACTTCTGTCTTTTTGGTTTATGTGGGATGAAAGTATATTGCCACGTTAGGGCTCATACTGCATACTCTGATTTACATTTGCATATTTTAATTCAATAATGGACATTACTTCGTTGTTAATGAACCTTTAATTACTTATTATGTTAAGTAAATTTTTGGGATGTTACATTTTACCCTACAATTGATTAAAAGATGACTTGAAGTTTATCGCATGCTTCTCTATACTTTCAATAAGGGCAGATTTAAAAAATTGTTTCATTCCTAGACAAAGTTAATTAGTCAACTGTTTTTCCTTAATTCCAGTATCGATGTTAATTAATTAGAGGTTACTTATAATATTGGTATGAAAGAGTAGTAATATAATTCACTAATGCATGTGGGTTACGTTAGGGACAGGGGAGTGGAAACACCACAAACAAAAGGGAGGGGAGTTGAAGAGTCTTGTTGAGATCAATCTTGACATCCGTGAAGTCAGGCTTTGCAAGCAATTGGCACAGACAAATATGGTTGCTATCGATAAAACCTGCAAGCTCTCCACAAAATGCTTCCTCTACCATTGCTCCCACCTTCATGATTCATCAATCGTGTATTCTTTGTTAATACTAAACCAATTTTTTCCCAAACATTTCCTAAAAAATGTTTTAAATTTAATAAAATCTTTTACATTTACAAATAATTCCCACACCCTCTCATCACACCCCTCTTTAATAGAAATTAAATAGAAAAAATATCATTAACTACCCTACTAGTGACTTATATTTAATATCAAGTTTTTCTCACACAAATGACTTATATATTGAACCAGAATAATATAAGAGTAGAGTAAAGAACTGAATTTTAATCTAACCACTTGAACACACTTGTTCAAACCAGAAGAATTCCTTCCACTCACAACAAACACATGACTTGGTTATCTATATATATATAGAAAAAGAGGATGGGAATCCATAAAATCATAAATGATGCCTCCATAGAAGTTTGAATATTCCTAACGGATACTCTAGGGTGCCATATCACTTCTTTTTTTTTATATGTTGCTGTCAAATTAGACATTTAAAACATTTTTGGACCTACCTTCAACAAATCCTTCCAACAAAAATAAATAAATAAATAAATAAGAGAAATTATTGAACTTTGTGTGTTAATTTCTTTTGTTGAGAAGAATCATATGTAGTTGAAGGCCAAAAAAGAAAAAAGAAAGAAAATCAAATAAGGGGGAAAAAAAGTGAACGAGAAGCAAAGATTCAATAATGAGTCGTATAGAGCTAGCTTGAATATAACTCATTGGGATACAGTAGCATTTTTTACATATGTTCCTTGAAAAGGTCTTGCAAGGATCAGTTCATATCATACAAGCAAGGTTGGTACATACATTGTATATCGTCCAAGTCATCTCTTATCCATGATTGGCTCCTTACCTTACCAACCTTTCCCTACAAGAAACATAAATAACAGCAAAAAAGGTTTGTTCATAATAATAATGTTAAATTAAATTATCCATAAATTTCTTCTAATGTAACTAATTAATTAAAGATGCGTGATGGAGTAAAGGTGAATTAATGATCAGTCCTAGGTTGTAATGGAAGGACTTAGGGTTAGTTTGGTAGATACGAATCACTGAGACACCAGACAAAAAAGAAAAAGAAAAATCTTCACTCCATTAATAGTTGAGTAGGTTAAAAAACAAAAAAAGTTAAAGCCTTCAAATTTTATACTCCCTCCTATGCTTGATATAATAGCTGGTTTATTATTATTTTTTTGTGAGAATAAGAAAGTTAAATTAATTATTTAATTATAGCATATGTTATTATATATTAGTTTATAAGTCAGATAAATTAATTTAAAGAAAAATGATAAATATAAATACTTTAATATAACTTATTTACCCCTTCTAACAAAAATCAATTGGCTCTAATATTAAGAACTTGAGGTAATATATGAAAAAAAAAAGGTGAGGGAGTATGTCCTTTATGTGTTTGGTTTGAAGGGAGGGGAGCTTTCCTCTTTAGTGTGAAAAGTCAGATATAACCATGATGTGAAATGTTTGCATTACTAAAAAAGGTTTTTACTTCCCTAAAAAGTGTCCTTTTTTAAAAAAAATAAAGTAAAAAATAAAGGCGGTAGCATTTTTATAATTATATGTGAGAAAGTTGACTTTTGGCATTTAAACTTTGAATTCAGACTCCAAAAGCAACACTTTTGGTATGTAAGTTCAAAATTTAGACGCCAAAAGCATCATTTTGGTGTCTAATTTTGAACTTAAATGCCATTAATTCATTTTATCTCTCCGCCTTTGATAGATTCTCATTCTCTCATTCATCCATCTCTTCGCCTTCGATCCATTCCCATTTCTCATTCATCCATCTCATTCCCATTCATTTATCGTGGTGCTCCTCGACTCACGTCTCCTTCACGTGTGGCCTCCGATATGCTCCTCTGCTCCCATCTCTAATGGCGTCAACAAGATCTGCGAGACGATGAGGATGACATCGTGTGCTCCTTCGCTCTCATCTCCTTCACGTCTCGCAGATATGCTCCATCGCGGTGCTCCTACGCCCCATCTCCTCAGATTTCCGAGATGACAAGGACGACATTGTCTGCTCCTTGGATTTCAACTCCGACCACTTGATCTGTTTTGTGGTACTTGAGATTTTGTGTTTTTGTTGCGATTTTGCCATTTGTTTTGATTCTCGATCTATTTCTGCGATTTTGCTTTTGAGATTTTGCATTTTTGTTTCTTTATATCGTCTGAGCTTCATCTGCGCTTTTGTTTCTTGTGTTTTTGTTTTTGCAAGTTTGCATTCTTTCAATCCGTCTATCTTCGGCGTCGGCACCAGATCAAAATGCATTTTTGCTCTTTTTTTTTTTGAAAAAAAACTTATGGTGTCCTAATTTAGCTTTAAGGCTTACATATATAACTTTATTTCACTTTAAAAAAAATCAGAAATCAGAAATTACATTGTAGTATTAAAGGATAAAATGAAATTTTGTTTTGATGGTGACTGAAATGCCCTTCATTAGTTTTTTACAAGTGTACGTATGCAATTTTACAATGATCATAGCAAAATTCCTAAGTATACACATAAAAATTTACAACTCTCATTTTACATTATAAGTCATAACAGTTGATATAAAATCTTACAAGCGAACATGAATTTACAAGTACATATAATCATTTTAACAATTAACAACTAAAAAATTTACAAGTGTACATATACAAATTTGTAGCCCTTAATTTATAACAACTAGTTCAAAAATTTGCAAGTGTTCATGTGTGAATTTATATGTACATATAAGCATTTTAACAATTAACAATAATAAAATAACAAGTGTTCACATAAAGAAAGACCATATTAGTGATTGATTAAAACATAATTTCACTTTCATCTTTCCTTTGATACTACAATGTAATTTCATAATCTTTTGATCATTATTTGAAATGAAGTTGCATCGGGTAGTTAAGTAAATTCACTCAAAGTAATATGATGAGAGTTATCTTTTATTTGGGGTTGAAAATAATTGAATTGAGCCAATTAATTGACAATACCACCCTTAAATAACATTGAGAGTCTGTATTTTATGGGGGAAAATCTGACTTTTGATCCAACTAAAGTCAATCCATTAGTGTTTAACTTAGTGCAACTTAATTTCCATAAATTAAACTACTTCAAATGTTTGTGCCTACATTTCAAAAAAAAAAAACTATAAGCATGAAAGTTATTTTTTTAACATACCACTCTGATCTTATTTATAAGTCCCTTTTAGCCAAAAAATTTTTGTCCTATTTATAAGTCTTTTTTAACCAAATAAATGAAATTGTGACAATTTTGCTTATATTTGTACCAATAAAAATAGAGAGAGAAGAAAAAGTTAAAAGGTACCCAATCATAAATTAGGGTAAAGTTGAAAATTTACTCCATAATCATTGAGTTACCTATCACTCCTTGTCATGTGGGATTTGGTCAAAAGGGACTTATAAATAGAATCAGAGTGGTAAGTAGCTAACGTTTTGAACGGTAAAAATAATGGCCCTATTTGGAGAGAGAGTTAAGGTAGCTTTAAGTAAAAAAAAAAAAGGCTAGAAAAAGGTAGGAGTAGAAAAAAAAAAACCTTAATTGGGGTATTTGGTTATAGCTTTAAGTCTATCGAGCTTTTGTTTTAAAAAAAAGCTTTTCTTTTTAAAAAAAAAGTTCCTAAAAGTCAGTTTAAGAAAAAGCTACATATGGCAGCTTTTAGGAAAAAGCCCTTAACTTTTTAACATGAGTCTCGCCACTTCTACCACCATCGATTCAAAACAAATAATACTTATAACCTGACTTTTTTTTTTTTCTATCGGGCTTCTACAAAAATCAGATAGAAAATAAGTCATTGCTTCCACCTCTAACCAAAACAAGCCTAATATAGATTTGGTTGTACCAATTTAAAGTTCAACAGCTAACTTTTAATTGAGTCAAAATTACAGGGCTACAAAGAACAAATAATTAATTTATTTTAATTTTATGAATAAAATAAAATACTATTTCTTGCCTAGGATTAAAATAATGAGAAGGAGTAATATATATTAGTTGTAAGAAGGAAAAGGGGAAAAAGGGAAGGGATGTTGGGACCTAACTTAGCGGGCAAGCACCAAGGAAATTGGTTCGAAGAGAGTTGAGTTGGTTCATCATGATTGATGCGCAACGTAATCGTAAAGGTATCATTAATGTCATGTTTCAATGCCCACTCAAATTATCTGGATGCCACAATAAAAGAAAGGGATCATACGTTTTTTAATTCAATTATTATTTTTATTTTTATTCTTCTAAATCTGTAATTGTATTTGCAATGAATTGGCGACGATGGAAGAGAAACAAGAGAGGTGGGGACCATACAAAAGCTACCCCACTCCACTAATTATTTTCGAGTATAATTTCTTCCCAAAAAAAAAAATTTCTACATGTCAGAATCCCTGCATGTCTCATGAATGCGTCGGGTTTCTCTCCCTTTCAACCCCCTCATCATCCCTCTCAGGCGCATCTCGGTCGTTCATTCCGTGATCCAACGGCCGAGATTAAAAAAAACAAAAATTTTGTTTTTTTTTAAATCTCGGCCGTTGGATCACGGAATGGACGGCCGAGATCGGACTGTGAGGGATGAGGAGAAAAACTGAAAATGAGAGGATCTGGTTCCCTCATGAATAGCTGCATTCGTATGTTTTAAACTACCCTTTTTTATTAAAAAAGAGAGATAGAATGTTTTTTTTTAAAAAAATTATAATACAGGCAAACCAAAACTTAAAAAGGAAAAAGAACTAGATTATAAAATTAGCCTTTAATACAACCAAATAAAAGAAACTAGCTAGGGACGACAAGATCGCAAATCCTTCAAAATCATATCAAGGCAATCTTTGCTGATTATAGGAGTCATAACCATTTCGGCACCAACAACATCGCTATGACCCTATTTATAGTACTACCTCAGGTCCTAATTATAAGAGCTAGTTGACTTTCTTTGGAGAGATTAAGGAAGTTAAATAAATTACTTAATCATTTCATATGTTGTATATTCTTGGATTATATATTAGTTTATTAGTTAAATTAATTAGTTTGAAGAAAAAATAAAAATAAAAATACTCTAAAGTAATTTAGTTAGCTTCCTTAATCTCTCCAAAAAAGTCAACTAGCTCTTATAATTAGGACCGGAGGGAGTACTCTGTATGCAAAGAATATTACTCCCTCCCCTCTTATATTATAGGGTGAATTTGACTTTTTTTTTTATAGAAATTTTGGAAGTTAATTAAATTATTTTATAGTATTTTTATTTTTTCAAACTAATTAGTTTGACTAATAAACTAATATACTGTATCATTTAAAGATGCACAACATATTACATAATTAAGTAACTTATTTAATCTTCTTAATCTCTCCAAAAAAATTAACTCAGTCTTATAATTAAGACCAGAGGTAGTAGGAGTATTACCTTGAGAGGAAAATATATGGGAAAATTTGCAATTGAAAATTTGCTTGGGGAATGGTCCCTAGAATTATGAGGTCTTTCAGCGTAAATAAGAAATAAGAATGAAGGGTGAAGCGAGCCGTTTCTTAATAACCATAATATGTTTTGTGAATTTAATTTCAATAATGTTTTTTTTTTAATGTTTATATTGTTTTGAATTATGTTTAATTCTTAGGACAATGGTAAGCCTTCTTACTCGATCGATTTCCCTGTTTTCTGCCATGGCTAAGCATTAAAAATTAAGTTGTTTAAGGTCGCATGATTTTAAGTAAGGTTTATTCTTTTTTACCTTAGTGTTTTTTTAACCAAATTTCTACCTTAGTTGAACGTCTTTTGAAAATGTGGAAAATCTCCTTCTTCTTTTTTTACTATGGTAAATATTTGTAATTAGTTTATTCTTATCATACCATAGTAGTAATTAATGAATTAATAAATTGTTTTGAAATAGTTAAATATATGGTGAAAAGGACACTGACGACTTTTACTTGAACTATCCTGGTGGGCGTGTCAATAGAAGGCCGAAGGCCTTTAGGTGATGCGTGTGAATTTTAATTGTTAATTGTGGATCCCTGTTAACTACTCTTTTATATCCTTAATATAAGACATATTTAGTTAATTTGATTAGATTAAAAAAATTAGTTAAGTTAATTAATATGACATATATTTTTTAACACACTGTAATTATCTTCCTTAATTTCCTCTTTTCCTCTTCCTTGATTATTGTTGAGGGAGTATCATTAAAGATAAATAAAAAAAAAATTGATAAATATGAAAACTATATCTTATATTTTGAATAAAAATCAAGTCTTTAAATATATTTTATATTAGAGACTAGATGAAGTATTTCGACTTTTTTTTTTTTTGATAAAGAAGTATTTCGAAATTGTTAGTTATGAATTATGTATATTTTGAGAAAGTTGTTTTTTTAAAAAAAAATTAAAATTTTAAGAAAGTTTTGTTTGTTTTTTTTTTTTTGTTATAAAGAAAGTTTTGGAGGGTTCGGCATCAGTCCTCCACCAAGACCAGGACACGGAAAATTTTGGGAAAGTTGTTAAATGAGTATTTGCATAAAAGAGTTTTGATATTGGGCTTGAAGTTAAATACTACTCTATTAATTATGGGTTTGGAGAAGTTTAAAGCCCAAATTGTCAATTTTATTCATTGTTGTAAAGATAAGTTTTGTTTTTCCTTTATTAAAAAAAAAAGTTTTGTTTTTTGTAACCACGCTAGGTGGGTCGAGTATTCTTCTAACATGATGTGATATATAAATTAATTTGAACCAGCATTACTAGTAGTTCAGTGGTATTGGGATTCATTTCCCCCCTCCCGGTCTTAGGTTTGATCCCCCTTCCCCTATCACCTTGTATAAAAAAAAAAAAAATTGAAGTGTTTTATTATCTATGTTAGTTTTTAAATGATTAACCTTACTCGTTCCTATCATGAATAAATTATTTAAGTGGTTTCAATAATGATAGGCGTTTTCAAATGACTTGGTTTAATTCTTTTCTATCACGGTTAATTGTTATTTTTGTTGAGGAACTCATTATAATTATGATATTTCCTCCGGTCTATAATATAAGTTGCTTTTAGAAAAATGATTTAGAGCCCGTTTGGATCCTCTTATTTTTAGCTTAAAAGTTACTTTTAAGCTAAAGCTAAAAAAAAAGAGCTTCTAAAAATAAGCTAGGAGAGATTATATAAATTTTAGAGTTTAAAAGTTACTTAGAAGCTGAAATTAAAAATAAGTTGTTTGATAAAATTTTTGTCATAAGCACTTTTTTTAATAAAAATTATCATAAAAGGTATATTATAAAAGGGTGGTGGCGGCGGTGGTGGCGGCAATGGTCGTGGTGGTGGTGGCGGCAGTTGGGGGGGCCGGTGGTGGTGGTGACAGCAGTGGTGCTGGCGGTGGGGGCGGCGACAGTGGGGGGTGGTGGTGGTGGTGGGAGTGGCGGCAGTGGTGGCGGCGGTAGGGGGCGGCGGCGGTGGGGTGGCAGTGGCGGTGGTAGTGGTGGCCGTGGCGGTGACCGTCGTGTTCAATCAAGAAATTACGGATTCTCTTTTCTCTTTTCTTTTTTCTTTTTAAAAAAGAGCTTATAAAAAAAGAGCTTTATAAGCTCCTATGATGAGCTTATTTTTAAGCTCTTTCTTTATTATAAAATAAACTCTTATATTATAAGAGCTTATTTTAAATTCTGTTTAGCCTAGCTTATACTTATAAGTAGATTATAAGCAAAAAATAAGTTAGGCCAAATAGGCACTTAGTTCATAATATAGGTCATTTGGAGTGCAATTAATACTTACTCCTATGGTTCTATATATAGAGAAGAGAAAGAAGCTTTTTGTGTTCAATTTAAGGCGCCTCGTTAAAATTTTGAGGTGAATGTACAATCTAACCATTTACTTATTATTATGTTGCCTTTATTTTCATTTGATTTTATGTATATTAAATAGAGATAAAACTGGACAGTTGTTGAATTTTATGGTTGTATTAACATATTTTTAAGGGATTTTTTTTAAAAAAATCTATGTGAAAAATGTTGGAAGTGCCTCATGAATAAGATAAGAGGAATATTTGTCAATTTTTTCATTATAAGTAATGTTTAAATATGACTCTCTGTATTTTTCATTCTCCTTAAAAAGCCTCATTTAATTTAGGTAATGTTGATTTGTTTTCCCCCCAATTTAAGACAAATCTAATGAGTTAACTATCATTTTTTTTTTTTTGGTTATGATAGATAGTTGAAGTTACTTAGTCCTATTTATAAGTCATATTTAACCAAAAAATTTAGTTCTATTTATAACTCCATCTTTACCAAATAAATGAGATTGTGACAATATTACCCATATTAATTGTACCAATGAAAATAGAGAGAGAAGAAAGAGTTGAAAAGTATCCAGTCATAAATAAGGGTAAAGTTAAAAATTCACCTAATAATCATTTAGCTAACTACCTCTCTTTGATATGTGTGATCTAGTAAAAGGGACTTATAAATAAGACCAGAGTGGTACATTATAAACGAAGGAAGGAGTATTGTGAGGCAATCCAAGAGGTGACGGCATGTCTCGGAAATGCCTTCCGATACGATCGGAGGCTATGGAATGAGTCTCCGGGAAAGTAACTTCCTATGGCACCCTCGGAGTTGGTTCCAACTTCTTTTTTTTTTTTGTTGATACAATGGTTCCAACTTTTGCGTATACTCACTCATCTCCTCCAAATTTACCGTGGGCCAATTAAATACTCAATAAGCAATTTTTGGCCAATTTTTCCCCAATATATTCAGAATAAGGCAACTTCATTTTATATTTCATGCTTCATTCTCCCGGTGCTCCACACACATGATATGCATATGCCTTCCTTGTTTATCTATGACGGTTTCTTTGTTGATGCACAACTACACCGCAAAAGTTCAAATTCTGTGGGATGATTTTTTTTTTTAAAGTTAAGGTTCAATTTTATCTCAAAAGTTATCACATAAGAATTGCTGGCATCTAGGAGCTTTTTAGAGTTTTATGTCAATGGTGTTCTTGTTGGTGCGGATGTGATTCTAATTCCAAAAATTCCTAGATGATACCTTGACATGGTTTTAAAGGACCAACGATCCTATTACATCTAATTTTTTTTCCTCCCTATTTTGATGTACTAAGGGCTTGATTCTCATAATCTAGTTCCTGACCTACCTTATCAAGCTTCGGCTTGCCTGTATTATTATATTAATAATAACCAAAAACAAAAAAGGAGTTCTATGTCAGCCCAAAAGTATTAAAAGGGAACAATGTCACTTTTGAAGAAAAATTGGACTTTAACCCTTGTTTTGAAAAACAATTGCTAAAAAACCCCCTCAAACATGCCTAAGAGCTTAAGTCATTGAATGGATGCAACTCATTTTCAGTGAGTGTTACTCTTATTCAACTATATGCCATACATTTTCAACTATGCGCAAATATGTTCTGTGTTGTACACATAGTTAATAATATGTAGCACGCAACTAAAATAAAAAAAAGTTGTACCGAGATAGTTGGTACTAAAAGTCATTACACAAATTTTAGGTATCTTTGAACAACAAGAGTGTTTCAATAATTTACTAGTTTTAGGGAACTTAGTAGCATATCCTGTGGACAATGGATGGACCAGACTCATCATATTCACTCTTGGATATCCACATCTGCAAGACCACCATGTGTAAGAGATCAACTGATATGACCCAGATTGTTAAAGAGATGAGTTAATTAATGAGATAAATGTTTACCTGCTGGAAGGCGCTATGGGATGCAAGATATGAACCTCCGATCCAGACACTGTACTTTCTCTCTGGTGGAGCCACCACCTTAATCTTCATGATGCCTGGAGCAAGTGAAGTGATTTCCTCCCTCATTCGGTCATCAATACCCCTGAACATGGTTGAGCCACCACTTAGAACAATGTTGCGATAAAGATCCTTTCTGATACCCACATCACACTTCATGATAGAATTGTAAGTGATTTCGTGGATTCCGGCAGCTTCCATTCCAATCATAGATGGCTGGAACAAAACTTCTGGGCAGCGGAATCTCTCGGCTCCAATTTTAATAAGTTGTCCATCAGGAAGTTCATAGTATTTCTCCACTGATGAAGGGCTGACCTTTGAAATCTCAAGCTCTAGCTCATAGTCTAAAGCAACATATGCAAGTTTCTCCTTCATGTCACGGACAACTTCCCGCTCAGCAAAGGTAGTAAACTTATACCCTCTTTTATCCAGGAACTC
The DNA here is from genome assembly GCA_034222035.1 of Acacia crassicarpa. NCBI lineage: Eukaryota > Viridiplantae > Streptophyta > Magnoliopsida > Fabales > Fabaceae > Acacia > Acacia crassicarpa. The sequence continues at coordinate 10,029,990 of JAWXYG010000008.1, read as the reverse complement.
CATCAATGAATCAGTTAAAACACTGCCAGCAAGACTCAAACGGAGAATAGCGTGAGGAAGCGCATGTCCCTCATAAATTGGCACAGTGTGGGTCACACCATCACCAGAGTCCAAAACAATACCAGTTGTACGACCACTAGCAAATAGAGCGAGAACAGCCTGATTGGCCACATACATGGCAGGGACATTAAAGGTCTCAAACATGACTTGAGTCATTTTCTCTCTGTTAGCTTTTGGGTTGAGAGGAGCCTCAGTGAGAAGCACAGGGTGCTCCTCAGGAGCAACACGAAGCTCGTTGTAAAATGTGTGATGCCAAATCTTTTCCATGTCATCCCAGTTAGTGACCATACCATTCTCAATGGGGTACTTCAAAGTAAGAAGACCTCTTTTTGACTGGGCTTCATCACCTACATATGCATCTTTCTGACCCATCCCTACCGTAATACCAGGATGCTGGGGTCGCCCAACAATGCTGGGAAACACAGTTCTAGGAGTATCATCACCAGCAAATCCAGCCTGCAGATATGAACCATGTTTTAAAATATAGGTTAAACTATGAAATCAAAATTCATTTTATACAAGTTAAAGTGCAATTTTAGCAACAAAGTTTTTTACCGTGATCTCATGAGTTAAATTTTGTAAGAGTCCAAAAGTAGATATGAACTTATAAAAACAGGGCAATTTTAGCAATTCCATTAAATTGGTCCAAACATCCGTCCCTTTTTTATATGGGACCCACCTGTTCTCCGTCCAGTTTTACAACGGACGTATGGGTGGAAACAGGCTAGGCACATGTTTGGCCTAGCCTGTGTAAAAATAGGATCAGGCTCAGGCCTTTTAGAAGGGCTGTTTTACTTAACAGGTCAGGCCTAGACTCACTAAGAAGCCTATTAGGTCTGTCAAGCCAGCCTAGGCCGGTTATGCATTTTTAATATTCCCTCTGGTTTTAAATATAAAACATAGTTGGCTTTTTTTAAGAGATTAAGAAAACTAAATAAGTTACTTAATCATATCATATGTCGCATATCCTAAGATATATATCAGTTTATAAGTTAGGCAAAATAGTTTGAAGAAAAAATGATAAATATAAACATTTTAAAATAATTTAATTAGCTTTTTTAAGTACATAATTGAATATGAACACTCAATCTTCCTCTATTTTTCCATTTGTGACTTTTTTTTTCCTTCTCATTAATTAGCATCTAAAACATCAACTCAACTTTTTGGCTTTTTTTTTTAAAAAAAAAAAAATTATTTGCAGCTGTGTAGAAAATTTTCTTCTTTGTTTGAACGATCTTTGTTCATACATGAAAGTTTAGCTATGCCCCCTTTGGAGAATGAAAGTTATATTCATGCTTCAAGTTAGACCTTTGTCCAAGCCTTGCTCAGGTTTGAAAAAAAAAAACTATAACAGGCCACACGTCAAGGCTCAGGCTTACTTGCTATAAGATAGGCCTGGCCTATAAAGGTAAGGCCTAGCATGGCCTAACCTATTTTCATCCTAACAGACATTTGTCCTACTTTAATGGAATTGCTAAAATTTTTGACAATTTTTAAAAGATTTTTCTTTGCTCCTGACAATTTTTAAAAGATTATGTCTACTTTTACACCCCAAAACTTAATTGTGTCTGATGTGTATGGTGAAATTTTTTTTTATTAAAATTACACCTTAACCTATATATATATATATATATATGAATGTATGTAGATGCAAACAAGTATGTACATAGAGATGCTCACCTTCACCATTCTGGTTCCATTGTCAAAAACAAGGGGTTGAGTATGCTCTTCATCGGCCATGTTTTACCAACCTGGAGAAAATCTGTGATGGCGTCAAACAGTGTCACTAGTTCGCAGACACGGAGACATCAACAGCATTTGAAAATCAGTTTTACTCAGAATATAATCATGTTTGGGTAAGAACCAGAAGAAACGTATTAAAATTTCTGAATTGGAATATAATTCCGTTCAAAAGCTGCCCTTGAAACAGGAATACCACTATCAAAGGAAGCTCAATGATCAAATAACAAAGGAATTTCAAACACAAGAAATAAATCATAACGCCAAAGACAGTGATCATGTCAAAATCCCTTCAAACGTATCGAAATGAACTACTTTTATGCAAAATTCAAACAATCAGCAGCATGAGAAAGCTATCTGCAAATAAAATAAAAAATTGTAGGTCAACTACATCTATCTAATCGATCCTAGAAGTCCATTTTAGCAATCAGATCAGATGGTTTATGACAATGGAGAGAGAGAAATCAAAATCTGCCATGATTAAACAAAGATAAGAAGCAATTTGAGGAGAGACAACATCCACTGGGAGAAAAAAGTATCAACTGGTGAGAAATCTGCAAAAACAATGGGAACATGAAACGCATTTTGGACAAGTGAATCATTTGAAATTAAAATGAAAAGAAGAGAAAAGTACAACAATGAATCAAAGGGGAAAAAAGACCGAGATATAATTATAGAAAGAATCAACTTAACTAGAGAGGAAATAAAGGCAGAAGATGATGATGATGGAGTATAACAGGAAGAAAACTCCAGAAGAGGGTGAGTCTGCTCGAAAATGTGCAGACCTAGAAACAGGGTAAAGAAAGAAGTCGGCTCAAGTAAAAATTTGATAGAAATGCACATGATGAGAGATTCCTTTTCCCCCAATGCTCATTCTCATTCTCTCCCTTCGCGGTTTCGCTCGGACCCGGCTTAGGTCGGCGTCAGCTGCGTGAAACTGCGCCGTTTTGGTGCAGTTTCAAACCCCTCTTGATCCTTTTTTCTATATAATAATAATTAAAAAAAATATTCAGGCACTATCACTGGATAGTAAAAAGATAATTCAGAATACTAAAACAATTTTTATGATCTTGAAAAATTATTTTTGGATTTTAAAAAAATATTTTCGGATATTAATTTATACTAAAAGGATACTGACGGGTACTGATAATTCATGGTCTTGAAAAATATTGTAGGATCATGTAAAAATATTTCATTGTACTTATTGTTATTAAAAGGATACTTCACAACACTGAAAAAATAATTCATAATCTTACAAATTTATTTTAGAATCTTGAAAAAATATGTTAAAAAACATATATTTTATTAGTAGCAGTCAACACCTAAATTATTTTTTCAACATCCTAAAATCATTTTTTTAAAATTATAAATTATTTTTCAGTACCAGTAAGCATTTTGAAGTATCCTTTTAGGAAGTGCTTGATTTTTTTTTATTTTTTTAATAGAAAAAGGGATAAGGAGGGGTGTGAAACTGCACCAAAACGGTGCAGTTTCATGTAGTGGACGCTAGCGGACAGAACGGGAAATGACCTAAGCCACGTTCATTTCTCTCACCTATGCATGTTTGCAATTCATTTTTGGGGTTTTAAAAGTGATTATTCACGCACGTTGAGATAAATCTTGTCTTACATACTTCCTTTGGCCCTTATTATAAGACACCGACTACTAAATGTATATGGTCTTTATTATAAGGCATTTACTTGTTTCTAAGGCACATTAATTATTTGTTTTCATGTATGTTCATAATTAATTAAAGTAGTGGGTAAAAGTAATAATTAATAGAAAATAAAGTTTAGTGCAATTAGTAGGGGTAATATTGGAAGTTACTTAAATAGTAGGATAACTTTATGGATCTTAACTGTTTTTATTAGTTTGTGAGAATTGATTGTTGGTGCCCTATAATAAAGACCAAAAGAAGTACTTATCTCACATACCGTAAATCACAATTAAAAAGTTACTTTTAAAAGTTTTAATCAGTATTCCAAATAAACAAAACTTTAAAAACAGTGATGTTTATATGTATATGTATGTGCACACGCATATGAATGAAAAAAGTGTCAAAGGAAAAACTTTTTCAATTGAGCTCAGAGGAGGAGCAGGCTTGTGCGCCGGAAGCAGATTTCCTTCTTTTCCCTCTCCCTCAGAATCCTATTTGGACTGTCCAAATCTTGATCCAACGGTCCAGATTAAAAAAAAAAATTACTTTTGTCTTTTTCGAAAAAGACAAAACTTCAAAAATTTTTTTTTTTAAAATCTGGACCGTTGGATCAAGATTTAGACGGTCCAGATGTGATTCTGAAGAGAAGGAAAAAGGAGGGAATCCGGATCTTTTGTGCGCCCAAAAGTGAGCCACCACGAGTCAAGCATAGTAGAAATCCGTCAATTGCCCCTTTAGAAAATCTAAGGAAAAAGTGTCCCCCTTCAACTCTATGATCATCTTCAATTTTCATATGAAAATTTTCTCTTTTTATCTTATATATAAGACGAGAGGAGTATCATTTTTTTTTTATACAATCAAATGGTGGGCAAGTGGACACACCACTCCGACCTTCTGCAGGGCCAATTAAAGGGCGAGGTCTCCCAAAGAAGTACGCTTCATTCCCATCTCTCCCGGCCTCAAATACAGGAGCGGATGGTTAAGGGGCAAGGATCCCATCCATCCATACCAACTTCTGTTGGCAGAGGAGTATCATTTTAATAATATAATTAACCACTACTTTTAGCAAGTTCCACCTAGGAAAAATTCAATTGTTAGAAATTTATTATGCTTTGGTTGACAACATTTATAAAGGTACTTATTATTGCAATAATGTTGGTTGCAAGCGCCATAGGGGTCACATTTTTTTATACTTTTGTATCCTACACCTTTTTTTTTTAATCCTATTACTATTCATTCGAACAATTGACAACATTTATAAAGGTACTTATTATTGCAATATAAATTTTTTTGAGCCAAGAATTTACAACATATTTTAGCTTGGAAGAGGATACTCTTCTTTTCATCTTTTTTATTTTCTTCTCATAATTTTATCTTCACTTTCAAATTATGAAATTGATGGTTTAGATTTAATATTTTATAAATTAAAATTTATTTAATTTTTCTGTATTGCAGCTATGAACCATATAAAGTGGATTTGAAGAGTTTAAATTTATTCATCTATGTTTATAGTAATAGTTTTATAAAATATTGAGTTTGAACCATTTATCTTTTTAATATAACAGTTCATAAGATATATGACAAAAAAAATGAGAGAAACCTAACCCATCCAATAGATATGGGTTTAATCCAATAGATATGGGTTTAGGCCATGGGTTTTGTAACATTTTAATTTTTATATTAGGATTTAATTGCAAATGAGAAAAATCATGATATGAATTTATTATGTAATTATCAAAAAAATATTTTTATATAAATATCATTTATGATAGTAAAAAGGGAAAAAAATAGAATAAGGATGTAAAAATAATAAATAAAATAATAATACTTTATTGTAAAAAAAAAAAGAGAAGACGAAAAAGAAAAGAGAGAGAGAGATAATTTGTAATATAATATAATAATATATTATTTTTATATATAGATATATATTGTGTATGGGCAGCACGTAATGGTGCTGCCCACCACAATTTATTATGGCGGTGGAGGGGGGTAATTAATAATTACCTTCCACTACTGTCTATTAATCTATATATATGTATGTTATCTGAGTGTGTGTGTTAAATTTATGTGTGTGTGTGTTGTGCTATGCGTGTGTGGGTGAGCGGACATCGAGAGACCTGGAGAGCGAGATTAAGAGAGAGTGGCGAGGAAGGAAGGGATGAAAAGAGAAAAAAGAATTTATTTAAGGTATGTTATTTTTTTTATAAGATCATTTAGGTAATTAAATTAAATTAAATTATTTTTAATAAAAAATTTTCATGAAAGTTGTTCTATGTATTTTTCTCTTTCTAATGAGGGTAAAATAGTATTGATTATTGAAAATTTTGGGATTTAAATATTAGGAAAGTTTTGAGTTTTGATAATAGAAGACCGTATATATGAAGAGCATAATTAACTTTAACCGGTTTGGATTTGTTAGTTTGTTGTTGGAGGAATTTAAAGTTATTTTCTATCTAAAAGAAATTAGGATTTATGTCATATAGGATTTTTTACTGATTAAATGAAAATTTAAGCATTTAGTTGGATTACTAGAGATATTATTTAAGGTTTAATCGGTTAGTTTTGCTAAATCTTGAATTATATAAAATTATGAACTAGTATTTGAGATTTTAAATTAGATATTGATATGATTTTGATTATATGGAGAGTGTTTAATAAATTGGGTAAGTTAGTATTAGGTTAAAAATTGAGGAATAGATAAATTGCTGCAATTCTTTTTGTTGGAGGAGAAATTTTTTGGCTTCATAAATATAAAACTATTTTATTTTATTTTCTAAATTAATAATCATAATTAATATTTGAACTTGAAAATATCTAAAAAGTATGTTAACACATGTAAAGAACGATTAGGTCTTAAAGGGACTATTCTGAAATTTTGAAATTTTGTGCTTTTACCAAAATGGCCTTTAAGTTTTTGTTTTTGTTTTTTTAAAAAAGAAAGAACCATTGTTGGTGTCAAAGCTCTACTGGCCGGCACCACCCCACTGGTGGACCTCCAGAGCTTTGGTGACAACTTGAGTATATATATTGACTATTTAAGCTGCTAAGCCTTATCAAGCATAAAATTGATAGTTTAGATTTAATATTTTATAAATTAAAATTTACAGCATAGTTAAGCCTAGAAGAGAATACTCTCCTTTTCTTTTTTCTCATTTTCTACTCATAATTTTGTCTTCACCTTTTAATCTTAAAATTGATTGTTTAGATTTAATATTTTATAAATTAAAATTTATTTATTTTTCTCTGTATTGCAATTATGAACAGTATAAATTAGATTTTAAGATTTTAAATTTATTCATCTATATTTATAGTAATGGCTTATAAAATATTGAATTTGAATAATGTATCTTTTCAATCTAACGGTTGATATAAGATTATAAGAAAAAAGTAAATGAGATAAACCCAACCCATCCAATAGCTATGGGTTTGGGCCCAGTGATGTTGATGCACAATTTTCCGCTAGCCACCAAAACTTGAAATCCTGCAATCCTTTTCAGTTGTGGAGAAATTTTTTGTGTGCATAAATATAAAACTTTAATTTATTTTATTTTCTAAATCCATAATTTTTTTCAAGCAAAATTCTAAATAAATACCATTTGAATTTTAAAAATATTAAAAAGTATGTTAACACATGGAAATAACAAGATCTCAAGGGACTATTCTAGAATTTTGAAATGTTATGCTTTTACCAATATACCCCTCAAGGTTTTTTTTTTTTTTCAAAAAAGAAAAAACCGTTGCTAGCACAGGAGCTCTGTTGGCTGGTCCCACCCCACCGACAGGCCTATGGCTGCTGGAGCTCTAGTGACAACTTGAATAATAAGATTAACTATTTGAGCTCTTTAACTTCTATCAAGCGTCGTTAATAAGTTGAATAAAAACAATGATAATTTGAGTATAACCATTAATAACCTCGGGAGAACAATTTGTCAATTGCTATACTGAAATTATCATTGTCTTTATTTAACTTGTTAACAACGCCGGATAGAGTTTATGAAGCTTAAATAGTCAATCCATATATTAAAGTTGTCACCGTGGAGGGGTGGTGCTGGCCGGTGGAGCTCTGCCAGCGAAGCTATAGCACTAATGAGGGTTCTTTCTTTTTCTTAAATTTAAAGGGGGGAAAAAACCTTGAGAGATATTTTGATAAAAACACAAATTCCAAAATTCCAAAATATTCCTTTGAGATTTATTTATCCTTTCTATTTGATAATAGGTTTTTCAGAGTTTTCCTAATTTAAATGGTATTTATATGTAGGCCTTCAATATTAATTATACATATTAAAGAGACTTCCCCCCCCCCCCCCCTTTATTAAGGGAGTAATATGAAATGCAAATGAGTAAAAATGATACTTTAAGAAACTAACATACTATTTTTTACTAATAACTAATTTAACTACTTTTCTAACATATATAAATTAATTACATAGCATTTATATTTAAGATGGAAGGGAGTGTTTGTTTTTCTTTGACCGAAAATACAATGATATCTTGCATTTCAAGCATAGGGGAAACAACATGATGTACCAGAACCAGACTACTAGTTTTTGGGAGTTAGCTTTCATCCTCTTCTCTTCCCATTCTCTTCCTATCATCTTCTTCATCTCAATCATTAGATTGAAATATCAACGGTTCAGAAAATTAATAAAAAATTAAATTTTTAATAAAATATTTAAAATAATATTTTATAAAAGATTAAATCTAAACGGTTGAGATTTCGATCCAACGATTGAAATGAAGAAGAGGATGGGAAGAGGACGAGAAAGGAAGAGGATGGAAGCCAAGTCCTAGCTTGTGTGTGTGTGTGTGTGGTGATGGAAGCTGTTTGCTTTGCCGGATTTTACATTTTCTAACTTCCAAATCAATGTGCTCGAAGCATGTTATTTATGCAAAAAGCAGAAGAAATAATAATTTACTTTTTTTTACACACAGATTTTACTTATTTGTTTTAATACTCAAATCAAAACATATCATAAGCAAAAGTATATTATTATTTTTATTAAAAAAAAATGAAGGTGAGCAAGAGGTAATGTTAGTTTGGAAGCAGCTTTTAAAGCGTGGGGAATTGATGAATGATGACTGAAAAAATAATTTTAAAAAAGAAAGAAAGAAAGTGGAGAAGAGGTTGTGGCATTAAGGAGACAATAGATGCAATCCTCAAACAGAGCAACAGCTAAATAATTTGTTCAGTTTTACAGGAACATATGGAAGAGGGCGATCATTGTGTTCACCATTTCCAGAAAACATTAGATCCACACTTGTATTTGTCCTTTCCCTCGCATTCCAGCTCCAAATCTTCACTAAGGAATTTCACTTTCTGCAACCAATTTCAATCACAATTCACAAATCCAATCAGAGAATGAACCAGACCAATATCATAAATTAAACATTCCAACAGAGATTCACGACGACCTTTTGCTTCGCAAGATCTTGGCAGCCGGTGAAGTTCTCAGGGAACTTGCAGCTCCCAAATTCAACTGTGTAAGCCCTCGCGAAATTCGCACCACTCGTCGCTAATCTCTTCTTATCATTCAATTCCTACATCACCAGCACCATACAAATCATCATCCACCGATTAATTAATTAAGCAGATTTCAGGCAGAAATTGAGAAATTAGGGCTGTTTATGATTTAAACCTTGTTGGCCTTGCTTTTCTCGAGGTATTCTTCGATGACGCCGGCGTTTGCTGAAGAAACGGCGGCGGCGGTGAAGACGGTGGCGGCTAACAGAGAAAGAGCGGCTCTTCTTCCTTGTGGAGTGGCGGAGGAGGAGGAGGATAGCTGAGCCTTGATGACCGGAAATTTGGGAGTAGAAACGGCCACGGAAGTGTGCTTGGGGTTGAATTCAGAAGAAGCCGCACCAGAAATGGCGTAGGTAGAAGCAAGTACAGCGGAGTTCATGGAAGCCATTGGTGCGGCAGATTTGCGAAGTGATCACAGAGAGATGAGAGAGATTGTGAAGAAGTTCGAAGGTGTTTAGTAGAGAGACGAAGGAAGAAGATGGTTATGTGGATATGGGATAATGAAAGGTGATTAGAGATTGTGGTGAGCGTGTGGATAAGGTGAGATTGCCTCGCTCCTATTGGCAATTCTCAATTTTGATCTTCTTGGTTCTTATACTTCTGGGTCCCACCTCTATTTTACAATGGGTGCTTCATATCTAATGTTCAATCCTCTCCATTCAAATCTTGGTCAAAAAAACAATCACGACATGTATGTGTTGATGCTTGATAGAGAGAGCAAAGAAAAATGGAAATCGGTACTGTTCTTATTTGGGATTTAGTGCTCTATTGGATCTCTATTATTAGATATACTTGCATAATTTAATTCTATTAAAGAAATTATATAAATTAGTATAATATATATATATTTTAAAAGACTTTAGTTATTTTCCTTAATTTTCGTATTCTTTGCCTTTTTTGATTATTATTAATGAAGTATTAATAGGAGTAAATTAAAAAAATTGAAAACTATGAAAATCATGTGTTATATTTAAGATCAAGATTAACTCTTTAAATATGTCTTATGTTAAGGGCATAAGGAGTATATTTGGTTAAAAAGTATAGTATAATCATACTCTTTCTGGTTCTTATTATAAGACACCAATTAGCAAGTGTAGTTGGTCTTTTTACAAGGCACTTGCTTGTTCTTAAGAAGCATTGTTTTTTTTTTCCAATACATGCCCCTAATTAATAAGAGTAGTGGATGTGAGTAATAATTAATATAATATTAGAGTTTTGTGCAATTAATAAAGGTAATATTTGAAGTTATTTAAATTGTAGGACAATTTTATTGACTTTAACTGTTTTTATTGGTTTATGAAAATTATTAGTTGATGCATTATAATAAAAGACTATAGGAGGTGGAAAAGGAAGTTTGAATAAACTATATAAAATCTTTTTGGTAGATGCCAAGGAAATTGAGTTACATTCAATTAATGATAAGAAATAATTATGCCTCAAATTTTAAATTTTAAAAAACAATACATTAAGTGATATTATATATAGACAGAATAACGATTAATTTTGTAACTAATGTCCATTGATTTGACAAAAACCTTAGTCGTCTCAGGGTTAAATCACAATTAACCACGAATTAAAATGCAATATAGTGCAAACAACTCGGGATCGTTCTCTTATCAAGGAGCCTTTTATTTTGAGTTCCCTAGGTTAAACTAAGTGAAAAAAAAATGATTAAAAAAAAGGGTTTTGAAATTGATTTTCTCTAAACTAAAATTCATTAAAAAAAATAAAAAGAAACTAATTCTAATTTTTTTTGGTATTTTTGGAAAACAATGAAGAATGCTTAGGATTAAAAAGAATTAATTATGGATGTTCTTGGTAATGAAGAAAATGGCTATCATTGTTAGAAAAATATATGGGAGTTAATTTCTCATTAAGTCTAAAGAACAACCTCAACAAGATAACACTTGAGTCCAATAATCTCAATTAATAGACCTAGTGAAATCAAGCACATCTTTAAGTCCCCCCCCCCCCCCTAAGTGTGAGGTTTTTAGTTCGAACATTATATAAATGATATAATAGGCACGTGAATTGAGGCTTAAAAATATTACTATATTTAGTTTTTAATATAGGATTTTATTTCTAGTGTAAATTAAAAACTGTGACGTAGTATTTGTTTTGAATTTATGGCCTCAGAAACATTCATTTGTCCTTTTTTTGTTTTTGGGTGTAAAATTCATTTGTCTAGTTAACGAGTAGGACTAGGAGACTGAACTGTGAAAGCGAAAATTGAAAGAAGCGTCTAAATAAATAAATAAATAAATACTAATAAAAGGAACTTTGAAAGAAGTGTGGCCCAATCTAGATACAGTGAATTAGAAATGATGTATTGGGCTCCCCTAAAGCCCTAACAAGGGACATTGGCAAAAAACTGAGGAATTTTAAGAATTAGAGTCCATTTGTGCGTTTCTTTGGAATCTAAGACGCCCAGTTCATGGAAATGTATTATTCATGGATTATAAGCCCTTCCAAATCACCGGACACTACTAGTAGTGCAGTGGTATTGAGAGTAGTTTTCCCACCCCCTTGTACTGGGTTCGATCCCCCCATCCCCTATCGCCTGTGTATCAAAAAAATAAGCCCTTCCAAATCATATAAATATATTTTGATTGATGATATTGATGTTAACATATCAACATGCCAGCATAATTTGTTTCTGCAATAATATAACAATATAAGTCAGTTAGGTAAAATTAATAATAAAAAAAAACTACTGTATATTGTCCATGAATCATAATTAAACAGTTTGATTTATTTTAAACTTGGAAGGAGCTGTGGTTTTATGGGGAAGAAAGAACATACTTTTCCTCTGATTCTTCTTAATAAGAGAATTTTGGAGTTAACACTTGTTCTTGTCTATAAGGATTCTTTTTTATTTGATAAAGTTGGCCAAAAAATTTATACATTTAGCCCTCCAAATATTTTTCTTAATTAGCCAATGAATATATATTTGGCCTCCTAAATATTAATTCTAAGGTTTGTCACTGACCTCAACCAACAACTTGTTGGTTATCTGCTAGGGACTCTAATTTTAGAATATTTATGATCATTTTTCAATTTTGTCCCCGTTAATTACTATAACATAATTTAGTTAATTGAACTACTCCATTAATTATTCCTGTGGGCTTGAACCATTATTTACATAAGCGAACTAGGTATATTTTGAAAAATAATTTATATCTTCAATATATTAATTTAATCAGTTCCGTTACTTACACAATATAATTTTTATTTACACAATTCAGTTACTTAGAATTTATAAACAAGATTGGAGGGAGTGCTATTAAAATAGACCTCGTGTGTCTTACCTGAGCAGCGCTAATTTAGTTGACGGAACTTGAGTTTCATTTTTTAATCGAAAATTAGGAAGGGTAGTGAGAAGAAATAAAATTGTGATCATGAATAGTTCGCCCATTCTCTTTCGATTCTTAATGTAAGATATAATTAATTTTTTTAGAGATTAATGAAGCTAAATAAATAAGTTAATTATAGCAAATGTCATGTATTATTTGATTATATATCAGTTCATAAGTTTAAAAAATCACTTTAGTATAAAAAAGGTAAATATCAATACTTTAAAGTAATTTATTTAATTTCCTTAATTTCTATAAAAAAAGTCAATCCTCATATTTTATATTAAGGATTGGAGGAGTGTTAAATACTACCTTATGTGATATAAGATTTCGTTTGTAGTTAACTAGATCATATATTAAGAATTGGAAGCTATACATCCTTCTAAATATTTATTAATTACTTTCCCTGAATACAAAAATTTTATACTCCTTCATTTCCCTTTTTTTATAATGTGAAGTTTTTCTTTTCGAGGTTTAAAGAGTAAATGATTTTCAGTTCTCCTAATAAGTATGTTTTTTTTTTTTTTGCATTTGAGCTTGTGCATTTTTTGTTATTACAGGGCGATGCCACTTATCAATTCAACCAATAGCTTGTTGGTATACTTCTTCATGTCCTTTATATATGGGTTAGATAACTAATTTATGGATATCAGGAAAATTAGTTAGTTAACCTCTTTATAATAATTTTGTGTTGGTTTCCTTGAAAATACCATATTCAATCATATGCAATCAATATAGTATTATTTTTGGTCCTAAATATAAGAACTAGCTTATTTTTTTTTAGAGATTAAAGAAGTTAATTAAATTATATATCATATGCAATTATATCGTATGTTGTATATGTTTAAATTATATATTAGTTTATAAGTCATACAAATTGGTTTGAAGAAAAAATGATAAATATAAATCTTTAAAGTAATTTAACTAATTTTTTTAATCTTCATAAAAAAATTATTTGGGTCTTATATTTTGAGAAAAATTATAAGGTTAAGAGAAAAGATGGATTGGTTTCTTTATAATGATTAGGACGGATATATGACTCCACTACCTAACTCTTGTAATAATGACTGGATGCATGAGAGAAAGTAATATATATTGAATGTCGCGTATTATTAAAATATTAAAATAATAGTGGGCGGCCTGGAAATATCTTGAAAAATATCTTCAAAAATATCTTGAAAAATAATATATAGCGGGCGGACTAGCTGGAAATTAGGATGAATGATTAAATATATGGTGCTGATGGCTAGGCCTGGTGATTAATGAGTAGGTTAGTGTGTGTTATATACTTAGACACACCTGGGGACATATTAGAACAACTTGAGAGGGATATACCAAGGTTTAGGATGAAATGGATGAACTCAATAAAGCACTAACTTGAGAGGTTGATCAATGACACTGAACTTGAATTACTAATAAACTCAATAACTCGGATTAATCTTAGATTGACTTGAGAGGTTGATCGATGGCATTGAACTTGAATTACTAATAAACTCAATAACTCGGATTAATCTTAGATTGACTTGAGACTCGAGTTAATGAGATATGACTTCTAGTTTAGCATGTACTCATCAAAGTCATGAACTTAAGGTTAAAGATTTGTATTAATGATTACAAGGATTTTGACTACTCGAGACAGAATTGTTAAATGCAAGTAATGAAATTTATATCATTGATAAACAAGCATGAACTAGAAATATCTTAAGATTCTAATTAAGACAACTTCAGGGTATCAAAAGATAAAGAGGTACGTAACTTGAGTTGAATGATGATCTAACTCGGGTTGAGGCACGATAATGGAGAACTATATATTATCTTGTGAATCAAATATCGGGTCTAGTATGATGCTCCTCTAAATATCTTGAAAAGTCAAAATAAAAAGGAAAGTAATGGTGGAGGACTTGGAAAGGATGAATGATTAGGATGTATCGTGATAGTGATGATAAGGAATTTGAGAGGTTTGATTAGGATATGATTATATGGTGCTAGCTAGCTAGCTGCTAAGCCTAGCTACTGACTAATGAGGAGGTTGGTGAGTGTTTCTTCTAAATGGTACGGTAGGTAATATTGCCAGACTTAACCAAAACACAACATTAAGCTCCGTCCCTGGATGGCAAAGCGGAGAGCGGAATCTTGCACAGTGATTCCACTATATCTACATTGACGGCGAATATGGCATCCATATAATTAATATATATACACACACTCACACACACAAATTTAATTACTTTTTATCATTTTTGAGTTGTTTAAGCCACTAACTGCATTATTAGAAGGCTTTTAGCCTTAATGTAAACCATCTGCAACTGCAAAACGCCAACACGCAACTAAAAATTGTCAAAACTCCCGCCATCGATCCCATTATAACTATTAACTTAATCATTTTCCTTTCGTCAATTATTACTCACTTTTTATCACTCTCTCTTCTCAATTATGCATCTAGTTTGTTATTTAGTCTACGGAGAAATTTAATTTAAAGGGAAAGTGTGTTTTCACTTTACAAATATTTTTTGGATAAATGAAGAATACTAGATATAGAAAATTATGAATTAATGTAGCATATTATTTTCTTAAAGAAAATAATTAATTGTAACATGTTGTTCTCGTTTATATATATAAACAAAAACACACACATACATCATCGCTCGGGATCAAATTGGTGGCTCAAAGTCTAGAAACCAAAATAGATTACAACAAACACAAACACTCGCTCAACGCCCATTGGAAATAAAGAGAAGAAGAAGAAGTTGCAACCAGAAGACCCAAAAGACAGTCCAGCTCTTCAAGGACTAGTTCTCATCTCAAATCAACTGTAATATCACCAAATCAAACATTCTTTGAAGTTCAAAAAACAAGGAGTAGATACTACCTAGTAACATCGAGATAACAAGCTAAGAGGCATGAAAATGCCATTATAGATCACCCACACTCACACCAATGACCCACGACGTTGATAGCTTTTGAGTTTTGAGTATAGAATTTATTATTTTATTATATAGTCATATAGATATAATAGATATATAATAAAAATAGAATTAGACTATAATACACACACAAATATATATACACACAATACAATTTGATTACTTATTATTTGAAAGGGGTCTTTATGTTGAGAAATTGAAGCGAGCTTACAAGCCATATATAGAGAGTGTTGATAACTTTAGTAGAGTGATGCTAAGGAGGAAAGCTCACAAGAGATAGCAAACTCCCATAACTACAAAGTTACGTTGAAAACCTATCAACAGATGGCAAACTCGCATAAGGCCATAACTTTTTTTTTTTTTTTGGGGAGGGGGGGTGCTCTCTTGTTTTAATGGCCAGCTATTAGTGAGAATGGGAAGACGTACTTCCTTTATGAGTCGATTCGAACGAATTTAAATAAAGGAAGATGAAATTGCATTCATTTAAGAAGTGACCAAAATATTTGAAATATGTCTTATATGTATTTAGAGTCTTGATCAACCTTTCAATTAGATCCTACATTAATAATTAAAGAAGCATTTCATTAACAATAGTTAACAATGCGTTTAGCTTATTAAGCAATCATAGTCGAAGTAGAATTAATTATATTGTGCGAGTGGGACACCTTAATTTGAGCGAATTTGTACGATTAGTTGTGCGAGTGGGACACCTTTATTTGTGCCAATTTGTATGATGTGCTTAAACCATTTCCCTTTATAGTCCTCAACTTTTTGATTTAATACCTCTTTTAGTGACTTCACTCTTAGCTTCCATTCACTCTTCATTCATTCAACCCCACGCCCACCCACATGGTCCATTATTATTATTAAGCAAACCACCACGTTCACATAGTAATAATTATGAATTAATCTATCTCTCCACCATCATTCTCAAAAATATAGTTTTTCCCAATATATTTATTGAAAAAAGAATGAAAACTACTAAAATTAGAGTAGCCATATCATCACTTAGCGTAAATGGTAAAAATTAAAACAACTCAGGATCTCTCAACTCTATATATACACTGATGAGAAAGTAAAAACTACTGAAAAAGATCAGATCCTAGTTAATTAAGCCTAGACACTAGCTACATTCCTAGGCATAGTGACGTACCATACCCTCTGGTTCTAAAGGGACGATCCTCACAATAGTTTCAGCAGAAGGAACAGAAGAAGGTTGAGACGACGTCGTTGTGGTGGATGATCTTGACCCTACAATCTTCTGACATGTCTGAATAAGGCAGTGCCTGCACTTAGGGCAAGAAGAATGCGAGCGGAGCCACTTGTCAATACAATGAACATGGAAGCCATGGTTACATTTGGGAAGAATCCGAAGGCGATGGCCATTTTTAAACTCGGAGAGACAAATCACGCACTCTGTGTCTAAACCTGGGAGGTTCAACTCAGAAGAGTATGTCACTGTAGGGAAAGTCTTTAAGGCCTTCTTCTTCACTCCGGTGTTGGCCACCAGAGCCGCCGCAGGAAGGTTTAAAGATGAGCCGTTATTATTGCTGAGGACGATGATGTTGGAACACCTCAGGGCACATCTGATGATGGAGTTTAATCCCAATGAGCAAAAGAGAGCACATAAGAGGACAGACAGTACCATGATAACATTTGCATCGAAGTTACCGTCTCCGAGGAACAAAGATTCTGTGGAGGGGTTGTTAGAAGAAGATGGTGGGTTAGTTGAGTTGTGGGGGGAGTGAAGGGATAGTAACCTTCTGGAGTAATATTGGCCAATAAGGTCATGGAAGATCAGTACTTGAGAATTAGCAGAAACAGCCATGTTTTTGTGTGTGTTGATGGTGAAGAATTGAGTGAGAAGTGGAGATGCGTTTGAAGGGATTATATATAGGAAAGAGAGAGAGGTAGTGTGTACAGGGCACTTTAATCCACAAATCGATACTTATACTTGACTTATTAAATGTGACTGAAAATTTAATGAGTGAGAAAAATAGAAAGTAAAGATTAATTATAAGCATAAAATTGAAAAAAATATTAATTATCTTATAAGTGATATATATCATTATGTACCTAATTATAAATTAGTTATACCCATTTTCGTAAATCAAGAAAAACATTACATGAATAATTTATTTTTCACATTTGCCTTTGAAAGGATGCATATTTTTTCTAATATCCTTTTATTTTTATGCATTTACACTTCTATCTCTTTTCTTTTATTCATGTGCTAAACCAATAGTGAATATAGATCCATCGATAAAATCTCATTTATTATTTTAAAAATGACTTATATT
The DNA here is from genome assembly GCA_034222035.1 of Acacia crassicarpa. Taxonomy (NCBI): domain Eukaryota; kingdom Viridiplantae; phylum Streptophyta; class Magnoliopsida; order Fabales; family Fabaceae; genus Acacia; species Acacia crassicarpa. Next base: position 10,012,435 of record JAWXYG010000008.1, on the reverse strand, counting down.
CTTTGAGCAAAACTTTTGGATACCAATAACTTATAAAAAGATGCATATTTTGAATTATGCTATCCTTCTAGAAGGGTGGAGAAGAGTGAGTAAGTATGATTGAAGTGATTTTTTTTTTTTTTGTTCGAAGCATAGTATTATTGGAGTGGTGAAGATTGAAGGGAGGGTTGATTAGAATAATCCTATAGGAGGGTGTTTTATCTTGGGATCTTGGTAGATTGTGAATGAGATAAGATTTATGAGAAAATAATACTATAATGGATGCTCCACTTAGTGGGGGTTAATGTTTTTTTCTCTGAATAATTGGATTATTATCTTAGGAAAGGTGGGTCCCCTTCTTCCACATTAAGCGCCGTAGGATGTGCCACGTGTCCGATAGGTTTTGGAAAATCATAAATGATCCCATGTAGTAACTGTTTGCTGCGGGATTGATCCTACAGGGCTACAGTAATGATCCACCCCAGCGCTGGCTTCACCTGATAACGAATCCGCCAGTACCCGGTATTATTAGTGCTTATAGGGTCATTCATCATTGCGAATAAATGCCCTGAAAATATCCTTTCAACTTTCAACTTCAATTCAAGCTTTGCTACTTGACTTGGCAAATCTTTCTTAGATATTTTCTTCCTTTTCAATAAATATTTATAAAATCTTATCATTATCATCATCATCATCATCATCATCATCACCAGTATATATAAATTTTGTTTTTAGCAACAATGAAAAGATATTTTGTACAAAACATTTTACAGGCTTTTAGAATGAAATACTAGCCCAACTCCTTAATATAAGATGGCAGTTATAGTGTAAGTAGTACAGATAGTGTGTGTATATATATAAGTAAAAGTATTTCTCCCGTCTTTGGAGATAAGTTATCTTCAGTGATCCCAAAACTATGTCGTTTTGAATTAATGAAGGGTGTATTTGTAATTTTAGGTGAATTAATGAAATGTGTAAAATTATAGAAACACCCTTCATTAATCCAAAACGACGTAGTTTTGGAGATCCTTGAAAAGAACTTATCTCCAATTATTGGAAAAATCCTTTATCCATATATATATATATATTTATTTAATTTAACAGTAATTTTATTGGGATATTTTTTTGATTCAATGTCCAGTCTTTTAGATTCAAAATCAAATAGAGAAAGTGATCTAAGTGGGTTAGTCCCTAGAGGAGAAGGGTGTATCAACTAACTTTTCTCTTCACTTAATATCACAATCTCATTGGATAATATTTTAATGGATGAGATTTAATTATAGATTTTTATTATTTATAATATAGAAATAACATTTTTTACATGACGTTAAATTATGCCTATTAAAATATGATCAAATGGTTAAGACATTAAATAGAGAGGGAGTGGAGAGAAAAATTAGTAAAAACAGATCAAGAATTTATTTCATATAAAAACAAAACATCAAACCAAAGAAACATGGAAGTGACGGAATTGATAAGTGACTTCCAGATCATCAGAGTGTCATAATTAAAAGATATTCAACATTCTTCTTTTTTGATTTTTTGTGGATGATGTTAATTATCAATGTTAATATTTATTTACATAAATCAGACTTGAATCTGAAAGATTAGACATTTGTTAAGCACTCCATATTATAAAAAAAGAAGAAGAAGAAGATCAATATGGAATTATCTGCATGCTCCAGCTGGAAAGTTTGATTAACCCCAGCAGCTTGCTCTTCTAATAATTAACAATTAATTAAACAAGACAAAGTTAGCTAGCAATCTGATTAATCTGCAAATCTTATCTCGCAGTACTTTATAATAAAAGAAGCTTTTAAATTCTATGAATCTTTATTTGTTCATAAAATTGCAACATGTCATGTTAGACGCCAATAATCTGATTAAATAGAATATAAGCAGAGATTCAAAATCTTCAAAAGCCTGCAAGCAGTTAGATCGCAATATCCATTCGGATACTAAATTTATTAATTAATTCATCAACTTGTCAAAATGGCCGGGTTGGTCTAAATAATTCTGATGTGCAATTCTAGTTTCAGATTAATACTCCAAAACAAGAATACTACTTGTGTAATGTATTATTATAAAGATACGCAGAGACAGGCCCGTGGGGAAGCCTTCTCTCTGTTTCTTTTCCCTTTTTAATTTAAAAAAGATTAAAGCTCAATAAAACGACTAATAAAAAATTCTAACGATTCATATTAAGAGTTGTTGAAAAGATGAAGGATAAGTTGGCTTTAAATTAAAAAAGTTTTGCCTTGTTTTAGGCGGTACCCTATGTGTACTGGTCCGGGTGTTTGAAGTATCTGGTTCAGTCCGATCATTAACCTGGTCCGAGACATTTTGATTTCAAGAATTTCACATCCGGGCTGCACTGGGATTGAGACTAGACTAGAACCGGGATCACCTTAATTGGAGCGAGGTCTCAGTCCCTAGTCCCAATTTTTTTTTTGTAAATTAAATTATCCTTTTATTTTTGTATTTTTAACCTCATAAATTAAGTTATCTTTTGATAATATATGTATCACATCTTTGATTGGAGTTAAACCATTTATATCGTGATACTAGTCCTTGCTATATAATTTAATGAAGAAGAAGATATGATGCTAATTAAAATGCTATTCTTCAATTCTATAAGTGATTTTGGCAGGCTGGAAAATCGATACAACAATTACTTTTTTAACAAGCGCTTATAAGTGACAGTTGATGAACCAATTCAAAATCTAAATTCGTAGAAACAAAAAAAATTCTTACGGGGTATTTTCATTGGAGAATAATTGTTGAAAAAAAAAAAACTGGATAATAAGGTGTTCAAAATATCTTTATAATATGAAGGACATGAAACTCATATTTTAGGCGTTTTGCAAAAAACGCAAGAGAAAAATCTAGTAAATAAAAAAAAATAAAGGAATAAAACTGAACAAAATCCAAATAAAAAAATGTTCATAAAACATTGGCTTCCTAGAAATGTTTTAAATATATAGATAATATTAATAAAAACAAAATATATAGTGTTTATTACTTTTCATTACTTAATATTGTTAAATAATTTATATTTTTTTTTCATTAAGGATAGATGTAAATGTTATTTCTATGTCTCTTTAATTTTTTTTTACCTATATAAAATTTCGTGTATTAAATAATTTTGTTAAATAATAGTATTAAACAATGATAAAGGGATTCTCTCTATATTGTATGTCAACCTTGAAAAATAGTTAACATAAGAACACTGCAAAAAATTTCGGATTTTGCTACGGAAAAAATCCGTAGCAAAATTCTTCGTAGCAATTTGCGACGGACGTGGAAAATCCGTCGCAATTTGCGACGGAAATTCCATTCCGTCGCAAATTTTCTACGGAAAAAAAATCCGTAGCAAATTGCTACGGATTTTAGAAAATTTTCCGTAGCAAATTTGAATTTTGCTACGGAATTTTTTTCTGTAGCAAATTCTCAATTTTGCTACGGAAAAATATTCCGTAGCAAACTTGAAATTTTGCTACAGAATCTTTTCCCTAACAAATTTTCCCATATTTGATAGTTTGCTGCAAAAACAAATTGGATTTCCGTAGCAAAACTAATAAATTTTTAAAAATATATATATTTTTTTATTTTAGAAAAATGAATCCAAAAAGTAGTGTACCATGGATATAATAACAATTATAAAAAAAATATAAATAATACTGAATATTGTATTAAAAAAATATATATGAAAAAAAATATATACAATAGCAATCCTAAAAAATTATATTTAAACAAAACGAAATATAAATAATGTTGCCGATAAAATGAACTAAAAACCACAAAAATAATAAATAAGTCTGATCCTTTATTTGAATTAACAATATGTGATTTCATCTTCATCTCCAGACACGATTTCATCAGTTGATTCATTGATGTGACCATTTAAAGCCCACTTTTCTCATATGCATCTCTGGTAGCTGAGGAGGATTTGAAGGAAATAAACCTGTTATTATAATAACAAATGCTAATGAAACTGTTCTGTGGTGAACAAAAAAATATTGAATCAATGAATCATACATAGAATTTGTCAAATCCATTGGGAACACACTTCCCAGCAGCCAATGTGTTAAAAGGTAATGTAATGAACGCAAGGAAATAGAAGAATACTAAGTCCCCATCCATTTACAATATTCTAACAGTAAATAAACGCATTTCTGTGTGCATACTGGACATATAGCTACTCTTACCACATCAGGCTTCCTTATTCAAAGGTATATTGCTCTATAACTTTATAACTCACATTACCATATAAGAAATAAGGGATTGCATGGATAAGAAAAAGACATCAATAGCAAATAGTAAAAACTTCAGATTAGGAAATACTACCTCAGCGTTTCTCTGCAGCTTTGCTACACCTTCAGCTTCAATAGAATCCAGTTTCAGCAACTGCCTCATAAGCAACTCAGTTGATATAAGAAACTCTTTCTCCGAGACCTTGGTTGCCCCATTCATAGCCACTTCCAAGGCAGCCACCTGCAAAGTTTAGAATACAACTAATGAAAATCCTCTATGCAATATGATTTTTCAGTAACTGGATATATTGAAATCAAGGGCTCACCCTCTCAGAAAGCTTGTAACCTAGCTTGTTCACCATCGGCAATGAAAAGCCTGAGACAATGAACAGCTATAGCAAAATGTTCAACCGGCTAAATGAACTTTAAATCTCCTGTGTTTGATGCACCAGGATTCAATACTTCAATTAAAACTCTACATATACTTTCCACACATAATATCTCACTCAATAAGATTCTTCATTCCATTATCATCTACTTCATCAACCTTTCAATTCAGTTTCAAAATTAAACCATAATCCATTAACATAATTCATAAATCATCCATCTACCTACCTTGTGTTCTTTAGGTCATTCATCAATAATCTCCAACCTCTCTGCAAGAACAATTAAATACCTTCTAGGTACTTCTCTAACATGAGAAGAAGCAAGTTTGGCTCTTAAATTATATATCGGTTTCTTTTAGATTGATTTATTTGTTTTCTTGCCAACTTCATATATATACCCTAAACAATGATAAAGAGTGATCCAACTCATCACTCTTTATTTGTCTCTTCCCTCTTCTTCTTCCTCTTCTGATAAAAGAAACCATACCCACCCATTCAACTATCTAAGCTCTCAATGCTGTTCAGTTGGGGCTAATTGTCGAGTTTGAGAAAATAACTCAGATACAGCCAAAAATCAACAATCATTTACATGATTATAACCCAAAAAAAATTCCCCAGATCTGCATCGTGGATAGATATGCTTGAAACTGAAAATCGGATAATACCCAAATACTTAATAACTATCAAAACAAAGTAAGAAATTCCATAGAAAAATCAAATTATAACCCCAAAATTTTCCCAGATTTGATTTTTAGTGTGGGTCTGTGCAAAGAACCCCATTGCTGCCACTTGTGCTCTTCAATCATATCAAAGTGAGGCTGGGAAAGTTGGTTGATTTTCTTTCAAAATCATAGTCATTTATCTTGTATTCATAGACCAACTTGCTTATTTTCTTCCAAAATCATATCACTCATTCCAAAATCGCAGAAAAAATGTCAGAAAATCAAAATAGAAACAAACCAAAATCAAAGCAAAGTCCCACCTCTGTCGTCTGACTCTGTCTCGATCTCAATGTGTTCCCTGCCATCAAGCTCAATTAACTTACTTTCATCCTTCGCCGCATCGGAATGCCGAACCCATTCGAAATCTTCTGTTAAGGCCGAATTGGCTTTCGCCGGCGGCAGCAAGAGAAGGGGCGGCAATGAGGGTGGGCTTCATCTCCAAAATTGTTAGAGGGCAAACGATCTTTTTCATTTTATTAGACAGCCAAGGAAATCAGACTTGGGAAAATCAAATTATATTCTTCAAGCTTCTATCAAGACACAATTAGGAGAAAATAAATTGCTATAAAAATACCTCTCAGCAGAAGCTCTTTTCTATCTCAATCATTCAGCAAACAAATACCCAAAAATCCTCCCCTATTTGGAATTTCCAGCCACGGTGAAGAGAAGAAAATGCAGAAAATTGGTTGCTACCCACAACAGCCATCAGCAAAGGGAAGGAGAGAAGAGGATTCACTCACACCAGCTATGACCAATCTCCCTCTACTTGACGTCGCTAGAAGAGAAGAAGAATGACGGTGGAACTAAACACAAAAAATGCTACGGCTCGATGAGAAAGAAGAAAATCGCCGGCGGGGTTGTGAACGTTGCCGGCGAAGATGGTGGAGGAGGTGGGAGCCGCCAGTGACGATGATGATGATGCGTGGTTGGGCGGACGATGGTCACCGGCGAAGTTGGGGATTTGGGTTTCAAATCTCAAAAGGTTACAACCCCTCTACTCCCTCTTCTCTACCCTATTTCAACGATGCAACTGATTTGGGAATTTTGCTACGGAATCCAAATCCGTAGCAATTTGCTACGGATTTTGAATTCCGTAGCAAAAATTTGCTACGGAATTAATTCCGTAGTAAATTTACGGGTTTTTTCCCTCCATGAAATTGGATTTTTTTTTTTAATTTTTGAGTTTTGCGACGAATTTATATTTCCGTAGCAAAATTTTGCTACGGAATTCAAAATCCGTCGCAATTTGCTACGGATTTTGATTCCATAGCAAAATTTTGCTACGGATTTTTAATTCCGTAGCAAATTTGTGGGCTTTATCCCTCCATGAAATCAGTTTTTTTTTTTTTTGAGTTTTGCGACGGATTTATATTTCCGTAGCAAAATTTTGCTACGGAATTCAAAATTCGTCGCAATTTGCTACGGATTTTGATTCCGTAGCAAAATTTTGCTACGGATTTTGAATTCCGTAGCAAAATTCCGTAGTAAAATTTGATTTTTCTAGTAGTGGAAAAGAAATTCTGAACAGATTTAACCTTATTTATTATTTTGAACAAAAATTGAGGATGACATTATGGGGGGAAAGATCGTGGAAAAAACAAAAATAAATGGGTTACGGTAAATGTGGTTGAAATTCAATGAGAATTTTGTTGGGAGGCATGAAATATTATGCAACTGAATTTGGACCCCAACGAACAGAAGTGATGCTGCGTCACATGCCAAACAATATATCATACTACCTCTAGTCCTATTTATAAGAGATAGTTGACTTTTTTTTAGAAAAGTTAAGGAAGCTAAATAAGTTACTTAATCATTTCATATGTATGTTGTGAATCTTTAGATTATATGTTAGTTTATTAGTCAAACTAATTAGTTTGATGAAGAAAAAAATGAAAATATAAATACTCTAAAGTAATTTAATTAGCTTCTTTAATCGCTCCAAAAAAATCGACTAGCTCTTATAATTAGGACCGGAGGGAGTATTGTTTAATTTTCTCCTGATTTGGACACACATTCGTATTTCTGATGATATGATTTTTGTTGAGACGTCCTTATTATTAAATATTTCCTTCCCTCTAACTCCCAGTTAATACTATTTATAATTTTATATACTCAATTTTTTGGGTATAATGTTATGTCTTTTTAAGAGGTCATTATCATCTCACTATTCTATCATTCATCGTACACCTAGAACACCAGATTTTGTCGAGTCTTTGTTCAAGTTATAAGCATCAAAAGTAACTCCCAATAAGATTACTTACATTGTACGTTTAGAGTTATATATCAATATATGTTTGGTATACGAAAGAGTCTTGTTTATACGTACATACATACATATATACATACATAAGTGATAGCTAATGATATAATTATATTTATGAATAATTTGACATGTTACATATTTAATTGTAATGTATAAATTTTTGTGATGACTTCATTCTAATTATTTATTTATATTTATAACTTTTATCACATACATAGGTAAATAATTCAGTCTAGCTAACATACATAAAACAAATTAAATAGGTAATTTTCCTTAGTCTTGATATCCATTATATTTTACCTTACTAATTAAGCGAAACATAAGCTCTTCTCTCATTAGTATTATATAATGAATAAAACTTAAATTAGGTTATTTATATCTATTAGCTAGGTCGTGAATTTACAAGTGTAGATGCAAATTTTAAGAACTAACAATCAGAAAATAATAAGTATTTGCATGAAAATTTGCAAATCGTAATTTATACTAAAAGAGATGATACAAAAGTTTACAAGTATTCATATATGAATTTTTAAGTGCACGTACTACGTAGTTTAACAAATAACACTAGCAAAATAATAGAAGTGATTGAAGAACTTAACCTATATTTTCACCCTTATATAATATATGTGTGTGTGTGTATAATATTTATGCGCACCTAGTTTCCAAGATACTCTTTCTCCCTTTTAATCCATGTTTTTTTTCCCTTTTTATTTTAATTGGGGAGACTGACTACTTTTGAGTGGAAAAGTAAATGGAGTTTTGATTGGCGTGGTGTTTGTCACCCAGCATGTATTCTACACACACCCATATATTATTTTTTACCCCAAAATGCATATGTATATATTAGTCATTTGTTTATTAGTATAAGATCTAATTAACTAATTTGAGTATATTAAAAATATTAGTTAAGTTAGTAAATATTATACTACGTTATCATTTTTTTAAAAAAAAAACACCCCAATCATCATCTTCCTTGAGAACCGACATAAACTACCATATGAAATCTTACATTAACTCTTCAATTAGGTCATATATTAAGGACAAAAGAGAGTATTATTGATTTAGATTTCTTGAACTTGCATCTTAGAATATTGTTTCGTTATCTAAGCTCAACTTGTCTTTAATGCTGTTTCATAATATAAGCTCAACTTGAGTCATTAATATTATAACCCATTATTATCTATACTTGAGTTTGGTTCTTATCCATTTACAAGTTAATAAAGTGGTTGACACATATGGTTTAGGTTGCCCGGAAAAAAAAAAGAAAAAAAAGAAGAAAAAGATACATGCATATGATGGTTTTGTTTTTTTTTTTTTTTTGATACAAAAAGAGGAGGGGAAACCCTCAGCCTATGCTATTGCAAATACTAGCAAGCCTCATGTCCTGTTCCAAAGCCTCAGTAAGGCCGCCAAAAACTGAATGAAAAGGATGCAACCCAGGCCAGACATCAAACGCCTGTTTTGCCACGTAATCAGCCACCATGTTTGCTTCCCTTGGAACCCAACGCACCATCACCTCCCATTCCCAGCTAACCATCTTCTTGATCTCCTGAATTAATCCCACCTCCTGATGGCTCAATTGGGTTGGTTTCTCGATCAGCGAAACCACCTCCTCCGCGTCTGTTTCCACCATTACCCTGCGCTCACCCATCTCCCAGGCCATCTTGAGGCCCAACAACATACCCCAAAGTTCAGCACAGAGGCTGTCGGCGGCTTCCTCCCCTTTAAACATGAACCCCCTCATGAACAGCCCATGGTCATTCCGGATAACACCCCCACAAGTCGCCATATGGTTATTCGCACAGGCCCCATCAACATTTAGCTTAACCCACCCGGGATCTGGGGGAGCCCATGAGCTATTTCTGGGCTGAACAAGTTGGCCATTGATATTCACCCCCTTTAGCCGCTCCCTAGCAGTCTTCAGTGTTGAAATGATAGAGTAAGCCCTGTGGATAATTGATGCATTGCTCTGGATAGTGTTCTCAAAGACTCTTTTGTTGCGACGCTGCCATAACAGCCAGCAAATAGTGGCAAACAGCTCACGCCATCCCTCCACCCCTCTATCAAAACCCCCATGAATATTCATCCGGATCCACCTCTGCAGATCCACTTCAAAGAACTTACCCCTATGTCTTGTTTCCTCCATGCTCATCCAAAGGTTCCTTGTTTCCATGCAATCCCGAAGAACATGCAGAATAGACTCTGAAGCATCACCACACCAGGTGCATCCCCCCACACCTGCCATACTCCTACGTACACGCTCCTCGTTGGTTAGTAACTTGTTGTGCATGACCAGCCACAGAAATGATTTGCACCGAGGAACTGTATGTAGCTTCCATACCTGCTCCCATGCTCGATCCACCCTCTCCGGGGCCCCAGACAAAGCCTGATAAGCCGACTTAACAGTAAATACCCCACAACGTTCATACTTCCATCGTAAATTGCCCAACTGGTCGTCTACGTGTGTGCCCAATATCACGTCATCCCATGACTTTTTAATCCCTGACCATGCATTGGATCCCTGCCGATGAGGAACCACTGTTGGGATCAACTCATCCCCACATCTGTACTTGCTCCGTATCACCCTCACCCACAAGTCATCGCGTTTTTTCATTAGTCCCCATCCCAACTTCATCATGTATGCTTGATTCTGACGGTGAAGGTGCTTAAGCCCTAAGCCTCCGCTCTTCTTTGAATTGCACACAGTATCCCAGGCCACTAGGTGCGTTTTCCTCTTCTCAGGAGTTGTTCCCCACAAGAAACTCCTATTAAGTTGTTCAATCTGCTCACACGTCCCAGTAGGCAGGTAGACAGTCTGCATAGTATACCCTGGAATAGCAGAAGTAACCGACGAGACTAGAGTGGTTCTACCAGCTAGTGACAGCGAACTCGCCTTCCAGTTAGATAGCCTATTACGCACCTTGTCCACAACTGCTTGATATCCGCGTTTTGTCACCCGCTTATGATGGAGAGGGACCCCAAGATACTTCCCTAGATCAGGTGTCACCTGAAATCCCAAAACATTACAGAGCTCCGTCCTCTTCACATGATTTACATTATTCGAAAAGAAGATTCGGGTTTTGTTGGCATTTACTTTCAGTCCCGATGCTATGCAAAAGGTATCAAGACAATTCCTAACCTCCTCCGCTTGATTTACCGCTGCCTCAACAAATAGAACGACGTCATCCGCAAAGAACAAATGAGAAATAGGAGGGCCATCCTTGCAGAGTTTAATGGGCCTCCAATCACCCTTTCCAATCCGCTCTTGAATTAAGTGGGCCAGCCGTTCCATGCATATGACAAACAGATACGGAGACAACGGATCCCCTTGACGGACACCCCTAGAAGACGTTAGCGTACCCGCACGTTCCCCATTCCATAGGAGCTGCAAGGTTGGTGTAGACACACAATGATAAATAATATCAATCAATGGACTAGGCATCTTCAGATCATTGAGACATTCGCTAAGGAACCCCCAATTCACCCGATCATAAGCCTTTTCTAGATCAATTTTGATAGCCATAAAACCACGCTTCCCTCGTAGCTTCCGCATTGAGTGAATGACTTCCTGTGCAACAATGATATTATCGGAGCTGTGGCGGCCAGGAACAAAACTGCACTGATGTGGACTGATAACTTTTGGCAGTATCATCTTGATTCTGTTCGCAATTACCTTAGATAGGATTTTGAAGCTCACATTACATAAGCTAATTGGGCGAAAATCCTTTGCTACCTCCGGGTGGTCTGTCTTAGGAATTAACACAATCAGAGTATCATTCACAGTCTGAATGCTGGCTGGGGTATGCCAAAGGGCCCTTATCAGATCATATACAGAGTTTTCCACCACCTGCCATTGACTCTGGTAGAACAACGCATTCAGGCCATCGGGCCCGGGCGCCTTCAATGCACCCATACTAAATAAGGCATGTTTAATCTCAGCATTGGATAGAGGCCGCCCCAGATTTGCTGCTTCAAAGGATTCCATTACCGGGAAGGATACAGAACAACGTAGGGGTGGTCGCTGGGTTTCTTCTTCCATAAACACAGTTGAGAAATGGGAAATAACCATCTCCTTGATCATGTCACCATCATACACCCATATGTCATCATGGCCTTTCAATGCTCCTATAAAGTTTTGCTTACGCCGACCATTAGCACGTGAGTGAAAGAACTTAGTATTTCTATCCCCGTCCACCAACCAATCACTTCTAGCTTTCTGGGCCCATAACAGTGATTCTTGGACTAGAACCTCCTCTAACTGTTTCCACAAAGTGGATTGAAGTCCCTCCAATTCTGTGGTTAGCCCAAACCGAGTCTCTGTACGTGTAATTCCATCTAGCCTCCTCAAAAGATGCCTCTTCCTTGCACTAGTATGACCGAACACCTGCCCATTCCACTTGCCACAGGCGGTAATGAATTGATCAACATTCTCAGTCCAGGTTAGATTGTTTCTCCAGTTTGCACCCACAAACTGCGGGAACCGCTCATCTAATACCCATGCCGCTAGGAATTTGAAAGGACGATCGCCTCGTCTCTGCTGTCTACACCCATCCAGCTGTAAGAGAAGAGGCCGATGGTCACTTTTATACCAATTAAGGTGTTTCACCACTGCATTAGGAAACGTATCCTGCCAAGAAGAGGAACCCAAAACACGGTCTATCCTACTTGCTGACCCAGTGCGTCTCCATGTGAACGGGGGACCGACGAATCCTAGGTCATTCAAAGAACCCTCCTCCAAAAATCTACAGAATTCCCTATCCGGAGAGCATGGTGAAGACCGTGAGCAACGATCATCCACAGAAAGTGTTGCATTAAAGTCTCCACCCACACAC